>OY998168.1:5275082-6607384 GCA_963921995.1 Oxystoma pomonae | reverse complement strand
ATATAGCTGCTTAATTTAGTAGGTCTAACATAGGCAAGTTGGTCTCAGCCCGACATCGGTAAACTATTCAAGTCTGACACTGGTTTCCTAAAGCGGTCCAACTTCGGCGATTGACGAAGGTCTGTCGGTAGTAGCTTAAAGCGGCCCGACAATGGCAAACCACAAAGGTCCGATAATGGGTGGATAATAAGGCCCCACATCGACCTCTCAAAGGTAGTTGTGGGCGTGGCATAAAGTCGTCTATAGTAAATCGGGCCATCGTCAGTTGCCGATTTTCGACCGACTAAACAAAGTTCCAATCGGACCATCATCGGCCCTAAAGTAGATAAGCTTTGCTATGGCATAATGTTGACTATAGTAAATCGGGTCATCGTCAGTTGCCGATTCTTGTCCGATTAAACAAAGTTTCAATCGGACCGTCGTCGACCCTAAAGCAGATAAAGTGGGATTCGGCATAAAGTCGACTATAGTAAATCGAGCCATCGTCAGTTGCCGATTTTCGACCGATTAAACAAAGTTCCAATCGGACCATCGTCGGTCCTAAAGTGGTGTCGGCATAAAGTCGACTGTAGTAATGTGGACCTCCGTCAGTTGCCGATTATTGACCGAAAACTGAAAATCGCAATCTGCCCAACATCGGGCCAGAGTGTAGTCACCGATGCCGACACACTGCCGACGTTGTCGACATTGGCGCGATTCAATGCCGACGATTTGTGTTTGCTGGGTACTTGCTATAACATACATCCACGCATTTTTCGAATTTAGCAACCTAAAAGATGATTCTTTATTAGGTATAATACCCAAAATCGTTCGAAATATAAACCATACGAAGGCCTTTTCAACCCCAATAAATAAATAAATAAAACATTTGTACTTCATTAGCAAAACAAGCAAAACGGCAAATTCTGAAATATTCGATGAGTAAACTTCAAAAGTGCAACTGAAATAAATTGTAAATTTATCCCAACAATAGTGCGGTGTAATGTTTAAAGAATTGCGTAAAGAAGACAGGATTACTACTTGTCTCAAAATATTATATGTAGAAACATTAAACTGTCACTCTTTTATAGCTTCTATAATGAAAATCGTGTTATAAAATGTTTTATTAAAATATTTTCTCTTGTCTGTGTCCTCCGGAATAAAAACAAAAGAATAAGTGATGTGATAATGAATTTGACCCCAAAGTTCAGCTAAAAAATTGATGCTAGAAAGAGCGAATAGTCCACCATACAATCAGTTATTTTAAGTTGAAAGGACTTTAATATATCTCGAAAAGAGTAGCTTTGAAAGATTTGAACGTAATAACAAAATTTTTGGGTAATATTTACGAAAACCAAAATCGGAAAACCGCATATCAATAGCAGTTTTACCTCTAAAGTTAAGGGATTTTTTTTTATATATTTTAACGTCTTTTCAAATAATTCGGAGACTAAAGCTCCCATAAATTTGAACTTTATAACACAATTTGTAGTCCATATTCATAGAAACTCAAATCTGAAAACCGTATATCGCTACTTGCTTTTGTTCCAAAGTTACAATTTTTTAAAATATTTTATCCTCCTTTTCCCCACTTTTCCCCCCTTCAACCCCCACCACCCTACTCAAAAGTTAATCAGTTCATGGTAAGCCAATAGAGGATTTTTCTCGTTAAAATCGATTAAGGCGTTCTTGAGTTATCGCGTATACAGACAGACAACAGACCGACAGGCCGACAAGCAACTTTTTTTTTCGTCGAATTAGGTGTTTCGGAACCTTAGTAACTCATTTTTGATAAAATTAAGGGGTGGGCTAAAATGGCTTCCACACCATAGGAAGAGAATATGTTGCCGGGGACAATTTGGTTAACGTAGTTAACCGGTTCTCTCAAGTTTCAATATAAAAAAGTAAAACTCGTGGCATAATGGAGAATCCAGACACCTACAGACCTGTTTCATCCTTATTAGAAATCATCAGGGAGTCATAGGATTATACCTGGCAGTTGAAGCTACACAGTGACCATGCACACCTCTAGAATTTAAAACAAAAAGTTTGTAATCCTTGGGGACGTAGTAACTGTGTGCGCCACCTGTCGAATAAACCGAGAAACAATTACCATCTTGTTGAAACCATAATATGCTGCTGCAGTAGATCCAAGTATCTAGGACCATTCAAATTGCTGTTAATAAAAAATGGCCCAATTACGTGTTCCCCTACAATACCCCCCAAAAATTTAGTTTTTGGGGATACTGTGTTCTTACGTCAAAATACTGTTGGGTTATGACGATAGCTGTCCTCTGGAAAAATTTGATGCGTTTTTGACGCTTTGTAAGAATGATAACCATTCTTTTTGAGAACACGTAAGACAGTGGCTAAAGACGTATCAACTGCTTCGGCAATTTGGTGGCTAGTTAACTTTCGATTTTCCTCCACTGCTGCGCAAATCATCACATCTCGTACTTCCTGCTCGTCATTCAAAACAGTGGGTTTTTTATGGTTTCTTGGCGCTACACAACCAAACTTTTCAAAATTCTGCACAAACCTATAAATCGTTGCTAAACTAGGTTCTGGACGATTTACAAAATTCTCCAAAAAAAGTTCTTGAATAAGTCTCAATGGTCTGCCTTGATAGTACCATTTGACCATCTGCACTTTTTCGGCAACTTTGTAGACATCCATTTTTAGTTTTAAAAATGTATTATTTCACTTAGGAACTTACCAATCTGTTTCTCGAGCAAGGCAGAAATAAAACAAAATAATAAAAACAAAGTAAATTTCCAAAAGAAAACACTTGACTTGATTCCCCCTATGTTCGCAGTAGCCTGAAGCTCATTGTATACAGACCGCTTCAAGCTACTGCGAACATAGGGCGAAAGAAGTCTAATTTGCCAGTGTACGTACATGCAGAGACACCGCACGCCTATCAGTGAAGCAACCAACACTCAGGCTTCCGATCGCCATTCGCTGCCGTTCGCCGCCGTTCGCCTTGTATTTAGTACGCCTCTAACCACGGTGCTGTGTGGAGCGTAGTCAATGAAACCGGAATTTGGTCAATAAATACGCAAATTTTTATAACGTAATATTCTTATTTTTTGTCACTGATAAATAAGAGCGTTTTATTGTCAACTGCTCAGATTTTTCAGTGACGACGTGTTACAATGAAAATAATAAGGAGAAACAAAATAAAAGCAAGTTCTCAAAATAAAATAATACATTCTAAAAACCAAAAAGATTCTCCCAGTCAAAAAAAAAATAAAGCAAATGTTCGAAAAGTCCTCCTTGCTCGGCTAGACAATATCCGAGCCTACTATAAAAACCCCTTCCAACGTTTCCAAGCATGTTAGGGGTGATAATTTGAAAAGCTTCTTCAAAAACAGATAGAAGTCATTAGGAGCAAGATCGGGAGATCGAGCTGGCCATAAAATAGTTCCCCGTGTACTTAGAACCCGATTAGGAAATACATTATCAAGATATTACCTAACAAGGCCAACATTGTGAGCGGAACAACCATCTTGTTGAAACCATGTTTCACCAAATCTTACACCTAACAACTGCCTAGCAGTTGGAATAATGTGCTGCTGCAGTAGATCCAAGTATCTAGGACCATTCAAATTGCAATTGCCGTTAATAAAAAATGGCCCAATTACGTGTTCCCCTACAATACCCCCCCCCAAACATTTAGTTTTTGGGGATACTGTGTTCTTACGTCAAAATACAAATGCAAATTTTCTCTCGACCAATATCGAACGTGTGTAGACATCCATTTTTAGTTTTAAAAATGTATTATTTCAATTAAGAACTTACCCATCTTTTTCTCGAGCAAGGCAGAAATAAAACAAAATAATAAAAACAAAATGAATTTCCAAAAGATAACACTGCAGCGTGCTTCGAATCCACCTCGGTCGTACGGCACGGAGAGTAAATTGGACTTGATTCCCCCTATGTTCGCAGTAGCTTGAAGCGGTCTGTATCAAGAACTAACACACTCTGAAGGTATCAAAATAAAGTCACAGCACACTAGACAGAAATGGAAAATATTAAATATCTCAAAAACAGCCTCACCGAACTATCACATAATTTATCACAAATTCAAAAATTAAATAAAATATGGCGTTTTCCATAAGAAAAATACTAACTTTGGCTTGCATCTTGGAAACTAAAGACGATGGAAAAAAATCTGAAACGATAGTTCAATTCTTTGTAAAAAAGTCTATAAAAAAGTATTTCACATTAAAATAAAATTTCAATATTTAAAAGCGATTATCTCGCAAACTAAATAAGGTACCCTAGTATGTTAGGTGTCATTTTAAAGGATTTTTTAAGGAGAATTCAAAAGTAAGGTAGCCATTAGACGATTGCGCATTTACATATGCGATTTATCCATTTTTGGTCATTTTGACGTCATTTATTAAAATTATAGGGATTTCAACTTTAATATCAAAAAACACCAAAAAATATTAGGATTGCACCAGAAAAAAACTAGTATTGCCCCAAAAATGTCCCCTCAAGAAATAGCTACTTTTATTTTTAAAATATATACCTAGTTTTTTAAACATCCCAACCCTAGCCGTGGTACCTAAAATACACTCGGAACGCAATTTTTTACACAACCCATCTTACTACAAAACTCAAACAAAATTCGAACTTTCAACTGACTAATTACTAATTGACCTGGTATTTATTTTGAGGTAATTTTATTTATTTTTCGGTACGTTTCGACTAAAAACAAATCAAATAATATACCTCTTTTGGGAGTGGGTTTAAAAGAGTGTTGGAATTTATTTAGGCACCCAGAGTGAGTTATTTTGTTTATTTTAACACCAGCCGAATAAAAACTAGCAGCTAGAGGGGGATGTTAACCATATTAAAAATTGTTTATTTACCCAAAATTTGATGTTAAAATCATGCTCCTTTTTTCTAAAAGCCTGTGCACTCCGGAAAAGGAAACCGATCAATCAATCACACTTCATTGAATTTGGGAGACACGCGTAGTTCAAGTGTTGGCCGATAGATCGCAGAATTTATACGATTCCATGGTAACTGCAGGTGTTTTGCCAACAAACTTTAAATCGGGCCGCACTGAGAGTATGTTTACGTTTTCTGACAGAAAACCATTCGAGGTTATGTTTACCTTTCAATAATGTTTTTTCAAAAACATTGTTCTAAAACAAAGATGAAAACCACTCCGCGTGTGCGATTGCCCGCCGAATAATGCCTAGTGCTGCGCGGGCATTACCCCGAGTCTACCAAAGAACCAAGAGAACTTTACTGGCTCGCTGGGATTACTAGGAATTCGCATAGAAACATTCGGCTCCCATAACCCCACATAATTTTGTTTTTATTTTGATTCAACCATTTTTTATAAATTTAAATTATTGCGACATAATTATGTGCAATTGTACTGGTGAAATCTTGGAGTGCAAAGAATAGATTTTAGAACCTCAGTTTCAAAAACACACAAATACTTGAGTACTAACAAAACAGGTCAGTAAAGCTCCATTTAGAGGTTTGAAAGACTTGCTAGTCGTTGACGCTCCTGTTTAAAATAGAATACGTCTGGCGCCAGTAGCCAGTTAAATCTGCATGCTTTTAAGTTAACCTGTTTTCGGTATCAGCTACCGGGAGGGTTTCCAATTCAATTATAAATGCATCTGTAAATGCAACCTTAAACATTACACCCAGTTACTTTAATACGTAGGTGGGTGGCGTTTTTTAACAGGTAATTCTGTAATAAATGGTTTTCTTTTATTTTAGTATTTTACTCGGTTTTTTAGCGGCGCAGAACGCGAAAAGTCAAAATAAGTAACCTAACCCCAAATTTTTGATCCGGTACTAAAAAATCTTTGGTGTCCCACTGTGGATAATCATAAATAAAGTCTCCGCGTTGCCATGGAAAACAAATTAGACATAGTTAAATTGATTTCCCGTACAGTGTTGCTAAAAACAATTCCCCAGATTGTAACTACGACCTTAAAATTCAATTTTTGACTAAAAATTAAACTGAAACCGTACATGTTGTTGGAATTTGAGCTGTTTATTTACCGTTAATTTGTTTATAAAAATGCTAAAATGCGCTCCAGGAAAAAATTAGAAGTACCTACTTCTCACACGCATTTTAGTTCGAAAAGTGTCTCATTCCCGCACTGAGGTCGCTATTCTTCAAAAACCGTCAGAAAATCTCGCCCTTACAAAAAATCTGACGATTTTTAAACACAAGTTTACATTAGCTGATTTTTTGTCATGACTTATTTGCTAATATTCCTTAAAATTTACTTTCTTAATACTGTTCCAATAAATAAAAAATATGTCATTTTTAATTTTTGTAAGCAGTTTGTGTAAAAAAACCCTTTTTTTTATTTAAAATGTGCTTTATTAAGCTTATTTTTGTGTGTAAACAAACCTTTAAAACTTTTAACATACAAAACCATAGATAGCCACGGAATATTTCGATGTCACTGTTCAGAAAAGTCACACAAATTCTGTCTTTCGTTTTACATGGTGAGAATTTTTGACACTTTTTGAAATTTATTGTTACGCGTAGTAACAATTTAGCTCCGCCATAAACTAGTCCTGCAGAATATCTTTAAAATATTAAGTTTACAAAATGTTATTAAAAAAGTGACGCAGTTTCTCTTACAACGTCAGGATAAATACGAACGATGCTGTGTAAGGGTATGAGTAAAAATCGCCACTTTCCAGAATTCTGACGGGTGAGATTTTCTGTCGTTTCTGAAGAATCGCGACCGGAGTGCGAGAATGAACTTACTTTTTATTTGGCAGCCTGAATCATCATAACAACAAATAAAAATAAGCCTTTCAGTGTCAGTCAAAAACGTTACCTTGCCAAAACCAATTTCGATGTCGCATTTTTTCTTTAATAATAAAATAAAATTTAAATAAGAATTTTACCCCAGTAGAAAAAATTTTGTTCCTAAAACGTGCGAGAAGCGCCATTCCCGCTCCGCGTCGTTCGTCCAACTGCTTTTGCGTGCAGGAATGTAACACTTCTCGCACTTGTTAGGAAATATACTATTTTTTGATTAAAAATTAAGGTGCAAAGAGGAGAAGCGATGAAAAGAGGGGAAGGGGGGGGGTATTTTTAAATTGTAGGCTCTAGCTGCAGATTCCAGACTGTATTTTGTTTCAAACCTAGAAAACACATGTTTTAACGGATTAACGCTACACATCCAACCATCTTCCCACACCATTAAACAATTACTTCTTCTCTACTTCCTTATAGTTTCATAACCCCATTTTGTACCTCCTCGGGTATAATTTTTTTAAAATCACCATTAGAAACCCTAACTTTCCTTCAATTTTCATGTTTGTAGGACAACTAATGGTATAAGCCAGTGGCGCACTGAGGGAGGGGGGTTTAGGGTTACCCCCCGAGAAGCCTGATTATGGTCAAATTTTTACTTCCCTCGCTAAGGGAAGTAACGTATTTATTATTTATACGTACCCCCCCCCCCCTCCACCGAAGTCAATTCTTGGGTGCGCCACTGTATAAGCTGTGCGTGGGTAGTCAGGCAACGACTGTTCTTTTGTACCTACATAAATTTTTTCTCTGTATTATCCAACAAACCAACCACGACCATAAATTTGCTCCCAACATTTTTAAAGAGAGTTCTCAAAAAACTTTTCGTTTACGCTCTGAATGTCAAGAAATTCTTTAAATCATTTTTATTTTCTTATCCCGACTCTCCAAATTACTTATAGCAAAGAGCGATCTTGAAAGCGGAGGATTTCTTTTGTTTTTTTATGACTTATGGCGAAAAAAAAACACAACCAATATTTATTTTGGTTTAATTTATTAATTATTAGTTTCTAGGACGAATTAATTTGTTCTTCTTATTTAATTGTCGGTGTTCAATTTTTTTTTTAAACCATTAGGTTATAAAGTTTTAATACCAAAAAAAATTTGGTTTGGAAAGTTTTAATGGAAGCTCACAAAAAAGCCGAATTTACAAAAACCGAAACACAATTAATTGAACAGAAAATAAAACGTCCAAAACGAAATATGAACGAAAACCCCGAAAATAATGGATACGAATTTTAATTTACTCGATCCTTAAAAGAGCAGAACCACTATCCATCCGAATCGCTATTGGGCATGCGTCAAACTTAAATATCTAGAGCGCTGTAGGCCCTGGATTGCAGGGTTGACAAGTCTCTCTATTTGGAAGATGACACGGGGATTTTGTTCATTAAGGCAATAGTTTCTCCCCAGATTTTAAGTAAAAAAAAGTACAACTGGCAACGCCTTGTTGTTAAAGTGCACAGGGAAAACTAAATTGCTGCTGAAATTTTGCAGGGTTGATCATTTTTAAATGCTTAACAAATATAAAAGCTCTGGTGCTGTCATCTATCCCAAAAGCCTCAAAATAATTACGGTTTAGAATAAACCCGATTTACAAAAAAATAGAGAAATACTCACAATTTCCTCTGGATTATATTTTTCCTTTTTATATTTCTTTGCTTTAGCGAAAATAAAAACTAAGTTTCCTTTTTTTCTAAAGGCCCGTGCACTCCGGAAAAGAAAATCGATCAATCACACGTCACTGCAGGTGTTTTGTCAGCAAACTTTAAATCGGGCCGCAGTGGGACAGAAAAGTATTTTAACGTTTTCTGACTGAAAATCATTCGAGGTTATGTTTATCTTTCAAAAATGTGTTTTTAAAAACATTGTTCTAAAACAAATATGAAACTACTCCAAGTGTGTGGTCGCCCGCCGAAAAAGGCCTAGCGCTGTGCGGGAATTACCCCGAGTCTATCAAAGAATCAACTTTACTGGCTCGCTGGGATTACTAGGAATTCGCATAGAAACATTCGGCGCCCATAACCTCACATAATTTTGTTTTTATTTTAATTCAACCATTTTTTCTAAACTTAAATTATTGCGGCATAGTTATGTGCAATTGTGCTCGTGAAATCTTGAACCTCAGTTTCAAAAACACACGAATACTTGAGTACTAACAAATAGGTCAGTAAAGCTCCATTTAGAGGTTGGAAAAACTCTTGCTAGTCGTTGACGCTCATGTTTAAAATGGAATACGATTATTTCTTCTAGCGTCAGTAGCCGATTTTTAAATCTGCATGCTTTTAAGTTAACTTGTTGTCGGAGATTACACCCAGTTACTTTAATACGTAGTTGGGTAACGTTTTTTTAGCAGGTAATTCTGCAATAAATGGTTTTCTTTTATTATAGTATTTTACTTGGTTTTTTAGCGGCGCAGAACGCGAAAAGTCAAAATAAGTAACCAATTTGTGACCCGGTGCTAAAAAATCTCTGGTGTCCCACTGTGGATAAACATAAATAAAGTCTTCGCGTGGCCATGGAAAACCAATTCAATGACGTAAAATTTGGCAAAAAAATCAGGTCGACATAGTTAAATTGATTTCCCATACAGTGTTGCTAAAAACAATTCCCCAGATAGTAACTACGACTTTAAGTAAGGGGCATTTAAACATATATTGGTTTTAAAGAACCCAGTGCTCGACTTGTCTTTTTAACAACTTTTGAAACTGTGCCGACATACATGCCCATAAAATCGCCAATGCAAGGGGCACATAATCGTAGGGTTCTCAATAATTGGTTAATTGAAGAAAGAGACAGTGTTGTACCTAAAATAAATTTTTATAAAAAAAAACTTTTAGAAAAGAAGAAAATATTTTTTTTTTATCTTTCTTATACTATAATAGGTAGGTATCGTATATCGGTCACATCGACGATTCACCTAATAAACCGTTGTATTACTCTATAACCTAAGGACATTTTCAAAGGCTTTGCAAGCACGGCAATCTCACCCGTTCTCAGCTTATTTAGATGAAAGCATTATGTTCTTTTGTAGTTCTCTCTTTGTCACCGTAAAGTAAAAATTTTGATTTGCGCCCATCGCTTTTATTATGGTATTAGAAAGATAAAAAATTATTTTCTACTTTTCAGTGCATTTAATAAAACCTTGTTCTTTAAAAGTATTTTTTTAATAAAAATTAATTTTTTAATTTTTAGATTTGTACCCTAAATCGTCCATTTTGAATCCGCCATATTGATATTTTCAAATCTGATCAAAAATTCATATCCCCTTCCCGAAAAATCCCTGTATGCCCATTTTGATTTAACTCGAACAAACTAAATCTTTTCCCCCCTCCACTTCCCTCGTTAGAGGGAAGTGTGTACCTAATAATACCATATTATTGTATTGTCGCCGGAATTATAAACGCATACCAAATTTGAACACACACCCTTAATTTTTAGATTTGTAAAATTAATCGCCCATTTTGAAGTAAGATGGCAAGGAAAAGTCCTATTAATTCTTCACAAATTTTATTTGAAATCCCTGACCGATTTCGAGTAAAACGTCATTGTCAAGGGGGGAGTTGCATCACAAATTTTATACATTTTATAAAGTGCGGTATACAGGGTTCCTAAGCAAATCCTTAGGGGGCCAAGCAGCCGTGTATAAGACGCAGACAAACGGAAAAGCACATTAGGCAGAAAAGGATGGACATGGGGCGATGTTGTCACTACATCTTACACGTAGTAAATCCATTCCAGGTTGTTGTTTTGTAATGTTTTCCATTTTCATACCTTTAGGACTGGAATAAAAATTGTTTTTGCTCGACTTTAATATCAAACTGATGAAAGATATCGTAAAAAAAAAATATTTTTCGACTTTTCATTTTGTAACCATTGTCCTTACGCACTGTTTACAGGCTGGGGACTGAGATACATGCAAATGCCTAAACTAAAGCGTTCATACACGGCCGGAGAAATCGACTGAGATATTTCCGTAGAAACTTTATCAAGCAAATAGGACGGGTTGACGCCTTCGAACGTCCAACCCGGGTTTTGCACTTTGATTCGAAATCAAAAAGGAGGAACAGTCAGATGTGGGGCCGTGCACAAATTACGTAACGGTGATTTTACCAATTTTTGACCTTCTCCCTGTGTAATGTTTTGTAACGGTTTGGCACGCCACTCCCCTAATATTACGTAACGATTTCAAGACCACTAACCCCCCCCCCCAAAAAAAAAAACTTCACTTATTTTCATTGCAAATTTTTTTAATTTCACACAAATGCAAACGCTGTCGAAAACCCCCCTCCCCCTTACGTAACGTTTTGTAACCCCCCTTCCCCTATGACCATTACGTAATTTGTGCACGGCCCCTGTAGTCCCAGTGGAGGAGGGCGAGAAAATTGATATTTTTTTCTTAAAAATTATACTCTTTAGACCTATTTCTCTGCGTTCCCGAAATTACGTAATTTTAAAAAAAAAATTGTAAGCGGCGCCATTTTTGTTTCGTGCTTTGTTTTTCTAACATTTTTCCGTTCGGCTAATTTAATTGAAAAATTTTTGCCTGCGGCGCCCTTTATCTTCTCACTCGAAACCAAGATCCCCCGTTTTAGGAAAACTGATCCCGTCTCTGTTTCTAAATTTTTTCGAATAAAAGTAGAGTATGACCATGGGGAAAATAATTTTTTTCTACGGTATGACGAAAATTTCGAGAAAGTTGAAGAAAAAAATAAAAAAAGTGGCAGAGCTCAAGTTTTTCGTAAAAAAAACGTTTTTTGTAAAGAAACAGAGTAAAATAAATATTTTCACCCCTTTTTGGGTGTTACAAATATTGGCAGTCCCTTATTTTTCGCTTTTACCCTCCCGCTAGTTTTGAAGAATTGGTTCGCTACATGTTTCGAGATCATGTCATAAAGCACCTCGAAAATATCAAATGTAGTGTAGGGCCAGCTTTATTTAAAATCAATAATATCGCAAGCAAAAAGCTCTGCAGGAAAAACAGCGCCGTTTATTGATTTCTTTGGCTGCTAATGCTATCTGCATTGTTTGGCCGTTTCCGGATAGATGTCACTAGTAGAACAGAATGGAAAGAAATTTAATTAAAAGCGAAGATATTTCTTTCTAATGTTACCAACCTCACGAGTTTATCGCTCAGTATCGTAAATAATGGACCCTGCTGCCTCCTTTAAGCAAAAAAAAGCTGTGGTTTGGACCTGAAAACATCTAATTTTTAATTAGATTAGATGGTGTGGCCGCCATCTAGCGGAATTTGCAGACATCTTGTCAACGGTTATTATTGCAACTATGATTTGTGCTCACAATGAAAGAGTGGCGACAATTTTTTCTCATGAAAGCAGTCCGGAGATAATAAAAAACTGGCACCATTGCTCAATATACCTGTTTCTTTTGTGCGCGCAGAACTTTCTATGCCATTTCTGTTTGATTTATTGAAATCCTATCCCTAAGGAAAATCTTAGAAACCCTGTATAACACAGTAACATGCACACATTTTAAAAACAGAAATTTCTTAACATTACAGGACTATTAAAATTAAAATATTTACGTCTTAAAAACAAAAACAAAAATTTTTTTTGTTTTAACACGTAAATATTTTAATTTTAATTTTAGTAGTCCTGTAATGTAATGTAAAAGGGCACCTACAACTTCATTTTTATCGAATCTACTCTTCCAGATATTTAAGACACATTGATTATTATTAAACACACAAGCTGATTGTAAATAGTTTTTTCAATTATCTTAATTATAGTACTGCACATATTCACTGATCTTAATTCTGCTGGGTTTGTTGTGTACTGGTACTGGAATAATGACAGACGGATCCTTTATTCCTTCATAACATAACTTTAACACCTGTGTAGTAACTTCATCAAGGCTTCTCTTGTTTTTAAAAGAAAACACAATTCTTTTCTTGCATGTTTAACAATTTAAATGTTTAAAGATCATCCTGTACTTAAGGATTTTCTATCAATAACTTACTTTCTCCAATAGGAATATCAATGTTTGTCAGTATCTTACTAATACTATCCACATAAAAGCAATTCAGGTATTTTGCTATTTCACAAGGATTATCTTAAATCTTCTCAGGAGTTGTAATATAGTTTATGTTTGAGTTTTTATCTTCCTTTAGACTTGTTTTTTTAATTTAATTGTTTCATTCTTCTTAATATTCACTGCCTGGTTTCTGTTTCTCTTATATTCTTTCCAATTTTCCTCCGTTTTATTAAAACTGTATTGTTTATATGCCGAGTCTCTTAATTTTGTAGATTTACTTTTACTTTTACCAGACCACCAATCCTATACCTGTTAAGATGGTGTTTTGTAAGAAGTGCTCTTCGTTCGAGATTTTTAAAAGTATGTTCCTGTTTTTATTGAATTTTTTGATAAAGGTATTAAAAAAAATAGTTTAAACACCTCGCTGCGCTCGTTATTTAAACCAACGCTTGTGAAAACTACTATTTTTTGTTATGATTTTAAACCAGCTACAAGCATAAAAAAATATCACCGCCCATGGCATTAACATATTTCTACTCACACACACCCTGTGTAAAAAAGCAAAAGTCGCGTTTCCATTCCAGTGGGTTAATCAGGGATATTTTATCTCCTAAAGGCAAACAGATAATCCAATTAGTCATTTTTTCTCTTTTCACCTTGTCTTTGAGTTTTATTAACATAGATTCAGAGGGAAATAGAACAACTTTCGACGAGTGCGCAGCCAAATTTTAGCAAAAACGGCTGAAGTTTGCCTTCGAACGTCATTAGACACTGACAGTGGGATTTACTTAGATCTAAAATAGTACCCCCCCACAAAACCCATTTTCAAAAAACACTTACCCATAGAGAAAAGATACAAAGTTATTGATTATTTTGTATTGTTATTGCAAAATACCACAGAAAAACTGCTTTTTTTCTCAAAATGTTCCAGATTTTAGGAGAAAATGCCCTAAAACTATTTTTTTTCAAAATGGCAAATGGTGAATACGCCAAAAATTTGGCACATATTAGCTTCATCATTTGTGTTTGAGGTTATAAAGTTGATGATTTTTTTAGACCACCTCTGGGGGGTGGTTTAAATTTATAGCCCCCAGAAAGGATTGTTTTGTGGCAATTGGTAATAAGTTCCTTTATAATTTCCCTAATCTATCGTTTTTACAAGAATTAATTTACCTTATTTAATATCCCAAGTTGTTCATTAATAAATAAAAAACCTCCAATTTTTTCCAGAAAAACGCCATATTTTGAACCCGTTTTCACCACAAAGAATATATTTATGAGGGCACTACGAGGCAAAACAAACATAAGCGAAGGTCACTGATTATGCACGAAAACTGTCTCTAATGAAAAAATCTAAAACAACTGTACAAACAGAACTGAAATTAAAACATTGAGTTTATCTAAAAGCTTAATCATCAAACAAAGCTTTCCACTGAAAAATCGCACTCAAAGGTCTTAACTCTGCAGCACCGAACAGTTTGATTCAGGTCTGTTTTTAGCCGCATTTTTTCATGACCTACTTTGATGAAAAAATTTTTATTTATAGTTTACGATTGCGATGGGTTTGTGTTTGTAAAGTTTCTTCATACTTTTGCTAGATAAAAACCCCTTTTAAACAAATACAAAGTTAATCTAATTTTTATTTTATGATTAAATATCGAAATGGTTTTGTGACAGTGAGTATTAATCGCGAAAATCAATAAACAAGGGTTAGTTTTGATAAGAGTAACATATAACGTCAATTTTAATTTGCTCAACAGAGTGTTTACCATTTAGATCCCTCCTTGGGATTAAAAAAAACTTGTTTTAAATAGAAATTTTCTTCTTAAATCCAAAAAAAGATTGTGTTAAGATGATTATTCACAAAAAAAAACAATTAAAATTATTCTTATAAATTAAACTATGTTGATAACTCAAGGAAGTTGGTATAAAATGCTTAAAACCAACAATTTCACTTAAACTTAGGACCTGTCTAAGATAGGCTAAACCCTTTTAGTAAATCCCACTGTGAAAGTTGGCAGGCTATTTTTGATTCCTTGTTGTCAGGGTGTGTTTGATGCGCTTGTGAAAGCGTCCTTAAAAAAGTTGTTCTTACAACGTACGACGTAATCAAACCAATTTTTGTTCAGTGCTTGTTGCACAGTTTTACTTCATTACACTCACTTCTATTTGCTTCCTTGTCGAAAAAAGTGAGAGGTTAATAGAATGGAAAATCGAAGGAGTGAATCTGCGTCCGAATACTGCAAGGGTGTAGTCGCCGCTGTACGACGTGTCCGTTCTGAGCATGCGCACTATTTGTGCAACTTCTCAGCAAACACGGTTCCCTCGGGCCTTCGTCGGACTGATGTCGATTGCCGAATTTACCGTCATCGGCACGACGTCGACTTACGACATCGGACCAGCAGTATTTTTTGTCCGCTTTGCGATGTAGGCCCAATGTATGTTTGCCGACGCAGCGTTAAACTGTAGCCCGCCGTCGGACCAATAATAAATTTTACTTTTTTCTGACATCGGCATACCGTCGCCGTGCGATTAAGGTCCGATATGGTTTAACCATATGGTACCATCCGCCCATAAAGCTGCTTAATTTGGTCGGTCTAACGTAGGCAAGCTGGTCTCGGCCCGACATCGGTAAACTATTCAAGTCCGAAATTGGTTTCCTAAAGCGGTCCAACGTCGGCGATTGACGAAGGTCCGTCGGTGGTAGCTTAAAGCGGCCCAACAATGGCAAACCATAACGGTCCGATAATGGGTGGATACTAAGGCCCCACATCAGTCTTTCAAAGCGGCTCGACGTCGGTGATTGACGAAGGTCCGTCGCATCGGTGGTTGCTTGACACGATCCGACATTGGCAAACTACAAAGTTTCGATAATGCGGGTGCATAACCAGGGCCGGTTTAAGTGCCAGAAGAGGTGATTCTTGTAGAGAAGTACCACCATCTTATCAAGTCCGCATTCTATTTTTAAAATATCTTTGCTCATTATATATATAATATTATCTTCCACTGGACAGGGAACATAGTGACATTAGCGCCGTCTCTACATACTAGGAAGAAACTATTAAGCAGTTTAAAAATTTTAAGGTGACGTACTCGGACCATCGTCAGTTGCTGATTCTCGACCAATCAAACAAAGTTTAAATCGGACCATCGTCGGCCCTAAAGCAGATAAAGTGGTCGTCGGCATAAAGTTGACTAAAGTAAATCGGGCCATCGTCAGTTGCCGATTCTCGACCGATTAAACAAAGTTCCAATCGGACCATCATCGGCTCTAAATAAGATATAAGATAAGGTTTGCGTTGGCATAATGTCGACTATAGTAAATCGAACCATTGTCAGTTGCCGATTCTCGTCCGATTAAACAAAGTTCAAATTGGACCGTCGTCGGCATAAAGTCGACTATAGTAAATCGGGCCATCGTCAGTTGCCGATTTTCGACCGATTAAACAAAGTTCGAATCGGACCATCGTCGGTCCTAAAGTGGTGTCTGCATAAAGTCAACTGTAGTAATGTGAACCTCTATCAGTTGCCGATTATTGACCGAAAACTGAAAATCGCAATCTGTCCAACATCGGGCCAGCGTGTAGCCGCCAATGCCGCCACATTGCCGACGTTGTCGACATTGGCCGGATTCAATGCCGACGATTGGTGTTTGATGGGTTGTGTCTATTAACTAAACCAACCGACCTTTATCTGCGGATTTCTTGCTGACATCACTGGCGACAATTGGCTAAAAAACCGACACTCAATTTTTTTTTGTTTGTTTTGCGGGTATAATTATGAGATAGGGGTTGCTTTTATTTTCTTCAATGTTCCTTTTATTTAATTTTTTCATTCTTTATAATATTTACTGCCTGGTTTCTTTTTCACCTATATTCTTGTTGTTTTGCGCGTATAATTATGAGATACCATAAGGGTGTAAGTATCGCAAAATGTGTAACAATAATAACTTTAAAAAACAAAGCAAATAATGTAAAAATCAGGGTTGGCCATGGACAAGGCCAAACGCGAAAAATCTACTGCGCGTGCCTGACGCAGTCTACTCACGCCCAGAGGATGTTTTGGCTCTCTGCGTTTTTTCCAGGCTAACTTGATTGGGATAGTTATTATCACTACTGCTTTTTTTCTCGAAAAATGCAAGGGCATGCCGCTATATTATCTCATAGTTATATGACGCCAGCTATTCCCCTCTCCTATATCTATGGTTATTATTATTTTGTCCCATCCATATAATACCTACATATTGGTCTTTCATGTATTAGGGAGTTTTGGATTTTGATCCTATTTGACATTTTGGTTTCGTGGTTATTGAATATTGCATGGTATAGTCAGAGATGTGACAGTCGGCGTCGGCAGCTTTGAAGTTAAGGGTTTCGTTTTTCGTGACCTTGATTTCGTATCCATCGCTGTAAATGTGTGTTAGACCCGTTCCGACTTGCTCGTCAGATTTAGTCCATGAGCCGGAGCCGAAAAACCGGTTTAATTTTTTGATGTATTAATAATTAATTAGCTAGACGTAGATAAAAAAGCAAACGGATTTCTTGGAGAAGGTGAACAGAAAGATATTTCAAATTATTATTAAAAAGAAAATAGGAAATTAACGATAATTAAGTATTTTTAAATATTAATCAAAAATATTTTTGTTATAAAATAATTTAAATAAATTGTACAAATACCAAACATACATTTTTTACGGGTGAGATAAAATTCTGATTTTTGTATTTTTTTATTTAACTTATTATCTCTATTGTTATATTTATCGGTATAAAATTTTTTTTATCTAACAAATAACTTATTAAGATAATTTTCAGTCAAAACCTACAACTGCTTACTTTAATAGGGATTTATTGGGCGTTACTCTATAATGTTTAACCATAATAAGGGAACACCGTATTTTATTTAAATTGAACCTTAACCATACTTTAAAAAAAAGTGTTATTGGAAGTCGCATTAATTTTCTTTATTCCTAACCTAAAATTTCTAACCTTGTAGGGATTTTCCCTGATAAAATCTCGCAAAATAATTATATCGACAGTGCAGCTGAACCTCAACCTTGTAAGTTTCTCCAATTTATTCACTTTTTCACATAAATTTTAAAACTGTTTTTGTTTATAAACAAAAAACTAAAAATGCAAAGAATATTAAAGTCATGTCGAAAAACAAACCAACCATCACTATTATCCGTGCAAATTGAGGTTATGTTTAAAGATAAGGGACTTACGGTAACTTTTATTACGGTTCCCTTAATAAAAATGCAGGTCACGCGCATGCTCAGATGTCAAATGTCAATTTTCCTTAATAAGGGAACGCGAAAATGTACGCCCAAGTCCCTAATGTACTAATTAGGTTGCCTAAAACTTATTTTATGTATTTGTTATTACTTTTTCAAACCATCAGATCAATAAAAAAATTTTCTCGTTCCTGTAAAGTTAATAAAAATGCACATAGCAGATTTTAGAGTATCCACGACGATATATTATTATAAGTGAGTAGGCATTTAAATATGTAAAAGAGCTTTAAAAAATATGTGTACCTATACTTACCGTTTTGTATCTCTAGGAAAAGAGAAAAAACTGATGGCCACACCAGTTTTTGACACACATCCGCGATAAGCACACCAAGTGCCCGGCATGATTCAAAATACTGATAAATAAATCAAAACCAAAATGTGTTACGAACGATGTCAAAAATAGAAAAAGGAATAAGCGCACACCAAAAAAAATCCGAAAATCTCTCGGCCTACTTGAACCAATAAATTAACGAGCGGGTCAGGAGGTTTTGAAGCTTGACCGGCAGTCCCGATATGGCGCATAAAAAACGGCTTGCTGACTGTCGCATAATAGCAAGGGCGTCAAAACCGTGTTTTTGATGGGGGAGGGAAGGTTTAGTAGATTCCTTGGGTTGTGTTATAGCGTATTTAATTGTAAAGTCCAGTTCCGAACTCGCCTGATTCCAGTTTCGCACTGACACTGACCCGGTGCTGTAAAACATGGCACTGGTGCTGCTTGAATGGAACACGACTATCGCAATTGCTAACCTCATATTTTCGGATTGAAATTTTGGTTTTCATTTCTGTTGCAATTAGTTACAAAGTTTTGCTATATTTACACGTACGTTTGTCAAACGAGGTGTTTTTAACTTCATAACCATTGAAGTATACCCATAAACCATATTTCGATGTTTTTATTTTCGGTGTTTCTGTGCGATGAGTAGTAGTAGTAGTAGTAGTAACTAGGGGGCAGCCCAAGACCTGGCAAGTAGGCCCAATCGGTCCCTTTTTACCTTACCCCAGCCCAGCCCTCTAATCTACCATCTGTACCGCTGTACGATAGTGGGCTCTCCGGGCCTTCCTGTTCTCTTCACGAAGTCCAGTACTTTGGCCCACTTGAGAGCTCGTAGGTCCTCTGCATCCAGGCTGGGTTGTCCGAGTAGCTGATGTCTCATCCTTAGGTGTGCATCGCACTCCGCAACAAGGTGACGGGATGTCTTCTCCGCCCTCCCACAGGCCTGGCAGATAGAGTCATTCCCGATCTTCTATGCGAGTCAGGTGCTTACTGATTCGGTTGTGTCCGGTCAGTATTCCTATCAGTAGTCCAATATCTTTTCGTGTCCTTCCCAGGAGCCATTTGAGTCTGGCCGCGTCCGGTCCGTCGATGAACTCTTTGGACTGTCTGCATCCTATTTCGCTCTCCCAGGAATTTGCCAGTGCATCGTTAGTCCATTTAATGAGTCGACTTTGCAGCTGTCTCCTTGTTATACCTAAGAGTGGCCCCGATCCGAGCTAGTTCGTCCGCCTTTTCGTTGCCCGACACTCCCGTGTGTCCCGGTACCCACATCACTGTAACTCTCTTATCTCGACTCAAGGCTTTCAGTGCTTCTCTGTGCGATGAAGTATGGCACAAAATTATTCTTCGTCGTCTTTGTTACCGCTACTACTCAGCAGCGAAAAAAATGTACAAGTCTCTCAGAAAACCGGTGCCGAAAAAGCGACACTCGGTGCCACACTGAAGGTGTCAGTTGCCTCAATGGAATACACTATTAGTACGTACATACAAAATACTCCTTATTTAAGGCTATAGCTTCTCCCCAAATTTTAAGTAAAAAAAGTACAACTGGCAACGCCTTGTTCTTTAATTTTTTATTCTTTTGCCAGAGTGCACAGGGAAAACTAAACATCAGAATTAGCTGAAATTTTGCACGGATGATCATTTTTAAATGCTTAGCAAAAATATCTGATGAATTTTTCAAAATTCACAATTATTTTTTCTTTAAAAAAACAGCTCTGGTGCTGTCATCTATCCCAAAAACCTCAAAATAATTGCAGTTTAGAAGAAACCCGACTTACAAAAAAAAAATAGAGAAATACTCATAATTTCCTCTGGATTACATTTTTCCTTTTTATATTTCCTTGATTTAGCGAAAATAAAAACTAATTTTCCTTTTTTCTAAAAGCCTGTGCACTCCGGAAAAGAAAACCGATCAATCAATCACACTTCTTTGAATTTGGGAGACACACGCAGTTGAAGTGTTGGCCGAGAGACCGCAGAATTTATACGATTCCATGGTAACTGCAGGTATTTTGTCAACAAACTTTAAATCGGGCCGCAGTGGGACAGAAGAGTATTTTTACGTTTTCTGACAGAAAACCATTCGAGGTTATATTTATCTTTCAAAAATATGTTTTCAAAAACATGGTTCTAAAACAAATATGAAACCACTCCGCGTATGCGATCGCCCGCCGAAAAAGGCCTAGGGCTGCGCGGGCACTACCCCGAGTCTATCAAAGAACCAAGAGAATTTTACTGGCTCGCTGGGATTACTAGGAATTCACATAGAAACATTCGGCGCCCATAACCCCACATAATTTTGTTTTTATTTTAATTCAACCATTTTTTTTTAAATTTAAATTATTGCGGCATAGTTATGTGCAATTGTACTAGGGAAATCTTGGAGTGCAAAGGATAGATTTTAGAACCTCGGTTTAAAAATACACGGATACTTGATTACTAACAAAGCAGGTCAGCAAAGCTCCATTTAGAAGTTGGAAAGACTCTTGCTAGTCGTTGACGCTCCTGTTTAAATTAGAATCCGATTATTTCGTCCAGCGCCAGTAGCCGATTTTTAAATCTGTATGCTTTTTAGTTAACCTGTTGAGTCCTGTTGTCGGTATCGGCCAGCGGGAGTGTTTCCAATTCAATTATAAATGTACCTGTAAATGCAACCTTAAACATTACACCCAGTTATTTTAATACGCAGTTGGGTAGAGTTTTTTTTTTGCAAGTAATTCTGCAATAAGTGTTTTTTTTTATTTCAGTATTTTACTTGGTTTTTTTTAGCGGCGCAGAACGCGAAAAGTCAAAATAAGTAATCTTACCCCAAATTTTTGACCCGGTGCTAAAAAATCTCTTGTGTCTCACTGTGGATAAACATAAATAAAGTATTTTCGTTGCCATGTAAAACCAATTCAATGACGTAAAATTTTGCAAAAAAATCAGGTCGACATAGTTAAATTTATTTCCCGTACAGTGTTGCTAAAAACAATTCCCCAGATTATAACTACGACCTTAAGGATTGATCTTTCTGTGTTCGTAAGATGAATGAAAAAACGCAGTAGCACGTGCCGAGGGAGGGTAGGGGGGGATTGAAGGCTTATTTTAATCTCAAAAATCAAGAACTCGCTAGTTCTGCATATATACATACTTTAGATAAGACTTAAATTATGTTTCAAGCAGGAAAAATTTCCTTAAAAGAGTTATGTAACCTTTGGGGGTTTAAAAATATCCACGAAAATACCCTTGTTTCAATATCTCCTGAAAAAAGGTTCTTTCTGTGTTTGTTTATTGAATGTATATCTGCGAAAATTCGCAATATTATAGATCAGCCTAAGGCTTCTAAACAACGTTACAAGGTTGTTGGCAAAACCCAATATTAGCTATGAAAATCTTTATAAATTAAAAAACATCTCGAACGAACTTTTCCATTTACTAGAAAATTTGAAAATAACACAAAGTAAATTTTAAATTATGTTTGTACCCATAACTTGTTATGTTTTATATTAAATAGGTGTATTAACGAAAACGAAACAGAAAGAACAAAAGGCAGTTAGGAACGATAGGTATAACTACAGAAGTAAAAATAGGTGGACTGGTAATAGCCTATAAATAAAATGACCGCTATATGTATGTACCTGACAAAATTCTTCTAATAGTAGAGAAGGGGCGGCGCCAAGCCTGGCAAGTAGACCTCCCTGGGCCCTTTCTGCCTTACCCCGAGCCTGCCCCTAATCCGCCGCCTGCACCACTGGTCTGGCAGGCTGCGCATCTGGTTTTACTGTTCTTTTTGCAAAGTCCAGTATTTTATCCCATTGCGTGCAGGTCCTCCTCATCCAGGGTCGGGGAAGCGAATACCTGGTATCTCGTCCTGAGGTATGCCTCGCAGTTCGCTATAACATGTAGAGATGTCTCTTCTGCCCGCCCGCAGGCCCGGCAGGTCGAGTCATTTTCCAAAGCGATCCGGGTCATGTGCTTCCTTAGTCGGTTGTGACCTGTTATGATTCCTGTCAGCAGACCAGCGTCCCTTCGTGATCTCCCCAGAACCCATTTTTGTCTGGCTACATCCGGACTCTGGTCTGTCTGCATCCTGTTCCTCCTCTCCAAGCGGTCGTCATGGCATCGTTGGTCCATTTATTGAGTCGACTGTGCAATTGCCTCTTGGTTGTTCCTAGGAGTGCTTGCCCCGATCCTGGCAAGCTCGTCGACCTTCTCGTTCCCCGGCACCCCCATATGTCCCGGTACCCACATAAGTGTCACTTGTTTGCCCTCTCCCAAGGATTCTAGTGCATCCGCACATTCCTCCACCAGGGTATTGGTGATCTTGGGCGCCCTTAGTGCCTTTAGGGCCGATTGGCTGTCGGAGCATATATAAACATTCTCCTCCGTACCGTTCTTTATTTCCTCCATGGTTGCAGCCATTATTATGGCATACATCTCTACCTGAAAGACCGTGGCTTGCTCTCCGAGCGGGTATCTCTTTCGAACCTCCTGGTCTTCTACGTAAACCCCCGAGCCTGTGGTTTGCTTCTCCGACAGTTTGGACCCGTCGGTGTAGCAAATCACGGCGTTCTCCTCGAACTGTTCGCGGAGGTTTTCACTCTGCCATAGTTCCCTGTCTGGGATGACTACTTTGTACCTCTTGTTGAATCTCCAGGGGTTTTTTGGTCTTTGTATTGTGATCGCTGCCATTGGAATTTCTCTCTCGGCGATTTGGGCAATCCTAAGATGCCCCGCAGCTTCCCCTTTTCCTCTCCATTGACCTGTATCTCTCAGCCGGAGGTGGGTCGCCATCGCTTCTTTTCTGATCCAGATCGGAAGCGACGGCAGTCCCAGAATGGTTTCGAGTGCCTGTATAGGTGCCGTCCTCATAGCTCCGGTTATCCCTCTGCAAATGGTTCCCTTTAGGCTCCTAAGCTTGAGGGTAGTAGTGACCTTCTCCACTGCTGGCTACCAGATTATGGATCCGTAATGGATCCTCAGTTTTAGTATTTCCCTAACTGTGAGGCTAATAGTAAAAAGAGTTATCGCACAGCACTTATGAATGGCGAAAAAGTAGTCATTCCGGTATTATAACAGCACTGAACAAATTAAAACACCATCAGTGAGATTTACTAAAATTTAAAAAAGTGCCCTTCACAGGTCTAAATATTTACTACTGTGGGAGTACTAAATTTTAATACCAATTTTCAAAAAACCCTTACCCATACAGAAAAGGCACAAAGTCATTGATTATTTTGTATTGTTATTGCAAAATACTGACTGAAAAACTGCTTTTTTCTCAAAATATACCATATTTTAGCAGAAAGGGCATTTTCTACAAAAACTAATTTTTTTTGATAGGTTTCAAAATGGCAAATGGTGAATACGTCAAAAATTTGGCACACAATAGCTTCATTACCTGTGTTTGAGTTTATAAAGTTATAAAGGTTGTTTAAATCACCTCCAGGGGGGTGGTGTAAATTTATAGCCCCCAGAAAGGATTGTTTTGGAGTAATTAGTAATAAGGTCTTTTATAATTTCCCTAAGTAATTATTTTTAACCAATAAAATATTTTGAACCCGTTTTCAGCACAAAGATTATGTTTGTGAGGGCACTACGAGGCAAAACCAACATAAATGAAGGTCACTGATTATGCACGAAAAATATACCAAACAAAAAAACTGAAAACAACTATATTAGTTTATTTACAAACTGAAATTAAAACACTGAAGTTATTAAAAGCCCAGTCAATAAAACTTTCCTTGCTCAAAGCCAACTCATTTCAAAGCTGTAGCTTTCATCAGGAGAGGTTGGTGCAAGCCAAGGTACAAGCAGAGGTAAGAGATCCGAACTCGCTGTTTGTGATTTGAACGCACAGCTAATATCTTGAAACTGACACTTCGACAGTGACAGAAATGTAAACAAAACTTGCATTTAAGTTTTTTTTTTACATTTCATAAATAAAAACATCTTTTAAATAGATACAAAAATAATCTGCTCCTTATTGTGACATGAAGTATTAATTGGAAAAATTAATTAACGAGGGTAAGTTTTAATTAGAGTGACATATAACCCCAATTTTAACTTGTTCTACAGAGTGTTTACTATTTAAACCCCGCGTGGGTTTAAATTTTTTAATTTTGTTTTCTTCTAAATTGAAACTTTCTTCTTAAATCCAACAAAAGGTTGTGTTAAGATGATTATGCACCAAACAAATTTATTAAAATTCTTCTTATAAATCTAACTATATCCAAAACTTAAGAAGGGTTGGACTAAAATGCTTAAAATCAAAAATTTCACTTAAACTTAGGACCGTTCTAAAATAGACTAAACCCTTTTAGTAAATCGCACCGTATATTTTTAGCACAAAACTCGCAAAAAACCCGAAAACACTTTATTTTGACTAAAAAAACCAACACAGTAACATTCTAGTACCTTTTGGTTTGGTTCAGACAAGTGTGTGGCTAATAAAAAAGCAGGCAAATATATATCACGTTTACCGTTTGTTCCGTATACGTTTACGATTTGAAACCCATCTAAAACTGATGTACCTTTGCTTTTTCTATTAACAAAAATTAAAAAAAAAAACAAAATTTTAATATATCACGAAAAATTATGGTAAGAAATACGATTTACTGATTGTGGAAAAGACACGTCAGAAAAAAAAAATAATGTCAAGTCGATTCGATTGATGTGACTACGTTCTTTTAGGCTCATAACTGTCACCTACATAAGGCGGTCATTTTTATGAAATTTCTTAGGGGGCATTATCATTCCACGGTCTCTACAATAAACACGGTCTCGTAATTTTTTTGTTCCGCGCACGACGACACAAAGATATCAGCCTGCTTTCTTTATTGATTTTTACTTTTTGTGGAATTTTTATACAATCCGCAAAGCAGGACAATTCTAGAAGTTTAAATATTTTAGAGAAAAGACTGAAGAAAAGGCCAAGATATTCCGACTTTAAGAAGTAAATAACACAAAAGAAAAAGTAAACAAAAAAGTAGGGTTATACGTCGAGTCGGACCAGAGATCAAATTTACCCAGGGAATATAAAGTTACCTAAGCGTTATCCAAGGAGGACATTTTTGGGCTATATTGAAATTTTCGTAGGATACACCTACTTCGATAGGACGGAAATAAACCGCATAACATGACATGTCGTACGACTCTACATTCGAGTTTTCATCCTTTGAGATGCCTGTGCATGTATCGCACTACGTAATATGCATGCACAAAGCAATTTAACTATGTAACCATGTTGGTAGCTTTTAGTACGCCTTGAATCTGGAAGGGATTACGTATCAAATTTTAAACGATCCAAAATTCTGTTTTGCTATTCTATCTTCTCGTTTACATAGAGGCTATAACCGCTCCTGAATATTGTGATGCTCAATGTTTTCAATTATTTTTGTATTTTCGTAAATTATTTCCGGAAATTTTTAAGAGTTTACGAATATTTTGAAAACTAATTTTTCTAAAATATTGAAGAGCAAGAAAAAATTTCAGGATTTAATTTAACTTCGCACGGTATACGGTATTCCCCACCATATTGTGCTTAAAATAAAATAATTTTAAAATTATCTTTTTGACTTTAACAATGCCAATCTTTTTCTTTGACAAGCAAAACCAGGGTAGTTTACATAATAAGCATGTTATGGCATGTTATACGAATTAGTGTACTACACTTTGCTTGCGACCAATGAAAATGTTATCATAAATATCAGAAATAATTATTAAAAATATCAAACCCGAACTCTTAACGGCGCAAGAACAATCCAGAGATAATATAAATTTGTCAATCGATTTCAATACGTCATCTACCACTCATTATCTATCTCTGGTTTCTTTACTGTATTCTCCTGTTCACAGATTGCGCCGCGAATCATTGGGGATTAGGGTCACTGGATCCTAAAACCTGCGGCTGGGACCGCAGGTCTCAGGATCCAGTGACCCTATGAGGGATTATTTATCTATCACCTAGGTGATCGAATTGAGAGCAGTGACAACTAGTCAAATGGTCATACACACAGACCACTTAAGGGTTCTAAAAACTAGCTTTTCACCAAAGGAAAAATTATTAAATAAAACACAAAAACCAGGCCGACGAACTCCAAAACAAAACGACAAAACTAAGGTTATGAAGAATGACAGGCAGACACACCTTGGTTAGTTGCAAATACAGTGAGTCGACCAATTTCGATGTTTGCATGGCATAAATTTTTTTTCCTGGTAAGGGGTGTTACCTAGGTATATATGCTAGATCTCTCTTAGCCGAATACATTTAGGAAAGGAGAACACTAGAAATTATGCCTAGGGTAAGCTCACAAAAAAAAGACGTGGGTGGTTAATTTTGATGGTGGCGGTATCTATAATATAACCATTTAAGTAATTTTTGATGCTAGGCATATAACTAATATTGATAGGTAACCCTTATAGTCCATGTTTTTACATTTCCGCATGTTTTAGCTTTAGAGGAAAATAATACTCAATTTGTTTTTTATTAGAGGAAGAGGATTACAAAGCTTATTAATACAATCTAGAGAGTTTTTGAAATTAGGTGTCCATTATTTGGAAAATTACAAATATTTCCAATTTAGTTTTACAGGTCTCTATAAAGGGTATTTCTGACTGTTTCTGACGTAATATGGACGCGGCAATTTTGAAACACCACAAAAGCTAAAACAGTTTTTTTCAAAAAATAAACAAAATTTTAAAAAAGTACCAAGATTTGATGGAAAAACATAGTCCAATAAACAATTTAGGCAAAATTTCAGGCCATTTGGAAGTCCCGTTTCCGAGAAACATGCGGAAAAAGAATTGCCTAATAAACGGACCCAACAGCGTTGCCGGTTTAACGATGTAATTGGGCCCTTAAGGCCACAAAAACGGCATAGATTTGACAACACTGCTTTGCTATTTTTTTGAAAGATCAACAATAGGTGGTATCGCTAATACCATTTCGAGTGAGGTCGTGCAGTGTTCAGAACACGGTGCGAACACCATATGTGAGGAAAAGTATAACTTATTAGGAACGTAACCATTTATTAATGCTTCTTTAAAGGTTTTGATGCTCGGCTTCATGTTTCATGGATTGCAATGTCTCGAAATTAAAAAAAAATAAAAGAAAAATAATTATTCAATTATTAGACAAGTGGCCGGTGGCTATGCGGAACCTGAATTCCAATACTCCAATCGAACTCACTTCAGTTTCCTTGGGCCTACTAAATTACGTGACCTTGGCGTTTCAAAATTCTGGCAGAATATTGCTTAAAAAGAAAAAAACCATAATTTTTTTGTTATCAGATAATAGGATTTATAAAAATCTACAACCATATCCAAGGGATTTTTAAAAATTTGGTGTATCTTTTTCAAAAAATAAAAAAATCAAAAAATTGCGGTTACAGATTTATGTATTATCGACGAGGCTAAAGAAAAAGCCAAGTAATATTTTTGACTATTATTAGCCGTGTGTATTTTTTTTCGAAAATGAGAGAGTCCAGCAAAAAACTGTATGGATACGGTTGTGAGGAATTCAAAAATAAACATTCCTGCCAAATTTCAACAGATTCCGTTTTCTCGTTTCCGATATTCTACCCGGTAATGATTGGAAGTTTCAATGACGTTCTATTAAAACGTCAAAATAAATAAGATACTAAGGGACTTCATATCTTTTTAAAAAGAAGGTTTTTTTTTTCTTAAAAATTTAATGGGACTTATTTTTGGTTAGGTGCTAAAATTATATTGGATTTATATACATATAATAAATATTTATTGCCTTAAAAATATAGAAAAATAATTCACATCTTTGCTTCAATTAGTGCTCTTAAAAAAAAGTTTCATCGCTTGTCACTCCATCTTATGGTTTATGTCTAAGCTTTATTATTATCCTAGGACCGTAAATGAGCCATTAAAATCTTGTTGAGATGGTCATAAAATTATTCGTTGGTGGTAGGTAAAATATATTTACATACTCGCAAGCGCACTTTACAACACTCTTTTGGATGAGGAAGATTGTGCTTTACAGCACGCTGTGCGGTAAAGTGACTACGTTTATTTCAGAAAATTAAAATACAGATATTTATATTTTCTTTTTGGGAATTTTGAAGGCTTATAGGTAAAATCTTGTGCCTAACAGATGCGTAAAGTGCAACTGCCGTCTCGTGCCGTAAAGTATCACTTTCCGCACTTGTTAGGTAAATATAACTATTGAGTTCCGAAACTGTTAGTGTCAATTTTGTAAAAAAAAAGTTCAGTGACGCGGCTACGGCGTGAACAAAATTTTTCGTTTCGATCAAAATGATTTCTACTTACCTACTGTCGTTACACGGTTATACTATTTTAAGTAATCCCCATAAAAAAGGAACTGGTACGTTACATACCTATACAATGAGCTTCAGGCTACTGCAAACATAGGGCAAATCAAGTCCAATTTACTCTCCGTGCCGTACGACCGAGGTGGATTCGAAGCACGCTGCAGTGTTATCTTTTGGAAATTTATTATTTTTTTATTTCTGCCTTGCTCGAGAAACAGATTGATAAGTTCTCAAGTGATATAATACATTTTTAAAACTATAAATGGATGTCTACGAAGTTGCCGAATAAGTACAGATAGTCAAATGGTACTATCAAGGCAGACCATTGAGACTTATTCAAGAACTTTTTTTGGAGAATTTTGTGTGATGATTTGCGCTGCAGTGGAGCAAAATCGAAAGCCACCAAACTGCCGAAGCAGTTGGTACGTCTTCAGCCACTGTCTTACGTGTTCTCAAAAAGAATAGTTATCATTCTTACAAAGCGTCAAAAACGAATCAAATTTTTCCCGAGGACAACTATCGTCGTATGGAATTTTGCGAAACAATGATGCAAAGTGCTAATCGTGCTGAAAACTTTCTGAGATCTATTCTTTTCACCTAACACACGTTCGATATTGATCGAGGGAAAATTTGCATTTGTATTTAATTTTTTTTGAAATGTTTGGGGGGGTATTGTAGGAGAATACGTAATTGGGCCATTTTTTATTTACGGCAATTTGAATGGTCCTAGATACTTGGATCTACTGCAGCAGCATATTATGGTTTCAGCAAGATGGTTGTCCCACTCACAATGTTGGCCTTGTTAAGGAATATCTTGATAATTAATTTTCTAATCGTGTTATAAGTACACGGGGAACTATTTTATGGCCAGCTCGATGACCCGATCTTGCTCCTAATGGCTTCTATATGTGGAGTTATATCAAAAATAAAGTTTACGGGCATGAAAGAGCTAATAATTTGGAAGAACTTCGAATTAAATTTGAAGAAGCTTTTCAAACTATCACCCCTAACATGCTTGGAAACGTTAGAAGGGGTTTTTATAATAGGCTTCGATATTGTCTAGCTGAGCAAGGACTTTTCGAACATTTCCTCTAAATTTTTTTTGACTGGGAGAATCTTTTTGGTTTTTAGAATGTATTATTTTATTTTGAGAACTTGCTTTTATTTTGTTTCTCCTTATTATTTTCATTGTATCACGTTGTTAGTGATAAATCTGAGCAGTTGAAAATAAAACGCTCTAATTTATCAGTGACAAAAAACAAGAAAATTACGTTATAAAAATTTGCGGATTTATTTATTGACGAAATTCCGGTTTCATTGACTACAATCCTCATAGCACTGTGGTTAGAGGCGTACTAAATACTTAATACAAGCCGCGAACGGTGATCGCAAGACTGAGTGTTGGTTGCTCTACTGATAGGAGTGCGGTGTCCCTGCATGTACGTACACTGGGAAATTGGACTTCTTCCGCCCTATGTTCGCAGTAGCATGAAGCGGGCTGTATGATGGTAGTAGCTATTTCAGGCGCTTGCCTATTAAGTCAACTAAAATCCAGCTAATAAGTTTGTTCGCATGAACAAGGAATTTTAGGCTACTATTATTCACTCATACTAAACGTGGCCAATTACAAAAATTATCGGACAATACCCATATTACGTTATTCCCTTCTCTCCCTCCCCTGTAACGTTTGACAGTATTCTATCAAAAAAATTAAAAGGAAACACGCAATATTCTGCCTTCCCTTTTTCTCTATCTGTATAAAATACAAGGACTTCCGCTCAAATACGATTCTCAGAATCCCATCTCTGCGGTCAAGGTCACGTTTACGGCATTTCTTACGTTCAGACCAGACGTTTCCTAACGTAGTTTAACGTTTAATCCCAAATAGCACACGTCTGTCCAAAAAACATCCTTGGGACGTCCGCCACCAGACATCGAACGTTTCCGAAACGTCCTCTCGGGACCTACGACGTCTTGAGGATGTTCCAAAAATGTCCATTTTTACATAATAAGGGGTTCTTTAGACGTACGTCAACGTTATCCTAAGGGACGTTTGTATTTAGTATAATAATATGTTATCACAACGTCTTACAATTTTGCAACTAAATCAAAACCTCAGATTAATAAAAAAAATGAGATATAACAGTAAACAATATTACCCCGATCAACCAGCCACAATGTTTATTTCCCAAAAAATACATGGTTGCCAATTTACTGCGGGGTTTCCCTAGAAACAAAACAATTCATAAACTTCTTGAAGCTCTTTTGATAATATTATTGATTATTTGACATATTTTTATATAGGATAATTTTTCTTATGATAATAACTTAATTCTTAGTCCTAATTTTTAGTCTCAATAATTAACTTTTTTTAATTTTTAATAAGTAGAATTTCGAGATTTATAAAAAAGTACACAAGCCGGCAACATTTTTTCGACGAGCCGCGAATAAATGCCGACATGTTTGGTTGCAGCTGACGGCGTTGTTGTTAACGGGGGTTTGTGTTGTTCGGTGATTTTTGAATTTTATTGTGACTATTTGTGAAAAAAGAACTGTATCAAGCTATTTTGAGGACCAACAAAATGGTTTAACATTGCCTGGTATGCAATAAAAGCGGATATTCCAGCCCAGAACTAATATTTCGGAGGTAAGAAAGATCCTGTCATTTTAAGTTAGTCATGGGCGTAGTATGAGGTAAAAAACTGCGTAAAAAGCTTATGATTATGCTATTAATACATCAAAAATCTAAGACTAATACTAATCTTTTTTAAGAAACAAAAGTACCAGATAATTTTGCTCCTTTTGCAGCATGTAAAATATTTATTTATTATAATTTTTACATAACAAGAAAAGACAATAAGACCAAGTGCTGTTAGTCAGGTACTGGGGCAGGTATTTTTTGTATTTTAATGGGTACCTGGGTACTTTCTATAATGTGAATAAAACCGTTTTGGAGATATTTATTCTGAGCCAATCTTATTTTTATTTTCATTAATATTTATTATTTATTTTTTTGCCTTTTGACTCCTGTTTCCTGAAAAACTACTAGTAATTAATTTTTTACCTCTTCCTTAAATTTTTCTTGTGTTCTGTATTCAGAAATGAACATGCAGCCAATGTGTAAAGAATAAAATTTGTTGGCCTTACAATTTTCATAATTAACATCACAAAAAGTTCTCTTAATTTGATAAATAAAGTTTATATTCCACTAAAGAAAACTAAAAGAGACATTATTATCATAGTGAAAAAAACGCTTAATAAGCCGTTTATTAGCGTGTTTTTTTTTGGACAAAAACGTTATAAAACAGGTTATTAACCGTTTTTTTTTGCTATGAAAATATTTTTTTTTACTTTTGTTTTGTGGGATACTGCACAATTAAAAAAAATATATAACAGCCATCTTGAATAATTGACCTAAAAATCATTTCAAGTGCTCTTTGGTAAACTTTTGATCTGTTCGTAAATACCTACATTCCTCAAACTAAACTTTATCCTTGAATAAATCTATTTTTTGTGGTTATGCAAGTTCTGGCAGTTAATTCTTTTGAATAAGAAAATCCGACCAACCCTACCTTATATCTCGTTTTCACATTTATATATTTAAATTAAAATTAACGCCGCCACTGGTAATGGGAAAAGCAATTTTTGACAGTGTTGCCGTTTTATTGCTCTATCTCTTTTCTGTTCATATAATCGTCCAGAAGGGTGTTGGATTGTAAACATTAGAGGATTTCAATAGGGAATGTTTGGTCTCTCTTTAGTTATTAGTCTGAGATCAAAACCAATGATAAAAGAGCATGTAAACAAAATTTATAGTAATAATGTCCTGGGGAAGTCTGATAATCTCCTGGGAACCTTCTTGGGAGGATTTTAAGTATGTCATGGGGACCTCCAATTTTGTAACATTGCAAATCCTGGGAACATTCTCAGGACGTACATTTTGACCCCGGATGACTCCCGGGCGTTCTGAGGAAGACGAGTTCAGCCAAAAAGTTCCCTGGACGCGAGCAGACTGAGTCAGGCATGCGCAGTAAATATTTCGACTTTGACCTTGCCCATTTTTACATTGTTTTCTTTTTTTTTGAAAGTTATTACTGTTACACATTTTTCGACACTTCGACTATTATAGTATATTATAATAGTTATGTCGTCCTAAGCATCCATAGATTGGTAATGCGGACGTGCCGATCCAAAGAAAGCAAGATATGAATACTGACACTAACACGTAGGCACCGCGTACGTATTTATGACCAACTTAGGGCTGGTTTCTCAATAGCGGCTTACCAGTCAGGATTTAAATTAACTCGGGTTATAAATCTCAGTTTCTTGCTGTTTAAGGCCAATATTTTTTTAGATGAACCCTGGTGTAAGATAACTTATCCTCGCCGTGAAGCCAAGGTTATCCTAGAGTTAACTTTTTTTTTATACTAGGACTTTTCCATCCATTCTAGGATCACCAGTGTTGCCAAAGTGAAAGCCAAGTTTTTTGGGACAAAGACAAAATATCCATGCAGCGGATTCGAACCTGAAACCTGCCGTGGGACAGGCAGATGCGCTGACCACTGCGCTACGGCGGCCGGCTAGTGATTTTTACAAGGTTATGTTGCTCAAGTTAACGCTAACTCCCTATTGAGAAACCCGCCCTTAAACCGCTTCATGTAATAGAAAACCCCACTTAGACGATGGTCGTAAACAAAAAAAAAACTAGTTTTAATAGAAATTTGCTACAGTGCCTGCGTTGACTTTGACCAACCTTAATGAACTTTTTAAAGTAACCCATCCCGGCTCGCCCGGAGTTTCCATTATCGAGAAAAAGGGAAACTTTTTAAATGCTTTGCCAGGCTAGAGGTGTAATAATAAGTGTAATTTTTTGTTTGCGAGAAGTTGTTTTTAAATTATTAATTAAAAAATTAAAAGCGTTTTATAAAGAACTTTGTTTTTATTTACTTTAAATTTCTTTTAAATATTTTGTCAAAAAAATATTCGTGTCCATTTTCTGCTTTCTACTTTCTTCGGAGAGTTACTTAAAACTGAAGTAGAGATAACCTGAGTTTTTTGATGAAGTTACAAAAAATTGAACGGTAAAAGAATTAAAAAAAAATACCATAACATAGCTAACAAACACCAATGTCAGGACAACAATTTCTATTACCTAATTTTAGGCACCGCTTTCTTCGATTTTCAACAAACAATTTTTGGTTGTACTACTAGCAATAACTAAAAAATCACTCTTCAGTCGTTTTTTGGTGCCAACATGGTTACGACGGCCAACTAGAAAACCGCCATTTTAAAGTTTTTGACCTTTTTGGTTTTGAAATGCTAATAAAGCATACAGGGTGTCCCAAAAGTCTTAGTCCCCCCCTATATCTCGAAAAGCTTTTGAGACATTATAACAATACTTTGGGAACTTCAATAAGAGGCAAAATGGAAAAAATCTGGAGGAGCGATATTTCCACATTTTAATGGTCTCCTAAAATGCTTTATTATCAATATTTACAATCAATATTATTGACGTTCGTCACACCTGTCAAAAGTTATTGGGATCAATTTGATATATCAAATAGCTATATCTCCAAAAGCTCTTGGGATATTATAAAACTACTTTAAGAACTTTAATGAGAGGCAAAATGGAAAAAATTTAGAAGGCGGCTTGGGAAGCGGTATATTGAAAAAAATAAAATTAAATAGAAACACATATCTCACACCGCATTTTAAAAGTCTGTGAAAATGCTGCATACCAACATCAATAGTACTCCCGTCAAAAGTTACTCAAAACAATTTAACATATCAAGCAGTCTCTTATTAGTTTTCCCGTTTAATGGGTTGCGTTTTTGTCAGTATATAAAAATATTCCCAATAACTTAACATAACAGGAGTGACAGATGTCAATAATATTGACATTAGAGAGCAGCATTTTAGTAGACCATTAAAATGTGGTGCAACTCGATATGTGTTTCCATTTAACTTTTTTTAGCATGCCGCCCCCAGGCCGCTCCAAAAAAAGGGGCGGCAATACCGCTCCTCTAGATTTTTTCCATTTCGCCTCTTATTGAAGTTCCCAAAGTATTGTTACAATATCTCTAAAGCTTTTGGAGATATAGGGGGGACTAAGACTTTTGGGACACCGTGTATATACAGACCGCTTCAATCTACTGCGAACATAGGGGGAATCAAGTCCAATTTACTCTCCGTGCCGTACGACCGAGGTGGATTCGAAGCACGCTGCAGTGTTATCTTTTGGAAATTCATTTTGTTTTTATTATTTTGTTTTATTTCTGCCTTGCTCGAGAAACAGATGGGTAAGTTCTTAATTGAAATAATACATTTTTAAAACCAAAAATGGATGTCTACGAAGTTGCCGAAAAAGTGCAGATGGTCAAATGGTCAAATCGTCATAACCTAACACACGTTCGATATTGGTCGAGGGAAAATTTGCATTTGTATTTTGACGTAAGAACACAGTATCCCCAAAAACTAAATGTTTGGGGGGGGGGGGGTATTATAGGGGAACACGTAATTGGGCCATTTTTTATTAACGGCAATTGCAATTTGAATGGTCCTAGATACTTGGATCTACTGTAGCAGCACATTATTCCAACTGCTAGGCAGTTGTTAGGTGTAAGATTTGGTGAAACATGGTTTCAACAAGATGGTTGTTCCGCTCACAATGTTGGCCTTGTTAGGGAATATCTTGATAATGTATTTCCTAATCGGGTTATAAGTACACGGGGAACTATTTTATGGCCAGCTCGATCTCCCGATCTTGCTCCTAATGACTTCTATCTGTTTTTGAAGAAGCTTTTAAAATTATCACCCCTAACATGCTTGGAAACGTTAGAAGGGGTTTTTATAGTAGGCTCGGATATTGTCTAGCCGAGCAAGGAGGACTTTTCGAACATTTGCTTTAATTTTTTTTTGACTGGGAGAATCTTTTTGGTTTTTAGAATGTATTATTTTATTTTGAGAACTTGCTTTTATTTTGTTTCTCCTTATTATTTTCATTGTAACACGTCGTCACTGATAAATCTGAGCAGTTGACAATAAAACGCTCTTATTTATCAGTGACAAAAAATAAGAAAATTACGTTATAAAAATTTGCGTATTTATTGACCAAATTCCGGTTTCATTGACTACGCTCCACACAGCACCGTGGTTAGAGGCGTACTAAATACAAGGCGAACGGCGGCGAACGGCAGCGAATGGCGATCGGAAGCCTGAGTGTTGGTTGCTTCACTGATAGGCGTGCGGTGTCTCTGCATGTACGTACACTGGCAAATTAGACTTCTTCCGCCCTATGTTCGCAGTAGCTTGAAGCGGTCTGTATGTAATGTTTTCAGTGGTTGTGGATTATATTGACCATCTTTCATCTTTTTGTAGGTTTATGTTTGACATGGTAAAGTTTCTATACATTTTAAACTCATTTAACGACATTCAAAATTTTGAATTTGAATTGTCTATGCCCTGTTTTACGGGGGATATTTAAATGAATATCGAAGTTTTCTATACAGATTTAGATAAAAATATCTTGATTATCGTAAAAGATAGATCCTACTGTGTAGTATTGCTGAAAAGAGAATTCTTTGCAGATTTCAAAAAGGGCAAAATATACAGGGTGTCCTATTTAAAAAAAATATTTTTTTGCCATACCTCGTAAACAAAATGACAAAAAAATCCAAGATAGCACGATTAAAGGAAATTAGAAATCTCAGTTGACGTGTTTTGGATTTTTTTATTCAATCAAATTCAACCCGCTAGAAGCACCGTTCCGTTTAGTGAATCCACGCTGTATATACAGAGTGTTTCAAGTAAAAGGTAACAGAGGCGATTTCGGAAATTTTTCGTACAAATTTTGAAAAAAGCTCGGACACGTCGATTTTGTTTACCAGGGGGACACTTTTTGACCGCTTCGGACTTTCGATAGGATGCACCCCCTAAGGAGGGTGATTCTCACCCCACTTATTTAAATAGGGAACATAGGTCGAGTGGCACTTTGTTTGAAAGGTCTTTCAATTCTCTATACAACTCAAAAATCGTGCAATTGGTTTTTAAGATATTCGCTATTGAGTTTATCATGGGAGAAAAATCAAATAACTTTTTTGACTTGTTTTTTTCAAAATTTGACTTTTTCCTCGGACTCGTCCATTTTATTTTTTTGAGTAGTCTATTTTAGCCATCTTGGATTTTTTGCATTTGTCACCCCTCCTGAGGGGTGATTTTCACCCAACTTATTTTAATAGGGAATAGGGAATTACAGCATTAAAACTCGAGAACAGGCACGGAATAGAACTTGATTTTCATTATTTTTTAATATCGTTTTTGGATTTTAAAGTCATTCACTTGTGCATGTGTCTTCGAAGGAGTGCTCTTCAGATATCCAACGTAATAGAAGGAGAAAATGGATGAAATTAAATTTTCTCCATGATACTTACTTACCTATTGAATTCGGAAATGAACAATGTGCAAACACAGCAGCGATATTGTTTAATGAACAGCACCCTGGCAAAAATGTCAGTAGAAAAGTGTTTTGCAGATTGTCAGCAAGAGAAATGAAGCCAATGAGGTGGGACTCTTGGGCGAAGTGGCCATTAATCCCAGGTCGAGTATTTGGCGATTGTCCGACTCGACAGGTATCAGTCCTACTAGTGTATGGAGGATACTAAAAGGACACAAATTCCATCCATACAAAATGAAGCTTGTTCAGAAACTCAATGAAGACGACTTTGACCGACTACTGGAGTTTTGCGAAGTAACGAGAGAACGTCTGATAGAGAAGCCGAATTTATTGAACCAACCAAAATAACACTTGATTTTTTTAACAAAAACTTTTTTTTTTCTAAAGAACTGACGATTTCTACGTTCGTAGGAAAAATGTTATACCTAACACTTGCGAAAAGTGTCTTTTCCGCCCTTGACGGCATGCCCGAACTCCCCTACGCGTCGTTCGTGCAACTGCCATCGCGTGCGGAAAATTATCACTTTCCGCTCTTGTTAGGTAAATAACTATTTTATACTGGTTGGTATACGAGAGAAATTTGTCAGTCAGTATCTTATTAACTAAAATCGAAAAGTCAGTCAAAAAAATACAATTTCATTCTTCGTCCAAGTCAACTTTCAATGTCTAGGAAATCAATCAAAGAACTTCTGAAAAAAAATAATGTGTTGTAAAGAGAATTGAAAGACCTTTCGAACAAGGTATCACTCGACCTATGTTCCCTATTAAAATAAGTGGGGTGAAAATCACACCTCAGGAGGGGTGACAAATGAAAAAAAACAAGATGGCTAAAATAGACTACTCAAAAAAATAAAATCGACGGGACCGAGGAAAAAGTCAAATTTTGAAAAAAACTAGTCGAAAAAGTTATTTGATTTTTCTCCCATGATAAACTCAACAGCAAATATCCCAAAAACCAATTGCACGATTTTTGAAAGAGACCTTTCGAACAAGGTGCCACTCGATCTACGTTCCCTATTAAAATAAGTGGGGTGAGAATCACCCTCCTTAAGGGGTGCATCCTATCGAAAGCTCGAAGCGGTCAAAAAGTGTCCCCCTGAAAAACAAAATCGACGTGTCCGAGCTTTTTTCAAAATTTGTACGAAAAATGCCCAAAATCCCCTCTGTTACCTTTTACTTGAAACACCCTGTATTTGTCAGTAAACCGTAGTGCGTTGAAAAATTGTGACAACGAGGATGTTGAAAGTCCATTTTATTATAACATTTCATGTCCATCCTGTTATATAATTATAGATCATGATTATTTGCGGTCATTAGCCATAGTTGCAATCAGTTGTAATTTTGGTAAAAATATTGTAACTCTTTCCTTATAATGACATTAGCAGAGGGCGCTGCATGTATTTGATTTGATTTGATTCGTCTCAACAGCAAGTTTAGGTCTTGAAATCCTACACTGCAGCTTCTTAGCGTATTGTATCTCTTGCCGTGTGCCTTCCTAATCTAAGAGGTTTGCCGACCTTGCGAGGAGCATCCCCTTTATTAGGTTTCTCTGGCAGTTAACACTGCATGTATACACAAACACATATTTAGTTGTCTCTGGCAAGGATTTTATGACGTGGGAAGTTGGGCGTGCAACGTTGTGTTGCACCCAGAAATCATTCACCATTTTGGTGTAAATGACGGTCGCCTTGTGGTTTTTAACAACGTAAATACACAACGTTTTATTGCCATTGACGACATTGTACCGTCCGCAATTGCTACTTATATTTATTTGGTATTTTTACGTTTGCAGTTTTACGATTTTTTTTCTGTCAGTGACATTAGCTCATACTTTTTGAAGTCAAATAAACATCAGAATCTGCTGAACTTTGAGTAGAAGGCACATTTTGTGAAAACTAAGACACGGCTCGGAGCTCTTTTTTGATTTTTTGCCGAATAAGCTAAAATTCCTTTCTAAGGCCACCGATTCCAACATAATGTAAGAAGACACAGAAATAAATTCGGTAAACTAGCATTTACACAGGTTTGGGTAAAAAAGTTCGTGGTGTTCGGACAAAATTTGCTGAAAGAAATATTTTGAATAAAATAAAAATTAGAAAAATTAGGGAGGAGCCAGTGACTATACCACCAAGCACCTCAAAAATATAATTATTTAGGATATATAAAACACTTAATTAAGGAAAACCAAAAAAGTGATAGAGCATAACAACAATTAGGTACAAACTTATTTAAAAGATATCTACCAACCTCACAACTTACCACCCAGTAAATAATAATTTTTCGCTTTCCGTCGGCTTTTACTATTTAATCGAAAAATAAAATAAAACATTTTTGGTGTTCCAATTTAATTTCAAGAATTAAGGACAGTGATTTGAGACCAAAAATATTATGTATTCCCACTTTCAAAAATATATAAGTGTTTGGGCAAACGTTCGTCGAAAAGGTTCGCCAGATTTGGACCGAATTTTTGAACGAACCTATTCGCTCTGTGTAAATGCGCCTTAAGCTTGTGCGGCGGTTTGTTGTGTTCCGTTGTAAATTAAAACAATATCCATTAATTCGCTGTTTACTTTCCCAAAAAATTAATAGTTGTAGGTACTTCATTTTTTACAGTAAGACGCGACGTGACAATCAAAACTAAATCAACTAATATTGCATAGTTTTTTTACTTTCTGTGGTACGATAAGGAGATAAAAGCGGGGCGAGCAACGCAGTTACTTGTTTGACGATTATTTTTGTTAGGCACTACAGTCGAAGGCTTGGAAAAACTTTTCAACAATTTAAGCGAAATGAATTGTGATTTTAAACTCCGACCAGTATTAGGAATCACTTCTTTTTTATACATAAGTTGCGAAACACCCTGCATATTACAGTATTTTCCTTAAGGAAATGGCTTTTGTGCAAAGATTTGCAGAAAACAAAAAGAATGGATGTATTTCCAGCTAAAAATAATTATATCTGGTTAACTGCGAACCAATTTTTGTATCCGCGTGCAAAAAAATTTTTTCTTTGCATCGGTTGACAAAAAGGCCCTTTTTTATACCTTCATCAAAAACATGACTTTAGTAACTGTCTGCAGATAACTAATGGTCAAGCCATGATGACCCCTAAAATAATTTTCTTAAATACCTGTTAAATTATTTTTAGATGTGCTAAAATACACTTTAGTAGAACACGTTTTTTGGTAAATTTAAAGACTGTAAAGAACTTTGATTGACAGAAATTAATACCACCTTATGTTTTAAACACTTTGCACTTTGAAAAATTAATATTTTTGCTGTTTGTTGGATAAAAATTGTAAAATAAAAATCATATGCACGACACCACTCAAGAGTCTGCTGTCTCTCTTCAACAACCTAAAATATTTTCCATTTTAACAGAGAAAAAATGTTAAAAAACAGTGAAAACTTGAAAACTTTGAGTATTTTATTCTAGAAATCGAAACTTTGGAAAGAAAGCTTTAAAATGTGAGCAATATCACGGCACAAAAATGTAAAAAACATAGTAAAAAATTGCTTCATCAAAAACGTTACTCGTTAAATTATGCTAAAATATTTTAAGCCTTAAATTACCATCATGGGACCATAAAGCATGGCTTTTTTGGTTACCGATGCAACAAGAAATTTTTTTTGATCACGGGTGCAAAAAAAGATTTTGGTCCGTTTTTTAACCAAAATTAAAGAGAAATGGCGGAAAATAGTAATATTGAAAAAATCTAATTATTCTTGCCAAAAAATTAAGCCATTTCTGCCAATTTTCACCAGGTATTTACGAAAAATTCAATTAAAAACATCGTCAAAACATGAAACTGTTAACGATTAAAATGTCGCAACAATGAACGTCAACGAATAAAAAGGCACATCGCCATGGAAACCAACATTGTTATTTCATTTACCAGCCGCCTTGATTTATAGTGTAAAAATGGTGTGTTGCGAGCAGTGCTCTTCGTTCGAGATTTTTAAAAGTATTTTCCTGTTTTTTCTTGGATTTTTTGATAAAGGTATTTGAAAAAATAGTGTTAACAACTCGCGGCTAAATTGTGCTTTTTTTTACTCGCGTTTTTAAATACCTCGCTTCGCTTGTTATTTAAACCAACGCTTGTAAAAAAAGCACTATTTTAGCCACTAGTTGTTAAAACTACTATTTTTCAATTGCGAACAGTTGCTAAAATCGCATTTTTGATGAGGGCTTTTTAGTATCTTCACATGGATGCACATAATGCTGTTTTTTAAAAACCGCATCGTCAAACGCTGCTTTTTGTCATAGAAACAACCAGCTCTCTAAGCCTTTTCGCCGATTTCAGCTATCCAGCTACAAAAGCTGACGAACGATGCAAATTGCTACACGGTCATTCTTTGCGAAAGTGAACCAAGAATAATTTTTAAGGCCATAGTTCCTTCCCAGATATTAAGATGGAGATTCTTTTTTTTTCTCTCAGTTACCTTAACTTAGCTCATGTGATATCCATACATTTTAGAGTCAAATAAACATCTAGGCTAGGCAATTTAGATATACATGTCCTAAATAGAGGAAAAAATTGGAACCTAATTTTTTTTTTCATTAACAAACTTAGGAAGGTTCACCGTTTAGCATACTAAAAGTACCCATTCCAATCAAAAATTTTAACTTTAGGTATCGTATATCGGTCACAATGACGATTCACCTAAGAAACAGTAGTATTACTCTATAATCTAAGGACATTTTCAAATACTTGGCAAGCACGGCAATCTCACCCGTCCTCAGCTTCATTAGATAAATCTGTTAAGGATATACGATTATATAATAAGTAATATTTCTCTTTTAAAATTTAAATCACAGCGCACACATATTCTGTCTCTTTTACTATGCACAGTTGGGAAAAGGACGGAGTAACACGGAGGTTCATAAAAACTGACTAGCAGCAAAGAATCGTATGCATGAAACAACCACTTGATCTCCGGACGACCGTTTAAACGCTTAACACGTGTGTTGTGATTTTTCTAATTCATTTTCTCGTGGAAAAACTCTTTTATTTTCGATTTTGGGGAAATTCTCTGTTTTCTACAAGAAGCTATCGTCGGCAGGAGTGAATTGAGTAACTCCCATAAGAAGCATCCTCTGCACAGGTTAGGACGAAGAAACAACGACAACGGTAAGTGTTGCTCCATTTTGAATCCTTATCCATCTCAATTGTGCATAGCGTTAGATTTTAATTTTCCAATTAATCCTAAGAAAAGTTTTCATATTTTCCGCGTCAAAAGCATTATGTTTATCTTTCCAATAGAAGAAGAATTTAGTTCTTTTGTAGTTCTCTAAACTTACAATTTTTAATTTGCGCCCATCGCTTTTGTTATGGTATAAGAAAGATAAAAAATTATTTTCTACTTTTGAGTGCATTTAATAAAAGCTTTTTCTTTAAAACATTTTTAATAAAAATTTATTTTTTAATTTTTAGATTTGTACCCTAAATTGTCCATTTTGATTTAAATCGAACAAACTAAATCTTATCCCTCCTCCACTTCCCTTGTTAGAGGGAAGTGTGTACCTGATAGTACTATATTATTGTATTGTCGCCGGAACTATAAACGCATACCAAATTTGAACGCACACCCTTAATTTTTTGATTTTTACCCTTAATCGTCCATTTTGAATCCGCCATATTGAAATTTTCAAATCTGATCAAAAACTCATAATCGCCCTCCTTAAAAACCTCTGTATGCCAATTTTGATTCAAATCGAACAAAATAAATCTTTTCCCCCTCCACTTTCCTCGTTAGAGGGAGGAGGGCACCTAAGAATACCATATTATTGTATTTTCACCAGAACTACAACCGCATACCAAATTTGGAAACAATCGGATGTGGATAAGTCCGTTAAAATTGATTACCAAAACATGACCAAAAATCGTCCATCTTGAATCCGCCATATTGAATATTCAAAAATTTGTATTCCTTATCCCCAAAAGCCCCCGTATACCAACTTTGGTTGAAATCGGACAAACTTAGATGTTTTCCCCCTTCACTCCCCTTGTAGGTGGGAGGGGCGCCTAATAATGGCATATTATTGTATTGTCACCGGAACTATAAATGCCTGCCAAATTTTAAGACAATCGGATGTGTATAAGTTAGTTAAAATTGGATAGCAAAAGTTGACCAAAAATCGTTCATCTTGAATCCGCCATATTGAATTTTTAAAATCTGCTTAGAAATTCGATAACTCCATCCCCAAGTGCCCTAACATACCGAATTCCAACGAAATCGGGCGTACTTCAACTTTACCCCCCTCCCCCCTTCGAGTAGAGTGGAGCTGTCAACTCTATCACATTATTTGTGTTCTCTTGTGTAAATATATAAGCATGCCAAATTTTAAGCCGATCGGATGTCGGGAACTTAAATAAAAGCTTGTAAAAACACTGCCAATTTGAACAATTTCTTGCATATTCCTTTTTAGCATTTTCACTAAGATTTCTTAACCTACGAGTACCAAACTTGGCAGGGTTGATCTAAAAGCAATCACCTAAATTATATCAGAAAATTATATTTTTCCAGTAGCGTAGTCCTATTTTCTTAACCAGAAAATTTCAAATTATACCAAAACTCTTTGAGACGCCACTGTTACTGACATTTACAAAAATTGAATTTCCAACGACACCTTCCGCTTCTATTTGCTGCTTCTAGTAATACCAATAAAAAAATTTTCAATCATAATTTTTTTATATTTTTTCTAGTAAATTTCTTAAATGAAAGTGCCCTACTCTTTCCATACCATTTAGAACTTTAAAAAAATCTTATTTTATTACTAGAAGCAGAAAATACAAGCGGAAGATGTCATTGGTAATGCAATTTTATCTAGTATAAAATCCAGTGAAAAGCAGGGCCTTTTTTGTATATGTCAGTAACAGTGGCGTATCAAAGAGTTCTGGTACATTTTGAAATATTCTAGTTAAGAAAATAGGACTACGCCTTTGAAAAAATGTAATTTTCTGATATAATTTGGGTCACTATTCTTAGCTTGATTTTGCAGTTAAACATTGGTCTATTTAATCAGTTCTATTAATTTTGAAGCTTTGGCTTTCTAAAAAGCTAATTACTAGTGTAATCGGACAATGTATTGCTAAGTTATAATTATTTAAGAAAGTGCATTTTTTTTTTGGCACACCCTATATATTGTTATTATTTTATATATTATTTTACCTACTATTAACATTTTTTAAATCTCCCGTGAACCTTCTTGTTTTTTCTTGTCAAAGCTTGACATATTTTACTAACCAAAAAAGTAATGATCATTCAAAAACTGTGGTACTGATTCTGGAAGTCATAGGAAGTGATCGTTCGCCTGAGAGAAGAAAAGTAGTCTCAACCAATAAACTCGCTTAAAAGCAGTGACGAGACGATCGAATAATCACCAAACTATTATGGGCACGCGCAGAGCTGTCTCGAACAACAATTTTTGAGCGAAGTCGTTCTCTCGACTAGACCCATTAGTTGGGAGTTGTAAGAAAGCTCGTGTGAAAAACGTCACTCGTATTATTTCAGAACACGCTATTGGACGAAACCATCACGTGACCAAACTCGCTAATGCACATGCTACGGCAAACTTGACCGTCTTTTAGAGTAGGACTCGCACAGTGGTCGATTTTTGTAAAAACGCGGATGTTAAAAAAACTCCCACATTGTAATTTAATCGTACAAAATATTTAGTTTTAATAAAAAGATAAATTTATTCTTATTTAGCTGATACACAGGATGATCGTGTGAATTTTCACATTTATCTTAAGATATTTTTAAGAGGTAAAATATATATATATTTATTAATTAGCTAAATTTGTGATGGTGGTGTGAGGGGGGATCTACAAAGGACATGTACACTATCGGCATCATAAAAGTGGTACGTAATAAACATAGGTATTTTTTAAATTGTATGGTTAAAGACCGGATTATATTTTGTGACAGACTTGTACTAAAATGTGAAAATATTGACACCAAAGATTGCTTTCAAAAATAATTTTTATATTACAATAATACGCTAACGCATAAAACAACTGTAACAAAAATTAAAAAACACAACTGTAACGAAAATTATAAAACAATAGAAACAAATTAATAAGTATATAAATTTTATTATCTAGTCATTGCGCCATTCACCTCAATTATACCGTTTAATCTTCTTGGTAGAGAAAAGGTTTTCATTTTCACCAATCAGTTCTTCATAAGAATTGACTATTAACTGGACCAAGTGATGTTGATTTCCCGCACAATATTAAAGCTTTCCAGCTTGGATTGGCGTCTGGGATTTTCGCAGGCCAAGGAGGAACTTCAATATTTTGCTCCTGAAACCAAGTTTGGCAAAGTCTGACCGTATGAGCAGGGCAGTTGTCTTGTTGAAAAATAAACTGGTCTTGATAAAGTTCTGTGACGGTTGGAAGCATGGTGTTCTCTAAAATGTCCACGTAAAGCTGTGCTGTGAGCCTTCCATTGATTCGAAATAGAGCACCATGACCTCTAGCAGAAATCCAACCCCACATATTTACCGAAAATCTTCCAGCGCGATCGTTGTTACCAGCAATATATCTTTCCTCATCGCGCGTTCTTGGTAGACGATACACCCGAATTTGTTTTCTGTCACTACAGGACTGGAAAACTTTTTCATCGGAAAATATTACCTTTCGCCAAAGCTCTGGTTCCTTTAGAGAGTAATTAAGGGCAAAAAGTAACCTGGCCTGTTTTTTTCCTTCGTAAGTTTAATTTTCTAGCAGCTACTATCTTAAATTAGAGCCTTTCCTTACGCGATTTCATGCCACTCTTACACATCCTGGAAATTGAGTTAATCTCTTTGCCTGGGCAACAAATGCAAAAGGGTTTTCTTTCATAAAAGTGATAAGGTTCTTGTTCTTGTTCATCAGTCCTTTGTTTTCTCTCTATTGTCTGATCTTCCCATCATTTTTTAAGTTTTATAATCGTGGTTTTACTGCGTCCATAATGTCTAGCCACGTCCCTAATTGACCATCCTAGTTATAGTTTTGTCAGGAGTTGGGCTTTATCGAATAAAGAAATTTGTGGAGGCATTTTTTATTTATTTGTCAGACTGAAATAGAGAATGACATACTTTGACAGTTTAAGAAAAATACAATAATGGGTGACTCTGTTTGTAAAAATAGACCAAGGTATTACAACAAAAAGTATTGTGTACCACTTTTATGATGCCGATAGTGTAGATTGAAAGACGATTGGAGCTTGAATGGGTTTTATTTAGCCAAAAATGTTGGGATCTCAAATACAGTTTGAATATAGCACTGATGGTCACGTGACTATTTAAAAGTGTTTAGTCACGTGATAATTTTGGTTACAGTTAAAGTCACATGATATTTTAATTTTAAGCTCATTTCACAAAATTAAACTAAAAATGTTAGTTTAGAACAATCAAATTTACTTTAAAGTAATTGACATAATATATAAATCTTACAGTATACTAGAATATTTTTATGTATTTTATGTATAATTATTTTGAAATTCTAAGCATTTTTATATAAGATACCCTATATCGATCTTCAACTGTTTTCGAGATATAACAGTTATACTATGAGTGCTCTATTTGAAATTTGATGTTGAATACTGATACGTAATGTCAAACTCGTAAAAAGCATAGTTTGTTCTTTGGCCAACTATTCGCCCAGTATGTTGACAACCATATAAGGGCAAATTTAGATACATTTTGAATTTTTTAATTTTTTTGTTTATGTCCGCGTTTTCCGGAAAATCGACCACCGTGCGTCCTTCGAATGACTTTTGTGCGATTGATCACTTCGAGCCCGGGAAATTATAAAAATAGAAAACAAAACATCAGTTTATTCCATAAAATCGGTTTACATGCAAATATGAAAAAAATAGAAAGAGAGGACAATATGGCTTGCCCACCTCTGGTAAAAAACAACTGTCAAATGTATTGAGGGCCTCTAAACAAAGCTAGGCACGTTTTGCCTCTTTTTGCATGGAATGACCGCCAAATTACGAGTAACTAGCTTCCAGTGCTAATTTATTTTTACCCGCGGCTTCGTCTCTGTATTTCAATGATGTCCTTTAAAAAGGCTTCCGAGGATAAGCAAAAAACAAAGGTGGTGGGTAGTTAGATACATTTAAAATGCAAGATCCAAAGGCTTGTGCTTAATGCCAAAAAAGAACAGTTTTCTTGTAGAATGTTAATTAGGAGAAATTCTGTAAAAAAGGGTAAAACTACAATTTATGTAAATAGGTACGTTAAAAGTCGGTGAAAAATCTAGGGAACGGCCCAAGCGGGGCGTAATTTTTGATTTTAAACAGGGCCGATTAAATAGTAAATTTGTTTACAAATTAAGGAAATATCTGGCACGAAAAAATCCTGTTTTGATCTATAGAAAGCGTACTTTTTTAAGAAATTTTAATGTAAATTATTCCTTTAAATTCTTTAAATAACTTACATCCAAATAAGTACAACTAAAACAGGGGCGTCATGAACAAATAACATACGTTACAAAAAAATAAAAACGCTTTGACCTAAACACTAAATTAATGGTTCAGTGGGTAACGGCGTACAGTGGAGCGAGGTATAGGGAAACCCGGGCATTTCAAAATAAAATTCAGTAATGAAAATTTTTTATCCGATTTTAATGTTTCATACTTTTTTGAAAAGCTTAAGCAACAGCCTTTACTGTATTTTATTCAAATGTTTAATATTTTGAATTATTAGATGGCGAGTCCTTGCTAAATAATATGTCTTTCCGGCCAGAATTAATTAAAATACAAATATATTTATAAAGCTTAACTACAATTTTTTAACTCGATATTTTGATTGGAATGTACTTAAATATGCTTTTTTTAATTAAAAAACAAAATTAAGATGACGACAATAGGTATACCGAGCGGTCCATAAAAACTGTACAAAATAATTCTTTAAATAATTTTCGAAATTCTAAACCAATTTAAGTAAAATAACATGGCGGACAAAATCAAAAACTTCCCAGCTTTCATGCTTGTTCCTTTAATTTTACAAAATTTCACAATCAAATAATTACTGGAAAAAAGCCGTGTTCTGTTTTGGTAAAAAAGTAATTAATCACCATAATCGGTTTAGTATTTTTTAAGATATACCGAGTTTAATAAACAGGGATTTTTTTAAATTTAGTAATTTTTACATATAAAAAAATACTCCTTAAAAGATGGCTGCAAAAAATATAACAAATAATAAGCCTGGTTGATTTTAAACCTAACAAAGTTTGTTTCGTAAATGGTCCATCAGTTAAAAAGTTAGGATAGAAAGATTTAATGTGTAAAACCGTACAAAGAGAATCCCTAGTATTCTCTATCTACAGTAATTTAACTCTTGAGTTAAACCGGTCTTAAGAAACTGTGTGTTTGACTTTTTTTTATAAAAGTTTTGAGTATTCCTTCATTAAAAAATAAACTGTAGTATTTTTTTTACATCGTATTTATTTGTATATTTGCTCGACTAAGGGGGTAATTTTTGAGGGGGATCTGAGGTTTCGTTACATGCGTAGGAGGTAACCAATATCGAAAAACTTCTAAGAAAATCAATAAACACTTCATTTCTGACACTCATAGACTTAATTACGTTTCTAAATTGCGTTACAATATATAAGCGTGACTAGTTTTATTGCTTTACTATAAGTAATAAGAAGATTTGACTACGTCGCATAATCTGCACATCTATCCGTTGGTTGCACCCTACAAAAAAGGGGTAAATATATGTGCTGCTGACGTCTTATCTTTCGAGGGGGGGGGGGTGGGGGGACATGATCACTATGAACTAAGCAATATGTTAATACATGACTTTTTTTTCCTTCGAATACCCAACCTACTTTATGCTTATTTGATATAAAATGACTATTAGAAAGAAAAAGGTCACTAAATTTATGTTATTTGTAGGGACTACGATAAAAAAAAATGGAGCAAACTTTAAAGAAGCTTATTTAACAAGAATCAGTCTAGATATTGAGAGAAAAAAAGATTAACACTGGTAATACGCACAGAAATATACAGACCGCTTCAAGCTACTGCGAACATAGGGCGAAAGAAGTCTAATTTGCCAGTGTACGTACATGCAGAGACACCGCACGCCTATCAGTGAAGCAACCAACACTCAGGCTTCCGATCGCCTTTCGCTGCCGTTCGCCTTGTATTTAGTACGCCTCTAACCACGGTGCTGTGTGGAGTGTAGTCAATGAAACCGGAATTTGGTCAATAAATACGCAAATTTTTATAACGTAATTTTCTTATTTTTTGTCACTGATAAATAAGAGCGTTTTATTGTCAACTGCTCAAATTTATCAGTGACGACGTGTTACAATGAAAATAATAAGGAGAAACAAAATAAAAGCAAGTTCTCAAAATAAAATAATACATTCTAAAAACCAAAAAGATTCTCCCAGTCAAAAAAAAAATTAAAGCAAATGTTCGAAAAGTCCTCCTTGCTCGGCTAGACAATATCCGAGCCTACTATAAAAACCCCTTCCAACGTTTCCAAGCATGTTAGGGGTGATAATTTGAAAAGCTTCTTCAAAAACAGATAGAAGTCATTAGGAGCAAGATCGGGAGATCGAGCTGGCCATAAAATAGTTCCCCGTGTACTTATAACCCGATTAGGAAATACATTATCAAGATATTCCCTAACAAGGCCAACATTGTGAGCGGAACAACCATCTTGTTGAAACCATGTTTCACCAAATCTTACACCTAACAACTGCCTAGCAGTTGGAATAATGTGCTGCTGCAGTAGATCCAAATATCTAGGACCATTCAAATTGCAATTGCCGTTAATAAAAAATGGCCCAATTACGTGTTCCCCTACAATACCCCCCCCCCAAACATTTAGTTTTTGGGGATACTGTGTTCTTACGTCAAAATACAAATGCAAATTTTCCCTCGACCAATATCGAACGTGTGTTGGGTTATGACGATTTGACCATTTGACCATCTGCACTTTTTCGGCAAATCGTAGACATCCATTTTTATTTCAATTAAGAACTTACCCGTGTGTTTCTCGAGCAAGGCAGAAATAAAACAAAATAATAAAAACAAAATGAATTTCCAAAAGATAACACTGTGCTTCGAATCCACCTCGGTCGTACGGCACGGAGAGTAAATTGGACTTGATTCCCCCTATGTTCGCAGTAGCTTGAAGCGGTCTGTATATTTTTAAACTAAGTGTTTTTTTTTTCGGTAAAAAAATTGCAATTTCTACATAATCACATTTGTTTGCCATTTTAACAATAAAAAAAAATAAAAATAAAATAAAAGTTATACTTATACACCAGGTAGTGATACTTCATAGCACGTCATATGCAAGTTTTAGAGATAAGAAAAACATCTCATGATCTCTGCTAGGTACTTCAGTATACTTTTTGCGCTGTCATGCGACTAGTTACGGTATCGCGCGCGCGAATTGTGAAAATACGCTTTTAAAGAAATAATCTAAAAAAAGAAAACGTGAAAAGCATATGGATTAAGGAAGTGAAAATGGAAAAAGAAATGAAAAGGGCAGCAAACTGTCAGTTTTTAAACAATGGAGTGAGGCAAATATTATGCTTTTGGCTAATATTTTTTGGCATGGGTTTGTTTATTCTGTAAACACACATTTGTTTTTATTACGCATAAAATCTTAAACCCTGCATAGTTTCTGACTTATTCCCGCTAAATTAGTCTCAATAAAAAACTCCAAATGTATACTTACTAGCACGTCGTTTTTCATATATTATATGTGACGACGAATGTGACAGAACGAATAAAATGCCGAAAAAATTTAACAGAAGAAAACGTGAAAAGCAAATGGATTACCCAAAGAAGAAAATGAGGAAACTGGGACAGGAAGCGTCGTGATTCAAGTAAGTAAGGCGCATTGTCACTTTTAAACAGTGGAGTGAGACAAATATTAGGCTATTGGCTAATATTTTTTGGCATGGGTTTGTTTATTCTGTAAACACACATTTGTTTTTACGATTCATAGAAACTTAAACCCTGCATAGTTTTTGACTTATGCCCGCCATATTAGTCTCAATAAAAAACTCCATAATGTTAATAAAATCCGTTTCCAAAATATCACATTTTAATTTCCAGAATAATTATTATAACAAAAACCCTTCACCCGTCGTAATCTAATAAAAATTCTCAACTGAATTTTCCATGTAGACGGAGCATGACTCAGAATTTTTTTGCCTAGCACGCTATATCCTATATGCTGCACGTAAAAACAAATACTATCATATCTCACCGATGCTCCCGATGCATGCTTTACTCTACCGGGTGTCCAATTTTCTAAGAAGATTATATATAATTTATAATTTGAGTTGGACAAAAGGTTACAAAATTCCCTTTGTCGACAAACCTTTTCAAGTTTTCACCCCCAAAACCTCAAAATTTACCAAAAATGAGTTAAAAATTTATTCAACATTTATAAGTAGAAGCAGTTAAAACTGTTAATAACTGTCAAGATCAACTTTTGTTAAGCTATTTTTTAAGACAGAACGATAACAGGGGATTTTAGGTTTATCGTTAATCCTAGAAACCTACATAAAGTTCTTTCGCCACCTCATTTTCAACTGGAAGATATTAGCGAACTTAATTACTAAAAACTGCTTCCTTGCGACATGAGATCTTAAAGATGCATTTTTTAGTTCCAATGTTTGATGAATATAAAAATTATTTAAGATTTTCTTTTTCAAAACAAAAGTTGAATTCCATTTGAATTTTTATTAACAATTAAAAAACCATACCCAACCGACTCAAGAGATACAATTTTTAGCATTTATCCTTAATGCAAAAAAGATTCGCACAAAAAAGAATAACAAAAATAAAAACAGCCATTCAGATTATTCAAAGGAAAAAATAAAATAACAATTAAAGAGGTTTCGCAAATTATAGGAATGCTTGTACGTAAAAACCCTTGAGCGAGAAAAATATCGTGCCTTAAAGGCTAACAGGAACAACTATAACAAAAAGATGCTTGTTAGGTTCTTAGTTAAAAATGAACCTGAATGGTGGTTAAAGCACATACTATTTTACAGCCGAATAACACTAAAATTTTCTTCGATGCATACAAATCGGGATGGGGGCGTGTTGCAATGGAAAGGAAGCAAAGGGGGGTTTTTGGCAACAAGGTGAACAGGAGAAACACATAAACATTCTTGAAATGAAGGCAGCTTTTTAATGCTTAACAAGCTTTGTAAAAGATTTTAAAAAATTGTCATATTTTACTAACAATTGATTTCTATTGAGAGAATGATGTGCCAGTGAGCTTAGGTATATTTTTTTGTATTTCCCACGTACATAAATACGAAATCTGGTATAAAAATTGTATATTTATTTGCAAGCTACCTGAACAAAAAATGCCACCGGCTTGTGTCGTGGCTTCCAGTGGATGCATTCACAATGAATTAGAAAAACCTTAATTCTTATATATTTTCTCCTTCCTCACTGTTTCCAAAATTGTAAAAAAAAGAGAAAAAATTGAAAACGATAATGCGATATATGTCTGGTGGTTTATTCTATCTGGAGAACTCAAGCATGGTATCCAAAATTAGAATCCGGTGGCCTATAGTACATCAAGGTGGCCTATAGTAAAAGGGGCGTTTGAGAGGATGCAATTTATTCTTTCCAAATGATGGAAGTTTTGCGACAAAATATTGTGACCATCTTGCAGCTTAATGTAAATCAAGTTGTATCCGTTTTAGAAACAGAATCTCAAAATACTGGGAAATATTGAACTCTTAACACACATAGGTCGGCCTTGAATTTAATTTGCGTGCAGAAAAATCGGAAATGGTAGATAGGTTTATGAGACGCATTTTTCAGCTGCGCCATTAGTTTCCGAAATATAAACTTGGTATCCGGAACCAGTGTTACCTTTTATAGGTAACTTGTACCCTTTGGTAAATTTAAAATTCGACAACAACTATAAAAATGGTACTTCTTTTAACTCTTTGTTCTGCTCAAAGAGTTCAGACATTTTCTATAACTTAAGTAACATCAAGGCTAACGAAGAGGGCATAGAAATAATTGTTAAAGATATTTTTAAAATATCTGGACCCAGAAGAGTTCAGCCTTGGCTTAAGTACCCTGTTTCAAGAAAATTTACAGTTCTATTTGTGTTTTACCGTTATATATTGCATACAAAAAACAAAACTATTTCGATGAACATAGGATACACTTGTTTTAACAATTAAAAAGCCTCATAAGCCCGGTACATCCCAAAACATTATCAGGTGGATTTAAAAAGGTCTGAAAAACGCAGAAATAGAATCAAATTTTAAAAGACATAGCACAGGACATGGGGTGTCTTCCGCAATATTAAGGGTTGGTGCATCAATCAAAAGTATTAGAAAGGCTGCGGGATGTTCCCAAAAAACGTTCAATCGATTTTATAATAAACCTTTAATTTCAATAGATTTCTTAGCTAATTATATTAAGAAATATATTTTAAACACATTTAAATTTTAAACCTTGTGGTTTCCTTATTATTATTTAACTTTTTAACTAATATCGCCATATTATCTAAACAACTACCTGGTGTATCTAATAGGATGTGACCAATCTCCTATAATTTGGATTGAACTTCCTTACAGGTAAGTCGTTTGATCCTTAATTATATGCCAATAAATAGAATGAACTTTACTGAATACTACTCAATGCTTTTTGATTTAAGATTACAATATTTTGTTTATTCCGAAATTTCCGGCGATGCGGTAAACCGTGGTAGGGTATTTAAGTTAAAAGGTGTTTTTAAAATGTGTTTTTATTTGTAAAAGCCAAATTTTTAGTTTTTGTGGGCGAATACTCAGGGGGGGGGGTGGTCATGGCCCCCCCTGCCCCCTCCCCCCAGTTGAGGCCCCTGAAATAAAACCAACAAAATTTTGGCTCTAAAAGAATATGATTTTTTTCACCAATTTGAAAAAGATACGTAACTCGTAATAAAAAGTATCAAAATTTACGATTGTTTTTTACAGATCACCTTCACTTTTTTAAAATATTTGTGACTTTTGACAAAAATCATGTCAGATTGTGTATTTTTATTTTTAAATATTATATTCTGGGGTATAACACCTTATACGTGTTGAATTTGACTTTCTAACATATAAAGTTACATTTTACCTACGTAACATTATATTTTATACAAAGTAGGTCAATGCACTTAATAACATTGTAAATACACACAAACAAATGTGAATATACACTGTCTGTAAATATTACGGTAAATTCACAACATTTTTGTAAAATTACATGCAGGTAGTAATGTTACAGTATCTCCTATGCCATATACGGTAAGCAGTGATTTATTGTGTAAATTCACTAATCTCAACCAATATCAGCGATCAATTTAAAGACGCAAAATGGGCCAACATACTGAACTTCGTAAAGAAGACAGGAAGGCCCGGAGAAAGAGTTGCAGCGGGGCATAGGGGTAAAGAAAAGGGGTATGCCAGAAAAATCCCATACTACTACTACGCTTAAAAGATTCAACCACTGTACAAAATTAAGTCTTTTGATGGACGGTTTTTTGATTAACTAGCACATTTTTTATTTAAATTTCCTTTTAAATGTAATGTCCAAATAACGGTAAAGCCAGAAACCATAATTTTAAAATAATAACATCAAATAAAATAAATTAAATAGGTACATACAATAATTTGCAGAACTTTATAAAAGTGGGCTTTACATAAAACGAGATTATTATTGTACATTTCAATAAAATTTAACACCGGTTCTCATTAAAAGTATATTTAACAGTTATTTATTCATCTATAGGCACCGGCGTAGCTAGGGGGGCCAATATAATGTATTATTTAAATCACAATACAAAATCAATTTCAGAGAAAAAAAATGTTTCCTTCATACATATAGCTTAAGGCGCAATTACACAGACGAACATGCTCAAACAAAAGCTCGTGCAAAAGATCTAAAATTTTTTGCGTGAACATTTTTGTGAGCTTTTCTTTGAACATTTGGTTCGGGTAAATTTTTCAGCAAATTATTGCTATCTGTTTTGGAAACATATTTTTAAAGATGAGAATAAATAAAATTTTACACCAGTGATCAGTGATCTCAATTCTTTAAAAAAATGGAACACCAACTTTTATTTTAAATTTTTGTGAAAAAAAGCCGACGGCAAGCGAAACATTATTCTTGGCTATCAGTTTTGTCAGATGGATTAGGGTTACTTACAATATTTTTTTCTTAGGGTTTTTCCCGGATTTTTTTGCCCGGCTGTTTTTTTGGGATTTTCTTGCAAGTTTTTTTTATTTCGAAGGGTTTTTTCCTAAATTCAAAAAACAACCCAGGAAAATTTTGAGTTTTTCAAATATCGACAAATACTCAAAAATTGCACTTTTAAGCGGTAATCCGCGCCTCACGACTATGAGGAGTGGTGGGGAGGGGATTTAATTCCTCACACCAGATTTACCTAGTTAGTTTAAAATGAAGATAGATATTTACTGTCAATTTAATGTAATAATCAAGGTCGATTACTGACACTGAGCAAACAATATGCAAAGGAGCAACATTCCGATTCAGAAGTCTAGTCTATTACTGCTAAATTATATTTTTTTAGACAAGGGTCGGGATCGTAGGGTTGTAAAAGTGGGTAATAAACGGGTATTATTTAGACCGAACGTGCTTTTGTTCATATATTTGAGATTTATTAAAATGTATATAGGTTTTTTAATTTGACTTAATTATTATTGTATTGTGTTTTTATCATAACGTTTTACAGGCAACAGCAATAAATAAGTGCCAATTATTATTTTTTTATTCTCGTTTTTTTACAACCCCAAAAAAGTTACAAGTATACTGGCATATCACCTATAAAAATCAGGTCAATCGAAGTTGCTTATGAGGTAAAATGTGAATTTCGACATCAAATCGTTTTTCCGTCGGAAAGCTCTTAATTAAAAATACCTTGTTTTAAAACTTACTCTTTCTATTTCCAGTTAAGTTCAATGAATTCCCATAAAACTATAAAATTTAAATTTGTAAGAAATTTCTATACCAACATTTCTTCAAACAAATTTTGCTTAACATTCTCTCCAAAATTTCCGTGAGTCTTTTTGTACGAGATTTTGCTCGAACTTTTTTTTGCTCAAGAGGTTCGTGTAAATGTTTGTCGGCATTTCAACATCAAAGAAAAGTTTGTCTGTGTAAATGCGCCTTAATACAGATGTACTAATTTCTGAGGTAAGTTCCGGATGTTTTTAGGGAATCGTCAGTACTTTGGAGAACGAAGTTTCCAAAAACAAATGATAAACAATCAGTTTGTGTTAGACGAAGTGCTGAATATTCTGAATATATTATCGAAGAGTCTTCAGGAAAAAATGCGACTTTAGGGAAAGCGGTTACCGTCATTAAAAGCGTCATCACTTCACTGGATGAAATAAGAAACGAAAAATACTATACTAACCTCCATTAAAAAATTTCTGAGTTTGGTGAGAAGTATCAAGTATCATTGGAAATTTCCTCATCAAAACGAAAAAGCAAGTCAGTAGCAAGTTCACTGGTTTTGTCACCGAAACAATAGGAATAGGCTTGACAGGCGCTACAAGCTCTAAATAATAACTAATAATAAATAATATGAGAGCAATTGAGTATTGGAGAGCGAACATTTTCTACAGAATTATTGATACAATAACAGTATTCCTGAACAAAAGATTCTCATCCGAAAGTATGGAGCTTGCAAATTCAATTGATCACTTCTTCCAATTGAACTATGAGGGACCAGTGGAATTTATTGAGCAATACCACAGAATTTGTAGTATTAATACTTCAACTTTGAAGGCAGAAATGACCGTCTTAAAGAATTGTATTCTAATTGTATTGTGATAAGCCATGAAATTTTATTTTATAAGAGCACTAATTGACAGAAAAATGTAAATTATTTTTCTATATTTTTAAAACAATAAATATTTATTAAACGTAAATAAATACAATAAAATTTTAGTATCTTATTAAAAATTAGTCCCGTATTACGCATTTTTAAGAAAAAAAACTTGTTTTTAAAAAGATATATGAAAAGTCATAGTAACCTTATTTGTTTTGACGTTCTAGATAGTTCATTAGTCGTAAGTAAAGTATACACTAACCCACATGTCATGGTCATTACAAGCTCAGATAAATTAAGACACTCGCCTGCGGCTCGCGTCTTAAGCTTCATCTTCACGTTTAATAACCAACATAACATGCTTATTATTGGTGCGTTCTTTTGTCTGATCGATGCGCACCGTGCGCTCCAAAATGGCAAATTGCCGTTCTTTTAATCAAAATCGAGCAAACCGTGGGCACTTTTTCGCGTTCGCTTTTATACCGAGCGGGCGAGAAGAGCTCCTCGATTAGCTCGATACTTTTTGAGCGAGTATATCGAGGTCAAACTGCGGGAATTCTAACCTAGAAATTTTGTTTATTTACCGAGTAGTGCCGAGCTTAGTTTTTTTTTTAACGTTTGATTAGTTTCTACAACGCAGTTCGTTCAAATTTTCGACGATCAAGCTCTACGCTCTGCACGCTCCGCTCTCTGAGCAGATAAACGAACGCACACAAACTACTATTAAAGGCGATTCCCAAAAAACTACGAAACAAAATAATCACGTAACTTTTCTTGGATTAATGATATCTAACCACTGTTTAAAACTTTCTGGGGAATTTGGAATCACCCTGAATACAGATAGAAAAAAGGCAGGCCCAATTTTATGAAAAAAAATTTTTCCCAGTTTTTAGGGATAATATTTTTCCAAATAAAGCCGGTAGCCAGTTAATAAACCACCCATCCGGTGACCGGTCTTCTTGCACCACCCTGTACATAAAGAAATTTTTTGACTCCCCTATTTCTTACAGTGATCCCTAAAGTGAGCATCCTTCTTCCTGGGGCGTTGTTCCAACATAAATCTACATAATACTGGAGATTTATTAAAATATACTTTTGCGAGAGTTTGAAATAATTTAGGTAACCACCTACATTCAAAACCCAAAATAGTTTAAATATTCCGTAACTATCCCTACGGGGCCACCGAGCAGTCTTCTATTTTTCCTTAATTTTTGTGGTGAAATAGTAGTTTACATAACTTTACGTCGACCAACGAATAATACTAATTTAACGACCGTCTCAACACGATTTTAATGGATCATTTACTCACTCACAAGATGGCGTTAAGGCGCAATTACACAGACGAACATGCTCAAACAAAAGCTCGTGCAAAAGATCTAAAATTTTGTACGTGAACATTTTTGTGAGCTTTTCTTTGAACATATTGTTCGGGTAAATTTTTGAGCAAATTATTGCTCTCTATCTATCAGTTTTGGAAACATATTTTTAAAGATGAGAATAAATAAAATTTTACATCAGTAATCAGTGATCTCAATTCTTGAAAAAAATGGAACACCAACTTTTATTTTAAATTTTTGTAAAAAAAAGCCGACGGCAAGCGAAACATTATTCTTGGCTATCAGTTTTGTCACATGGATTAGGGTTACTTATAATATTTTTTTCTTAGGGTTTTTCCCGGATTTTTTTGCCCATAAGTTTTTTTTTCCTAAATTCAAAAAACAACCCAGGAAAATTTTTCTTTTCCAAAAAAATTTTTGAGTTTTTCAAATATCGGCAAAAAACTCAAAAGTTGTACTTTTAAGCGGTAATCCGCGCATCACGACTATGAGGACTGGTGGGGAGGGGATTTTTTTTAACATATTTTTGTAACTTTACTTTACCCTTAGCTTTGATTTTTTTTTTCATTCCTCACACCAGATTTACCTAGTTAGTTTAAGGCCCCAACGGTTGCTTAAAAAAAAAAGGTTCATGAAAATGCTGAAGATAGATATTTACTGTCAATTTAATGTAATAATCAAGGTCGATTACTGACACTGAACAATATGAGAAGGAGCAACATTCCGATTCAGAGGTCTAGTCCATTACTGCTAAATTATATTTTTTTAGACAAGGGTGGGAATCGTAGGGTTGTAAAAGTGGGTAATAAATGGGTATTATTTAGACCGAACGTGCTTTTGTTCATATATTTGAGATTTAATAAAATGTATATAGGTTTTTTAAATTGACTTAATTATTATTGTATTGTGTTTTAAACTAGGAAGTAAAATAAAGAGATATTCTTTTAAACGTAAGTTTTTATCATTACATTTTACAGGCAACAGCAATAAATAAGTGCCAATTATTATTTTTTTTATTCTCGTTTTTTTTACAACCCCAAAAAAGTTACAAGTATACTGGCATATCCCCTTTAAAATCAGATCAATCGAAGTTGCTGATGAGGTAAAATGTGAATTTCGGCATCAAATCGCTTTTCCGTTGGAAAGCACTTGATTAAAAATACCTTATTTCAAAACTTTGTTTTTCTATTTTCAGTTTTTATACCCCCAATTCTTCAAACAAATTTTGCTCAACATTCTCTCCAAAATTTACGTGTGTTTTTTGTACGAGATTTTGCTCGAACATTTCTTTGAACATTTTGCTCAAGAGGCTCTTGTAAATGTTTGTCGGCATTTTAACATCAAAGGAAAGTTTGTCTGTGTAAATGCGCCTTTAGAAGCTTATAAACTTCATTTTATAAGAGCACTGATGCAAAAATGTGAATTATTTGTCTATATTTTTAAGATAATAAATATCTATTAAACGTAAATAAATCCAATATAATTTTAATACCTAACCAAAAATAAGTCCCGTTATATTGATATATTAGGCATTTTTAAGAAAAAAAAACCTTGTTTTTAAAAAGATATGTGAAAAGTTCCTTGGCAACCTTATTTTTTTGATGTTTTAGACAGAACATCACTAAAACTTCAGGTTATGAAGTTGTTGACTAATGCCCGTGTGCACCATTTCCCCTTACTTCTTCTACTTGTTCAAGTGCCACTTAAACTGAGGGTGATCCTTGAGATTTACTTGGTTTGCAAAAGTTCCGAATATGTTCCACTTGAAGAAAGTAAGGAAATTATTGGCAACATGGCAGTTATCTGCATTTTTTGGTGTGGTGATCCTGACTATTATCTGTCAGCTGTCAAAAATCCAAGTAAAATTTTGGGGTGTTTTAAAAAAAAACAAATTTAATTGATGGTTTATGATTGTACGGAGGAAAAGGCAAATAAAACTACTATAACTGGGTAACTATAAAACCTGACTATTTGTTTAGTATGTTTTCACATTGTACTCAATACGTATTGAAAAGATTGTGTTCTTTTTCTTTCATAGAGCATGTTCTCTGTTCCGACAAAGAGCGTGACATATGAAGAACAAGACGCTTGATTTTCTTGATTAATTAATTATTGCACCACCAGACCAACCCAACCCATTTTTCAGTTTCTTTGCAACGAATTTGCGAAAAAAAAACGTGAATTATTCGCTTAGCGAAAAAATGATTTTTTTTTGGACATTCTAAACCTTCTTTCATTTTAATTTTGAGCACAGACCACTATTATAATCACAAAAAGATTTTAAGGCAACAGAACAGTTTTATAATCTGATTAAATTAATGGCTTTTGTTTAAAAACATAATGAAAAAATACCTCACATAACCTCAAAATGCGCTTAAGCCGAAGTAATTCTACGGCTTATCTTAAGTGCCACTTACATGATATTCCACACCACTGCACACCAAAACTAAAGCTTAACCTCGGCTTACATGTCAAGCCAAACTCGTGCACACGGGCATAAGATAGTGCGCGTTTGATATTTTTTATAATTTCTGATATTTGGTCGTAGGTAAAGTATAGTACACTAACTCACATGTTATGGTCATTACACGCTCAGATAAACTAAGACACTCGCCTGCGGCTGGCCTCTCAAACTTCATCTTTTAATGACCATCATAACATGCTTGTTATGTAAACTACTATTACCTACGACCAACGAAAATTTCATCTTAAATATCATAAATTATTAAAAAAATCAAACGCGAACACTCTTAAGTCAACAACCTTCACAACCATAAAGGTGGTGAACGGGGAGTAAGGGGTAGTGATGCGAATATAATGTAACCTTCATATTTGCTCGGAACAGTTGGAGACCGTGCTTACCCCCACTGAGCATGGGACCAGAGGTTTTCGATCGGTATCATGCGAATGCATCTAGCCTCTCATATCCAAATGCCAACCTCACTTTCTCGTGGTGCTCCCTGTCTAAAACTGGCGAGGCTCTGGTGACCGAATATGGCCGGTATAGCCCTATGGGGAAGTTGAACTAGACCTACTAACGACTAGGAACTGCTCCATTAGGGACCTGTACAAACTCGTAAAGAGGAGTGGAGTGGTTAAACTAGGATCAAAGGGTGCACAATAAGCCAGTAATGGCTGCAGTGCAGTGACTCTAGCCAGCCAGCGGGCTGGTCGGAGCCACAATCGGGAGGTTTCAGTAGGTAGGAATCCGGCACTACCCGGGCTCTCCTGGTAGAGGAGAAATGACTCTGGCAGGAAAGTAGTTCGGGCGTCTTATGGAAGATTTCCCCTTGATACCCTTGAAAAAAAAAAGTTAGTTGAACGTCTTTGTTCATAATCATAAAGGTATAAAGTTGAATGTCTTTGTTCATAACCTTAAGTTTCAATGACGTTCCAGCTAAAATATCAAAACAAATAAGGTTACTAAGGGACTTTTCATATATCTTTTTAAAAATAAGGTCTTTTTTTCTTAAAAACGCGTAATATGTCAATTTAACGGGACTTATTTTTGGTTAGGAACTAAAATTATATTGGCTTTATTCACGTTTAATAAATATTTATTTCTTAGAAATGGAGAACTACATCTAAGCTTTATTATTATCCTAGGACTATTAAATGAGCCATGTTGGGAATTTGGAACAAAATTATGATTGTTTTCCACAAACCAAAACTACACTTTTTTGCACTCACTAATAAAAAATGGACCCTACAAACAAGTCCCAAAGAACCCCTTACCAAAAATGATTAACGAAGTAAAAAACACAATTAAAAAATGTAACAATATTATTACTGACAACATTAAATATAAACTACAAGTAAGCAATTCCACTATGCCGAAACTGTATCGTCTTCCGAAAATCCACAAGCCTGGAAAATCGGTTAGACCTATAGTTTCTGCTGTAGGATCACCTACTTACAACATTTCAAAATTCCCTTGAATTTATCAACAAAGTTAAAGATATTTCACTCCAAGAAGGTGAAATTTTAATCTCGTTTGATGTTAGTTCGTTGTTCCCTAGTGTGCCGATCCCCAATACCTTACAATATCTGGAGGAACTACTAAGAGAAACAATCTAGAAGACAAACAGACTTTAGAATACCTATCTTTAACAAAACTCTGCATGAATCAAAATTACTTTCAATATAAAAATAACTACTACCAGCAATTAGAAGGAACCACAATGGGTAATAGTTTACCACCTTTTATCGCAAACCTATTTATGAGCAAATTTGAATCAGATATAAGTAAAGAATTTGAGTATATCCCCAGAGTATGGTTCAGGTATGTAGACGATGTGTTTGCAGTATTCAACACTAAAGTAACTAGTTTTGAAAATTTTATGGAAAAAATAAATAACAAATTTCTCACTATTAAATTTACTTATGAAACAGAGAACAACGGTACACTGCCATTTCTAGACACTTTAGTTATAAGAAATAAAAATAAATTGGACTTTGACCTATACAGAAAAGGCACGGCCACCAACAGGTATATTCCAAATGACTCTTTTCATTGCTTACAACATAAGCTTGCAAGTTTGCACTTTTTAAAATATAGATTAGTAAATTTCCCCTTAAACAAAGAAAGATTTGAAGCAGAAAAGAATAGTATTAGGAATATAGCTGGCCAAAACGGTTACGACGAAGGCTTAATAAATAAGCTGATAAATAGACATTCTTTTCAAAAGACCTTTCGGAATTCTACCTTTTTCAGACAAAAAGATACCTGCGACTCAAAATTTGTATCAATTCCTTATAATCCTAATTATACCAAAGGATTACACAAAGTATTTAATAACACCGGTCTTAAATTAGTATATCAATCCGGTAACACAATAAGAAGCTTACTAGGAAATCCCAAGGATAAAACTACAGTTCTAGAAAAAAGTGGAATTTACGAAATTAGTTGCATGGATTGTGACAAAAAATATGTTGGCCAAACGAGACGCTCTATTCAAACACGTTTTAAAGAACACTTAGCACACTTAAAATACGGAAGAACAGAAAAGTCAAGTGTGGCCGAGCATGCTTTTGAAAACAATCATAGATTCACATTAGATAACATAAAACTTCTAAAAAGTGTATCAAACAAAAGACTTTTAAATGCATATGAAAGTATGGAAATCATTAAATCCAGAAATAGTTTAAATAAAGATAGAGGACCCATCCTGTTTAGTACACTTTATTCTTTGGTTGAGGGGAGATAGGATTAAAAATCGTGATCAATCACAATTTATTAGTCTTATCTCCGCCCACTAAAGGATTGTATATAAGATAGAGCGTAGATTAATTTAGTTCATTTTTTATCGTCTCCTGATGATGCTAACGTTGTTAGCGAAACGCGCGTCAAGTGCAAAAAAGTGTAGTTTTGGTTTGTGGAAAACAATCATAATTTTGTATTAAATGAGCCATTAAAATCGTGTTGAGATGGTCGTAATATTAGTATTATTCCTTGGTCGTAGGTAAAGTTATTTCGTTTTTGTATTTTTTCTAAGATTATTCGGCTTTTTATTATACAAAATATTTTAAGTTGAACAAAAAATAATATACCTAAATAACAATGTTAAAAAACAAGAGAAATATCGTATCGAGGATCGAAACACGCACAGCTGAACGAAAAATGGCGAACTCTGCTCTACTACTGATATCGTAAAAAGTTTGTATAATAGCAATATAATGGGATAAAGTTCCGCATATTTCCATTCATAGGAAAAATTTAGTAAACGCGTGGGTTGAAACCTTTTTTAGGTTGCCTTAACTATAGTTAAAAAAAAAAGTTCCTGGAGCCTCGAGCTATGCATTTAAATGTCACATTGTAAAAGAAAAATTTAACGTAGGTTTTTTTTGGGACCCTTTCAAAAGGTTTTGATAATATCAGACTCGCAGGTTTATTATTTGGAATAAATTGAATCAAGGCATAGCTTATATAACAGGAAAATACAAATAATGCCTTTGCCAATAAGTTAATTAAAAAAAAAACATAAAACTTGTAAAAAAAAAATAATTTTTTTATATCTTCATCAACACTGTCCGAAATAACAAAATCATGGCTTTTTGTTGCAAAAATAGTTATTTACCTAACATGTGCGGAAAGTTATACTTTTCCGTACGCACCGACAAGCCTTAAGTGCGGAAAATACTTTCCGCACGCGTTAGGTCAGTGGTGGTCCCAGGGGGGGTCGCCCCCCCTTTGCTCCAGAAAAAAGTAGACAACAAAGATGCTGGTGGTAACCCTGAAGTGTTTGGAGAAAAAATGAGAAATTGCAGAACGTTCCTATATAGAATCCCTCCACAGTATTTTGGGACAGTTTGAAACAGACGAAAACCACGATATTATTAGAAATACAGAACAATATTATGGAGTTTCAATTTATAAACAAGTTTTTAAAAAATCATTTCTGACATAAAATTAAGGTTCAATAACGAGAGAGTATTTTTGACCTGAACATATTCATACGAAATTTTATACAACGTGAAGCCAAAATCAGGGTAAAATTAACTAATGTCGTTTCCAAATACTGTAAACTGTTTGATTAATAATTAATTCTTGAACTTTTATTGGGAGAAGTCAGTATTTGGAAACAATATTGGTCAGAAGTTGGAAAAAGCTTAAATCATATCATATATGATAACGTTTTCAAGGCAATGAACAAGTGTGGCGATATTTTTCTGTTGATAAAAACCTTCTTGGATGTTTGTCAGTAATTTAAGCTACGCTTCATTAGAAAGAAGCTTCTCCTGCCTCAGAATATTAAAAATAGAAGTACTTAAAAACACAATGACGGACGTCTGAAGAGTTTAGCGTTGCTGCATATCAACCGACATATTGAAATTGACATTGAGCCAGTCATCCGTTTGCCCAAAAAAACTGGAAACGAACTTTTTTTTGAGATAAGCTTCTTATATTTGAAATATGCAATATAAAACGTAATGTTTCAACTTGAAAAGCTTTTTAGATCTCAAAAAAAAAAGTATTTAGCTGTTAAGTTTTGTTGTGGTGAGTTTATTATACATGTTTTTTATAACTGAAAAAATTATACGTAGTTACTCAAGCGCGGATTTTAGGGGGGGGTAGGTAAGAAAATATTAAGAAAATCAAAAGTAGGGCATAAATTGTGGCGCTATAACACCTTTGATATTTTATTAGTTTAATTTTCTGTTAACAATGGCATTTGTAGTGTCACTTTCTTAAAAATTTTCGCCTGCTGCGCTTTGAAACCATTGATATGTTTACAATTTTGTTTCAATTTTAAATAAAAAAATACATTTTACGATTTTAGTATAATTTGACTCAAAAATTGGATTTTTAATGTAGTGCTCTCATATTTTCAGCTCATTTAAACGTTTTCCAAAATAAAAAATTTATGAAATGATTAACTTAAAATCCCCCCTAGATTTGAGGCCAAATCCGCGCTTGTAGTGACTAAGTTTTGTTTTTGTATATTGATATGTTCCTCATAAAAGCTATGCTTTTATTATAGGTTTTTTTTCGTATCGAAACCGCCCCCCTCTTTTCAAATGGCTGGGACCGCCACTGGTTAGGTACAACATTTTTCCTACGAGCGTGCGGAATATCAAAATATTTTGTCATTATTTTAGTTACATCTAGCAGACTAAAAATGGAATAATAGTCAAAACTACGAATTCTATGTTTTATATATAACAAAAAGCGTACCCAACAGCGTGCGTGAAAAATTTTTTTTGCTCAACAGCGTGCGTGAAAAATTTTTTTTGCTCTACAGCCTGCGTGAAAAAAATTTTTCGCGCACGGCGTGCGGAAATTTTTTTTCACGCATAGCGTGTGGAAAAGTGGCACTTTCCGCACGGAAGTGAGTGCGAGAAAAGCGTTTTTCCGCACGCTCGTAGAAAAAATATATTTTTTACTCGCTTTTGCACCAATTTGACGGAGATTTTTTGAGTTATGTTGACGTTGCCTGCGACTAGAGTCGCGTGCAACGTTTTCACAACGTCGCCGAAGCGACTACGACTGAAGTGCCCTCTGGATAATATTTTTATCAATATAATTGATTCGAAATCGAGACTTCAATGTCTGCAATCACAAATGGACTAATTTCCAAACACCATTTATTAATAATTCCTTACAGTTAATTTATAACAGTGGCTTTTTAAAGTTTCGGATCCACTAAATGTACCAACGAACCTTAGTTCCCTTATTATTTTTTTTCTTAATTATTTTTTTATTTAATTATTGAAAGTTTTTAAAATGCTTTAAAACTTTTTTAAACTGTAACCATGCTAAAAAACTACTTAAAAACTACTAAAATTAACTAAAAAATCAAGAAAATCCAGCAAAAAAACAAGATTTTTTTAACGATTTACACAAATGGCGTCTCAGCGCAACTCAGGAAAAGAAAACAGTATGGCGGCAATAATAATGTCTTGATTTACTGAAAACCTAACCGCTTTGCGACTAAGGAGGTGTCACACAGTTATATTTTGAAATTGACCGCAACTGCATTGATTATTCGGACGCACTTGTCTCGTAAAGAGAAACGTTGAAAGAACGTTAATTAATTGACTCTAGTTAATTATCAACGTTTTGGCGTCGTTCCTTGCGGTCGTTGAAAACTCCACAACATTCCGGTAAAAATAAACGTTGTTAGATGGTTGCCAAATTTTCCCTAGTTAATAACAACGGTACTTTTTGTACTTTACGCAACGTTAATTTCAGTGTATTTCTTAGTTATGGTAACTAAGGCAATAAATTGTTACTTGGGAAGTTATTTGAATTTTTTGATGAAGGTATTCAAAAAAAAACAACTCGCGGCTAAACTGAGTTTTGTTTTACTTGCGTTTTTGTATCATTCACTGCACCCATTCCTTAACTAGTTGTAAAAACTACTATTGAAATACGCCTTGTTGACTTTAAAAAATAAAAGTTTATATGAGAACCATATAAGTTTAGTTCTATTGAACGTTTTAAATTAGATGCTTTCCATCTATTTTTATTTCATATTTTTTCCTGCAGAATAATAATAAATAATTGATTTAAACTTTATCTATATTTTGCATCCATTTATTCTATTTTTCATTTTTCACGGCTCTACTGATTTTTGCCTATATTAATGCAGACATAATACAGCACTGGACTAACTAATTTAAAATAATACCAAAGGTCCGGTTTTTAAATAAAGTCATTAAGTAATTCATAATTTCTAATATTAGGGAAATATAGGAAGCGCATTATTTACTCCAAAACTTTCCTCGCTCAAGAAATTACATAAAAGACTTTTCCTGGGTGTATCCAGACTTTTACACAAGGTATATCCAGATTTTTTCTGAATGTATCCAGGATTTTCCGAGGTATATCCGGACTTTTCCAGGGTGTATTTGGACTTTTCTATTATATTTTATATGTGCTATATATGTCACAAATTTTAGCGCTAATATAAACTCAGATTTTGTCCATCATTCATGCAAAACGGCTGAACCGATTTGAAAAATAGTGTATAACCTGACTCCTAAAAAGGGATAATTGTTATTTGACGTTTTAAAATTGAATTTTCTTGATTGAATTTTTTATGTGCTCTATATATTTATATATGTATATATGTTGTCAAAAATTTAACCCCCATTAAACTAAGATATTTATAAGCTTTCCAACGAGGTATCACAAGTCAAGAAAAAAAAATTAGAAATAAAGTTTGGGAAAAAGCTCAAAAACAATAGGGGGTGTGCGCGTCAGCACAAGTAGTAATCGTTATGTAAAATTTCGTTATGATTGATGCAGGAATTTTTGAGTTACAGTGGCTATAAAATGAGCGACGAACAAACTGACAGACAGAGCGACGGCATCTGAAAACCACCAAATTCAATTCAAGTGGAGATTCATCAATATCCCGAAGTGCGATTTATTTATTTATTTATTTATTTATTTAAACAGGAGTCCTTCACAGCCTGTCTGACAAACAGCCCTATTACGAAGGACCTCAATTTTGTTAACCTTAAAAAATAGAATGTCGATACTTACAACCTACAACTATATGATTAGTTATTATTATCATAAATTATAAAGCATTATTGTTTGAAGCATTAAATTTCTAACCGGTAATGGATAAATAACATAAACGTTTTAAAGTGGAAAGGGACACATGAAACAGATCTATATCATTAAAGAAAAGATTATAGGTTCGTTGCAAATTAATAATGGGTGAGTTCAACGATGCATTTGTGCCACATCTACGAGTGTAGAACAAGAAGAAAATGCGATTGTTATATGGCCTGTTGGCGTTTAAGTTGATTCTTTCTAAAATATCGGGACAGTCTATTTTATTCGAAAAAATTTTGTGAAGAAAGACCATTTGCTGGACATTTCTTCTAGCTGAGAGCTTGTTTAGTTTGAGAACTTTTAGAATATTTTCGTAAGAATCGTTAGAATGTAGGAACCTAAAATTCACATTTTTGACAAATTTGTACTGAATTTTTTCAAGCCTCTCAATATATTTTGCATACTGAGGATTCCACACAAGACAGGCGAATTCCAAGTGTGATCTTACGTAAGAATTGTAAAGTAAAACAAGTGATTTTGGATTTTTGAAATCGCTGGTGATTCTCAGTATGAATCCTATATGCTTTTTTTACTGATTCTTCTATGTGTTTATCAAATACGAGTTTTTTGTCCAACCACACCCCCAGATCCTTCACAAATGCAACGTTTTTTAGGGGTTCACCAGATAATTGATACGGAAAAATAATTTCGTTTCGATTTCTTGTAAAAGAAATTTTCTGACACTTACTTATATTTAATGCAAGACGGTTCCTTAGGCAGTAATCTGACAAATTGTTTAGGTCTTGCTGGAGAAGCACACAATCGTGAACTGATTTTATGGTTTTGTAACATTTTAAGTCGTCAGCAAATTTTTTAGATTTTGTGTTTTTGAAGCAGTCAGAGATATCATTGATAAAGATTAAAAAAAGTAGGGGACCAAGGTGGGACCCCTGCGCAATTCCTGAGGTAACTTTTTTACTATCAGACACAGATTGACCCAATCTAACGTACTGTATTCTATCCGTGCTGTACGACCCCAACAGTTTCAGGAGGTCGCCATACACACCGAAATTTTTTTAATTAATTTAACTAAAAGAGTTGGATGATGAACTTTGTCGAAAGCTTTTGAAAAGTCGGTGTATATGGCGTCCACCTGCCCTGACGAGTCGTCCATCACGTCGTGGATGTCTTGTACGAATGGCAGCAAGTTTGTAATAATTGAGCGACCTTGAAAAAACCCGTGTTGTGCGGTATCGATTTTCCGTTTAATTTTAAAAAATAATTCTTGTGTGATAATTGATTCCAGTAGCTTGCCGAAAATGCACAGTAATGTTATAGGTCTGTAATTTTCAACTTCGCACCTACTGCCATTTTTAAAGACTGGTGTAATAATTCCTTTTTTCCACATACTAGGAAACGTGCCACTGGTCAAACATTTATTAAATATAAAATGGAGCGGTGTTATTAGAGAGGTTTTACAATTTTTTATAAATGTTCCTGGAATGTTGTCAATACCAGGGCTTTTTCGAGCATCCAGCTCATCGATTGAGCTAGCTATTTGTGTGTCAGAGATGGACGGGATGCTAAAGGAAAGATCTGTCAGGGAGTTTTCCTTGATGTTGGAAGAAGTGTCATCGGGAATAAAAACTGACGCAAAGTAATCACTAAACGCATTGCAAATATGCAAAGGTTGTAGGTAATTTGTAGGTAATTACATTCCAGTACCAAAACGCGCGGTGCTTTGCCCTTCATGTCATGTGAACCTAAAAAGTTTATGCGTTCAAATGTAAACATAGTTTTGATCGAGACGAGTGGATAGGCACCTTGTAGGGCTTGTTTGTGTATTGTGTGTTTCAGAAATAAAGATATGGCTATTCTTGTTTGACTTGTTGTTTTTTTATGTATCACTTTTAGTTTTTGAGATACAGGGTTCCTAAGCAAATCCTTAGGGGGCCAAACAGCCGTGTATAAGATGCAGACAAACGGAAAAGCACATTAGGCAGAAAAGGATGGGCATGGGGCGATGTTGTCACAACATCTTACACGTAGTAAATCCATTCCAGGTTGTTGTTTTCTAATGTTTTCCATTTTCATACCTTTAGGACTGGAATAAAAATTGTTTTTGCTCGACTTTAATACCAAACTAATGAAAGATATCGTAAAAAAAAATATTTTTCGGCTTTTCATTTTGTAACCATTGTCCTTACGTACTGTTTACAGGCTGGGGACTGAGATACATGCAAATGCCTAACCTAAAGCGTTCATACACGGCCGGAGAAATCGACTCAGATATTTCCGTAGAAACTTTATCAATCAAATAGGACTGGTTGACGCCTTCGAACGTCCAACCCGGATTTTGCACTTTGATTCGAAATCAAAAAGGAGGAACAGTCAGATGTGGGGCCGTGCACAAATTACGTAACGGTGATTTTACCAATTTTTTACCCCCTCCCTATGTAATGTTTTGTAACGGTTTGGCACGCCACTTCCCTAATATTATGTAACGATTTCAAGACCACTACCCCCCCCCCCAAAAAAAAAAACTTTTCACTTATTTTCATTCCAAATTTTCTTAGTTTCACACAAATTCAAACGCTGTCAAAAACCCCCCTCCCCCTTACGTAACGTTTTGTAACCCCACTCCCCCCTATGACCATTACGTAATTTGTGCACATCCCCTGTAGTCCCAGTGGAGGAGGGCGAGAAAATTGTTAGTTTTTCTTAAAAATTATACTCTTTAGACCTATTTCTTTGCGTTCCCGAAATAACGTAATTTTTGAAAAAAAATTGTAAGCGGCGCCATTTTTATTTCGTGCTTTGTTTTTCTAACATTTTTGCGTTCGGCTAATTTAATTGAAAAATTTTTGCCTGCGGCGCCCTTTATCTTCTTACTCGAAACCAAGATCCCCCGTTTTAGGAAAACTGATCCCGTCTCTGTTTCTAAATTTTTTCGAATAAAAGTAGAGTATGACCATGGGGGAAATAATTTTTTTCTACGGTATGACGAAAATTTCGAGAAAGTTGAAGAAAAAAATAAAAGAAGTGGCGGAGCTCAAGTTTTTCGTAAAAAAAAACGTTTTTTGTAAAGAAACAGAGCAAAATAAATCTTTTCACCCCTTTTTGGGTGTTACAAATATTGGCAGCCCCTTATTTTTCGCTTTTACACTCCCGCTCGTTTTGAAGAATTGGTTCGCTACATGTTTCGAGATCATGTCATAAAACACTTCGAAAATATCAAATGTAGTGTAGGGCCAGCTTTATTTAAAGTCAATAATATCGCAAACAAAAAGCTCTGCAGGAAAAACAGCGCCGTTTATTGATTTCTTTGGCTGCTAGTGTTAGCTGCATGGTTTGGCCGTCTCCGGATAGATGTCACTAGTAGAACAGAATGGAAAGAAATTTAATTAAAAGCGAAGATATTTCTTTCTAATGTTAACAGCCTCACGAGTTTATCGCTCAGTATCGTAAATAATGGACCCTGCCGCCTCCTTTAAGCAAGAAAAGCTGTGGTTTGGACCTGAAAACATCTAATTTTTAATTAGATTAGATGTACAACGGTTATTATTGCAACTATGATTTATGCTCACAATGAAAGAGTGGCGACAATTTTTTCTCATGAAAGCAGTCCGGAGATAATAACAAACTGGCACCACCAATATACCTGTTTCTTTTGTGCGCGCAGAACTTTCTATGCCATTTCTGTTTGATTTATTGAAATCCTATCCCTAAGGAAAATCTTAGGAACCCTGTATAACACAAAGTTGGTATTTTTCTTATGGAACACACAAGTTTTATTTTATTTTTTTGAATTGTTTTTTAATTTCCTTCAAAACAATGTGCCTTACAAAAATCGGATAAATAGTTGTGGAGTTATTAAATAATTTCCATATATCATATAGTAGGATGTGATAAAGGCGGCACGCCACATTATTAAAAAAATCTGTGTAAGTGCCATAGTTGTTCATCTGAAATGATAAAAATAATTTGTTACGAAGAAATAAAAACCTATTTTGCTTCTTAACTGAATTCAAGGCCTACTATTATATCAATAATAAATTACTTATTATCCCTGGATTTTATACTCAGACAATTACCAAGACACTCTAGGTTTTTTTAATAATGTGGCCGTCTTTATCACATCCTACTATAGGATTTATGGAAAATATTTAGTAACTCGCCAACTATTCATCCGATTTTTGTAAGAGGCACATCATTTTGAAGGAAAATAAAAAAGAATTCAAAAAATTAAATAAAAGTTGTGGTGTTCCATAACAAAAATACCAACTTTGTGTTATATCTCAAAAACTAAAAGTGAATTATAAAATCTGATTTGGTAGTTAAATTCTAGTTTAAAAATTCTACAAAAATGCAATTAACACTATGAAAATATTTTCATAAATAAAAAAGTTAAAGGGCCTATCCCAAAATGCAGTCTTTTTTTTATCAAAAATCTTGTCTTGAAAGAACCCTGCACAAATTACATTGGAAATGGCTTTCGGCTAGATGTCATAACTTTTTTATATATTGTAGTACTCGATCAACAAAGCACAAAAATTTGACGCGTTTTTACGTTTTTAAGAAACGGCGATTTGGGGCCAGATAATTTTACGCATTTTATTGGGCACAGTGTAAAAAACCAGAAATTTGTTATCATATTCGTTACCGGCAACCCCAAGTTAGCCTAAAAGCATATAACATACGAGTAATTTGATTGGTCAAATACAGGTACCAATAGATAGCTATCGGTACCAACATATTCGTATCAAGCTTCTAAATTGAATTTGTCCAGCAAAACTTTGTATAACCGACCCATAAGTTATTTTAAATCACTTTTGGTATTTCACTAATATTTCAAAAATATTAAAAAGCATTAAAAGGTACCTACCATTTTTCCAATTAATGGTACCACTCAGGCATATTTTTTTTAGCTTACTCTCATTATTTTTATTAACATATGTAAAAAAAAACTAATAAAATCTGGCCGGTCATTTTCTTTTGTTTTCAAAATTCACAAATCAGTCACTTTTCTGGTGATACCAAAGAAACCTTAAAGAAATATTTTTACATGGATGGAAAGGGTGTTTAATTCAGGACAAACCAAGAAACAAATCGTTTTATTTTGGCGGTAATCAACAAAGTTGTGGGAAAACAACTTGCACCATGTCCAAAAATATAGCCTTAAAACACGTCAACTTTAAAGCTTCATATCTCAGAATGTAATCCTGCTCCCTATCTCGTTTTTTTTATTTTTGTGCTTTGTTAATCGAGCACTATAACTATAAAAAATTATGACATTTAGCCGAACGCCATTCCCAATGTAATTTGTGGAGGGTTCTTTGAGCTTCGCAAAAGGGGGTCGAATTTTCTCTATCTTCTTTAAAAGTACCCGATACCCCCAAAACCATCCTGTAGATATTGGTTTACTTTATTAAAAAAACACAAAAAATAAAACCAAAATCCTCAAAGCACGGTAACTATTATATGATCGCGAGGGCGCCACGCGACAGATATCTCCGTCCTTTTTGATCTTTAACATTCAGAATGTTGTAGAATCCAGGTTATCCGGTCGCCCCTATTGGTCAGATTTGGATTTAGCTGTTCGGCCAATGACAGTGCGACCGAGGTAACAAAAACGGGCGCAGCCAAGCCTCAGGGACCAGACCAGCGGGTCCCTCATCCGACGAAGCTTTGGAAGAAGAGTTTTGCTGCCAGCAGGGAACGCCGAACTGAGTAAGCCGGAACTGTTGGCAGGCCGTTTTTACTGGAAGGTGCTGTCCATTGCACTCACGGGCAGCCATGGCTCCTTCATTGCACTAACGAAGGAGGGTGGAGGTGGGAAATCTTTAAGAAAGGATTCTGAACATCAGCGCGGTGCCAGAAGTTTTCACTTCTGGAGTTCGTAATTTTGGGGGACGAAATTACGACATGGCATCCCTGGTGGGGATCTTTCGATGATTTTTCGAGGGGAAGGGTACATTCCTCCCGGATCCCTACACCGCGCGAGGTTTTCCACCGAAACCGAGATGGTGCTTCGTTATGGTTCTGGATCGGGTGAAATGGCATTCAGTCAATGCACGCCGCAGGGATTGGAGTGTTACTCAGCCGTTTGGATGTCACGTCGACGAAAAGGATTTTGCAGATTGGTTTTGGAATGGGAATGGGAGTGACGAGCCAGACGAGGGACCAAAGATGGATTCTACTCATGGTTTCTAGAACGGGCCACTACGCGGTGCTTCGCTTGACCCGTTCTTCCAGGGGGCCGTGTTGTAGAATCCAGGTTATCCGGTCGCCCCTATTGGTCAGATTTGGATTTAGCTGTTCGGCCAATGACAGTGCGACCGAGGTAACAAAAACGGGCGCAGCCAAGCCTCAGGGACCAGACCAGCGGGTCCCTCATCCGACGAAGCTTTGGAAGAAGAGTTTTGCTGCCAGCAGGGAACGCCGAACTGAGTAAGCCTGAACTGTTGGCAGGCCGTTTTTACTGGAAGGTGCTGTCCATTGCACTCACGGGCAGCCATGGCTCCTTCATTGCACTACCGAAGGAGGGTGGAGGTGGGAAATCTTTAAGAAAGGATTCTGAACATCAGCGCGGTGCCAGAAGTTTTCACTTCTGGAGTTCGTAATTTTGGGGGACGAAATTACGACAAGAACGGCAGGTAACTCTTACCAGCTCATTGTTTTGATTTTGTCAGGTATGTGTAAAGGCGCATTTACACAGACAAACTTTCCTTTGATGTGGAAATGCCGACAAACATTTACACGAGCCTCTTGAGCAAAATGTTCAAAGAAATGTTCGAGCTAAATCTCGTACAAAAAACACACGTAAATTTTGAAGAGAATGTTGAGCAAAATTTGTTTGAAGAATTGGGGGTATAAAAATTTCTTTACAAATTCAAAATATATGTTGTTATCGGAATTCATTGAACTTAACTGAAAATAGAAAAACAAAGTTTTGAAATAAGGTATTTTTAATCAAGCGCTTTCCGACGAAAAACGATTTGATGCCGAAATTCACATTTTACCTCATAAGCAACTTCGATTGATCTGATTTTTATAGGGGATATGCCAGTATACTTGTAACTTTTTTGGGGTTGTAAAAAAAAAGAGAATAAAAAAAATAATAATTGGCACTTATTTATTGTTGTTGCCTGTAAAATATAATGATAAAAATTTACGTTTAAAAGAATATACCTTGATTTTACTTCCTAGTTTAGTCTTTTACAATACTAATTAAGTCAAATTAAAAAAACCTATATTATTAAATCTCAACTATATGAACAAAAGCACGTTCGGTTTAAATAATACCCATTTATTACCCACCTTTACAACCCTACGAACCCGAACCTTGTTTAAAAAATATAATTTAGTAGACTGTGTCGCCGATCTATCATCCCGCCTTTTGGATTTCGCAGGTAGTAAGCCGGCCACCCTTTTGAATCGCAATGTTGCCCTTTGCATATTGTTGGTTCAGTGTCAGTAATCGACCTTGATTAATACATTAAATTGACAATAAATATCTATATCTTTAGTATTTTCATGAACCTTTTGCTTTTTTGAGCAACCCTTGGGACCTTAAACTAACTAGGTAAATCTGGTTTGAGGAATTAAGAAACAACAATAAAAGCTAAAGGTAAAGTAAAGTTACAAAAATCCCCCTCCCCACCACTTCTCATAGTCGTGAGTCGCGGGTTACCGCTTAAAAGTGCAATTTTTGAGTTTTTTGCCGATATTCGAAAAACTCAAATTTTTTTTGGAAAAGAAAAATTTTCCTGGGTTTTTTTTTGACTTTAGGAAAAAAACCCTTGGAAATAAAAAAAACTCGCAAGAAAATCTTTAAAAAAAACCACGGGCAAAAAAATCCAAGAAAAACCCTAAGGAAAAAATATTATAAGTAACCCTAATCCATGTGACAAAACTGATAGTAGAGCCAATAATAATGTTTCGCTTGCCGTCGGCTTTCTTTCACAAAAATTTTAAATAAAAGTTGGTATTCCATTTTTTTTAAGAATTGAGATCACTGATCACTGATGTAAAATTATATTTATTCTCATCTTAAAAAATATGTTTCCAAAATAGATAGCAATAACTTGCTCAAAAATTTACCCGAACAAGAAAGCTCACAAAAATGTTCGAGCAAAAAATTTCAGATCTTTTGCACGAGATTTTATTTGAGCATGTTCGTCTGTGTAATTGCGCCTTAATGTTTCTAAATAAATACAAAGAACAAGACAATGCAAATAATTCTAGACGTCCTTTACTTTAAGTGTTATCTTTGAGTCGAGAACAAAATTTCCCGAAAAGTCTATATTTCTACCATTATAAAATATAAATAAAGAAAAGGAGTACATCATACAATTCTTATCAAAAGTTTCTCAAAATAAAACTAGCACAAAACTGCAATTCAAAGTTTCGACAACAAACTAATTGAACAATACCCTACAACTTGAAGACTCTATCTTTAGAGAGAGTTTACTTAGTTTGCTAGTAGAACTCTATATACAGGGTGTTTCCAAATTTAGTATCAAGAACTTGAAGGCGTATTTTTCAGGTTTTTTTTTTTTGGTTTTTCCTAGCTCTTGCAGTTTTTGGGATATTTAAATCAAATTTGAAACATATTAAGGGTTTGCAAAAATCTACAGGAAGATATTTGCTACGGGCGGCGTTTGGAGATTCTGAAATGCGAAATGAATGCTTTGTTTTGTTCAGAATATTTCCGAGAGAGATACAGCATATTAGACTTTACCAGGCACAGGCCTGGTCAGACCCGTCTGTACACCCTTCAAGAGATAGATATATTTTTATGGGCAGAAAAGGATAGTAACTATATTCAGCAACCAAAAAAAATACTAAAAAGTTTTATTTTGATCCGAAAAATACGCTCTTAAAATCTTGATACTGAATTTTGAAACACCCTGTATATAGTTGCAGTTTCCTAGTCTATATTTAGTTATCTTTTGGGTTGTATGTAGCGTGAAAACTTAAAAATTGACCATTTAGTAAATCGCGTAGCAAATTGGACATCTTGAAAACTTTAAAGTTGGAATACCAGTGGAGCGAGGAAAAACAGTTACTTTAGATAGTATTAAAAATGCTACATATTATTTTACAAATCAAGCCCATAACAAATGTGGCCTTGACTCAAACCGAGTCACAGCAGAAAGTCTGCCCGCGTGTCGTATACGCGCGGCTTTTCACTACTCTAGAAAAGTCCAATAGAATCTATCCCCGCTGCTAGATTCTCTGTAGCCTGCAGCCATAATACCAGCGTTGCCACTTGTAACATAATTATGGAATTGTAATATAATTTTTCCCTAAAATTGAATTAAACGATTAAGTGTAACATTTTTTTCACTCGAGGTTTAACAAACAGATTAAAATTATTTATTTTAATTTAATCAGTGCTGACCCCTCTCGGCAATTAAAAACAAAACTACATTACAATAAAAGTCAAAGCACCATCTATGTAAATATTACCGTACTTCGAAAACGTCGACTCAATCAAGCTACACCCTCCCCTCAACGAAAATCAATTTGGATATTTAAAAAATAATGTACTAATTATGTACTAATTTAGTCCCCTTTAAAAATTTTTTTTTATTTACTGAATAACGGAGATATTCGAACTTAAAAGGGGGGGTGGCTTGGCGCTAAGCTGTACCCCCCCCCCATGTTTAGGAGACAGATTTAATGAAAATTGGTATGTCATAATTTTGTACTAATTATGTTCTCTTAAAGAAGGGTACTGTTAGTTTACAAAAACGATCGGTTCCTAAGATTTTTGTTTGTTTGTTATGGGGTGCTTAGAAAAGAGATTCGACCAAAAGTAACTGTGTCAGAATCTGGTACTAATTATGTACTAGATTCGTCTCCTTCGAGAAAATTGCCTACTCTCAAGATAACTTCATTTTTCTTGTTTTTATGGGGTGTGTAGCTTGATATCAAGGCACACGCCCCTCTGCTTGAGAAATTAATTTGAAAAAAAGCAATTATGCCATAATTTGCTACTAATTGTGTACTAATTTCGTCCCGTCCTAAAAAATTACCTACTCTCAAGATAACTTATTTTTTTTTCTGTTTATATGGGGTGTGTGGCTTGATATCAAGGCACACTACCCTCTGCCTAGGAAAGAAATTTGGAAAAAAGTAGTTATGCCATAATTTGTCCCCTTCTAAAAAATTGCCTACTCTCAAGATAACTTAATTTTTTTCTGTTTATATGGGGTGTGTAGCTTGATATCATGGCACACCCCCCCTCTGCCTAGGAAAGAAATTTGAAAAAAAGTAATTATGCCATAATTTGCTACTAATTATGTACTAATTTCTTCCCCTTTTAAAAAATTGCCTACTCGCAAGATAACTTAATTTTTTTATTTATATGGGGTATGTAGCTTGATATCAAGGCACACCCTATAAAAATAAAAAAAAATGAAGTTATTTTGAGAGTAGGTAATTTTTTAGAAGAGGACGAAATTAGTACATAATTAGTAGCAAATTATGGCACAATTACTTTTTTTCAAATCTCTGTCCTAGGCAGAGGAGGGTGTGCCCTGATATCAAGCTACACACTCCATAACAAACAAACCAAAAATAATCTTAGGAGCCGATAGTTTTTGTAAACTAAAGGTACACTTCCTTAAGAATAGATAATTAGTACAAAATTATGACATATCAAATTTCATTAAATCTGTCTCCTACGCATGGGGGTGTGCAGCTTAGCACCAAGCCACACCCCCCCCCCCTTTTAAGTGCGAATAACTCCGTTATTGATTAAGTAATTTTTTTTTAAAGGAGACTAAATTAGTACATAATTAGTACATTATTTTTACAATATCCAAATTGATTTTCATTGAGGGGGGGTGTAGTTTGATAGAGCCGAAAACGTCTTTTGTTTCACGGAGCGGAGGATCCCCTCGACTACACGGGATTGCATGATTAGATATAACGTCGTATAAACTCGACCAAGATGAAAATATTTTTAGATTAAGTTTTTGTGCTATTTTTTGCTGTTTGTTTTTTGTATGCGATTAAAAATACATTAAAATAAGCATGCCGTGTTTTTCTATCAAAAAAAAAATCGATAATTTTGGCAGCATTGCACGATAATTTTTTCATTGGGTGGTGGCAATGATGTGTAATACGCCGGCAACAGCAGTATGCCTGCTTTCCTGGGGCCTACTTCTTGAATCTCGAAAGGAGGATCGATCCCTCAAGAGAAGGGATCAATCCCGGAGAATGATCCCATCCCTCGAAAAAAATATGCGTTTCTTTGAAACGTCTTCAAAATTTTAGATTGAAAATTATACATTTTACGCGCATGCTTGCCTGAGAAATGGGACCGATCCCTGGCTTTGGAGTCAGGGAGCGGGAACACCCAATTTTTGATAGAATGGAATGAGCGATCACCGCTCAAGAATAAGAAATGCGTTCGACATGGGATCATTCGACACAAATCTATGTCGTTCCCTGCTCAAGAATTAGGGTCCTGTGCTTTGAGAGTCAACCTACTGAATGCATCGAGACTCGAGTCGCGATCGCGTGCTTTAGGCTTGTAACGCTGTTTACGTTTTAAAGCGGTAGGCATCGGTTTCTGTTGGATTAACTGCTCCTCTGAGAGATAATCCAACAGGCATCTCGGGCGCCACCCTCTGGATTTATGTGGTAGAGGGCCCACAGCGTCGGGTAGCTTTTAAACAGTGGAGACGGTTAAACCAGGGGTCTAGCTGTCTCGATTCTTAACCTAACTAACACGAGTAAAACAACCAATTTTCCAACATGGCGGATTTATTATAACTTATTAATTTATTATTAACAGGTCTCTTTATTTAGCATTCAACGGTATACAATAGAAAAGGACGGAAAATATTAGAAATAATCGGTAACTTGCATGTCTCATAATGTTTACGGTAAACCCCGGTATTTGATATTTAATGTTAACGGTAGAAAGCTCCTTAATACGGCACCCCCAACATAGCGGAATTTACATATATAGAATTCATAGCAGGTTTAGAGAAATAAGAAATTAGTGTGTCAGACAAAGATACCTTTATAGCACCACTACTCCATAAATCACTCCATATGCTCTTCCACCGTGTGTTAGAGAGAGATGCAAAGAGGAAAAGACAGTCCTAAAGGTAATCCGATCCAGCGATAGCACTGTCTCCCTCTCACTCACTAACCGGTCAGACAGCGCAAGACAAACCCATTAATAGCTTCGCCTGGTGCTAGAGAGAGAGATGTGTTACCCGTATTCCGAGCCAGCGGTAACCCATCTCACCTCTACTTACCATACGGAAAACTACATTTTACGGTATGTATAGAAAACCCCGCTATACTGGTCAGGTGCTTACCTATCGGGTTCTGGCAGGTGATGTTTACTGGTCGGTCGGTCGGAATGAATTCCCAGGTGGAATTGTTTACGGCGGGCGGTCGGTTGAATGAATGCCCTGAAACGCGCTCGACATCGCTTTAAATAGCCTCGCGTATCCCCACCTATCATACTCCCGTAAAGCAGGCTGTGCGCGCAAAGCGGTGGGGTATAGCTCGCTGACCGTGCAGCATAGCAGGAAAGGGAAACGTGGCGAGTCAAAGCGATGTCTAGAGTCTAAGAATAGAAAATAATAAAACGTCATAGAAATTACAGAAATTATGAGACATGAAGTACCTAAAAAGAAAAGAAAAGCTAAAATAAATAAATAAAATTAGTAACTTCGTTACAGGCTGACGTGGAAGCTATCATTGGAGTTGGTTATTTGCAGGTTTAAACGGCTATCGGTATGTAAACTGTACAGTGTACGTACTTCGTGCGATATGGAAAACACTAAGGACTTGGACGTGCAAATATCGTCAACTTCATCTGACGGGAATAATGTTAAAAATGTAAGGTAAAGTAAAAATATTATCTCTGAATGTGTGGAGTGTGTCTTAATGATAAAGGGTTTTTCAGCGCTTAAAGGTATAAAACATTTCGTGAGAATTTCAACAAGTCAGGATATACTTTCGCAAATATCGCTTTTGTCCATTGAAAATAAAGTTCTTCAAAGATTGTCAGAGCAACCACATTTTTCTGATGACGTCATTGACGAATTTGCCAAAAGTGACTGAAGAATCGAATTAAATTACCATAAATTACCAATAGAGTAAGTTTTTAAAAATTGCATCCATTACTTGAAATTTTATCATACGCCGCTGGGGCATACAGTGTATTAGTGTATGCATCGTAAAGTAGGTAGATATAGCTCTCTATGAATGCTAAAAAATAATACTTAAATTAGTTTTGCTCCTAAGCAGCAATAAATTTAGAAAATAGTAAACAGTTAAAGTAAATATTTCAAAAAATAATAAACGAAAATACCACATTTACGCTGAATATTTTTATTAGCTAAGGCAAAAAAATATTTTCCTCAAATATCTGGGTATGCAGCGATAAAAAGCGTCTCGAAATCTTTAAACGATCGCCTTGAAAAATTACGTTGTGTTAGTTACTCCCTTTTCGGAGGTATCGACTTTACAAATTAGTTGCAGTAACCGTTGTATGAACAGCTTAGCGCCATTGAATTAATAGATAGCTTTTACCGGGGACCGATATTATCCGTCTCTACTTTTACCTATTTTTTTATTCAAGAACTTGTTGGCAGTTCCTATATAACAGTCCTTTATACAGACCGCTTCAAGCTACTGCGAACATAGGGCGGAAGAAGTCTAATTTGCCAGTGTACGTACATGCAGAGACACCGCACGCCTATCAGTGAAGCAACCAATACTCAGGCTTGCGATCACCACTTGCATGACTTTCCTTTGGTATTTAGTACGCCTCTAACCACGGTGCTGTATGGAGCGTAGTCAATGAAACCGGAATTTGGTCAATAAATACGCAAATTTTTATAACGTAATTTTCTTATTTTTTGTCACTGATAAATAAGAGCGTTTTATTGTCAACTGCTCAGATATATCAGTGACGACGCGTTACAATGAAAATAATAAGGAGAAACAAAATAAAAGCAAGTTCTCAAAATAAAATAATACATTCTAAAAACCAAAAAGATTTTCCCAGTTAAAAAAAAATTAAAGCAAATGTTCGAAAAGTCCTCCTTGCTCAGCTAGACAATATCCGAGCCTACTATAAAAACCCCTTCTAACGTTTCCAAGCATAAAAAGATCTTGGGTGGAAATAACGAAAATTCAAACTTGGATGAGCATCCCACAAGGAACACACAAAAGATCAAAGCGATTTTATCTTTTGTTTTTTAGTTTCTTTTCGGTTGAAGTAACTGATTAGGAGGTTTTTTAACTTCTTCTTTGTTTTAATTGCCTTAGGAGCATAATCCTACTGGAAATATTAACACGCCAGGACGAATTCGTATCAGGTAACTTGGATAAGTAAGTACCAGTGCGGAACGATGCCTATTTGTGAGTGATTCAAGGTTGGAAATCAAAGTGTATGATGGTGTTTAATGATGTATAGTGGAGGGTAACCAGTGAAACTACTGATGAGCCCACGCTGGTTACCCAGGGCGAAACATCGTTTAATCATTTCTCTTTTCGCTTTGATCTTTTCTGTGTTCCTTGTGGGATGCTCATCCAAGTTTGAATTTTCGTTATTTCCACCCAAGATCTTTTTATCTTTTGTTTTTTAGTTTCTTTTCGGTTGAAGTAACTGATTAGGAGGTTTTTTAACTTCTTCTTTGTTTTAATTGCCTTAGGAGCATAATCCTACTGGAAATATTAACACGCCAGGACGAATTCGTATCAGGTAACTTGGATAAGTAAGTACCAGTGCGGAACGATGCCTATTTGTGAGTGATTCAAGGTTGGAAATCAAAGTGTATGATGGTGTTTAATGATGTATAGTGGAGGGTAACCAGTGAAACTACTGATGAGCCCACGCTGGTTACCCAGGGCGAAACATCGTTTAATCATTTCTCTTTTCGCTTTGATCTTTTGTGTGTTCCTTGTGGGATGCTCATCCAAGTTTGAATTTTCGTTATTTCCACCCAAGATCTTTTTATCTTTTGTTTTTTAGTTTCTTTTCGGTTGAAGTAACTGATTAGGAGGTTTTTTAACTTCTTCTTTGTTTCCAAGCATGTTAGGGGTGATAATTTGAAAAACTTCTCCAAAAACAGATAGAAGTCATTAGGAGCAAGACCGGGAGATCGAGCTGGCCATAAAATAGTTCCCCGTGTACTTATAACCCGATTAGGAAATACATTATCAAGATATTCCCTAACAAGTCCAACATTGTGAGCGGAACAACCATCTTGTTGAAACCATGTTTCACCAAATCTTACACCTAACAACTGCCTAGCAGTTGGAATAATGTGCTGCTGCAGTAGATCCAAGTATCTAGGACCATTCAAATTGCAATTGCCGTTAATAAATGGCCCAATTACGTGTTCCCCTATAATACCCCCCCCCCAAACATTTAGTTTTTGGGGATACTGTGTTCTTACGTCAAAATACAAATGCAAATTTTCCCTCGACCAATATCGAACGTGTGTTGGGTTATGACGATTTGACCATTTGACATAGACATCCATTTTTGGTTTTAAAAATGTATTATTTCAATTAAGAACTTACCCATCTGTTTCTTGAGCAAGGCAGAAATAAAACAAAATAATAAAAACAAAATGAATTTCAAAAAGATAACACTGCAGCGTGCTTCGAATCCACCTCGGTCGTACGGCACGGAGAGTAAATTGGACTTGATTCCCCCTATGTTCGCAGTAGCTTGAAGCGGTCTGTATATGGATGGTAATTTCCATGGAGGCTACCGGAGTGTTTTTTGAATAAAATTTCATTCTGCGTTAATTTTATATAAGGTAACAGTTTCAAAATGTTTTACTCTATATATTTTGAGAACTTCAAAAACGTGGAAAAAATGGGAAACCAGAAGTTCATTTGGTATCTATTAGCAAAATTTTGTAGTTATCCCTATACTAAAATAGTAGCTTTTACAACTAGAGGCTAAAATAGTGCTTTTTTACAAGCGTTGGTTTAAATAACGGGCGCAGCAAGGTATTTAAAAACGCGAGTAAAAAAAGCAGAGTTTAGTCGCGAGTTGTTAACACTATTACTTTTAATACTTTTATCAAAAAATTCAAGAAAAACAGGAAAATACTTTTAAAAATTTCGAACGAAGAGCACTTCTCGCAATACGCCATCTTTACACTATAAATCAAGGCGGCTGGTAAATGAAATATCAATGGTTTTCATAGCGATGTGCCTTTTTACTCGGTGACGTTCATTGTTGCGACATTTTAATCTTTGACAGTTTGATATTTTGACGATATTTTTAAATGATTTTTCGGTAAACACTTGGTGAAAACTACCGAAAATGGCTTAATTTTTAGGCAGGAATAATTAGTTTTTTTCAATATTACTATTTTCCGCTATTATAAAAACGGACAGAAATGTTTATTTGCGCCCGTGATAAAAAAAAGCCTTTTTGCATCGGTAACCAAAAAAGTCATGCTTTACAGTTACTAAATTCATGGTTTTGCTTAAGGTATATAACACCTTTTGGATTATTTTTTTTTTAACTTATTACATAGAGCTTTATATGCTGAGCATTCAAAGCTCAAACGCTTTATCTATACATAAATATTTACGCTATTTTGTATATACTACACCATCTTCTTTTGGACAGCACTAATATGCCATTAAATATTTTGACACGGGTTAACATTACCGACAAAAGGGGTAAAATTTATTAAGCCAATGAATCTTTTAAACAGATTAGACCTATGATGGTGCACATTTCGTTCAAATTTTCGTCTAAAAGGTGTTTTAAGTGAATTAAATTTTTTCCTTTCCGCGGGAACATAAACTTCTGGGAAATTTTATGTTTAACGAACAGTTAACGTACGCGCATGCATGTTTGTTGTTGATATTGCTGCCGTGTTAATATAGAAGAGCGAATGTTACAAATTTGCGATTTTCCCTTTTTTGCATGTTTATAATCTATATCATCAATAAATTTATTTTAAACCAACTTTTTAATTTTTTTTAAATTTTAAATATAAAAACAAAATTGTTGAATTCAGCGAATGTGCCAAATTTTAAATATAAAAACAAAATTGTTGAATTCAGCGAATGTGCCATGAATTCAACTTTCAGGTCATCTTGTTGGGTAAGAAGAGCGAAAGCAACAGTCTACAGCCAATAGGCACTTTTTTCGATCAAAATATTAAGTAAGAAGAGCGAATGACATACGTTTTCTGCACATTCGCTATTTTTCCTTAATATTTTGCCCTATTTTGTAATACAATCGCTTAGAGGTCTGCCGGCCCTTACACATTCGCTGTTCTTTCTTAACAATATATTTTATTACTATTTTTGGAACCAAATTTATTTTAACTTTTTTATTAAAGGGCTACGCCACGGCGTGCGGCATAATTTGAGTTTATAAAATTTTTGGTTTGCGCGCTGCTGTAAAATTTAATTTTTATGTAAAAACTGCTTCAAAATCTACTTCTTGTTTTTTATTATCTAAATCATACTAGCGAATAGTAATTTTAATCTAAACTTATTCAACCAGGATATTAAAATCCCCCAAAACCAGTGCCTGGCCACGCCGCCTCTGTATAATTCATTATTGTTTTTAAATAAAAGGATAAAACTTATAATTTCGGTTCAAGATTCGCTAATTTTGACAAAATTTGAACAAGTTGCCTGAAATTTTAAAATCAGGGATCATTGGTTTTGATTTTATATTAATTTCTAATGGAAAAAGTTAACCAAAATCAATAATTTTTACAAGATACTAACATTTTTTTAGGGAAAAATTAAACAAAACACATTTGCTCTTCTTTATTATCACGGCAGATTGGGTCGAGTGAATGGCTGGGTGAAAATGGTGTTGTCCAGATTGATGTGTCTGTACAAAGCGGATACCCTGCTACATATTGGGTGCTTGCGTATATCTGTCATAGTTTTAAAAATACTGCCTTAGCCTTTGAGTCAGTTCGACCCGGTTCCATTTTTATTTAGACAAAACCTAAGCTGAATGAACCACTGAACAAAACCAGGACCAGGTTTGAAAGTTGACAGAAATCCAAACGTGCTATATTGTCAAATTTAAAGTTGTTTAGATTTTGGCCATAGAAGACTCGTGAAAATAAAATTACTTAAAAATGCCTTACAATTGTGCTACCAGTAAACCTAGTCTGACACACATTCCTTTTATTTTTTGTTTTGTTTTTGTGCCTCTAGTTTAGTTCTAGTTATTTTTATTATTGTAGTGTTTAGTAGTAGTAGTAGTAGTAGTAGTAGTAGTAGTAGTAGTAATAGTAGTAGTAGTTGTAGTAGTTGTAGTAGTTGTAGTAGTTGTAGTAGTTGTAGTAGTAGTAGTAGTAGTAGTAGTAGTAGTAGTAGTAGTAGTAGTAGTAGTAGTAGTAGTAGTAGTAGTAGTAGTAGTAGTAGTAGTAGTAGTAGTAGTAGTAGTAGTAGTAGTAGTAGTAGTAGTAGTAGTAGTAGTAGTAGTAGTAGTAGTAGTAGTAGTAGTAGTAGTAGTAGTAGTAGTAGTAGTAGTAGTAGAATAGGGGTGGCCCGTGGACCTGGTCATTAGGCCTATTCATGGGCCCTTTCTGCCATACCCTGTTACTTACCCCTATGCCCCTACTTCCGCTGCAACTCTCTCTCCGCGCCTCCCTGTCTTCTTTACGAAATCCGAACTTCAGCTGCCTTGATTTGGCATATGCATCACATTCTGCTATCAAGTGCTGCGCCGATTCCTCTTCGACCCTGCAAGCGGGACACAAGGGATCTACTGCTACTCTTATTGGCATCCGATGTTTGTTCAGCCGATTGTGCCCAGTCAGCATCCCTGTCAGCAGTCTAATGTCCTTTCGGGTCTTGCCTAAGAGCCATTTAGTTCTGGTTAAATTCGGAACATCCACGAATAGCTTAGACTGTCTGCACTTTGGCTCTTGCCTCCAGGACGTCTTCAGTTCATTATTCGCCCATTTGTTGCAGGGCTTCAGCGCACTCCTCCACCAGACTAATGATTATTTTGGCTGCACTTAGAGCCTAGCATATATATATGTCCCTCCTGCCATTTCTGAACTCGAGCAGGGTTGCTGCCTTAGCTTTTGACATACACCTCCGCCTGAAACACCGTAGCGTGTTCTCCACGTGGATAACTTTTCTGAACTTCTAGGCTTTCCGCGTATACTCCTGCGCCTGTTGTCTGCCTGGCTGACAGTTTAGAGCCATAGCAGACCGTCGCCTCTCTGCTTAATTCCGTTCAGAATTCTTTCCTTTGCCACTCATTCCATTCTGGTATTGTGACCTTGTACTTTTTATCTAACCTCCATGGTTTAAGCGATGCTTTCATTGGCAATCTTAGGAGGGGCAACTCTTTCGTCGCCAGATGGCCCTTTCTTTCCTTCCTGCCCTTCCATAGTCCGTAGTCCCTTAGTCACCGGTGCGTCGCCATCGTCTCCTTCTTGATCCAAGTTGGAAGCGAGGGGAGACCCAAGATTGTCGTCGGTTATCCCTCTGCAGAAGAGCCCTTGCAGTCTCGTAAGCTTTTTGGATATGGTCAGCTTCTCTACAGCGGGCCACCAGACCACTGATTCGTATTGAATCCTTCGTCTTATGATGGCCGTGTTTATCCAGTATAGGATCCTCGGGCTAATGCCCCAGGATTGACCGACCACTCGGCGCAACTACTACAATGTTGCCTGGACTTTAACAGTCATTCTGGCAACATGCTTGCTCCACTTGAGTCGTTTGTCCAGCGTCACCCCCAAATACTTAAGTTGTGATACCAAAGTTAGGGGTCTACCATATATGGGAGCTCTGAATCCCTCTAGTTTCCTCTTTCTGGTGAATAGAGTCATCTCGGTCTTTTCAGAATTCACTGAAAGACCATTCTGTCTGCACCAGCCTTTTATGATTCTTACCGCCCTTTGCATTCTTTCGCAGACTGTGGCTAGAAAGCGACCGTTCACTTTCACTACGCTGCGGCGTCGTCGTCCGCATATGCTTGTGCGTCGAATCCCTCCTGCGTGAGGCGATTCAGTAGATCATCCATTATTAGGCACCACAAGTGGGGAGAAAAGCAACTTCCCTGGGGGCAGCCTCCCATCACATCCACCTTCACCTTGGACGGGATTTGACCCATTCAGTCAGACTTGCTTCCGCTCCTCTTTCCTGAAGGGCGGATGTTATAATCCGCGTTCTTAGCGCATATTCTTTGTGCTGAAGTGCCTTTTCTGCCTTTTGCACTACTGCGTGGGCTGAGTCCGTAGATCTGCGCTCCCTGTACGCGTGCTAGTCCCTATGGAATGAGGGTTCCTTCCAGGAGGTACCTGTCTACCATTTTCTCCAGTGCCTTCATCATAAATGATGTGAGACTTATCGGTATGAAGAATTTAGCCGTGGTGTAGTCCTTTTTTCCGGGTTTCGGAATAAAAACTACATTAGCCTTCCTTCATGAGGTTGGAACGTATCCCAGGGCTACACTGGCCCTGAATACTCTCCTCATGTGAGGAAGTAGTGTTTCTAGACCCCGCTGTAGCAGCGCTGGGAAGATTCCGTCCAGACCGGGTGACTTGTAGGGACTGAACTCGTACTTAGAAAGTTATAACAATATTATCAGCATACATGATAAAAAACTGTGACCAACTGTCTTTTTAGGGAGAAACAAAATTACCAAACGTTAGATCTAAAATTCTCACTGACAGTTGACGTCAATTAAATCTGATCAAACTTTGATTGGATAATACTCTGCTCTGTGTTGCCCTCCATCGTCTCGAAAAAATAAAAATTTGTTCCTAAGTAGTTATGTAAACCTTTTTGCCCCGTTATTTGGTTTAATGTCTTATCGTAAATGGGAAACTTTCAGATTATCCGTGTAAGAAAATCCTTCGTACCATAAAGCCTACTTGTTGGACACAATGTAATTTTGTGCAATTTTCCTCACATAAAACTCACCCTCGCTTTCCATTTTTAACCTGCCATTTATACACCGTCCAACAAAGCAAAAATCTGGAATTCTTAACTCTCGCGGCGCATAAATGAGAAAAACGTTTTGTATTGTTAGGTGTGCATGTACGCCGGAATTTTAATTTTACAAGGCGTACGAGGGCGGGTGGCGTGTAGTGAATAAAACTTGGTGCCAATTATTTAATAGTTTTTAGAGCGCAGTTATATATTGTCCATTTTATCGCGCCGAACTCAACCTTACTAGTGCAATATAATTTTTTTTCAAACGACCGGACGATTTTTCGTTCGCAAAGTTCTACATTACAAGGCATGTTCTTTCGAAATATTTACACACTCAAGGAAGGACCTTGATCCTTTTCCGGTCCCATTTTTGGCCAAGTTGGCTATGACTTCTTGTTGACAGCTTTTAGCTTTTGTTTTTTTGGTCAGTTTTGACACTTCTAAAAAAGCTCTTTTAATGCTCGTGTCCACCAACGCAAAAATTCCCCGATTAGGCTTTAATCGTGATTAGTTACTAATCAGAGTTTAGAATGTAGTCTTTTACATTGATAATTGGTTTATCAAAACTCGTTTCAAACTCCGATTAGTGTTAATCATGATTAAAGCTTAATCGGAGAATTTTCACGTTGGTGTATATGGACATAAATTTGTTTCAAAAGTTTTGTTTACAAAAATGGACTTAGATCTAGAAAATCAGTTGAATCCGGAGGAACTAATAGAAGCTGCTTCAAGAGCTATATACACCGAGAAATCGACCACACATTTTTAATTCTCAAAATAAGTATACTATAAATATAGATAAATAAAGGAGAAACCTAAAAATCTGCCTTTTATGAGTTCTTTTATCATTATTTTGCTTGATAAGTTTGCCATGGTCGGTTATAGCTAGTCGTCAGTCATCACTGAATTAGCTGTGTGAAGCTAATAGGCACTACACTATAATTTTTCTAATGTTTTTTACAATTTTGCACAAGTTAAAAATACAAAAATGGTTTCTAACCTCAAAACTTTACTTGTTTTTCTTTAGTTCTCATCTTAAAAATTACCAGCCTTAGCGGCAATGGTTATCTAGCCAACAAGAAGCAGAAAACATCAAGGGACTGTTCATAAATTACACAACACGGCTAGGAGTTGTAGAAAGTGATAGGTTGTAGCCTACTTTTTTATGATGTCTGATCTTGTAGGTACATTTGCAAACGGCAGCTCTAGTGTTTTTTCCGGAAAGCTGAGATGTAGGTTCTTTTGAACATTTTTGTAAGTTGTCTTTTTCTAAACTGAATGGACGCCACTCTTTTTTTTATTTCAACTATATGTGGTTTGTTTTATTAAAAAAAAAAACGAGAAAAAAACAAAAATTAATTTATGTTGTTGAGTATTGAAAACAAGTTTACTGAAAACATGGTGGTAAGAATACAAAAATAAAACATCTTCTTTTTTTTTAACAAATGGAAAACCGTTGTTTTATTTCATGAAAAATAAACCTTTAAACATTGAAAGAAAAAATAAGTAGGAAGGCTCACTAATTCTTTGTGTTTGTAGTTTTAAAGAAAATTAGAACACCCAAAAATAAATGCCAAATTAGCAAAGATTTCTCGTGTAACTATAAACAAACTGCCATGAAGAGGGACACCTGGATTATGGCCATAAATCAGGGTTAGGGTAAAAAATATGTCATTTATATCCTTGCCAAAAGGTTACATGTTCTAGTTTAATAATTTATGGGTTTATGTTTAATTTTATGTTGAAAGAAAGTTTTTAGTTTACTAATTTTATGGGTTTATGTTTAATTTAATTCAATTGAAGAAAGTTTTAATTACTTAATTAAAATTAACCATGAGTTTTGACGGCCGGAGACTTCCTTGGAGACATGTTACTTTGGGGTCATATTATGACAAAAAAAAATGATTTGGAAAGATCTTGCCTGGCATTAAAAATCCATGCTGTCTGTAGGGTAGCCAGAAAACCCTTCAGTGGAGACTTGAAGTTATCTACAGGCTGATGCTTGGTAGAACTCCTGAAACAGGCAGGCAGGGACTTTTAATAAACTGCAGCCAGAGGCTTGAAAATCAGAGGCGTGATGTAGCCGGAAGATTCTCTTAGAGGGAAAAATCCCTTCACTTTTGATCACCCATTGTTACTACTAACGAAAGTAGCTAATCTTACAGATCCATTATAAATGAGAAATTGGGAAATACGTGTCCACGATGTTTCAGGTGGACCGGAAAAGTGAAAAAGAATATGACAGTCCTAACCCGGAAGTCAGCTGATTTTTAAAGGAGAAATATGGTAAGAAACAGAAAATTGGGTTCGTTCCGAATTAACTCAATTCGGTGCACTCAAGGTCAAAGCCAGATGGAGCAATTTTATTTAAAGGCTGTTTTCACGAATGATCAACACCTACTAGAAATTTATATATGAAAAATATTTATTCAAATGGCCAGAAAAATAAAAATGCTACAAGGTACTAAAATGTTTTTTCTGATCGTTTAAAAAAAAAAAGTATGTACGATACACGACCGGAAAGTGTCTTTACAGGTCTCCGCAAGTTTACAGGTCTCGCCTGCAGCTCGCCCTGTAAATTTCCTGCGTCGAACAGTAAAGACCAATTTTCCGGTCTAGTGACGTAACTACCTATTATACCTAACTTTACGACCATCTTAATACGATTTTAATGGCTTTAGTAATAGCTTAGACGTAAACCACAAGATGGCGTGCCCAGCGATGACACCTTATGATAAGAGCACTAATTGACACAAAACTGTGAATTATACTTCTGTATTTTTAAGACAATAAATTTTTGTTAAACGTAAATAGATCCATTATAATTTTAGTACCTAACCAAAAAACCTTTTTAAAAAAAAAGCCTTGTTTTTAAAAGATATATAGAAAGTCTCTGAGTGACCTTATTTCTTTTTACGTTTTAGAAAGAACGTCGCGTTTGATATTTTTAATAGTTTCCGATAATTATTATATTTTCATTGATCGTAGGTAAAGTATAGTCAGTGGCGGTCCCAGTGGGAGGGGGCTAGAAATTGCAGAAAGTTCCTATAGTATTTTGAGACAGTTTGACCTTCAATTCGTCACACTAAGAATAAACAAAAACATGATGTATTTACCGCGAAAACCATTTGAAATACAGAACAGTAATATAGAGTTTCTATTTATAAACAAGTTTTAGGTACCAAATACCACACTGCTATGTCGCAACCACGTTTGTGATGGAGGCGCTTTTTTATATGATGGTGTCGACAAAGGATTGGATTAGTTCAAAAATTTCTATTCTGCTCTTTTTGGTAGTATAAATTCATACATAACATTTCAATTGATTGATTTGATTTGATTTGTTTCAACAGCAAGTTTAGGTCTTGAAATCCCTGACACTGCAGCTTCTTAGCGTATTGTATCTCTTGCTGTGTACCTTCCTAATCTAAGAGGTTTGGCGACCACGCGAGGAGCAGCAGCTCCTTTATTAGGTTTCTCTGGCAGTTAGCTTCTCTGGTGAGGTCTTCCTCCAGGAGCTTTTGTGTTTTGCAGCTGCAGGTGGGTTCCTCTCTATAGATTCCCATCCTCTCAGTACGCAGTGACCGGTTAATGGCCCCGTCACTTGTCTGATGTCTTTCCTATTCAGTTTAAGGATTTCACAGGTGAGTGGCGGTCTTGAAGTGGATCCACCATTCTTTTGCTGTGGTTTTGCCCCGATATTGAATGTCAGTGGTTTCGATGTTCTTCGAGTTTTTTGGAATTCCAAATACAGGTTCAGATTCTATAAATCGTCTGTTTGATCCTCTTCTTGCTAGAGAATCCGCGTGTTCATTGCCTGCTACCCCTTTGTGCCCCGGCACCCACGCAAGGGTGACTCTATTGTGTTTCGCTGGGGTTAGGAGAGTTTGAAGGTAGTTCCACACTAATTTTGAGTGAATTTGTTGGCATGCCAGAGCTTTAATAGCTTTGTTGAGATATCTTTTTTTCAGGTTTTCCCGCAGACAAGTCTCTATGGCATGTATTTCAGCTTGAAATATAAACTACTATACGTCATGTTTAATATTGCAAAAAACAAGCGCGCCCTCAGAATTCTGCTGTTTTCTTGTTGGTGATGAAATGTTTTCGTCGTGATTTTTGGGGTTATGTTTTTCAGAACCAGCAGCAGGGCGTTCCAAAATGTGTTGGATGTCGACGTTTGCTGACCATAATTTGAGTTGGATGTAAAACAATTTATTTTTGTTAATATTAAGGCTCAAAAAACGAAAATAAAAGGAAGCAGATTTTCTGTTTCTACAAAAAAACATGGCGGACCGTGTTTGATTCCCCGATAACAGAAAATGTTACTTTAAAAGAGTTGCGACTTATAAGTGATCATAAAAAGTTATTTCCTTCACACATTATTGAGTTGTTCAACGTTGGCTACTTCAATGAGGCTTAAATTTATTGGAGCAAATAAGAAACGAATAAAAGTCGGGGCTACTACAAATTCACGAAAGAGAAGGAACCTAGGAGGGACGGGAACTTGGTATTGTCCCATAGTGGTAAGGTATACTTTCAAACGACACCATAAAAGAATACGACTTGGACGCCTTTACCCATGTTTACTATAAAGGTTAGTTGGGGTTTCAATTGGATACGCTTTAATTTTTTGCCTGCTTACCGGAGAGACACCGCGATCGATTACTTTTTTAAATAGTTTTCAAATACGCTGTTATCCTAAAATGCTACTACCTCAATCACTTTTTTATAATATCAAACTCCAACTATTATCGGAACGTTTCTCTGTATCAGACAGAATTCTAATTTGCTCAAAGTGCTTTTAAAATTATGCCTAGAAAAGCGATTAATTTGAGAAATTGCCAATACACTCCTAGAAACTAAAGATGCACTTTGCATCAAAATCACGTAGATAAAAACCCTGTAGGAGTAATACCCATCGAATAAATCACTGCAACATGGCAGGTCACGTATGTCTTGCTCAAATCAGTTGTTTTGTTATGATCACGTGACCTAAGATAATTTATTGTACTAAGAAAAGAGATACCCATCACTAAAAATTGTAAAATATGGCGTCAGTTATCAAGACCAGACATGCCTTTGAGTGTCAGTATGGTAGCCTCCTTGTAGCAGTGATTTTTCGGTGATGACAGCACAGGCTTTACTCCTGCAGGTTTTTTACCTAGGTGATCAAAACCCACGGTCTAGTAATTGTTTTGCTCCACGCACCTGCTGACGACACAAAGATATCAGCCTGCTTTCTTTATTGATTTTTTTATGGGTGACATTTTGGATTATATTATTTTTGCATATATTTGTTCTTCATTTCTTTCCTTATGGCCCTAGTTAAATATCCCGTGATACTTACATTGTTCTTGTCATATATATTTATGCGTTTTTTTAATGAAAAGGCTCATCATTAAATAATGAAAAAAACAATAAAACAAGGCACCCTATAGTTTGAAATTTGCAATCAGATTTACTACATATAGTATTCACAGCAAGTATTTCCTTCTAAATAATAAAATAATCACTCTCCCAAAAATGCCTGGCGAAAATCTAGTAAAAAATACTAACTGACTCCAACTCATCCGAAGAGTTTCTTGACGGAATAGATTACCAACTAATGATCTTAGTTTCTATTTGGTGAAAAATCAACGCATGCAGGCCAAAAATAAATTATATTTACTTATACAGCAAAAGTTATAATAAAAGATACAAGCAAAAATAGGTCTTGCATAAATTATTTAAACAAAAAAAAATTAAAATCCGAAAAGTTAATTTAATTTGTCAAGCCTTCATAGAATTTTTTAAATGACGGACAAAAATCACCTGTTATCTTAGTGTCGTCATCGGTTCGAAAAGTGGGACCGTATCTATTACGGACTGTGATCAAAACCGACCGTAATTTGGCACAGAGTTCTTTTGCCTAAAAAAAAACTCCATATCTCGCCTAAGCGATCCCTATAATAAGATAAACCTATTCTTATGTGTAGTTTATATTGAATTCTTTACATTTTTAAGAGGAGAGAGCACGCTTTCTGTTCCTTAAACACATCCTGCCAAAGAAAGTGTTCCGTGGGGACGCAAACAGGTCGCCCTTTTTCAAGCGTAAATGTTCTTTCTGGCTTTTTCACAGAGAAAAGTAGACCGGTAAAAGTAAAATAAAGTCCTTTTTTTATATCTTCATCATCCCATTGATTTAACATGATTTTAGTAACTGTCGGCAGATAACTAAAGCATGACTTCTTTTTTGATCAAGGGTGCAAAAAAAGATTTCTGTCCGTTTTTTGTCCAAAGTTAAAGGGAAATAGCGAAAAATAGTAATATTAAAAAAAACTAATTATTCTTGCCTAAGAATTAAGCCATTTCCGCCAGTTTTCACCAAGTATTTACGAAAAAATCATTTAAAAATATCGTCAAACTATCAAATTGTCAAAGATTAAAAGAATGAACGTCACCGAGTAAAAAGACATATCGCTATGGGAACGATTGTTATTTCATTTACCAGCCGCCTTAATTTATAGTATAAAGAGGGTGTGTTGCGAAAAGTTCTCTTCGTTCGAGATTTTTAAAACTATTTTCCTGTTTTTCTTGAATTTTTTAGTTTAACAACTCGCGGCTAAACTGTGATTTTTTTTACTCGCGTTTTTGATTAAACCAACGCTTGTAAAAAAAAGCACTATTTTAGCCACTAGTTGTTAAAACTACTATTTTTGAAGCAACATAAAACGAATTATATCGAAATTTTGTACACACAACTTGATGCAAGCTTCCAAAGGTATTGGTGGTCCCAGTGGGGAGCGGCAATTGCCTTTCCCTTTGTAGAATTCAATACAATTTTAGTTTACTTTTGAGAAACAGCATTCAAAACGTATAAAAATCGTTATTTTTATTAAAGGTTTTTTAAAATCTTCTCCTGCCTCGTATTTATCACATGATTTTGACAAGATATCTGCGATTTAAAATAGAAGCAACCCTAACTCAACCCACTTTCTTTTTACTACTTTGCAAAAAATGTGAATTGATAGTTTCGTGGTGTTTTAATTCAAACAAATTGCAAAACACTTAAAATAAAGGTCCCAAAAAAACTGACAACCAATCACTTTTTTGCACACAAGATTGCCTCCTTTAATTGTCTTATTCATCGGCTTTTTTCTGTTTCTTTATTAACATTGGATTTCGAAAAAGAGAAAAACATCATTTATCAAATTGCAGTTAATAATGGCTACAAAATTTCTTTAATTAACAGGCTTATAAGGAAAAAATATAATTATTTATTAAAGAATTTATTTTCGAACCTCAAAGACACATCTATTTTACCATTTCAACCACCAAAATATGTCAAATTAACTTACCTGGGAGATATCTCTTTAAAAGTGGGTAATGTTCTTAATTCTTTGAATACTAACATCAAATTAGTGTATAAATCTTTCTTCAACCTTAAAAGTTTGTTTTCCAGATTAAAAGATCCCATCTTTAGAAAAGAGTGGTGTTTATTTGCTTTCTTGTGGTTCTTGCTCTGCAAAATATGTACGGGTCACACTTTTAATTTGGAGAATAACTTAAAAATGCTACATGATGCTCACAAGGGTAGGAAATTGAATTTATTGGAGAATTTTGAAATAGCGAAGTTGGAAAATGATCCTACATCTGTCAGTTTGAATGAACCCAGCAACGCAACTATAAAGAGATAGCCAAAGTTATTAATAATTTTAAATAGTTTTCTTGTTTTTTATCTTTGTTCCGTCTCGACAGTTTTATTTATATTTTTTTAATTAGTTTTTAAATTGTTAGATGCCGCTCGTTGTTCCGTTTCGAATTTTATTTATTATTCTCGTTTCCTTTGTCTTTTTTTTAAATTTGTTGTTAGTGTATGTTTGACTAAGGTGTTTTAACTGTCCGACATATTTTATTTATTTAATTAATTATGTGTAGTTTGTGTCTTACATTTTACCTATAATGATGGATTTTTGACGTTCTGTAAGTACTCTTTTTTTTTATTTAAATTTAATTTTGAAACACTCGTTTTTATTGTATTACACAATGCACACTTGAAAATGATTTTTTAAAGAAAAAATCGAAACGCGTCGTGTTTATTGAATTAAAATATTTGCGAAGCACACAGGACTTTCTTTCCTTCTACCTACTATAAATAAAGTGAGGTTACAAACTTCAGAACAACTCCCGCGGATTGATTTCCCCGTGGAAATAGGTGGTGAAAGTAAATTCACCCGTAGATGTAAGAATTTCCTTACCTCACCTCGGAGAAGGTAAATTTCTTGAGGCTCAGAAGCTGCCGAGTTTGCATTGTGCACGCGCAAAGCTGACCGGATTGTCTTTCTTCAAGTAGGAAAGTTCCTTCGATACAGGGCAATCGGGTGAGGTTCGTTCGTGGTCGGATAGGTTTTGGATAACTTGTGATCGCTTCAAAGCTTATTATTAGTCGATATCAGGGAGAGGACCGTTCCCGTGTGATCTGCTATTCCGATGCCCAGCCAGTTAAATTAATGGCGAGTTTGTAAATTCACGGATGAACTCACCGATCTAGTTTGTAAATTCATCTATAATTCTTGGTGATATTCACCGGGTTCTTTCTATTACAATACAATAAATCTTTATTTTCCGTAGATTACTTTACAAATAATATGGAACACGTCAAAAATAAAAAATCCTAAAGATGTAACAAAATTAAAACAAATCGACTAAAATAATATTAAATAATTTTTTTTAAATTTTTACGGTCTCAATTATCCGAAATAGTATCGTCAATAACTTAAGCTAAAAATTATAAACTAAAAACTACCTGAAAAATATTCCTGCATATCATAAAAAGCGTTATGTATCAAAAAAGCCTTTAAATCATTTTTAAACTTATGTCTTTTCTCAATCTCCTGTATCCTCTTTGGCAGTTTCATGAAAACCCTAATTCCTACTGTTAAGGGCAGATTGTTACCTAATTTGGTTTTATGAAAGGGCACCCTATATTGGTTTTTTTGCCTTGTATTTATATTATGTATATTAATATTACGAATTAGGGTTGATTTTTTTGAAAAAACAAAATTACACAATTCATACAAATAGAGACAGCACAAAGTTAAAATTTTGATCTTTTTAAAACTATCACGACATGTTTGCATAGAAGGCAGTCCTAGAATGCATCTTATTATTCTTTTCTGCTTAATAAAAACTTCCTCCCAATTTGTTGATCCACCCCAAAAAATAATGCCATATCTCAAACGTGATTCAACCTGACCATGATATATTACTTTAAGTTTGTTGATATTTAAAACAGTTTTAAGATTTTTAAATAAAAAATATGAGGATCCTAAACTGTTATTTACCTTAGCACAGTGATTTTTCCAATCCAGATTTTCATCCAAATGGACACACAAAAATTTTACAGTTTCTTTATTTTCCAGTACAGTATCCTTAACTAAGATAGATAGATCCAAATTTCTTCTATTCTGGGGAAAATGAAACCTTAAATAGTGAGTTTTGTCTAGATTTATAAACAACGAGCTCCTGTCGAACCAGTCGGTAATACCAGACATCGCCAAGTTGCATTTATACTCTACAATTTGTTCTACTTTGTCACTTACCGTGACTGTGGAATCATCACAAAAAGACACCAGTTGAGTATTTCCCGTAGCCAAATTAATATCTTCCATATATAAAATAAACAATATTGGCCCCAATACAGATCCTTGTGGGACTCCAGAGGTAACTTCAAGTTTTGTCGACACCACTTCTTTTTTAATTTGGGAAGAAAAATCGATTAACGACACATATTGCTTTCTCGGCCTTAAAAATGTTTTAACAAAGTTTAATGGACATTCGTTTATTCCAAAACGTTCTAGTTTATTAATTAATAGGACATGATCAACGCAATCAAACGCCTTACTCAAGTCACAGAAAATCCCTGCTGGACATTCTCCTTTTTCCATGCAAGTTGTTATGTTTTCTATGAGACTATTAATTGCATCAATCGTAGAGACACCATTCCTGTACCCAAACTGGTTCGAAGAAACTATCTGATGCTTCTCTAGATACGGTTCCAGTCTATATAGAAAACTATACTCAAATACTTTGGAAAACACCGATGTAAGAGACACTGGTCGATAATTATCAGGATTGGCTGAATCACTTTTTTTGAACACTGGTATTATTTTATTTAATTTTAACCTTTCTGGAAACTCTCCCAAATCAAAAGATTTGTTTACCAAACATGTCAGTGGAGAAATAATTAAATCCAAACATTTAACTACCAAATAGCTTGGAACATCATCAAATCCACAAGAAAATTTCAATTTAAGCCTTTTTTTTAGTAAATATAATAACTCAATTTCGGTGAAACTCGTTACCTGATTGATTCCACCAATTCACCAATTGATGGCATCGATGCTCACCGACTCTGGGGGCTGGTGAGCCTTCCCGATGAATGTCATTAATAAATAAAATAATATAATGATAAGAACACCCAATAAAAAACCATATTTGTGATCACATGATCATGTTTGACGAATCGCAGGGCTGATTCTTATTTCTTGTATGCAGATAAGTTTTATCCTCACCATATCCTACGAAGATTTTTCGTTCGTCTTTATTTTAATACGAACAAATTTCTCAATTGAAAAAAAAAATAAAAAATCTAGGCTACAGATAAATTCTGATTGATTTTTACCGTGTTTTTTTAATTTTGGAATGTCAGATTATTGTCATATTTCATTTGTCAAAAAACCGATCAAAATCTGAGTTTTAAGCCAAGATTTTTTAAGGCTAACTCTACTGTTAGATAACTTCCCCTGACCTTGAAGCTATGATGATTACCCTGAAGTTAACTTAAGCACGCATTTTAATTATTTTTATAAGACACCAACTCGCTATGAATGAACCGGCCGTAAGTTTTAAAATAAATTATATCTGTATATTTTTTGGCACTTTCTGGAGAGAATTCGCTTTTGAAACAAATTCATTTTTTACTTTAATAATAAGCAAACCAGAAAGTATCTTCATAGCCCAAGCAACAATATTACGTGGGATTACGTCGCGCCTACGTTAAACTATCTGACTCTGACGTTGGTAGCCAACTGGAGTACGACGTCCTTACGATTCAGTATTGCACTAACATGGTCAAACATTTTCGAGTCTTTCCGACGTCGCAACACGCATTACCGCCGTATTTCAACCCGACTTTGCATTGGTATTCTGACAGTTCTCTCAGCTTGCCGGTCGGAGAGGGTAAATTTCTTGCGACTTATTTTGGAGTAAAGGTTGTAATGGTATTTAGTTTGTGACTTAAGAAAATGGAAGAATGGTGAACAATAAAATGTTAAATTATGTAAACAGTGCGGGTATTGGACATGGTGGACCCAATATTTACAAACGCAGGGCAGTTCTTTGACAGAAATAGGTATAGTACATGGAATTTTTTTAAGGGGCCTTCAAATACGTTAGCTTAACCGATTGTTTGATTGTATAACATTTATTGCTTTTTTTTAAATTTTACATGGCGTTCCTGTTTCAGCAGTGTAAAAATTACGTTAAATGTTTTGCGCTTTCACCATTTTGCCCGAGTTAGCATCCAAATCTGTGAAATTACAGTTTTCTTCTTGTTTTTTTCCTATTACAGATTCCTTTTTTATCAATGTCGTTTGTCAAAAGGCTGTGGTGGTCAAGAAAAAAGATGGTGCATAGCTCCATAGACAAACTGATCGTGGGTGATCTTGAGCATGAGCCTCTAGCTACAACGACTGAAGGAACTGTTTCCAACTAATAAAAGTACATAAAAACAACTTGAAACTTAGATTTTAGTGACAAAAACACGGCAAAAAATACCTAACCTAGAATTTTTCAAGAAACGTCAAAGAAACGTAAGAAGTTGCTAAATATTCACGTCATATCAAACTCTTCCCAACGTGGGAGAGACGTCGACAGATTACCGAAAGGTTACGTTAGGATTTTAAGACCTATTATGTTGTTGGGGCAACGTCGTCTGCCGCCTTCATTTCTATCAGACCTAAGTGGGTAATTTGGCGACGTCTACCGAACGTCGCCAAACGATCGAAGGAAGACTATTGATTTTGTACAATTTTGCAACGGCCCCACGATGTTGTGGCGTCGTCGCTGAACGACTGTAGACTACCTGATCACTTTCTGGAGATAAGACGACGTTGGAAGGTTTCCAGATTTGGTAGGAAGTAATGCAAATGTTGCTTGGGAGGAGTTACTAAAATAATAATTCGAGTTCCGTTTGACTGTCCTAAGACTAGAGGGATGGGTTTTCAAAAACGACCTTCTTGAAAAGAAGAAAATGAATATTTAAAGTGGCCCGAAAAGAGTGACGTCTAAAGAGGCTTTATATATATATATATAGCGATTTATGTATGCATGTAAACATTTAGACATAAAGTTGTTAACATAAACGCAAATGGCATACATTTTAGTTATAGTCGCATTTTATGTAATCCTTACGAATAAAAGATCATCTTTTATCCGCCCCTGTGAAGATGGAGCATTAAATTATATATGCCTCCGGTTCAAATAAAAGATTATCCAATCTTTCTTAGATTGGTTTTTTTAAATTTTAATTATAAATTATGTTTTGAGAGGATTTCGTCAAAATTTCGTAAATCGGTCGTTATTCTTTAGAAACGGCCGAAAATCCCACCCGTCAAAGTGGCGATATTTACTTGTTGCCTCATTTAAAATAAAAACACAACGTCTTTAATATTTGTTCTAACGTTGTAAAGAAAATTGCGTCTGCAGGACTAGTTTTACGGCGGAGCTGGATTGCTACTACGGGTACCAGTAAACGTCGAAAAATCTAACAATGTAAAAGGAATGACAGAATTTGTGTGACTTTTCTGAACCAGTGGCAGCCATAGAGAAAGTAACAACTACGCGAGATTGACCGATACTGTGTTATACTTGGGGAACATTATTTGACGACGACATTAGCGCAGCCGGTGGCGTCAAGAATAAGCAGGGTGCTTATTCTTGACGGGTAGAGGATAGAAGAGGCAAGAGAAGTAGGCGGGGTTTACTAAAAATTTGGCGACACTGTATTCTTGAAAAAAAGTTAAGAGAGCCATGTTCTCTTGGTAAGACCCAGTAGTAGAGGCCGATCCCCGGGTTTTCTAACCTAATTTTTATATTAATTTTGTCTGTTTTTTTTTTCTGAGTAAAAGCGTAATAACACAAGGGTAAAATGAATGTTGAAGACTTCAACAACATAATTTTAAATGATATGGTAGTGGAAGACGCTCAGGAAGACGTGGAAGATGCAGTGGAACAATTAGGGGTTCCAAGGGATGTTCTGGACAAAATAAACCCCTTTGATTTAACAGAACATAAATATGTCCGATTACTCGGATACTTCTTTCCATAAAATACTGCTTGCCGCATACGTGAATGTAGAGCCACAATAAATCTCTCAGGTCACAGTGGAGGGAGCTGTAAATTGCACCACTCATAACAAACCTAACCTAACCATACGCGAATGTAGCAGAGAAAGTTCCCCTGTACATATTCGGTCTAGCGTAGACAAATTCTATAAGCGGATCTTTTTGTTGGCTCGATAAAGGCCTGGATTTGTCCACGTTTTCTTTTGCAACTCCATTTTGTAAAAAATAACAACAAACGAAAACAGATTATGTACATTGAGAAAAATTTTTGGTTGGTTTGGTAGGTCAAAATGTGTTGCGTTTTGATTGGTCGCACAGATCGGCAACAGTGTTCCCAGGGACTCGATTGACCCGCCCACTACCCATATCTCAAGAATGCGGGGGATTCTCCCATCTCTCACTTTCAAGAATAAGCACCCAGGAAGGAACTACTTGTACAGTCAGACGCATAATAAATTACATATATTGGTTAATTTTGTACAGACACTTACTTATTTAATAATAAAAAAATATGAAAAAACTTAACAGATGCAGTTTTTCCATACTTTTTAGTGTTTTAGCTCTATATAAACCTTAACCAAGTTTGTACTGTTCCATGCAGCTAAAAAACTTCTTTAGCCTACAAAAAGTTTTTTGGACCATTTAAAAATCTAAAATAGGGGAGGGGGTTATAACTATGTTGAGGAATATTATTAAATATTAAAGGTAACAATATTTTATTATGTTATTTTCTTTTATTAATTTTTTCCCAATCCAAGTATAAAGGATTTACAGATTTTATAAATGTTTTAACCTATATCTCTTTTTTTTTGTTGCATTTTAACCTATTATCTTTTTGCTTAACTCTGTATAAATCATCAAACTATTTTCTTCAGGGATTTGGTTCGCAAAAATGTGAATCCCTATTTTCGGCACTCTTCAAATAGTACCATGCTCTCTAGCTTTAATAGTAGTTATCCAGCCTGATTTGAATAACATTTTAGACTTTACAATAACCTGATTAAAGTAACTCATTTTTGAAAATCTAAAAAAACCGCTTGACAGACTTTGACACGCGGTGGCAAAAACCGGCCGGTACAAAATTAAAATTGTGTGAAATATATTTCGACATTGAAAAATGTTCTGTCTTTCTTTCATGATCATATAGAAAGAGATGGACGGGGCAAGGTAGGTGTTTACTTAATACAAGCATTACTTTCACTCTCCGCCGCAATGCGCTATGCGCTACAGGAACATAGTTTCTGCGCGGCCCCATCTTTCTGTTAGGCTCCGTAAGTTATTATATTGTCTCTGTTGTTTACAACCAAAAAATAATCTGAATAACATAGATTTTTAAATAAAAAAAAGGTTTTTTACAAAAACTGCCTACTATGTTGGGAATTTGGAACCTTTGGTTGCACTAAAACAAAATTATGATTGTTTTCCACAAACCAAAACTACACTTTTTTGCACTCGACGCGCGTTTCGCTAACAACGTTAGCATCATCAGGAGACGATAAGCAATGAACTAAATTAATCTACGCTCTATCTTATATACAATAATTTAGTGGGCGGAGATAAGACTAATAATTTGTGATTGATCACGATATTTAATCCTATCTACCCTCAAACAAAGAATAAAGTGTACTAAACGGGATGGGTCCTCTATCTTTATTTAAACTATTTCTGGATTTAATGATTTCCATACTTTCATATGCATTCAAAAGTCTTTTATTTGGTACACTTTTTAGAAGTTTTAGGTTATCTAATGTGAATCTATGATTGTTTTCAAAAGCATGCTCGGCCACACTTGACTTTTCTGTTCTTCCGTATTTTAAGTGTGCTAAATGTTCTTTAAAACGTGTTTGAATAGAGCGTCTCGTTTGGCCAACATATTTTTTGTCACAATCCATGCAACTAATTTCGTAAATTCCACTTTTTTCTAGAACTGTAGTTTTATCCTTGGGATTTCCTAGTAAGCTTCTTATTGTGTTACCGGATTGATATACTAATTTAAGACCGGTGTTATTAAATACTTTGTGTAATCCTTTCGTATAATTAGGATTATAAGGAATTGATACAAATTTTGAGTCGCAGGTATCTTTTTGTCCGAAAAAGGTAGAATTCCGAAAGGTCTTTTGAAAAGAATGTCTATTTATCAGCTTATTTATTAAGCCTTCGTCGTAACCGTTTTCGCCAGCTATATTCCTAATCCCATTCTTTTCTGCTTCAAATCTTTCTTTGTTTAAGGGGAAATTTACTAATCTATATGTTAAAAAGTGCAAACTTGCAAGCTTATGTTGTAAGCAATGAAAAGAGTCATTCGAAATATACCTGTTGGTGGCCGTGCCTTTTCTGTATAGGTCAAAGTCCAATTTATTTTTATTTCTTATAACTAAAGTGTCTAGAAATGGCAGTGTATCGTTGTTCCCTGTTTCATAAGTAAATTTAATAGTGGGAAATTTGTTATTTATTTTTTCCATAAAATTTTCAACACTAGTTACATTAGTGTTGAACACTGCAAACACATCGTCTACATACCTGAACCATACTCTGGGGAAATACTCAAATTCTTTACTTATATCTGATTCAAATTTGCTCATAAATAGGTTTGCGATAAAAGGTGATAAACTATTACCCATTGTGGTACCTTCTAATCATTTCCTTTTATCTAAATCTAAAAATCTAATTATCACCTTTTATCGCAAACCTATTTATGAGCAAATTTGAATCAGATATAAGTAAAGAATTTGAGTATATCCCCAGAGTATGGTTCAGGTATGTAGACGATGTGTTTGCAGTATTCAACACTAAAGTAACTAGTGTTGAAAATTTTATGGAAAAAATAAATAACAAATTTCCCACTATTAAATTTACTTATGAAACAGAGAACAACGGTACACTGCCATTTCTAGACACTTTAGTTATAAGAAATGCTTTTGAAAACAATCATAGATTCACATTAGATAACCTAAAACTTCTAAAAAGTGTACCAAACAAAAGATTTTGAATGCATATGAAAGTATGGAAATCATTAAATCCAGAAATAGTTTAAATACAGATAGAGAACCCATCCCGTTTAGTACACTTTATTCTTTGGTTGAGGGGAGATAGGATTAAAAATCGTGATCAATCACAAATTATTAGTCTTATCTCCGCCCACTAAAGGATTGTATATAAGATAGAGCGTAGATTAATTTAGTTCATTGTTTATCGTCTCCTGATAATGCTAACGTTGTTAGCGAAACGCGCGTCGAGTGCAAAAAAGTGTAGTTTTGGTTTGTGGAAAACCATCATAATTTTGTTTTAAAAACTGCCTACAAATATTGGAATTGACATATTTTTTTATTTCCTGGAACAGTACTAAGAAACTTTAGCAAATAAGTCCGGACAAAAAAGCACTTAGCCCCCCCCCCCCGGTATACGCCCCAGTGTACGAACTATGACAATTTAAGTTAAAATTAAACATTTTTGCAGGAAAATACGATAAAAACTATTCTGCTTTAGCATCTTTTTACCCTGCATTTTCTTTTGAACCAAAACATTTTACATTTAAAAAGGGCAAAAGTGAGCATGTAAATAAATTAGTTAAAAGCGGCGATTTTTAATTGCAGCCCTTTTATTTGACACATACTTTTGAACATTGTTCCCGGAGTTTCCAGAACTTTTAATCATTGTATCTTGTACTATTTCGAAATCGATTAGATTTTGAGGTTTTAATTCAGCGTTCCTTTGATTTTATTTAATTTTGCTTTCACTTCATATACAGGGTTGGCCATTTAAAAGGGTTTACTTGGATTTTTTCAAAAACTGTTGACATCGATTTTATTTGTAAAAAGAATTGCATTTTTCCATGCAACTTTGAAAATGAATATCTCAAAAACTATTCAGAATACCATCAAAACAAGGTATCATTTGACCAACGTTCCTTATTCAATATACAGACCGCTTCAAGCTACTGCGAACATAGAGGGAATCAAGTCCAATTTACTCTCCGTGCCGTACGACCGAGGTGGATTCGAAGCACGCTGCAGTGTTATCTTTTGGAAATTCATTTTGTTTTTATTATTTTGTTTTATTTCTGCCTTGCTCGAGAAACAGATGGGTAAGTTCTTAATTAGAATAATACATTTTTAAAACCAAAAATGGATCTCTACGAAGTTGCCGAAAAAGTGTAGATGGTCAAATGGTCAAATCGTCATAACCCAACACACGTTCGATATTGGTCGAGGGAAAATTTGCATTTGTATTTTGACGTAAGAACACAGTATCCCCAAAAACTAAATGTTTGGGGGGGGGGGGGGTATTATAGGGGAATACGTAATTGGGCCATTTTTTATTAACGGCAATTGCAATTTGAATGGTCCTAGATACTTGGATCTACTGCAGCAGCACATTATTCCAACTGCTAGGCAGTTGTTAGGTGTAAGATTTGGTGAAACATGGTTTCAACAAGATGGTTGTTCCGCTCACAATGTTGGCCTTGTTAGGGAATATCTTGATAATGTATTTCCTAATCGGGTTATAAGTACACGGGGAACTATTTTATGGCCAGCTCGATCTCCCGATCTTGCTCCTAATGACTTCTATCTGTTTTTGAAGAAGCTTTTCAAATTATCACCCCTAACATGCTTGGAAACGTTAGAAGGGGTTTTTATAGTAGGCTCGGATATTGTCTAGCCGAGCAAGGAGGACTTTTCGAACATTTGCTTTAATTTTTTTTTGACTGGGAGAATCTTTTTGGTTTTTAGAATGTATTATTTTATTTTGAGAACTTACTTTTATTTTGTTTCTCCTTATTATTTTCATTGTAACACGTCGTCACTGATAAATCTGAGCAGTTAACAATAAAACGCTCTTATTTATCAGTGACAAAAAATAAGAAAATTACGTTATAAAAATTTGCGTATTTATTACTACTACGCTCCACACAGCACCGTGGTTAGAGGCGTACTAAATACCAAAGGAAAGTCATGCAAGTGGTGATTGCAAGCCTGAGTATTGGTTGCTTCACTGATAGGCGTGCGGTGTCTCTGCATGTTCGTACACTGGCAAATTAGACTTCTTCCGCCCTATGTTCGCAGTAGCTTGAAGCGGTCTGTATACGGGTAAAGTTTACCCTAAAGGGGATGCGCACTATAAAAATTTTAAGCCTAAAAGTCTCCCCCTTACAAACAAAATCGATGTGTTTCAGTATTTTCCCCAATTCTATACAGTTTTTGAAAAAAACCAGTGAATTATCACTTTTTTCGTAAGTACTTTCTTTTTTTTGTCTTTTGTCGACAGAACCTTCAAAAAAAGTTAAAAATGAGATGCGAGTGAAGTTTGCGAGAGAACCACAAATTTGGAAGAAACGACAATTCCTTGAAGCTGCCTTTATTGGGCAGAATCAGGGCATTTTCAGTAAACCAAGTGTTAAAATTCCAAATATTTGGAAGCCCTTCCTTGGGCGGAGCCAACTTCTTAAACTTTACGGTTGAGTGATCTCTCATAGTATATAAGTATGTAGCCTTAGAAATAGATTATAGTTTGCACCTGAAGAAGATCAGAGATTGTACTGATCGAAACGTTGGCATCGTGTATAAATAAAATATAGGCAATGGAAGTCCGAAACACAGAGTTAATTTCAACATAGTAATTGTTACACATTTTGCGACACTTAGACCATAGTATCTCATAGTATGCTTTAGTTAAATGACAATTCAGGGAAAACGACCATCTGATATCTGAATTTTCACAAAATTTGAAAAAAGATAATTTTTTTTGTTTTCCGAGTGAGTCTGGACTGCAGTCGAAAAGTATCCTTTTAAAACAGTTTCCTCTCCGTAAGTGGCCAGGAAGAACAGCTTGAAGTAAGTAAGTATAAATATAATAAATTAAGAATAAGGCTACGAAGCAGAAAGAAACTACCTAAGAATGAGGGAAACTTTTAAAAAAAACGTTTATATAAACAGGATCTCGCAAAACTCGTGCATCCGTATACCGGGTGTCCCAAGGTGAGTAACCTATAAAAATATTTTGGAAACTATACAATGGAAACTTTTCAAACGTTCTATTCTAACATGTCTTATTTTAAATTGAACACCCTGTATATTTTTGCATTTTGGGATTCTACAAAATATATATATATATATGTATATAAACTGTTTTTAAAATATTAACAGGTGAAAATTTACATTTTTTAACTTTGACAGCCCGTAACATCGAAACGGTTTTACATTCCTATCTTGGTTTTTCACAAGCTATCGTTTTATATCTAAACCTTTGTTTAAAATATCCCAAGGTTAATTTAACCCTGGGTTAAGAATAGTATAAGACTATAGCTTGTGAAAAACCAGGATAGGAATGTAAAAATCGTTCTGCTCTATTCTTAACAGTTTCGATGTTACGGGCTGTCAAATTTAAAAAATGTCAATTTTCACCTGTCAATATTTTAAAAACAGTTAAACATAGGTATAGCATATGATACGTAAAATGTACCTAAAATATTTTGTAGAATCCTAAAATGCAAAAATATATAGGTTGTTCAATTTAAAATAAGAAAGTTGTTGCCAAGTTTTCGTGCAAATGGCTACACTGCAAATATGTTTGAAAAGTTTTCATTAGTAAAGTTTGTTTATATATATTGATAATTATAAAAAAATGCAATGGAATCAAAAACCGGTAAGTATACGCTTTTAAAAAATAACAGAGTTATTGAATATCTTTTGTTGAGAAGTGCACTAAGAACATGGTTTGGCCAGATGTAAAATAAAGTGACATATACTTAAAATAGGCAAATTTAATTAGGATTATTTCAAAATCCGAGAAGGTGGTATTTTTCTGAATCACTTTTTTCAGTAAATTATTAATTTATTTCAATCGCAAAAGAAAAAAAAGTTGCACTATTTTGCACGTTTTTAAAAAAAAAAAATTTTTTGGTATAGTGTCATATTCTTTTAAGGCAATGTAAAATGCATTTTAGGATATGCTGTATAGTAAAAAAACGGAAGAGATTGTTATCCAAGATTTTTTTATCTTAAATCGCTTAGGAAAGACTACAGTTTGACATACTAAAAAATTATTATAAAAAACAAAACGCAATATTAAACATACAAAATCAGTCCTCAGGACTTTTTCAAACTTTTGAAGTAACTCTGGCCCACTGTGCGACGTGTTCGAGGGTTTTTTTGAACATCTTACTCTAAATATTAGAAAACGCCTCTGTTTCGTTTTCGTTGGGACATCCTGTATATGCTTGCAAATAGGGCACGACTGTTGCCCTGCTAAGAAAGGCGCCTAGCTTCACTATTTTCGAAATTGAATTTTTTTCGTTTTCGTAACTACTTCGAAACAGCAAACATTTTAAAAAGGTTTGGGGCAAAATTTTACAGTGGGATGTATAAGGATATAAAATAGTACACTCCACAGGTCTAAATATTTTCACTAGTGGGGGGTACTAAATTTTAAAACCAATTTTCAAAAAACACTTACCCATATAAAAAAGACACAAAGTTATTGATTATTTTGTATTGTTATTGCAAAATACCAGTGAGAAACTGCTTTTTTTCTCAAAATACCCAACCCAAAAAAATCAAAAAAACACATTACAACCCCCCCTGGGCACCCTTTTTTTTCTTAAAAAAAAATCGGGCGCAGGCGGATTTGGGGTCCTAGGGACCCTAGAAGGTGCCCCCATAAAGAATTTTTAATAAAAAATAAAAAATGACAGAAAACCGTATACTGCATAATTACCAAAAATACCCTAAAACTACTTTTTTTTGACATAATAGCTTCATTATTTGTGTTTGAGGTTATAAAGTTGGTGATTTTTTAGATCACCTCAGGTGGGTGGTTTAAATTTATAGCCCAAGAAAGGATTGTTTTGTGGCATTTGGTAATAAGTTCTTTTATAAGTTCCCTAAAGGCGCAATTACACAGACGAACATGCTCAAATAAAAGCTCGTGCAAAAGAACTGAAATTTTTCGCGCGAACATTTTTGTGAGCTTTTCTTTGAACATTTTGTTCGGGTAAATTTTTGAGCAAGTTATTGCTATCTATTTTGGAAACATATTTTTAAAGATGAGAATAAATATAATTTTACATCAGTGATCAGTGATCTCAATTCTTTAAAAAAATGGAACACCAACTTTTATTTTAAACTTTTGTGAAAAAAGGGCGACGGCAAGCGAAACATTATTATTGGCTATCAGTTTTGTCATATGCAATGTTAAAATAGTTAATGATGGAGGTAATAACATTAAATTATTTTCTTTAACTTTTTTGGTTTTCTTTCATTACAAAAAGAAAACGGAAATGTCTTCGAAGTAATTACTTTTTAAAATGCAGGTGGATATTTTTAGAGCTGTTCTGGAGAGTAGTTAGTTGTTCCCTGGGGGGGGGATAGGGAGGTTTAGACAGTCTAAACGCAGCGCTGTCAAACACTGCTGTAATTTTGTGTGTCAATGTTCATTTGACCAAAACACCCTCTCACTAGTCTACGGTTTTTACCTTCTCCTAACCCAGCAACAGTAATAAATAAGTGCCAATTTTTATAAATTAAAAAGTTACAAGTATACTGGCATATCCCCTATAAAAATCAGATCAATCGAAGTTGCTTATGAGGTAAAACGTGAATTTCGACATCAAATCGTTTTTCCGTCGGAAAGCACTTAATTAAAAATACCTTGTTTTAAAACTTAGTCTTTCTATTTTCAGTTAAGTTCAATGAATTCCCATAAAACTATAAAATTTAAATTTGTAAGAAATTTTTATTACCAACATTTCTTCAAACAAATTTTGCTCAACATTCTCTCCAAAATTTACGTGTGTTTTTTTGTACGCGATTTTGCTCGAACATTTCTTTGAACATTTTGCTCAAGAGGCTCGTGTAAATGTTTGTCGGCATTTCAACATCAAAGGAAAGTTTGTCTGTGTAAATGCGCCTTTAGAAACCGTTTTTACAAGGATTAATTTACCTTATTTAATATCCCAAGTTGTTCATTACCCAATAAAACACCTCCATTTTGTCCAGAAAAAATTTATTTATGAGGGCACTACGACGCAAAACAAACATAAGTGAAGGTCACTGATTATGAACGAAAAATATATTAAACAAAAAACCCAAAACAACTATATTAATTTACTTACAAGCTGAACTAAAACATTGAGGTTATCTAAAAGCTCAATCAAAAAAACTTACTCAGAGCCCACTCATTTGAAAGCTGTAACTTTTATCAGTAGAGGTTGGTGCAAGCCAAGGTGCAAACAGAGGTAAAAGATCCGAAATCGCTGTTTGTGATTGAACGCAGCGCTAATATTTTTAAACTGACATTTTGACAGTGACAGAAATTTAAAAAAAAACTTGCATTTAAGTTTTTTAATACATTTCATAAATAAAAACACCTTTTAAATAAATACAAAGTTCCTTATTGTATTATTAATTAAAAACAGGGGTAAGTTTTAATTAGAGTGACATATAACCTCAATGTTAATTTATTCTACAGAGTGTTTACTATTTAAACCCCGCGTGGGTTTATATTTTTTAATTTTCTTTTCTTCTAAATTGAAAATTTTTTCTTAAATCCAACAAAAGATTGTGGGAAGATGATTATTCGATAAAAAAATTCTTCTTATAAATCAGATTATGTCCAAAACTCAAGGACGGTTGGTTTAAAATGCTTAAAACCAAAAATTTCACTTAAACTTAGGACCGACTGTTCTAAAATAGACTAAACCTTTTTAGTAAATCCCGTCGTTAAATTTTAACCCTTTTTTTTAATTAAGCTTTTATTTTTCATGTTGTACCAACGATTTGAAGAAAGAAGGGCATTACGCCTGATCCACAGTTTCACTTCCAGCCGCTACTTCTATTTCTCTCTTTATCAAAAAAAATGAGATGGCAATAGAAAATATATTTCCCTCTTTCTCCAAACGACGAAGAGGGAAATAGAAGCGAGCTCAAAGAAGTGAAACTCTGGATCAGGCGTTAGTAAGATAAAATAGCCTACATCACACTTTCGCTTTCATAATACTAAAAAAGAACAGCATATTCCGGGTGTCCCAAGATGAGTAACCTATTAGATTATTTTGAAAGCTATAGAATAGAAAGTTTGTATTGGTAGAGCCATGATGAGCCTTAAAATGATTTAGTTAAATACCTGTTAAATTATTTTTAGATATGCTAAAAGACACTTACAGTGGGACACGTTTTTTGGTAAATTTAAAGACTGTAAAAAACTTTGATTGAAAGAAATTCATACCACCTTATACCTTATATAGTTCAATTTTTTGATGAGCGGACTGGCGTCATTCTTTCCTCTGAAAACGTATTTCGTTGTTGTCAACAGTTTGTTGTCATTTTGAAGTAACATGACCTTTTTTACGTATTTATTGTTGCTGTCTAAAACAATGTATTAAATCGAAATCCAAAAAATTAAAAATCAAGACGTCAGTCCGCTCTTCAAAAAATAGGACTATACACTTTCCGCTTTAAACAATTACAATTTTTGCTGTTTTTTGGATAAAAATGGCAACATAAAAATCATATGCATGACACGACTAAAGATGGCAAACAGATGACAAAACAGATATTTTTTTTAAACAATTGCCTTAAATAATTTCCATCTTTCTCTGAAATACTTTTTTATAACCTGCTGTCTCTCTTCAACAACATTAAATATTTTTTATTTTAACAGAGAAGAAAAAGTTTTTTGGCAGTACTTTTTTTGAATGCTTAAAAAACAATGAAAACTTATCTAATGTGAGTGTTTTATTCTATAAATCGAAAGCTTGGAAAGAAAGCTTTAAAATGTGAGCAAAATCATGGCATAAAAATTTGAAAAACAGGGTGAAAATTGCTTAATCAAAAAAGTTGCCCCTTAAATTATGCTAAAATATTTTAAGCCTTAAATTACCATCATGGCTTTACCATATGTCAGCATAAGTTCATGCAAGGTATATTTTTAAAATACTTTCATATCTGCAGTGTTACCATTTGAAGGAAAACTTGGAAACAAATTTTTTATTTTAAAAACACCCCGTAAATTTTAGAATTTTTACGTATATTTTATACATAATGTCCTATACCTATCTTTAACTATTTTTGAAATATTAACAAGTGAAAAATGACATTTTATAATTTTGACAGCCCATAACATCTAAACGGTTAAGGTTAGAGCGATGCGATTTTTACCTCGCTATCTTTCGTTTTCACAAGCTATCGTTTTAGATTAAGTAGTAGTAGTAGATAGGGGCGGCCCGTGGGCCTGGCAATTAGGCCTCTTCAAGGGCCCTTTCTGCCATACCCCGTTCCTTATATCCCTATTCTCCTACTTCCACTGCAACTTTCTCTCCGGGCCTCCCTGTCTTCTTTAGAAAGTTCAGTATGTCGGTCCATTTGAGCCAGTGCAGCTCTTCTTCCTCTATCGTAGAAAATCACCACTTCAGCTACCTTGATCTGGCATAAGCATCGCACTCTGCTATTAAGTGCTGCCCCGATTCCTCTTACTCTCCTGCTACTCTCATTTGCGTCAGATGTTTTTTCAGCCGATTGCGCCCAGTCGACATCTCTGTCAGCAGTCCAATGTCCTTTCGGGTCTGGCCTAAGAGCCATTTAGTTCTGGCTACATTCGGACCATCCACGAATAGCTTGGACTGTCTGCAGTCTGACTATTACCTCTAAGACGTCTTCAGTTCATCGTTCGCCCATTTGTTGAGCTCACTCTGTACCTGTTTCCTTGTTATTCCCAGCAGAGGTTTCGGTGCCCCTATTCTGGCAAGGTCGTCCGCTTTCTCGTTCCCTGGTATTCTCTCATGAACTGGGACATACCCTCTTGTCTTAAGCCAGTGTTTGCAGTTCTTCATGGCACTCCTCCACCAAACTACTGACTATTTTGTGTGCACTTAGAGCCTTGAGGGCAGCCTGACCGTCGGAGCATATGTATATGTCCCTCCTGCTATTCCTGACCTCCGGTAGGGTGGCATATGCCTCTGCTTGAAATACCGTAGCGTGTTCTCCAAGTGGATAACTTTTCTGAACTTCTAAGCTCTCCGCATACACTCGTGCGCCTATTGTCTGCCTGGCTGACAGTTTAGAGCGATCCGTGTTTTAGATTTAACTCAGCTTTAAAATATTTCAAGGTTAACTAAATCTGTGATTTTGATGCAACTTTCATAGAGTGAATGCGCTTATGTATAAACCGATGCAAGTTTCTAGATTCCTTACGTAAATGCCTTGCATCGCAACTTGTTTCACAGTGTGTGGGCCCCTTTAGGGCTGCTCGGTATTATTCTAAGCTCATCGCGCTAAAAAAAACACAATATAGTTTTGTCGAAATAATATTATTAACAAGCATAAAACCCTTGAAACTTTTTTTTCGCTTTCGCTATAATTTTATACACGTGGAAAATTTTACTATCCTAAAATAACCTTTCATAAAATATTTGTGGGTATTTTCTAGGTAATTACTTCTTAAAATTACAAATGAACGTTGCGATGTTTTCCTACGTTTTTATTAGATAGATGCCGAATATGAATGTTTATTTAAAGTTACTTTACTGTTTTTACTGTTCCCGGTAAAATTTTAAAAATAAAAATGAACATTCGAAAGCAATCCAAGTGATGGTTGCTAATAGGGCTTTCCCAACATACAAATGAATTTCACGATGCCTACAAAATTATTAACAAAACTAATTTGTCTAGTGTTTTGTCGAGCATTTGTCTATGACTTGTTGATTTGATGGTCCGTATTATTCGTCTGTAAAAACTTATGACGTACTGAAGATCCCTTAAGGGTGAAACACGTGTTTGCGTCTAGTCTCCAAGTCGATTCGTAATAGTAAAATGCACTACTGGTGGATGGACTGTGTCAGTTGTAGAACTAGTGGAGAGGCGACAAATCCAATAGTTTTTTTGTTGGCAAAACCCTCTTTTTTATTTAAAATTAATTTTGTTATTTAGAGGAATTAATAGATACTTCAAGTAAATACTTCAACGCATCGGTGTCGGTATACCTAACGCATTCAAAACAAAGTCAAAAGACTCTACATTTTTTACTTGTTTACGGCATGTTTCGATCGAGGCCACCGTACGCAACGATTGCAATCAGCTGTTTAGGTATCGCGTCCACCATAACAGCGGGTCTCGTTCAAAACATGACATAGACAAGTGAAAAATGTAGCGTTTTTTGGCTTTGTTTTGAACGCGTTAGGTATAGCGATATCGATGCGTGGAAATATTTACTTTAAGGTCGTAGTTACAATCTAGGGAATTGTTTTTAGCAACACCGTACGGGAAATCAATTTAACTATGTCGACCTGATTTTTTTGCAAAATTTTACGTCATTGAATTTGTTTTCCATGGCAACGCGAAGACTTTATTGATGTTTATCCACAGTGGGACACCAGAGATTTTTTAGCACCGGGTCAAAAATTTGGGGTTAGGTTACTTATTTTGACTTTTCGCGTTATCCGCCGCTAAAAAACCAAGTAAAATACTAAAATAAAAGAAAACCATTTATTGAAAAATTACCTGCCAAAAACACGCTACCCAACTACGTATTAAAGTAACTGGGTGTAATGTTTAAGGTTGCATTTACAGGTGCATTTATTATTGAATTGGAAACACTCCCGCTAGCTGATACCGACAACATGTGAATTTAAAAGCATACAGATTTAAAAATCGGCTACTGGCGCTAGACAAAATAATCGTATTCTATTTTAAACAGGAGCGTCAACGACTAGCAAAAGTCTTTCCAACCTCTAAATGGAGCTTTACTCACCTGTTTTGTTAGTACTCAAGTATCCGTGTGTTTTTGAAACTGAGGTTCTAAAATCTATCTTTTGAACTCCAAGATTTCACTAGTACAATTGCACATAACTATACCGCAATAATTTTAATTAAAAAAAAAATGGTTGAATCAAAATAAAAACAAAATTATGTGGGATTATGGGTGCCGAATGTTTCTATGCGAATTCCTGGTAATCCCAGCGAGCCAGTAAAGTTCTCTTGGTTCTTTGATAGACTTGGGGTAATGCCCGCCCAGCGCTAGGCCTTTTTCGGCGGGCGACCTCACAAGCGAAGTGGTTTCATATTTGTTTTAGAACAATATTTTTGAAAACACATTTTTTAAAAATAAACCTCGAATGGTTTTCTGTCACTTGAACTGCGTGTAGCTCCCAAATTCAATGAAGTGTCATTCATTGATCGGTTTTCTTTTCCGGAGTGCACAGGCTTTTAGAAAAAAAGGAAACTTAGTTTTTATTTTCGTTAAAGCAAGGAAATATAAAAAGGAAAATGCAATCCAGAGGAAATTGTGAGTATTTCTCTATTTTTTTTGTAAATCGAGTTTGTTCTAAACCGCAATTATTTTGAGCCTTTTGAGATAGATGACAGCACCAGAGCTTTTATTTTGAAGAAAAAATAATTGAGAATTTTGAAAAATCCTTCAGATATTTTTGTTAAGCATTTAAAAATGATCATTCCTGCAAAATTTCAGCTAATTCTTATATTTATTTTTCCCTATGCACTCTGGCAAAAGATTAAAAAAATTAAAGCACAAGGCGTTGCCAGTTGTACTTTTTATTACTTAAAATCTGGCGAGAAACTATAGCCTTAAGTGTCCAATGAATATACTCTACCCTAACGCATTGGTATTGCAGAATCTTAAACGGTTCTTGGACTAGGTATTTTAAGACTGTTTTCAACGCTAAAGAAAAACAATTATTTATATTCATCATTATATAAAATAAGTAGTAACTTCCTTTAGTTTTTCAGTTGATGATACTGAATGATTATTTGAAACTTTTATTCTGCAAGCCAGGAAAAGAACACAAAAAAGAATTACCCAAGAAATTTACAAAAACCGAAACACAATTGATCAGAAAATATAACGTCCAAAACGAAATATGAAAGAAAGTAAAACACCCAGAAAATAATGGATACGAATATAATTTTATAGAATTTTAATTTACGCGATCCTTAAAAGAAACGAATATTTAACCGATTATAATCAATAATAATAATAAAAAAATAATGATAATAATAATAATAATGATAATAATAATATTAATAATAATAATAATATTAATATATAATAATAATAATAATACCGCCCTTATTTGCCATTCTCTAAATGGAGCTTTCGATCGGTCGTTTAATAAATGACATATTCTTAGTGACTAAAAAAAAAGCTTATGACAAAAGGGCAAAGTGTTGCTCTAAGAGCATTTTTAAAACTAACCCAAGATATTAAAAATATACAAAAATTTAAATAATAAATAAATAAATACCCATTTATAAAAATTAATATTTGATTCCTGCTTTGAAATAAATACTATAACAAATAAAAATAGTTAATTTTCTTGAACCTTAAAATATCAGAATTACAAAAGTATCTAAAATAATTGTCTAGAAACGAAAAACACCCGACCCACAAATTAATAGAAAAGGATGTGCCGGACCCTTAAATGAACAGAACAACAATCGAGCCGAATCGCTCTTGGGCATGCGTCAAATTTAAATCTCTAGAGCTCCGTACGCCCTGGACCGGTATTCTCGTAATACGTAACGTTTTGAAGTCGCTAAGCGAAACGAATAGCGAACAGCGCGCTCAGCGGCACGCTGACCGACGACTTTTCGTATTCTCTCTGCCGAACGCGCTGCCCTGCGAGCAGACAGAATCAAAACCGCTTTGGCATCATCGAATTTTGCATTTTTATTTCTTGTTAGCCTTGTCGCTCCTTTTCTTTTTCTATGTGTAAGAAAGAGGCCATTGTGTGATCGATTTCGAGCCGTATTTCAGAAAGGATAAATCAAATGTGACTTGTACAAGTGTTGATCCTTGAAATTGAAATTACTTGATGGTTTGGTTTAGCTCAGTTAAACCCGCCCTTTGACCCTGTGATATAAACTCGTAGCACGTTCCCGCCCAGTGTGCGGGAAAAAGTTTACCCCGAGACTTAACCGCACACTAACAAAAAAATTCCGCACTCAGTGCGGAAAAGTTTAAATTTATTCCGGCCCTCAGTCAGGGAAAGTGGTGTTTCCGGCACGGTCCTATATTGATATTGATACTTTATTATATAGCATTTATTGTCAAAATGGTTTCACAATAGTTACTTATATATCTAATAAGTTATACCTTATAATTATAGTAAACATGCGTATTCTACATTTTAAGAAACAGAAAATAAAACTCTAAGGTATTTGTTACCCAAAAAATAACCTAACCAATTCAACAACAAACACAGAATTCATACATCCACAAGAGAAACCTCGCGCGTGGAATAATTTATATTTTCATGGAAGTGTTGAATTAAAAAAAGAAAATAATAATTTTTAGTACATTTATGAATAAATAAAATGACAAAAGATGAAAAACATAAAAATGGTAATTAATGTAAAAAATGTGATATTTCAGAAAAGTAAAGAAAATACAGACGAAAACACAGAAATAAAGGTAGTTACCTATATTGTTTGCTAATTATTTTTTATATCAATTAAGCTATTTATTTCATGTTTGCTAATTTCATATTTCATGAAAGCTTTTAGTTTATTTTTGAAAGAAAACAATTAATGTGGGCAGGAGCCTAACAAAACCAGATATTTTTTGGTACACATCCGATGAAAGATACAAAGAGCACCGCTGACCAATGGCTTTTTTTACCCTTGGTTTTACAGAATTTTGATTGCTTCTATTTCTAGTATTATACGGATGCTCAATTATTTCGATGTCGATTTTGATAAGAAAAGTTTTTGTTGCAATTTTTTGGAAAAAAAAGTTGTCTTACATGTGTACGTGTTTGTCACCCGTCCCCAAGCTACTAATAAGAGATTTTTATTTTTCTAATTGAAACTGAAAAAACTACTATATTTTCTGCAGCACTCTACAAAGTATTGTAGGGTAGGAAAATCGTACGCGCGGAGGGCAAAACAGCTGGCAAATGGTAGGTGTTTCTCAAACGGTCGCCAGGCGCTGAGCGCACTTCGTCGACGCCTTGCGTTCAATATACGTGAATACCATTTTTGTTACTTTGGTCACGTGGTATTCGAATATTACGTTATCATACGGTCAGCGAGTACGAAACGCCGAGCGTATTTAGTTACGAGAATACCGGTCCTGGATTACGACGTTGTCAAGTTTCTCTATTTAGAAGATGACACGGGGATTGTTTTTTATTAAACGATTTTATTTGACTTCACAGTTTCTGCCTATCTAACTGTCTATCAAATCTTGCGATTCATTTTGGTATTGTAGGTCGGATGACAATACAATATTATGAAGAAATTTAGAGGTAGGTGGTGGTTGAAGAATTTAAAGGAGGCAAATTAGTACAATATTACAACTTATCTCGACTTAGCAATTGAATTCGTGGCTATCGGTTCATCCAATACGTTCTAAAGGGAAAGCGTCTCAGATCCAAAAATCGATAAAAACATGGTGTCGGGGGTCGAGGTGAAACTTGATTGTTTACATTTTGTAACAGTGCGCTTTTCGTGTTTTGAAAAGGTGAAAATCGTTATTTTTGACTGTTTTTCGGTTTATGTAGTATAGGTCAGCCCAACGATCTGTCGCTTGATTGACAAGTCACGGAGAGCAAACAAAGTGATTTTCAATAAGAGGTAGTGTTAACTTCGAGTCATTTTCCGGATTTTCCAGTGACTCTCAACAGGTCAAAATGCATTTTTATTATAGTTTGTTCTTCCTGAAAAACGGACAAAGGTAGTTGGTTAGTGGATTTTTGCAGGAAGAGCCAAAAAACTGTGCCAAAATTCACAGTGTTTGTTTTGTTGACATTGGTTTTTAATTGTGTTCTAAGGAATTAGAGGAAGATTTAAATGGAAAACGCCGCTTCTGTGTTACCCCACTAAACCACCAGACCCAACTTAACCCAAACTGTACAATGAAAAACTATTTAAACAAGCTAATAATTGAGCATCCTGATGTGGCCCAGAGATACATAGAAAAATGTTCCCTTATCAATAGCTTAATTAGACCCTTTTACCGTGGAAAATCCTAAATTTAGCTCAAAGCCTTTGAATTTTCCATCAATACACAATATGGACATTGTATCATATTTTGTGCAGCAGCAGGTTACCCTATAATTTAGTAAAAAACAAACCAAAATGCTCGCCAAACACCCATACATACAAAATGTCTAGAACAGACTCTTGCATATTTTAGTTTAGTTTCTGAAAACTTTTGCCCCTTAATAGCTATTATACATTTGTGTCTTCTAATTTTAGCCAATTCCGCAAGACAAGATCTTTTTGTTTTGGATTTTTCACTGGGTATTCGGAAAGACCTGAATTTATCTCCTGGATTTCTACTGCCACAATCCGCAATGGGACACTAAAGCGGTATTTTCTATAGAAATCTTCCTCTAAATTCCTTAAAACACAAATAAAAACCAATATAAACAAAACAAACACTGACTTTGCACGGTTTTTTGGCTCTTCCTGCAAAAATTAACTAATACTTCAAAAAGAACAAACTGTAATAAAAATCCATTTTCACCTATTGAAAGTCACTGAAAAATCACTTGAAGTTAACACTATGTTTTATGGAAAATCGCTTTGTTTGCCCTCCATGACTTGTCAATCAAGCGACAGTGACAGATCGTGGGACTGACCTATTAGTTTCTATTTTTATAGAAGTGCCCTTCAGTCAAGAGTCGCGTACGGAGGTTATGTTTTGTAGTTATGCTGTGTTTTTTGGTGGTTTTGTGGTATAAATACCTAGTGAAATTATAATTGTTTTTGTCAAACATTATTAAAAATGTCTTATGCATGTGTTGTGCAAAAGTGTTGAACTCAGTATGATAAGAAAGGCCCAAACTTATCGACCTTTAAGTGTAGATTATTTTTCAGTACCATTTGAATAAACTTTCCTGTCTTTTTGTGACTCTTTTCAAAAGGGCTTACCTTGTACGATCGAAGTGTGGTATTCTTGAAATTTCCAAGTTGGTAACTACCTACATATTCGTGTTTTATATTTTGACCATGGTTTGGTTTTTCATTTATAGGTTTGGGAACTACATTTTAAAGTCAAAGGCATTGAAGGGTCCACACAATTTTACACAGCTACAGGGGATGTTTTGAATGTTCCATTAAAAACACCACGCTTAAAAAAAGCGAGTTTAAAAGAATACCTACATCCTACATACATTTTACAAGATAGAACGATAAGTTTGCACAGAACTTACACACCCTGTCCTCTTTGAGCTATAAGTAGTAGTTTCGGTGATAATAACTTTTTCCCCAAAAAACAACCCTGGCATACATCTTAGTCGACAATTTAACCTGACTGAGGCAACCATGTGCATAAAAAAAGTTTTTTTTTACATTGATGATCAAAAGCAAACATAAATTGCTTGCAGGGAACAACATTGTTTTCTTGACAGAGATATGAAAAGATTACTTATTAAATTTTAGATGTTATCTCATCAAAGTTGCCAGGATGCCTTAAATATTTGACAAAAGAAGAAAACGTATGAGAAAGTCCAAATATAAAGCGACTGAAATTAGACAATGCTTCTCTCTCTAAAGCTATAGAAGATAGCATTGAAATCATCACATTAGACGATATTTGGCAAAAATTTTAAAATCAGTCAGAAACCTATAATTTTCTTAATTGTATATATTTGTTATTGTGGAAAAACCTGAACTTTACTTTATTTCAAACTCTGTTAGGACGAACATTTTTTATACTTTTTAGTTGGGAAAATTTTTTTCGTGAACTATTTTAAAAATCGAGAATTTTTCAATACTCCATATTTCACCCATATTTATTTTTCTTTTACTTTATCTGTTGCATGATCAGCTTTACCCAAATACTTTTTAACTAACTATTGTTATTTTTTTAGCAAAATGGCTAGTTTTCAATAAAATTTAAAGTTAGCCCTTGAAAAAAATCGGGTAAATGGTAGAAAATGTTTAAAAGAAAACCAGGAAAAAAATATTCCTCTAGGGGCGTCCACAAAGACATTCAACTAAAATATACCTTTATACACGTCCGTAAATTATGTACTAACATTTTTTTTCCAATTTCAACCCTCCTTTCCCCCTTCTCGCTCTTTTGCCACTCCGACTCCCTAAATTTAAATACCTGAAAAATACGTGTTTTAAAAATTTTTCGGATCAAATTGTGATGTAATGCACCTCCCTGGTTACACTTTTTAACATTTTTACCTGCTCCCCCCCATATATATAGCATATTCGTGCGATTTATATGTTCCTCGACTTCCGCGGCCATATTGAATCGAGTTGATTGGCCTTCCGTGGAGGTGGTATTGGTTCATCAAATGATATTAGGCCAGATTAGGGTTCTTGAATTTTGTGGTTCAGCATTATTATGTTTCTATCAAAATATTTTCTAACATTTTGTGTTTTATAAAAATATGTTTCCTTTAATGGATAACGACCGTTGGTATTTAGTTTGTAGGAATAACAGGATTTTCGGTCCAAATTTAAAATTAATTTTTTAAAACTCTTTTATAAAACCAAGCTTTCGGAATGCTTTGTTCCTTCTTCAGGGAATTTTTAAACACAAAAGTAATTAGAAATAATCATCATCATCATCATAGGCAATCACTCGATACCGAGTATGATTTTCCTCTATTCTATATCGTCGCTATCTGTTGTGCGTTTTTTGATGGCTATGTAAGCCAATTCTCGAGCCGCACACCCTTCCACAGTCCTGGCACACCCAGTCTCCGGCAGCAGCCGGGTGTTGTTGGTCATCCATTCTTCCATTTTGTCGCTCCTCATGGACTGTTCGGCGCCATGTAGCCCTATCGTTTGCCGTGTTCTCGAAGTTGTTTATATCGATATGACCCTTTATCATATTGCCTTTGAGAACGTCCTTGTACCTTTTTTGTTGACCACCTTGATTTCTCTTTCCCTCCTTCAGTTGTCCATAAAATATCTGCTTTGGGAGACGTGTTTCAGGCATGCGGATAATGTGACCAGTCCAACGAAGCTGGTGCTTGAAGATAAGGGCTTCTATACTAGTTGTCCTGGCTTCTTCTAAAACACTTATGTTTGGTCGTCGGTCTTGCCATTTGATTCTCAGTATTCATCTTAAACAACTTTGGTGATATTTTTCGAGTCGTTTGATATGCCTTCTGTAGGTGGTCCACGTTTCGCATCCGTATGTTAGAGTTGGTATTATAACTGTGTTGTAGACACGAAGCTTGGTCTTCGCATTGATGTCGTGATTGTTGAAGACTCTCCGAAAGCCATCCGAACGCTACGCTAGCACATTTCAGGCGATGCTGTGTTTCTGCGTCAATAGTTGCGTTTAAAGATAGGTGCCTCCCAAGGTATGGATAATGTTCCACGTTCTGCAGAGGATGGCCATTTATGGAAATGTTTGGAGCTTGGGGCTTCGTACCTGTTTCTGGTTGGTGAAAAATTTGCGTTTTGGCAAGATTGACCTCTAGGCCAATGCTTTTGTAGGCTTGATTAAATGCGTTGATTACCAGTTGTAGACCTTCCTCTGTATCGGCCATTACGACGTTGTCATCGGCGTACTGCCGTGCGATTACCGAGGTTGTCGAGACCTTAGTTTTTGCTCGCAGTCTACCTAGTTTAAGTAGGCCACCGTCGAATCTATATAGAATTTCCACTCCCGGCGGTAGATGTTCCTCAACAAGGTGAAGCATGGCACCTAAAAATATAGAGAATAGGGTGGGCGCAATAACACACCCTTGTTTAACGCCTGTCGTAATCTGGAATGACTCTCCTGGTCCATCGTTGCTCAGGACTGTTGCATTCATATTGTCGTGTAGTAGTCTAATAATTTGAATATATGTTTGGGGGCATCCAGCTTTTGCCAGTATTTTCCAAAGAGCTTCTCTGTTGACCAAATCAAATGCTTTGACTAGATCTACGAAGGCCACGAAGAGAGGGCGATTTTGTTCTCTAGATTTCTCTTGCTTTTGTCTGGCACTGAAGATCATGTCAGCTGTGCCTCGATTGGGCCTAAATCCACACTGTGTCTCTGGCAGATTTTGTTCATCAATCGGAATTAATCGGTTTGATAGTAGATTAGAAATAATAACACTCTCATAACAGATTGGTACATAAAACCAACCAACTTCGAACGATACATAAATTTCAACTCTTATCACAGCTATAAACAAAAAATTAATTTAATTCTTACTCTAAAAAATAGAATTGAAAAATTAGTTCAACCTTCTCTAAAACAAAGAAATCTAACAAAACTTAAACAAATTCTTTTAACAAATTCATATCCCAATTAACTACTTAATAACATAATTTTTAACACAAGAAACCACGAAAATCATCTCAATAATAACATTCAAAATAGCCAAATAATTAGATATGCTTCAATCTCATACATACAAAATCTTTCAGAAAAAATATCAAATTTATTTATAAACGAAACAATTAAAATTTCATTTAAGATTAGTAAACCAATAGGTACTTTAAACACAAAACTCAAAGATAAAGATGAACAAGATTTACAGACTAATGTTGTGTATGAACTACCTTGTAATAACTGTACACTAACCTATATTGGACAAACATCTCAAACAATAAAAAATCGCATGTCGGGGCACAAAAGTGATATAAGATTACAAAAAGATACTACAGCCATTTCAAAACACATTATAGAAACTCACCATGATCCTAATTACAACAACTTAAACATTTTACATAAAGAAAGAAACCTAGAAAAAATATTATTTTTAGAAATGGTAGAAATACAAAACCATGAAAATTCAATGAACATCAGATCTGACATCAAAGATTTAAGTATTATTTATTCATACTTACATACTTTATAACCCTAATTTAAAAAATTTTACTAGTTGGTTTGCAATATTATCAAATTCAGTACCCTTAAACTTCATTCGTGACAATTTATACTTCTGCCATATAATTTTAAAATAAAAGTAAAAAAAAAGATCCAAAAAAATCTTCAAAGCTCTACAATTTGATATATTTATACAATTATTATTATTATACTCATCAAAAAATAAAAAAAGACTTCCAAATTACAAATGTATTAAGATAAAACAATATACAAACTAAATTAACTCATATATATAAGGTATGTACCATTTGACTATTTAAAACAAAATTAATATGGATGCTCTTAATGTTGTTCTGAATGTTATTTCTGTGTTTTATTTAATTTTAGCCCTGAAGAAGGAACAAAACGTTTCGAAAGCTTAGTTTTATAAAAGAGTTTTAATAAATTAGATTAAATTTGGAGCGAAAATCCTGTTATTTCTACAATTTTAATTCTATGCATATATTATTATTTTCTTTTCTTTTAAATTATGACAAATTATGTTTCTGCCAAATTTGGTTTCGGGCTTTTTATAGGGACCCGAACAAAAAAAAAAGAGGAAACCAATAAACGTTCATTATAAGTTATCTTTTGGTGCTAAAACTACTCAAACAGGTATTTACGTGATTTTTAAGATTTTAGCAAAGTTTTCAAACAAACCAAAAGACAAATGATTCCAATTTATTTTCTCGTGCGCGTGTGTTTACACTGCCTGACTTTTGTGGCAGAGAGGTGACATGTACTATAAATTCAAACTATAAAGTATATATTCAAAACTTTTTCCTATATAAAATTGAATCGTGCCCGAAAACTAGTGTAAATCTATTTGATTTAAATGTGTGCAAAAAAAAGCACCGCAAAACAGTTGCCAGGCCTACGGGCTGCCCTTCAACCACCAGTTCCCATCCATATCGCTAAAACACTTAATTTATGATCAGTAACTTTCGTCATTGAATTAACAACTAGCTTTTAATGATTTTCGATTCAATGACTTGTTGTTATTGATTTAAAGTAAAACTACCGGGTTGTTTTTCCGTGACCAAAACTAACACAAAATCCCTTTTAATAATAATAGTACATTATAAAACTAGGGACTAAAGTGCCCCTTTTGCCAAGAAATTAAAATACAGTTTAGTCACGAGGTTTATATACTATTTTATGCACTTTAAAATGCGAGAAACTAAAAACAAAAAATCACAAAACTAACAGTAGGCCACTTAACGGTACTCTAGTTTCAAGGTTGATAGCTCTTATTACTGATAGCTGTCATTGATTGTTGTTGGCGTGGAGGATTCACTCAAAATTTATTGTTCCGTGGAAGTGCTGCTATCGCACAAAACAAATGTCAGTCAGTTGTTGTTATCAAACGGCGTCACCAAACGATGAGTCCAGAATAATCTGTATGGAGCCAATATTCCATGATCAAAGCCGCGATAATAACTGAAGCAAACGTCGACATCAGGAAATACGAGTATAGTAAACTCACGGCATTTTTATAACAAATAAATAAAATTTCGATAAAATTATTGTTTAATTTGGAAAAATTTACTTTAAATCCCCCAGGGATTAAAATTATATTTAATCCCTGAGGGATTAAAAGTAATCCTTTCATCCCTAAAATGAGGTCTTAAAAGTGCACTTTTAATTCCTAACGTACCTAGGGACTAAAGTGCTTCTTTTAATCCCGCGGCGAAAGGTTTGTAGCCCACCCGTAAGGAGGGCTACAATCCGCCAAGGGATTAAAATACACTTTAATCACGAGGTTTATCTACTATTTTATGCACTTTAGAATGCGAGAAACTAAAAACAAAAAACACAAAACTAACAGTAGACCACTTAACGGTACTCTAGTTTCAAGATTGACAGCTCGTATTACTGATAGTTGTCATTGATTGTTGTTGGCATGGTGGATTCACTCAAAATTTATTGTGCCATGGAAGTGCTCCTATGGCAGAAAACAAATTTAATGTCAATCAGTTGTTGTTATCAAACGGCGTCACCAAACGGTGAGTCCAGAAAAATCGTACAGCATTTTTTTTGAAAATGAACCTCAAAGAGGGCGCGGAAGAGGCCATCGCTAGCCTTCTTCCACAAAAATCTCGCGAGGTTTACGAGAAAGCGTTTCGTGATTACCGAAAAACTATCCACCCTTCGTAAGTAAATGTAAATGTAAATATATATCATAATAAGAACTAGATTTTTTTCGTTCATACATTTTAACAAATAAATAAAATTTCAATAAAATTATTGTTTAATTTAAAAAAATTTACTACAAATCCCCCAGGGATTAAAATTATTTTTAATCTCTAAGGCATTAAAAGTGCCCCTTTTACCCCTAAAATGAGGAATTAAAACTTTTAGTCCCTAAAGTGCATAAAATATTTTTTTAGTGTAGTCCGTATTCTTAAAAAATAGAATAGATAAAACTCTCATTGCCTTAAAAGTTGCAATAGAAGCACAAAGTGAATTTCTATTCGACGCTGTGAAGTTCGATTGAGAGTGAGACGCGATGCATAGAAATGTGATTTTATACAGGATTTTGCGTAGGTACACACAACAGAAAAAGAGTTTATAGTACGGTAACCCTCATAATTTTTTGATGAGATATGCGTTTATCCACCCTCAATATTATATAGTCAGTATTGCACCTCAATGGCAAGTTTTCTTCATTCTAAAAAAATTAACAGTGGGATTTACTAAAAGGGTGAGAAAATGGCCATTGAAAACTGCAGCTTTGAGACTTTTGAGTATGATCTTTCAGTGGAAAGTTTTTTTTGATGATGAAGCTTTTAGATAAACTCAATGTTTTAATTTCATTTTGTAAGTAAATGAAAAGGTACAGTTGTTTTGGATTCTTTTCATTGGAGAAACTTTTCGGGCATAATGACCTTTGCTTATGTGTGTTTTGCGTCGTAGTGCACTCATAAATATATTTTTGTGGTGAAAACGGGTTCAAAATATGGCGTTTTTCTGGACAAAATTGGATATAATAAGGTATATTAATTCTTGTAAAAACAGTTAGTTAGGGAAATTATAAACGATCTTATTATCAATTTCCACAAAAAAATCCTTTCTGGGGGCTATAAATTTAAATCACCCCCAGAAGTGGTCCAAAAAATCACCAACTTTATAACCTCAAACACAGATAATTTTCAGTTTTTCAGTGGTATTTTGCAATAACAATACAAAATAATCAATAACTTGTGTCTTTTCTGTATGGGTGATTTTTGAAAAGTGGTTTTAAAATTAAGTACCTGTGGGGAGTACTATTTTAGATCTTAGTAAATGCAACTTTAAATGTTTAAAAAATTTTGTGACCTCCCATGTGTACTATTTGGTTTATTATTAAATCGAAGAGCCTGCATTCTGCAAAACTCAAATAAATTTTTTTAATTATTTGTATAATAGTATATTACATAACAAGAGAAGAAAGTGACAAATTTTACACGAGCGTGAATGTTGTGAACGAGGCGCTAGCCGAGTGAAACAATACGCGAGTGTAAGAATCTATCGAGTTTTGTACGCTATTTTTCCTACGAGCACTGATGAATTGCAATAAATTTTGTAAAAATTGGTCTTTGATTTTGCACAAATCAAATGGAACTGTTTTTTCGCACATGTGGGGAAAAGTACTTTGCAACACATGTGCGGAAAAGTATGGAGACAGTTAACGTCATCCACAACTACATCTAAGGATTTTTAGACACTGCAAACTGACTACTTTATGCACGAAACTTGGTCACATGTATAGGCTTAATTAATCTATGGTCACATGCGTGGACAGCCATTTCTAAAACGAATAAGAAGTCGATTTTACACCAAGATTATTCCATAAGGTTTGTGTAGGTACCTTTATAGCTTTAACGTGTAAATATTAGGATCGTATGCTTTAAGCTTAATTCTGTAGAGGTTTAACACGTTTGCATATTACTATGTAGTGTGGTGGAAGCCTCAGAAGTATATGAAATGTAGGTTACCTACCTTATGAATAATAGGGTGGAAAATTCCCAAAATAGCATTATTTTATTTGTAATATTAACATAATTTCGATACTGTTCCGTTTAGATAATTTCGTAGTACTTTACAAATATTTCCTTATTTCTATTTTCAATACTAGAGTGACTAATTATTTTAGTTTACTTTGGGCTAATTCAAGTATATACTTACCAAAGTTCTTATTATTTTATTAATTATTTAAATTCGCGTTATATGAGGCCTTGGGTTTTGGTACAGGCCAAATCCACGCGCTCTGTTGTCGCATGTGTGTATGGCGATCCCATATAACTATGAAGTAGTATAACAAAAAAAAACGAGTACAGTACTTTCCACCCGAAATTTATCTACATTGATTGACGTCAACTGTCAATGAGAATTTTAGTCTGATGTTTATTTTTTTTGTTTCTCCCTAGATTTTTGGCCACACTGATCCAACACCGTTCTGAAGTAAAAAACCACTTAACTCATTTTCGTTTTAGTATCTTTTGGCCTATGATCGGCGCCATATTGACACCAAACTGACAGAGAGTTCATATTTTACTTGTCAATTTGGGTATAAAAATGGCAGCCGCAATAGGCTAAAGGGCACTGAGACGGTAGAAGTTAACTGGCTTTTTAGTTGAGAACGGTGTTGACTGAGTATGGACAGGGCCTCATTCAGAAAATTTTCGATTTCGTTTAGCTTAATTTTTATCATGAGTTGATTGTAATAGAAAGTTTTTGAACCATTTTTTTTCCATTTTGTTATTGTTATCGTAAGACAAGCAAGTGTTGATCCAACACATAAACGTAAATAATGCGAACTCTACATATCATAGAACGGACTGGTTATGAAATCTCAAATGAATGAATAATATGGTAATTAAGGAATTTCCTGGAGGGAGGAAAACGTCTAAATTTGTCCGATTTAAACCAAAATTGCTATAGGTGGATTTTTGGGGATAAGGAATACGAATTTTTGATCAGATTTAAAAAAATCAATATGGCGGATTCAAGATGGACGATTTTTGGTCATGTTTTGCTAACCAATTTTAACTGACTTATACCCGTCCGTCTTCAAATTTGGTATGCGTTTATAGTTCCGGTGACAATACAATAATATGGTATTAAGTACCCACCTTGGCATCCAGGGGTTTTTAGGGAAGGGGATTATGATTATCAGATTTGAAAATTTCAATATGGCGGACTCAAAATGGACGATTTAGGGTAAAATCCTAAAAATTAAAAAATAGTTTTATATAAAAAAATAGCTTTTCAAATACAAGCTTCTATAAAATATCAAGTTCACTAAAAAGTAGAAAATAATTTTTAGCAGAGTTGGGTTGAATTTACTTACTCTTGCATTCCTCTGCATTATAGTGAATTCATATTTTTGCAAACAATCATTTAATCAATAACATAAATTTTTCGAGTCAACATGGCCAAACTTTCTATAATGCGCCAATCGCTTTTATTATTATGATAGTGAACTTTATATTTTTTTATAAAAGCTTGGATTTGAAATGCTTTTTTTATATAAAATTATTTTTTAATTTTTAGATTTGTACTCCATATCGTCTATTTTGAACCCTCTAAAATTGGTTAGTAAAACACGACTAAAAATCGTTCCTCTTGAATCCGCCATATTAAATTTTCAAAATTTGATCAAAAATTCGTATTCCTTATCCCTAAAAACCTCCGTATACCAATTTTGGTTGACATCGGACAAACTTAGATGTTTTTCCCTCTCCACTCCTCTCGTAGGAAAGGAGGGAAGGAAACTTTAAAATATAAAAGCATACCAAATTTAAAGACAAACGTTTCCATAGAAAAAAAATTGGGTTCGGTCTGTTTGGAAGTAGTTTGTCTATGATCGTTACATTCGTTTTGTTACACCAACATCTGGAACGCCAGATCAAAAAAAATGGTATGGAGGTTTAAAACGAAGTGTTTTTTTATGGCTAAGATGTTAATTTCATCTCCGGCACTTAAAGTTTTTGCGTAGTGGTAAATTGGAAGAAACACTACAAAAAGCGGGTTTTTCAATTTTACATGGTATTTTCAAGGTCAATCGGGGTTATGAATCAACTACACTTTTTTTTCATAGTAAGCGGAGATAAGTCAACAAGAATTGATGGCCACCTTGTCATTTTTACTTTTTTACGAAATTGGATAAAATAAAATGTGGTTATAGGCCGCCATTTTGATATATCAGCCGCCTTATTGAAACACGTCATAGCTGAACAAAATTTTTTTTAACGAAATTGTTGAACTTGACCTTCTTATCTTTGTTGCCAAATTTGGTTCTCTTCGCTTGAATAATTGATGAATAGGCCTTTAGTATGTTATTTTTGCAAGTTGTTAATTTTACTGGGGTATTTTTCAAGATCATGAAACTTCAAACTGCATCAAACTCTAAGGGTCGAATTTGACGTATATGCTTAACAGTTTGAGGTACATTTGAAGTTGGTCTGACAAAACGTCGAATTATTAAAATTTTTTGAAGAGAAAATGGCAAAATACTGTTTTTTGGCGATTTTTCAGATCATTTAATGTCGAATGACCTTAAAAGTAAATTTTTTGGAATCCTCGTCTTCGAATTATATGGAATCGAGTATAATCATGGCCTGGTTGCAAAAGTTGTATTTTTTATGATTTTTGGCCGCCATCTTGGAAGATGACGTCATATCAACCCCTTCTACACGGATGCGAACAAAACACTTGATTGTGTGACTAAGGCGGTATCATTCCCACATAGTTACAAAACTCCTTCATTAAAAATCCCACGGAAGTACACATGCCCCTTCACTAAAAAAAGTTTTTAATTCCGTAATATTTTCTCGCCGACAAAAAATGAGTTTCAGAGTGGTTATAGTTGTATCTAGACTGATATCATAGCTAATAAAATAGCACATGTTCACAATACAAGATGCAATTATTGTAAATCCACGTACAATATTAAATTTGCCGAACGTGCAGTTAAAATTAAAATATTTCATTACGAGAGAACATCTTCGCCTTGAGGCAAGCTTTCCTGCATTTCTTAAGGTGGATTTATAATATATATAATAGTTGGTATTTCAGTTACTGTAGAGACTGATTAGTAACTGAGAAGAAAGAAGACTATATATTAATAAAACAAAAACTTAAAAAAAAAATTTAATTGACTTAAAAAAAAGTATAAAATTATTTTTACATACTTAAATCCCAACATATTTCAAGTTTATAAAAATTTTCTTATTTATCTAGATATCCATTCTGTACTTTATGTACATTATTCAATTTTATAGTGAACCAATTATAGGCGCCGTTTGTAAATTTACTGTAATTTTTAAAGTCTTGGAACAATATGCAGCCATTGGTCATCTGTTTTCTTAATTTTTGAGCACGAGTGTGAGTTAGTAAAAAGTAAAGTTAGAACACAAATAATTTTTTTTAATATTATTTTGTTCTAACCTTCGCTTAGGTTAGAACAAAAGTTTTTCAATGCTACTTTTTCATTTTTGTTTTGCAGTGCCAGGTGTAGACGCTAAAAACGGACAAAATATGTGCAAAATGTGTTTTTACACAAGCTTTAACTAACAGAAAATACCCTAAATTTATTAATTATCTTTAGAATGACACCAAAATTATTAAAAAATTTTAATTATAAAAAATATTGGGTCAAAGGCAGTCCTAAGTTTCAATTTTTGAATTTTTAGTAGTTTTTCTTTTTAAATATATATTTTTTAGCCTTAATTTACTTTATATTATAGATATTTTCAGTTTTGTTTTAAAAGTGGAGGGGAAAGTATATTTTATTAATAAAAAAATTACTTGTACGTGTACTTACAGTAAAATATGTTAAACTCGAAAAGTATTCCGAATGTGAACATTAAAAGGGCCAGTCTGCCCCCTTTTAATATGTATATACCTGCCAAAATTTCACCCTCTAAAAAAGTAGACCACAACTTTGTCTCAGAACAAAATGTTCCATAAATAAACATTATTTATAAATATACCTAAGTTTGTAATATTGGTTTATGTGTAGGGCCAATTAATACCATCCCAAAAAAAGTTGTGTGAATGTGAATAAGTATTATTTATAAAAATACAAGTTTGTCAAATATCAAGATTTCTAAAAACAAAAATAAAGTAGAAATTGCATGTAGATAGAGTCTTTTCGAGAACTAGAAAACAAAGCCGAGAAAAATGGTAAGAATGACGAATAACTCATGTTGTAGGAAACAATAGGGTCTCTACAGAAAATTTTAAAATTCTTATTTGAGTTTGTTAGGTACAAAGTAATAAAAAGTTTTAACGCTATCATAGTAGTTTCGGTACCTTTTAAGAAACAAAAATTGATTTTAATTTTAAATTTAATCTAGCAAACAAATAAAGGCTTGTATATGAGTTTTGGGCATTTTTTGGATTTTATCCAATAACTCCAATGTTAAATTTAATATTGCCCAAAAACTAAGTTTGTTTGGTTCTGTATTTTCCCACAATAAAGTTGTTGAACCACTAACCAAGAGTTATCATATAGAAGCAACTCTAGTTACAGGCCCGGCCCATTAAAAAAAAATCTATACATATAGTAATTCTTTAGATAGATGATTTATTTACAATGAATATTTTTTAAAAATATGTGGTGTCGGATTCTAACCAAACCATACAGATACCAAAACTCCAATTTTCAGAATTTTTGTCTGGCAGCTGTCTGTTTATTCAAGTATCACGCCAAAACTACTAAATCTATTTTGATGAGAGTTTCACTACTGAATTCCTCGGTATTTTGGGCAGGATATAGTCTTTATTTGATCAAAATCGGTTGGTTATAATAATATAATAATTTAATGTAAGAAAAACGAAAAAAAACGGGTCAACTGCAGGCGAAGCTGCGGGGCCTTCAGTTAGTTAATAATAAAAATCTTAGTTTGACATTTTAAACCATAACAAAATGTGAAATACACCTCCTTTACCATTAACACATAGGAGGTTGCAACTTTATAAAAGAAAGGGAGGGTTGAGTTATTGTGTATACAATGAAGGGTGTTTTGATTGAATACTTTTTATTTTATTATATTTTTAAATCCTGATGACAATAACTAACATTCAATGATAATATATAGCGCCGCGGGCAAACATTTTTACATTTTAACCAAAATTTATTAATTTTACGTTTTTTGTAGACTATTTTAAACAAAGTGGGTTGGGGCGAGATATAGTCTGATAATTCTAGGTTTGATGGCAAAATCATGCCGTAAATGCGACACAATCGAAAATTTTAATAAAATGAATGCTGTTCACAAAAATTGTTTAAAATTGTACTAAAGAGTAACTACCAAAATATTTCTTATAACGCCGCAGTCAAGTTTTTGATGAAATATTTTTAACAAACTGAGTTCGGTTGGCCCATGAGGGGGTTTTGATACATTTTTTTCTGACTAAATTTAGCCATTTGGCCGCCCCCCTAAAACGACCGTCTGAGGCGGCTGCCTCGTTGCCTCACCACTAGATCCGGGCTTGCTAGTTAGGCATAGGCAAAATTTTTCTTTTTACTAGATTTTACTGGATTTAACAGTCTGTAACTCAAAATCTAGAAGAAATAGAGGGTTCCACTCATGACAGCTTTTGACCAGTGCGTCGAGAACTTTATTATGGAAACATAAGAAACGACCCTGTACTGAAAAAAAACTTGTTTCTTATCACTCAATCGCGAGATTAAAAAGAAACTTTCTCATATGTTTAATATTATGTGAATATTGCAAACCTTTTTCCAGGAATTACATAGCAAATTCATTCTTGGCAAACGCCCCATTTTGAGCACCACTTATACCCTCAGGAAAACTATAAAGATTTCCTTTTTAACCTTCTACACCCCAACTCCCTGCTATGCGTCGTTCTCCTTTTCTATTTTTTTCAGGCAAAAGGAGACGGACGTATTACTCAGTGAACCGGGGTGAAATCAACGTACTTACTACATCGCGTTATAACGTATACGTTGTCATGCACAATTCAGATGTTAATCTGTTGAAAAACGGAGTCGCGAGAAATTGAGAGCAACTTTAGTATTACGTTAGATATGTCGACCAAAGAAAAAGAAGTAAGAAAATAGTATTTTTTGAAAACATATACATAGGTTTGACCTTACAACATTGCATATAGGGTGTTCCAAATTCGATGCTCACCAAAGATCCAGATTCAACTAAAATAGACCCTTTGATTGAAAGTTTGAGACAATGATGTATTTGAAATTAACTCTGTGTTCCTATCAGTACAATATCTGATCGTCTTCAGGTGAGAACTACAATCTATTTCTAAGGCTACATACTATGGGAAATACTCAACCGTGAAGTTTCAGAAGTTGGCTCCGCCCAAGGAGGGGCTTCCAAATATTTGAAATTTCAACACTTGGTTTACTGTAAACACCTTGATTTTGTCCAATAAATGCAGCCTCAAGGAATTTTCGTTTCTTCCAGTGTGACTCCTTGTGCAAAAACTTTGCTTCTGTCAACTTCATTCGGTGTTGTTTTGTCCATGCGCGTCCGGCGATTTTTGATTTCGTTGTTTCACCTCTTTGGGTACTTGTCTGATGTTTCTTAAGCCTAACAGATAGTTGTCTTTTGGTTTCACCTATGAAAGATTCACCACATACACAAGGAACTTGATAAATGCATTCCTTATTTTGTTTGTTTTCCGGTTTTGTTTCACTAAGAAGACTTCGAATTGTATTATTAGATTTAAAAGCTGTTTTTATATTAAAGTTGTTCGCTACTATTCGAATTTTCTCTGGCCGGAGAAATCGACTGAGATATTTCCGTAGAAACGTTATCAAGAAAATAGGACGGGTTGACGCCTTCGAACGTCCAACCCGGGTTGCACTTTGATTCGAAATCAAAAAGGGGGAACAGTCAGATGTGGGGCCGTGCACAAATTACGTAACGGTGATTTTACCAATTTTTGACCCCCTCCCTATGTAATGTTTTGTAACAGTTTGGCACGCCACTCCCCTAATATTACGTAACGATTTCAAGACCACTACCCCTCCCCCAAAAAAAAAACTTTTCAATTATTTTCATTCCAAATTTTCTTAGTTTCACACAAATGCAAACGTCCCCTCCCCCCTATGACCATTACGTAATTTGTGCACGGCCCCTGTAGTCCCAATAGAGGAGGGCGAGAAAATTGATATTTTTTTCTTAAAAATTATACTCTTTAGACCTATTTCTTTGCGTTCCCGAAATTACGTAATTTTTGAAAAAAAAGTGTAAGAGGCGCCATTTTTATTTCGTGCTTTGTTTTTCTAACATTTTTGCGTTCGGATAATTTAATTGAAAAAATTTTGCCTGCGGCGCCCTTTATCTTCTCACTTGAAACCAAGATCCCCCATTTTAGGAAAACTGATCCCGTCTCTGTTTCTAAATTTTTTTGAATGAAAGTAGAGTATGACCATATAATTTTTTTCTACGGTATGACGAAAATTTCGAGAAAGTTGAAGAAAAAAATAAAAACAGTGGCAGAGCTCAAGTTTTTCGTAAAAAAAAAAGTTTTTTGTAAAGAAACAGAGCAAAATAAATCTTTTTACCCCTTTTTGGGTGTTAAAAATATTGGCAGCCCCTTATTTTTCGCTTTTACCCTCCCGCTAGTTTTGAAGAATTGGTTCGCTACATGTTTCGAGATCATGTCATAACACCTCAAAAATATCAAATGTAGTGTAGGGCCAGCTTTATTTAAAATCAATATTATCGCAATCAAAAAGCTCTGCAGGAAAAACAGCGCCGTTTATTGATTTCTTTGGCTGCTAGTGCTAGCTGCATGGTGTGGCCGTTTCCGGATGGATGTCACTAGTAGAACAGAATGGAAAGAAATTTAATTAAAAGCGAAGATATTTCTTTCTAATGTTAACAACCTCACGAGTTTATCGCTCAGTATCGTAAATAATGGACCCTGCCGCCTCCTTTAAGCAAGTTTCCCAGTTTTTCCTCGATCATCTCATGGTGTGGCCGCCATCTAGCGGAATTTGCAGACATCTTGTCAACGGTTATTATTGCAACTATGATTTATGCTCACAATGAAAGAGTGGCGACAATTTTTTCTCATGAAAGCAGTCCGGAGATAATAACAAACTGGCACCATTGCTCAATATACCTGTTTCTTTTGTGCGCGCAGAACTTTCTCTGCCATTTCTGTTTGATTTATTGAAGTCCTATCCATAAGGAAAATCTTAGGAAACCTGTATAAACAAATGTGCGAATCTTTTATGGGCGACGCGTAGTTTGGATTTCTTGGTGGGTTCGAAAAAAGAATTTGGTCTTGATGAACAAGATCTAAAGAGAATTGCTAGTTTATACTGGAATCAGACTGCTTAAATAAAGGCTGATGGCCAAATGTCCGAAGAGGTCCAAATAAGAAGAGGTGTGCGTCAAAGTTGTATATTGTCTCCGCTTTTGTTTAATATCTATAGTAAAAAAATAATAGAGAATGCTTTTCATAACTGCGAAGAGGCTCTGAACAGAAACGGCATAAAAATCAACGACCTACGTTATGCCGTCGACACTGTCATAATAGCAGACACGCTCGAAGGCTTGCAAGAGTTGTAGACTCAAATTGCTGCCAAACTTAAATGTTGGAAAAACAAAATGGATAGTCATATCCAAAGATAAGAACATCAGAAACATATTAGACGTAAATGGTTAGCAAGTCGAACGCGTGGATTCATACAAATACTTGGAATGCCTCCTCAATGAGAACTGGGACAACATGCAAGAAGTTCGTGCAAGAATTAAACAGTGTAGTCGCGATCTTGATACCACTCTCTGAAATCGTGTGCTTCGGTGTTACGTGTTTAGCATCTTTTATTTTGGAAGTTGGAGGCATTCGAGATGTGGTGTTATCTTGGATGGACAAAGTAGCTAATGTGCATGTTCTGCTTAGAATAAATAAAGATCTGCACATGCATTTTTTCCTATGCCACAAAATTTAGCTTTCCATTAGTGTATACTATTATAAGGCACCACCAGCTTAGTATGCCTAACTGCTTAAAATTCAGTGTGACATCCTTAAAAATGCCACAGATATCAACATTTACAAAAGTTCAAATTGTCACTCGAGTTATAGAAGACGGCAGGACGCTTATTCTTGACGGCCCGTGAGGTGAGGTGAGCTTACTTTCGCCACCTATTTCCACGGGGAAATAAACTCACCTCACCTCACGCGCCGTATAAGAGAAGCGGCCACCCATTTTGGAGTTGATAAAATGACGATAATGCGATGGAAAATGCGCTGAGTTGATGAGATGGATCAGGACGATCAAAAGTAAGTTCTGAAGTGCAAGATGAGAGACTTATTGACCATCTCAGACAAAATCCTTTTTCAACATCGGTTGAAGCAGCTAATGTAACATTATTTCCGGGTTCTTTAGCAACAGTAAATAGGACAGTAACGAAATCAAAAGTCTCTTGTCGAGTTGCTGCAAAGAAGCCTTTTCTAACAGAAGAACAAAAACAGGCCAGAGTGATTTTTGCACTGAACAACGTTCTTCGTGATACTGACTTCTGGGAGAGAGAATTTTAGTTTATCGTCCACCAAATTCTAGATTTGAACCCGAATATGTAAACATATGGGGGTGGTTTAGTGCTAGAGATTTGGGTTTTTTTTTGGAGAATCGAAGGAACATTCAATAGTGAACGATATATTGAAATCCTTGAAAACGTTATGCTGCCATCTGTACAGGCTTTACATGAAAATAATGACTTCGTTTATCAGGAGGACAACTGTCCAGTATACACGGCTAATGTTGTTCGGCAATGGTTTCAGAATAATAATATAAAACATTCCTTGGCCAGCCAACAGCCCTGACCTTAACCCAATGGAAAATATATGTAGTCGAATCGTTAAAATAAGATACCAAAGGAATCGGAGACCACGAAATGCTGAAGAGTTAAGCGATGCTATTTATCGCGCATTGGATCAGCTCTCAGAAGACCACGAGTATTTTCAAAATTTAACCTTTTCAATGCTCAGACGTTTGCAGCTTGTAATAGGAAAAAATGGTGATCCTGTTAAATACTAAATTATTTATTGTAGTTCTTTTTTAAGTTAAAATCATTGGTATTAAGTTTACCATCGTTTTAGTACTAATCGAAGTTTCCTACTCGTCGATTGTTTTCAATCCAGCGCTGTTTCCATCGTATTATTGTTATTTTGTCAACTTCAAAATGGGTTACCGCCCTCTTTATAGAACAGCCTTCGTCCGTTACTCTAGTGATAATTTGATATTGTTCAATAAAGACTTTATTAATACATTATTTTTGCTGATTTTTTAGTATGATGCAAAATTTAATATAAAAATAAGGTTGCCTTTAATTTAAGTTAAAATATATTTTCAGTTTTAGAGACCTTTTTTAAACAATATGACAAATTGTTGTACTATATTATACACTTTTAGAAAGGTCAATTTTTGACTGCATGTGTGCGTCTTTCTTTTAAATCAAGTGTACAATGTACACATCAATAGCCGTTTAAACCTGCAAATAACCTACTCCAATTATAGGTTCCACGCCCGCCTAAAGCACGCGACCGCGACTTGATGCTCGATGCATTCAGCAGGTTCAATGACTTTTTGGCGCACACGAAAGCAGGTATAATACTGTTGCCGGCATATTATAGCTGCAGGATACAGAGCACGTAGCAGCGAGGATAGCTTCTATTAGATTTTTATGGAGTAGTAAAAAGCCGCGCGCATACGACACGCGGGCAGACTTTGCTTTTGCGCTCTTCGCAAAATTGTTTGGCTATAAAGACGCCCTCAAAATCATCTTGCTAAAAATATTTTTCTTATAGTAGGAAAGTATCTATATTTTTTAAGAAGTGATTATTCAAGTGGACAAATAATCTCAAGACTTAAGTATAAAATTGCAAATTACCCTTTCTTTAAGGGCCCGTTTGAAGGTTGTTTCAAATTTTATGAATGGCATGTCATAAAAATTCGAAAGATTGTATTTATAGCACAGTTATAAAAGAAAATTTAATTGGAGTGAAAAGCACTGTTGGAAGATCAATAAATTGTTTAAAACCAAAAAGTGGGGGAGAAGAAAAGGGTTATTTAACTAGATCGTAACTATTACCTTAGAAACAACGCCTTAAGCCACATAGCAAAAGTACATCCATTGGATATACAATGGATATCCATGAATTTCCCGCATATTAAATACATTTTTTTGACATCTGTCAACCCATGTGTCAAAAATTTTAAAAAACCTATTTTTTTCTCAATTGTTTTAGCTTCAAAATAAACTACAGATTTCTTTATTTACTAAGTGAAATAAAAAAACTACCACAGTAATGGGGTCCATTGGAGGTACGTTCAACATCCAATGGATGTTGGATGAATGTATATACCCGGACGGATATTCATTTGATATACATAGCCATGGCTTGCTATGTAAGCATTCAAATTTTGCGAATAATTTTTCTTATGGTACCAGATGTTTACCCACTTTTAAATGACCCCCTGTACAACCCAAATGAAAAAATGGGAACTGAACACAAATTCGCAATTAATTGGGAATTTAAAACTCAATCAAACTCGTAGTCAACTGATAAGTCACCGAGGCAAATTATCGCTTCAAAAGGACATTTATTTTTCTTTTCTTTTTAAATGGGAAAACCCAGAGATTTTTCTTGATATTATCGGCTGGGATCGGAATTAGATTAAGTTGTCAGTTAGTTTAAAAAGTGGTTTTAAAATGGGATTAAATGCAAGATAATTAATTGACCTGTTTCCATTTTTCGCAGTATGAATAGGAAATAGCTATTTACCTAATAAGTGCGGTAGAATATCAAAAGATCTTGGGTGGAAAAAAAGAATATTTAAACTTGGATGAGCATCCCACAAGGAAAACAAAAAGGCCCAAAGCGAAAAGAAAAATGATTAACGATGTTTCGTTCTTATATGTATGATGTTGTTTAATGATGTTTGGGGAGGGTGACCAGTGAAACCACTGATGAGCCCACGGTGGTTGCCCAGGGCGAAAAATCATTTAATTATTTTTTTTTCGCTTTGGTCCTTTGTGTCCTCTTTGTGGGATGCTCATCCAAGTTTGAATTTTTGTTTTTTCCAACCAAGATCTTTTCGATTGAAGTAACTGATTTGGAGGTTTTTTTAAGGCCACAAAAACGGCATAAATTTGACAACACTGCTTTGCTATCAAGATCAATAATCACTAATACCATTTCGAATGAGATCGTGCAGTGTTCAGAACACGGTACGAACACCATATGTGAGGAAAAGTATAATTTATTAGAAACGTAACTATTTATTAATGCTTCTTTAAAAGATTTTGATGCTTGTATTCATGCTTCATGGATTGCAATGTCCCGAAATTAAAAAGAATCAAAACAATCAAAAAAATTACAAATTTTCCTATTATTTTTATCACTTGAAATATCTCAATTTATTGACCGAATGTTCCATTAGACAAGTGACCGATCACTATGCGTAAGCTGAATTCCAATACTTCAATCGAACTCATTTTAGTTTCGTTGCGCCTACTAAATTACGTGACCTTGGCGTTTTAGAATTCCGGCAGAATATAGCTTACAAAGAAAAAACCCATAACTTTTTTGTTATCAGATAATAAGATTTATAAAAATCTACAACCGCATCCAAAGGATTTTTCAAAATTTGGTGTATTTTTTTCAAAAAATAAAAAAATCCACTATTACAGATTTCTGTATCACGCTTAATTTAGCCTCTAGATGGCGGGGGGACTTATAATGGATCGCCCTGTACATTTGGAACCAGAACTATTGGTTATATTCTATGTGTTTCCCGTGCGTAGCCACCCTGACTCATTTTATTTATTTTTTTATCACAAACAAATCTGTAGCGTTTTGTAAAGTTTGTATTTCCTTAGTACTTACCTCCCCAAGCTAGTATTTGCCTATAATAATGTTTTAAATGCTTAAAACTTTTACGGCCTAAAAACGCGTATTAAGTTCCGTATAATCCATCTAATTTACGTGCAAAGGACCCCGCACAGTTAGCAAGGGGAAATTGTACTATGTTGGGAATTTGGAACCTTTGGTTGCACTAAAACAAAATTATGATTGTTTTCCACAAACCAAAACTACACTTTTTTGCACTCGACGCGCGTTTCGCTAACAATGTTAGCATCATCAGGAGACGGTAAACAATGAACTAAATTAATCTACGCTCTATCTTATATACAATCCTTTAGTGGGCGGAGATAAGACTAATAATTTGTGATTGATCACGATTTTTAATCCTTTCTCCCCTCGACCAAAGAATAAAGTGTACTAAACGGGATGGGTCCTCTATCTTTATTTAAACTATTTCTGGATTTAATGATTTCCATACTTTCATATGCATTCAAAAGTCTTTTGTTTGGTACACTTTTTAGAAGTTTTAGGTTATCTAATGTGAATCTATGATTGTTTTCAAAAGCATGCTCGGCCACACTTGACTTTTCTGTTCTTCCGTATTTTAAGTGTGCTAAGTGTTCTTTAAAACGTGTTTGAATAGAGCGTCTCGTTTGGCCAACATATTTTTTGTCACAATCCATGCAACTAATTTCGTAAATTCCACTTTTTTCTAGAACTGTAGTTTTATCCTTGGGATTTCCTAGTAAGCTTCTTATTGTGTTACCGGATTGATATACTAATTTAAGACCGGTGTTATTAAATACTTTGTGTAATCCTTTCGTATAATTAGGATTATAAGGAATTGATACAAATTTTGAGTCGCAGGTATCTTTTTGTCTGAAAAAGGTAGAATTCCGAAAGGTCTTTTGAAAAGAATGTCTATTTATCAGCTTATTTATTAAGCCTTCGTCGTAACCGTTTTCGCCAGCTATATTCCTAATCCTATTCTTTTCTGCTTCAAATCTTTCTTTGTTTAAGGGGAAATTTACTAATCTATATGTTAAAAAGTGCAAACTTGCAAGCTTATGTTGTAAGCAATGAAAAGAGTCATTTGGAATATACCTGTTGGTGGCCGTGCCTTTTCTGTATAGGTCAAAGTCCAATTTATTTTTATTTCTTATAGCTAAAGTGTCTAGAAATGGCAGTGTACCGTTGTTCTCTGTTTCATAAGTAAATTTAATAGTGGGAAATTTGTTATTTATTTTTTCCATAAAATTTTCAACACTAGTTACTTTAGTGTTGAATACTGCAAACACATCGTCTACATACCTGAACCATACTCTGGGGAAATACTCAAATTCTTTACTTATATCTGATTCAAATTTGCTATAAATAGGTTTGCGATAAAAGGTGTAGTTTTGGTTTGAGAAAAAAAAAGGGGAAATTGCCCTACTAATACTTGTTTTTTTTTCGCTGGATTGTTTGTGGAGTCCGAAGTGACCACAACCTTAAGAGGGAATTCTAGGGGGGTGTTAAATGCCTTCGCTGTGCAAAAATTAGTTCATTCTTAATATACAAAACATAAAGAGCGTTATCGAATTTTGACTTCCTTTTTACACGCTTTTGTGTATCATAGAGAAGGGAGGCGACGGCTTCTCCAAAGTTCCATAAAATTCTTCAAAATTTTTAAATTCTGCATCGAAAAAACTACAAAATTAAACATATTATATTTCGCAGGTGTTTTTATGGCCACCCAAGCTACACACCACCACAGAAGTCCACATTACCAGTTACAAAAATGTGCGGGGGTCTTTAAAATAAATGGGGCGCAATCATTTGCTAAATCTACTATTTTGCATAATTTCTAAAAAACGGTTAATTATTTTCAGGAAATATGAACGCCACATGTGCATTTCTTAACGCTTCTTAGAAGAAAATAAAAAGTTATTTATTTACAGGGTACAGGTACAGGGTGTCAAAAATTTGATGATTTTGGGAGGGGATTCGGGTAAATTATTATACCTATATTTTAGGCTCAGATTGTCAACTAAGGCACTCTACATTTTTTAAATAATGTGGCGTGCCGCCTTTATCATATCCTACTATATGATTCATGGAAAATATTTAATAACTTAACAACTATTTATCCGATTTTTGTAAGAGGCACATCGCTTTGAAGGAAATTAAAAAAGCATTCAAAAAAATAAAAAAAAAATGGGGTTTTTCATAAGAAAAATACCAACTTTGTGTTATATCTCAAAAACTAAAAGTGAAAAACTCCACAAAAATGCAATCCCAAAATGCAGACTTTTCAAAAAGCCCCCGTAACTCAAAGGCATATTGAAATTCGGTTTTTACCGAAAATCTTTTCTCGAAATTTGAGCCTCGCCAAGGGGTGCCCAATTTTACTCTATGTCCTCTAGAAGTATCCTAAACCACCCAAAAGCATCAACTCAACCCCGACTGACTCTGTAAGTTCTTGTGTTTTTTATTTTTAAAGTCTCAATCTGCGGCGTGCGTGCGTGTCAAGAAATCAGTGCCCAACTTATAGCGTACACCACTGAGGCAATCAGTGCGCCACTTTTTCAGTTTTCCTGTTCCATTGCGGAACTGACACCTTTAGTGTGGTACCGGCTCTGAGGGCTCGTGCCGCACCCAAAACTGTTTCCCGCAATTAAAAATTCCAATTGCGAACAGCGAAAATGGCAAGTGCAGGAGATTTTTGTACATTTTTTTCGCTGCTGAGTAGAAGCAGCGATGAAGACGACGAAGAACAATTTTATGCCATAAGTCACCGCACAAAAACAAAAACAAAACAAAAATTAAATGTAATATTTCAGTAATCTAATTTACGCCCGAATTTACGTAAATGTAACGTAAAATTCTCTACTTTAAATGAAAGTAATAAAATTTACATAACTATGATATAAAAATGTAGACATTCCGTTTACATTTAAAATGTTACATAACTATTATACAAAACATTTTATGTAATATTTATATCATCTAAATTACGTAAACGCTCTATAACATGATTTACCTCACATTAAAATTTTGAAATTTACATAAATATTATAAAAAAGTGTGAACCTTAAGACATAATTGTTACGTAAAAATTTTTATCTATTAATTATTTCATTCAAGCTATGTAAATTTCCTGTAATATGATTTACGTCAAATTACGTTCTAACAATTATCAATTGAACTGTAAGTTTACATTTCAAATGTTACATAACTATTACATAAAATATTTTATGTAATATTTATATCGTCTAAATGAGGTAAACGCTCTGTAACGCGGTTTACGTCATATTAGTATTTACAAAAATATTATGAAATTGAAAGAAATTGCCACTGCTTAATAGTTTCTTCCTAGTAGGTAGAGATGGCGGTAATGTCACTATGTTCCCTGTACAGAGGATGATAATATTATATATATAAAGAGCAAAGATATTAAAGGTATTGATAAAATGGTGGTACTTCTCTTAAATTTACATACCAAGGTAAACTTATTATGTAAAATATACGTAGTTTACTTAATTCTCACACAAAATGGATGTAATATTTATGTAAAAGCTATATCATTTTATTTACATCACATTTATGTAACAATTAGGTGTGCTCTGCGCATGGAATGCTCTATGTGCCCTTTAATTTACATAACAAGGTAAACCTGTTATGTAAAATTTACATAATTTTTACTTACAAGGATGTAATATTTATGTAAAAGGTATATCATTTAATTTACATCACATTTATGTAACAATTAGGTAGGCTTTGCGCATTTGACCTTAATTTTACCTTATTATGACCTCTGGGTGACCTTAAATATACGTAACAAGGTAAATCTCTTATGTAAATCTTACGTAATTTCTACATAACGGTATTTACTGGGTCGAAATATGGTTTATAGGTACTTCAATGGTTATGAAGTTAAAGACACCCCGTTTGACAAACGGACGTGTAAATATAGCGAAAGGGTCGCAACTGGCGATTTTATAAATAATTGCAACAAAAAACAAAACCTGAATTTCTTCTTTACTTTACTTTACAATTACAATGGATTACGCTATTACATGGTGCGTTCGTTTATCTGCTCAGAGAGCGGAGCGTGCATAGAACTTGATAGGGCATGGTTCAAGCTCACGGTGCGATAAACAAAAAACGAACGCCTTTTTCCCGCACAGAGTTTTTTATTTAACCGAACCTTCAAATTTGTTTTTGCAAAGTTTGTGTTTTCATTTTTCGCAGGCGGTAACGTTTTCCATCACGAAGACTGTCTTTGCCACATCAATGCGCCAAAAATAATTTTACTTACCTTGTTGCACAATAATCTTGTAATATTGTTCGGCGCTTACGCTTATGTTGTATAAAACATTTTGTTCGTCGAAAATTTGAACGAACGACATTGTAAAAACTAATCAAACGTTAAAAAAAACTAAACTTGGCATTACTCGCATCGAGCTAACCCAGCAAACACAAATCGACGGCATTGAATCGGGCGAATGTCGACAACGTCTACTACACTCTGGCCCGATGTGGAACAGATTGCGATTTTCAGTTTTCGGTCAATAATCGGCAACTGACGGAGGTCCACATTACTACAGTCGACTTTATGCCGACACCACTTTAGGACCGACGATGGTCCGATTGGAACTTTGTTTAATCGGTCGAAAATCGGCAACTGACGATGGCCCGATTTACTACAGTCGACTTTATTCCGACGCCCACTTTATTTGCTTTAGAGCCGACCATGGTCCGATTGGAACTTTGTTTAATCGGTCGAGAATCGGCAACTGACGATGGCTCGATTTACTATAGTGGATTTTATGCCGACGCCCACTTTATCTGTTTTAGGGCCGACGAACGTCCGATTGGACCTTTGTTTAATTGGACAAGAATCGGCAACTCACGATGGCCCGATTTATTATAGTCGACATTATGCCAACGCAAACCTTATCTGCTTTATGCCGACGACCACTTTATCTGCTTTAGGGCCGACGATGGTCCGATTGGAACTTTGTTTGATTGGTCGAGAATCGGCAACGGACCATGGTCCGATTACGTCGCCTTAAAATTTTTCAACTGCTTAATAGTTTCTTCCTAGTATGTCACTATGTTCCCTGTACAGTGGAAGAAAATATTATATATAATGAGCAAAGATATTTCAAAACTAGACAACACCGTTCTCAACCAAAAAGCCAGTTAACTCATTTTCGTTTTAGTATCCTTTGGCCTATGATGGGTGCCATATTGACACCAAACTGACAGAAAATCCATGTTTTACTTGTCAATTTGGTTATAAAAATGGCAATCACAGTAGTCTAAAGGGCACTGAGGCGATAGGATTTAACAGGCTTTTTAACTAGAATGCTGACTAGACAAGATGGTGGTACTTCTCTACAAGAATCACCTCTTCTGCCACATAAACCAGCAAGACTGGTTATAAGCACCCGCATTATCGGACCTTTGTAGTTTGCCATTGTCGGGCCGCTTTAAGCTACCACCGACGGAACTTCGTCCATTGGTCCGACGGCGGGCTATAGTCTAACTCTGCGTCGGCAAACATACATTGGGCCTACATCGCAAAGCGGACAAAAAATACTGCTCGTCCGATGTCGTAAATCGACGTCGTGCCGATGACGGCAAATTCGGCAATCGACATCGGACCGATGAAGGCCCGACGGAACCGTGTTTACTGGGAATCGAGGAGCTCTTTTCGATCCCTCGGTCTAAAAACGAACGCGAAAAAGTGCGCACGGCTTACTCGATTTTGAATAAAAGAACGCACCAACAGTAGGCTTTTGGATAGCAAACTTCTGGTAATAATCATAGCGTTATATATTTGACAATTTTGGCTTGGTTACGTTTCTAACCGATGTTTAAGTGACTTTCTGTTGTGGGTGGCGCTCAAAGTAGCACAAATGAAATAATCTCTAAATTGGCCACACGAGGCAAAGTGAATAGGCGTAACGTATTCCAATTCCAACGAACAACGTTCAAAGCCTTTGAGTTCAAAGCAATGCACACATTTGTGAAAATAATGCGTACCGTATTTGTACTATACTTCTTTAAGATCTTAGTTGCCCATTACAGGAGGTTTACAAATATCGACTAAGAAAAAGTTGATTTCAGCTATAGTGAAGGGGCATGTGTAAGTCCGTGGGATTTTGAATGAAGGAGTTTTGTGACTATGTGGGATTGATATCTCTTTAATCACATAATCAAGTGTTACTAGGTATGTTGGGAATTTGGAACCTTCGGTTGCACTAAAACAAAATTATGATTGTTTTCCACAAACCAAAACTACACTTTTTTGCACTAGACGCGCGTTTCGCTAACAACGTTAGCATCATCAGGAGACGATAAACAATGAACTAAATTAATCTACGCTCTATCTTATATACAATCCTTTAGTGGGCGGAGATAAGATTAATAAATTGTGATTGATCACGATTTTTAATCCTATCTCCCCTCAACCAAAGAATAAAGTGTACTAAACGGGATGGGTCCTCTATCTTTATTTAAACTATTTCTGGATTTAATGATTTCCATACTTTCATATGCATTCAAAAGTCTTTTGTTTGGTACACTTTTTTTCCAAAAATAACATGCTAACGGGCGCTATTCATCAACTATTACAGGGAATAAGAACAAATTTGGTAAGAAAGATAAGTCCAACCATATTCTTAAAAAATATTTGCTTAAGCTATGACGCGTTTCAATATGGCGGCTGATATATCAAAATGGCGACCTACAACCACATTTTATTTTATTCAGTTTCGTAAAAAAGCAAAAATGACAAGGTGATCATCAATTCTTGTTGACGTATCGCCGCTTAATATGAAAAAAAGTTTAGTTGATGCATGACCTTGATTGACCTTGAAAATACCATGTACAAGTGAAAAACCAGCTAGGTAAAAACTTTTAGTGCCGGAAATGACATTAACATCTTAGCCATAACTAAAAACTTATTTTAAACCTCCCTACTATTTTTTTTGATCTGGCGTCCAGGATGTTTATGCTATACCCCGGTAAAAATGACCTATATGCCTGTCGTTTTTATTAAGTTTAGGAACATTCTACACGCATGCGAACAAAACACCCGGTGGCACATGAATGTGTGACTAAATAGCTGTAACCTTATCCTTGTATTTTATTATGAATGTTAATAAACAAGTATAGGCATGCATAATTAGAATTTCTTATGCTTTTTTGACCGCCATTTTGGAAAAAAGCATCTAAAGCGACTGGTCCAGGGTATGGTAATGTACATCTAACTTCTGCTAACTATCTTATAGATAATTTAAATGACTTTGTTGGCTAGACAAATAAGCAGAACATAAAATTCACAGTTTAGAAACTTAATACAAACAAAACACCCTGGCCGCCAGCTCAAAAAAAATAATAGAGAGTTTTAAAATGTTATGTTTAGTTATGGCTAAGATGTTAATTTTATCTTCGGCACTTAAAGTTTTTGCGTAGTGCTTAATTAGAAAAAAACACTACAAAAACCTGGTTTTTCAATTGTACATGGTATTTTTGAGGTCAAAATCAAGGTCATACATGAACTAAACTTGTTTTTTATAGTAAGCGGCGATAAGTCAACAATAATTGATGGCCACCTTGTCATTTTTGTTTTTTTACAAAATTGGATAAAATAAAATATGGTCGCCATTTTGAGTTGCCAAAGTTAAACCAATTTTTTTTAGCAATGGTACTGGACTTAACCTTCTTAATTTTACTGGGGTATTTTTCAAGATCATAAAACTTCAAACTGCATCAAACTCTAAGAATCGAATTTGGCATATATGCCTAATAGTTTGAGGTACATTTGAAGTTAGTCCGGTAACACTTGATTGTGTGACTAAAGAGCTATCAATCCCACATAGTCACAAAACTCCTTCATTCAAAATCCCACGGGATACAAATTATCGACATATGCCCCTACACTACTATTCATTTTGACTTGTAGACCTTTTTAGTGAAATTTACTAAGATCTAAAATAGTACCCTGTGGGGGGGGGTACTAAATTTTAAAACCAATTTTTAAAAAACACTTAACCATACAGAATAAAAAGTTATTGATTGTTTTGTCTTGTTATTGCAAAATACCACTAAAAACTACTTTATAAAGTTGCTTTCAGAAGGAATAGATTACCTTGTTTAATAAACCAAGTTGTTCATCAACCAATATAAGAGCTCCAATTTATATAATGAAACCGTTTTTAGAACAAAATATATACATTAATGAGGGTACTAAGAGGCAAAACAAACATAAATGAACATCACCTCTATGCAAGAAAACTATAACCACCCTATTAATTTGTTTACAAACTGAAATTAAAATATTGAGGTTATCTAAAAGCTCAATCAAGAAAACTTTCCTTACTGAAAGCCCACTCATTTCAAAGCTGCAGTTTTTATCAAGAAACATGTTCCGAACTGGCTGTATTCGACATGTTTGTGATCTGAACGCACCTGACAGCGACCGAATTGTAAACAAAAATGCTTTTAAGTTTTTTAATAGTTTTCACAAATAAAAGACATTTTAAATAAATAAAAATTTTAATTTTTTCTACACGCAACTACCGAGTGTATACCATTTAGACTCCGCGTAGGTTTAATTTTTTAATTCTTTTTTCTTCTAAATAAAAACTTTCTTATTAAATCCAACAAAAGCTTATGTTAAGATAATTATTCACTAAACAAACTAAATAAGAGTTTTATTATAAATCAGTCTATGTCAAAACTAAAGGAAAGTTGTTTTAAAATGCTTAAAATGTGTCACAAATTTTGTTAAAGGAGGAGAGGCCATCGACTGTTTGTCCTTACCTAGTATATATATTTATACATTTAAATATTAAAATCATTAATATGATTGTCTCAAAACATGGCATGTTATTTTATGTGCGCGCCTATTAATTTTATCATATTATTATTACAAAATGTATAAAATATAATGCCTTACCCCGCCCTTGTAATTTGGTAAATTGGTGATGGGATAGATGTTATCTCGTATGACAGCTACTAAAGTTAACTAATGTTTCTGTGTATTTATTTATAATGCAATAACCAATGCACATTTTCCATACCATTTAATTTGTCTATACAGTCCAATAATTTAATTTTTCACCTTAACAGTGACATTTATGAAAAAAGAAAACTCACCTCCATTTTAATAGCAGGGGATGCCGGGGTAAAGTTAATAGACACGTACAGTTGGATTTACTAAGATTTAAAATAGTACCCCCCACAGGTCTAAATATTTACACCTGTGGGGGCTACTAAATTTTAAAACAATTTTCAAAGAAAACACTTACTCATACAGAAAAGGCAAAAATGTATGGATTATTTTCTGTTGTTATTGCAAAATACCACTGAAAAACTGCTTTTTTTCTCAAAATATACCATATTTTAGGAGAAAATGCTCTAAAACTAATTTTTTTTGACAGGTTTTAAAATGGGAAATGGTGAATATGCCAAAAATTTGGCACATAATAGCTTCAGTATCTATGTCTGAGGTTATAAAGTTGGTGATTCTTTAGACCAACTCTGGGGGGTTCGTGGTTTAAATTTATAACTCCCAGAAAGGATTGTTTTGTGGCAATTGGTACTAAGTTCGTTTATAATTTCCGTTTTTGCAAGAATTAATTTACCTTATTTAATATCCCAAGTTGTTCATGAACCAATAAAACACCTCCAATTTTGTCCAGAAAAACGCTATATTTTGAACCCGTTTTCAGCACAAAAAATATATTATGAGGGCACTACGAGGCAAAATAAACATAAGTGAAGGTCACTGATTATGCACGATAAATATACCAAACAAAAAACCCAAAACAACTACATTAATTCATTTACAAACTGAAATTAAAATATTGAAGTTATCTAAAAGCTCAGTCAAGAAAACTTTCCCTACTCAAAGTCCATTCATTTCAAAGTTGTAGCTTTCATCAGTAGAGGTTGGTGCAAACCAAGGTACAGGGTGGGCTAAATTCGCTGGGATTTGGGGCGTTTGGGTACTTCTATGCAAGATAGCTTAAAAATAGTATGCATGTCCTGGGCTCGATTTTTGAGACAAGCTTAAATACCAAAACTAAATCTTGATATGTCCGAGCTACGAGGAATTTTGAAAAGTCTGCATTTTGAGATGTGGTCTATAACTTGGTTATTTACAGGAATACTGATTCCATTTAAATAGCTTTTTTGAAGACATTTTAACAAAGAACTTAACCTTCTAACTGGATTTTTCCTAACACATCCAGTTATAACCCAAAGTTGGTATTTTTCTTATAGAATGACCCTTTATTTATATGATTTTTAAAATCGGCATAAAATTTCTTTTAAAATGATGTATCACACTTTGTGTTTTATTTTTTACATTTTGATGTATTTTTTTATATTTTTATTACTTTTTACGAATATTTATATTCATTTTATCTTTTTAATTTAGTTTTATATTAAAAATTACGTTAAAAGAGTTTAAAAGATAAAAATTAAAAAAATAAATAAATATCGAAAAAATAAAAATATAAAAAAAAATACAAAAAATAAAGTATAAAGTGTGATACATCATTTTAAAGGGAATTTTATGCTGATTTAAAAAATTAAAGAAAAAAGGTAATTCCATAAGAAAAATACCAACTTTAGGTTATATCTCAGAAACTAGATGCGTTAGAGATATTTCAGTTTGACAGTTGACTTCTTTGTCAAAATGTCTACAAAAAAGTTTCCCATAAATAACAAAGTATACACCTCATCCCAAAATGCAGACTTTTCAAAAAGCCCCCGTATCTCAAAAACCTCGTAACATATCGAGATACAGTTTTCGTATTTAAGCTTTTCTCGAAAATCGAACCCAGGACATGTATACTATTTTTGGCTATCTTGCCTAGAAGTACCCAAAACCCCCAAATCCCAGCGAATTTAGCCCACCATGTACAAGCAGAGGTAAAAAATCCGAACTCTACATCTAAAGCTATTTGTTTGTGATTTGAGCGCAGCTAATATTTTTATACTGACATTTCGACATTGACAGAAATGTAAACAAAACTTGCATTTAAGTTTTTCAATACATTTCATAAATAAAAACGCCTTTTAAATAAATGCAAAATTAACCTACACCTTACTTTATTATTTTCCATCTAAATCGTTGTGTGACATCAAGTATTAATTGGAAAAATTAATTATCAAGGGTAAGTTTTAATTAGAGTGACATATAACCCCAATTTTAATTTGTTCTACAGAGTGTTTACTATTTAAAGCATGTGTGGGTTTAAATTTTGTAATTTTCTTTTTTTCTAAATTGAAACTGTCCTCTTAAATCCAACAAAAGGTTGTGTTAAGATGATTATTCAATAAACAAATTTATTAAAATTCTTCTTATAAATCAAACTATGTCTATTACTCAAGGAGGGTTGGTTTAAAATGCTTAGAACCAAAAATTTCAGGTAAACTTACAATTACCTTAATTAAAACCTTTAGATATCCAGAGACTTCGTTTATTATTACTTTAAAAAAATATGTAATTCGGTCGAACCTTGCACGTACGCAGTTCCTGAATCCAGCTTCACTGCGTGGAACTTTCTTGTTCATTTGGGCGCGGTACCTAATCTGTCTCTCTCTTTCGCTCTCTAATGTTTAGAGGTACTGGTGAGTGCACGGAGAAAAATCCCACCAATACATGCTCAATCTTGGTCTAAGAATAAACTTATATTGAATGAAATCAAAAAAGATTGTACTTGATTCGAGTACTAATCCTATTTTTTGATGTTGTTTGATCAGAATACAGGACAATTATAAGAGCTTACCGCAGCCTACTGGCTGGACTGCGGGAGGAGGATAATCTCAATCGCTTTAGAGGGGAGTATATCTGTATCTGCAAGAAAGAGGCCTATATGACTTCAGTTTTTAACATGTCAACTGCAAAAATAGCTTTAGATGTAGATATTTTAAAGTTGTGTACAATTGTTCTGTTTATTAATGTGTATTTTGAAACATTGACATTGTTCTAAAAATTTTAAATAAGTATCTTTTAATAAGGTATCATTGATTTTATGTTTGTATAATCAACTTTCAAAAGTTTTTACATTATATTTGTATTGGTAAATCTGGATAATACACATGCCTTCTGAGCATTAGCTTCGGGACTGGGCATTGGTAGATTTATTAACAACCACGTTGCTTTTTTATAATTATTGCATTGTAATAAGTAATAAGTAATAATATAAACCGACAAAGAGCCCTAATCCTTACATATTCTCATGACTAAATAAAAAGGTCAAATAATGGCATACCTCTAGTAGTGTATGGGGACACAGGAATAAATTCGGTAAGCTTCTACGCCGGGTTTTTGTGCTACGTTATAAATTAAAACAATATCAACCAATTCATTTTTTATAACAAAACACAAAACAAAATCACTAAAAAAAACTAATACTCCGGACCACAACGCGCCGTTATATGCAAAATTGAATCAGCTAATATTGCAGTTTGTTTACTTTCTGTGGTACGATAAGAGCGGGGCGGGCAACGCACCCATTTGCTTGATGTTTGTTTCTTGTTAGCTATGTTGATAAATTTCTATGTAGTTTCAAAGACGAATAAAATGTTTTAGCACGTTTTTTATTATTTTTTTTTGGGAAAATATATATGTTGTGAAACAGCCTGTATAATATCATACGACATTTATTTAATTTTAGAATATTTTAGCATTAATAACTAATTAAACAGCAATAAATGCTTTGGCATTAAGGGACAATTCAGTCCAAATTTGGTTTAATAGGAAATAATTCAGTCAACAGCAACCAAAAATTGCCTCAAACGAAATGCATTCAATGACAGCGCTGTTTTAGGTAATGAGTATGTTTGTTTTTACAAGCTTTTATTTAACTTGCAGTGTATCTATGTATGTAACGAACTGAATGTGTTTGTTCGGGTGGAATCTTGCAACTTAATTTTGACCAACTTTCCGACGATTTTCGGTCATGTTTTGCTAAACAATTTTAACTGACTTATCCACATCCGATTGTGTTCAAATTTGGTATGCGTTTATAGTTCCGGTGAAAATACAATAATATGATATTCTCAGGTACACACCTCCCTCCACCGAGATAAGTGAAGGGAGAAAAAGATTTAGTTTGTCCCATTTCAATCAAAATTGGCATTAGGGAAAAGAAATTATGAATTTTTGATCAGATTTGAAAATTTCAATATTACGGATTCAAAATAGACGATTAAGGGTACAAATCTAAAAATTAAGGGTGTGTGTTCAAATTTGGTATGCGTTTGTAGTTCCGGCGCAATACAATAATATGGTATTATTAAGTACACACTTCCCTCGAAAGAGGGAAGTAGAGAGGGACATGATTTAGTTTCTTCCATTGAAATCAAAATCGGCATACAGGGGTTTTTCAATATGGCCGATTTAAAATGGACGATTTAGGGTACAAATCTAAAAATTAAAAAATAAATATTTATTAAAAAAAACTTTTAGAGAACAAGCCTTTATTAAAAACACTCAAAAGTAGAAAATAATTTTTTACCTTTCTTATACCATAATAAAAGCGATGGGCGCAAAAAATTTAACTTTACGGTGACAAAGAGAGAACTATAAAAGAAGGACTAAATTCTTCTTCTAAGCCTTTGAAAACATTATAAACCTAAGGACTAAAATGCCACATTTAATCCCGCGGCGAAAGGTTTCGCTAAGGGATTAAACGACACTTTCGTCCCGAGGTTTATATACTATTTTTTGCACTTTAGAAACAGATTTTTATTAAAATTACGTTATTTCTACGCCAAATGGTTCGTCAACTACAAGAAATGGTACTAAGAATGAAATCTTGGTCAAGAATAAGTGCTGTTTGGCTTGACTTGCCATAAATTTAATTATAATTTTCCAGGGATTAAATTTACTTCTAATCCCTAAGCTGAGGGATTAAATTTATGTTTAATTTTCTTTGAATATTTTAGGGATTAAAAGTGTAACATTTAATAAAAGCTTGTTCTTTGAAAGTTTTCTTTTTAATAAAAATTTATTTTTTTTGTGCACAATTTTGGGATGGAAGAGTGTCACATCTTAGCAAATATGGTAAGGCTATACCCATCCAGCATAACTTATACCATAAACTCTTGCTCTATTACCATAAAGCACTTTCTACAAGGTGACACATAAAAAATCATTTCCACTGCTAAGCCAGCTAAAGAGCCAAACAGGAGAAAACTTTTTAGGGCGTACATTTTATACTAGGCTTTACACCGTGATGATAAAACTAGTAATTTATTGGCGGAGGTTATCTCCAAACACCTTTTTTAGTGCGAATTGGGGATTTATATGGAAAGCAGCAAAATAGTCATTTAGTGAGGAAACGGTCGGTTTGATGGGGCTCGTGCACCAAAAAATGTCTTCGTTTTTACAAGCTTTTATTTAACTTGCAATGTATGTAGCTATCTATGTAACGAGATATGTTTGTTGGGAGGAGGAATCTTCAATTTAATTTTCACCAACAACTCGATCGGCTTCAAATTTGGCACCCTTATATTGTTGCGGCGACAAAACAAAAATATAGTGTGATGAAACCCCCTACTCGAAGAGGGTGGTACAGTTGAAGTACGTCCGATTTCGTTGAAATTTGGGATGTTGGGGATGGAGATAATAAATTTCTAATCAGATTTTAAAAATTCATTATGGCGGATTCAAGATGGACGATTTTTGGTCATCTTTTGCTAACCAATTCTAACTAACTTATAAACATCCGATTGCCTTCAAATTTGGGATTCATTTATAGTTCCGATGACAATATAATAATATGTCATTATTAGGCACCCCTCCGCCCTACGAGGGGGTGGAGGGGGGAAAACACCTAAAATTGTCCGATCAATATGGACGATTTTTGGTCATGTTTTGCAAACTAATTTTAACTGACTTATCCACATCGGATTGTGTTCAAATTTGGTATGCGTTTAAAGTTACAGTGAAAATACAATAATATGGTATTCTCAGGTACCTACTCAGATTAATAAAAAAAAATGAGATATAACAGTAAACAATATTACCCCGATCAACCAGCCACAATGTTTATTTCCCAAAAAATACATGGTTGCCAATTTACTGCGGGGTTTCGCTAGAAACAAAACAATTCATAAACTTCTTGAAGCTCTTTTGATAATATTATTGATTATTTGACATATTTTTATATAGGATAATTTTTCTTATGCTAATAACTTAATTCTTAGTCCTAATTTTTAGTCTCAATAATTAACTTTTTTTAATTTTTAATAAGTAGAATTTCGAGATTTATAAAAAAGAACACAAGCCGGCAACGTTTTTTCGACGAGCCGCGAATAAATGCCGACATGTTTGGTTGCAGCTAACGGCGTTGTTGTTAACGGGGGTTTGTGTTGTTCGGTGATTTTTGAATTTTATTGTGACTATTTGTGAAAAAAGAACTGTATGAAGCTATTTTGAGGACCAACAAAATGGTTTAACATTGCCTGGTATGCAATAAAAGCGGATATTCCAGCCCAGAACTAATATTTCGGAGGTAAGAAAGATCCTGTCATTTTACGTTAGTCATGGGCGTAGTATGAGGTAAAAAACTGCGTAAAAAGCTTATGATTATGCTATTAATACATCAGAAATCTAAGACTAATACTAATCTTTTTTTAAGAAACAAAAGTACTTTTGCAGCATGTAAAATATTTATTTATTATAATTTTTACATAACAAGAGAAGACAATAAGACCAAGTGCTGATAGTCAGGTACTGGGGCAGGTATTTTTTGTATTTTAATGGGTACCTGGGTACTTTCTATAATGTGAATAAAACCGTTTTGGAGATATTTACTCTGAGCCAATCTTATTTTTATTTTCATTAATATTTATTATTTATTTTTTTGCCTTTTGACTCCTGTTTCCTGAAAAACTACTAGTAATTAATTTTTTACCTCTTCCTTAAATTTTTCTTGTGTTCTGTATTCAGAAATGAACATGCAGCTAATGTGTAAAGAATAAAATTTGTTGGCCTTAAAATTTTCATAATTAACATCACAAAAAGTTCTCTTAATTTGATAAATAAAGTTTATATTCCACTAAAGAAAACTAAAAGAGACATTATCATAGTGAAAAAAACGCTTAATAAGCCGTTTATTAGCGTGTTTTTTTTTTGGACAAAAACGTTATAAAACGGGTTATTAACCGTTTTTTTTTGCTATGAAAATATTTTTTTTTACTTTTGTTTTGTGGGATACTGCACAATTAAAAAAATATATAACAGCCATCTTGAATAATTGACATAAAAATCATTTCAAGTGCTCTTTGGTAAACTTTTGATCTGTTCGTAAATACCTACATTCCTCAAACTAAACTTTATCCTTGAATAAATCTATTTTTTGTGGTTATGCAAGTTCTGGCAGTTAATTCTTTTGAATAAGAAAATCCGACCAACCCTACCTTATATCTCGTTTTCACATTTATATATTTAAATTAAAATTAACGCCGCCACTGGTAATGGGAAAAGCAATTTTTGACAGTGTTGCCGTTTTATTGCTCTATCTCTTTTCTGTTCATATAATCATCCAGAAGGGTGTTGGATTGTAAACATTAGAGGATTTCAATAGGGAATGTTTGGTCTCTCTTTAGTTATTAGTCTGAGGGTACCTACCTTCCTCTAACGAGGAAAGTGCAGGGGGAAAATGATTTAGATTTTTCGTTTTCAATCAAAATTGGCATACAAGGGTTTTTAAGGAGGAGAATATGAATTTTTGATCAGATTTGAAAATTTCAATATGGCGGACTCAAAATGGACGATTAAGGATACCAATCTATAAATTAATGGTGTGTGTTCAAATTTGGTATGCGTTTATAGTTCCGGTGACAATACAATAATATGGTATTATTAGGTACACACTTCCCTCTAACGAAAGAAGCGGAGAGGGGAAAATATTTAGTTTGTTTGATACAGTGGTTTTTCGCGAAGGGGATATGAATTTTTGATCAGATTTGAAAATGGCGGATTCAAAATGGACGATTGAGGGTACAAATCTAAAAACAAATTTTTATTAAAAAAACTTTCAAAGAACTAGCTTTTATTAAATGCGCTCAAAAGTACAATATAATTTTTTATCTTTCTTATACCATCATAAAAGCGATGGGCGCAAATTAAAAATTTTAACTTTACGGTGACAAAGAGAGAACTACAAAAGAAGAACTAAATTCTTCTTCTAGGCTTTGAAAATGTCCTTAGACGATATACGAAACCTAAAGTTAAAATTTTTAATTTGCGCCTATCGCCCTTATTATGGAATAAGAAAGATGAAAAGTTATTTTCTACTTTTGAGTGCATTTATTAAAAGCTTGTTCTTTAGAAATCTTTTTTATTAATTTTTTTTACGCGTATCTATTGGATAGCTTTGTAGTGGTCTAAATAAAAGTATACCTATAACTCTCTTATCGTTAAAATCTCAAAATATCAACAAAAATAGTAAAAAATAATTAGGCTCTTCGGAGTATGCGCTGAAATTTACATTTTTTTTTCCAAAGTTACTACAAAAATTTTGAAATATTAAAATCAATTTTGAGGAAAGCACCCAAGCGGAACAATGGGGGAGCCTATATTTATTAAAAATAAAGTTGGAAGCCCTTTCTAAAAAAAATAAAATGAAAAATATGGAATTTCTGAAAAAGTCACCTAGAGTGAATATTTTTTAGTTAGTTCTTAAATGAAAATTTAAGACAATAAAATAATAAAAAACTGAAAAATATTTTTTTTCATCATGTTTTTTACCAAAAAACTGCGGTATGACACCCTATATATATATATATATATATAAAAGAATACATACACCCTATATATGTATATAAAAATATTTAAAATTCATTTTTAAGTATAGTGGTGCAAACCTTACAAAAACAGAAAAACTTAAATTTTTCGGAAACATTCAAGCAACCCTGTGTGGTTTTAAAAATAATGACCCTTTAGGTATAATCACACATTTCTATATTTGCTGCAAACTTCGTCAAAATTGCAGTTTTGTAAGTTTGCCAAATTGCAATGGTTAGCCGTACCAAAATTATGTAGTTTATTTAGAGCCTTTCCACGCAACGCCGTTTTAAAATTCCCCGACTTTAAAAATTAAATCACAAATCTAAAAGTCAAAAGAACGGAAAAACCACCCACCTGTTTCCGAATCTTTATTTCTAAAACGTTTTAAGACAATTACAAGAAGATAATAACAGCAAAATCATTATCAGGGACGATAAGACCCTATCCGGAGCTGCGAGAAGCCATTTCCCAGGGGAAAATTACCACACAGACTTTAAAAAAGCTTTTACGGACGTTCTTTGACGCTCGTATAAAAGTGCATTTAAGGTGGGACTCGGGTGTTAATTTAATTTTTTTAAGCGGGAAGAAAATTTGTTTCAATTTAATTTAAAAATCGGGACCGACCACAGACTCGAAAAAGAAAACTTAAAGCAAATCCCAAAATAAGCCGCTTTGGTTTGCAGGAGTGACACATTGCCCTTCAAGGAGTGAGCTTCAGCCTCAAAATTTAAATGGGGAAAATGTGCCTTATTTTGAATGTCTTTTAAATACCTTCAGAAACATGTTTAAAATCTAAAAAATCTCAAGATATTTACCAAGGAACAATTATAGTCAATTTCACTAGTGCGTAGCGTAGTAATATTTTCTACAAAAAACTATTTATAGGAAAACAAAAATTACAACAGTGTCGTAAAAATATAAAGTTATACGGGACGGCCATTTCAAGCGGTCGGACGGGACAAAAAAGTAACCCATTACTAGAAAAACCAACTGTGACTTCTATATGATTAAAATTATGACTATATTTTCTAATAAATAATATCCTAAAGTAGTAACCAGAAAAACCAAAAAACTTTTATATATTTTAATTTTTTTTTTGCAAACTAAACAAAAGGCATTGGAATTAAAGGAGAAAGCATGTTAACATTTATCTTAAAAATTATTGTGAACCATGAACCAGTAAAGCTTTTCTTCAATAATTAAAAAAATATTATTAGCTTTAGCAGTGGCGGTCCCAGCCATTTGAAAAGGGGGGCGGTTATATATGCAAACAAAACTTAGTAACTACAAGCGAGGATTTCGTCTCAAATCTTGGGGAGGGGGTACTCAGATTTCAACCAAAAAAACCAAAAAACTTTTATATATTTTAATTTTTTAGAAAAATGCATTTCCAAGGCTTTTGCAAACTAAACAAAAGGTCAAAAAAAAAAAAAACAAAAGATCAAAAGATCTTGGGTGGAAATAACGAAAATTCAAACTTGGATGAGCATCCCACAAGGACCACACAAAAGATCAAAGCAAAAAGAGAAATGATTAAACGATGTTTCGCCCTGGGTAACCAGCGTGGGCTCATCAGTAGTTTCACTGGTCACCCTCCACTATATTTCATTAAACACCATCATACACTTTGATTTCCAACCTTGAACCACTCACAAATAGGCATCGTTCCGCACTGGTACTTACTTATCCAAGTTACCTGATACGAATTCGTCCTGGCGTGTTAATATTTCCAGTAGGATTATGCTCCTAAGGCAATTAAAACAAAGAAGAAGTTAAAAAACCTCCAAATCAGTTAATTCAATGGTGGAAATTTCCACCCAAGATCTTTTGATCTTTTGTTTTTTAGTTTCTTTTCGGTTGATTTTGTCTAAAAATTTATAAATATCATGCGTTTGTATATTCTTGATCTGACGGATTGAAGGTCAAACTGACCCAAAATATTGTAGAAGGACTCTAGAATGTATTTAAAGGCACTTTCTGCAATATCTCGTTTTTTCTTCTTCAGGGTTATTACCACCAGCATCTTTGTTATTGTTGTCTACTTTTTTCTGGATCAAGGGGGGGGGGCGATCGCCCCTCCCCGCATCCCTCCCGTGGGACCGCCACTGGCTTTAGGTACGAAACTGTTTGTATATTTCGGCTTTTTTCCATACCAAGAAAAAGTGTATAGTGGTTTTATAATTTGGAGTTATTTGCAGATTTTTAACAAAAACCAGTAGATTGGTAAAGCGTTTCTCTTTTTTTTTATAAAATTACATTTCCTTGAAATGGCCCGGGAAAGTAATATATTTTACTATATAACTATACAATACCATTACTAGAAGCACGAAAAGACTTTACAGTCCGAGGCTTACTTCAAAGTTGCGACTCTACTGATATTAATTTGGTTGCAATTCAGTAGCCCCTACTCAATACAAAACTACAAAGTTATGGAGTCTACACGGTCGCCTATCTACCACATAGTAAGAAAAAAATGTGGATATAGTAGAAAAACGTTGCCTACGAGTTGTCCCTACTTTACTGATATTGCAAATCAATGCGCTACATGGAATTCAAATCAAAATTTCAATATACCTTATTAAATAAAATAAAAGTAAAACTATTAATATATATTTAATAAAACATATTCAATCTGGAAAGACATTTAATTTGGAAATCCTAACGTCTAATAATTTTGATTTTTTATCAACATTTTAGATAAAACTAGGTCGAAACAGCATTTTTAATCAGTAAGGTGCTATGCGTTTATAAATTTAAGATGTTGTGACTTCAGAAAAGTGGTTAAAAAAATGGTAATTATTAGGTTATGTCTTCACATATTTTAGGGTGTGTGTCCTGATATAGTTTAAACTCTATAAAGTCAAAAACACTACTTTATGTGGTAAAGAGGACGTCGGGATAACGTGCCCGTTTACTACCCGTGACGACATAACTCCTATATCACGAGTAATCATTACCATCGCGATGTAGTTGTATAACCGTCCCAATGCATTCCCAAAAACGGTGAATACCTCGGGTTATAGTAGTAGTAAAACCGCCACAACTCGATTAGGGGTAGAGCGTGGAGACGTCCACCACGTCGTGACTGATTTTGTTGCTTGGGATTCCTCAAGAAGAAATATATATATTTAGAAAAATTTTAAAATATTTGAAAGACCACTGGACCCACTTTTCATCTATTTCAATTTTGGGGGTTAAGGGTGAGCGTTCTACGAAGATTTACAGTAGAGCTTAAATGCAAACAAAATCGATGTATTCCGAGATTTTTTTAAATTTTTATAGGCTTTCAAGAAAATCCATCAGGTCCATCCATACAAATAATGAAATAGCAATACAAGGCACTGGTTTTTTTTTGTTAAATGTTTGTTCAAGCGGATATACTGGAATATAAAAGCTATTATAGACAACTCCTATTGACAGACCAAGGAGTTAGATCAATACAATAGACATAACCTTTTTATTGTTTTTTGTTCTTATTTTTATATGTTTATGGCATCTTTTTTGACAAAAATAGATGGAAAGTCGAGTTATGAACATTAGGTCTTTATGTGCCTCAAAAAAGGGCAAAAAATATGAATTTTGTGCAAAAAGGGTAAAGTAAAGAACGCCCCAGGGGGCCCCACAAAATATATCTCAAAAATTAAAAAAAACGCGTTGGCTAAAAACGTGGTCAAAACCCGTAAAACAATATTTTATAATTTTGGGTTTTATCCACCCCTATTTACAAGGGTAGGTACCTGCCTGTCGCTAGCGACCCTTTTTGGTTCTATTATTGGCTTGCAACAAATATTAAACAAGATTAATTTTGACTGTTGCGAGGCGCTGAGTGAATTAAATTGTAATAAATCAAATAGAGACATTAATACCATGGACTAAATACCATGGACCCTATACCTGGGGGTAAGGAATCCATAAAAATATTGTTAATTAATATATACTTGCGAAAAAGCAAGAGTTTTTTGTACTTCGGTGCAAAATGAACTTCTTGGATTTCGATTGCTCACACAGAGGGTGGAACCTAGGACGACGCCGTTTCGTCCTTATTAGGGACTCGTCAGCTAGGTGTACCACAACTACAGAAAACCTCGGTCACGCTTATGTGCCAAAGATCTTTCTGTCGAGTACCGACCATGGTTCTCTCCGCTTGAGCCGTGATCTTTGGCACATAAGCGTGACCGAGGTTTTCTGTTGTTGTGGTACACCTAGCTGACGAGTCCCTAATAAGGACGAAACGGCGTCGTCCTAGGTTCCACTCTCTGTGTGAGCAATCGAAATCCAAGAAGTTCATTTTGCACCGAAGTACAAAAAACTCTTGCTTTTTCGTTAGATTCACGGTGCCACAGCCACCTTCCTTTTGTTTTCTAATATATACTTGTGTTTATTTTTTTTTTTTTGGCAATTATTTTCCCGTTATGTTACATCTAAAATTTTCAATTAAAAATACCTATTTTTCGCAGAGATCAAAAGTTGATTGGCACGCGCTACTGTTACTATTTTATAAAAGCCGAAGCTTTTGTTTTTAAGCCCTTTAATAATATTTTGCTACTTTGCAAGATTTTGATTTTATTGTAATACAGTGTTTAACAATAGCAGCAAATTAAATTTTAAGAAATTCATTAAAATTTATAAAAAGTCGAGCTTAAAAAAAAGTGCGTAAAACATATTAAGCTCGAATTCGTATATACTAATAAACCTATTTTTTATTTTTGAATAACTCTGCTGTTTGTTAAACACTGTATTACAATAAAATCAAAATCTTGCAAAGTAGCAAAATATTATTAAAGGGCTTGAAAAACAAAAGCTTAGGCTTTTATAAAATAGTATTATTAACGCAGACCAATGCGGGCCAATCAATTGATCTATGCGAAAAATAGGGTTTTTAATTGAAAATTTTACATTTGTATCATGACGGGAAAATATCTGCCAAAAAAAATAGACACAAATATATATTAATTAACAATATTTTTATAATTTACTTACCCCCAGGTATGAGGTCCATGGTACTTAGTTTCAAGAAACTATTATAGCTTCGGAAAAAATAAACTTGTTTAATATTTGTTCCAAGGCAATAATGGAACCAAAAAGGGTTGCTAGCGATAGGAAGGTACCTTCCCTTGTAAATTAGGGTGGGTAAAACCTAAAATTATAAAATATTGTTTTTCGGGTTTTGACCACGTTTTTAGCCATTTTCGCCTGTGTGCATCGATTGCTGCCTGAAAAATGTAAAGAGCACTACCGGCGGAACTTTGATCCGATTTTAAACTGGTGCGAATTAAAAAATGTTAAGAAAATTAATGAAGATGTATGTGTGGCATATTTTTCGGAAAAATCGACCACATTTAAGTCATCAAGCTCATGGAATCTATACTCTACAAATAAATAAAAGACAAACCTAGAAATCTATCTTTCATGAGTTGTTTTATCACTATTCTGCCATGGTCAGCCATAACTGTTCGTCAGTCATTACTGAATTAGCTGTGTAAAGCTAATATAATTTTTCTAATGTTTTTTGCAAAGCTAAAAGTACAAAAATCATTTCTAACTAGAAAAGTGTACTTGTTTTTCATTAGTTTTGATCCTAAAAACTACTGACCTTAGCGGCAATGGCTATCTAGCCAACAAGAAGTAGAGAGCAAACATTTTCTTATTAGGAGACTTTTCATAACTTACGTAAAAACGACTGGAAAGTGTCTTTACGGGTCTCCGCAGGTTTACACGACTCGCTTGAGGCTCGACCTGTAAAGACCAATTTCCCTGTCTAGGGACGTAAATACATATTACAATACAAATTAAAATCAGATACTTTCTTGAACAAAAGCATTTAAATTTTAACAGAGAAGCACAAATAAAAAATTGTTTTTTGATTTGATGTCAAAAATGTTAATTTGGAGAAAGTTAAGGAATACTAATTAATCATATAATCGAAAAAAGCAGCCCCTGAGAATTTAAAATTAAAAAGGCGAACTATAACAGAAGAAAATGGATTAATCTAACCCTATTACGCAGTGCACTTTTAGGAAAATTGAAGTTTTGAGCTTGCTTAACAAGCATAATTTAAGTCTTTAACACAAAAAATAAAATGTTGAAAGGGAGGAAGGTTAGTTATTTTTACCCTCCATTAGTGCGGTATTACCCAATGGCAATATTTTTTTGTTAAAGCCTGGTATAAGTTGCGGTATAGTCAGTGAAATTATCTGAAAAAACAAAAAACAGAATTTACTGGGTGTCCAAAATTCGATGGTTTTAGGGGTTTCGGGTACTTTTTTTTGTCTATCTCCTCTAGAAGTACCGGAAACTCCCCAAAACGATCGAATTTTGGTACAGTAGATAAAAATATATTTAACAAAAACAAAAATAAATGTTCCATTCAAAATAAAACCAAAATAAAAAATCTCTATTTTTAAAGCGCAACCTTGCCCTTTCATAAAAAGGCATATGCTTGTTTTCTGCTTGCTGAAGAATATTTATATCTGAAAATATTGAGATTTTAATTTTTGTATGTGTTTGAGGAACCCCAGCGCACTAATACAAGGTTAAGTAGAATAAAGCTACAGGAGTTTTTTTAGAAAACATTTTTAAGAGCTGAGATTATTTTTTTCTGTCAGTGACCTTAGCTCAGGAAGTATCAAACTGACGTTAAAAACGGGTCATTTTGGAAGTCAAATAAACACCAGAGTTTTGGAAAAACTAAGACACGGTTCGGAGCACTTCTTTGATTTCTTTACCAAAAAGTTAAAATTTCTTCCTGTTCTGTTTAATTATTTCGAATTGGTGTTCCTTCCATTCAAAGTTTAGCCAATTCTGATGTCTATTTGGCTCCAAAAGTATGGATATCACCCGTTTGAACGTTACTTCGACATATCCTGAGCCAAGGTCACTGACAGAAAAAAAAAATTCTACTCTTAAGTACTTTTAAACTACGTAAAAGGATTTAGTAGTAAGCACAACTAAACCAGAGATCAAAGACTCGACCTGTACTAACGTTATTGATTAGACACTTAAAGTTGCACGAATAGAGAGTGCTTATTCGCAATTGTATCTCAGTGCGCATGCTCAAAATAGATGCTTCGTACAACAGCGACTACGTCTCACCTTTATCTACGACCACCCTTGCAGTATTCGTACGCAGCTAGCGTATCCTAACCATTTTGTTATCTGTGGGTTTTTTTAAATGCCTGATCCACACACTATTTTCCATTCAATTGCCCTCTCACTTTTTTCGACAAGGAAGGAAATAGAAGTGAGCGGCATGAAGTAAAACTGTGCAATATGCACTGAACAAGAATTGGTTTAGTTAAGCTACGTACGAATACTGCAAGGGTGGTCGTAGGGATAGATGAGACGCTGTTATACGAAGTATCAGTTCTTTTTTTTCTCAAAATACACCATATTTTAGAAGAAAATGCCATAAAACCATCGACGTACTAACTTACATCGATGCATAAAACTAATTTTCTTTGACACGTTTCAAAATGGCAAATGGCGAATACGCCAATTATTTGAGTTTGAGGTTATAAAGTTGGTGATTTTTTAGACCACCTCAGGGGGGTGGTTTAAATTTATAGCCCCCAGAAAGGATTGTTTTGTGACATTTGGTAATATGTTCGTTTATACTTTCCCTAAGTTATGGTTTTTACAAGGATTAATTTACGCCAAGTTGTTCATTAACCAATAAAGCACCTCCTATTTTTTCCAGAAAAACGCCATATTTTGAACCCGTTTTCAGTACAAAAAATATATTTATTAGGGCACTACGAAGCAAAACAAACATAAATGAAGGTCACTGATTATGCACGAAAATTATACCAAACAAAAAAAACCATATATGTATAAGCTTAAATATACGTCCTTGCAATGCTTTCGGCGTGCACAACTTTGTATGCAGAATGTTCTATATATAAGCCTATACCTTTCTCTTTTACTCTTTTATGACTCTTTTATGACTCTTTATTGTCTCTCTCTGGCGTCAAAGCTTAGCGGCTCTGCACATGCGCGGCCATCGTCATCGGTTAACCAACCAAAATCCAGAAAGCATTTGTCAAAATTTTTGTATTTGTTTACGTTTTTAGAAAATCAGTCTTTGCTATTTTTAAATAAATAATTGTATGAATAGAAAGAATTCTTAGGTATTTTCACTTTTTTTTCATCAAATTTTAAGAAAAAATAGCTACCAAGCTGTGGATCCGAACTTCACATTTGTTGTTTGGCGGCATCTACAAACACATCACGTCTTTTTATGCGGCGACATCTTAAGCTCCAAGATATAAACAGTTTTTATGATAACTCCTAAAAACTTTCGCGTAACCAAAGATTAAAAATATCACAATAAAAAAATTTGCATAAAGGAAAACGCGGAAAACGACTATATGTGATCAAAACAAATCAACAAAAATGGCGTCTCGACCGAAAAGCGAAGACGAAGGTCGCGAAACCGGCCGCCTCGTAAAATTTTCGTGCTTGTACATAGGCGCGCTAGATTTTAGATCTTGCTTACAAGTTTGGCCTGGGAAAGGCTTATATTTAACCCCATACATATATGAAAAAACCCAAAACAACTATATTAATTTATTTACAAACTGAAAGTAAAACATTAAGGTTATCTAAAAGCTAAGTCAAAAAAACTTTCCTTACTCAAAGCCCACTCATTTTAAAGCTGTAGCTTTCATCAGTAGAAGTTGGTGCAAGCCAAGCAGAGGTTAAAGATCCGAACTCGCTGTTTGTGATTGAACGCAGCGCTAATATTTTTAAACTGACATTTCGACAATGACAGAAATGTAAGAAAAACTTGCATTTAAGTTTTTTAATACATTTCATAAATAAATACAAAATTAATTTACTCCTTATTCTATTATTCTATTATTCCATTCTATTATTACTCATCTTAATCGTTGTGTGACATCAAGTAGTAATTGGAAAAATTTAAGTTTTAATTAGAGTGACATATAGCACCAATTTTAATTTATTGTACAGAGTGTTTATTATTTAAAACCCGCACGGGTTTAAATTTTTTAATTTCCTTTTCTTCTAAATTGAAACTTTCTTCTTAAATCCAACAAAAGATTGTGTTAAGATGATTATTCAATAAACAAATTTATTAAAATTTTTCTTATAAACTATGTCCAAAACCCAAGAAGGGCTGGTTTAAAACGCTTAAAACCAAAAATTTCACTTAAACTTAGGACCGTTTTAAAATAGACTAAACCCTTTTAGTAAATCTCACCGTAAGTGTCTAATCAATTTAAAGAAGACCCTTATTCCACATAAGAATTTAACTATAACTTAAGAGTAGAAATTATTTTTGTTCTGTCAGTGGCCTTAGCTCAGGAAATGTCGAAGCACAACTTTAACTCTTCTTTCTAAGGACGCTGTCATAAACGCATCACAGATACGCTAACAACAAGGAATCAAAAATAGTAGACACAGTTAATTTTCGTGTTTATCGGCATTCGTATCCTTATTTCTATCGAGTTGACCTATCGAGCAGGTATACTTTTAAACTAATGGCGAATGCGTGACAGCTCCAGCTGATCAAACGCGTCAAAACATTGTTTCGTATGCAGGGACGGTTGTAACGTTACGACTCCCTTATCGTTCCTACCGAGGTTTTCGTGCATTTAATCAGCTGGAGCTGTCACGCATTCGCCATAATTTTAAAAGTGCACCTGCTTGATTGGTGGAATACGAATGCTGATAAAACTGAAAATTAACTTGTGTCTATTGTCTATTAGAGCGTTAATAGACCATCAAAATTGGTGATATCGTAGGCAAAAATCGGTTATTTTTCTCCCGTATACTTACGGAGGAACGGGACGCGCTCAGTTATATTTTGCAACCAACCAGATTTATTTCTGTGCAAAAGCTGCAGCTGGTAGGTGATAATTTGTTTTTTGGTTTAGTTAGGTTTATTGTGAGAGTGAATTTGCAGAAACAGGAATTGTTGTTTTCTTTTCTATTTAAATTGGCAGTTTGTATGTGGGCAAAAGAATATGGCTACGGTAATTTGTGTTTGTGGTTTAAAAACTCTTTTTTAACATCTTAATTACGGTAATACGGTAAGCAAATAAGATAAGGATAAATTAGTGGTCTATTAACTCTCTATTTTCTATGACTTTCCGCTAGCAGTAAAAAGCAGAATAAACAAGTTTTAACAAAAGTTAGATTTATAAGAAATGGGAGAAGTTTCACCCCAACGAATGTTTAGAGAAATATATTTACATTCGCACAGACAAAAGTTATTACTTAATTTTGAGTACAGGGTGATCATTTATAAACGCACACCATCTTAATTTTTTTTAGTATTTGTCACAAAAAGTTAAATCAAAAAGTGAACTACTCATGAAAATATGTAGATTTCTTTCACAGTTTTAGTTTTCTTTGTAAGTCACTCGGTCCACGTAGGGTGGGATATGAAGCCTTTTTTAAATGGAACACTTTCTGATTCTAGAAATGTATAATATGTCGGGTTTGTCTTTGATGGTTGCGAAGGAAAATTAAAAATTCTTAGACACTTAAAGTTTCACAAATAGAAATCGTATCGTAATCGTATCTCAGTGCGCACGCTCAGAACGGATACGTCGTACAACAACGACTACGTCTCACCGATCTCTACGTCCACCCTTGCACTATTCGTACGCAGCTAGCGTATCCTAACCATTTCTTATCTGTGGGTTTTCATAAATGCCTGATCCACAGAACAAGAATTGGTTTGGTTACGTCGTACGTTGTAAGCACAACTTTAACCCTTTCTTTAGGGATGCTTTCACAAACGGATTACAGATACGCTAACAACAAGGAAACAAAAAGAGATAGCCAACTTTAAGTGTTAGTTACCCTTGGGGCAACGTTTGTGTCAATTAATTCCATGACCGTTAAAGACAAAGGTAACACATTATCTATTTTCGGAAAAAAAATCTACTTAAATTTAAAAATATCTACAGGGTGTTTCATCAAAAAAAAGCGGACCGCTGGGCCACCCTTCATGTGTCGGGTGAGTTACAAAAAAACTCAGCTTTTATAGAAATCTACGAAATATTTACATTAGTAATTCAAATACAAACACAAATACTACAAAAGTGAAGTGGAATGATCGTTTATCACCCTGAGCCTATGACATTTTCTTGAACTTTGCTTGGGCGTTGCTAAAATCTTGATAATCTCGGGTATTTAGCATTTAAGCCTAAAGTATGACTTATTAGGCCTCCGATTAAAAGGGTTCAGAAACCCTCGTTTATTAAAAAGTTTTCATAGGACAGGGATACAGCCTGTTATTTGTGTCTTTTGGTGTGAGCATTTTGTGTTAATAATTCCTTATGGGCATTTTAACGTTCCGTCCATCACAAAAAATATCGTAAATTATTTTTTCTTCCAATATACTTTTAATAAAACCGTTCTCAACAAAAAAAACAGTTAAATCTTACTTCCTCCAGTGCCCTTTATCCTACTGTTGCCGCCATTTTTATAATCAAGGTGTTGACTTACTGCACAATTTTTTTTACTAGGTCACCAGCTCACTGTTAAAATCAAATTATACTACTGTGTGCCTTGCCCTGCCTCATGGGTTAGGTACAATTGTTTTAAAAAAAAACTCATACATGCATTTTTTCCTATGCCACAAAATTTAGCTTTACTTTAGTGTATACTATTATAAGGCACCACTAGCTTAGTATGCCTGACAGCTTAAAATTCAGTGTGACATCCTTAAAAATGCCACAAATATCAACATTTACAAAAGTTCAAATTATCACTCGAGTTATAGAAGGGTCTATAAGAAGAGCGGCCACCCATTTTGGAGTTGATAAAATAAAGATAATGTGATGGAAAAAGCGCTGGATTGAAAATAACTCTACGGATAGGAAAGATGGATCAGGACGACCAAAAGTAAGTTCTGAAGTGTAAGATGAGAGACTTATTGAACATCTCAGACAAAATTCTTTTTCAACGCAACAGTAAATAGAAGAGTAACGAAATCAGGAGTCTCTTGTCGAGTTGCTGCAAAGAAGCCTTTTCTAATAGAAGAATAAAAACAGTCCAGAGTGATTTTTGTACTGAACAACGTTCTTCGTGATATTGACTTCTGAGAGACGGGGGTTTTCACTGAAAAAAAATTTTCAATCATCTTAAACCAAATTAAAAAAGCTGGACATTTTTCTGTAAACATATGGGGCTGGTTTAGTGCTAGAGGTTTGGTTTTTTTTTTGGAGAACCGAAGGAAGATTCAATAGTGGACGATATATTGAAATCCTTGAAAACGTTATGCTGTCATCTGTACAGGCTTTACATGAAAATAATACTTTTGTTTATCAGCAGGACAACTGTCCAGTACACACGGCTAATGTTGTTCGCCAATGGTTTCGGAATAATAATATAGAAACACTTCCTTGGCCAGCCAATAGCCCTGACCTTAACCCAATGGAAAATATATGGGCTCGAATCGTTAAAATAATATACCAAATGAATTGGAGACCACGAAATGCTGAAGAGTTAAGCGATGCTATTTATTGCGCATTGGATCAGCTCTCAGAAGACCACCAGTATTTTCAAAATTTAACCTTTTCAATGCCCAGACGTTTGCAGCTTGTAATAGAGAAAAATGTTATTTTTTAAGTTAAAATAATTAGTATTAAGTTAACCATCGTTTTTTTCCTAATCCAAGTTTCCTATTCGTCGAATTGTTTTCAATCCAGCGCTGTTTCCATCGTATTATTGTTATTTTATCAACTCCAAAATGGGTTACCGCCCTCTTTATAGAACAGCCTTCGTCCGTTACTCGAGTGATGATTTGATATTGTTCAATAAAGACTTTACTAAAACATTATTTTTGCTAATTTTTTAGTATTATGCAAAATTTAATATAAAAATAAGGTTGTCTTTAATTTAAGTAAAAAAATATTTTAAGTTTTAGAGACCCTTTTTAAACAATATGACAAATTGTCGTACTTTTGAAGTTTTTAGGCATTTTAGCTGGTAGTCCGGATATATTATACACTTTTAGAAAGTTCAATTTTGTGACTGCATGTATGCGTTTTTTTTAAAATCAGGTGTACCTCACTCTCTCTTTGCCTCAAACTAAGTTACCTTGTATAAAAAAATCATTGTAAAGCTGAATAAAATATTCTGAGTACTTTCGTTATGGTCAAGTAGCCAGTCGGTTCGCAACATTCAGATCCGATTTTATCGAAATCGCAGGTTCATTGTTTTATTGCGTAAGATACCCGTATTAATATTCCTTAAAATCTTGTACATTTGGGAATTGTAGCACTGTTGAAATTATGATCTGGGCCCTTTTGACCCCCCGGGAAATATAATATGTAATTACGAAATTTTCGAAGTTTGTAGACCTCATTGTTAATTGACTAAACCCTGATGCCAAGGGGCTAAGTCACAAGGAAACAAAAATATTCAGCCTAATCTGATGCGCGTGGAAATAAAGGTGCTGTAAAAAAAAGATAACAATTTTTTTTTCGGTTAAAGTAACTGATTTGGAGGTTTTTTAACTTCTTTTTTTGTTTTAATTGCCTTAAGAGCATAATCCTACTGGAAATATTAATACGACAGGACGAATCCGTATCAGGTAACTTGGATAAGTACCAGTGCGGAACCATGCCTAATTGTGTGAAGTGATTCAAAGTTGGAAATCAAAGTGTATCATGGTGTTTAATGATGTATGGTAGAGGGTGACCAGTGAAACCACTGATGAGCCTACGCTGGTTACCCAGGGCGAAACATCGTTTAATCATTTTTCTTTTCGCTTTGGTCTTTTGTGTGTTTTTTGTGAGATCTCATGATCTTTTTTTCTAGTTTCTTTTCGGTTGAAGTAACTGATTTGAAGGTTTTTTAACTTTAATAACACGCCAGGACGAATCCGTATCAGGTAACTTGGATAAGTACCATTGCGGAACGATACCTATTTGTGAGTGATTCAAAGTTGGAAATCAAAGTGTATGCTGGTGTTTAATGATGGATGGTAGAGGGTGACCAGTGAAACCACGCTGGTTCCCAGGTCGAAACATCGTTTAATCATTTTTCTTTTCGCTTTGGTCTTTTGTGTGTTCCTTGTGGGATCCTCATCCAAGTTTGAATTTTCGTTATTTCCACCCAAGATTAGCGCGACGATAACCTTGTCTGCGCTTAGCCGCTAAATTATTTGTGACGTTTTCCACTTTGACATCCGCGCTGTTGTGATCGATTGTTTAAATTTTGGTGATACGATTAAGTTAAATGCTGGAAAAAGATTCCGTTTCCTTAGAGCGTATTTAAAGTCCAAAAAAACTATGATCTTTTTTTTGGTTGTCGTTGAAAAGTCGGGTTTGTTAAGGCACATCTAATTAATATAATCCTCAAAGTTAAAATCAACTAATCCTAATAGACTACAAGTGTTTTACAAGTGCTTCGGAATGTTGAAATAGTTATCTTCCTAACAAGTGCATACTTTCCGGCAAGCGACTGCTTTTGACCCGAAGGACGCGGAGCGGAGTTCGGGCAGGCAGTCAAGGGCAAAAGACACTTTACGCTTTTGGAACATTATTTTTTCTACGACCGATAATTTTGTAGATTCACCCCTTTCTCCTTACACTATGTAAGAAAATGGTTGTACAGTTTTAAATACTTCTCTCTCGATTTGGCCGGTAGCAGCTCAAAAAGGCTTCGGGCAGTTCGTTGTCAGATAAATCCATCGCAGTTGAATTTAAAAAAGTTTGTACTGCCATGGTCAAGCCATGATGACCCTTAAAATAATTTTCTGAATTACCTGTTAAATCATTTTTAGATGTGCTAAAATACACTGTAGTAGGACATGTTTTTTGTTAAATTTAAAGACTTTAAAGAACCTTGATTGAAATAAATTTATACCATATTATGTTTTACACACTTTACACTTTGAAAAATTGCAATTTTTGCTGTTTTTTGGATAAAAATTGTAAAATAAAAATCATATTCGCGACACAACAGAAATTTTTAGTAAACATTTGCCTCAAATTATGTCCATCATTTTCTGAAATACTTTTTATAGCCTGCTGTCTCTCTTCAACGACCTTAAAACTTTTTGCACCTCACTAAATTATCTCTCAATCTGCCTCTAAAATTCTGCCCTCTCTCTAAATATTTTTCATTTTAACAGAGAAAAAATGTTATTTGACAGTGCTTTTTTTGAATGCCTAAAAACAGTAAAAACTTGAAAAATTTGAGTGGCATAAAAATGTGAAAGACAGTAAAAAATTACCCCTTAAATTATGCTAAAATATTTTAAGCCTTAAATTACCATCATGGCTTGACCATCACGCGCTTAAAATATCTTTGACGTTTTAGTAACAATAACACGTCTTGGTTACTATAGCAAACTATGCCAAAGCACCTGTCGTATATTATAAACGTAGTAACTTTACTGAACAGTGTGCTGTAAAATGCTATAATGTTAACTTTACCGCACAGTATGCGGTAAAGTACAATCTTCCACATCCAAAACAGTGTTGTAAAGTGCATTTTACCGCACGCGAGTAGGTAAAAAGCTTAAAATAAGCTAGATTTTATTAGATGGAATATCTGGTAAATAACCTACAGTATACTGTAGAGATAGTTATAATTTCGAGATAAAAACTATGTAAAAACGTCAAAGGTTGTATAGTATAAAATCGGTATTTTTTTAACGCACGGACCAGATTGTCTAGGGGCACTTTTTTATTTCCGATGCCAGGTGTAGGTTGCTGAAAACCGGCAAAATGTGTCATATTTACACACATTAATATTGCATAAAAATGACAAAAAAAAAACGAAAAACGGCCACTTGGGAACCCTAAATTATCTTTAAAATAAAACCAAAATTATCAAAAAAAAATCCCTTCGTTATGACAGAAAATAAAAACTATTTCTGAATTGGACTGCTAACTAAAAGGAAAAAAGTCTAGTTTAAACAGAATCACATGGGATGGTAAAGTTTGGAAAGCCTTTTAGTTGGTTTTAAAAATTAAAATTCACCACTCAAATATGTGTAGTCTGCTCGGATTTTAAGCAACGAGGGATTTGTTAACAAGATTTTTATTTTAAAGTAAAAAAAATATGGAGACATTTTACGTACTTAGTCTTTTAGGGCGACATTTACTAAGCAGTGGCGGTCCCAGGGGGGGGGGCGATCGTCCCCCCTTTGCTCCAGAAAAAAGTACACAACCAACATGCTGCTGGTAACCTTGAAGTCTTTGGAGAAAAAACGAGAAATTGTAGAACGTTCCTTTAAAGCCGGGTTGGAAAAAACCCGGGTTTTTTATACAAAAACCAACCCACTGGGCTTTTTTGGGTTTTACAAATGAGTTTTATTGGATTTTTTTATGGTTTTCTTTTTAAATTATATACAGATTGTAGTTGTTCTTTAAAATTAGGACAATTATCGACAGTTCGTTTGTTTGTTAATAAATCAAAGCAGTTTTGATTTAGTTTGATCACCGCTTTTTTTATAAACTTAATATAAACGAACCTTACGAAAATTATTGTTGGAGTTTGTATATTTACTACCCTGCAAGTACCTAATTACTTAGTATGACATGATAGTATACGATTCAAGTTTTTGTTGTTTTCGAGGTTATTAACTCTAAACCATATTTTAAAAGGAAAATGCCTAAGAGCAGCGCTAGAAAGAGTGCTTCAGAATGGACTGAGGTTTTAGAATCCAGTAATAAAAGTAGAGTCTGCAAATATTGAACCAGAATCGTTTTTTTTTATAATTTGCATTGTTGCCCAGCTAGTGCCGCATCCAAGAAAGAAGTCTTATTTGGAATAATAAAATAAGAAATTGTTTGGGACTAGAAAAAGATTTGCAACTGGTCAAGTTTATCGAATCTTACGAACAGATTCAAACGACTGGTAATTTTATTTGATTTATTTTATTAATAATGAAAAAATTCACTTTTAAAAAAGCCCTACGTGTTTTTTTAAAGTGGGTTTTACTCAAAAAAAAGCCCAGTGGGCTTTTTCGGTTATCCACCGGGCAGCCAACTGTGCTTTAAAGACATTCTATAATTCCTCCATAGTATTTTGGGACAGTTTGACCTTTAATTCGTCACACCAAGAATAAACAAACGCATGAAGCGCGAAAACCACTATATTTTCTATTTAATTTATAAACAAGTTTTAGACAAAATCATTTCGGACATTAAAAAGTATTTTTGACCTGAACATATTCATATCAAGTTATATACAACTTGAAGCCAAAATCAAGGCAAAATTAACTAAAGTCGTTTCTGAATACGATAAACTGTTTGATTAATTCAAAACACAAATTCTTGAACTTTTAGTGGGAGAAGTCAGTATTTGGAAACAATACTGTTCAGAAGTAGGCAAAAGCTTAAATCAAAACATACCTGATAACATTTTCGAGGCAATGAACAAGTGTGGCGATATTTTTCCAAAGTAGGGCGTAAATGGTGTCGCTATAACACCTTTGATATTTACGGTATTAGAGTTTAATTTTGTGTTAAAAGTGGCATTTGTAGTGTCATTTTCTTAAAAAATTTTCGCCTGCTGCGCTTTGAAACCATTGATATATTTACAATTTTAGTTTAATTTTAAATAAAAAAATGCATTTTTAGGGCAATTTTCTTATGCTATGATACCGTTGATACTCACGATTTTAATTTAATTTTACTCAAAAATTGCATTTTTAATGTAATTTTCTCAAAAATTTTCCGCGCATTTAAACATTTTTTAAAATAAAAAAGGTATGAAATAAACAACTTAAAATCCCCCCTCACTAGATTTGAGGTCAAATCCGCGTTTGTAGTTCCTCATAAAAGCTATGCTTTTATCCTAGTTTTTTTTTCGTATCGAAACCGTCCCCCTCCCTTTTCAAATGGCTGGGACCGCCACTGTACTAAGTACTATAGTTTAAAGGAAAATTCGATGGTTTTGAGGGGTTTCGGGTACTTTTAGAGGAGATAGAGAAAATTCGACCCCCTTTGCGAGGTTCAAATTTTAAGACAGCATTTCAATGTCACCCCATCTTCGAGCTACAGGAGCTTTTTGAAAAGTCTGCATTTTGGGATAGGCCCTATAACTTTTTTATTCATGATAATATTTTCGTAGTGTTAATTGCAAAATATAACACAAAGTTTTTTTTATAGAACACCCAAATTTGTTTTTATTTTTTGAATGGTTTTTTAATTTCCTTACAAAAATCGGATAAATAGGATATGATAAAGGCGGCATGTCAAATTATTAAAAAAATCTACAATTTTGTTGACAATCTGAGCATAAAATGTAGGTATAATAATTTATTAGACGTAGTCATGGTAAATTTTACTTTTTGCTGACATCGATATACCGTCGCCGTACGATTAAGGTCTAATATGGTTTAACCACATGGTACCGACCATCCACCCATAATTGCTTAATTTGGTCGTTCTAACGTAGACAAGCTAGTCTCGGCCCGACATCGGTAAACTATTCAAGTCCGACATTGGTTGGGCTGGTTTAAGTGGCAGAAGAGGTGATTTTTGTAGAGAAGTACCCACCATCTTGTCAAGTCCGCATTCTAGTTTTGAAAGATCTTTGCTCATTATATATATAATATTATTTTCCACTGTACAGGGAACATAGTGACATTAGCGCCATCTCTACAGACTAGGAATGACGAAATGGGACTATCGTCGGTTGGCGATTCTCGAACAATCACACGCAGTTCCAATCGGACCATCGTCGGCTCTAAAGCAGATAAAGTGATCGTCGGCATAAAGTCGACTATAGTAAATCGGGCCATCATCAGTTGCCGATCTCGACCGATTAAAGAAAGTTCCAATCGGACCATCATCTGCCCTAAAGCAGATAAGGTTTGCGTTGGCATAGTGTTGACTATAGTAAATCGGGCCATCGTCAGTTGCCGATTCTCGACCGATTAAAGAAAGTTCCCATCGGACCATCATCGGCCCTAACGCAGATAAGGTTTGCGTTGGCATAATGTCGACTATAGTAAATCGGACCATCGTCAGTTGCCGATTCTCGTCCGATTAAACAAAGTTCCAATGGGACCGTCGTCGGCCCTAAAGCAGATAAAGTGGACTTCGGCATAAAATCGACCATAGTAACTCGGGCCATTGTCAGTTGCCGATTTTCGACCGATTAAACAAAGTTTCAATGAGACCATCGTCGGTCCTAAAGTGGTGTCGGCATAAAGTCGACTGTAGTAACGTGAACCTCCGTCAGTTGCCGATTATTGACATGGCGCTGAACAGTCCATGAGAGAGCACAAACTTTTGAAGAGCAACGACGTAGACTAGAGACGGAAAAGAGAGAACGTAGAAGGGATCGACAAAATGGAAGAATGGATGACCAACAACGCCCGGCTGCTGCCCAAGACTGGGTGTGCCAGGACTGTGGAAGGATGTGCGGCTCGAGAATTGGCTTACATAGCCATCAAAAAACGCACAACAGAGAGCGACGAACAGAATAGAGGAAAATCATATTCGGTATCGAGTGATTGCCTATGATGATGATTGATCGAAAACTGAAAATCGCAATCTGACCAACATCGGGTCAGAGTGTAGTCACCGATGCCGACACACTGCCGACGTTGTCGACATTGACCCGATTCAATGCCGACGATTTGTGTTTGCTGGGATGTTTTTGAAGAAAATTAAAGAAGCATTCAAAGAATAGAAAAAAATCCGATTTGGTAATTATATTCTAGTTTAAAAACTCTACAAAGGAGATACATCAAGATATCTTCATAAATAAAAAAGTTATAGGGCGTATCCTAAAATACTGACTTTTCCAAAAGCCCCCGTAGCTCAAAAATGGGGTGACATATTGAAATGCGGCTTTTACCAAAAATCGTGTCTTGAAATTTGAGCCTCGCAAAAGGGGGTCGAATTTTCTCTATCTCCTATTACCTCCTCAATACCATCGAATTTTGAACACTCTGCACATTTGATAAAAATAAAATGAAAGACACGACTCAGCGCACTTCTTTTATTTTTTTGCCGAATAAGCTAATAGTCTACTAATTCGAAATATTCAAACATTTAACTGCTAAAACTTGAAAACAGTGACAGTGGGATTCACTAAGATCTAAAATAGTACCCCCACATGTCTAAATATTTACACCTGTGTGGAGCACTAAATTTTAAAACCAATTTTCAAAAAACACTTAACCTTACAGAAAAGACACAAAGTTATTGACTATTTTGTATTTTTATTGCTAAGTACCACTGAAAAACTGCTTTTTTGTCAAAATAAATACCATATTTTAGAAGAAAATGCCCTAAAACTAATTTTTTTTGACAGGTTTCAAAATGGCAAATGATAAATACGCCAAAATTTTGTCACATACTAGCTTCATAAGTTGTTCACATATTTTGAACCCGTTTTCAGCACAAAAAATATATTTGTGAGGGTACTACGAGGCAAAACAAACATAAGTGAAGGTCACTGATTATGCACGAAAAATATACCAAAGAAAAAAACCCAAAACAACTATATTAATTTATTTACAGACTGAAATTAAAACATTGAGGTTATCTAAAAGCTCAGTCTAGAAAACTTTCCTTACTCAAAGCCCACTCATTTTAAAGCCGTAGCTTTCATGAGTAGAGGTTGGTGCAAGCCAAGGTGCAAGCAGAGATAAAAGATCCGAACTCGCTGTTTTAAAGTGACATTTCGACAGTGACAGAAATGTGAACAAAATTTGCATTTAAGTTTTTTAATACATTTCATAAATAAAAACACCTTTTAAATAAATACGAAATTAATCTACTCCTTATTTTATTATTACCCATCTAAATCTTTGTGACATCAGGTATTAATTGGAAAAATTAATTAACAAGGGTAAGTTTTAATGATAGTGACATATAACCCTAATTTGTTCTACTATTTAAACCCCGCGTGCGTTTAATCTTTTTCTTTTTTTCTAAATTGAAACTTTCTTCTTAAATCCAACAAAAGATTGTCTTTAGATGATTATTCAATAAACAAATTTATTAAAATTCTTTTTATAAATCAAATTATGTCCAAAACTCAAGGATGGTTGGTTTAAAGTGCTTAAAACCAGAAATTTCACTTAAACTTAGGACCGTTCTAAAATAGACTAAACCCTTTTAGTAAATCCCACCGTGAGTTTTTTATTCTACGAATCGACATTTTGGAAAGAAAACTATTAAGTGTGGCTAAAATTATGGCTTAAAAATATGAAAAACCACGTCCTTTAAGTTGGCAAACCACCTGTGGCACATTAAAGATTTTATGATTGGATTATTAAGTGCTTATTAAGTGCTAATTAAGTACCAAACTCCCGATTTAATTGCTCCAGTGGTTTTGGAGATAATAATTGATCTGCTAGACTAAAAAAAAGTTGACAGACCAAACATAAAAAACATACCTAGTGTTAAAGAAACGGGTGCAAATGGATTTACTAATTAAGTGCTCTTTAGGAGTTTTTAAGATATTGACTGATCTGCTAGCTTAAAAAAAGTTAAGTGTCGATAAACAAAAAAGTCAATTTTTAAGTCTAAGGGGGGGCGGAGTGCTTTTTCGATGTTAAACGTAGATCACTTAAACATCATTTAATTAGCAAATCCATTTACACCCGTTTTTTAATAACTTGAAAACCACTGGAGCAAGTAAATAGAGACTTGGGGGCTTAATGAGCACTTAATTAGTAAATCCATTTGCACCCCTTTTTTAATAATAAGTATGTTTGGTCTGCCAACTTTTTTTTAAAGATAGCAGATCAGTTAATATCTCCAAAACCACTGAAGCAATTAAATCGTGACTTTGGTACTTAATTAGCACTTAATAAGCACTTAATAATCCAATCATAATATCTTTGACCAGCCACAGGTGGTCTGCTAACTTAAAGGACATTGAAAAACCTAAAATAAAATTACGCTAAAATATAACCCTAACGTTTGTTTGAAAGTTTGAGACAATGATGTATTTGAAATTAACTCTGTAGTTCGGACTTCCATTGTCTATATTTTATTTATACACGACGTTTCAATCAGTACAATCTCTGATCGTCTTCATTTGCAAACTAACTAACTATACCCTAAGTTTTGAAATGTCGGAGGTTCAATAATTTAGCATGAGTTAATCAAACTTTTTAATTTACTTAAATCAAAGAATCTCCTTATTGCAATTTAGGGATTTAAAACGCATTTTAATCTGTCATTTGCAGAGATAAAGTTTGATTTTACTCCTTAAAGGCTAAAATATAAATATTTATATTTTCATAGGCAAAATACAATTTCTTCTTTGCAGAGAGTAATATATACAAGGTGTGCCAGAAATTTTGTCTTCTTAAGCAATTGGATTGCAAGGATTTTGTAGCATGTTGTCAAGCTAAACAACCATAACATTTTTCAAATTTTCAAGTGATATCATAATTCTACCAGTGCAATCCAAAAATTTTAGATCAATAATTTTGGTTGTAAATATTCGTTATTGATTTTTTGGTTCACCCTGTATAGATATAAAGTCACGGCCTAATGGTAAATATATTTTAGCATAATTTAAAGGGTAACGTTTTTGTTTAAGCAATTTTTACTATGTTTTTCACATTTTTATGCAATGATTTTGCTCACATTTTAAAGTTTTCCTCCCAAACTTTCGATTTCTAGAATAAAACACTCAAATTTTTCAAGTTATCACTGTTTTTAAGCGTTCAAAAAAAGTACTGACAAAAAATATTTTTTCTCTGTTAAAATGAAAAATATTTAAGGTTGTTCAAGAGCAGGCTATAAAAAATTATTTTAGAGAAAGATGGAAATAATTTAAGGCAATTGTTTAATAAAAATGTTTTGTCATCTGTCTGTCGTCTTTGGTGGTGTCCTGCATATGATTTTTATTTTGCCATTTTATCCAAAAAACAGCAAAAATTGTAATTGTTCAAAGCCTGAAGTGTGTTAGACATAAGGTGGTATTAATTTCTTTTATCAAAGTTCTTTACAGTCTTTAAATTTACCAAAACACGTGTCCTACTATGAGTATTTTAGCACATCTAAAAACAATTTAACAGGTATTTAACTAAATTATTTTAAAAGTTATCATGGCTCTACCATAACTACATACTTAATAATTTTAGCACCCGCTAATATATTCCTGCTAATACTAGTTTTTAGACTAATCGCCATTTTTGACTCGCACTGTACAGGGTGACTATTTAGTTCCATCTGGGAAAACTTTTTTATTATTCGTCACAAAAAGATAAACTAAAAATTCAATTACTCATGAAATCATATAGATCTCTATTACAGTTTCACTTTTTAAACCTTAAAATCTTGGCAAAAGCTGTATTTACCTACATTAATAAATAATTTTTTCGAAAAAATATATTTCTCCCAAATTTTAAAAGGAACAAGTTAAGTATATCAATACTTTCACGTTTATAAGTCGTTAGTAACTTAAACAAAAGACAATTAAAAAAAACTTACCAATTAATGCGCCGCAAAATCAGAAACTCTTCTTAACTCCAGAAACTCAAGAACTTCGCCAAACCAAGAAACACTCAAATTCCAAAAAAAAATACGTCTATATAATTTTGTCCGATTTAAACAAAGCCAAAATCAAAAAAATTCTATGAGCAACAAGCCAGCAAAACAACTGAAAACTTTGTGCCAGCCCCACAGCCTACTTAGCTCTCTATTAATGTTGTATAGCCTTTTAACTACGCGCGTTAAAGTGGCTGAAAGTTGCGGCTGACTGACAAAACTCCTTTTCGAACTCTCTTCTTGTGTGTGCGTTGCAGGTATGAAACAGAGTTGTTGAACACTGGAATGATCGCGCCAAATTGTTGCACTTTAAACTTGAGTGTGCGGGCCAATCCCAGCAGCCGCTGACAACAGGATCGAGGTCTGGACCAATTGGATGGCGAGAAGATTGGTGTGGGGGGGTTATTAATGAAAGAATGTGGGTTGTGGAGGGTTGGAAGGGGAACAAGATTTTTTTTTGGTTTTTCAGTTGAATGAATGGATGGTTGGGTGTATAAAGGGGATTATGATTTACGAACTATTTTTTTTTAACTACCGCACTAATTGAATTATTTCCTCTTTTATATTCTTATCATTTTTGCTCTACACGAAACAATTTTCAAAAAAAATATAAAAGTTTTTGTATGCTTTCAAAGAGGATAAGGTTTACAAAACATGTCAAAAAGTAAATAATCTCGCCAAATTTTTGCACTTCAAAGTTAAGTGTGCGGACTAACCACAGCGCCCACTGATAACAGTATTGACTGCGAGAAGATTGGTAAGGGGAGTTATTGATGGAAGAATCTCTGTTGTAAAGGGTTGGGAGGAGAGAGAATGAATGAGGAGGACTAAAATGTGTTTTAAGGCCCTGAAGTAAAAAAATTAAAAATTAAAGTAAAAGCGTCCAAAATTTTCTCAGCATTGTTTCTTCTAAAGATATTAAATACATTGTTACGGAAACTTAATCCGTTAACTTAACAATTAACAATTTTTCAAGCATAACTCGGGCATTTAAAAACTATGTAAAATCACAAAAATTAATCTGCGTTCGTTGTTGTAATAAGTGGATTTAAAATTGCATTGCGAGGCTTTAGGAGTTTAAAAGGTATTAAACGCCCTCAAAACTTTTTTTTTATACCTTCATCAAAAACACGATTTTAGTAACTGTCTGCAGATAACTAAAGCATGGCTTTTTTGGTTACCGATGCAAAAAAAAAAACTTTTTTTCTTGATCACGGGTGCAAAAAAAGATTTCTGTCCGTTTTTTACCTAAAATTAAAAAGAAATAGCGGAAAATAGTAATATTGAAAAAATCTAATTATTCTTGCCTAAAAATTAAGCCATTTCCGCTAGTTTTCACCAAATAATTACGAAAAAATCATTTAAAGAAATCGTCAAAATATGAAACTGTCAAAGATTAAAATGTCGCCACAATAAACGTCACCGAGTAAAATAGCACATCGCTATGGAAACGATTCTTATTTCATTTACCAGCCGCCTTGATTTATAGTGTAAAGATGGTGTGTTGCGAGAAGTGCTCTTCGTTCGAGATTTTTAAAAGTATTTTTCTGTTTTTCTGGTATTTCTTGATAAAGGTATTAAAAAAATAGTGTTAACAACTCGCGGCTAAACTGTGCTTTTTTTTACTCGCGTTTTTAAATAACTCGCTGCGCTCGTTACTTAAACCAACGCTTGTAAAAAAAAGCACTATTTTAGCCACTAGTTGACGATAAAACGTAAAAAATATGTGGCTACCTATACATATAAGTGTACATACACAGAAAAAAAGAAAATCTTCTGTGGAGAAAGTACTTTTTTTGAAAATATTGTCTTGACCCAAAATGATTTTTTCTTCATGTTGTTTTGTGAAAAAAAAATCAATTGTGTTGAAAAATTGTTTTGATTTAAAACAAACTGTCTTTTGAGAAGAAAAAGTCATTTCGAAACAAGACATAAAATTTTTTACTTACATCTTCTTAGCACAAAAAAAGCTTTACTTCCTTTAAGAACTACACGTTTTTAACTCAAAATAGCGGAAGTTCTCGAAACAAAAATTACAATCTAATTTTAAAACGAGACAATTACAACCATATTTTCTTAAATGGAAATAACAAATTATTTTTTTTCTCAAAGACGAAGACAAGTTCAGACCTTTTGGCATTTCAAATTTCGCCCTTTGTGCATGCAGGTGGCGTGTCGATGTCGCGAAAATTATTAAGGCGCAATTACACAGACAAACATGCTCAAACAAAAGCTCGTGCAAAAGATTTAAAAATTTTTGCGTGAACATTTTTGTGAGCTTTTCTTTGAACATTTTGTTCGTGTAAATTTTTGAGCAAATTATTGCTATCTGTTTTGGAAACATATTTTTAAAGATGAGAATAACTAAAATTTCACATCAGTAATCTCAATTCTTTAAAAAAATGGAACACCAACTTTTATTTTAAATTTTTGTGAAAAAAAAGCCGACGGCAAGCGAAACATTATTCTTGGCTATCAGTTTTGTCACATGGATTAGGGTTACTTGTAATATTTTTTTCTTAGGGTTTTTCCCGGATTTTTTTGTCCAGGGGTTTTTTTTGGATTTTGTTGCGAGTTTTTTTTATTTCCAAGGGTTTTTTTCTAAATTTAAAAAACAACCCAGGAAAATTTTCTTTTCCAAAAAAATTTTAAGTTTTTCAAATATCGGCAAAAAACTCAAAAATTGCACTTTTAAGCGGTAATCCGCGCCTCACGACTATAAGGAGTGGTGGGGAGGGAATTTCTTTTTAAACATATCTTTGTAACTTTACTTTACCCTTAGCTTTGATTGTTTTTTTTTTCATTCCTCACACCAGATTTACCTAGTTAGTTTAAGGCCTCAACGGTTGCTTAAAAAAGCAAAAGGTTCATGAAAATGCTGAAGATAGATATTTACTGTCAATTTAATGTAAAAATCAAGGGCGATTACTGACACTGTCTGACAAGTCTAGTCTATTACAGCTAAATTATATTTTTTTAGACAAGGGTCGGGATCGTAAGGTTGTAAAAGTGGGTAATAAACGGGTATTATTTAGACCGAACGTGCTTTTGTTCATATATTTGAGATATAATAAAATGTATATAGGTTTTTTAATTTGACTTAATTATTATTGTATTGTGATTTAAACTAGGAAGTAAAATAAAGAGATATTCTTTTAAACGTAAATTTTTATCATTACATTTTACAGGCAACAGCAATAAATAAGTGCCAATTATTATTTTTTTATTCCCGTTGTTTTAAAACCCCAAAAAAGTATACTGGCATATCCCCTATAAAAATCAGGTCAATCGAAATTGTTTATGAGGTAAAATGTGAATTTCGACATCAAATCGTTTTTCCGTCGGAAAGCACTTAATTAAAAATACCTTGTTTTAAAACTTAGTCTTTCTATTTTCAGTTAAGTTCAATGAATTCCCATAAAACTATAAAATTTAAATTTGTAAGAAATTTCTATACCGACATTTCTTCAAACACATTTTGCTTAACATTCTCTCCAAAATTTCCGTGAGTCCGTTCCGTGAGATTTTGCTCGAACTTTTTTGTGAACATTTTGCTCGAGAGGCTCGTGTAAATGTTTGTCGGCATTTCAACATCAAAGGAAAGTTTGTCTGTGTAAATGCGCCTTTAGGTTTTTAAGAGTGAATTCAAATCCTAGAAACAGTTCGTTTAGTTAAAAAGTTAAACCGAACATCAAAAATTAACAAAATTTTTCACAGCGGGGGCTTCTGGTATCTCCCATAGACCATTCGCGTGGTTTTTCAAAAAAACATATATATCTTGTTTTTATTTAGTTTTTTTAAAAATTCGATAATTTTTACCGTGAATAAACATTTTCAAGGTACTTAAAATTATGTGAGAAACTTAAAATATGCAAAATCACGTGGAATGGTTCCGGGATAATGCTTTAGACTTCCACCGTACAAAATTTGATACAAATTTTATTAAGTTTTTTTAAATGAACTAATTGAGAGATAAAATTATTTAAAGCAACACAAATTTTAATTCGATCAGGAATAGGTATTTACGTCACTAGACCTGTAAAGACACTTTTCGGTCGTGTATCGTACGTACTTTTTTTTCAAACGATTAGAAAAAAACATTTTAGTATCTGTCACTTTCGTCGACACCTAGCCGTGTTGCGTAATTTATGAACAGTCCCCTAATATTTTCTGCTTCTTGTTGGCTAGATAGCCATTGCCGCTAAGGCCGGTAGTTTTTAAGATGAAAACTAAGAAAAACAAGTAGTTTTGTGGTTAGAAATGATTTTTGTATTTTTAACTTGTGCAAAATTGTATAAAACATTAGAAAAATTATAGTGTGGTGCCTATTAGCTTCACACAGCTAAATCAGTGATGACTAGCGACCAGTTATGGCTAACTATGGCCAACTTATCAAGCAAAATAATGATAAAAGAGCTCATAAAAGGCAGATTTCTAGGTCTGTTCTTTATTTACCTGTATTTATAGTATACTCTTACTTTGAGAATTAAAAATGTGTGGTCGATTTTTCGGTGTATGTGACTCTTGAAGCAGCTTTTATTATTTCCTCCGGATTCAACTTTTGAAACAAATTTAAAACAGCATTTTTAGAAGTGTCAAAACTGCCGAAAGAACATGCCTTGTAATGTAGAACTTTTCGTATGAAAAATCGTACGGAAAGTGGCTATTTTCCGGTCGTTTGAAAAAAAATTATAAAATAGTCATTTTTGAAATGAAGGGAAAATTTAGCGCCCTAATTTTTTTTTAGGTTTTTAAAGTCGCAGTAGGCTTCAAAGATCTCTCGAATACTAACACATGAATCGGACGAAAGGATTTCCGAATAATAAATCCTTTATTTAGCATAAGCTAATCATCCAAATGTTACAATATTTCAAGAAAATTGACAAAAAATATAAAAATAGTTAAGGTAATCAATAACAGGTGAGTGATCAAAATCAAGTGATAGTTATTCATATAATTTACATAAAATCAACCGACTAAACCTACCCATCTAGTCTTAAGTAAAGACAAAAAAATTAAAAAACAAAAGATACTAACATATTGACAATAAGATAAATAATTTACACCATATATAGTGGAATAGCCAGTCAAAACCCCAGTTCCTCGGTAACTCAGTTGTATTCTAGAGGTCGCTGGTTCAAATCCTGGTCGAGAAAAAACTTAATTCTCACCTGGAGTTTGTACAGATTTAGTTGACGTTAACTGTCAGCGAGAATTTTCGACTTGACGTTTGGTAATTTTATTTCTCCCTAAAAAGACAGTTGGTCACAGTTGGATCAGTGCCGCGTACACTCCATTCCAAATTGCTGCGGACCAGTTTTTTGACACTGACAATGATATTTTCATTTAGCTTCTGTGTTTAATTGTCAACCGCCGTATTGAAATTGGTCCGGAGAATTTGGAATGAGGTATAGTTTTCTTAATTTTACTTTTGTTATGTGTGCTGATAATATTGTTATAAATATTTCACAAAACTTTTTTTTTCTACCTTCATCAAAATCATGATTTTAGTAACTGTCTGCAGATAACTAAAGCATAACTTTTTTGGTTACCGACGCCAAAATAGTAGTTTTCACAACTAGTGGCTAAAAAAGTGCTTTTTTACAAGCGTTGGTTTAAATACCGAGCGTAGGTATTTAAAAACACGAGTAAATAAATGCATAGTTTAGTCACGAGTTCAGAACAATATTTTTTTTTAATACCTTTATCAAAAAATCCAAGGAAAACAGGAAAATACTTTTAAAAATCTCGAACGAAGAGCACTTCTCGCAAAACACACCATCTTTACACTATAAATCAAGGCGGCTGGTAAATGAAATAACAATGGATGCCATAGCGATGTGCCTTTTTACTCGATGACATTTATTGACAGCTTGATATTTCTACGATGTTTTCAAATGATTTTTTCGTAAATACTTGGTGAAAACTGGTGGAAATGGCTTAATTTTCAGGCAAGAATAATTAGATTTTTTTAAATATTACTATTTTCTGCTATAAAAAAACTTGCTGTTTGAAACGTTTTACAATTTTAGTTTGATATTAAATCAAAAATGGTAGTTTTAACAACTAGTGGCTAAAATAGTGCTTTTTTTGCAAGCGTTGGTTTTACGCGAGTAAAAAAAGCACAGTTTAGCCATGAGTTGTTAACATTATTTTTTTTAATACCTTTATCAAAAAATCCAAGAGAAACAGGAAAATAGTTTTAAAAATCTCGAACCAAAAGCATTTCTCGCAACACACCATCTTTACACTATAAATCAAGGCGGCTGGTAAATGAAATAACAATCGTTTCCATGGCGATGTGCCTTTTTACTAGGTGACGTTCATTGTTGCGACATTTTAATCTTTGATTTGATATTTTCACGTTATTTTTAAATGATTTTTTCGTAAATACTTGGTGAAAACTGGCGAAAATGGCTTAATTCTTAGGCAAGAATAATTAGATTTTTTCAATATTAGTATTTTCCGCTATTTTTCTTTAACTTTGAGTAAAAAACGGACAGAAATCTTTTTTTGCACCCGTGATCAAAAAAAAAAGTTTTTTTTTGAATCGGTAACCAAAAAAGCCATGCTTTAGTTATCTGCAGACTGTTACTAAAATCATGTTTTTGATGAAGCTATTAAAAAAATGCATTTTTCAGTGAAATTTTCTTAAACATTTTCACCTGCGACGCTCTGATGCGGTGATATTTATGATTTTAGCTTAATTTGACTCAAAAATTTAATTTTTAATGTAATTTTTTTAAATTTTCGGCGCATTTAATTTTTTTAAAAATAAATAACTGAAAATCAGAGTACCCCCTCCCCCTAGATTTGTAGTTACTAAGTTTGCATATATTGATATGTTCCTCATAAAAGCTATGCTTTTATTCTATTTTTTTTCCTATCGAAACCGCCCCTCTTTTTGAAATGTTTGGGACCGCCACTGCATGACCCATTTTGAACGTCATATATACATTTCCTAAGGTAAGGTCACTGACAGAAAAAAAAAATTCTGCTCTTAAAATATAAAGTTTGTTGCAAACAAGATAATTAAGTAAGACAATTTTTATTCTTTCTCCTTATCAAACGGAAAAAATACCAGAATATGGTCGCACATGTAGTTAATGGGCAATCAATTTATCACACAAGAGACAAATACATATTTACTTAAGGTAGCTCATTTACGGCAGTTGTTTACATTAGTTAATTGAATTTTCTAGCAACCACTTACCTACACATACACTATATAAAAGGCAACTTTTCCAAAATAAAACATACATAGAATTTTATGAAAATTTAAATACCAATCAGAGCCACACAATGGGGAAAACTGGCAAAAGAAATTAACCAAAACCAACATTTAAAAATAAATTTTTATAAAAAAAAAACTTTTAAAGAACAAGCTTTTATTAAATGCACTCAAAAGTAGAAAATAATTTTTTATCTTTCTTATACCATAATAAAAGCGATGGGCGCAAATTAAAAAATTTTAACTTTAGGTATCGTATATAGGTCACATCGACAATTCACTTAAGAAACAGTTGTATTACTCTATAACCTAAGGACAATTTCAAAGGCTTGGCAAGCAAGGCAATCTTACCCGTTCTCAGCTTCTTTAGATGAAAGCATTCTGTTTATCATTCGAATAGAAGAAGAATTTAGTTCTTCTTTTGTAGTTCTCTCTTTGTCACTGTAAAGTTAATATTTTTAATTTGTGCCCATGGCTTTTATTATGGTATAAGGAAGATAAAAAAATTACTTTCTACTTTCGAGTGCTTTTAATAAAAGGTTTTTCTTTAAAAGTTTTTTTTAATAAAAATGTATGTTTTAATTATAGATTTGTACCCTTAATTGTTCATTTTGAATCCGCCATATTGAAATTTTCAAATCTGATCAAAAATTCATAATTCCCCTCCTTAAAATCTCCACTTCCCTCGTTAGATAGAGGTGGGTACCTAAGAATACTATTATTGTATTTTCACCGGAACTATAAACGCATACCAAATTGGAATACAATCAGATGTGGATAAGTTAGTTAAAATTGGTTAGCAAAAAATGACGAAAATTGTCCATCTTGAATCTGCCATATTGAATTTTCAAAATCTGTTTAAAAATTCTTTTTCTCGAAAAGCCCCAGTATACTAATATTGGTTGAAATCGTACAAACTTAGGTGTTTTCCCCCCTCCAGTTCCCTCGTAGGTGGGAGGGGTGCCTAATAAGGACATATTCTTGTATTGTCACTGGAACTACAAATGCACGCCAAATTTGAAGGCAATCGAATGTGTATAAGTTAGTTAAAAATGGTTAACAAAAGATGACCAAAATTCGTCCATCATGACTCCGCCATATTGAATTTTTAAAATCTTATTAGAAACGTGTTATCTCCATCCCCAAGTACCCCAAACACAACAAATTTCAACGAAATCGAGCTTACTTCAACTGTACCCCCCTCCACCCCCTTCGAGTAGGGGGGAGCTGTCAAAATCGTCACACTATATTCTTGTGCTGTCACCGCAACTATATAAGCATACCAAGTTTGATTACAGTCGGATGTGGATAAGTTAGTTAAAATTGGTTAGCAAAACATGACGAAACTCGTCCATCTTGAATCCGCCATATTGAATTTTCAAAATTTGTTTAAAAATTATTTTGTCGAAAAGCCCCCGTATACTAATTTTGGTTGAAATCGTACAAACTTAGGTGTTTTTCCCCCTCCACGCCCCTCGTAGGTGGGAGGGGTGCCTAATAAGGACATATTCTTGTATTGTCATTGGAACTACAAATGCATGCCAAATTTGAAGGCAATCGAATGTGTATAGGTTAGTTAAAAATGGTTAGCAAAAGATGACAAAAATCATCCATCATAAATCCGCCATATTTAATTTTCAAAATTTGATTAGAAATTTGTTATCTCCATCCCCAAGTACACCAAACAAACCAAACTTCAACAAAATCGAGCCTACTTTAACTGTACCCCCTCCGAGTAGGGAGGAGCTGTTAATTTCATCACACTATATTCTTGTGTTGTCACCGCAACTATATAAGCGTGCCAAATTTGAAGCCGATCGGATGTCGGGAAGTTGGTTAAAATTAAGTTGCAAGATTCCACCCGAACAAACATATCTAGTTAGATACATTGCAAGTTAGATAAAAGCTTGTAAAAAATGTTTCATTTGGGGAAGCGTTGGTACAAACATTGAGCGCAACTATTTTGCTTTTGTATAATCGTCTTTGTTTCAGTTGATTTTGGAAGCATAATGCACGGTTGTTCCACATCGGTTTAAACTCGGTTTGGAGTTTAAACTGGGGTTAAGTTTTGGAAGAGTTTCATCTTGGTTGAGCCTTAAACGAAGTTTGGAGGCAAGTTTAAACTCAGTTTTCCCAAATGCCCAAATTCGTAGGTTTAAACCCAGTTTCAAATAAAAAAATCATGTTTTATAGAAGAAATAACTGTAGAAATCAATCGTTTATGCTTTTATTACAGGAAAAAGGTCATATTTTGTTTAAATTTGTTTTAAAATTGTAAATTTCAAATTGGTGAAGTTTGAACTGCATGACGAACACAGCTGATTTTGACTTGAGTTTGGTTGTGAAAAAAAATATATTTTTAAAAAATCTTTACTTGTCTTAGTTGCCATAACTAAGAAATACAGTAAAATTAATCTTGCATAAAGTACAGAAACTAGTCATTTGTGCAACGGCCGCTATTATGGACGAGAAAACGTCGCCACACCGTTGGTATTAACTAGGGTAAATTTGTCAACCGCCTAACAACGTTTATTTTTACTGGGGTATTGTGGGGTTTTCAATACAACGAACAACGATGATAATTAACTAGAGTAAACTAATTAACGTTCTTTCAACGTTCCTCTTTACGAGACAATTGTGATCAAATAATCAATGCAGTTGCGGCCAATTTCAAAATATAAATGTATCTGAAAACTATGGAGGGCAACGCCTTAGTCGCAAAATGGTTAGGTTTTTAGTAAACCAAGAAATTATTATTGCCGCCATGTGTAAATCGTTAAAAAAATCTTGTTTGTTGAAAACTAAGGTTTTTGGTAAATTTAGTGAATGGGAAACTTGAAAAAGCCAGTTTAATGTTATAAATTAGCTGTAAGTTACCTAGCTACGTATTTCAAAATTATTACTAAATGGTGTTTGGAAATTAGTCTATTTGTAGTTGCAGACGTGGAAGTCTTGATTTAAAATCAACTATAATAATAAAAATATTATCCAGATGTCACTTCAGCCGTAATCGCTTAGGCGACGGTGTGGAAACGTTGCAAGCGACTCTAGTCGTAGGCAACGTCAACACAACTCAAAAAACCTCCGCCAAATTGGTGCAAAATCGAGTTGCTAGAATTTTTATACGCCGTTCGTTCCTTGGGTCAAAAATGTTACTTGGGAGGTTTTCAGCATTTTTAAAGTTCTCATTTAAAAAAATATTTGTGTGAAGTGCTGCTTAAAGTGATGAAAATATTGAAAATTTAAATTGTATGCATCCACCTACTAAATATGTATGAGTCAAGCGTGGGCATCTAAACATTTTATACGAAAGGAAAACGTCTGTAAATATTTAAAGTAAGCAAAGTCATCTCTGGAAACGTGAAATACTACCAAATTCGACAAAAAACACCTCTTCCATAAGCTAGTTGGTGGAGAATCGGGTGTTTACAATATATGTTAGCGATGAAAAAGTTGTTTTCATTTTATTATATTATTATATTATTTTTACCTTCGTTTCTTTATGAATAAACTAGTTGTAAGTTACTTTATTTTGATACAAAAATTTAGGTAATGAACCGGCTTTTTGAGTGGTAAATCCTAATATATCTTGTAAAGTTAATTTTGTATTTTTTCAATAAATTTTTCAATAAAATATTTGTAGTATCTACCCAACTAGCCATTTGTCGATGACTCAACGTTGTTCACCTTGTGCCACGTTTACTTTCATTTAAACACGATCCTCTTTTGCAGTAATTTGGTGAATGACTTTTTGGTTGTGTCAACGATGCGATCGCGACTAGTCGGGAATCTGTTTAGGTGTTACTGGAGTGCAATTATTTGTTCAAAAATTATATTTATTACCTAAACTAATAAATAAATTAACTAAAAAGTGAATTATTTCTATAAGATATTTTAAATTACCAATAAAGCAAACCAATGCCGAGGGCTCGATTCTGGACGTAATAGAACGATCATACCCTGAGAAATGATTATTAAAATCCAAAATTCCGTATTCTGAGACCGGCCGATCGCACAAAAGTAATTCGAACGACGCACGGTGGTCGATTTTCCGGAAAACGCGGACATAAATCGAAAAATTAAATAATTCAAAACGTATCTAAATTTGCCCCTATATGGTTGTCAAGATACTAGGCGAATAGTTGGCCAAATAATAAACTATGCTTTTTACGAGTTTCACATTACGCATCAGTATTCAACATCAAATTTCAAATAGAAGACCCAGAGTATGACAGTACTCAACTGTTAATATCTCGAAAACAGTTGAAGATCGACATAGGGTACTTTATATAAAAATGCTTAGAATTTAAAAACAAAATGTTTCATTTGAAAATTTCGGTTGCCATTCTTTTTAATATATATTTTTTTCTTTTTCTAAACTAACATTTTTACTTTAATTTAGCTAATTAATAAATATACAGACCGCTTCAAGCTACTGCGAACATAGGGGAAATCAAGTCCAATTTACTCTCCGTGCCGTACGACCGAGGTGGATTCGAAGCACGCTGCAGTGTTATCTTTTGGAAATTCATTTTTTTTTTATTATTTTGTTTTATTTCTGCCTTGCTCGAGAAACAGATGGGTAAGTTCTTAATTGAAATAATACATTTTTAAATCGAAAAATCTAAATTTGCCCCTATATGGTTGTCAAGATACTAGGCGAATAGTTGGCCAAAGAATAAACTATGCTTTTTACGAGTTTGACATTACGCATCAGTATTCAACATCAAATTTCAAATAGAAGACCCAGAGTATGACAGTACTCAACTGTTAATATCTCGAAAACAGTTGAAGATCGACATAGGGTACTTTATATAAAAATGCTTAGAATTTAAAAACAAAATGTTTCATTTGAAAATTTCGGTTGCCATTCTTTTTAATATATATTTTTTTCTTTTTCTAAACTAACATTTTTACTTTAATTTAGCTAATTAATAAATATACAGACCGCTTCAAGCTACTGCGAACATAGGGGGAATCAAGTCCAATTTACTCTCCGTGCCGTACGACCGAGGTGGATTCGAAGCACGCTGCAGTGTTATCTTTTGGAAATTCATTTTGTTTTTATTATTTTGTTTTATTTCTGCCTTGCTCGAGAAACAGATGGGTAAGTTCTTAATTGAAATAATACATTTTTAAATCGAAAAATCTAAATTTGCCCCTATATGGTTGTCAAGATACTAGGCGAATAGTTGGCCAAAGAATAAACTATGCTTTTTACGAGTTTGACATTACGCATCAGTATTCAACATCAAATTTCAAATAGAAGACCCAGAGTATGACTGTACTCAACTGTTAATATCTCGAAAACAGTTGAAGATCGACATAGGGTACTTTATATAAAAATGCTTAGAATTTAAAAACAAAATGTTTCATTTGAAAATTTCGGTTGCCATTCTTTTTAATATATATTTTTTTCTTTTTCTAAACTAACATTTTTACTTTAATTTAGCTAATTAATAAATATACAGACCGCTTCAAGCTACTGCGAACATAGGGGGAATCAAGTCCAATTTACTCTCCGTGCCGTACGACCGAGGTGGATTCGAAGCACGCTGCAGTGTTATCTTTTGGAAATTCATTTTGTTTTTATTATTTTGTTTTATTTCTGCCTTGCTCGAGAAACAGATGGGTAAGTTCTTAATTGAAATAATACATTTTTAAATCGAAAAATCTAAATTTGCCCCTATATGGCTGTCAAGATACTAGGCGAATAGTTGGCCAAAGAATAAACTATGCTTTTTACGAGTTTGACATTACGCATCAGTATTCAACATCAAATTTCAAATAGAAGACCCAGAGTATGACAGTACTCAACTGTTAATATCTCGAAAACAGTTGAAGATCGACATAGGGTACTTTATATAAAAATGCTTAGAATTTAAAAACAAAATGTTTCATTTGAAAATTTCGGTTGCCATTCTTTTTAATATATATTTTTTTCTTTTTCTAAACTAACATTTTTACTTTAATTTAGCTAATTAATAAATATACAGACCACTTCAAGCTACTGCGAACATAGGGGGAATCAAGTCCAATTTACTCTCCGTGCCGTACGACCGAGGTGGATTCGAAGCACGCTGCAGTGTTACCTTTTGGAAATTCATTTTGTTTTTATTATTTTGTTTTATTTCTGCCTTGCTCGAGAAACAGATGGGTAAGTTCTTAATTGAAATAATACATTTTTAAAACCAAAAATGGATATCTACGAAGTTGCCGAAAAAGTGCAGATGGTCAAATGGTCAAATCGTCATAACCCAACACACGTTCGATATTGGTCGAGGGAAAATTTGCATTTGTATTTTGACGTAAGAACACAGTATCCCCAAAAACTAAATGTTTGGGGGGGGGGTATTATAGGGGAACACGTAATTGGGCCATTTTTTATTAACGGCAATTGCAATTTGAATGGTCCTAGATACTTGGATCTACTGCAGCAGCAAATTATTCCAACTGCTAGGCAGTTGTTAGGTGTAAGATTTGGTGTAAGCTCCTAATGACTTCTATCTGTTTTTGAAGAAGCTTTTCAAATTATCACCCCTAACATGCTTGGAAATGTTAGAAGGGGTTTTTATAGTAGGCTCGGATATTGTCTAGCCGAGCAAGGAGGATTTTTCGAACATTTGCTTTAATTTTTTTTTGATTGGGAGAATCTTTTTAGTTTTTAGAATGTATTATTTTATTTTGAGAACTTGCTTTTATTTTGTTTCTCCTTATTATTTTCATTGTAACACGTCGTCACTGATAAATCTGAGCAGTTGACAATAAAACGCTCTTATTTATCAGTGACAAAAAATAAGAAAATTACGTTATAAAAATTTGCGTATTTATTGACCAAATTCCGGTTTCATTGACTACGCTCCACACAGCACCGTGGTTAGAGGCGTACTAAATACCAAAGGAAAGTCATGCAAGTGGTGATCGCAAGCCTGAGTATTGGTTGCTTCACTGATAGGCGTGCGTTGTCTCTGCATGTACGTACACTGGAAAATTAGACTTCTTCCGCCCTATGTTCGCAGTAGCTTGAAGCGGTCTGTATATCTTTTTCCTCTTAAAAATGTCTTAAGATAAATGTGAAAATGCACACGATCATCCTGTCTGTTTATTAAAACTAAATATTTTGTACGATTAAATTACAATGTGGAAGTTTTTTTTAATAAACAACAAAATGAATCTCGTATCCACAAATAAAAATTAAAGTAACACTCGTGGCATATCGGACAAAGCGTTTTTGTTTCTCACTTCATTACGACCAGGCCTCCAATGTCTAATGGAGAATCCAGACACCTACAGACCTTTTTCATCCTTATTAGGAATCATCAAGGAGTCATAGTCAACTGTCAGATACAATCGTATGACTCCCTGATGATTCCTAATAAGGATGGTGTCTGGATTCTCCATTAGACATTGGAGGCCTGGTCGTAATGAAGTGAGAAACAAAAACGCTTTGTGCGATAGTCAACTGTCAGGTACAATCGTATGACTCCCTGATGATTCCTAATAAGGATGAAACAGGTCTGTAGGTGTCTGGATTCTCTATTAGACATTGGAGGCCTGGTCGTAATGAAGTGAGAAACAAAAACGCTTTTCCGATATGCCACGAGTGTTACTTTAATTTAGTTTTTTTTTATGTCCGCGTTTTTACAAAAATCGACCACAGTGCGAGTCCTACTCTAAAAGACGATCAAGTTTGCCGTAGCATGCGCATTAGCGAGTAAAATATCGATCGGTCGTTCGTCCAATAGAGTGCTCTGAAATAATACAAGTGACGTTTTTCACACGAGCTTTCCTACAACTCCCAACTACTGGGTCTAGTCGAGAGAACGGCTTCGCTCAAAAATTGCTTTTAAGCGCTTTTATTGGTTGAATTTACTTTTCTTCTCTCAGGCGAACGATCACTTCCTATAACTTCCAGAATCGGTACCCAGGACGAATCCGTATCAGGTAACTTGGATAAGTACCAGTGCGTAACGATGCCTATTTGTGAGTGATTCAAAGTTGGAAATCAAAGTGTATGATGGTGTATGGGGAGGGTGATCAGTGGAACCACTGACGAGCCTACGCTGGTTACCCAAGGCGAAACATCGTTTAATTATTTCTCTTTTCGCTTTGGTCCTTTGTGTGTTCCTTGTGGGATGCTCATCCAGGTTTGAATTATCGTTATTTCCACCCAAGATCTTTTAATCTTTTGTTTTAAAATGGCAGTTCATTTAGAAATATGCAGATTTTAGTCCTAAAAAACATGCGTGATTTCAATTTAAGATTATTTTATTTTATATAAATTGCTTCAAAAATGCTCTAGAGATGTTGTTTAGGGTGCCTAAGGACATTTGTGTAAATGTAAATATTAAAATCATTTTTATTTTATATTCTGTTTACAAATAAACGTGTCTCTTTTATCGAATCAATCATGGCGGCACGTGTTATGTAATGGCAGTGGCGTAGCCAGAAATCGTCTCTGGGAGGGTTTCGTCTTTTAATAAAAATCAACTACCTACCCATGGCAAATTTTTAAAAATTAAGTATGGGCGTATTCTTGAATATCGTAGGAAAGGTCGCACGGGAACGTTCACATCCTTCGTATCGCCCAATATCAGAAGCTATCGAGCTTGCATGTGCACGCGCAAAGCTGACCGGATTGTTGTTTTTCAAGAGGGCTCGTTCACCGCAGGGGTCTGATTTTCGAATCCATACGAAAATATCCGCATACGTGTACTGAATAATCAACAATTTTTATGTCAGTCTCTTTCTATACCGTGTGAAATGAGAGACGAAAGATAAGCCGGTATGTGTGGACCGCGTTCGAATTCGACTGGTTTAGCGCAATATTGCACGAGTGGGTGGAGGGCATTCGTGTTGTTTCGCATGAAAAACCGGATATTCTTTCACGTACTACCCATGAATCAGCATATCGGCATGTCTTTTGCCTCCTTTTCTATACGGTATAGGAAGAGACGGAAGAAAGTGTAGGAAAGTTCCTTCGATACACGGCAATCGGGTGAGGTTCGGTCGTGGTCGGATAGGTTTCGGATAACTCGTAATCGCTTCAAAGCCTATTATTGGTCGATATCAGGGAGAGGACCGTTCCCGTCCGATCTTTCCTACGAAATTCAAGAATCAGCCCTCATGTGTATCGTGCACCCGTGGCATACCCATTAGTGTTTTCTTTCACTCAAGTGGTTGAGTGTGCAAAGAATAACCCCAAAATACGGTGTTTTTTCAATTTGGTTGAAGCATGCAAAATGGCACAAAATGCCTATAAACTACTCCTTATGGAGTGGAGTGGAGTATTTGGGTTGTGGGACCCAGTGGGAGTTCTAGTAGCCCAGAATTTGGGTTGAGTTGTGGTAATCCAAATTGTGGGTTTATGTAGCCCAGAATAAGGGTTGTAGTAGTTTTAGTTTAATGAGTTCTCCAAACCACAAAAAATAATTGCGTAAATTTAACCCCTATTCGTCGTAATACACAGGTCTGGGCTGTCCCCTATTTGCAACACGCTTCGGGCTAGGAAAACCCATATTTGAACTATGCCAATCCGAGTTTTTTCTCAGTGTAGGTTGTTTTAACTTTTTTATTAATTCCGCCGCTAGCAACGCAGTGGGTGAAATGCTAGTTTACCTATATAACAACGTGCAAAAATGGTGCAATTCTAATTTTAACAACTTGCACGACTAAAAATTGCTACTAGTGTAAGTGCAATTATTCCTCATAACGACAAAAAGAAGAAGATAAAAGTGACTCCAAAACTATTATTGGTCTAACGATTTATCTTGATGTCATTCAGCCATCTGAAAAGTTTGCTCTGCCTTCATGAACTTTTTAAAAACAAGGTAAAAGTTGCCACGGTGCCGGAAAGAGCCGCAGGAATAAAAATTTTACGCCTTTGTGCCCAAGATTACGACTTTCGTACGTTTTATGAATACGAGCTGTAACTAGACCTAGTCCTGTTTTTACTGGTGTAGTTTCCTTAAATGGTCATGATTTTTTAAGTTATATGAGGTTTGGAAAACCACTTTTTTCTTCTATTACAGTCATGTAAAGTCGGTTAATTGCGGCCAAGAGATCATTGCGACCAGCTACTTCAGTATGTAATACCATAAAGTAAGTGTTTACTTTAGGCCTGTTTTTGCGGGGTTAATAAAGCATACCGGTATGTATCGTAACAGGCTGACTGGTATTTTTGCGAGTAACTACACCTTACGTCACATTTAACTTAGGTGTGACGTCATGGTTACATTGCTTATTTCTTTGGTTGGCAATCCTGAATATGAAAATAAATTGTAAACAATATTTTGTAGATTTTTGTTAAATGTTTGAAGTTTTGTGGTGGAAACACACAGCCTCAAGTTAAATAGGACACATGTCTGCCTCGCTTATGTAAACAAAGTAAAGTACTTACATTTAAAATATGTATAACCCGTCGATGAAGTCGAAACCTGTTGTATAAACCATTGAAAATATGGAACTTTAAAGGCTAAAACAGTATGACCCAGCTCTAAGAAAGTCGATAAGACTCTTTGAAAAAGTCGTGGACACTTGGGCCTCAAACAGGTGGGTGTTTTATCAACTGACAACAAAGGTAGAGCGATTTAGTGTAATGAATATCATATGGTTTGTGACACAGTTGATTCTGGTATTTTCAGGACATAAATAGGTGGCCCTTGAGCACTACGTGTGTAAATTTAAGCCCAATTTTTACAGAGAATGTAAAAATTAATAAATAAATAAATAAATAATTTATTTTAAATACATACATACATACATACATACATACATACATACATATATACATACATACACACATACATACATACATACATACATACATACATACATACATACATAAATACATAGATAAATACATAAATAAATAATTTTTTATCCACGTTTTTATTGTGCGATGTGACAACAAGGCGAATTACGTCTGGCAAAAACATACCGTGACGTCATTAATTTTGCCATACCGGTATGATGTATTAACCCCGCAAAAACCGGCCATTTATGGTAATACTGATGAGTTGCTTTTCCAGCTTGTTTTTTCGACCATGATTTTTGGCAACATGCGGCCCTAGGAGGGTGGCTAATTACGGCCAAGCAGGACTTCTATGTTTGTGTCTCTGTGTACATTAGGTATACTAGTTTACCCAAGTAACATTCTTCCGCCTCTAACCAAATTCTGACCAAGATTAACGTTCCATTTGGTGCTCGTGTTAGTTATTTTGGTAACGACGAGTTTTGGACGTTTTAACAATGACGCATTAACTACGTGTGAGACTTCCGTTAAATACCGACGTTGTTAAAAGTTTTCCAGGACGAACTGAGAATTGGTACTGTATTGGGATTGTTGGGGACGTTAAGGAAACGTCATTTAATTAGTTCGGGTAGAGACACAACGTTTTCAAGTCGTTTAGGCAAAAAACTATTTAGAGGTTGTATTTTTTGGTAAAAAAAGTGAAAAAAAAACAATTTTTGACAGATGCTGATATGTCACTAATGCTGGGATCACAGTTTCAATTCTTACCGCTCATTTTTATTTCTCTCGTTGTTGATAAGAGTGAGAGGGAAGAAAAGATGACAAAGAATGAAATAGAAGTGAACGGCAAGAAGTGAACCTGGCGAATATTGTCAGAAATTGTTTTGCTCAGAAAGTGGTGCAGCACCAGAATATATCTGATCTTTGCGGTTTTATGTAAAAACAAGAAACAAATTGCTGACATCAATGCGCCGATGGCCACGCGACCAGTCTCTTCCATTTCCTCGGCTTGTAAAATACGACTCCGCCATTTTTGATGATCTACGACTTGGCCCGCCATGATTCTTGTTAGTTGTAAACAACAGAAAATTTAAAGAAAATGCTAAAATTGGCTTTAAAATACATTTTAAAATATTCGGAGGACTTAGGCCACTACCCGACGGGCGGCCCCAATACTCTACAGGCGCAATTACACAGACGAACATGCTCGTGCAAAAGATCTGAAATTTTTTGCGCGAACATTTTTGTGAGCTTTTCTTTGAACATTTTGTTCGGGTAAATTTTTGAGAAAGTTATTGCTATCTATTTTGGAAACATATTTTTAAAGATGAGAATAAATATAATTTTACATCAGTGATCAGTGATCTCAATTCTTTAAAAAAATGGAACACCAACTTTTATTTTAAACTTTTGTGAAAAAAAGGCGACGACAAGCGAAACATTATTATTGGCTATCAGTTTTGTCATATGCAATGTTAAAATAGTTAATGATGGAGGTAATAACATTTAATTCTTTTCTCTAACTTTTTTTGTTTTCTTTCATTACAAAAAGAAAACGGAAATGTCTTCGAAGTAATTACTTTTTAAAATGCAGGTGGATATTTTTAGAGAACTGTTCTGGAGAGTAGTTAGTTGTTCCCTGGGGGGGGGGATAGGGAGGTTTAGACAGTCGGAACGCAGCGCTGTCAAAAACTGCTGTAATTTTGTGTGTCAATGTTCATTTGACCAAAACCCCCTCTCACTAGTCTACGGTTTTACCTTCTCCTAACCCAGCAACAGCAATAAATAAGTGCCAATTTTTATTTTTTTTTTGATTCTCGTTTTTTTTTCAACCCCAAAAAAGTTACAAGTATACTGGCATATCCCCTATAAAAATCAGATCAATCGAAGTTGCTTATGAGGTAAAACGTGAATTTCGACGTCAAATCGTTTTTCCGTCGGAAAGCACCTTGTTTTAAAACTTAGTCTTTCTATTTTCAGTTAAGTTCAATGAATTCCCATAAAACTATAAAATTTAAATTTCTAAGAAATTTTTATTACCAACATTTCTTCAAACAAATTTTGCTCAACATTCTGTCCAAAATTTACGTGTGTTTTTTGTATGCGATTTTGCTCGAACATTTCTTTGAACATTTTGCTCAAGAGGCTCGTGCAAATGTTTGTCGGCATTTCAACATCAAAGGAAAGTTTGTCTGTGTAAATGCGCCTTACAGCTCCGCAGTTGTGCATAGAATAACAACAAACGAGGTAGAAGTAGGCGGCACGGGTGACACTGCACCAAAAACTTTGCGACGGCCGAGGACCCCATCAAACTGGGTATAGGAGACTAGCCGGTAACCCAAAGAGGACGATCTGGACTTCTCTGAGATCGGGACTCCATGGGACGCGGCTGGACTCCGACAGATTTGGTAGCGGGAGTCGATAGAGGGTGACTTGGAAGGGGCGGTAGCACCTTCGGGTAGCAGGACCACTCCAAGGAATGCGTCTGAAGACTCTGACGGCGACCTCGACCAGCGAAACCAGGACCTCGATTTTCGGGTCAACCTATATGACGGCGGGCTGCTGGGAAGAAAAGTCTACCGTCAACCAAGTTCTGCTGGAACGGTAGCGATGCTACATAGATGCAATTCTAACATGTAGCAGGACCACCCTACGGAGGGGGTGTAAAGCCGACGGTTCACTGTGTATACTTGCTACGCAGTCTAAAGATCCCTGCCCTCGACAAAGAGGTGTCAGGGAAAAATTAAGTCGTCTTAGAGAAAGAAAACTTGCATCCTAAGGGGCACGTGCATCAGTCGGGGGTGCAGGGGGGGTATGGCAAAAAGGGTCCATTATGTGGCCTAAGTGCCAGGCTACGGCCGCCCATCTACTACTACTACCAGGCCACTACCTATATTAACTTTAAAAAAGATTTCATTTAACAGTAAATGTATTTTTTCAAATTGAATTAATTTCTTAAAAACACGTTGGATTTAGGGCGCGCGTATTTTCAAGTCAAAGTAGGCATATATTTGACAATAAACTGGTTTGTGTTGGATATTTTTGCTCGGAAAATGTGTTTTTCTTTCAGAATCAAACACCTAAGTATATTTACTCCATCATTTATTTTTAAAGTGTGCATTTTGTAAATATGGAGTGTGTATAATTTACAAACTGTCACGAATATTTTTTAACAGCCAAAGTAAGCCTAGGGGGCGCTAAATCCAGTCGTTTTTTGGTAAACCCACGACGTTAAACCAACGACTCCCGCCTGTAGTTAGGGTGGCAACGTCGCTACGACTCAAAAACGAATTTCCCAAATTAGTGCAAAACTGGGTTTTTACAACGTCCACAAAACGTTGATCGGGCAACTACAGTCAAGACGCCGACTTCTTAAAATACGTAGTCGCAACGTTAAAATGCTGCTTGGGTATTTAAGTTCAGAGCAAATGAAAGTAATTTTTAGAAAAGTTCCGTCGGGGGTTTCAAAAATTTTTTATTATACTTGTTAATATTTGGTGTCGTTTTTTTACTATTTGTATTTTCATAATTCAATCAAGAGAGGAAAGTGTCACTTTTCCCCCCGCGGTTTCTTTGATGCCCGACTTCTGTAGGGCATTAAAAAACCCAATGGGGGAAATGCGCTTTACACCAGAGAACTGTATCTGATTTTGTCTTTTACCTAATAATACCTATAGTAACTAATATTGTGATCGATTTTTACCTATTCTCATTTTGCAGCAAGGATCCATACGCAGTACAGGAAGGTAACCCAGCAAACACGGTTCCCTCGGGCCTTCGTCGGTCCGATGTCGATTGCCGAATTTACCGTTATCAGCACGACGTCGATTTACGACATCGGACCAGCATTATTTGTCCGCTTTGCGATGTAGGCCCAATGTATGTTTGCCGATGCAGCGTTAGACTGTAGACCGCCGTCGGAACAATGGTAAATTTTACTTTTTGCTGACATCGGCATACCGTCGCCGTACGATTAAGGTCCGATATAGTTTAACCGTATGGTACCGACCATCCGCCTATAAAGCTGCTTAATTTGGTCGGTCTAACATAGGCAAGCTGGTCTCGGCCCGACATCGGTAAACTATTCAAGTCCGACTTTGGTTTCCTAAAGCGGTCCAACGTCGGCGATTGACGAAGGTCCGTCGGTGGTAGCTTAAAACGGCCCGACAATGGCAAACCACAAAGGTTCGTCGGTGGTTGCTTGACACGATCCGACATTGGCAAACTACAAAGTTTCGATAATGCGCGTGCTTAACCAGTCGGGCTGGTATAAGTGGCAGAAGAGGTGATTAGAGAGTAGAGAAGTACCACCATGTTGGCCAGTCCACATTTTAGTTTTGAAATATCTTTGCTCATTATATATTTAATATTATCTTCCACTGTACAGGGCACATAGTGACATAAGTGCCATCTCTACATTCTAGGATGAAACTATTAAGCAGTTTAAAAATTTTAATGTGACGTAATCGGACCATCGTCAGTTGCCGATTCTCGACCAATCAAACAAAGTTCCAATCTGACCATCGTCGGCCCTAAAGCAGATAAAGTGGTCGTCGGCATAAAGTCGACTATAGCAAATCGGGCCATCGTCAGTTGCCGATTCTCGACCGATTAAAAAAGTTCCAATCGGACCGTCGTCGGCCCTAAAGCAGATAAAGTGGGCGTCGGCATAAAGTCGACTATAGTATAACGGGCCATCGTCAGTTGTCTATTCTCGACCGATTAAAGAAAGTTCCTATCGGACCATCGTCGGCCCTAAAGCAGATAAAGTGGGCGTCGGCATAAAGTCGACTATAGCAAATCGGGCCATCGTCAGTTGCCGATTTTCGACCGATTAAAGAAAGTTCCTATCGGACCATGGTCGGCCCTAAAGCAGATAATGTGGGCGTCGGCATAAAGTCGACTATAGCAAATCGGACCATCGTTAGTTGCCGATTTTCGACCGATTAAACAAAGTTCCAATCGGACCATCGTCGGTCCTAAAGTGGTGTCGACATAAAGTCGACTGTAGTAATGTGGACCTCTGGACCAGCGTGTAATCTCCGATGCCGAAACACTGCCGACGTTGTCGACATTGGCTCGATTCAACGCCGAGGACTTGTGTTTGCTGGGAAAGTAATAGTGGCATTGCGCCTCTTATATGCAAATCAAAAATGTAATTTTCCAGTAAGGTAGTAGATAAATAAAATGAAACCGAGAGTTATAATGTTTTAGGAGAAAGATTAAAGCCAAATCATAAAAAAGTAACCTAATAAACGTTAACAAATTACCGTTAAATGCGTGGTGTTTAATGCGGAATCAAAATATTTACCCATATGTCACCAGATAACAAATAGCATCAATATTTAGTAATATAAATACCACTCTATTTGTCTAGCCATCCAAAATCAGGTTTATCATTAACTTGTTTCGCGTAATTACCAGGTTATTACTTTTTTTTATTTGGTGTTAATAATATAGTGGGTGAGTCTTTTAATTCACGCTTAGAACATTGAACTACTAGAAGGAGCTGTTTTAGACCTAGGGCAGGGTGTTTGAGTTCAAAATCTTCATCCCATTGTTGTCATATGAACCTAATACGTTTTCCACTGTTTTTAATATTATTTAAAATACCTTCAATAATTTTTAGTTCCGTTGGATTAAATGGTCTAGATATAGTAATAAAAATATATGTTTCTATAAAAAAAAAACTAAAAATGTATTCAAGTAGGATGTACAACTATAAAAATAAGAAAAAGATGCTATGAAAATCCCTATTCACACTGAAATTAATGACAAGCCGGCAACACAGATTTCCTGCCTTTGTTTGCGTACCGATAATAACTCTCCCAATCAAGTTGGCCTGGAAAAAACCGATAAACGCAGACTGTAAACGGGCAGGCGCGTCGATTCCGTCAGCAGTGAAAGTGTCATTAAATTATCGAAAGGTCACTACGATGCCAGGCATGGATTTTTAAATGCTTGCGCAGTAGATTTTTGGTTAATGGCCTGGTGACCCAAACAGTTTCAAAGCCATCCGCGATCTTGAATTTTCTCCTTTGTTTTTCATAGTTATTTTCGTTACACATTTTGAAGCATTTGGGCCATTATAGTATCTCATAGTTATATGGTTTACCAAGAATGGCCAGATATGACGAATTCTAACCTAATATTTAGCTAATTTTTAATTTAACGTACCTGTGAAACGAAATATTGGAGTCTCCGGGCTTCTGTTTCCACTTGCATATATTAATACACTTCGGAACCATTTTTTGCCACAAACTTTTCATAAAAATATTAAAAAAAACACTATTGACAAGCGCTGAAACTTTCACTTTCAAAACAATAATGATATTCCAGGAAAAATCGAGAAACCGCAACATTGACTACTAAAGAAAATGTTTAAGAAAAACACATGTTAAATTTTCAAAAAACGTCGAAAGTTTTAAATAGGTTGTGAGTATTATATATTGTGTATATTAGCTTTTTCAACATTTATCTTGAACCTCATTAACCAGACAGACCAGACTCCTTCTAGTAGTTCAATGTTCTAAGAATTCACGTTCCAATACACAAGAAACGTTACAGAAACGCATAATAACAAAGAAATTAACGTCAGTGGGGCACCGAGGGTAAGGGGGGGGGGGTGTTTTGGGATTAAACCTCACCTCCCGGGAAGCCTGGTTATATACAATTGGCACAATCAAATAACAGCAGAAAAAAAATATATATAGGGAATAAAATACAAGAGCCTGGACATTAATTTTTAACAAAAATCTTTAAAAAATCATAAATTGCAAAGTTTTTCGTCTGCGGCGCTACAAAACCTTTCATTTTTACGATTTAGTTCGTTCATGACCTCTATAAAAATGTCTGATTTCTGTATTTGTTTTCAATTTGGATCACCATCAACAAAATGGTCTTTTTAATGTAATTTTATCAAAACATTTTGTCTGCGATTTGGTGTCAAAAATGGCATTTTAAGTGTAATATTCGCAAAAATTTTCACTTTTAGAAACAAACTAAGGGTAAATAAACAACTCAAATTCCTAAAACTGCCATCAATATTTACGATTTTATTTTAATTTTAAGTAAAAAATTGCATTTAATTTTAAGTGTTATTTTCTCATGATTTTTACATCAAATTTAAATTTGGTTAACACCCCCCCCCCCCATTGGAGCTCAGGTTCGCGCTTGTGAGCATCTGTTTCCTTGTATATTCATTTATCCTTAAAAACCACTCCCCGAAGCCAGTTCCTGAGTGCGCCACTGCAAACAGTATCTAATGGTTCAGTTAGATGCCTTTACTAAAATTTAAAAAAATATAATTATATTTGATGAACAGAAATTGTCTATCTACTACCTATTATTTATATGTGTACAGATTAATATACACGTATAAACTCAGCTTTACAGCGTCTATTTTTTTATGTGGTCGCTCAGCGTTTTGTAATATGGCGTGCCTGCACTTTAAAAATGCAATATTCCCTTAACAAGCTTTAACAACCCCTTAAAGCGAGTTTAAAAGTTACGACCTTTTGATTTTTATCAAAGAAGACTTATTTTTTAATTGTCCTTTGGTCCTATTATTCGGAAACAATGTTTTATTATGTCAAACTTTTTAACTTTTAATTTAATTTTCTTTATTGGATTTAATATAGGTTTATTAAAAGAAATTCGAAACTGTTGGTCTGACCAAGAATTTTGATTTGATTTTGGGCAGTAATTTTTTGGAGAAATAAACAATTATTAGATACATAAAGCTGTTTGTAACTCATCGCGATATACGTATCCGCATCTAGCGAGAACCAACCACATTAATTGGTCAGAAACTTGTACCACGTTCGAAAAGAGCAGATATATTCTAATCTAAGGTGTTCTTGAACGCGATAGGTGTTGAGATGCGTAAGGTATCACGTATCGTTAAGGCACACGTATCGTATCTCAGCACCTATTGCGTTCAGAAACACCTTAAATTAGTATATATCTGCTCTTTTCGAACGTGCTACAAGTTTCTGACCAATTAATGTGCTTGGTTCTCGCTAGATGCGGATACGTATACCGCGATGTCACAAATAGCTTTATGTCTATTTACTTCTTTTCGAAATGTAAACCTTAGAGTGTTCTTTAAACATGTTCAAACCCCAAAAAAATACTACTGCATGTATTTAAAAGACATTTATAACCTTTTAAAGAAATTTTTTGTACAAAATTTAGTTTATTATTAAATCATAGAGGCTGCATTTTGTGAAATTTATATAAAGACATTTTATTTCTGGTTATTTCAGATCACATAACAAAAAATACTATTTGGTTCATTTATATAATTATTTGGTACAAAGAGAAAAAAAACAAAAAGAGCCTCTCAGGCAGGGGTCCGGACAATGGTTGATCTATACATGCATTAATGCGATATAAAACTTTTCCCTCTATTTCCAAAAACACCTAGTATGTTAATTTTTTCTGGGTTTTAAAGTAAAATGGTAAAATCATCTCCATAAGATTAGGGGTAATTCGATTTTGAAGGGGGTAAAGGGATATTCTGCATCTCAAAAGAAAAAAGTCACAGAGGTTTAGAAATTGGTATTATAGACTGTACTAATAAAATAGATGGACACGTGTTTCAGCATTTTTCTACCAGCCCCCTGTTAATACAGATAATTACCCATCATATTTAATAAAAATTTTCATGTGTTAATGGGTTGTTGGGTATCAAACTGAAGGAAAGGAAGGAAGGAAAGTCCAGCATCGAGAAAAGTGTTTTTGTATTAACTTTTGCGATTTTTTATTACCCGTCCCCCTTCCCTTCCCCTTCCAACCCCATATTTAATAAAAATATGGGTAGTGTGGTATCAAACTAAAGGAAATAAACTCCAGAATCGAGGAAAGTGCTTCTTCTATTATTTTTTAGATTTTTTGTTACCCTTCTCCTCCCCCCCCCCCCGCCAAAATGTTCGATAAAAACAATGAACTGTTAAAAAATTAGTTACCTATAAAACCGGAATCTTAGAAAATGTTTTTCTTTTAAACTGCTGGAAGAATTTTGTGCATTATTTGGATTTCTGGGCAGTACACAGGATTTATTTCATCAAAATTGGTTCCAAAATAAGTCCTCAATAATAATGTTTAATATTTTTTTTGTTTAGTCCTTGTTATTTACCGATATATTGGCATGATTTTACACACATTCTGCTGTTTCAAAATCGATCATTACGATTATCCAACGCAGCAAGACTTTCTTAATAATTACAAAAAACGATTAAAAAATTTGAACATATCGTAATGAACCATATTTTATTTCAAATTTAGATATTGGCAACTGTTTTTATAATAATCGAAACGCCTGAAATAATGGGACCTTGTCATGCGGAAATCTAGATTCGAATTTGGTTGCCGATTCTCATTTGTTTCATAGTTATTGTACTAAAATGAACGCGGTCATTCTGTTTAATTTTTTGTGGTTCATTAGTGTCTCGAGCATTTTTGGTACGTACATTTGGGTGTTGGATATCAGGGAATTATTGAAATACGGCCGCACTGAATCGTGCCTACTTAGCGTCGACCTTAACACAGGCTGTGCTTGGCCCTAGGTGCAAATTAAAGAATTATCGAACGCGCCTCTAGTGAAACGGTGACGACACGTCTTTTATTTCTAACCTACCAAATATATGCTGCCTGTTTCTTCCAAATTCTATGTTGTTTTTTTCACATTTTCATATTTAAAAGTGTTTTTGAGTGATTGAAAAGCATGGAAGATGGGTTGGAAGCAGTGGGCTCGGTGGAGGTTGGAGATGAGGACCTAGAATTTGTGATTTTAAATAATATTTAAAAAAAAATCTCAGTTTAGAACGAGGCTCGATTTTATGATGGATGCGACAGTAGAATAGCTTACTTCACTCGTTGCGTACGTAGGGAAGGACGTAACGTCAGCTGTTCGGTCATCGCCTTCACCATAAAATCGGGCCTCGTTCGAAAAATGGTATAAACAAGTAAAAAATGTAGTGCCTGTTGGCTTTGTTTTGAACGCGTTAGGTTTAGTGTAAACGGATGCGTTAATTAATATTTTGCAACCCTGAAAAATTAAAAGAAAAAACAAAAAGAAAATTAGTTATACCCATTAATTATTTACGAAAAAAAATTGAAAATCATTTTTTAAGCAATGTTCTGGAATTGACAAAAATAATTTTAAAAAATGTCGGTCTTGGATTTCGTTTTTAATTAAAAATCGATATTTTTTGTTCATTTAAAAACTTGGTTCTTTATTTTATACTTAAACCGAGTTTGGAGGCAGGTTTAAACTCCCAAATTCGTCTGTTTAAACCAAGTTTAAATACAAAAATCATGTTTTATAGGAAAATTAAGCGTAGAAATCTTTTATTTCGGGAAGAAGGTCCCAGTAAACACACTTGTGGCTTTAACCTAATATTTATATAAATCTAAGGTTAATATATTTATGTAAAATATGTTACATAATATTTACGTAAATCTCATATAAAAATATTTTTATAAAAAAAATTATGTAAACATTACGTGAAAACTTTGACAGTACATTTAAGTGATCATAAGCAATGTTAATTTTACGTAAATAATATGACTTTATTAATAAATTATTAAAATTTACGTAATAATTACGTAAATACTGAAACCTTAATTTTACATAAAAAATATTACATACCTATTATATAAAAAATTATATGTAATATTTGAGTAATCTACATTTAACATTTTACATAACTATTATGTAAACATTTTATATAATATTTATATCATCTAAATTACGTAAACGCTCTATAACATGATTTACATCACATTAAAATTTTTAAATTTACGTAATTATTATGAAAAATAATTACATAATTGTTACGTAACATTTTTTATGTATAAGTTATGTCATCTAGGTTATGTAATTTCGGTCTAAAATTATTTGCGCATGTCATGCAGATTAATGTGACTTAAATTTGACCTTATTAATAAATAATTGTGATCTCTATGTGACCTTAAATTTACATAACAAGGTAAACCTGTTTTTACTTAACTCTTTTGTAACATGGATGTATTATTTATGTAAACGGTATGTAATTTTATTTACATCACATTTATGTAAAAATTAGGTGGGCTTTGCGCATGGCATTATGCAGAGTTTTCTCACCTTAATGTGACTTAAATGTTACCTTATTGTGACCTCTGAGTGACCTTAAATTTACATAACAAGATAAATCTGTTATGTAAATCTTAAGTAATTTTTACATAACGGTGTTTACTGGGTTTTGTAATTTGTGAATTTTATATACATATTTTTTTTTAAATAGGTAAAGTGAACTGCATAGCACACACAGCTGATTTTGGCTTGTGTTTCGTTGTGAAAGCAAATAATTTTTTCTTGAAATCTTTTTAAAAATTTTTTTATTTTTTTTTAAATTGCGCCACTCACTATTATAAAAGAAAATTCGATTTGTTCCAAGCCTCCTATTTTTTTTTGCTGGCGACTGATCCTGTCTCTTTTGCACGTTTGTATACTTTTAAACGTTTTCGACAGATAATTTAAAATAGTTTCCTCTTTCTGGGAAAAGTTTGGAGCACCGCTTTCTAGCCATTTTTTTTGGCCAAAAACGTCCGAACAACTCGAAAAAACACGAACTCAAAATTACTTAAAATTCTTGTCAAGCGTCAAATGTCAGTGTCAGTTCAATACCTAGATAGCGCTGGTTTAAACATGGTTTAAACCAAATTTAGTTTACATTTGAATTGGACAACCGCCTACTGAATATAAACTTGGTTTGGAGAAAAACTAAGTTCAAGTTAAACTAAGTTTAAATCACTATTAAACAACCGGACCTATGACACCCACCTAAATTTTGTTGTTTTTTTAGCCAAAAAAGTCGAAAAAAATGCCAGAATTCTCCATGGCAAAGTAGTTGACATTAAAGACCATCCCTACCAAGTGGCCTTGGTGGCGAAAGGCAGTAGAATTATATGTGGCGGTGTCATTGTGAAGCCAAGGTAAGATAAATTAATTTAGCACAAATTTTCCTTTCTTAGGACAAATAAACTAAAACATTCTTTTGCGACAAATAAATTATATTCGTTGAGACATATCCAAAAATGCCTTTTTTGTGATAACAACATATTTTTATCACTGAACTTCGACGTCATTTTTCAATGGATAAAAGCGTTATTTGCGACAGTCTCTCCAGGGCATAATGTCGACTATAGTAAATCGGGCCATCATCAGTTGCCGATTCTCGTCCAATTAAACAAAATTCCAATCGGACCGTCGTCGGCCGTAAAGCAGATAAGGTTTGCGTTGGAATAATGTCGACTATAGTAAATCGGGCCATCGTCAGTTGCCGATTCTCGTCCGATTAAACAAAGTTCCAATGGGACCGTCGTCGGCCCTAAAGCAAATAAAGTGGGTTTCGTCATAAAGTCAACTATAGTAAATCGGGCCGTCATCAGTTGCCGATTTTTGACCGATTAAACAAAGTTCCAATCGGACCATCGTCGGTCCCAAAGTGGTGTAGGTATAAAGTCGACTGTAGTAATGTGGACCTCCGTCAGTTGCCGATTATTGACCGAAAACTGAAAATCGCAAGTCGCCGATGACGACATACTGCCAACGTTGTCGACATTGGCACGATTCAATGCCGACGATTTGTGTTTGCTGGGTCGCCACCGAATCAAAGCATTTCGTAACTTAACCTTCTATTGTTGAAATTTTTAAGGGTAGTGTTTACAGCTGCGCACTGCACCCACACCGTAAACTTGACACCGAGAAAAAACTTGGAGGTCCTGGTTGGGGCAAACTATGTGGATGATGACGAAGGACAGCTGCACAAAATTAAGAAAGTCATCAGACATCCCGAGTTTTCATACAGCGTAAGGTTTTTTTTCGTTTTTTATTAAGCACGTTCTTACTTACTACGTCTATACGCACCTAAAACCGGTTTTATGTAAGAACGCTTTTAAACAAAAGCGCTTTGTCCAAGGGTTTATATGTCCTTCATCAAATTTCATTAAATGTCAGTTTAAAAAGTAAAATAAAAACAAAACAACAATGCCCTAAAGCGTTTTCAGAGTGTTTATACCGATCCAAAAATCGATTTTGAACCGATAAACCGCTTTCTTAAATCGCTTTAAAATAAAATCGATTTAGTGCTCAAAACTGTTTTAGTGTTACGACAAAATTTTCAAACTTTCTTTATATAAAACCGCTTATAAACCGTATAAACATCGTAACTGATCATTCCAAATTCTCCGGACCTATCCCAATATGTCCAACCTGTCACTCTGATTGTCAAAAAAGTGGTCCGACTCACGATATACTTAATACAATATGACATTGCGCATCTCAGCGTTACGTCACTGTTGCACGAAAAAAAAGTATCCTCAAAATAAATATAAATACATTAAAATTTAATAAATTATTTATTAATTTATGTAACAAAAATCCAAGATTTTAAAAAGTATTATAAAAATATATTACAATAAGATATTAACTGCTAAAATTCAGCATATTACATATAAAAATTCATCGTATATGGCCATTAAATATCTCTTATTTTGATATTAAATATATGTTTTATTAATATTTAATAAATTAATTTATTAAATTTTTTTTTCTTCAAATCAAACATTTCTCTTCTTTTTTTCCTGGAAAAGAATACCAAATTAAATACAAGAAATACATATCAAATTTGGCGACTAATTCATAAAAACCTAATTCTTTTAAATTTTAATAAAATTAAATGAGTTAAATGTTAAGACACTGTTCCTATACATACAAGTTTACAAAATAACGTTTAAAAAAAACTAAATACCCAAGTGAAGTCAGGCTGAGATTTTGTCCTAAAAAACACTTTGTTTATATATCCTTAAAAATTTTTATTTAAGCATTTTACTTACATATAATTTGGGTCATGTTATACTTGCATTAAAAAAAATGTGACCTAACTTACGCAATACAAAAACGCTGAACCACACATTTTAACCCCTGAAGTTTCGCACTGGAGATGTCGTTGAACAGCTGTGGTAAATTTTAAACAATATAAAGAATTTTTCATAAAAGGCAAAAATAAGAAAAAATAGTACATTATACACCTAGAGACTAAAGTGCCACATTTAATCCGGCGGCGAAAGGTTTGTAGCCCGACTTCTAATCCCTAAGTTGAGAGATTAAATTTATTTTTAATCCATTAGAGATTAAATTTCCTCTAAATCCCTTATGGATTAAAAGTGTCACTTAAGTGCCTAAAAAGAGTGATTTAAAGTACCTATTTAATCCCTGAAGTGCATAAAATATATTTGTGCCTCAAACTGTTTCAAAACTTACTTTGAAATTTCGCAAAAAGTTCTGGCAATTGCCAATCTTCTAAGAGTTTTTGCAAATCATTCATAACTTCCAAAACTGTTATTTTTGTCTACAAACTTACTCCAATCTACAGTAGACCGGGTATAACGAAAGATTTTATCAAGTTGCGGCCTTTGTGGGTCAATACACATCTGTCGCGTCCCACGATTGAATGTCGAATGACACTTTTTTAAAATTTCAAATTTTACTAGCTTGATATGAATTTTTTTTTTCACTTGTAATATTTTATATTTTACGAAAAAATTGTTCGCGTTTTATTTTTTTAAAGACTTTCAATATATAGTTTTAAAAAATTTAATAAATGCTGGTATTAAATTTTAAAACATTCATATTTTAAAAATATTTTGTGAAAATCTAATTATAAATATATAGCTATAAAATTGTACAAATTAATTTAAAATTTAAAAAAAAAATCAAAATTAAAATTAATCATGAAACAAAAAAACTATAAATAAAAAACTTCTTCTAGTCCTTGTTCTTCGGGTAAGGTTTCCAGCACTGAGGCCGCATTCCCCCTTTGAATGGCGATACTGATCCGCTGGGTGATGAAACTTGTAGCATTTTTTGTTTCAATTTTTTTTGCTATTTCAGAAATTAGTTTATCCCATGGACCTAGGGTTTCCACTGCAAAAGTATAAAACAAAAATCCTCTGTCTTCTAGCTCTTTATATTTTGTCCTTTTTTGTATTTCTCCTATCTTAGCCGCCTCTCCCGATTTATAAGAAGTTTTTCCAAGATAGGAGCTGCAAAGCGTGTCCTACAAATACCAGACGATTCTAGTTTCGCTGGAAATCCTGCTGAAACCAGAGACCGCTTTATAATGTCGTTGACCAAACAGTGACGAGTCCATCGACCTGCACTTTTTTGCAGCTAAGGCCATGAAGACCCAATTTACTCACTATTTGGCCACAAGTGCAGGTGTGAGACTCGCAAACAGGAAGACCAAGACGAAGGGTGACAGAAATACGAAAAGGCGAGTCATCAAATAAATTTCCTAAAGAAGAGGATGGCAAAGCATTAAGCCACGCGTTGCTCTCGAGCTCATAAAGAGCTAGAAGACGTGCTTGATCAAGTTGAGATTTTGAAGACAAAAAAATTTGCTGAAAGGATACGTTACACATTGCAGTATCGAAACCTCTTTGTGATTTTAAATTAGAAGTATCCGAAATGCCTGTTAAATTTTGATATTTATTTGATGCTTCGATCAAAGCAAAGTCTGGATGCAAAATAATTTCCTCAGGAAGAATTTGTGGAAAAAGATATGATGAATCATTCAAAGTACCACGAAAAGCTGAGTAACAAAGGGATGAGCTATTTCTGATTCCTAAACCACCTAATTTAATTGGAACAATGCACAGTGACCAAGCATTCGAATCAATTTTACAGTTTATAATATCTTCTAAACTTCCAGCATCCTCCAACATGGCGCTGTCCGAAGTAAATAAATGAATCTTGGAATCGAAAATGAATGTTTTAATAAATAATAGGCAGTATGAGAATTTAGAGTTAAAAGTTTATCGGAAAATTTTGTAAAAACATCATAAAAAAATAAACATAAAAAAATAAAATAAGATAAAAAATAAACATAATAACATAATAAACATAAACCAAATAAATATATTTTCTTTAAAACACGTGTTAAGTATATCGTGGCCCCAATAAATTGGAATGAAGTGGACAAAGGTTTGTGGAAGCACACATTAAACACCGCCTAAAGTTAAACTAGGGTTTACCATTGCATTGTTTAGGGGTTGGACAACGACATATCAGTTCTTCTACTAGAAAACCCGATAGAATTCAGTGATAAGGCTCAAAGCATAGACATTGAAAAAGACGACCCTCCAGGCGGCTCTAAAGCCATCGTGTCCGGCTGGGGACGAACAGAGACCGGGTTTCAATCGAGAAACCTTAGGGCTGTTAATTTGGGTAAGATCAGTCTATATTTTTTGCAAATATTTCAGGCTGTGTTATCAAATTTTCGGGAATGGGTTCCATTATTTTGTTTTTGATTTTTTTTTATTTGTTTAACCTTTCTCTCTTATTTTAAGGATCTTTTCAAGGATCAAAAAGGATATTTTTTCACGTTGACACCTCTTCATCCTTGAAAGATAATTTCAACATATCCTAAAAAAATGAATAATTAAAATAATGATAAGCATTTTATTTTACTTTTTATAACGAAATTAATATGATTAATGTTTTAGTTCTGGAACACCGTGACAAATGTCAAAATTACTTTCCGGGGGTGTTCCATCCCACCATCACCAACGGAATGGTATGCGTGAAGCCACACCACAAGTCTACATACTACGTAAGTTTATTTTTAATAAAAAGAGAGCGAAACAAAAATTCACACTTTTTTCTCACGTAATTTGCAGTAAAAATTTGGTATACGTAGGTAGGTTTGGTGACAATACCATATTTTATGAAAAAACTAGGTTTGTTTGGGTGGTTCAGGAGATATGAGGTTGACATGTTTTTGGACGTTCGATGTATTAACACTAAAAAATTTAAAAAAATGATTTTTCAAAAGTAAAATAATTTTACTTCGTTTATCAATCAATATCAATATCAATAATATAGGGTGGGCCAAAAAATCTTGCACACTTTTAAATTTGCTATAGCTTTTGATCGAATCGATTCAAATTTTTTTAACTTTTTTGAAAGATAAGACATGAGATTTTTCCGATCCGGTTCAAAATTTTACATTTCGCAAAAATTCAAGATGGCGGACCGTTTTGAATATCGGATAATTTTCACCCCCCCCCCCTTCAAAAAAAATACGTGCGGCACTGAATAAAATCTAAGTCATTGCGACAGAAGCCTTATGTATGCGTTCTATACCAAGGCATTACTTAATTAAATCGGTTGACAGATAAGAAAACTGTAAACCTCTGAAATATGTGGTTTTGGACTCGACATTGTCATCTGCAAAAAATCGCAGGTTTTGCATTTGCTTTAACTTTGGATCGGATTACTTGATTTTAAACATTTTTACATTTTTGGATGAACAAAGCTTGGGGCTTTGACATTTTTCGAACATCCTAGATGGCGGACAGCTTTAATACGCTTTAACCATTGGGTAATTTCACTCCCCTAAAAAAGTAACAAAACAAAATCAACTACTGATTTTTTAGCTAGAGTGGCATGTATTGGTTATTTGGCCGAGCCTAAGCTGAGTTTACTTTGTTATTAAACATCAAACACTTATATTTTAATAAATTTTTTTGCGCACGTATACTTTTAAATAAAAATGACCAAATCGTTACGGCGTCTATTAAAAGCATCGGTAATGTTTCTTTGGGGCAAAATTCGATGGGCCTCTGTGATGCTTTGACACAGTTCGTTAATGTCACCATAGCTGCGGCCATTTCTGTACACTTCTTTTTCTAAATCTCCCCAATACTGGCTGGTAGACAGCCAGTATTGAGGAGATTTAGCCAGATTCAAATCGGGGCTGTTACCAGGCCACTCAATGGGCCTAATAAAATCTGCGACATTGTCCTATATGCATAAACAGGCAAATTTTAAGCAAAGGGGCATTTAGTTTAGGTCACCATACTTGATGATCAATTTTTAATTTCTTAACCGATTTAATTTAGTGATAACTTCATATATGCAGCAGGGAGGGAACTTTTGCCGCATTAATTTAGATTTTATTTAGTATAGGTACCAAACATAAACTTGTTTTCGAGGCAGAGAAGGGGGGGGTGAAAATTACCCATTATTTAAAAGTGTCTGCCATCATGGATTTTTGAGAATTGTTAAATTTTGAGCCACAACTTAAAAGCCTTAAGTCTATCTAAAGTTACAGCAAACAACTCCACTCAATATAAAAGCCCGTGTTTTTTTTTTTTATTTTTAAGTGATTCCTTGACTTAGATTTTCTCCAGTACCGCACATATTTTTTTTTCAGGGAGGGTGAAAATTTCCCGTTATTTAAAACGGTCCGCCATCTTGGATTTTTAGGAAATGTCAAATTTTGGACCGGATCGAAAAAGTCTCGTGTCTTGTCTTTATAAATAGTCAAAACATTTTAAAATCGACCGATTCGATCAAAAGTTATAGCAAATTCATTGGCCCACCCTTTATATAAATTATAGGTTAAAATTATAACTACTTCACTATGCCGTTTTTTTTATATATTTCTTCTTTTTTAGGGAGATTCAGGAGGTCCACTAACGGTCAATGGAAAATTGGTAGGCCTGGTATCTTTCGGTAGGACCATTAAGCCTAGCAAGAAAACTACAGTTTTTACGCGAGTGGGAAAACACATCGATTTCGTGGAGGATGTAGTGCCTGAAGAATATATGAAAGAGGACTAAAATAATTGTAGTTTTTTTTGTTTTGGATTTGGACCAAAAACAGTGTCAAGTGTATAAAGCACAAAACAAAACCACTAAAAAGACTAATACTCCTCAACACAACGCGACGTAATATTCAAAACTGAATTGGCTAATATAACATAGTTTGTTCCACGATACGGAGATGAGAGCGGGGCGGGCAACGCACTTGCTTGCTCGATGTTTGTTTCTTGTCAGGTGCTATGTTGTTGACAAACTTCAATGTACAGTCAAAGGCGAAGAAAATGTTTTAGCACATTTTTTGTTATTTTTCTGGGAAAACTTTTGAACAAATTTTAGGAATCACGTCTTTCATTTTTATACATAAGTTGTGAAACACCCTACCTATATTAGACAATGTAATAGAAAAGCTTGACTCTGCAACGAAACAGCGCTGCACAAAATAGCGCGTAACAAAAGAGCGGGATCGAAGAAGCGCTGTGACAAAAAAGCGCATAATATTATAGCGCTGTAAGAAAATAGCGCTTGTAGCAAAAGAGCGCTTATGACAAAATAGCGCGTAACAAAATAACGGTGTGACGAAAGACCGCTTTAAGTATAGTATGTATAAACATTTGCAAGATAATTCTTAACATTTATCAAGGAATATTTTTTGGGAATATTAATTTTTGAAAATATTTGTTTTTGCACATCGTGTGGCTCTGAAACCAGTTCTAAATCTTGTTTTATGTATTTCACTGTTGCTTTGCTACTTACTTTTATCACTGTTGTCACTAGTTTTGTTACAGCGTTGTATTGTTACGCGCTGTTATGTTATACCGCTCTTTTGTACCTCGCTCTTTCGTTACAGAGTTCACTAGATAAATGTAAACCGCCAACGGCAAACCGTACTTATCAATCAAAGTTTTATTTAAAAAAGGCCAGTTCCAAACATCAATTCAAATATATATTCAAATATGTATAAAAATTGGAACCTTATCCCGGATGCTTCACGTAGTATTGTATAATAATAAGTTTTTTACACTTTCTTCGTTATTTAAAAACTATGGGTTATTTTTATTTGAAAAAATGAGGGAAGGTTTTAAAAAAACAAATAATATAAGCAAAACAAAGTATTTTTTTACCTTTTATAGGGGCTCGAAAAATGTATCAAAAGCTATTAAAATAAAAAACCAATGTTCCTTTTTCTGGTTCTCAAACCAGGAAAAAACTCGAACACAACAACCACTGACAGGTCACTATTTTTATACTATAATTCAAGGACGGCAGATACACTGGATTCATCTAAGGTATTTTTTAAGGGCACTGTTTTAACGAAGCCTTGATGATCTAGAAACTAAGTTATTTTTTATTTGAACGAATTTACATTATTTTCTGTTTATTGTAATGTTTGATTTTTTATTTTTTGTATTGTTGCTTTCTAGTAGCACTTAAAAAACGAACAAATACCTACACACATTCGACGTAATATTATACAATCCGAAACATATGAAGTGATGCATATAAACCTAATTCAAAACAAGAGGCGTGCTACAAAGACACCGGCAGGCAATATACTAACTACTCTAAATTTTCGCACCTATTTCAGCTCTTGTACTCAGTGTCAATTTTAGATCCTAGAGATCCATTTCAAACTATATTGACAAATTCCTAGACTCTCATAATAGCACGCATCCATGTTTCGACGAAGGGGGACATATTTGACTTTTTTCCGCAAAATTTCTTAAAAAATATCCCTCGACAAAAAGTATTTTAACAAAAATATAAGATAAGATATTTTGAAAGAATTTTTTCTCGAGCATTTTTACAGAAATTTCGCACAAAAATGTCAAAAGATATTGAAAAAAATTTCATCCCTTGTGATATATCTGTTGAATAATTTTCAAAAACATGTCGACTGAAAAATGCACTTGCACTTGCACACACAGCAAACACGGTTCCCTCGGGCTTTCGTCGGTCCGATGTCGATTGCCGAATTTGCCGTCATCGGCACGACGTCGATTTATGCGATGTAGGCCCAATGTATGTTTGCCGACGCAGCGTTCCACTGTAGCCCGCTGTCGGACCAATTGTAAATTTTACTTTTTGCTGATGTCGGCGATTGATGAAGGTTGTTGGTAGCTTAAAGCGGCCCGACAATGGCAAACCACAAAGGTCCGATAATGGTTGGATAATAAGAACTCACATCAGCCTCTCAAAGCGGGCCGACGTCGGTGATTGACGAAGGTCCGTCGGTGGTTGCTTGACACGATCCGACATTGGCAAACTACAAAGTTTCGATAATGCGGGTGCTTATCCAATCGGGCTGGTTTAAGTGGCAGAAGAGGTGATTCTTACAGAGAAGTACCACCATCTTATCAAGTCCGCATTCTAGTTTTGAAATATCTTTGTTCATTATGTATATATTATTATCTTCCACTGTACAGGGAACATAGTGACATTAGAGCGCCATCTCTACATACTAAGAAGAAACTATTAGGCAGTTTAAAAATTTTAAGGTGACGTAATCGGACTATCGTCAGTTGCCGATTCTCGACATCAAACAAAGTTCCAATCGGACCATCATCAGTTGCCGATTCTCGACCGATTAAACAAAGTTGCAATCGGACCATCATCGGCCCTAAAGCAGATAAGGTTTGCGTTGGCATAATGTCGACTATAGTAAATCGGACCATCGTCAGTTGCCGATTTTTGTCCGATTAAACAAAGTTACAATCGGACCGTCGTCGGCCCTAAAGCAGATAAAGTAAGCGTCGGCATAAAGCCGACTATAGTAAATCGGGACATCGTCAGTTGCCGATTCTCGACCGATTAAACAAAGTTCCAATCAGACTATCATCGGCCCTAAAGCAAATAAGGTTCGGGTTGGCATAATGTCGACTATAGTAAATCGGACCATCGTCAGTTGCCGATTGTTGTCCGATTAAACAAAGTTACAATCGGACCGTCGTCGGCCCTAAAGCAAATAAAGTGGACGTCGGCATAAAATCGACTATAGGAAATCGGGACATCATCAGTTGCCGGTGTTCGACCGATAAAATAAAATTCCAATCGGAAAACTGAAAATCGCAATCTGTCCAACATCGGGCCAGAGTGTAGTCGCCGATGCCGACACACTGCCGACGATTTGTGTTTGCTGGGCACATTTTGCCCCTTGAAAAGCTCAAGTTTTGACCAACGGCGCACTATATTTCTTAACACAGTAAAAATGAGCAGAAATTAACTGGACTTATCTTGTGTTAATAAACTGAAATGTTCCAAATTACGCTGACAGAATCAACTAGTAGGTAGTAATCTTGACCTTAATCTAAGCAGCAGTCAGTTTGATTTTTCTGGGTTTAAAAATTACAAGACCCAGTACACTTAAAGAGGCGGAAGCGTGCCAATCACTGAACTTAAAATTAAGGTGGAAGATAACACCTTAGAACCTTAGTTCTAAGATAAACAAGTTACAATATACCGTGTACAATAAGTAATATGAATAGGTGGCGATATTCGCTTACTAGCCTCTTCCATATAATCACCCTGAGAAAAAAAAATGTTTTAAATATATAACTAAATTATAACAACCATCTATACTCTAGTAACAAGAACAACTACGCCATTCAGATGAAATGAAATAATCACTACGCATGCACGTAGTATAAAGATCCAATGGCCTATTGGTAATAGATTGATTTATCTTAACATTGATAAGGAGTAAGAATAATAAAAAATAATAATCAATCAGAAGTTACCTACACACTTAACAATTTAAATAGTTAATCTTAGCTGATTCCTTGTAATCAACCCCCTGATGCCCTCTCTAAATGAAAACACACTGGCTGAGGATTTAATATATTCGGGGATTTTGTTGTACATTTTAACAGCAGTAAAACTAAAAGACTTTCTATAAAGTGCGGTCTGGTGCCTAGGCACGCGGTAGAGACTACGATGTCTAGTAGTCCTAAAATGAACCTCGCTACATCGTATCAGTTTGGAAGAAAGGTATGATGGTCTTTTGCGTTTATTTAACCTATACATAAATGTTGCCAATGAAACAAGGTATCGTTCATCAAGTTTTAGCCACTTACAATCAGTGTAACTTGGAGAAATGTGGTCGAATTTTCTAAGATTATAAGCATATCGAATGCAAGCGTTCTGCAGTTTCTGGAGGCTTTCTCTGTCCCTATTTATTAAAAACGTCCAATAAAGAATATTACAATAAGATACCAAAGAAACAATTAAACTATCACATAGCTTTAATTTTACTTCTTTACTTAAAAATTTTTGTTGAAATCGGAGGGCCTTAAGTTTACTCTATGACTTCTGCATGAGATAGTTGACATGCTTGTTAAAGGTAAACTTGTTGTCCATCCATACCCCCAGATTCTTTGCAGACTCTGAAGGCTCTAGTATTTGACCATTTAAAATTATTTCGAACCTCTGATCCCGGACCACCTCAAGGCGCTTTGGACCAACGATAATCAATTCAGTTTTGGCTTCATTAAGCTTCAAACCATGAGCAGCTGAAGCTGTAGAGATGATTTTTAGGTCGTTATTAATCTTTTGCACCGCATTTTGAAGATCCTCAAGTAAAAATGGGTAGTAAAGTTGATTATCGTCAGCGTACTGGTGTGAAAGGCAGTTTTCGAGCATTTTTGGAAAATCAGCAGTGTACGCTGCGTATAAAATTGGACCCCATATGCTACCTTGCGGAACTCCTTTGTCACAGTTACGAGATTCAGAAAAGGTACTGTTCCAAACAAAAAATCTTTAAAAAAACCAAGTTCTACATTTTCAATACCAAAAAATTTAAGCTTGGTGCAGAGTACTGCATGGTCCAAAGTATCAAACGCCTTGCTGTAGTCGAGAAGAAGAAGGCATGTGTTAAGTTTGTTGTCGGCAGCTTCGATAATGTCGTCCGTTACCTTCAGCAGCGCAGTGGTTGTACTGTGTGCTTGACGAAAACCAGACTGAGATGGTGGTAGGATATTTTGCTCTTCCAGATAGTTTGTTAACTGTCGTGATACAATTTTTTCAACCACTTTGGAAAGAGTAGGTAAAATGCTGATAGGCCGAAAGTCTGCCACGGACGATGGCGAAGGAATTTTCGGGACAGGAATTACATTGGCGCTTTTCCAAACTGACGGAAAACAGACATTTGAGAAGCAAAAATTAACAATAAAGGTAACGTGTCTTGAGAGAATGGGTAGTAATAAGAGAAGCATTTTAATACTGATCCCGTCCACTCCCCGCGCACCCGTTTTAACTGACTGCATAACTTTTGTGACCTCCTCGCAAGAAGCTAGTTTAAATTTAAATGTTTCGGTGAGGGCCCAAAAGCGTCGATTGAAGCCTTGCGTAGAATATCTTTAAGATTTTCTACTACGTCTATTTGAGGAGGAACAAAAAAGTAGTTTGCACCGAAGACGATCAGAGATTGTACTGATCGAAACGTCGTGTATAAATAAAATATAGACAATGGAAGTCCGAAACACAGAGTTCATTTCAAACACATCATTGTCTCAAACTTTCAAACAAACAAAAAAGTAATTAGGAAATTAAGTCAGTCCAAGATTTTTTGGCCCTCCCTATATATTATTATGGATTAAACCATCAAATGGGAGAGACGAGTGAAGAGGGGGCGGTAAAAAATGTTATTTTTATGTACGTATTGCCGATTCGGTGCATCCACACCGATAAAAAATACTTACCTACTCAAAACTGAATAAATTGGACAACTTAATCATCTATGTTTGACAGCTTACAGACAAAAATCCTGAAGGCGTCCAAGATTCAAGTTTGGTGTTTTTAAAAGGATAATTCATTGCCGTTAAGCAGCTGTAAACATTTTAGGAATCCCCTGAAACAATTTCTAAATACACCACAAAATATCAAGCGTGACATAATTTTTGTTATTTTTGACGTTTTTAACAAAAAGCTTTTCTTTTGCATGATGTTTAATTTTATTAAAACTAGGGGTTCCATCGTGACTTGTTACATTTAATATTTTAGCATATTATATAGCCTTTTAAAAAACATATTTGACAGGTCTGTAAAGGGAATGTGGATTAAAAAATTTGAAGTTAAGCAGCCGGGGTCAAAATTTGAGATTTTGTAAATTTTCTGAACATGCGTCAATTTCCAATTTTTTTGTGAATTTTCCGTGGCAAGAATTTGCAGTTTTTTTCTATCGACGAATAGCTAGGACCTTCTTATAGTCACTTCAAAATGAATTTGCACAATCCCGTTCATAAATAAACAATATATTTTTTTTGTAAATTTTTAGAAAAAAAAATATATTTTTAAAAAAATTTCAAATTGATTATTTTTTTATGCAATCAACCGGAAGTAAAATATCATGTTTTGCATACCATATTAAGGCCATTTCATGGCCTTTGAAGACGTTTAACCAAAATTTTAAAATGTTGACACTTGACTGAGATACAGCTGTCAAACCCTATGTCGAAAAATCGAAAAAACTGTCAAGTTTGGAGTACCTTAGGGAACAGTCCTGGGTCCTATTTTTTTTACAGTTTATATAAATGATATGCTAAAACTCGGGCTGAAAGGTACAATAGTTAGCTTTGCAGATGACACGGTCCTGCTATTCAGAACGAAAACTTGGCAAGACGTTGAAAAACAAATTGAGGAAGATTTTGTAAAATTAAAAAACTGGTTTCAAAATAACAAACTCTTAATATAAATAAAACAAAATACATTCCATTTTCGTCCTATAAGACTAATCTGCAAAAACTCGGGAACCTAAAAATTGAGCACTACGAGATACCAGAAACCTCATCGAATACCTTGAAATTAAAATTGATAAATAATTTAATGATATGGGATGTGCAGATATATTATTTAACAGGAAAAATAAGAGGGCTTCTGTCAAAATTTTCATATCCGAAGGACTTCCTTGATAAAGAGCATCTAAAAATATTGTACATGTCATTGATGCAGAGCCATCTGACTTATGGAATCCTTGGATGGGGTGGTGTTGCTGAAAGTCACATAAAAAAATTGTTAACACTGCGCGGAAATAAAACATACCCAACTGATAATCTTTTTGCAGAAAGTAAACTGTTGGACATGAGACAGTTATACTGTTTTGAAATCTTAAAAAATATCAAAAAAGAAACAATAAATGTCAATATAAACATCAGATCAACAAGAAGCGACACCGCCGCCGTCGCATGTTTAAAGCAGTTACCCATGGACAGAAAAGCATAAATTATTTTTCACCAAGGCTGTACAATATGCTTCGAAACGAACTTAAGTCTTGAAACAGTCATAAAACGTTTAATATTAAAACTAAATTATGGATACTCAACAAGGGTAGGGAAGTTTTTAACAAATTATTAAATCTTAACTACTTAAAAAAAAAGATCTCAAAAACTACTATTAGCGACTTATAAACCTTATAATGACATTAAACCCGGCTTTGTAATTTTAACTCAGATTTGACTTTGACGTGGTTCCAACCAACGCAACGTTTATACATATTATTTGTAAAAATTTTTACTTTGATTTTGTAATGCAAATTTTTTGAATAAACGTTCTTCTTATCTTACCTTAATACCTAAATTTGGACAAAATGCCAATAATTCGCTTTACAAAACGGGACTCTACTTTTAGTAATTCAAAACCTGTTGTTGCATTTGTTACAGGAGTTTATGACAAACCTTATTTTGTAAAAACCCTTGTCACTTTGGTATTTGGGTTTTTTTTTTAATCTTGAATTTTCCACAAAATTCAACTCAAAGCGCCTTTAAATCTTCAACATTTTATGTGAAAAAGAAGCGCAAATATATGAAATTTAATAAGCTATTAACGTCGTACCTCAGTTTGGTACCGGTAGTCAAAGCGAAGCATAGTTGGTACCACCAGAGAAAGGTACCATCAAAGAACGTAGTCGGTCAAGTGCAATAGTGTAATGTCGAGATTTACCGCTAGTTTTGAATCTGTGATTCTGTGTTTCGCCGTTTTTGGGGCAAATTTTTGGAGATGTGCTGGTAAATAACATATTAAGTACCACGAAAAACTCAATATCGTTTTTAATTTCAATTATCATATGGTTTCTATTGTTTTGTAGTGGAATGGACTACTGTGTCTTTTTAATATTTTTTTTATTTTTTTCTTAATTTATTTTAGCTGTCGAAAATTGTGATCTTAATGGGATACTTTTTTACGAAGACCTAGGTTGCAAACCTATTTTTGACAGAGGCTCATATCCAAAGTATGTATAAATTTAGCTAGTTAGAAAACCAGGTTTTCTTTAAACTGTTTAGAAATTTAACAAAAATCTCAAAACAACTCGATTTTATGTAGAAGGGACATTTTGGCTGCATTGAATTTTTTGTAGATTGGTCTTCTTATTCAATGGGTAAGTACCAGCAATATTTAAATAAATAAATTGCGTCAAATAATAAAAAAAAAGTTAATAATTCCTAAATTTTTAAAATGTTTTACATCTACCACTTTCCCTATATAAATTTTGGGGGAAAAGCTCTCACCCCTTGAAGGAGGAGCATTTAAAAAAAAATCCAGTATAGCCAAAAAGTGTCTCTTTCAAACAAAATCAAGGTGTTTTTCTCTGCATCTTTTTAAATTTGATTGTCAACAAAATCATATTCCAAAATCGAGCGAAAATATCACATTTTATATTTTCAGATCATGCCCGGCATCATACGATTGCCTAGGCCTTAAAAAGTCATCCTCAAATTGTTTCCTGAAAGGAAAAGTCTACGAAATAGGAGATCCAGTCGACTCAAAAATCACAGCGTCGAACTGTGATTTGGGATGCTCTTGTCAAAAGGATCACAACGACAAGTAAGTGTGCTGCATGCAATTTTTAATTTTTAATTTAAAATATTTAATTTTTAGTTTTAATTTTTAATTTTTTTTATTTCATTTTTATTTTTTTTATTTTTTTTAATTTGTTTTTAATTTTATATAATTTTTTCAATTTGTCTTTTTTTTTATATTTATATACAAATTAAATCCTTGATTAAACTAACAAAATTACCCTCGTTAAAATTTACCTTAGTTCAAACTTTGAACTTAAACTTTAAGCCAATACTGGTTTCTGGATCATCAATTTCAAAATTCACGTTTCTACCTACCTTTTTCTAAAAAAGTTAAATTTTTGGATTTAATTTTTTAGAATGAAGTTCAAATGTGGCATGATAGACTGCCCAGAATGGACGGTGAAACAGTCACCAATGGGTTGTTATCGAAGATATTCTCTTAACGATTGCTGTTCTGTGAGAGAAATGTGCTGTAAGTTAAAAATATTGTTTATATATCTCGAAACGGCTGACGGTTCTTTAAAAACAATATTCAAATCAATATTTAATACTTTCGTAAAGAAGACTACGTTTTTTCTAGCATATTCTTATTCAAAATTACTTTAATTGTTGTTTGAAGGTAGACAATTACTTACTTTATAGGGGCTCGTTAAACCTTTTAAATTTCAAACCGTTTTCCTAAAACGCATGTATAAACACTACCTAAACCGTTTTAAGAGGTCCGATGCGCTTTAGCTAAAATCGTTTTAAAGATGCGGATTAGCGTTTTTAAAACCGTTTAAACCCTCAAAACCGTTTTTGAATCCAGTGCTGCCAACCGAAAAGTTCAAAATGAGTTCAAGATCGATTCCGATGTAAACCAGGTATGTACCCACTATACCAACCAGTCGGCTTTTGGTTGCGTCAAGGTTGTCAGCGCTGGAGCATCTGATCCGAAAGCGTTTTTAATTTCAACGTATAAACAGTAGGCCAATGGCGGTAAACCGCATTAAAATAAAAACGGTTTACGGGCCGTATAAACTAAGTAATTGTTGAACTTAAGAGTAAACTAGAGTTTAGAACTTCCATTCTCTTTATTTTTACTTTTTTACAACGTTTCGAATGCTTATATATCTGCAATCGTCATCAGGTGAATACTAACAAAACTAAGACTACCTTATCTCATATATTATAGCATGTATTCAGTCAACCAAAAAAACTAACCTATGTTCAGTGAACCATGAAGTTTAAACTTGGTTGGCTCCTCTCTTTCAATCATGTCAACAGCATAAGAAACTGCATCGCATTCGTTTTAGTCGCCAAACAGAATTCAACCAATCACTTTCGTATATCGCAAACCAACTCATACTGGACAATATCTAAACTTCAAATCAGTAGTAGTAGTAGTAGTGTAGGGGCGGCCCTTCATGGGCCTTTTCTGCCATACCCCGTTCCTTACCCCTATGCGCCTACTTACGCTGCATCTCTCTCTCCGGACCTCCCTGTCTTTTTTACGAAGTTCAGTATGTCGGTCCATTTGAGCGAGTGCAGCTCTTCTTCCTCTATCGTGGGATATCCCCACTTCAGCTGCCTTAATCTGGCATATGCATCACACTCTGCTATCAAGTGCTGCGCCGATTCCTCTTCGAGCCCGCAAGCGGGACACACGGGATCTTCTGCTACTCTTTTTTAACCGATTGTGCCCAGTCAGCAGTCCAATGTCCTTTCGGGCCTTAATTTCCTAAGAGCCATTTAGTTCTGGCTACATTCGGACCATCGACGAATAGCTTGGACTGTCTACACTTTGACTATTGCCTCCAGGACGTCTTCAGTTCATTGTTCACCCATTTATTGAGCTCACTCTGTACCTGTTTCGGTCCCTAGTCTGGCAAGTTCGTCCGCTTTCTCATTCCCTTCAAATCAAACCACGCCACATTAACCAAACTAGGAGTTGCAAAGTATCTTATAGATCGAGCCACCTACATCTGCAATACAGAAGAAGCTTTAAATAAAGAAAACCCAAAAATTCGATTCGATCCCCGAAGGAATGGTTTCTCCAACTACACGATCAATAAAACTCTTCAGACCACACCAAAGTCTACAGACGTAAATACTGAAAGAAAGGCGACTCTTATAATTCCATCCGTCAAAGGAATCTCAGAAAAGCTACGAAAACTAGGCAACCAATACCATCTTCGAACTGTCTTTAAAACGACCACAACAATAAGAAGTCAATTGACAAAAACTAAACCACAACGCCATGACAGCAAGAACTGCATCTAGCTACCAGGTATCATGCGAGTGTGGAGATATCTACATCGGAGAAACCAGCCGACCTATATGGAAGTTCGACTTACAGAACACAAACGCAAAACTCGACAAGGGGACACAACTGGATAAAAAATAGCTCAACGTTGCTGGGAAAATCAAGATCATATGCAATGGAAAGAGGTAAAGATCGCCACCAACGAGGAAAATCTATTTAAGCGAAAATTCAAAGGAACAGTATTCATGAAATTAACTGTGTGGTGGCCAATATTTACATGGAGTGGTTCGAATCAGACGCGGTTGATACCGCAACCTATAAAGCTAAGCTCTGGCTAAGATATGTTGATGATACTTTTATTGTCTGGACCGGGAATGACCAACAACTTTCAGAATTTCTTGACCACCTAAATAATATAAGACCCACCATTAAATTCACAATGGAGTTGGAGCAAAATTGTGAAATGCTTTTTCTTGATGTACTTGTCAAACGAGTAGAAAGCGACATCAGAACAACAGTCTATCGTAAACCCACTTACACAATTCTCGAAATCGAAATAAGAAACATTAAGAAGGATCTGCAGCAGAATGGTTACAGCCTTAAACTTATAACAGATATTATTTCTAAATTTCAGCAAACAGGACAGATATTACAAGACCAAAACCAGACAAATGCATTCCTTACAATTCCATACATTAAAGGAGTATCAGAAAATTCGAAGAGTAGCAAACAACTTTAATATTAAAACAGCTTTTAAATCTAACAATACAATTCAAAGCCTTCTTACTAAAACAAAACCGGAGAACAAACAATATAAGGAATGGTGAATCATACATAGGTGAAACAAAAAGACCACCATCTGTTAGGCTTAAAGAGGTGAAACAACGAAATCAGGAATCGCCGAACACGCATGGTTAAAACAACACCGAATGAAGTGGACAAAAGTAAAGGTTTTGTACAAGGAGTCACACTGGAAGAAACGAAATTCCTTGAAGCTGCCTTTATTGGGCAGAATCAGGGTGTTTTCAGTAAGCCAAGTGTTGAAATTCCAAATATTTGGAAGCCCCTCCTTGGGCGGAGCCAACTTCTTAAACTTCACGGTTGAGTGATTTCCCATAGTATATAAGTACGTAGCCTTAGGAATAGATTGTATTTTCCACCTGAAGAGGTTCAGAGATTCTACTGATCGAAACGCCGTGTATAAATAAAATATAGAGAATGGAAGTCCGAAACACAGAGTTAATTTCAAATTCATCATTGTCTCAAACTTTCAAACAACAGCATTCATCCTGAAGAACCAGAATGTATTTTCTGAAACAAGCGTCACCATATTTGGAAACCCACAATTTTCGGAGGTTTTCAACAGATTTCAACTGTGAAAGGGCGAAGCCAACTTCATGCTTCGCTGAACACATGCTAGTATATAAGATTAGGTAGTCTTAGGGTGAGAACGGTTAGTTCGGCTTGTAAAAGAATTGCTACGTCGACAATTGGCAAGAGCTTCGCTGTATTACATAGAGTTATACACAATTTTGTGTGACATCGAAGCCGTAATAAACGATATGCCACTGACGTATGTTTCTAATGCGGATGAGTGGGAGGTTCTAACCCCATCAAAATTTATAAAACCGTTACATAGTTGTAAAGATGAAGTTCTTGATTTAGATGCCGTGGATGAATAGTTTTTAGTCGGTCGATTTAAATTTTTTTAAAGTTTACGAAAGTCACTAAGGGATAGATTTCAACAGGAATACCTTGCGGATTTGTTTAACGTAGAGAGTAGGCGTAAAGATCTTCTAAAATTTGGAGAAGTTGTTCTTGTTTGGTCAGACAACACTAAAAGAATACTTGGCGTATAGGAAGAGTTATACATTTATTTAGCGGCAAAGATGGAGGTCAAAGAGTAGCGAAGATAAAAACCAACAAAGGTGAAATGATTCGACCAGTACAATGTTTGTATGCACTAGAGTTACCGACATCTTACACAGGTCAAACAACAAACCGAGAAAATGAAGCAACAACAAAGAACCAAGAAGATGACGAAAAATACCAAAACACCAGAAGAAATAAGGACTTTACGTTACGGATGATAATTAAATCGACAGTAAAATGTGAAGGTCGGCTTTGGTGTTTTAATAGGTGTTTAATAGGTGTTGTGACTTTGTAGTATTCACCTGATGATGATAACATTCGAAACGTTGCAAAAAAAATAAAGACAATGAAAGTTCGAAACTCTACTCTTAATATTTCTGTGTTCCACTCACCTTATTGAGATCGTTTTAAATGTTTAATATTTTAATATTCGACTCTTCTTATTGAGACAGTTTGTATACAGTCGATTCTTTGTTGACAATTTTAAAAGGATTTTAAACTTTTTAAAAACATTCCAAATAATTTTAGCGCCGTACGACAATTCGACAACTTGCCTGTACGAAGGAAAATTATACAAGGAGGGTGAAAATTTCTTCCCCAGGAACACATGTTGGAGGTGCGTCTGCCAGGCCGGTTTTAGGGGAAAATTGGAGAAGCCTTTTTGTAGAAGAAAATCGTGTGGCGTTCAGGTAAAAAAACACACAATTTTGCCAAAGAAAAACCATATGTACATTTTTTTTATAAAAGCGTAAGAAAGCTTGATTTTTAAAATTTTGTTTTTTTCATCAATGGTTTACTTTCTCGTAGGGGTTCTTACCTTTTTTTGTTTGTTATAGGTGAAATATCAAGACAAGTTGCAAGAAAGATGTGCCCCCTTATATTACAAAAGCAAATATAGAGATGAAGACCCATTGTGTTGCCCTGTTAACTGGATATGTAGTAAGTTCGTACTTACTAGTGTCCTTAAAATCCCTTAATGGATTTCTTACATAGTTATATAACATTTATATACGCTCTTAAAACAGGTTACACAAAAATTTGTCCATCCTTTTAAGGTAAAACTTTAATATAACTTTGGACCAACGTTTATCTATTTCTAATTTTACATAGATACGCCATTTCTTTACCTCTAAACCAGGGGCAGGAAGTGTATTTATATTTCTGATATCTTTTTTAAATCGAATCTTTATTTTAAAAGAGGGTCCAAGGTTTTTTAATGCTTATAATATTTGCCTTTTTTAGGTGAGGACGATGAAAAAATTGTTGGTTACCCAACTTCAGGTAAGTTTAGTTAATATTTCCTTGAATTTTTTTCAAAAGAAGCTCATACCGAGTTTTGAAAGATTTGAAGAGTTTTTATATATGTTTTGACAATATTTCATGCATACTTAGGATCTTTTCAAACCTTTAATATTATTTAGAATAATTGTCTGAAATAACATAAAACGGATTCACCATAAAGATGAAATGAAAAAGACGATGTTGGTCTGCTATGCCTCAAAACATTTTCTGAAAATATACTTTTATTAGTTTTACCACTTTAATTTCAAATATATTTAGGTAAATGAATTAAAATGGCAGCACGGGGCTAATTAAAAAATAATCTTTTCTAAAAAAGGCTTGATGATCTCATGTAAAGATGAGCAATGCATTCTTGTTGTTAACTTACATTGCTCCTTGATTTATTAATGTAAATGTTAAACACTAGCTACCATCTTTTGTTGAATCCCACGACACCATAAACATATGTTAAAATATCAAATAATTGGAGAAATTCTTTACAATCTGAATAGCTTTAATCCTCTTTTTAAACTAACACAGATTTTCCTGCGGTGGTTTTTTTTCTTTAAATCTCTGATTATAATTTTTGCTTGTGTGTACCCCCAAGACTCCAAAAAATGTAATGAAATTGTAGTTTTTGCTTGATGCGAACAAACACAAAAACAGACAAAAACATCAAAAATTAGATTTTTGGTATCTATATCCGTCGTTTCATTAAAAGTTAACACCAAAATTTTGAGAAAAATATTATTTAAAAAATTAACCTAATCTTTTTTTTGCGATTGATTAAACAGGAAAATTGCGTTAAAAACATTTTTGATTTGTGCTGATCCCTCTTAATCTTCCAAATTGTATGTATTCGATCATCTCCAGCCTACAAATTTAACTTATAGAGCAACCCTCAACAAATACAGAGTGGTCCATTAAAACTATCCACCTGATTTACCTGGGAAAATATGAGCCCTACAAAGCCTCGTTATATATATGGCTCTAAAACTTATATAAATTCGGTGACTAGTCATATTGGACCATCCTATATCTCTTTCTATAAACGCTATTTTTTTCTTCTATTATAGATAAAAAATGCCTATTTGGACAGCGGATAATAAGAAGTGGGCAGAAATTCGAAAAAGTGGTCCAGATGGCGAGGAATATGACAGTTACATGTGAATGTAAGACGCCGCCATTGCTTACATGTATTACTTATGTAGCGTAACGTATGCATCTATGTAAACAACATGTTTACACCTTACAGGCTGTTTCACAACTTATGTATAAAAATGAAAGACGTTCGCTTAAATTTGATTTCCCAAAAAAATAACCAGAAATATGCTAAAACATTATCTTCGCCTTTGACTGTACATTAAAGTTTATCAACATAGAACCTAACAAGAAACAAACATCAAGCAAGCAAGTGCGTTTGCCCGCCCCGTTCTTATCTCGGTATCGTACCACAGAAAGTGGAGGGTGATAGCAAAAAATTGGAGGAGAGAAAGAGAGGACTGTATTTCAAAATTACTCACGATAGTCCTTCTTCGGTGTTTCAGAGGCGGCCGCCTTCGCGACATAAGTTGTGAAACACCCTGTATATTTTTTTTTGGTGATATTGTGTGACTTATTTAGCTCTAAGCTTCACCTTAAGTATATTTAATTAATAATTTATTAAAAATAAACGTTATTTATTTAAATACAAAGTTTTTTTTTCGCTATTATTTATTCGCACGCTAGTTCAAACATGCATACAGGAAGTACAAGTTTTGTCAACTTTTGTTGGCCACCAATTCAATTTCCAGGGCTGGGTAGGGTAACCTCGCCAGTGGTCGGCCTTTTTTTTATTGCGTTTGAAATAATTTATTTGGCACTTTAGACCCGGCCGCATTCTGGCTAACCTATTTTTTAAATTAGATTCTTTACAACCATGAAATAATTATCCTTATTTTAAAATCCGAAAGCTTGAAAAAAGTGAAGTAAATTTTTTTGCTCTAGCTCAATGGTCAGCCACAGGGGCCTTCCCTCGGAAAGTTCCCTAACTTAAAATTAGTCATCGGCCGGCCCATTTTATTACCTGAAAATTAATTATTTACATTTTTTTTTTCATTTTAACATAAAATTTAAATATGTTTTTCAATAAAAAATAGTACAAAAGCCAGCAAACATAAATCGTCGGCATTGAATCGGGCCCGTGTCGACAACGTCGGCAGTGTGTCGGCATCGGCGACTACACGCTGGCCCGATGTTGTACAGATTGCGATTTTCAGTTTTCGGTCAATAATCGGCAACTATCGGAGGTCCACATTACTATAGTCGACTTTATGTCGACACAACTTTAGGGCCGACGACGATCCGATTGGAACTTTGTTTAATCGGACGAGAATCGGCAATTGACGATCGGACGAGAATCGGCAACTGACGATGACCCGATTTACTATAGTCGACATTATGCCAAACTGCTTTAGTGCCGATGATGGACAGGCGATGGTACGTCACATTTTTAAACTGCTTAATAGTTTCTGCCTAGTATGTAGAAATGGCGCTAATGTTACTATATTCTTTGTACAGTGGAAGATAATATTATATATATAATGAGCAAAGATATTTAAAAACTAGAATGCGGACTTGACAAGATGGTGGTACTTCTCTACAATAATCACCTCTTCCGCCACTTAAACCACCCCGACTGGTTAAGCACCCGCATTATCTAAACTTTGTAGTTTGCCAATGACGGATCGTGTCAAGCAACCACCGACGGACCTTCGTTAATCACCCTGCCAAGAAAACCACTTCAAAACTCTCAAAAACTGATCAAGTCTTGATGAGATTTTAAGAGATTTTATTGGTTTGAAGAGACTTGATCTGGCAAAAATTTATGCCACATGAAAACTGACAAATCCTTATGATGTTTCACGATGTTACACCCGACACAATTTTCAAATAATTTCTGACTATTGAAAACTCACAAGATTTCATTATGTTACACCAGACACATGAGATTTCATAAGGTTTAACAAGCAAGATTTTGATGAGATTTTACAAGATTTCACAAGTCTAAAAGAAGGAACGTTTTTAAAAGATTTTACAAGATTTCATGAGAAATAGGATAAAGGGTTGTGAAGATTTGACAAGATTATATAAGTATTAAAGATGCAAAGATTTTATGAGTACCTATAAACATAATTTATTAAAAAGAATATATAATCAAGATTTAACTATCAAGATATTTTAAGAGATTTCGTAAGTTTATATCAGACAGGAGATATCATGAGATTTAGCAAGCAGAATTTTGATGAGATTTTAAAAGTACAAATGAAGGGATGTTTTTAAAAGATTTTACAAGATTTCATTTTGGATATCTTTTAAAATGAAATCTGTATGAAATAAAAAGTGTTAATAATAAGGTATAAATGTATATTCCACAGACTTATCAATCACTTTTAATCTGGATTCGTTTAAAATCAGAAAATCGGTGAAACTGAATGTTGTTTTTCTTAAAATCTGCTAAAAACATGTGAATTTTTCCATGTAAACTTGTAACATCTGATGGAGGCTGGGTCTTTTTAAAACTGCTCAAAACTGCTGAAAACATGAGAAATCTCATGAAATCTTGTTAACGTTATATTATATTTTTATTAAAATCTGCTCAAGACTGCTGAAAACATATAAACTTGTCAAAACCATTGAAACCTTATCAACTTGTTTCTCTTAAAAGCTGCTCTAAACTGCTAAAAACATGTGGATTTTCTTATGTAATCTTGTGAAATCTGATGGAGGGTGATTCTTTTAAAAACTGCTGAAAACATATGTATTCTCATAAAATCTTGTGAAATATATCTTATTAACTTTGATTTAACTTTTGTTTAAAATCTGTTCAAAACTTAACAAAACCAGTGGAAGCAGAGCCTTTAAAATACTGGTGAAATCTTATCAACTCTTATCATAAATTGTTTTAAAAACTTTTCAAAACTCCTAAAAACTCATGATGTTTGACGAGTTTTGAATCTTTTTCCAACATTGAAAGTTGATGTGGTTTCACTCAAAAGTGGTGTTTCATAAACGGCATGAAATACCGACCAGAAATCGTGAACTTTCACCAGTTCTTTTTTACGATTTTTGACGCGGTATTTTTGGCAGGGCACCGACCTTTGTGGTTTGCCATTGTCGGACAGCTTTAAACTACCACCGACGAACCTTCGTCAATCGCCGACGTTGAACCGCTTTAGGAAACCAATGTCGGACTTGAATAGTTTATCGACGTCGAATCAAGACCAGCTTGCCTACGTGAGACCCACCAAATTAAGCAGCTATATGGGCGGATGGTCGGTACCATGTGGTTAAACCATATCGGCCCTAATCGAACGGCGACGGTATGCCGATGTCAGCAAAAAGTAAAATTTACCATTGGTCTGACGGCGCGCTAACTTTGCGTCGGAAAACATACATTGAACCTCCGATGTCGTAAATCGACGTCATGCCGATGACGGCAAATTCGGAAATCGACATCGGGCCGACAAAGGCCCAAGGTTTGATGGGTAATGTCCCGTCAGAATACCGCTGTTTGACAATGGCACCCATAATAATAAAGGCTCATCTACATAAAATTTTATGATTTATTATAAATTTTACAATATAAATGTTTTTCCTCGCGTGTGAACACATCTTAATTCTACCTAACGCAACGTTGCGGAAAAAAACGGAACTCTATTTTTACGTTTTGTATAAACTTTCAGTGTCACTTATTGTCAGATTCGAAACAGATACCGGGACGAAAAGTTAATGAGAAAAGTTGTGAGGGAGAAAACACCCGGTATATAATCGACACTGTTTATAGTGAGTTCGAGTTGGACACCCCGGGCGCCCCAACAATGAACCTCTGCGTTTCTCTACGTTAGTAAGGGAGAGACAGAGGCAACCTCGGGGCGCTCAGGGTGCCAATTCACTCTCATCTTTAAAGTTGCACAAATAGAGAGTGCTTAATCGTAATCGTATCTTGCGTGCGCATGCTCAGAATGGATACGTCGTACAACAGCGACTATGTCTTACCTATCTCTACGACCACCCTTGCAGTATTCGTATCCTAATCATTTTGTTATCTGTGCGTTTTCATAAATGCCTGGTCCACGCTTTCACTTTTTCTATTTTCCATTATATTGTCCTCTCGCTTTTTTTTACAAGAAAGGAAATAGAAGTGAGCGGCATGCAGTAAAACTGTGCATCAAGCACTGCACAAGAATTGGTTTGGTTACGTCGTTGTAAGCGCAACTTCAATTTTTTTTAAGGGCGCTTTCACAAACGCATGCTAACAAGAAGGAATCAGAATTGGCTTGCCAACTTTAACAGTGGGATTTACTAAGATCTAAAATAGTACCCCCCACAAGTCTAAATATTACACCTACTAAATTTTAAAACCCGTTTTCAATAAACACTTACCTATAGAGAAAAGATAAAAAGTTATTGATTACTTTGTATTGTTATTGCAAAATATCACAGAAAAACTGCTTTTTTCTCAAAATATTCCATATTTTAGGAGAAAATGCCCTAAACTAATTTTTTTTGACAGGTTTCAAAATGGCAAATGGCGAATACGCCAAAAATTTGGCACATATTAGCTTCATCATCTGTGTTTGAGGTTATAAAGTTGATGATTTTTTAGACTACCTCTGGGAGTTGGTTTAAATTTATAGCCCCCAGAAAGGATTGTTTTGTGGCAATTGGTAATAAGTAGGTATAATTTCCCTAAGCAACCGTTTTTACAAGAATTAATTTACCTTATTTAATATCCCAACTTGTTCATTAATCATATTTTGAACCCGTTTTCACCATAAAGAATATATTTATGAGGGCACTACGAGGCAAAACAAACCAACACTGTTCTCAACTAAAAAGCCAGTTAACTCATTTTCGTTTTAGTATCCTTTGGCCTATGATCGGCGCCATATTGACACCAAACTGACAGAAAATCCATGTTTTACTTGTCAATTTGGTTATAAAAATGGCAGCCACGATCGGCTAAAGGGCACTGAAGCGGTAGGAGTTAACAGGCTTTTTAGTTAAGTACGGTGTTGAACAAACATAAGCGAAGGTCACTGATTATGCACGAAAACTGTCTCCAATAGAAAAAATCCAAAACAACTGTACCTATTCATTTATTTACAAACAGAACTGAAATTATAACATTGAGTTTATCTAAAAGCTTAACCATCAAACAAAGCTTTCCACTGAAAAATCGCACTCAAAGGTCTTAACTCTGCAGCACCGAACAGTTTGTTGAGCCGACATGACTCCTTTGTGAACGCATCAGTTGGATTCAGGTCTGTTTTTAGCCGCATTTTTTTCATGACCTATTTTGATGAAATATTTTTATTTGTAGTTTGCGATTGCGATGGGTTTGTGTCTGTAAAGTTTTTTCATACTTTTGGTACATAAAAACCCCTTTTAAATAAATACAAAGTTAATCTAATTCATATTTTATGATTATATATTGAAATGGTTTTGTGACAGTGAGTATTAATCGCGAAAATCAATAAACAAGGCTAAGTTTTGATAAGAGTAACATATAACGTCAATTTTAAAAAACTTCTTTTAAATAGAAATTTTCTTCTAAAATCCAAAAAAAGATTGTGTTAAGATGATTATTCACTAAAAAAAAAACAATTAAAATTATTCTTATCAATCAAACTATGTCGAAAACTCAACGAACTTGGTGTAAAATGCTTAAAACCAACAATTTCACTTAAACTTAGGGCCTGCCTAAAATAGGCTAAACTCTTTTAGTAAATCCCACTGTAAGTGTCTATTATATAATAAGGATTTATTAAAATGTCTCAAGTTGATCATAAGACTGGTCGTTTTTGTGATAACATCAAGAGACGCCCACAAAACAAATATAAAATTAATGGCCAACTTATAATAAAAATTTATCTAATTAAACTGAAGATTTAAACTGCATCATACTACCTCACAAAATAAACTTTTCAACCATCTTCTAAACTGTGAGCAGCAATATTAACCAACTATTCTTATAGCAAAAAATGAAAAAGTTTGCGTTTAATTAAAATATAATTTAATTTTTACTACAGAAATATACAAATTGTTTAACAATTTTAAAAATATACAATATAATTTTCCTTATTAGACTATTAAAATAAATATACATTTGTATTTTATGAGAAAAAACATTTTTCAGAGAAACGTAAAGATTTTTGTATTTACAACTATTTTTATTATTTTTCTAAAAATATCTTTATACTCAGACCAAGACCTCCGTTCGAAAACGAATCACACCTCTTGTTTTTCCTTAGAATACGGTAGTGGCGGATACATGGGGGGGGGCAGGATCAATCGCCTCCTCCTTAGTAGCTAACCCAACCCGCATTTTCTTAAATAATGTGCAAAAAATACTAAAAAACTCTTTTTCAGCTTAAGTTTCAAAAAATGTTTGCTGTGGCGTTATAAATTCATTGATTGTTAGTAACTCTAGTATAATTATTTAAAAATTTTGTAGTTATAGTACAGCAAAATATTTTACTATTTAATTTAATTTAAATTTATTTATTAATTTTAAACAATTTTTGGTAGGGGCATTTACTTGTAAAAAACGACATTTTTACAGACAACAGATCAAAACTTTTGAAGAATGTTCTGTTAAACTGAAAAAAATTTGATACAATGTTAGTTCAATTTTAAGCAGTTTTTGTCAAAGGTATTCAAACGTGTAGAAATTGCACGTTTAACCTAATTTTTAAACATTTTCGCTTGCGGCGCATTTATTACATAATATTAGCAACAAATATAGAATTAAGACGAGATCCCAACCAAGTTTGTTTTTAATATATCCTGAAAAACACAAAAAAAGATTAAAATTTTTGGAGAAAGTTGTCTAAACTGACAAATCTTTGTCAAATCTTTGTCAGCAACATTTGGAACGTGTATTTTTCTCAAAATTTTCACATGCAGCGATTTTAAAACATATAGTTAATTTTTTAATAATTTTTTTATGCACACACTGACCGATATCTACTATAAACCGTGCCCCCTCCCCATTTTTAAAATCGGCTGTATCCGCCCCTGCAATGAACTTCAATTTTCCAAGGGTTTTTCCTAAGACACGCTTTTGGTGAATTAAAACAAAAACAAATTAAGTTAATTCTTGTTAGTTTTTAATATTTTGTAAATTGACAAAGATTTTGTTCTTGATCAAAACTTAAAGAATAATAGTAAGTACCATTATTTTATTAGAAAACTTTAAATTTTACCTAAAAATGCTTTTTCAAAAAGTTTATTTTTCTTTACATCAATAAAATCAAGTTTTTGGTGATCTACAATGTCACCTAGTAACATACTTACTACAAATACCCATATTTGTCCACTCCAAATAATAAACTACTAATCATTCTCAAAACTTTTTCCTTCATTACAATTTTAACAAAAAAACTCAAAATATAAGTTTTGAATTATGTTCCTCCAAACACCAAGGACTCCCCTTTCAAACCAAACTTGCTGAGGTTATGCCATCTCCGTCTATTTGCCCACTCAAACTGGGTGAATTTCCCTTCGAACTACCATACACTTTCGTAGAATACCCTGAATCATTATTGGTGTCTCTGTCCCCACTGTCGTGAGGGTGTTCCGTGCTATAGTTAGCGTCCAATAATCTGGAAGGGGGGCTTTTCGAGTCCAAGACCCTCAACTTTGCCAACCTTGCGCTCATTGGGTGTTCGTAGTACTGGGACGAATACCCCGCGTCTGCGTACCGTAGCTCGGGTTGAAACTGGTGGTGGGGGTTGTACTTGCTAGTGCTTGGTTGGTTGTAGGGCGAGTAGGTGTCGTTAAACCTGCAAAAAAAAATTAAGTTTTTAGATAAGTGGGTTGTGTACGAGGTGGTACATGTAAATAGGTATATAAAAACTGTTCTTTTTAAATTTGGTGACCTTCTATTACGTAATTTTTTGAGTGAGACATATGCTAAAAATATTTCTAAAGATTATCCATAAAAGAATTTATGCAAAATGCGAATCCTTTATGGGTGACACGCAGTTTGGATTTCATAGTGGGTTCGGGACAAGAGAGGCCCTGTTTGGCATTCAAGTCTTAGTTCAGCGGTCTAGGGATGTGTCGGTGCCAGTATATGCATGTTTCATAGATTATGAGAAAGCGTTTGATCAAGTCCAACACGAAAAGCTCATAGAATCGCTAAAAGAAGTTGGTCTAGATGACCGAGATCTAAAGATAATCGCTAATCTATACTGGAATCAGACTGCTGAAATAAAGGTTGTTGACCAACCGTCCGAAGAGGTCCAAATAAGAAGAGGTGTAACAAAATAATAGAGAATGCTCTTCATAACTGCGAATAGGGACTGACCATAAACGGCATAAAAATCAACAACCTACGATATGCCGACGACACTCTCATAAGAGCAGACATGCTGGAAGGCCTGCAAGAGTTGCAAAAGTTCGAAATTCGGGCTTAACTTAAATGTTGGAAAAGAACATCAGAGGCATGTTAGAAGTAAATGGGCAGCAAGTCGAACTCGTGGATTCATACAAATACTTAGGTTGCCTCCTCACTGAGAACTGAGACAACATGCAAGAAGTTCGTGCAAGAATTGAACAGGCCAGATCATCTCTTATCAAAATGAAATCAGTATTGTGTAGTCGCCATCTTATTTTTTTCTAAAATATTCCCAGTGCTTTCATATATTGTTTGAATAATTTTTTTCAAAGGATTTCTGGAAGAAAGGTTGAAGCACACAGAAAAAATATTTAATTTAGCCAAATAAATATTGGTTTCTCATGGTACAAACAAGTATTTATTAGAACCAAACAAATATTTATTTGGGTCAAAAAAATTTAAACCTTGCTTGATAGAAATAAATGTATTATTTGATTCAAATAAATACTTATTTGGACCATGGAAACAAATAGTTTTTTTTTCTGTGCACATTATTTAATTCACTACAAAGTTGAGGCTCTAGTAAAGTTAAACTCTCTTAAAATCTCCTTATTTTCTCTTTCTCGCAAAATAACTGACATTTTAATTACCTCATCCCCCCCTCCTGAATCTTGACAATGGGCTCAATGTACCTCGGTTTGAGGTCGGCCGAGTTGACTGTCGGGCTGTAGACCCCACTCCTGCTCCTGGGAGGGGCGTCGCCGGGCACATTTTCGTAGTTTCCCATTTGGAGACTAACCTGGACCATGTTCGAATCGCGCATGATTCCTTTGCGTTGGCTCATGCGCAACGGACCGTCTTCATCGTCACTGGACTCACTTTGATTACCTGAAAATAAAAAATCTTAATGAAACATCTCGAGATAGTTACCTATATAGCACACGTGTGATTTAGAGGAAAAGGCATGGGTTAACCACCACGACTAGTTTCCACAACGTCGTCAAAGCGACTACGACTGGAGTGTCCATTGAGTTCCATAAGCCAGAGGCTTAGAGGAGGAACTACTAATAAAATAACTGACCACCAGATATACAAAAGTTATTATCACGTATTTTCCTGAAACAACTAAACAAAGCTGGAAAATGCAGCCTTGAGAGAGGAAGAAACAAAAAAGTTGTTTAATTATTTTCATAATTCCGCGATCTCATATTATCTCGAGTAGAATATATCTCTCTCAGACGCTTGCATTGTGAGTGTAAACACAGCGACCTTCCACCACAAAAGCTGATCTGTGACAACAGTGAACGCAATTCTATTAAACTTGACATTTGACTGGTGGTGTTTCATTTGGGCGACGTTGTTCAATGTGGTTTTTACGGTTTGTGTGTATTTTAGAGCTTTTTTTCAGTGAGTTTTTTCATATTTTTAATTTTATTTCAAAAAGAAAACTATATATTAACAACATAATGGTACGCGAGTGTTTTTTTTGTAAAAACCCGAATAAGCGGAACGAGGAAGATTGGAAAACGTCATTTTATCGGTAAGTCACGTAAATTCCAGTGTCGCATCCCTAGTAAAAAAACCGCATAGGATCTCATGAAAGTTCGTAATGGTAAAGCCATGATAAATGCCTTGCCTTGATGGTAATTTAGGGTTAAAATATTTTAGCATAATTTAAGAAGATATAACGTTTATGTTTAAGCAATTTTTATTATGTTTTTCACATTTTTATGCCATGATTTTGCTCACATTTTAAAGCTTTCTTTGCAAACTTTCGATTTCTAGAATAAAACAGTCAAATTTTTCAAGTTTTGACTGTTTTTTAGGCGTTCAAAAAAAGTACTGCCAAAAAACATTTTTCTCTAAAATGAAAAATATTTAGATAGAGAGAGCAAAATTTTAGAGGTAGATAGAGAGATAATTTAGTGAAGTGCAAAATTATTTAAGGTTGTTGAAGAGAGACAGCAGGCTATAAAAAAGTATTTTAGAGAAAGCTGAAAATAATATAAGGCAACTGTTTACTAAAAATTTCTGTTATTTTATTTGTCTGTCATCTTGAGTGGTGTCGTGCATATGATTTTTATTTTACCAGTTTTATACAAAAAACAGCAAAAATTTTTCAAAGCATAAAGTGTGTGAGTCATAAGGTGGTATTAATTTCTTTCAATCAAAGTTCTTCACAGTCTTTAAATTTACCGAAAAACGTATTGTACTATAAGTGAATTTAAGCACATCTAAAAAACATTTAACAGGTAATTGCCAGTTCAAATTAGATCTAAGCCTTATTTTAAATGCAAGAAAGAAATTAAAAAATGGTTGCAAATAAGTAATTATAGAGTAAACTTTGTTTTGTAGTGGTTAAATAAAATCAATAGTTTTGATTCATGCATAATACTTTAATTATAATTAAAATTATAATTATAATTTAGTTAAGTTTTTAGAGACCAAATATTAATTTATGAATAATCTAAAATCTCAAACGATATTAGTTTGATAAAGGTGCACGCACAGCATCTTGGAGGCAATTGTATGCCCATGGAGAGTAAGGAGGTAAATTAGATTGTTATTTTTTATTTTGCTATATTATTACATTTGCGATGCTAAAAAAATTAAAAATTATTCGTGCAATAAAATTTATATACAATTAAAATGTTGCTGGAAAATTTAAATCAAGTAACCGGATTACCTATTGTTACTTCCAAAAGAACGCCTTATAATAAATTTCACGCCCTTTTGTAAAAAAAAAATTAAGTATATTTTTATACTTCCTCTATTATGTCCCTATCAAATATCGAACTATGTAAATTTACCTAAATATTTTTTCCCGCCGCCACTGCTAATGATTTGTATGTAGATTATCAATCTCAGACAAACTTCCAAACCAAAACATTAGTTAAAAATATTTATATATGTTTTTTTTTATTCATAAAAATAAAAATTATATGAAGGAGTCAACAACATTGTATTTTATTAATGGCATGCCAAGTCTACTACGAAGGAGTATACAAGTCAATGGGAGTGTCCTCTGGATAATATTTTTATTAGTATAATTGGACTAATGGACTAATTTTCAAACACCAATTATTAATAATTCTAAAATACGTAGCTATGTAACTTACAGCTAATTTATAACATTAAAGTGGCTTTTTAAAGTTTTCCCATCTACTAAATTTACTAGCGTACCTTAGTTTTCTAATTTTTTTGCTAAATTAGTTTTTTATTTAAATACTGAAAATTTTAAAAATATTTTAAACCTATTTTAAACTGTAGCCAGTCTAAAAGAATACTTAAAAATTACTAAAACTAACTAAAAAATGATCAAAATCCAGCAAAAAAAACAAGATTTTTTTAATGATTTACACAAATCATTTCTTGGTTTCCTGAAAACCTAACCATTTTGCGACTAAGGAGGTGGGTGCCCTCTAAAATTGTCAGATCAATTATATTTTGAAATTGGAGGTAACTGCATTGATTTTATTTGGCCACGATTGTCTCTTAAGGCTATAGTTTCTCCCCAGATTTTAAGTAAAAAAAAGTACAACTGGCAACGCCTTATTCTCTAATTTTTTGTATCTTTTACCAGAGTGCACAGGGAAAAATAAACATCAGAATTAGCTGAAATTTTGCAGGGGTGATCATTTTTAAATGCTTAACAAAAATATCTGAAACATTTTTCAAAATTCTCAATTATTTTTTCTTAAAAATAAAAGCTCTGGTGCTGTCATCTATCCCAAAAACATCAAAATAATTGCGGCTTAGAACAAACCTGAATGAAATGAAAACTGAATAATTAATCCTCTTTCATTCCCAAGAAAGATTTTTCCAAAAAGGTCTAGGGGGCTAATTTAGCTCCAAAATGCACCATTATTTTTTTTTACTTTTGTAACGCTCCCAGATATTCTTTGTATTCTTTAAAGAGTGGGAACGAAAGTTCCTGCAGGAGTAATCTTTTTCTCTTTAAAATAGGACCCTTAATAAATTATAGGTAAACAGAATAAATCAATACCTGTATCGTCATGAGAGTTGTTACACCCTTCAGAGGTGTTATGTTGACGCTGGAGTCTAGCCACAAGTTCTTTGACGGAGGGCCTCTCCGAACTGTTTTCTTGGGCCTCGAGTTCATCCATGCTCCTGAAAGAATAAAAATATATAATTATTCGTGACGTACGCAGATATTTTTTAGGGAGACGGCAGATTTGACAACACTGCTTTGCTATTTTTTTGAAAGATCAACAATAGTTGGCATCACAAATGCCATTTCGAGTGAGATCGTGCAGTGTTCAGAAGACGGTGCGAACACCATGTGAGGAAAAGTATAACTTATTAGGACTTATTACGAAAGTAACTAATTTCCATATTCTTATTTTTATCACTTGATGTGGCACTCACACTAGACAAGTGGCCGGTGGCTATGCGGAACCTGAATTCCAATACTGCAATCGAACTCAATCAGTTTTCTTCGGCCTACCAAATTACGTGACCTTGGCGTTTTCAGAATTCCGGCAGAATCTCGATTATAAAGAAAAAAAACATAACTGTTTTATTATCAGATAATAGGATTTATAAAAATCTACAACCGTATCCAAAGAATTTTTCAAAATTTTCAAAAAATGAAAAAAATCCAAAAATTGTTGTTACAGATTTCTGTATTATCGACGAGGCTAAAGAAAAAGCCAGGTAAGATTTTTGACTATTGTTAGCCGTGTTTATTTTATTTCGGGAATGAAAGAGTTCAGTAAAAAACTATCCAGATACGGTTCTGAGGAACATTCTTGCCAAATTTCAACCGATTCCGTTTTCTCGTTTCCGATATTCTGCTCGGTAAAGATTGGCCCAAAAACAGCAAAGCAGTGTTGTCAAATCTATGCCGTTTTTGTGGCCTTAAGTAGTTAATTGATGAATATGATTCTTAATTTTTGCGGAAATTCAATCTTTAGAAGCCCACATATTCAATAGCCCTGGGGCAGAGAGCAGATAAATCTAAAATGCTTGTCTGGGAGTAGTTTGAGACCCTAAGTCCCCCTGCGTAAGCCACTGATTATAACATAATTGTAAAAAATTGTGGACAAATAATCATAGTTGGGTGTTCCGGAGGGATTAAATTGGCCTTCTAAAATAAAAATTATGCTTTTTGTTATTTTTTGATTTTTTTTAACAAACCTTAGTCTCAGCGGCGAGAGCTAGACAGACAGACAGGGTCAGTTGTCTAGCTCAAGATGTCAGCCATGATGAGACCGCCGTCCAAGATGGCCGGTATACCTACTGTTAATTTTTTTGGCCTGGGCCCCAAGATAAAGAGCGTCTAATTATTTTAAAACAAAGAATTGTGATTTTTTTTATAACAAATCATTAAATATTAATTTAAATGCCATTAAATTAACTAACAATTATGCAAATACTGATTTACGACATTTCTTCAGTTCCATGCACCTAGTTAATTTTATAGACGTCAGTTATCGTAATATTCTTATTAACTGCACTACCAACTACCCACTAATAAGTATGTATTTACTTCTTCAATGCAGGAAGATGGAAAAATCTTTAATAAGGTATATTCAGTATTCAATTACAGTAATAATTGTTGGTTGATTTTTTTAACGGAATGTAAGCTACTAGTCTTTATGTATTAGCTACCTCATAAAAAGTTTTTCAATATATTAAAGTAAAATATTATCTAATCATATCCAATAGTCTAGGTTAGGGTAAATATTACAACATTTTTCATTCATTCATTTTTTACAAGCTTTTATTTATCTTGCAATGTATCTAACTAGATATGTTTGTTCGGGTGGAATCTTGCACCTTAATTTACGAATAGGAATACGAATCTTTGATCAGATTTTGAAAATTCAATATGGCGGATTCAAGATGGACGATTTTCGGTCTGGCTAACCAATTTTAACTGACTTATCCACATCCGATTGTGTTCAAATTTGGTATGCGTTTATAATTCCGGTGAAAATACAATAATATGGTATTCTCAGGTACCCACCTCCCTCTAACGAGGGAAGTGGAAAGGGAAAAAATTTATACAGAGTTTAGCGACCCAAGGTAATTTATCTTTGGTTTGATTGGTGGGTTAGGGTCAAAATTGAAAAAAACACAAATTATTTCATCGCCAACCTATCGGCACCATTTATTGGGCCATCTTCAGGGCTCTACAAAGACACAAAAAAACCTTATGAGTTTTTTTTCCAACGAGATAGTAATTTAAATTAATTGTTAATTATATTATGAGGGTTGGATACGGTTGAATATTAATAAATAAGTAGATTTACCGAACTTTTTTGGTTTTCTTGTCAATAACTAAAAAACTAAAACTAACAAGATACACAGACATTTTAAGAAACAAAGAAGAACAAACCACAATTAAAAAAAAAACTTTTTTGTTTTTATAATTTAATAAAATTCTTTGGTTTTGGACAATTACTGACTAGCGTTTAAATATGTGTATTGTACGGTACTATACCATATACTTAAATGAGTAAAAAAGACTTGAAAAACAACTGTTCAACACCAGCTTATAAAAATTTATGGTACATAGTAATGGATAGAAAAACAACATATAGATTTTATAAAACTTTCTTATGAGCCCTCAAGTATAGAAATTATTATAAAAAGGTTTTACAACTGTTCTAACAACACTACATAACAAATTAAAGGTTTTTATGGATTTAGAAATATAGATTTTCCATCTTTCTTCCCTTTGCTTGTTATGTATTATTCTTTTTCTTTTTACAATAAAAAAATTTATAAAATGGTGTTTAGCAATCTTCTCAAATAAATAAAAATGAAAGTGAGATAAGCTGAAGCAGGAATATGAATATTTATATACTATAGTCAAATAAAAGCTGGTTTTCAAGTCATCCTACTCTGAAAATCAGCTGCGGTCTCGTGTGTACTGTATAGTTTTCGAATACACTCACGTAAATTTCATGGGCTCCAAAAATACTTGAGAAAACGGGAAAAAAAATATTCATTTAAATATCAGTTTTTTTTTCATACGCGTTTTTTTCTTTCTGGGACAAATATTGAATTTTGTATGTTGTTCTGAACCCTAACAAGCAATATTTCGATTGAAACATATGTTGAAACCCCATAAATAACGTTTTTATTTAGGCCAAAAACCTATTTTTGTAATCCAAAATGGCGAAAATTTCCGACAATTCTATAAAAAAAAAACAATACAACTATACAACTGTTTACCTCGACAAACACTATTTTATGACCCTTTTAAAAAATGATGCTACTTGGAACAAAGGGCTGCAGATGGCGCAGTGTTGAACACTGATGGTCCGTTTCTGCGAGCTTAACATAGTTACCATTGTTCTCTTTTCCTAAATGCATTCCTCGAGAGATCCAGCATACTACACATACCAGGAAAAATACCCGCCGAATATAGTTAGATTGCGGGGTTGAAGGGTGTACAGGCGAGTATTTTCCGGGTTGTTCACATTTGCCGCCGACCAGCAGTATCAGCGTATGCGCTCGACGTTTCACAGTGCGTTTTTGCGACCTTAACACGGTTACTATATTGTTCTCTTTTTCTAAAACACGGTTCCTATCTATGCGTTTCTCATTCGTGGGTCCCCTGAATCAAAACACGTATCACGTGGTCTAAGCGAGATTTGCTTATACAAGTTCATGTCGGACCACGTGATGAGTTTTTTGAGTCAGAGTGACTGCGCATGGGAAACGCTGGTGGGAATCGGGTGTAAATTGCATTCTATCCCGATATCTGTCATCGGCAACTATCTCAAGAAGATTTGGACCTCTTATCTCTCTCAGATTGATGTAATTAAAACAAGATAATTGATTTGATGTCGCAAAAACGCTCCTTTTGCTTTCGCAAAAACGCGCCTTTTGATGTCACAAATTTAACCTTAAAAAATCTTGTTTGTTTTGTTATTATAATTGCCAAAATAAATTCAAATTGTTTTTTTTTGTTCTAAAAACAGTTGTATTATAATCACTATATAAAAAAATTAATAACAACATTATAGAAAAAACCTTATGGGCAAAAAAGGTTTATGAATGAGTTCATAAGAATATTACAGACACCAATTTATATAACTATTGTGTGTGAGTTCCCAAGTTTTTATAAGTGTCTCTCGAAATATTTTCATTCTTTTCTTATATAAATTTGTTGTTGGTTAATTAACTTTTATAAGTGGGTTGATAGCAACATTTTAAAAACCAATCTATTATATATCTTTAATTGATAGTTACTTACGGTTTTATAGGTGGGTTGACAGAAAGATTTCAAAAACCAATTTATATAACTTTTGTCACTGATGACTTATATTTTTATAAATATGTTGGTGGAAACATTGTTAACACCAATTTATATAACATTTGAACCGATGACTTTAATTTTTATAAAGATGTCCGTGGAAATATTTTTAACGCCAGTTTTATGTTACTTTAGGGTAACATCAATTTAGAGCCTTTAATAAAACAAATATACAAACTCAATTCTTGTAGGAAACTTCTAAATACCCTAGGGTATCAATGGAACAGTCTTTATAATAATTATATAAATATCTGTCACCAGAAGTTTCTGAAAGTGCTCATTGGGATCCAACCCTCATACGGAGTTATGTACTCCGTAACTGTTTTTGTTCTTATATTTTGATATTTGTACAATTAATTTAAATTACTATCTCGTTGGAAAAAAAACTCATAAGGTTTATTTGTGTCTTTGTAGAGCCCTGAAGATGGCCCAATAAATGGTGCCGAAACGTTGGCGATGAAATAATTTGTGTTTTTTCAATTTTGACCCTAACCCACCAATCAAACCAAAGAAAAAAAATTAGCTTATTCGAATTCAATCAAAATCGGCATACAGGGGTTTTAAGGAGGGGGATTATGAATTTTGGATCAGATTTAAAAATTTCAATATGGCGGATTCAAAATGGACGATTAATGGTGCAAATCTAAAAATTATTATAAGTTATTAATTAATGCGTTTATAGTTTCGGCGACAATACAATAATATCACGGATCACCGTCTGTTCGGTACTCTGTGATAATAATGATTATTAGATACACACTTCCCTCTAACGAGGGAAGTGGAGGGAGGAAAAGATTTAGTTTGTTCGATTTAAATCAAAATTGGCATACAGGGGTTTTTCGGGAAGGGGATATGAATTGATCAGATTTGAAAATTTCAATTTGGCGGATTCAAAATGGACGAATTAGGGTACAAATCTAAAAATTAATTACAAACTTTACGGTGACCAAGAGAGAACTACAAAAGAAGAACTAAATTCTTCTTCTATTCGAATGATAAACATAATGCTTTCTAGATGAAGCTGAGAACGGGTGCCTTTGAAAATGTTCTTAGGTTATGGAGTAATACAACTGTTTCTTAGGTAAATCGTCGATGTGACCTAAAGTTAAAATTTTTAATTTGCGGCCATCCCTTTTATTATGGTATAAAAAAGATAAAAAATTATTTTCTACTTTTAGGTGCATTTAATAATAGGTTGATCGTTAAAAGTTTTTTTATAAAAATTTATTTAAAGTTAGGAATATTGGATATAGGGCTTATACAGAGTTTTTATATCCCCTGAAACATTATTCGAAACTATTAGTAACCTTAATCCGAAGAATGCTAAGTCAATTGCTCTGACGATTATAAATATTTTAAAACTTAGGGCCTTCCTCATAAATGAGTAAAATATAAGAAAAATATCTCATTACAGGCAACTCTGGGCAATACTTTTATGTAGATAATCAACTAAAATTTACTCAAACATAGTTTTTACTTGGCAGTCATACATATAAACATTTCTGGTTCTTTTGACTTCTTCGTAAAGGTTTTTATTTTTTTTATAAACTTATATTAAGTACTAACTTTATATTCCCCATTTTGCTACAATTAAGAAAAGTATACTCTTTTTTTTGTTGTTGTTTTTCTTAGCAATAAATTTTACTTTCTTGACCTTTAGGTTTCTAAGAGTAGAATTGTATTTTTAGTTTATAGGATAGAAGTCATTGTATAGAAAATATTGTATTTTCTTAGAACATTTATAAATAAATAAAATAAAAAATAAAAAAAAAATACAGTTTATCCCAAAAGTCTGAAATAATGGATTTTTTGGAAGAACTATAAGTTTCTGAAAAAAAAACATATAAAATTATTTTAGGTACAAAACTGCGGTTTCAAAAAAAATGTATAACCTTTTATACTGACTGTCCCAAAAATAAAATATGGCACAAACTTCTTTTAAGTCGGACTCCTTGTGTATTATCCCATTTTCAGAATCCTTATTTTTTAAGAATTCAGAAAGTAAGATAACATACAGGGTGCCCGATTTAAAAAAATAAAAGATGGTGCCATATTTTATTTGTGGGACACACATATTTGTTTTTAAACAGCATTTTTTAATGCTAAATCAAAATCTACATAAATCCAAAAGCGGCAGAATTGACCCCCTGGCGTTTTATTTTATGGCCGAGTTTTATCAGTTTTAGACAAAATTATGTACCTCCAGACACTATACTAGATGTCTTTCGTTTTGGAGAAATTTAGAAGTAATAACATTTTTATTGTTTCGAAGTTAAACATAGAGTGTAACGTACCATTTTAGCTGTGTTAATTTTATTGTATGGCACCTGTTTATATATACACAGTCATAAAATGGGCATTCACTTTAAACCTATGTGTATTTTAGAAGAAAATAACAGAGATATGAAAGGATCGGTGGAATGGTCTTACGGGCCTTCGGAAAGATTTTAAAACAATAGCATTCCTTTTTCTTGTTTTTATGTTTAATCTTGATTAAAAATAATCGGAGTTTGGAATGCGTCTTGGCAAACAAAGTTTCAATGTAAAACACCACATTCTAAACACCGATTAGCAACTATTAGAGCCTAATCGAAAAATTTTTGCCTTGGTGGATACGAACATAAATCTTTTTTGGTAACATTTTTAATAAAAACAGACAAAATAATAGTATATATACCACGTGACTAAAGTGTCTTTTTATTCCTCAGCGAATTTTGTAGCCAGGGAAAAAACACCATATAGGGAATGAATATCACCAATGAAAATGTGGAAAATTTTGAACGAGCGGATGGAGGAAGCTGAGAGGCATAACGGTTAGGTAAATTTATATTCTTTGGGTAAATTTTATCTCTGGTCCGACTTGCCGTATAACCCCACTTTTCTCTTTACTTTTTCTTTTGTGTTGTTTAGTTTTTAAAGTTGAAATTTTTTGGCCTTTTCTTGACTATTTTCTCTAAAATATCTAATAAATTGCTCCATTTCAACTTCTAGAGTTGTCCTGCTTGTATAAAAATTCCACAAAAATTAAGTATTTTCTGTATTTCTGGTTTTTATTTATTTATCAGTATTTTGAATCATACCGGGCACTTGGTGTGCATTGCCATCAGTTTTTTCTCTTTTCCTAGAGAGACAAAACGGAAGTATAGTTGCACATATTTTTCATTGCTCTGATGGTTTGAAAAACTGATAACAAATACATAAAATAAGTTTTCGGCAACCTAATGAGTACGTTAAAGTAAGAAAATTATCATAATAAGTTATTTGTTAGATTAAAAAATTTTTATACCTAAATATTACAATAGAGATATTAAGTCAAATAAAAAAAATAGAAAAATGAGAATTTTATCTCACCTGTAAAAAATGTATGTTTGGTATTTGTACAATTTATTTAAATTATTTTATATCAATATTTTTGATTAATATTTAAAAATACTTAATTATCGTTAATTTGTTATTTTCTTTTTTAATAATGATGATATACCGAATATAAAAAATTACTTGAAATTTATTTGACATATCTTTCTATTCCTCCTCTCCAAGAAATCCGTTTGATTTTTTATCTACGTCTAGCTAATTAATTATTAATACATCAAAAAATTAAACCGGTTTTTCGGCTCTGGCTCATGGGCTAAATCTGACGAACCAGTCGGAGCCGGCCTAACACTCATTTACAGCGATGGATACGAAATCAAGGTCACGAAAAACGGGACCCCCAACTTCAAAGGTGCCGACGCCGACTGTAGCATCTCGTTGGATAAGAGATCTCTGCCAGAGGTGATGAGCAACTGAATTCTACAGTTGTTAGGGAAATGTTTGAAATTGTGTGTTGGCAATGGTAGTTGGTAACCCCTGACAATAAAGAACTTTGTCACTGTCAGATTTTTGATTATGAAACGTAAGGTTTAAAAATGGAATTTTGCTGTATCAAAAACTGTAAAAATTTATATTGTTCCTTTGTCCAACGGAGAAAGAAACTCAGGAAAAATAGCCGAATTTGCGAGGTGAGTGAGCTACAAGCAGCAGGTACAAAAAAAGAGTAATAGATCATAGGAGTCTTTATATTTTTGCTATTATTTACATTTTTAATATCTACCTTGTGTATTCACTGTTTGTTTTTGTTTTTTCCTGTCAAAGCTTGACATATTTTACTGACCGAAAAAAAATCAATATTTCAAAAACTGTCTGGGGAAATTATAAAAAGAGACAACAAAACATCAGTCCATTTCATAAAATCGTAAATCACTCAAAATTAAAAAAAAATGTAAGAAAATTATTGTCATGAAAACAACAATAAAATAGGCCATTTTGAAAAGATGCTGTCAACCCCTTGTGTCAGAGCATAAAAAAGTGACGTTTGCCCAACCGTTATGCCTTTTTAGCTGTGAAACTGTCAATCTCATCATTACCCCTAATTTTTTAGATTGCATGGTCGTTTGGGATATCCATTCTCTATATGTTCTATTTTCCCTGATTGTAGCCCTCACTTCACTCAGATTACAAATTTTTCGCCTCCGAATAAAAAGTTGCACTTTAGTCCCTACCTATATAATACAATATATCTACTAGCAACCTCTTACTATTTTTGACCCGTCTAAAGGGAAAGGAATTTTTGTTTTTAAATTTCTTGCAGGAAAAATACCAAAATGGAATCTAAAGGCGCAATTACACAGACGAACATGCTCAAATAAAAGCTCGTGCAAAAGATCTGAAATTTTTTGCGCGAACATATTTGTGAGCTTTTCTTTGAACATTTTGTTCGGGTAAATTTTTGTGCAAGTTATTGCTATCTATTTTGGAAAAATATTTTTAAAGATGAGAATAAATATAATTTTACATCATTGATAAGTGATCTCAATTCTTTAAAAAAATGAAACACCAACTTTTATTTTAAACTTTTGTGAAAAAAAGGCGACGGCAAGCGAAACATTATTATTGGCTATCAGTTTTGTCATATGCAATGTTAAAATAGTTAATGATGGAGGTAATAACATTTAATTCTTTTCTTTAACTTTTTTGGTTTTCTTTTATTATAAAAAGAAAACGGAAATGTCTTCGAAGTAATTACTTTTTAAAATGCAGGTGGATATTTTTAGAGAACTGTTCTGGAGAGTAGTTAGTTGTTTCCTGGGGGGGGGATAGGGAGGTTTAGACAGTCGGAACGCAGCGCTGTCAAACACTGCTGTAATTTTGTGTGTCAATTTTCATTTGACCAAAACTCCCTCTCACTAGTCTACGGTTTTTACCTTCTCTTAACCCAGCAACAGCAATAAATAAGTGCCAATTTTTATTTTTTTTGATTCTCGTTTTTTTTAAAACCCCAAAAAAGTTACAAGTATACTGGCATATCCCCTATAAAAATCAGATCAATCGAAGTTGCTTATAAGGTAAAACGTGAATTTCGACATCAAATCGTTTTTCCGTCGGAAAGCACTTAATTAAAAATACCTTGTTTTAAAACTTAGTCTTTCTATTTTCAATTAAGTTCAATGAATTCCCATAAAACTATAAAATTTAAATTTGTAAGAAATTTTTATTACCAACATTTCTTCAAACAAATTTTGCTTAACATTCTCTCCAAAATTTACGTGTGTTTTTTTGTACACGATTTTGCTCGAACATTTCTTTGAACATTTTGCTCAAGAGGCTCGTGTAAATGTTTGTCGGCATTTCAACATCAAAGGAAAGTTTGTCTGTGTAAATGCACCTTAAGACCTTTTAAACACTATAAATTACAAATACATACATACCACCAGGTAGCTAAAATCTAGATTGCCTTGTAAGTCAGTGGCGTAACCAACAGGTAGACAAGGGCTCCGGGCCCTCCTTTTTCTTATAAAACTCATTATTTTTTAAATGTTTATTTCCAATAATTAACGTTGTTTGTTTTGGATATTTAAGAAGACAATCTTTTCAATATGTATTGATTACGATGTAAAAACATATACTAAATAAATAGTCAGGTTTTATAGTTAACCAATTATAGTAGTTTTATTTGCCTTTTCCTCCATATAATCCTAAATCATAAATAACATTTGTTTTTTTAAAAACGACCTCAAATTTTACATGGTTTTTTGACAGCTGACAGGTAATAATCATGATCACCACACAGAAAACACAAAAAAATGCAGATAACTGCCACGTTGCCAATAATTTCCTTACTTTTCCCAAGTGGAACATATTCGGAACTTTTGCAAACCAAGTAAATCTCAAGGGTCACCCTCAGTTCAAGCGGCACTTGAACAAGTGGAAGAAGTAAGGGGAAGTGGTGCACATGGGCATTAGAGCAAAACAATGTCACAACCATACTTTTCTAACAACATTTTTATCTTAATTTGTTGCTGTTTATAAACTTTGTGTGGGACGAAACAGCGAGAAATGAATCGAAAAAGAAAGTTTATTGAATTTAAAAAATTGTTCCTCCATTCTTCTACCTCCTCCCAAAAGCGGGCCAAAATACGCACTTATGTGTCTGAGGTGGTCCCCGATTATACTGAGGAGCAAGTAAGCAAAATAAAAATGATTTTGAGGGCTTGGTACAAACGACTAGACTACTTTTACTTTTTTAATTAATATTCAGTTCTGTTTTCTCTTTGTGGGCTCGCGTCTGTCCAATTTCAAAAGTATTAAAAATAAAAAAGTGAGGTTAAAGTCTGATTTTACGAGCAAATGGCGTGTTCGATAATCACTCTCTGCTCGAGCACTCCGGTTGGCATTCAGGGGTGCATTCAGATTGAACGTCGGGTTAGCCCGGGCGCGCCCTGGCCGTTCGGATTGCTCTGGTTAAAATTTACCCGATTGTCGGTAGATTTTTACTGGACGCTACCCAAACGCACCCCACGAAATACAACCATTTCTAACCTTATTTCAGAAACAATATTTTTTCTATTTGTGTTTTCTAAATTTGAAGTTTGGCAATGGAAAGAGTCAGTACTTATTCCCATCATTTGGTTTTGGATGAGGAAGGCAATTTTGTTCTAGATCGAACAATCAAGAGTGTTGAAGTGAGTGAAAAAGTGGTAAAGGTGAATCATCCTCAACTAGTAGTTCTTCATTTATACACGCAGTTACTATTACTTACAAAAAATCGTAAGAGTGAGGTTATTATAATGCATCTTGTCCGTTCATATTGGACGAATCGCCGGACACACTCGGAGTGCACTCTCTATCGGGTAGCGGATTCGGACTCTTCCAATCTGAATGCACCCCAGAGCACTCGCGGGTAGATTCGTGACATCACTGCTCTACTCCGGTTCGATCTGAGAGTGCGTCAACCGAAAACGCTATTTAACACAGGGAAAGCTATTATAGTATATAATAGTTATACGATCTAAAGCTACGCCACTGCCGTAACTAAATCACGCATAGATATTTGATTACAATAGGAGTATAAATCTTGGAAAACGCAATAAAACGGCTCTCAAAATACACCTTTATTTTTTACCTCCATTAAATCAGTTCAATTACATTTCTACGGGACAGAACATTAATTTTTTTTTAAGTTTTTGATTTATGGCCGCCGGAATGGCTATTTAGTATTTCTGATTTAATTATTTTTTAATTTATAACCTGGCGTAGCGGCAAAATTCTTGCATAGAAAATTAGGTGATTTTATGGCGTTAACCGGAAAAAGCTTGCAACTCAGGTTTGCGATGTTTCAGGCGGGACCAGGCTTGTGGTTTCTGGGGAGTTGAGTAACAGCAATGTCTTATTTAGATTTTCTTGATTTTTGGGGAAAATTCAATCCATAGGAATCGATATTCAATGGCTTAGGGGGAGGAGCCCCTTCCTAAAAACCCCACTGGTACGTTATATAAATTTTAATTGTACTTTTTTTAATTGAATATTCTTTCCTGTATTTACTGCTGTCATACTATCTTTTTTCTATAAGAAAAAAATTATGTTTCGCAGATTTTTATACCATTTCGGGGTGGCAAAAATACGCCTTCTGTTAAATACTTCTCGGTGTGTGTGTGTATTTAGTATAGGGTAACACAAAAATCACGATAAAAAGCTAAAAAATGAGAATTTAACAATCGCTGCTATTGCATGTTATTATTTTAGACATTTTAAAAAAAATAAAGATCTTTCCCAAAAGATGGTCTTTTTGGCAAGCTCTAAAAACCATAAATTTTGTAAAAAATACACATAATAATAATGTAAACTTACCTTGTAACTTGTAATGGAGACTTTTCCACTTTATCCAACATTTCCAGACTTCTGGATCGTGGCAGCTGCTGTTCCGGCTCTTTGTGCACGGACAGAACCCGTTCTGATCGCCTTCCGTAGGCTCCTCTGTTCAATTTTTGTTCTAATCCAGCCACTCGTTGACCCAACCTTGCCTATAAAACACGAATTGGAAATTTAAAATTACTTTAAGATCATTTTTGACAAATGTCAAAAACTATGATTTTTATGCCAATTTTAAAAATTTATCATGAATAATTCATAGTAGGCTATTTATAAAAAAAAAATATAATTTTATGATAAAATTTGTTAGAAATTCTACAAAATTTTGATTTTTCATGAATATATAGGGTGGGCCAAAAAACCTTGCACACTTTTGTAACTTTTTGGAAAGACAAGACATGCACCTTTTCCGATTCGACTCAAAATTTGACATTTTGCAAAAATTCAAGATGGCGAACTATTTTGAATAACGAGTAATTTTCACCCCCCTGCAAAAAAGTTATGTGCAACACTGGAGAAAATTCAACTCATTGCAACAAAAACTCCATCCTTTCTCTTAGTATAAAGGTATTATCTATTTAAATCGGTTAAGAAATCAAAAATTTCTGGCTTTTGAATATTGACTGGTGTTACTTTAAAATTTTAGTTCATATAACTTCAGATAATTGTGGTTTAAAATTTAACATTTCTCAAAAATCTATGATGGAGGATATTTTTAAATGATTCTAGGAAAAAAAACCTCGAAAAAAAACTCGCGGAAAAGAAAACCCCCTGGAAAAGAAAACCCAGGAAAAAAAACCCTGGAAAAAAAACTCCTGAGATAAAATTATTATAACTAACCCAACTCAAGCTAGACCCACCCAACGTAACCAAAAATAATATCTTTTTATTTTAACTTATTTTTAATAGATAAAAATCAATTTCTCGACGAGGGTTTTATTTCCCGGGGATTTTTCCAGGTTTTCTTTCTGGGGGTTTTTTTCCTAGATTATTCAAAACGGAAGAAACCCCAAAAAAAACCATCCTGAAGAAATTGATTTTTATCTATTAAAAATAAGTTAAAATAAAAAAATATTATTTTGGGTTATGTTGGGCAGGTCTAGCTTGAGTTGGGTTAGGTTTGGATTAGTTATAATAATTTTATCTCGGGAATCTTTTTTCCTGGGTTTTCTGTTCCGGGGGTTTTTTCAGAGGTTTTTTTTTCTAGATTCATTTAAAGATGTCCTCCATCATGTATTTTTGAGAAATGTTAAATTTTAAACACTAAAACTATCTAAAGTTACAGCAAACGCAAAAAATGCGAAATGGTATATTAACTACAATTTTAAAGTAACACCAGTAAATATTCAAAAATCCATAATTTTTTTATTTCTTAACCGATTTAAATAAATAATACCTTTATATTAAGAGAAGGGATGGACACTTTGTCGCAATTAGTTGAATTTTCTCCAGTGCACACCATTTTTTTGCAGGAGGGGTGAAAATCGGCCTCTTGGATTTTGGCAAAATGTCAAATTTTGATCCGCATCAGAAGTCTCATGTCTTGTCTTTCCAAAAAATTACAAAATTTTTAAATGAAGCTATTCAATCAAAAGTTATAGCAAATTTAAAAGTGTGCAAGGTTTTTTGGCTCACCCTATATATGACAGAAGTCTACTTATAAAAATTTATGAAAAATCTAAAAAAATTAGGATATTTATGACAATTATAAAAATGTATGAGATTTGCTGAATAAGTCACCTGAGCTCTCAGCAACTCCCTCTTGTCCTTCTCGATCCTGGCCTCCAAATGTCTAAACAGTGGCGCGCAGTAGCAAGTGTACCCCACCCCTATCGGCCCCTTGCAAATGTTTCCCGCCAGGTCCAAATAATACTGTTCGCCCCTCTTCAGGGGCTCCTTGGGCAGGGAGTCCAACCGGGGCGAGGGGAAGGCTTCGGCGTTGGGGTAGTAATGACAGCCGTAGGGGGAGAAGTCTTTGCTCGGTTTGTCCCCCGGGGGGATGGCAGTCGAAGCGTCAGGTACGTCTAGAAAAATATAATTGGGAATTATTTTTAACCCCGCTACGCGAATGCAACAAAAGAGGGTAACTATAAGGACCTCTTTGTCTGTGTGTGAGTGTATGTGTGTGTGTCTGTGCGCTTGTAGTTCTCGAACGAGTGAACCGATTTCGATGCATTTTTTTTCTGTTTGAAGCCTATATCCTTCAGGAGTATTCTTCGATAACAATAGAAAAAGTACAATCCCTGATCGAAACGTCGTGTACCAATAAAATATGGACAATGGAAGTCCGAAACACAGAGTTAATTTCAAACACTTCTCTCGTTCTTGTCTCAAACTTTCAATAGAAAAAGTAGTTTCAACGATAGTATACAAGGTGGGCTAAATTCGCTGGGATTTGGGGGTTTTATGTACTTCTAGGCAAGATAGCCAAGAAATAGTATATATGTTCTGGGTTTAATTTTCGAGACAAGCTTAAATACGACAACCGCATCTCGATATGTTAAGAGGTTTTTGAGATACGGGGGCTTTTTGAAAACTCTGCATTTTGGGATGAGGTCTATAACTTTTTTATTTATGGGAACATTGTTTCCATGTAAAAAAGTTTTTTGTAGACATTTTGACAAGAACTCAACCGTCAAACTGATATTTCCCTAACGCATCTAGTTTCTGAGATATAACCTAAAGTTGGTATTTTTCTTATGGAATGACCTTTTTTTCTTCAATTTTTTAAATCAGCATAAAATTCCCTTTCAAATGATGTATCACACTTTATGTTTTATTTTTTGTATTTTTTTATATTTTTATTTTTCCGATATTTATTTATTTTTTTAATTATTATATTTTAAAACTTTTTCAACGTAATTTTTACTATAAAGTAAAAGTAAAAAGATGAAATAAATATAAATATTCGTAAAAGGTAATAAAAATATAAAAAAAAAAACATAAAAATAAAAAAATTGAAAAAATAAAACACAAAGTGTGATACATCATTTTAAAGGAAATTTTATGCCGATGTTTAAAATCAAATAAATAAAGGGTAATTCTATAAGAAAAATACCAACTTTGGGTTATATCTATAAAAACTAGATGTGTTAGGAAAAATCCAGTTAGAAGGTTAAGTTCTTTGTTAAAATGTCTTCAAAAAAGCTATTTACATGAAATCAATATTCCTATAAATAACGAAGTTATCGAACCCATCCCAAAATGCAGACTTTTCAAAATACCCCCGTAGCTCGGAAATGGGAAGACATATCAAGATGCAGGTTTCGTATTTAAGCTTGTCTCAAAAATCGAGCCCAGGACATGCATACTATTTTTATCAGGAGTAACTTCTGAACCATTCATCTGATTTGATATTTGAGTTCTATCAGGTAGAAAAGGTGGTCGGGGGATTAAAAAAGTTTTCGCACTTTAAGGACTAAAGTGGTTAATTTAGTCAATCGTTAAAGGGACTAAAGTACTACTTAAGTCCCTGAGGGACTAAAGTAAAAAGTGACGTAAACAAGTGGTTTTTTTAATTTTTTTGATTAAAAAAAAGTAATACTAAAATATAACACAATATTAAATCTACATAAATATTACCTATTTACTGCCGCTTCAACAGCAGCTTCAATGACCATTTTTATGTTTAGCGACAAATTAGTTGTCAACTAAGCTTTGTTTACTCCTTGCATTTGTTACACCACAAATACTTTGGCAACCAAATCTTTCCCACACTTTTCGAATATAGTCCAACGGTGGGATTTACTAAAAGAGTTTAGTCTATTTTAGAACAGCCCTAAGTTTAAGTGAAATTATTGGTTTTAAGCATTTTAAACCAACCCTCTTTGAATTTTAGACATAGTTTGATTTATAAGAAGAATATGAATAAATTTGTTTATTGAATAATCATCTTAACACAATCTTTTGTTGGATTTAAGAAGAAAGTTTCAATTTAGAAGAAAAGAAAATTAAAAAATATAAACCCACGCGGGTTTTAAATAGTAAACACTCTGTAGAACAAATTAAAATTACATGTCACTCTAATTAAAACTTACTTGATGTCGCACTACGATTTAGATGGGTAATAATAAAATAAGGAGTACATTAATTTTGTATTTATTTAAGAGGTGTTTTTATTTATAAAATGTATTAAAAAACTTAAATAGAAGTTTTGTCTACATTTCTGTCACTGTCGAAATGTCAGTTTCGAAATATTAGCTGCGTTGAAGTCACAAACAGCGAGTTCGGATTTCTTAGCTTGTACCTTAGCTTGCACCAACCTCTACTGATGAAAGCTCTACAGCTTTGAAATGGATGGGCTTTTAGTAAGAAAAGTTTTCTTGAGTGCGCTTTTAGATAACCTATAGGGTTTTTTTGTTTGGTATATTTTTCGTGCATAATCAGTGACCTTCACTTATGTTTGCTTTGCCTAGTAGTGCCCTCATAGATATATGTTTTGTGCTAAAACGGGTTCAAAATATGGCGTTTTACTGGACAAAATTGGAGGTGTTTTATAGGTCAATGAACAACTTGGGGTATTAAATAAGGTAAATTGATCCTTGTAAAAACGGTTACTTAGGGAAATTATTAACGAACTTATTACCAATTGCTACAAAACAATCCTTTCTAGGGGCTATAAATTTAAACCACCCCCAGAGGTGGTCTAAAAAATCACCAACTTTCTAACCTCAAACACAGTAATGAAGCTATTATGTGGCAAATTTTTAGCGTATTCACCATTTGCCATTTTAAAACCTGAAAAAAAATAGTTTTAGGGCATTTTCTCTTAGAATAGGGTACATTTTGAGAAAAAGCAGTTTTTCAGTGGTATTTTGCAATAACAATAAAAAATAATCAATAACTTTGTGTAGTTTGTGTATGGGTAAGTTTTTTTTTTTAAATTGGTTTTAAAATGTAGTACCCCCCAAAGGTGAAAATATTTAGCCCTGTGGGGGGTACTATTTTAGATCTTAGTATATCCCACTGCAAATGTCTACCACTCGACATTATTTTGACATTTTGTTTTTGATGGAATGCCTTAATTTTCTTGATTTCTTTCTGTAATATTTTTTTGTAAAAAATAATGCAGAAGTGCAAAAATAATATATAAACCTTCAGACTAAAGAGTATTTTTATCCCTCGACGAATTATATCCCTCCCTTCGGTCGGGCTACAAACTTTTCGCCTCGGGATGTAAAGTTACACTTTAGTCCCTTGGTGTATAATATACTATTATGTACGTTAGGGAGTAAAAGGGTTTTAAAGTGGCACTTTTAATCCTTTAAAGATTAAGGGATTAAAACTACAAAAATACATAGTATATATTTTTCAATGTTGAGACAACATTTGAACATAATATACAGGGTGTTTTAAATTCGATGCTCACCATGGGAATCTCCTAAACGGTAGGAGATACGAAAAAATTTAAATTAGGGCAAAGTTGTGCAATTTGATGCTGTGCTCAAAACTAAAAAAAAAGTTTACAAATTCCGGTAGTTACGGTAGTTTTTATTTTCTACAGGCATTTTTTTAAGATCTATCTAGTGAGAGGTCCGTTTTTGAGACTTGACATTTAAGTGTGATAGGAGCACTGTCAAGTTCATTTTTTCTTATGGACACATCTTTTTTTCTCTGCCGTTTGCTTCATAAAGGATGACAGATAACATTTTGCAATTTTATTTTGACAAGTCACCTGACGTTTTGGATTTATTGACCATCATCAGTCCAAATTTAATTTTGCTTTTAACTTACTCAAGATATTTTGTTATAACAAAAGAACCTTACTTAAAATTTTAAAAATCCTTTTTTTTGCTTTGTTTTTTAATCTTTGGCAGGTGAAAAAAAGCATGTGTCCATAAGAAAAAATGAACTTGACAGTGCTCCTGTCACACAGAAATGTCAAATCTCTAAAATGGACCTCTTATTAGATAGATCCTTAAAAAGTGCCTGTAGAAAGTTTTAAGCGTTTTTTGACAGCTTTAAGAATAAGGGCGCAAAAAATAAAACCTAATAATAAAGATTTTGGTTTTTTTCGCCTCCGGAACTACCCGGAATTTGTAATTTTTTTTGGTTTTGAGCAAACCGTCAAATTGCTCAACTTTGCCCTATTTTCAACCTTTTCGAATACCGTTTAGGAGATCCCTATGGTGAGAAGAATTTGGAACACCCTGAATATGTCCCAAGATTTTTGTGAGAGGAGCTGGGCTATAGAATCTTCTGCTGCTTTTTCAGTGTCTACCTTCAAATTAAATTCTGTTTTTTCGTCGATAAAAACGAATGAATGGACGTTTTTGACAACTTCGTTACCTTCATACTGGCATTTTTTTACCAAACGCCATGGCAACGCTTTCAAGGCACATCACTGTTCGATGTCGACAACCATATGATAAAACTACCCATCACCTAGAAGAGTTGACATTTAAAAACTAAAGTATCGCTACGAGTACGAGAGTACTGTCTTTCATTATTTTCATGATTAGTTTATTTTTAGTTCTTCCTGTCCTAAACTGAATAAAATTTTACCTATGTATAAACCACGGGATTAAAGTTCTCTTTAAACCCTCAGCGAATTGTACAAACTCCTCGCCTTGGGATTAAAAGTGCCATCTTAGTCCTCAGATTTATAATGTACTATTAATTTTACTTGTATGTACTTGCTATGTTTTACTATTTTATAATCAGTGTACCTTTATAGTCACAAATAGGGGAGTAAGGGGTAGTGATGCGAATATAATGTAACCTTCATATTTGCTCGGAACAGTTGAAGACCGTGCTTACCCCCATTGGGCATGGGACCAGAGGTTTTCGATCGGTATGATGCCAATGCATCTAGCCTCTCATATCCAAATGCCAACCTCACCTTCTCGTGATGCTCCGTGTCTAAAACAGACGAGGCTCTGGCGACCGAATATGGCCCTATGGGGAAGTTGAACTAGACTCACTAACGACTAGGAACTGCTCCTTTAAGGACCTGTACAAACTCGTACAGGGGAAAATTTAATGGTGTGGTTAAACTAGAATCAACACTAGGAACTGCTCCCTTAAGGACCTGTACAAACTAGTACAGGGGAGTGGAGCGGTTAAACTAGGATCAAAGGGTGCACAATAAGCCAGTAATGGCTGCAGTGCAGTGACTCTGGCCAGCCATCAGGCTGGTCGGAGCCACAATCGGGGGGTTTTAGTCGGTAGGAATCCGACACTACCCGGTCTCTCCTGGTAGAGGAGAAATCACTCTATCTTGAAAGTAGTTGGGGCGTCTTATGCAAGATTTCCCCTTGATACCCTTAAAAAAAGGCCCTGTAGACAATTTTTGACAGTTATTGTTTTACCAGAGGTAAGCAACTCGATTTGGCAATTGTTAGGGAAATGTTGGTAATTTTTTTGTGTGTTGGCAACCATTAAAAATAAATAATTTTGTCAATCTCACATTTTTGAATAATAAACGTATGTACATCAAGTTTTAAATTTGATTATTTATACGCGGTTTGCAATTCTGATATTGCGGCATAAGAAACTGGAAAAATACTCGCGCCTACGACCTTGTATTGTTTCATTGTTCAATGGAAAAAGAAACGCAAGAAAACTGGAAAGTTATCAGGCATTTGCCAAAGTGGAAAATTAATAAAAATAGTCGAATTTGCGAGGTAAGTAAGACTAGTTAAAAGAAAAAGATAAATCAATAATATTTTTGTCTATTTTACCTACTATTAACATTTTTAAATCTATCGTGAATCTTTGTCAAAGCTTGACATGAAATTAACTCTGTGTTTCGGACTTCCATTGTCTATATTTTATTTATACACGACGTTTCAATCACTACAATCTCTGATCGACTTCAGGTGCAAACTACCATCTATTTCTAAGGCTACATACTTATAGACTTGGTTTACTGAAAACACCCTTATTCTGGCCAATAACGGTAGCTTCAAGGAATTTTCGTTTCTTCCAGTGTGACTCCTTGCGCAAAACCTTTGCTTCTGTCCACTCCATTCGGTGTTGTTTTGACCATGCGTGCTCAGCGATTCCTGATTTCGTTGTTTCACCTCTTTGTTCTTTAAGCCTAACAGATAGGGGTCTTTTGGATTCACCTATGTATGATTCACCACACTCACAAGGAACTTGGTAAATGCATTCCTTATTTTGTTTGTTCTCCGGTTTTGTTTTACTAAGAAGGCTTCGAATTGTATTATAAGATTTAAAAGCTAATTTAATATTCAAGTTGTTCGCTACTCTTCGAATTTTCTCTGATACTCCTTTAATTTATGGAATTGTAAAAAATGCATTTGCCTGGTTTTGGTCTTGTTATCTCTGTCCTATTTGCTGAAATTTAGAAATAGTATCTGTTATAAGTTTAAGGCTCTAACCATTCTGCTGCAGATCCTTCTTAATGTTCCGTATTTCGATTTCCAAGTCATGAGAATTGTTACAAATTTGAACGGCTCGGTTATACAAAGTTCTTATTGTGCCTCGTTTGGTTGTAGCAGAATGATTTGAACCTTGCTTTAAATATTGTCCTGTATGAGTGGGTTTACGATAGACTGTTGCTCTGATCCATTTTGAATTTAATAGTGGGTCTTATGTTATTTAGGTGGTGAAGAAATTCTGAAAGTTGCTGGTCATTCCCGGTCCAGACAATAAAAGTATCATCAACATATCTTAACCAGAGCCAAATATTTGGAAGCCCCTCCTTGGGCGGAGCCCACTTCTTAAACTTCACGGTTGAGTGATTTCTCATAGTATATAAGTACGTAGCCTTAGGAATAGATTGTAGTTTGCACCCGATCAGAGATTATACTGATTGAAACGTCGCACAGAGGTCATTTATGGCAAATTAGGCGGTAATAAATACGAATTTGAAAATGTTGGGTTTCAACCGTTTTAAAATTATGTAGTAGCTTTAGAGATACTTGCTAATACTTTTTTGCTCAATTTTATGTGCTTTTATTATACAGGGTGTTAAAGAATAGCAATTAGTATGTAGTAAATAGCCTATATTTTTTTACCATTAAACTCTAATCAAAAAAAGTATTCGATTTTAAAGCAAATAATATTTTTTAGTATAACTTTATAAATTTTATATACAGGGTGGTTTCACTGTAACTAAAACCTTATTTTTAAAGCATTACTCATCAAAATTGTCGGAATCGCTACTGTTTTCTTTTTCAGAAAAATAATTTGGCAATTGGGGCTCTTGGAGCAGCTCTAAAACCTCTTTTAAAAAGGGTTTCTTATTTGAGCGAGTACCGACACATTTAGATAAAGATGATATCAGTGGATCAGACGAAAGCAGTAACCTAGAAAATACGTCATTCATTGTCTCCTCCCTTGAAACTTTCCTGGAGTAACATTCCCGATATGTTCTGAAATCTTTGTTGCGAGACTCAAGCGCTTCTTCCGAATACATGCCTACAGAAAGTGGCACTGCTTTTATAATTTCTGGCCCATGAATGAGAATTCGGTGCAAACTCGCTGGCATATAATACCATGAGTATAGCTGAATGCAGAGTGTTGCAGTTTTTTTGCAGTACTCTGCAAATGCTTCTGTATTAATTTCATAGCCGGATAAAATTGTGCTTAAAATTATAAAAACACGTTTTATAAAATCTTCGTCGAATCCTAAAATAAAGTAAACATATTTTGGTGTGTACAAAATTGTACCTGTAATTGAAGCAGCCTTCTCATAGTTTAGAAAAAACCTACAAGCGGTATTTCCGTCGGTCGTTGTTCCATATTCCTGTTTAGGGATGTCAACTAATAAACTTAGGTGTTGCCTTAACAATTGAATTATGTGATTTTTTCTTTCTTTCATAATTTGTTTTTCACTTGCATCCCGTATTTGCCACTTTTTCAAATCAATTCTGTAGGATATATGGAGACAGCATTCTAAACATCTTATCCACGCATTTATGAGGAAATTCCGTAACCATATAAAGTCTCGTCTACTGGCAGCGCCATTATTTTGTCCAGGCTGTTCATAATTTTAGGACTTGCTCCACATATTCCACAGGTCTGTGTTGATGAATTGCTTACAATCGAAAACATTTTGACAATTGATCAATAATTGTAGGTTTAATTTGAGATATTTGGTTTTCAATATTTTTAATTTCATTTTTACATAACTCAGGAGTTTCTTTGTCAAAAATCAGTTTTATGGGTCTGCAAAATCTCGTGGACGATAGCCGCGGATTCTGCCATAATATAGTGCCATTATTTAATGTCATCTGCAAAGGAACGATACAAACTGAAAATAAATTTAAATCTGCACTTGATTCATTTTGTTGATCGCTAAATTCTTGCTTATAATGCGAATGTTCCGCACTACCATCACATCCCCATTTGTAACTAATAGTAATTGCATTTTTAGACACATTTGATGGTAGGTTATTGTAAAGATCTTGTTGAGATTCTATTATTCTTTTTACAGTATGGTCAACGAGTGCCTGAAGGGTAACTTCAGCAGATATGTCTGTTATACAAATATCATTTTGATTCATTTCTTTTTAGCCTCCAAAAGTTTATTGTACTTAGGATTAATTTGAGCATTTTGCTCTTTTACTCCCTGTTGCATCAAAATATAAGATTTTTTGGTAAGACAACAATCTAGGAAAAGAGTAAAAGATTCTCTCCTGAATACTTAACGGGTAAGACTTCTTTTTTCTCTATGATTTTTGTTATTTTTGTTGCTCTTATCGGTGAGTTTTCGGTTATTTCTTTAATTATACGTGACGTATTTCGTTGACCAGCAACATGTAGACTTTCTTGAACAGCAAATGCAATTTCTCCCTTAGAATAATTTTCTAACAGCCAAGTTCGCCAAGTCCTTCAAAAGGCTTTTCTGGTCTGCCCCTACTAAATTCAGAGATTCAATAAAATTTATAGACGCATTAAGCCACGGCCTGTGCCTCGCTTCAAAAATTATCTGGACCGATTTCAATTTTTCCACAATGTGGTAACTTTACTGTTAAAATTATGAATTTTTTGTACTACCATATCATATTGTTTATGTCGATCTTCATCTAAATCGAGTTCATTTGTTACAAATTAAAAAACAGCCGAATTTTTGTCGGTAAGTGAGCTCTGTCCACACCAGACGTCAAATAAGTTGTTTCTAAGTAATGACATTATGCCTAAAAAAAATGTTTTTTTAAGTGCTTGGCACTTCTTGGCACCCAAATGTGTAAATAACAAAAAAGTAACAAAGCAATTGAACTTTTAAAGCTATTTGTGTGGCGAATATCTACGAATATTGGCATTGGCAGCCTTTGAAAAATGGTATATTTGAGAACATTGATATTTTTATTTATTAATTCCTAAAAAAATTAAAATGACCTCTGTGCGTCGTGTATAAATAAAATATAGACAATGGAGTCCGAAACACAGAGCTAATTTGAAATAAATCATTGTCTCAAACTTTCAAACCAAGCTTGACATATTTCACCGACCAAAAAAGTCATCATCATTCAAAAACGCTCTGGGGAAATTATTAAAAGAGAAAACAAATTAACAGTCCATTTCACAAAAACTATAAATAGAGGAGATCAAGAAAAATAAAGTAATTCCACACAAATGTCAAAACCAGTAGAAACAAATTTAATCACAAGTTATGTTATTGGTGTCATTTTCGAGGGAATCGGTGGCGTCGACCAATAGGATATATGCGTTTCAGGGAGATAATTGTTTTCTCCCTGATTTCAAGAATAGCTACCCTGGTAAAAAAACAACTGTCAAATGTATAGAGGGCCTCTAGCCTATGCCAATTCGAGCTAGTTTTAAAAAAATGCTCTATGTGAACTTGTGTGCCATATATAAGGTTACAATGTCTCGCCAAACAAACATATTGTTATGTGTTTGATATTAATTTATTGGCGCTAACAAATAAATTTATGGTTTTCCATTTCAATTTTCATTAAAAATAGACAGCAAGACAAATTGTCTTGTTCCTTGCAGATTTATTTAATTTTAATTCGTGTAAAATTATGAATATGTTATCCTTCAGTAAATTCCATGTGTTTATTCTTAAACAAATCAATTTTAGTTAGAAAATTGTCTAGTTAGATTAGGAATATTATTGAGCGTTATCGCAAGTGAAAAAAAAAACGGGGATGGAGGGATAATTTTGTCTGACTCTTGGCTTTGACTTAATAGCGTTTTCGATCACAGACAAAGAAAAACAAGTGCAACACTTTTAAGTTTGATAGGGACAAACACATCCACATATAAATATTTTTTGCAGAGATATAAAGCCTCTATTGACTACTACTCCAAGTAGAAGTCATTAAAAATTAAAAAATATCTGCTTTTGTATTTATTTTGTTTTTTTTTATAAATCTTTTTTTTATGGATATTGCTAGTATTCTTAATTCATTAGAAACGGAAACTGACTTGGAACAGTTGCAAAATGTCATTGATTTGAATGAATTTAAGACTAAGATAAAGGCTAACCAAAAATTTTTAGATATTTTGCATTTCAATGTATGTAGTGCTCCCAGACATTTTGACGAAATCTTAATATTTTTGCAAGCTTGTGATCTTCAAAATATTGATATTTTAATATTGGGAGAAACCAGAAACAATTTTTCACCAGACCAATTTACCATTCCTGGCTTTACCACTTTTTTTAACAATAGTACCCTAAACCAAAACGATGGACTTCTGATTTTTATAAATAATAAAATTAATTGTGACATTAAACACTCAGTAACACCATTATCTAGTGTTACTTTAACAGAAATTAGGTTTAAAATTAGTAACGCATCCTATAATGTTGTAACTTGTTACAGATCACCCTCCACTTCAGAACAAAATTTTGTACTGGATCTTGAAACTTTCTTAAGAAACCTTCAAAGTGAGGATTTTATAATTTTCTTGGGTGATATAAATATAAATATTTTAAATCGTGATCTGGCTATTGCAAATAGTTACCTGACTGCTCTTATGTCGCTTGGCTTTAAATCATACATAAATACATTTACTAGAGTTACAGCAGACACCCAGTCGTGCATAGACCACATCTTTGTAAAACAGAATCTAAACAATGTCCACCTAAACCTATATTCTGCGGTAATAAACAACAATACCACGGATCATTACCCTATCTATTTACAGATTTATAATAAAAACCAAAATAGACCACTGACCACTGAAAAAACTATATCAAACTTTGACCATATTAAATTTAAAAACTTAATCAGTCAAGAATCTTGGAATTCTGTCATGGCAGAAAATGACGCGCAGACAGCCTGGAATCTATTTAACAACATTTTTTGTAAAGTACATAAAGAATGCAATACTACGAAAGTTATCAAAGTTCGCAATCATGTCAAAATCAAACCTTGGATTACAAATGCAATTATATCCTCTATTAAATATCGTGATCAACTTAAAAAAACAATTTTAAAAAATAGATATAACAACACACTCCTTCAAAGATATAAAACATATAGAAACAATCTAAAAAAAGTTATAGTTGAAGCTAAAGCCAGATACTATCGTGAAATTGTAAATAACAACAAAAATGACATGAAAAAAATATATAACATTATAAATGAAGCTACAAACACAAATAGAAACAAAAACAGTGACATTAACATATTAGACGACAAAAAAAAACAGTTTGAAAATACGAAACAGATGGCTAACTACTGTAATAAATACTTTGTGCAGATAGGACAAAAAATGGCAGCGAAAATTAAACCTCCCACTAACTACAGAAGCTGCAATAACCCTCGTGTCACTAAAAACATGTTTCTTATGCCAGTTACTAAAAACGAACTTATTTTGCATATAGCATCTCTCAAAAACAATAGTTCCCCGGGATATGATGGCATTGGTTCAAAGCTCATAAAAGATTATCATTTACATATTATTAATCCTCTCATGCACATCATAAACTTAATATTTCTGCAAGGAAACATTCCAAAGGATTTAAAAAAATCAATAGTAGTCCCAATTTATAAATCCGGCAAAAAAACTGAAATCAGCAATTTTCGTCCTATAAGCTTAGTAAGCACTTTTGCCAAACTGTTTGAAAAATGCCTTAAAGATAGATTATTTGACTTTTTCGTAAAAAACAAAATCTTGAATGAAAACCAATTTGGCTTTCAAAAAGGTTTAAGTGCTGATCATGCTATATTTAAACTTGTTGATTGTATTAAGTCGGATCTGGACAAAAACAAAAAATGTGTGGGTGTATTTTTGGACCTTGCGAGGGCTTTTGACACAGTGCCTCATAAAAAATTGCTAAGAGTGCTTGAAAACTACGGCGTTAGAGGCACTGTGCTGAAAGTCTTCCGCAGCTATTTGGAGGATAGAACCCAACAAGTTAAAATAAAAGAATTATTGAGTGACTGTCAAGGAGTCCATCTAGGCATCCCGCAGGGGACGGTCCTAGGACCGCTTCTATTCATCATATATATTAATTCATTATTAAAAAACAACATACAAGGCTTAATTATATCATATGCGGATGACACAGTTTTGATTTTCAGTGATAATACTTGGCAAGGTGTAAAAACTAAAGCAGAACTTGGGATTGAAATGGTAAAAGACTGGTTAGACTTTAATGAGTTAACACTTAACATAGATAAAACCAAATATATTGCATTCTCGCTTACTGATGTTAACAGACCAAACTTTAATGTTTTGCAGTTATTAGGACAGGGGCTCAAAATTAATGAAGTTGATCATATTAAATACTTGGGTGTAACTGTTGACAAAAACTTGAAATGGTCCTATCATGTAAATAGTTTAGCTGTTAAAACAAGAAGGCTTATTTACAAATTTTATCAGTTACGTAAGTTTATGAATAAAAAGCTACTATTATCAATATACAAAACGTTAGTTGAATCTATTTTACAGTATGCCATAGTTGTGTGGGGTGGTCTGTATATCAGTTCACTTGAACCTCTAAATGTGGTGCAAAATTACATATTAAAAGTTATATTTAAAAAACGTAAACTTTTTCCGACTGACCAGCTTTATAATGAAAATATACTAAACATTAGAATGTTATATTTTTATAACTCCTGTCTCTTCTTATACAAAAACAGAAATTTACAAATAAAACTTGAACACACATACCAAACTAGACAAATATCTAATCAGAATTTAGTTGTTCCCTTCTATAGAAAAGATGGTAATCAAAGATTTGCTACGAGCTTAGCTCCTAAACTATACAACTCTCTACCAATTAGCCTGAAAAATATACCTAAATATAAAATATTTGCTAAAAAGTGCAAGCCACTTATTTTTACTAATTATAGGGCTTATCTCAATTTACTATGAATCTCAGCATTCTGGGCTTGAAAAAAACTCTTTTTGTTTTTTTTTTTTATTTTGGAAATTTATATGTTATTGTTTAATTCATTTTTATTTTTCTTAATACTTGCAGGTTGTCGAATAATATTTCTATTTTTATTATATAAATTTTTTTAGAGTGTAATTAACCTGTAGATTTTTTGCACATACAGATTGTTAGTAATCTAGGTGCAATATTTATTCTTATGTAGAAAAAAAAAATGTATTTTATTTAGCTAAGTATCTATTGTTAATTTTTCAGGAACTTTTTTTTGAATAAATTTGAATTTGAATTTGAATAAGATATTTGAGGAACTAAATAATGTATGGCGGGAGAGAAATTACAGGAAAATCAAATAAAGCAAGCAAATACAAAAAGAAGTGAGATTTTTAAGGAGGGAGAGAGTGTGATGGTGAGAGACTACAGGCTAAGAAATAAACAGAGTTGGACAGAAGCTTTGATAAAAAAAGAGTTGGCTGTGGCGTGTATCTGTGCGAATTACCCACAGGACAAATGTGGAAAAGACATTTGAACCAGATTAACAGGAGATTTACAGAAATCCCTGTGCAGAAACAAGATACCGCAGAAAACAAAATCTCTGAACGGAAAGTTCGAAGTATTGGACGTTTTATTGAAGAAAAAGAAAAGACAACAGCTGGAGCAACAGCCCAAGAAAAAGATGTCATACAGGAGCAAAATATTGATGTTTCACAAAACAGTGAAAACTCGCCTCAGAACCGTCAGTACACAGTGGTGAAAATCCACACTCCACCAGTTGATGAAAACAACAGACCAATAAAAATATCACAAAACAAACAACTCCACCAAGCATAGATTTAAAGGCAAAAAAAGATGTTGCTGCGATCATGTCGAGCTCAGGCTCAGGTGTGGCTAGTGACAGGACTGAGACTCACAAAGAAAGTCCTACCCGTTTTCCCAAGAGAACATCAGGGAATCAAAATCCAAAATACACAATAGAATTTGACTAAAAAGAAATTTATAGTACTAGATAATTTATAGTTTTGTCACATTTAATGTTAGTATAAATTGTAATTGTTTGTCATATACAAATATGTGTAATGTGTGTAAAGTAATAAAAACATAAATAAGTGTATAAATGTAAATGCAGTGGAAAAGGGGTCACAGAGAAGTTTAAGTGAAAAAAATCATGGGATGTAATATATTTGAATTTCCCGCGCAGTTGCGTGGAAGTGCGCCCGAAATACGTCAAGGTCAACGACGACCTCTTTGTTGTCTCTAAAACTCTAAGTAATATTGCCCTAATTACTTGACACTTCAATAGGTGTGTAATTTGCCACGGAATTTTTATGCTGTTTCCATTTTATTTAGATTTCTTTGGCCTTCAACTAATCCGACTTTTTTCAATTTTCACACGAAATTTTAGTGTGCAAAAGTTTAAAAAACCGAAATCAGTGTGTAGTCAAATCTAGAAAAGTTCAAATATTTGTCGATTATTTAACTTAGATTTCCTTTGATGTTTTGACTTACTATTTAGTGAAAGTAAATATCTAAAAGACTAATCCCTACAATTTTTAAAATTTATCATTTTCCTCCCCCTCTCAAACTAAATCAACGTGTTTCAGATTTTTTTAAGTTTCATCAGTTTTCGAGAAACCCCAAGTGCACCGTTTTAAATGAAACACCCCGTATAATTACTCTCGGTATACAAATACACAAACGAACGTTAACTTGAACAGCAAGCAACGAAAAAAATTAATGATATATCATGCTAGAAATTCAGTTAGATTCACGTGTACGTCATTTGTTTGCTGTCAAATCGCCTCTTGCTATTCATACGTATGAATAAATCTTACATACATCAAAATGAATATGCAAAGAATGTTTGGTGTTTTTGTTTAGTTTAGCTATGTTGTTCATGTGCATGTCTTACCTGTTATAACCGTAGGTAAATACCTAAACTTATTTGGGACGTTTAGCTATTAATAATAGGGTCTTTTTGGTCAGTACCTTTAACGGCGAAGTTATCGTTATTAGAAAGATTTTGGTTAGGTTTTTTGTCAGTCTGTTACCCTTATCTTTATTCTGGCCAGGCGCACTAGCGCTCTGTCAGACTGTTACCTTTATTAATGGTAACCACTGGCGCTAATTAGCGTCGAATAGCGACTACCTTTACCGTTAAAAAGACAACCAACCAAACTCGTTGTGATTCTGTGGTGGAAGATTTTTATGTTGTAAAAGTTTTGTTTTACAAAAATTTTGTGTATTTGGATTTTATTTTTTGTTAACCGTGCTTATAGTAGTAGTGGGGTTCCTTTTTTACCGTTTTTTTTTTTGGTAAACAAGTGAGTAAGTACAAATAAGTTTGGAGAGGCTCGATTTCTTCTGTTACTCCAGCAAAGATATCTTGTAAAATCATTTTTCTGACTAAATTTATGTTGGGGTGTCCGTCTCCCAGTCCTAATACTAAACTAATATTTTCCTCCATGATATGGTCAGAAAAGCAAAGAGCAAGTAACCATAAGAGCAACGAAATTTGCCTTTAAACTGCATGACCAAAATCTCCCTATTGGTAGGCTTATTTTTATTTTCAATAACGATAACGGAATGTTCTCAGAAAGAGTTCGTAGTGTAGTTGACGTTATATTTAACCTAACTTTTTTTAAAGAGAAGATCAAAAGATCTTGGGAGGAAAGAATCCAGACATCATTTAACACCATCGCACACTCTGAGTTCCAACTCTGAATCACTCACAAATAGGGTGACTAGTGAATCCACTGACGAGTCCACGCTATTCACCCCGGGCGAAACATCGTTTAATTATTTCTCCTTTCGCTTTGGTCTTTTGTGTGTTCCTTGTGGGACACTCATCCAATTTTGAATTTTCGTTCTTTTCTCCCAAGATCTTTTGATCTTCTCTTTTTTTTAGATTCTTTTCGGTTGATGTAACTGATTTGGAAGTTTAACTTCTTGTTTTAATTGTCTTAGAAGCATATTCCTATTCGTACGATTAACAAGCCAGGACGAACGATGCCTATTTGTGAGTGATTCAGAGTTGAAAGTCAGAGTGTGCGATGGTGTTAAATGATATCTGGATTGAGGGTGACTAGTGAATCCGCTGACGATCCCACGCTGGTCACCCCGAGCGAAACATCGTTTAATTGTTTCTCCTTTCGCTTTGGTCTTTTGTGAGTTATTTGTGGGACACTCGTCCAATTTTGAATTTTCGTTCTTTTGTCCTAAGACCTTTTGATCTTCTCTTTTTTTAGATTCTTTTCGGTTGATGTAACTGATTTGGAAGTTTAACTTCTTGTTTTAATTGTCTTAGAAGCATATTCCTATTGGAACGATTAACAAGCCAGGACGAATCCGTATCAGGTGACTTGTAATAAGTACCATGCGGAACGATGCCTATTTGTGAGTGATTCAGAGTTGGAAGTCAGAGTGTGCGATGGTGTTAAATGATATCTGGATTGAGGGTGACTAGTGAATCCACTGACGAGCCCACGCTGGTTACCCCGGGCGAAACATCATTTAATTGTTTTTTCTTTCGCTTTGGTCTTTTGTGTCTTCCTTCTGGGACACTTATCCAGTTTTGAATTTTCGTTCTTTCCTCCCAAGATCTTCTGATTAGAAGCATATTCTTATTGGAAAGAGTAACACGCCAGGACGAACCCGTATCAGGTGACTTATAATAAGTAGCATGCGGAACGATGCCTATTTGTGAGTGATTCAGAGTTGGAAGTCAGAGTATGCGATGGTGTTAAATGATGTCTGGATTGAGGGTGACTAGTGAATCCGCTGACGATCCCACGCTGGTCACCCCGCGCGAAACATCGTTTAATTGTTTCTCCTTTCGCTTTGGTCTTTTGGGAGTTACTTGTGGGACACTCATCCAATTTTGAATTTTCGTTCTTTTCTCCCAAGACCTTTTGATCTTCTCTTTTTTTAGATTCTTTTCGGTTGATGTAACTGATTTGGAAGTTTAACTTCTTGTTTTAATTGTCTTAGAAGCATATTTTTATTGGAAAGATTAACACGCCAGGACGAACCCGTATCAAGTGACTTATAATAAGTACCATGCGGAACGATGCCTATTTGTGAGTGATTCAGAGTTGGAAGTCAGAGTATGCGATGGTGTTAAATGATGTCTGGATTGAGGGTGACTAGTGAATCCGCTGACGATCCCACGCTGGTCACCCCGAGCGAAACATCGTTTAATTGTTTCTCCTTTCGCTTTGGTCTTTTGTGAGTTACTTGTGGGACACTCATCCGATTTTGAATTTTTGTTCTTTTCTCCCAAGACCTTTTGATCTTCTCTTTTTTTAGATTCTTTTTAGTTGATGTAACTGATTTGGAAGTTTAACTTCTTGTTTTAATTGTCTTAGAAGCATATTCTTATTGGAAAGATTAACACGCCAGGACGAACCCGTATCAAGTGACTTATAATAAGTACCATGCGGAACGATGCCTATTTGTGAGTGATTCAGAGTTGGAAGTCAGAGTGTGCGATGGTGTTAAATGATATCTGGATTGAGGGTGACTAGTGAATCCACTGACGAGCCCACGCTGGTCACCCCGGGCGAAACATCATTTAATTGTTTTTCCTTTCGCTTTGGTCTTTTGTGTCTTCCTTTTGGGACACTTATCCAGTTTTCAATTTTCGTTCTTTCCTCCCAAGATCTTCTGATCTTCTCTTTTTTTAGATTCTTTTTAGTGATGTAACTGATTTGGAAGTTTAACTAATTTTTTTTGTTACATATAATCCAATATAATCTCACTTTTTTACCGATTTTCTTCGAAATAAAGAAGACGAAGGCGATGATAAGCACCTTTTCAGTAAATTAGCAATTTCATAAATAGGTTTTTCAAAAATATTACGATAACTATAACTATAAAGTTATTTTACTTAATAACTAAGAAATGACATTTAGCAACTCAGCAGTCGTAGAAATAACAAGAGCTATAAGGAACACTGACCAAAAACACCCTATTTAGCTATCCGTATAGGGCTGTCTAACAAATGGTAAAATTCAGCCATTAATCTTGTGATGGCCTTTTAAAAATGGTGGCTGTAGGGTAAGCAAAGCGATTTTCCATAGGTCGTGAAAATGAAAATTTTGAGAGAGTGGAAAAAGATGCAAATTAAACAAAGGCAATATTATATACTTTTATCTCTCTCGCACTTGCACAGTGTGGATAGGCATTGTCTCTCTCAGTTCAGCCTGAAGATCGGGCCAGATCGGCTTGAAGCAGGGTTACCAACCGTACCGTTTTTTACGGGACCGTCCCGTAGTTAGACCAAAAGTCCCGTGTCCCAGTCATTGGTTCTTAAGGGTCTGCCCGTATTTTAAAAAAATTTTCAGTGCGGTTATAAGGAATTTCCTGAGCTCTTAAAAATAATTTCATTTATTTTAAGCATTCCGGCATCTAATGCTTTTATTGAAAGGGTGATGAATTTCAAACGGTCAAGTTATAGACCCCAATGTAGCGTTAAACTATAAATTAAGTCAGATATAAAGATTTGTATAAATTTTATAATGACCTGTGCAGAGTTTCTTAATTACATCCATAAAAATTCTAAGTTAATTCAAGAGATAGGTAGAGGGACATTTCTACGTCTAATTGGAAATTTTGAGTTTATTAATGTTAAAATTTCGGCAAAATGCTTGTATTTCTTCCGACTTAGAAAGGATTACTCTATAAAAAAATCACTTTGCTTATTCTGCGTCTTTTTCCACTTTACCAAACTTTTGACTTAAGGTTATAGTTTCTCCCCAGATTTTAAGTAAAAAAAAGTACAACTGGCAACGCCTTGTTCTTTAATTTTTTAATATTTTGCCAGAGTGCACAGGGAAAACTAAACATTGGAATTAGCTGAAATGCTTTAAAAAAATGTCTGAAGGATTTTTCAAAATTCTCAATTATTTTTTCTTCAAAATAAAAGCTCTGGTGCTGTCATCTATCCCAAAAGTCTCAAAATAATTGCCGTTTAGAACAAACCCGATTTACAATAAAAATAGAAAAATACAAATGGATTACATTTTCCCTTTTTATATTTCCTTGCTTTAGCGAAAATAAAAACTAAGTTTCCTTTTTTCTAAAAGCCTGTGCACTCCGAAAAAGAAAATCGATCAATCAATCACACTTCATTGAATTTGGGAGACACACACAGTTCAAGTATTGGCCGATAGATCGTAGAATTTATACGATTCTATGGTAAATGCAGGTGTTTTGTCAACAAACTTTAAATCGGGCCGTAGTGGGTGTTTATCTTTCAAAAATGTGTTTTCAAAAACATTTTTCTAAAACAAATATGAAACCCCTCCGCGTGTGTGGTCGCCGAAAAAGGCCTAGCGCTGCGCGGGCATTACTCAGAGTCTATCAAAGAACCAAGAAAACTTTACGGGCTCGCTGGGATTACTAGGAATTCGCACAGAAACATTCGGCGCCCATAACCCCACATAATTTTTGTTTTTATTTTGACTCAACCATTTTTTTTTAAATTTAAATTATTGCGGCATAGTTATGTGCAATTGTACCAGTGAAATCTTGGAGTGCATAGGATAGATTTTAGAACCTTAGTTTCAAAAACACACGGATACTTGAGGACTAACAAAACAGGTCAGTAATGCTCCATTTAGAGGTTGGAAAGGCTCTTGCTAGTCGTTGACAGTCCTGACGGGAGTGTTTCCAATTCAATTATAAATGCAACCTTAAACATTACACCCAGTTACTTTAATACGTAGTTGAGTAGCGTTTTTTTAGCAGATAATTCTGCAATAAATGGTTTTCTTTTATTTTAGTATTTTACTTGGTTTTTTAGCGGCGCAGAACGCGAAAAGTCAAAATAAATAACCTAACCCCAAATTGTTGACCCGGTGCTAAAAAATCTCTGGTGTCCCACTGTGAATAAACATTAATAAAGTATCCGCGTTGCCATGGAAAACAAATTCAATGACGTAAAATTTTGGTCGAATCAGGTCGACATAGTTAAATTGATTTCTCGTACAGTGTTGCTAAAAACAATTCCCCAGATTGTATCTACGACCTTAAGTTAGCATTATGGAAAAACGGTTTGTTTACTCTACACCAGCCCGATCATATTGAATCGGCCAGATTATTTTTGTTAGACTGCCCTATTAATGTCGACTTTTTGACTTTTATAAACTATCTATCATTTAGTCACAATTTATCACTAATTTCAAGCCCTAACATTGGAACGAAAAATTTATGTAAAACCCGGTACCCACCTATGACTTTTTCATGCGAGCCCGCGCACTCGTCACATGACTATCATAACAGTCACGAAAAAGTCGTAGGTGGGAACCAGGTGTAGTAGTAGCAGTAGTAGTAGTAGTAGCATTAATTTTTCAAACTATATATAACCTTAGATTCTTTAGAACAGCTAAAGATACCTCCTCCCCGATCTGCGACTGTAATGATTTGCTGTGGTTGATCGTCGAAGCCTGTACAAAAGTTTGAACCATTCGTCTTAGGAAAATGATAGGTATTCAGTAAGTAGTGATGAGGCCATAAGTTACTACCACAAAATAGTAGACAAATCATAGCAAGAAGCCGGTATAAATTGTTAGATGCCGTGACAGGTGTGGTAAGTGTTTAGAACCTCTTGCTGAGATTTTAACCAAGAATATCTAAGGAATGCCCATATCTTATACCTGCCGGCAAAATCGTTAATAGGTATATGATTTTTATGTTTTATGAACAGTTTAGGTACAGGAATAATATTGGTGAAAATATTCATGTGTATACAGTCCTGACGGGAGTGTTTCCAATTCAATTATAAATGCAACCTTAAACATTACACCCAGTTACTTTAATACGTAGTTGAGTAGCGTTTTTTTAGCAGATAATTCTGCAATAAATGGTTTTCTTTTATTTTAGTATTTTACTTGGTTTTTTAGCGGCGCAGAACGCGAAAAGTCAAAATAAGTAACCTAACCCCAAATTCCAACATAACCCCAAATTGTTGACCCGGTGCTAAAAAATCTCTGGTGTCCCACTGTGAATAAACATTAATAAAGTCTCCGCGTTGCCATGGAAAACAAATTCAATGACGTAAAATTTTGGTCGAATCAGGTCGACATAGTTAAATTGATTTCTCGTACAGTGTTGCTAAAAACAATTCCCCAGATTGTATCTACGACCTTAAGTTAGCATTATGGAAAAACGGTTTGTTTACTCTACACCAGCCCGATCATATTGAATCGGCCAGATTATTTTTGTTAGACTGCCCTATTAATGTCGACTTTTTGACTTTTATAAACTATCTATCATTTAGTCACAATTTATCACTAATTTCAAGCCCTAACATTGGAACGAAAAATTTATGTAAAACCCGGTACCCACCTATGACTTTTTCATGCGAGCCCGCGCACTCGTCACATGACTATCATAACAGTCACGAAAAAGTCGTAGGTGGGAACCAGGTGTAGTAGTAGCAGTAGTAGTAGTAGTAGTAGTAGTAGTAGTAGCATTAATTTTTCAAACTATATCTAACCTTAGATTCTTTAGAACCGCTAAAGATATCTCTTCAGCCCCGATCTGAGACTAATGATTTGCTGTGGTTGATCGTCGAAGCCTGTACAAAAGGGAAATGATAGGTATTCAGTAAGTAGTGATGAGGCCATAAGTTACTACCACAAAATAGTAGACAAATCATAGCAAGAAGCCGGTATAAATTGTTAGATGCCGTGACAGGTGTGGTAAGTGTTTAGAACCTCTTGCTGAGATTTTAACCAAGAATATCTAAGGAATGCCCATATCTTATACCTGCCGGCAAAATCGTTAATAGGTATATGATTTTTATGTTTTATGAACAGTTTAGGTACAGGAATAATATTGGTGAAAATATTCATGTGTATTATAAGAAAACAGCATGTCGTTCATGAGAAAATCAATTGGTTTTCTGCCGAATTTCATCTGGGGCTATTTTCCGACAGCTGTTATATATTGAGTGTTTTTGCATATTGATGTATATATAATTTTATGTAAAAAAATATGTCAATTACTTTATTAAGTATTATTTTGAATGTTTTCCTGCATTTATTGATATTATTGATATGTCATGTTGCTTTATCTAATACCTGAGTATAGTTTTTGAGTATAGTAAACATTGATATAGTTTTGCCTTTTTAGTTAAATACTCTTATGGTACGGCCATGGCAATAATTTAAGTCCTAAAATATTTTAGCTTCACTTAAATGATCACGTTTTTGTTTATCGGATTTTTGGCAGGTTTTTTACATTTTTAGACCATAATTTTAGCTATATTATATAGTTTTCTTTCCAAAATGTCGATTCGTAAAATAAAAGTTTTCACTATTTTTTTATCGCTTAAAAAAGTACTGCAAAATAGTAGTTTTCACAAATAGTGACTAAAATAGTGCTTTTTTCCAAGCGTTTGTTTAAATAACGAGCGCAGCGAGGTAATCTAAAAACCCGAGTAAAAAAAACAATTTAGCCGCGCGTTGTTAACACAAGTTTTTTAATACCTTTATCAAAAAATCCAAGAAAAACAGGAAAATACTTTTTTTTATACCTTCATCAAAAACATGATTTTAGTAACTCTCTGCAGATAACTAAAGCATGGCGTTTTTGTTTACCGGATTTTTGGCAGGTTTTTTACATTTTGAGACCATAATTTTAGCCATATTATATAGTTTTCTTTCCAAAATCTCGATTCGTAAAATAAAAGTTTTCACTATTTTTTTATCGCTTAAAAAAGTACTGCAAAATAGTAGTTTTCATAAATAGTGACTAAAATAGTGCTTTTTTACAGGCGTTTGTTTAAATAACGAGCGCAGCGAGGTTATCTAAAAACGCGAGTAAAAAAAAACAATTTAGCCGCGCGTTGTTAACACAAGTTTTTTAATACCTTTATCAAAAAATCCAAGAAAAACAGGAAAATACTTTTTTTTATACCTTCATCAAAAACATGATTTTAGTAACTCTTTGCAGATGCAGATGGCTTTTTGGTTACCAATGCAAAAAACTTCTTTTTTGATGACTGGTGCAAAAAAAGATTTCTGTCTGTTTTTTAAGATTAAAGAGAAATAGCGGAAAATATTGCCCCCGTGTTCAAAAAAAAAAAGTTTTTTTGCATCGTTAACCAAAAAAGCCATGCGTCAGTTATCTGCAGACAGTGACTAAAATAATGTTTTTTATGAAGGTATAAAAATATTTTTTCTTCGAAAAATAAAAAATATTTAAGGATGTTGAAGAGAGAAAGCAGTATTGAAAAAAGTATTTTAGGGAATTCGAATTTCCTGTTTTGTCATCTGTCTGTGATCTTGGGTGGTGTCGTTCATATGAATTTTATTTTACCATTTTTATCCAAAGAAAAGGCAAAAATTCTAACTGTTTTTTTAAATCAAAGTTCTTTACAGTCTTCCAAATTACCAAAAAACGTGTCCTACTTGGCAAAAAAATAGAAAGATAATTATGTAGGTATCAGAAATGTCGATCAAAGTTGGCCTAAATCAAGGAGATCAAAGTTTTGGTAACAAACTTCGAGCATTGATGTCCATTCAATACTCAAAAGTAAGAAATGTGTTAAGGCGGCTCAAACAAATTCGACCCCATTCAGAAAGTGTAACCACCATCCCCAATGTCCCCTACAAAGAAGCGGGTTTACCCAACGCATAATAATGGGTTGGGTAAACCTACCTTAAAATAATTAAAATTAGATTATACCTATCGTAATGTTGTAATTTGTAACTGTATTTGGGAAAAAAATAAAAACAACAAGAATTTTGAACTCAGATATTTACGAGTACTAGTGTCTTAAGGCGCATTTACACAAAAAAACTTTCCTTTGATGTTGAAATGCCGACAAACATTTACACAAGCCTCTTGAACAAAATGTTCAAAAAAAAGTTCGAGCAAAATCTCGTACAAAAAGGCTCTCGGAAATTTTGGAGAGAATGTTAAGCAAAATTTGTTTGAAGAAATGTTGGTATAGAAATTTCTTACAAATTTAAATTTTATAGTTTTATGGGAATTCATTGAACTTAACTGAAAATAGAGAGACCAAGTTTTAAAACAAGGTATTTTTAATTAAGTGCTTTCCGACGGAAAAACGATTTGATGTCGAAATTTACATTTTACCTCATAAACAACTTCGATTGACCTGATTTTTATAGGGGATATGCCAGTATACTTGTAACTTTTTTGGGGTTGTAAAAAAACGGGAATAAAAAAATAATAATTGGCACTTATTTATTGCTGTTGCCTGTAAATGTAATGATGAATTTACGTTTAAAAGAATATCTCCTTATTTTACTTCCTAGTTTAAATCACAATACAATAATAATTAAGTCAAATTAAAAAACCTATATACATTTTATTAAATCTCAAATATATGAACAAAAGCACGTTCGGTCAAAATAATACCCGTTTATTACCCACTTTGACAACCCTACGATCCCGACCCTTCTCTAAAAAAATATAATTTAGCTGTAATAGACCAGACTTCTGAATCGGAATGTTACTCCTTTGCATATTGTTTGTTCAGTCTTTCAGATTATTACATTAAATTGACAGTAAATATGTATCTTCAGCATTTTCATGAACCTTTTGCTTTTTTAAGCAACCGTTGGGGCCTTAAACTAACTAGGTATATCTGGTGTGAGGAATGAAAAAAAAACAAAGCTAAGGGTAAAGTAAAGTTACAAAAGTATGTTTAAAAAGAAATCCCCTCCCCACCACTCCTCATAGTCGTGAGGCGCAGATTACCGCTTAAAAGTGCAATTTTTGAGTTTTTTGCCGATATTTGAAAAACTCAAAATTTTTTTGGAAAAGAAAAATTTTCCTGGGTTGTTTTTTGAATTTAGGAAAAAACCCTTGGAAATAAAAAAAAAATCGCAAGAAAATCCCAAAAAAACCCCCGGGCAAAAAAATCCGGGAAAAACCCTAAGAAAAAAATATTATAGATAACCCTAATCCATGTGGCAAAACTGATAGCCAAGAATAATTTTTCGCTTGACGTCGGCTTTTTTTCACAAAAATTTAAAATAAAAGTTGAGGTTCCCTTTTTTTAAAGAATTGAGATCACTGATGTGAAATTTTATTTATTCTCATTTTTAAAAATATGTTTCCAAAAGCTCACAAAAATGTTCACGCAAAAAATTTTAGATCTTTTGCATGAGCTTTTGTTTGAGCATGTTCGTCTATGTAATTGCGCCTTTAGATAGCTTGGCAAACTTGTGACGTTATCGCATATGAAAATATTTTGCACAGGGCCTAAATTTTTGACTAGTGTCTTAGCTATTTCGGATTTTTTCTTGCTTCTGTCTGCAGTATGCCAGCCTATTAGAACATAGACAAACTACTCTGCCAGCCAGACCGAACCCAATATTTTTCTATGTATTAGAAATTGCGAACTTTGCTAGTAGGTATACGGGTTGACAAACAGAATAAATTTACTCCCCAGGGGGCAATCGAGAAATTTTGAACGCTTATTTGACTCTTCGTTAACGTTATACTGACTTTTGACACTTCCGCACGGAAACTACTAAATATTTTTACCCACCACTGTGAAATTACTGGAATAAATCCTCGCATTTTTTTGTGGATCCCCCCTTGTACCGACCCCTCTCTTCCCAACTTGCTGTATTACGTAATTTCTTTAAACGTTTTTGCTACTACTTATGTACGACATTAGAGAAATTTCGGAACGCCTAAAATATTTACAACTTTGACAGCCGTTTTGGTAGTGTTTAACTACGACTACCACAACCAGAGTTTTTGGAACACATTTAAAACTGCTACAAATTGGGCTTTATTTTATTAATTAATATTTTATTATTTTTAAAATTAATTGCACCTCAATTCTCTTAAATTACCCAAAAAAATAACCGCAAACACAACGAAATGGATTCGTAGCTTACGGCAGTGGTATTGGTTAACTACAACAACGGCATGACGTTTAGCTATTGCGTATGGACACAGTAATTACAACAACCACACTAGGATGTGTCAAATAAGTGTTCTAATATTTCCCGATTGTTATCATGTAAACATGCTCATGTCGTGTCATCTATAAACTTAACAAAATGATAAAGTTAATACCATTTTTTATTGAAATTCGGCTAAAACATTATAAACGTCGATATTATTTTGACAGAACCGCGTCCAAGAAAACTCTGGCCGGATAGCCCGAAGAGCGAAGTATAACTTCAATTTTGTCATAAAAATTCTTGTGTTTTCTTCCTTATAAATGGAATAGAGCACTTAAACCCGAAAATTTAAGTGAAATCTCCTAAAAAATTCCAGAATTTTTCCAGTCATTTTGCAACATATGGGTAAAGTGCCCAAAAATATGTCATCATCATCATCATCATAGGCAGTCGCAATCGTCGCTATCTGTTGTGCGTTTTTTGATGGCTATGTAAGCCAATTCTCGAGCCGCACACCCTTCCACAGTCCTGGCACACCCAGTCTCCGGCAGCAGCCGGATGTTGTTGTTCATCCATTCTTCCATTTTGTCGCTCCTTTCTATGTTCTCTCTTTTCCGTCTCTAGTCTACGTCGTTGCTCTTCAAAAGTTTGTGCTTTTTGTTGACCTCCTTGATTTCTCTTTCCCTCCTTCAGTTGTTCATAAAATATCTGCTTTGGGAGACGTGTTTCGGGCATGCGGATAACGTGACCAGTCCAACAAAGCTTGTGCTTGAAGATAAAGGCTTCTATACTAGTTGTTCTGGCTTCTTCTAAAACACTTATGTTTGTTCGTCGCTCTTGCCATTTGATTCTCAGGAGTCGTCTTAAACAACTTTGGTGATATTTTTCTAGTCGTTTGATATGCCTTCTGTAGGTGGTCCACGTTTCGCATCCGTATGTTAGAGTTGGTATTATACCTGTGTTGTAGACACGAAGATTGGTCTCCGCATTGACGTAGTGATTGTTGAAGACTCTCTCCGAAAGCCGTCCGAACGCTGCGCTCGCACATTTTAGGCGATGATGTATTTCTGAGTCAATAGTTGCATTTGATGATAGGTGGCTCCCAAGGTATGGGTAATGTTCCACGTTCTGCAGGGGATCGCCATTTATGGAAGTGTTTGGAGCTTGGGGATTCGTACGTTCTGGTTGGTGAAGAATTTGCGTTTTGGCAAGATTGACCTCTAGGCCAATGCTTTTGTAGGCTTGGTTAAATGCGTTGATTACCAGCTGTAGACCTCTGTATCGGCCATTACGACGTTGTCATCGGCGTACTGCAGTTCGATTACCGAGGTCGTCGATACCTTAGTTTTTACTCGCAGTCTGCCTAGGTTAAGTAGGCCACCGTCAAATCTATATAGAATTTCCACTCCCGGTGGTAGATGTTCCTCAACAAGGTGAAGCATGGCACCTAAAAATATAGAGAATAGGGTGGGCGCAATAACACACCCTTGTTTAACGCCTGTCGTAATCTGGAATGACTCTCCTGGTCCATCGTTGCTCAGGACTGTTGCATTCATATTGTCGTGTAGTAGTCTAAGAATTTGAATATATTTTTGAGGGCATCCAGGTTTTGCTAGTATTTGCTAAAGAACTTCTCTGTTGACTGAGTCAAATGCTTTTACTAGGTCTATGAAGGCCATGAAGAGGGGTCGATTTTGTTCTCTAAATTTCTCTTGCATTTGTATGGTACTGAAGATCATATCAGCTGCGCCTCGATTGGACCTAAATCCACACTTTGTCTTTGGCAGATTTTGTTTAGCAGTCGGAATTAATCGGTTTAATAGTATCCGTGCAAGTATCTTTCCAGCAACATATACCTCTGGAGTTTCCACATTGGGCCTTGTCGCCTATTTTGAAAATGGTAACTATAGAGGCGTCTCTGAGTTCGGCAGGAATGGTCTCAGTGGATTATTAGAGTGTGCATTTGGGAATGAAGTGCGGGACCCCCTTGTTTGTAGAGTTCAGCAGGAATACCATCTGTGCCTGCTGACTTGTTATTAATTAGCTGTGTGATTGCCTTTTCGCCCTCCTCTAATCTCGGAATCTCACTTAGGTGTTATTGTGTAGTTTTCTCCGGAATTTTGTCGAAGATGTCATTATCGACCTGAGACTCTCTGTTGAGTAGTTCTTGGAAGTGTTCTTTCCATCGTGAATTGATGGAAGATCTGTCTTTAAGCAGCCTTGTTCCATCTTTGGATCGTAGGGGACTAATACCTTGTGTTGTGGGACCATATATCATTTTAGTAGCTTGAAAGAAGGCTCTGTTGTTGTTGGACTCAGCTAGATGTTGTAGACGTTTGTTGTTCACCATTGGTTTTTTAATCTACGTATTTCTACTTCTGCTTTGGCTTCTTGATATTGCTTTTTCTTTTTTTCTTTTCTTTAGAGTTAGGGTGTCTTTTCCAAACATTATGGGCTTTTCTCTTCCTCTCACTAAGGTCTTGAATTTCTTTGTCGTGCTCATCAAACCAGTCTTGATGTTTTCTTTGTGTGTAGCCGACCGTTTCTTCGGAGGCAGATGTTATTGCTGTCTTCAACATTCTCCAGTGATCGTCAATATTCTCCGGGTATTCTAAAGTACCCAGCTTTTGATTCAGAGAGACTTGAAATTTTGTTCTGGTTTGATCACCTTTGAGGCATTCTACATTGAATCTTCTTCTGATTTGCTTTCTTTGACGGCTACTTCTTGGTGGAATGTGCAAGTTCGCCCGTGTCCTTTAAGTTGGCTTTCACCTGCTCTTCTAGTTTTACTGAGAGCAGCGATATCGATGTGATATCTCCTTAGTTCACTTGCCACTATTGCCGTTCTTCTTTATGGTGTTGTGGTTTTATCTGTATCCATAAGTGTACAGATATTCCATGTGGCAAAGTTCATTGAATTTATTTTTCTTTTGTTTTGGCCGCATGTGGTGTACCCACTGGATGCGGTTGTCCAGGGCAATTGTTGACTGGCTATGTTTAGGGCACCTTTTATTATAGCCTCTTCCCTTTCAGGGTGAACAGAGTGGGTCCTAAATAGGACTGCTCAGTCACGGATGCAGCACACGAGTTGCTCTACAGCCAATCCTTGAGCAAAACGGCTATCACGCTTCCGCCGCTTTAATGCTTTAGTGAATGGTTTGTTATTAAGAGCTTCCAGACTACACTGTTTTGCTCCCGTCGCAACTTGCCGATCGCCGAAAGACTTTGGTGTGCTTAGACTTAATGGTCTTATGTGTCCTAGAAACTATAGGATCTCAGAGCCTGTGCGAGACGTGGACATGCTGATGCACAGTCAGCAAGCCCACGGTCCCTAATAACGAGTGACGACCCAATGGCGTAAGGAATACGACGATTGGGTCCCTCGAGATTAGGCCAGCTGATTGCACGATCAATGTGGCTTCATCCCACCGCCTACAAGCTACAGGCAGTATAGTTCGCCCAACTTCTTATAGCGGACAGATTCATGCAGTGGCCTGATCTGTCCGGCCTGACTGACCAAAAATTTGTAGTACTTGTTTAACCTTCATGCGGAACTGTCAAAAATAGTGCCGACTTTATTAAAATCAGGTTAGGCCAACTTTATGATTTGATAGGTCTCTATCTCTCTCTATCTATGAGATACTATAAAGACCCCGCCCGTGTATTTTTCTATGATAAAAAGCGTAGCGGAAACCCTTGCGAATATCAAGTTGGCCGGGGCCAATGGATTAGTGACACTGAATGAGAAATGAGGTGATTCGACGTTACAAACTTGCGCAAGCTCAGATCGAGCTGTCTTTATCCCATTGGATAAAAGAAAGCCTAGAAGAAAGGATAATAATGGGCAGCAGAAAGGCAGCAAGACTATATAGGTCAAAGCAGGAGGAGGATGCCCGCAAGGTGGGGTGTTGTCACCTCTGCTCTGGGCAAACCTAGTGAATGATATCCTGAACAAACTCAACAACGAAGCCTTTATATGTCTTGGTTACTTAGATGGCTTAGTAGTGTTCATCGAGGGGAAGTTCGGTGAGGTAATATCTGAACGAACTCAGAGAGCACTAAATTTAGTAAATAACTGGTGCAAACAGGAACATCTGTCCATAAATGCACAAAAGACGCAAATAGTCCCATTTACAAAGAAAATAGTACTACAAGGTCTAAAACCACCAGTACTAAATGGGACGGAAATTCCATACACCAAAGAGGTGAAATATCTAGAGGTTATCTTTGAGCAAAAGCTAACATGGAAACCTCACTTAGTCAAGGCAGCCCAAAAAGCATCGATTCCATTGTGCAGATGAGCAGAACCAAACAGGCCGGGGCCATAGGCACTCCTGAATAGCATACAAAGACAAGCCTGCCTAAGCATCACGGGTGCTATGTGGACCACCCCAACGGCAGCTTTGGAAGTTCTACTGAATTTGCCACCTCTGCATGTCTTCATTTAGGCAGAAGCACGAGAGGTAGCCAACAGGCTAACACGGGGTCAAGCACCCATTATCCGTTCACATGGAACTAAGCTTGAAAGACTTGAAAACGAGCTCAAAAAAGATCCTATACTGGAATTGCCGAGCGACGTAATGGTCTGCAAGTACAATTTCGAATGTAAAAATTCCAGATAGAGCTGACTGGGAGGGAGGTCCTCTTTTCGGACCAGAATCCATCTGATACACAGACAACTCCTAGACCGACGAGGGTGTAGGAGCTGGCATGTACGAGAAAAAATACGAGACTTAAGTCTCTATAAGCCTGACAAACGAATGCACAGTGTTACAAGCTGAAGTAGCGGCAATACATCACTGTGACGAAGAAATACAAAGAGTAGAGCAAAACTCTCATATGGTACTTATATATTCAGATAGTCAAGATGCACTTCAAGCTGTAGAAGCAGTGCAAGTGACGACCAAACTGGTTCGTGACTGCAGAACAGCTCTAAATAGGCTGGCAAGCAATAAAAAGGGTGACACTAGCCTGGGTCCCATTATATCGGGGACACTCTGGAAACGAAAAAGCCGATAAATTGGCCAGACAAGACTCGGCAATAAAGAGTGGCTCAACAAAGAGACGAACGGTCTGTGGGAGCAAACGCCTGGACAAACATTTTATTAAAGAACGTGCACAAAAGCTGACTGCAAAACTTCTTAGTAAGAAAAGGAAGCTTGTCGGATAAATAGTGGGGCTCCTAAGAGGTCACTGCAAACTCAATAACCACTTATATGCAATGGAATTGGTAGAAGATACAACATGCCGCTTCTGCAAGAAAGAGGAAGAAACCTCATTACATGCCCTATGTCAATGTGAAGGCCTAGTAAGAACCAGGGCCTTACTAGGGGACCTAGAATGTCTGCGGCCAGAAAACTATATAGAGGGCACATTGGTAAAGCTTCTGGGTTTCATGACAAGGACGGGGCTGCACTTTGTTTTGTAGTTCTAGCAAAGCAGGGTAGAAGAAATGGGAAACACAATAGATCTGAGAAGGTCGAGGTGGACAGATGTCTACACCACTTCATTCCAATCTAATCTAATCTAATCCCATTGGCCATGTCATGACTCTCGCATCCTGGGACTTTATATACCTCTAACAATTATATGTAAGAAATGAATAAAACAACGCTTAGAGCTTCGTTACAAAGAGATTACTTTCAAACACCGCATATAGGACATTAGGGCGATCTAGGTAATATAAACTTGTTAAAGGAAGGTACGTAAGTATGGTGTGCGCGGTAGGTATTATTTTACCGCATCAAAACAATTTGAGCGAAAACAACGCGTGCCATCAGTGTAGGGTGTCGATTAGTTACACTTTGAGAGCTTTAATTTATTTCTTGAATTCTTTTGGCTTCGGTTAATTTCACTTAACGATTCTTAGGAACTGTTTTAACAACTTTTATTCGTTTGTATATATTTACGTCGATTTGTTTTGCAAACATCATAATAAACTTTAAATATCGTCTTATTTATAAGAAAATGTGTGACTGCACACTTAATGCCCGTATGAAGATTACTAAAGAATTTCTAATTATTTCGTATGCACCAAGCAAACATTTTTCCGAATTTGGAACTAACAAGTGAGGTTTTGTGTGAATGATTGTTATTTAAAAAAAGGCGAAAAACCAACGAAAAATACATTAAAGTTGAGGAGAAATTTCTGGACATTCACAATATTGTACTTAAAAGCCTTTTCAAAGCGGCGGAATATTTTTTTTAAAGGGGAACTAAAAAAGTTTTGGTATCGACCGATCGCGATGGTGGGTGGTGAAGTTCTTTTAGTAATTTTGTTTTAGTTAATAATTTAGGGTGGGTTAATTTCATTTTTACACATGGTGAGGTGTTCTTTAAAATAAAAATAAGTCAGTGTTTCCTCAAAGTTTAAATTAAACAAACGACTTATTTCTTGTTGATTTCCTCGGAATTTTTACGCACAAATTCTCCGGCATTTTGTTTATAATTAAATTTTTGTTTTACGACACAAAATTCTGTTTTAAAAACTAATAAACTGAAAACATTTTACATTGTATACCTGGAAATGTCGACATCTGGCTACAGTATACAGAGTACTTCAAAACTAGCTACTTTGTGTTCTGAGATCAAAGGAAAACACATTGGAATTTACTAAGATCTAAAGTAGTACCCCCCACAATATGTACACCTGTGCGGCCTACTAAATTTTAAAACCAATTTTTAAAAAACACTTACCCATACAGGAAAGACACAAAGTTATTGATTATTTTGTATTTTTATTGCAAAATACCACTGAAAAACTGCTTTTTTTTTCTCAAAATACACCATATTTTAGGAGAAAATGCACTAAATCTAATTTTTTTTGACAAGTTTCAAAATGGCAAATGGTGAATATGCCAAAAAAATTGGCACATAATAGTTTCATTCTGTGTTATAAAGTTGGGTGATTTTTTAGACCACCTCTGGGGGATCGGTTGTTCATTAACCAATCACCTCCAATCTTGTCCAGAAACACGCCATAATTTGAACCCGTTTTTAGCACAAAAAAATATATTTATAAGGGCACTACGGTCACTGATTATGCACGAAAAATATACAAAACAAAAAACTCAAAACAACTATCTTTATTTATTTACAAACTTAAATTAAAACATTGAGGTTATCTAAAAGCTCAGTCAAGAAAACTTTCCTTACTCAAGGCCCACTCATTTCAAAGCTGTAGCTTTCATCAGTAGAGTTCGCGCAAGCCAAGGTACACGCAGAGGTAAGAGAACCGAACTCGCTGTTTGTGATTTGAACGCGGCTAATATTTTGAAACTGACATTTCGACAGTGACAGAAATGTAAACAAATGTATTTAAGTTTTTTAATACATTTCATAAATAAAAACGCCTCTTAAATAACTACAAAATTAATCTACTCCTTATTTTATTATTATCCAATTAATTAAAAAGGGTAAGTTAAGTTTAACACCGCGTGGATTTAATTTTTTTAATTTTATTTTCTTCTAAATTGAAACTTTCTTTTTAAATCCAACAAAAGATTATGTTAAGATGATTAATCAATGAACACATTTATTAAAATTCTTCTTATAAATCAAACTATGTCCAAAACTCAAAAAGGGTTGGTTTAAAATGCTTAAAACCAAAAATTTCACTTAAGTTTCGCACCGTTCTAAACTAAACTAAACCCTTTTAAATCAAACCACCAGGGTCATCCTCCACTTAATTTATTGAATACCAACATGCTTCGGCAGTACAAACTGTCATCATCAGGGTTTCTGGAAAAAACCCGAAGAAGAAATGTTAAAGTCAGAAACCCCTATGCAACTCCTCCCCGCACCAACTCTCATTTTCAGAAGAAAGGCAAAAAAAAATTACATTCTCAAAAAGTAAATGGAAAAAAGGAAAAAAAAAGAGGAAAGAAAAAATCGATGCTTGAAAAGGGCACACAGTGTGCTTCTAACTTCAGGAGACTACCAGATATTTACAATATTAAAATTAAATAAAGCAATTATGCAAAGAAACCCTGATCTATTTAAAAATTGCAAACTTCCTTATTTCTTGTCCGAATTTTTAAAATGTTGCATCGATGTGCTTCGAAAGAATGTGGCTTCGTAACCGATGTTTCAGATTTATTACAGTGTCGCACACAAAAAAATATCTAAGGGATTAAAAATGCTTATTTTTCAAATAGGTCCGCCATCTTGGATTTCCAGGAAATGTCAAGTTTGACATTGGTCTTGTAAATTTTAAAGCTTTGCCTTTCTAAAAAGCTAAATGTTATTAAAATCGAATAATTTGGCGCTAAGTTATAATCATTTAAAGAAGTGCCGTATTTTTGGCTTACCCTATATTTAAAGAATTTTCAAAAATTTTTATTTTTGGATTCCATTATTCCTTTTTATATTCCTCTACTAAAGCGACGTTTTCGTTTTTGTAAAAGTACGGGCATCCTGGCAAAGAAAATCAGGGATCGATAATTGTTGCTTTCTGGTGTTGAAAGCTATTTCCCTAGATCATAAATTGGGCATTTAAAGAAACTTTTCTCACCTTTTCCTTGATGTTTTCCAGCAAACCTCACTTTACTTTTCGACCTTTTCTTGCTCTTGCTCTTCTTATCCCGTTTAGAACTCGCGCACTCGTCTAAAATATCCAAAATTTCGTCTAAATCTTTTCTAATCGCGATATCCCTAGCCGTTTCACCTTGTTTATTCCTCATACCTTTATCACAATTCGCTTCGAGCAATATCCTTGTTAGTTTGCGCCTGCCCATCGCGGCCGATATGTGCAGGGCCGTATCACCGTTTTTATTTTGTTCCGACACCTTACACTGCGCGGAAATGAGGATGCGCGTGACGCCCGCGTGACCGTAGCGCGCGGCCGTGTGTAGAGCCGTATCGCCGTAGTTGTTTTGCCGGTCAGGATCACAGCCGGCCAAAAGAAGCTCGCGACAGGATTGATTGTGACCGTTTTGACAGCACAAGTGAAGGGGGGTAAAGCCTCCGGCATTGGCTTTGGAGAGGTTGGCACCTCCGGCCGCCAGGAGTCGCACGGTGCGGCTGTAGCCTTTCCAGGCGGCCTCGTGTATGGCGGTGTTGCCGTGCTGCAAAAAAAATAAGAAAAATAATCAGTATAAGGCTATAGTTTCTCCCCAGATTTTAAGTAAAAAAAAGTACTGGTAACGCCTTGCTCTTTAATTTTTTAGTCTTTTGCCAGAGTGCACATGGAAAAATAAACATCAGAATTAGCTGAAATTTTCCAGAGGTAATCATATTTAAATGCTTAATAAAAATATCTGAAGGATTTTTGAAAATTTTCAATTATTTTTTCTTCAAAATAAAAGCTCTGGTGCTGTCATCTATCCCAAAAGCCTCAAAATAATTGCGGTTTAGAAACCCGGTTTACAAAAAAAAATAGAGATATACTCACAATTTCCTCTGGATAACATTTTTCCTTTTTATATTTCCTTGCTTTAGCAAAAATAAAAACTAAGTTTCCTTTTTTCTAAAGGCCTGTGCACTCCGGAAAAGAAAACCGATCAAGCAATCACACTTCATTAAATCTGGGAGACACACGCAGTTCAAGTATTGGCCGATAGATCGCAGAATTTATACGATTCTATGGTAACTGCAGGTGTTTTGTCAACAAACTTAAATCGGGCCGCAGTGGGACAGAAGAGTATTTTTACGTTTTCTAAAAGAAAACCATTCGAGGTTATGTTTATCTTTCAAAAATGTGTTTTCAAAAACACTGTTCTAAAACAAACATGAACCCACTCCGACGAAAAAGTCCTAGCGCTGCGCGGGCATTACCCCGAGTCTATCAAAGAACCAAGAGAATCGCACAGAAACATTCGGCGCCCATAACCCCACATAATATTGTTTTTATTTTGATTCAACCATTTTTTTTCATTTAAATTATTGCGGCATCGTTATGTGCTAGTGAAATTTTGGAGTTCAAAGGATAGGTTTTAGAACCTCAGTTTCAAAAACAGACGGATACTTGAGTACTAACAAAACAGGTCAGTAAAGCTCCATTTAGAGGTTGGAAAGACTCTTGCTAGTCGTTGACGCTCCTGTTTAAAATAGAATACGATTATTTCGTCTAGCGCCAGCAGCCGATTTTTAAATCTGCATGCTTTTGAGTTAACCTGTTGTCGGAATTAGCTAGCGGGAGTGTTTCCAATTCAATTATAAATGCACCTGTAAATGCAACCTTAAATATTACACCCAGTTACTTTAATACGTAGTTGGGTAGCGTTTTTTTAGCAGGTAATTCTCCAATAAATGGTTTTCTTTTATTTTAGTATTTTACTTGGCTTTTTAGCGGCGCAGAATGCGAAAAGCCAAAATAAGTAACCGAACCCCAAATTTTTGACCCGGTGCTAAAAAATCTCTGGTGTCCCACTGTGGATAAACATAAATAAAGTATCCGCGTTGCCATGGAAAACAAATTCAATGACGTAAAATTTTCCAAAAAATCAGGTCGACATAGGTAAATTGATTTCCCGTACAGTGTTGCTAAAATAATTCCCCAGATTGTAACTACGACCTTAAAAAATGCTCAAAAAAAAACTGTACCAATAAGTGCAGATATATTTTTACCACTTACCAAGGTGTCACTTCTATCTACATCCGCGCCGCGGGCCACCAGCAGCCGTACCACCTCTTCGTGGCCGTCCGCGGCTGCGCGTTGCAACGCTGTACACCCGTCGCCGTCGGGTCCATCTGCTTCGCGTGGCGCCGCTATGCCCAGCAACAGCCGTACCACGTTCACGTGACCGCCGCTTGCCGCTAGATGGAGCGCCGAACGGCCTGCTTCGTCCCTAAATAAATCGTACTGAATAAGTATTTACGTCACTAGACCGGAAAACTGGTCTTTACAGGTCGACGCAGGCAATTTACAGGACGAGCCGCAAAAATTTTGGGGATTATCTGGAGTGGTGGGGGTGTATTTATGGGGCAAACAGTAAAACTGTTTATGTGGGGACTTAATGAACAAATTTCGACAGCTCTGCTCAACCCCATTATAAAAATAATTAATAACATTTGGGCATCATTCACCATTTTGAAATATTCAAGATATATAAGTATTTTCGCCAAGTCTCCATTTCGTGTTTACCCCATAAATTACCCCCCACTTCTCCAAGTTACAGCCAAATATTTTTTTAACAACAGATTTGGATTCAGCCAACCCAAGAACCCCATAATTGATGTATCTCATGCATATATGCTTCTCTTTTGATTTCTTGACCACTGGGCGTCACGGCCGCCATCTTGAATATTTCAAAATGGGGAATGATGCCCGAGAATAATTAATTAGTTTTATAACAGGGCTGAGCGGAGCTGTCGAAATCTGAAACAAAACTTGAATAAAGTAAGTTCGGTAAGTCTCCACATAAACAGTTTTACCGTTTACCGCATAAATACCCCCCCCCCCATTCCTTCAAATTACCACCAACTTTTTTTCAACTACAGATATGTATTCAGCGGACCGAAAAACCCAAAAATTAATGTATTAGATGCCTATGTTAGTAGATCGATTTTTTTCATAAAATCAACCCCCTCCGTTGAATAAAATAATACCGTATTTGGATTTTGACGACTTAAATCCAACTGAAATGATATTCCACACGCCAATATCTTGCTCAGATATATTTTTCTGTAGTTTTTTCACTTGAAAATGCCCAAGGGTGCCAGAGTGGCATCAATCGGATTCTTAAAATAGAGCATCTTGTCTAACAAAATCAGCAAAAAAATTTCCTGTAACATTCATTTCCCACTTGAAGCAAAAATCGTGGTTTGGCAACCAGACTATTATGAGGTTTGTTTTTTGTTATTTGTAGAGTATAGATTACACAAGCTTGATGACTTTAAAGTGGTCGATTTTTCCCAAAAATATGCCACCAATACATCTTCATAAATTTTCTTAACATTTTTTGATTCACACCAGTTTATAAACGCTTCAAAGTTCGGTAGCAGCGTTTTAGATTTTTCAGGCAGCAATCGACGTGGCTCTTGAAGCAGCTTCTATTTTCATCTTCGTTTGAGAAAAAAATAATTAAAGGGGACCTTGCATATTATAATTATAAGATATATATGGCCACTTGCACCAACCCAAACCGAGAGAACACCTGAATAGGTGCCCCCTAGTTCTAGGGAAACCCTAACCCGTCACCTAAACTGAAATGGCTTGCTTAGCAAATTTTAAACGTACCCCTGGCTAGGTGAGCAAAACATTCGGCAACGTCGCAAATTCTGTCAAAGAAACGTCATTCCTTGGTTTCTCTGCTATTTCTCTCTGCCTCCGTTGCCCAAATTTTTTTGCAAGTACTTAAACAGATAAAAAATTGTTTTCCTAAAGATACAGGGTTCCTAAGATTTTCCTTAGGGATAGGATTTCAATAAATCAAACAGAAATGGCATAGAAAGTTCTGCGCGCACAAAAGAAACAGGTATATTGAGCAATGGTGCCAGTTTGTTATTATCTCCGGACTGCTTTTATGAGAAAAAATTGTCGCCACTCTTTCATTGTAAGCATAAATCATAGTTGCAATAATAACCGTTGACAAGATGTCTGCAAATTCCGCTAGATGGCGGCCACACCATGAGATTTGAACATCTAATCTAATTAAAAATTAGATGTTTTCAGGTCCAAACCACAGCTTTTTCTTGCTTAAAGGAGGCGGCAGGGTCCATTATTTACGATACTAAGCGATAAACTCGTGAGGTTGTTAACATTAGAAAGAAATATCTTCGCTTTTAATTAAATTTCTTTCCATTCTGTTCTACTAGTGACATCTATCCGGAAACGGCCAAACCATGCAGCTAGCACTAGCAGCCAAAGAAATCAATAAACGGCGCTGTTTTTCCTGCAGAGCTTTTTGCTTGCGATATTATTGATTTTAAATAAAGCTGGCCCTACACTACATTTGATATTTTCGAGGTGTTTTATGACATGATATCGAAACATGTAGCGAACCAATTCTTCAAAACTAGCGGGATGGTAAAAGCGAAAAATAAGGGGCTGCCAATATTTGTAACACCCAAAAAGGGGTAAAAAGATTTATTTTGCTCTGTTTCTTTACAAAAAACGTTTTTTTTTACGAAAAACTTGAGCTCTGCCACTTTTTTTATTTTTTTCTTCAACTTTCTCGAAATTTTCGTCATACCGTAGAAAAAAATTATTTCCTCCATGGTCATACTCTACTTTTATTCGAAAAAATTTAGAAACAGAGACGGGATCAGTTTTCCTAAAACGGGGGATCTTGGTTTCGAGTGAGAAGATAAAGGGCGCCGCAGGCAAAAATTTTTCAATTAAATTAGCCGAACGTAAAAATGTTAGAAAAACGAGGACGAAATAAAAATGGCGCCGCTTACAATTTTTTTTCAAAAATTACGTAATTTCGGGAACGCAAAGAAATAGGTCTAAAGAGTATAATTTTTAAGAAAAAATTATCAATTATGTCGCCCTCCTCCACTGGGACTACAGGGGCCGTGCACAAATTACGTAATGGTCATAGGGGGGAGGGGGGTTACAAAACGTTACGTAGGGGGGGGGGGTTTTCGACAGCGTTTGCATTTGTGTGAAACTAAGAAAATTTGGAATGAAAATAATTGTAAAGTTTTTTTTTTGGGGGGGGGTAGTGGTCTTGAAATCGTTACGTAATATTAGGGGAGTGGCGTGCCAAACCGTTACAAAACATTACATAGGGAGGGGGTCAAAAATTGGTAAAATCACCGTTACGTAATTTGTGCACGGCCCCACATCTGACTGTTCCTCCTTTTTGATTACGAATCAAAGTGAAAACCCGGGTTGGACGTTCGAAGGCGTCAATCCGTCCTATTTGCTTGATAAAGTTTCTACGGAAATATCTCAGTCGATTTCTCCGGCCGTGTATGAACGCTTTAGGTTAGGAATTTGCATGTATCTCAGTCCCCAGCCTGTAAACAGTGCGTAAGGACAACGGTTACAAAATGAAAAGCCGAAAAATATTTTTTTTACGATATCTTTCATCAGTTTGGTATTAAAGTCGAGCAAAAACAATTTTTATTCCAGTCCTAAAGGTATGAAAATGGAAAACATTAGAAAACAACAATCTGGAATGGATTTACTATGTGTAAGATGTAGTGACAACATCGCCACATGCCCATCTTTTTCTGCCTAATGTGCTTTTCCGTTTGTCTGCATCTTATACACGGCTACTTGGCCCCCTAAGGATTTGCTTAGGAACTCTGTATATGGCTGACATTGATTTTTCACATTTTTCTAATTAAAATATTACAGAGAGGTTATGCATACAGGCAATATTTTTATGCCTGCCTAAGTGTGTACATTTTTGCCATGTAGTTACAATATGTTTGATATTTTGTCAGCGAGGTGGTGCGGTATATGGTAACAAAATTTTTGCTATGTAGTTACAATATGTTTGATATTCTTTCAGCGAGGTGGTGCGGTATATGGTAACAAAACCAATTAACCCTGGATTTATAAACCTGATGGTATTGTTAAGGCTTATTTACTTAACTTTTAATGCATACTGCTTAATTTTTGAACTCTGTCTTTTAGTATGCTGGAAAAAGATAGAGATATTATATAAATACACATTAAGCTTTACTTTGACCCTTTTTCTTTTGCTAAGGGAAAAAGAGACATATTTATAGTATAAGTATATAATCTTGACAGTTGAGTTTATAAATCCGCAGGGCTTACCGTTCATGAGGATACTCCAGCTGATTTCCAATCTGCTCCAAAATTAACATCACGGTTGGTTTCGTTAACCACAACCTTTTAAAAAAAGTTAAGTTGTCCATATCCTCAAAATGATTGGACCTGTGATAAACTTGACGTGGAAAGTCATTCTCAAATATTTGTAAGAGCTCCATATCATCGTCCCACGCCTTCATATCCAAAAAATCCATTTTTACAACACAGCCACAAAAAAAAAATTGTTGTTAGTTGAATTTTGAGGTTATATTGTCAATAGGTAAGGGTAAGGTGGGAGCTAGGGCTAACCTAACACGTTTAGGACTCACCTAAACCTACCTAATTGACACCTACCTAAATTTAGAGGATTACTAGGGCTAGGTGTATCCTCAAAACGTTGTTGCAAGTGGCCAATAAAGGTCCAAGTTCTAAGAAAATCGCCTCATCAATTATCCACATCGAGAATGCCATGACTCGGCCAACTTGATATTTCGCAGGATTGGTGAGACGGTTTTTAACATAGGAAAATACACAGGCAGTTTTCGTAGCAAAAACAATAAGAATAGCTTTTAATGTTTTCTGCCACAACGTTTTGAAAACGACATAAAGACGATGCCACAGCTATTTTAATGAATATTTTTAACTTGCGACATCGTCAATGGCAGCTAAATATTCAGCAATATTGCACATGAGATCAATGTTGTATTAAACTCATTTTAACAATTCCTTTCTTATTTCTTACCCAATCTCAACAAGCGATACATTAGTAAACTAGGGAAAGATAGAGTTCTATATGCAAAAGTTAAGTTTTTTACCAGTCGCGCACATAAAAAATTTGCAGGGGGGGTCAAAACTACCTTTTTTTTAATCGTCCGACACCTTGAATTTTCACTAATTCTCAATTTTGACATCAAATTCTAAAATTTTGAAGTCTTTTCTATTCAAAATTTTTGAAATCGGACAAAACCTTCTTAAGTAATAGACAGTCAAAAAAGTTCCATTTTTTTGGTTAAAAACCTGCATAAAAAATGTTAAAAATCGTAATTTGGCATACCTTGAAAATCGCACGCCTCTGGCGTTGCCGAGTAGTCGTTGGCAGGCGGCTAGGTCGCCCGCTGCAGCCGCCGCCCGCAGCGCCGCCGCCGTTGGCGGCGACGGCGAGCCGCCCAAGCTCATCCAGAAGGGCCATTCGACATTCTATCTGAAATAATACAAAAAAACTGGTAAATACAGTCGCATTTTGAAAATTTGTAAGGGAAAAATATACAGGGTGTCCCAAAAAATCTAGAGGAGCGGTATTGCCGCCCCTTTTTCTGGGGCGGCCTGGGGGCAGCATGTTAAAAAAAGTTAAATGGAAACACATATCGAGTTGCACCACATTTTAATGGTCTACTAAAATGCTGCGTCGTAACGTCAATGTTATTGACATCTGTCAGTCCTGTCACAAGTTATTGGGAATAATTTGATATATTAAAAACTCCCCCCTTAAATCTCCAAAGGCCCTTGAGGTATTATAAAAATACTTTGGAAACTTCATTGAGAGGTTAAATGGAAAAAATCTAGAGGGGCGGTGTCACTGCCACTATTTCTGAGGCGGCTAGGGGCGGATTATCAAAAAAAGTTAACTGAAAACGCATATTGAGTCGTAGCTCAATTTAAAGGTCTTTAAAAATGCTGCATACCATTATCAATATTATTGACGTATGTCACTTTCGTCGAAAATTATTCAAGTCAAACTAACATTAATAATGGGTTATTGTAAAGGCAACACCATAACATTTATTTAACAAATCTAGGTAGAATTTATATATTTAAAAATGGGTCAATAACTTTTGACAAGAGTGACAGACGTCAATATTATTGATGTGTATTTAATTTAAATTTTTTCCATGTTGCCTCTCATTAAAGTTCTTAAAGTAGTTTTACAATATCCCAAGGGCTTTTGGAGATATAGGGGGCGACTAAGGCTTTTTGATATATCAGATTGATCCCAATAACTTTTGACAGGAGTAACAGGCGGGCAATAATATTGACGTTAGGATAAAGCATTTTAGGAGACCTTTCAAATGTGGTGCAACTCGATATGTGTTTCCATTTAACTTTTTTTTGTATGCCGCCCCCAGGCCGCCCCAGAAAAAAGGACGGCAATACCGCTCCTCTAGACTTTTTTCATTTCGCCTCTTATTGAAGTTCCCAAAGTATTGTTACAATGTCTCAAAAGTTTTTGGAGATATAGGGGGGAACTAAGACTTTTGGGCCACCCTGTATAATTCTGAGATATGTTTTTTGGTAAATAGAACCAATTATATGGGAGGCCATGGATTTGTCTAAACCCCCAACGAAGTCACGGCCTCCATTGTTTTGTGAAACAGAAATCACAAGGCAATAGAATTTGACTAGATTCGAACCAACTATTATCTCCCCACCCCTCTAAATTTGAGCCCAGGTCCGCGCTTGTAAGCACCTGTGTCCTTAACCCTCTCCCCCGAAGCCAATTCCTGGGTGCGCCACTGTCTTAATCTGCCATAATCCGTGCTTGGTGGTGTATTCTTTAGACATTTTCACGTTGTGTAATTCATGGTCTACCTACAATATCGTTCTTGATACTGAATATTGTAATTAAATGCAAAAGAGTTAAGATGGCTTGACTAGTAACTTGCACCATATATTTTCAGGACTATTTCCGAGTGACATATCTAACTATAATATTTAAAGCTTTCGTAAAATTTACAGACCAGGAAAAGGTGTTTATATGCGTGTAAGTTCTAACGGCCAATCAGGTGTTTGCTATCTACATGCGTATTATTAAATTTATAACTTTCGAATTCCAACTATGGACAAATCCAATTCTGGGCCACCGTTCATAAACTCCTTAATTCGTAGATTTAGTAGAGGTATATTTGCTATGGTACTATTATTATTTATATTTAATATTGAATTTCCTGTGCACGATATTGTGAAGGATAATGGACGCTTTAAGCACTGCAAGAAACGCTAACGTTAACGTAAAATGTAACTTTTAATTATATCTTCTTCCCTTTCAAGATTTCATAGGCAATCACTCGATACCGAGTATAATTTTCCTCTATTCTGTATTGTCGCTATCTGTTGTGCGTTTTTCGATGGCTATGTAAGCCAATTCTCGAGCCGCACACCGTTCCACAGTCCAGGACCGGTATTCTCGTAATACGTAACGTTTTGAAGTCGCTAAGCGAAACGAATAGCGAACAGCGCGCTCAGCGGCACGCTGACCGACGACTTTTCGTATTCTCTCTGCCGAACGCGCTGCCCTGCGAGCAGACAGAATCAAATTCGCTTAGCACATCTTGGCATCATCGAATTTTGGATTTTTATTTCTTGTTAGCCTTGTCGCTCCTTTTCTTTTTCTATGTGTGAGAAAGAGGCCATTGATTGATCGATTTCGAGCCGTATTTCAGAAAGGGTAAATCAAATGTGACTTGTACAAGTGTTGATCCTTTAAAAAATTACTTGATGGTTTGGTTTAGCTCAGTTAAACCGGCCCTTTGACCCTGTGATATAAACTCGTAGCACGTTCCCGCCCAGTGTGCGGGAAACAGTTTACCCCGAGACTTAACCGCACACTTACAAAAAAATTCCGCACTCAGTGCGGAAAAGTTTAAATTTATTCCGGCACTCAGGGAAAGTGGTGTTTCCGGCACGGTCGTATATTGATATTGATACTTTATTATATAGCATTTATTGTTAAAATGGTTTCACAATAGTTACTTATATATCTAGTAAGTTATACCTTATAATTATAGTAAACATGCGTATTCTACATTTTAAGAAACAGAAAATAAAACTCTAAGGTATTTGTTACCCAAAAAATAACCTAACCAATTCAACAACAAACACAGAATTCATACATCCACAAGAGAAACCTCGCGCGTGGAAAAATTTATATTTTCATGGAAGTGTTGAATTAAAAAAAGAAAATAATAATTTTTAGTACATTTATGAATAAATAAAATGACAAAAGATAAAAAACATAAAAATGGTAATTAATGTGAAAAATGTGATATTTCAGAAAAGTAAAGAAAATACAGACGAAAACACAGAAATAAAGGTAGTTACCTATATTGTTTGCTAATTATTTTTTATATCAATTAAGCCATTTATTTCATGTTTGCTAATTTCATATTTCATGAAAGCTTTTAGTTTATTTTTGAAAGAAAACAATTAATGTGGGCAGGAGCCTAACAAAACCAGATATTTTTTGGTACACATCCGATGAAAGATACAAAAAGCACCGCTGACCAATGGCTTTTTTTACCCTTGGTTTTACAGAATTTTGATTGCTTCTATTTCTAGTATTATACGGATGCTCAATTATTTCGATGTCGATTTTGATAAGAAAAGTTTTTGTTGCAATTTTTTGGAAAAAAAAGTTGTCTTACATCGAGCATCAAATAGTAAGGTTGATGTGTACGTGTTTGTCACCCGTCCCCAAGCTACTAATAAGAGATTTTTATTTTTCTAATTATTAATAAAAACGCAAACTGAAAAAACTACTATATTTTCTGCAGCACTCTACAAAGTATTGTAGGGTAGGAAAATCGTACGCGCGCAGGGCAAAACAGCTGGCAAATGGTAGGTGTTTCTCAAACGGTCGCCACGCGCTGAGCGCACTTCGCCGACGCCTTGCGTTCAATATACGTGAATACCATTTTTGTTACTTTGATCACGTGGTATGCGAATATTACGTTATCATACGGTCAGCGAGTACGAAACGCCGAGCGTATTTAGTTACGAGAATACCGGTCCTGGCACACCCAGACTCCGGCAGCAGCCGGGTGTTGTTGGTCATCCATTCTCTAGTCTACGTCGTTGCTTTTCAAAAGTTTGTGCTCCCTCATGGACTGTTCGGCGCCATGAAGCCCTATCGTTTGCCGTGGTCTCGAAGTTGCTTATATCGATGTGACCCTTTATCATATTGCCTTTGAGAACGTCCTTGTACCTTTTTTGTTGACTTCCTTGATTTCGCTTTCCCTCCTTCAGTTGTCCATTAAATATCTGCTTTGGGAGACGTGTTTCGGACATGCGGATAATGTGACCTGTCCCACGAAGCTGGTGCTTGAAGATAAGGGCTTCTCTACTAGTTGTTCTGGCTTCCTCTAACACACTTGTGTGTTTGTTCGTCGGTCTTGCCATTTGATTCTCAGTATTCGTCTTAAACACCTTTGGTGATATTTTTCTAGTCGTTTGATATGCCTTCTGTGGGTGGTTTATGTTTCGCATCCGTATGTTAGAGTTGGTATTATAACTATATTGTAGACACGAAGCTTGGTCTCCGCATTGATGTCGTGATTGTTGAAGACTCTCCGAAAGCCGTCCGAACGATGCGTTAGCACATTTTAGGCGATGCTGTATTTCTGCGTCAATAGTTGCATTTGATGGTAGGTGGCTCCCAAGGTATGGGTAATGTTCCACGTTCTGCAGAGGATGTCCATTTATGGAAATGTTTGGAGCTTGGGGATTCGTACCTGATTCTGGTTGGTGAAGAATTTGCGTTTTGGCAAAATTGACCTCTAGGCCAATGCTTTTGTACGCTTGGTTAAATGCGTTTATTATCAGCTGTAGACCTTCTTCTGTATCGGCCGGCAGACCTTAGTTTTTGCTCGCAGTCTGCCTTGGCAAATTTACGATGCCACCGGCGTACGCAGAGGTGGGGTGCTTAGAGGCTTGTGTCCCCCCCCTCAGAGTCACAGATAATCGACTCCAAATGTTGAATTTCTGTGACTCAGGCCCCTCGCTGTAAAAATTTTTGCGTACGCCACTGCCGGAGCGACATTTCTTAACAAACCAAGACGTGTTGATCCGCTTGATATAACCGTTAAAATTCAGTTTAATTGAGACATAAAAACGGTTATTTTTGTAATTAAGAGTCTACATCAAAGTAAAGCAGAAAACCACACATAGAAGAAAACTCTGAAAAATTTAAAAATTGGTTCATTCTGGACATTTATCATTTGATATTAGATATTGCCTGCGACTTTGTTCGCATGATTGAAATTGTAGCTTCCCCTCACCTCTTTCTCCACCTCACTATGACCCACCCGCACACCCAACCGCCCCTCAACCCAAGTAAAAATATTTAGTTGCCTTGGTTGCCATAACTAAGAAATACACTAAAATTAACGTTGCATAAAGTACAAAAACTAGTTGTTAATAACTAGGGTAAATTTGGCAACCCTCTAACAACGTTTATTTTTACTGAAATATTGTGGGGTTTTCAACGACTGCAACGAACGACGCCAAAACGTTGATAATTAACTAGAGTTAATTAATTTGCGTTCTTTCAACGGTTATCTTTACGAGACAATTGTGTCCAAATAATCAATGCAGTTCAAAATATAACTGTATCTGAGAACTATAGAGGGCATTTCCTTAGTCGCAAAACAGTTAGGTTTTCAGTAAACCAAGAAATTATTATTGCCGCCATACTGTTTTCTTTTCGTGATTTGCACCGCTACTAGTCGGGGGTTTTGTTCTACTTTGGTACACACTAAGGCATGACTCCGGGGACCACCAAATCAATATAAATTTTTTCGGCGACGGCGTACGTTAGGCATCGCGACGCCCTAAACTTTTTTTAGGACATAGGGTCACTTTAACAGCTGTATCTAAGTCACGTATCAATGTTTTAAAATTTTGGTTAAACCTCTTAAAACGCTATGAAATGACCTTTAATATGGAATGAAAGATATGTTTTTTTAATTTCAGATAATTGTATAAAAACTGATACATACGAAATTTATAAAAAAAAAAAATATTTTTTTAAAAATTTACAAAAAGAAATCCTATTCTCCATTTATGAAAGGGATTATGATATTTCAGTTTGAAATTATTATGAAAAGGTCCTAGGTATTCGCCAATAGGAAAAAAGTGCAAATTTATGTCACGGTAAAATCACAAAATATCGGAAACGCATGTTCAAAAAATTTACAAAATCTCATTTTTTGGACCCCGGCTCCTTAACTTCCAATTTTTTAAATCCACATTCCCTTTACAGATCTGCCAAATATGCTTTTTAAAAGGCTATACAACACGCTAGAATATTAAATGTAACAAGACACGATGGGCCCCCTTGTTTTAATAAAATTAAACAACAAACATAAAAAAGTATTTTTGCTAAAAACCTCAAAAATAACAAGAATTATGTCACGCTTCATGTTTTGTCGAGTGTTTAGAAATGTTTTCAGGGGATTCTTAAAATTTTTGCAGCTACTTGAAGACAATTAATTGTCCTTTTAAAAACACCAAACTTGAATTTTGTACGCCTTCAGGATTTTTGTCTGTGAGCTGTCAAACATAGATGATTTTTACAAGTCGTTAAATTTTAGTTAAAAACCATTGCCTCTTTTGTTATTTTATTCAGTTTTGAGTATAAGTAAGTATTTTTTATTGGTGTAGTCGCACCTAATTGGCTATATGTACATAAAAATAACATTTTTGAACGCCCTCTCTCTCTAAAAAGTTCCTCTCCCTGCTAACTCTTGAGCGGATTGACGTATCGACTTCAAATAAAAACCATGTTTTTGCTACTTTTTGACTCAAAATGTCGACAAATTTTTACTTGGGAAACCTTTAAATCAAGTCGAATACTCGTTTCACCTGTGGTTTTTTTCCCGTTCTTTTGCTTCAAGTGATCCTAACTCTTGTAAACGTAAACCGATTTTGATGAAATAAAGGCTATGTCCTAACCAGAACTCCAAGGAATCCAGTAGTGTGTGATACTGGTACAGACAAACAAACAAAAATGTTAAAACTAAAACGGTCTATCTAGAGATTTATTATTTTTATAAGTAGATGTAGTAGTTTTCAAAACTAGTGGCTGCGCTGCACTCGTTATTTAAACCAACGCTTGTAAAAAAAAGCACAGTTTAGCCGCGAATTGTGAACACTATTTTACCTTTATCAAAAAATCCAAGAAAAACAGGAAAATGCTTTTAAAAATCTCGGACGAAGTGACTTTCAGTGTTGCCCCATTTTAATCTTTGCCAGTTTGATATTTTGCCGATTTTTTTAAAGGATTTTTTCGTAAATACTGGTGAAAGCTGGCGGAAATGGCTCAATTTTTAGGCAAGAATAATTAGATTTCTTCAATATTACTACTTTCCGCTATTACTCTTTAATTTTGGGTAAAAAACGGACAGAAATCTTTTTTTGAACCCGTGATCAAAAAGTTTTTTAGGCATCGGTAACCAAAAAAGGCAAGCTTTAGTTTTCTGCAGACAGTTACTAAAATCATGTTTTTGATGAAGGTATAAAAAAAATATTTTGTAAATTAAAATAATGAAAACCAGTTGTTTTGTTTTATTTTAAGACACAATTGGACTAAAAATAAACGCCATTACATGGAAACAGCAAACGTTCAAAACATGATTTAAGAATGTTAAATATGTCATCTGTGTGTACGTGCGTACTTTTGTTCGCATATTTTAAACGCGAACAAAATTAAAGAAGAAATAACTGTTAGTTTACTGAATACAAGTATGAACAAATTGCTTTAGGACTAAGCAAAAAATTTGCCTAAAATGTTTTAAAATTTTGATGGGTATTTTTAAATTAGACGACGACGTAGATTAACGTTGCATTAGGTCAGGTCAAGTCGGCTGCGGACGTCGGCGAAACCCAAATTTTGACTCCCCATTTAGGGGCAAAATCCAGTTGGCACGAGGTCGGAATAACGTTGCATCTTGACATTAGGTTGTCTGGCCCGACTTAATATTACGTCATCACAGTGACGGTTCCAGGGAAGGAGACGGTGGGGGCGATCGTCCCCCCCCCCTCTTTGTTCGAGAATTTATTTAAAAAATCGCAGATTTTTCACAAAACCAGTAAAATTTTTGTGCCGGAAGTTACATTAATTTTAGAACTTTTGCATAAAACCTTTTCTTCGCTTTTTCAAAATTTTGCCCTCATGCCCCCCCTTTTGGGAAAGCTGCGACCGCCACTGCTTCATCATGACGTCCAAATGCTGATCCAAAGGCTAGGGTTTGGGGCTAGTAGAGACAGTAAAAGCTGCTTATGCCTCTGTTAGTCTGCTCGCTGGGGAAATTGTAAGTGAAAAAATCTGATCAATTAGGTTCAAAAAACTTTCTTGTCGCCCTTTTGGTTGGTCTCTATGATATCCTCTTAATTTTTTATACTGTCTAAAAAGTTGTTATTATATGCTAAACACGATGACGTCGCATGTACCAATTTGTAGGTCTCGATCGTTGAATAAGATTAATGTTCTTGACTTTCGTGCGGTACCACTCCTATATTCAATATGTACAAGAAGAACATCTGACCTTTAAACCTGTTTATATTAAGTATCAAGTTTACAGTAAAAATAGCTTAAGATCACAGTTAAGATCTGGGGAAATGGTTTTTAGCTACCCTGTATGCAATGTCGGTAATTACCATGAAGAGGAGACATACCATTTTTGGACAAAAATAGGGGTCCTTATAAAACCAAATTTGGAAGAAACATAATTTGTCAGAATTTAAAAGAAAAGAAAATAATTGGTCCGCATAAAAATTGTCTCGAAAATGAAATGGCGGAAAAATCAAATCGCTAGAAAATATATGCATAGATTTAATTTTAAACGAAACATATTTCAGGAAGGAACACACAAAATGTCAGAAAATATTTTTAACGAGTCATAATTTAATAAAAACAAGAACCCCAATATGTCCGAAAATGGTTTGAACCGATAGCCACCAATTCAATTGCTACGTTGCCAGGCTTACAGCAGGGAAGAGTCGAAGTAAGTTGTGATATTGTATTAATTTACCCCTTTACAACCCTCAACCACCCACTACCCCCAAATTTTTTCATAATATTAAAATCGGTTCACGGGAAGGAAAAATGTTTCGCAAAATTTAATAGACACAGCAGTTAGATAGCCAGAAACTGTGAAGTTAAATAAAACCATTTAATAAAACAAATCCCCGTGTCATCTTCCAAATAGAGAAACTTGTCAACCCCGCAATCCAGGGCCCACAGCGCTCTAAGAGATTTAAATTTTACGCATGCCCACTAGCGATTCCGATGGATTGTGGTTCTGCTCATTTAAGTATCGGGCATATTATTTTCTATCAATTTGTGGTTCGGGTGTTTTTAGTTTCTAGAAAATTCTTATATTTTAATGTTCGGGAAAATTATAATCGGCTAAATTGTATTCGTGTCTTTTAAGGATCGATTAAATTAAAATTCTATAAAAGTATATTCGTATCCATTATTTTCTGGGTGTTTTACTTTCTTTCATATTTTGTTTCGGACGTTTTATTTTCTGTTCAATTGTGTTTCGATTTTTAAATTGGGCTTTTTTATGGGTTCCCAAAAATAGCACATTTTCTATAATTCTGCGCAATTTTATTAATGTACTCATATTTCGTATTGTGTCCTTAGTGAGCCCATCAAAATATAGTGGAGAACAAAAAAAATGCAACACCAGAAAGGACAAATATTTTGAAAGTAATTTATTTATACAGGGTTCCTAAGATTTTCCTTGGGAATAGGATTTCAATAAATCAAACAGAAGTGGCATAGAAAGTTCTGCGCGCACAAAAGAAACAGGTATATTGAGCAATGGTGCCAGTTTGTTATTATCTCCGGACTGCTTTCATGAGAAAAAATTGTCGCTACTCTTTCATTGTGAGCATAAGTCATAGTTGCAATAATAACCGTTGACAAGATGTCTGCAAATTCCGCTAAATGGCGGCCACACCAAGAGATTTGAACATCTAATCTAATTAAAAATTAGATGTTTTCAGGTCCAAACTACAGCTTTTTCTTGCTTAAAGGAGGCGGCAGGGTCCATTATTTACGATACTGAGCGATAAACTCGTGAGGTTGTTAACATTAGAAAGAAATATCTTCGCTTTTAATTAAATTTCTGTTCTACTAGCGACATCTATCCGGAAACGGCCAAACCATGCAGCTAGCACTAGCAGCCAAAGAAATCAATAAACGGCGCTGTTTTTTCTGCAGAGCTTTTTGCTTGCGATATTATTGATTTTAAATAAAGCTGGCCCTACACTACATTTGATATTTTCGAGGTGTTTTATGACATGATCTCGAAACATGTAGCGAACCAATTCTTCAAAACTAGCGGGAGGGTAAAAGCGAAAAATAAGGGGCTGCCAATATTTGTAACACCCAAAAAGGGGTAAAAAGATTTATTTTGCTCTGTTTCTTTACAAAAAACGTTTTTTTTACGAAAAACTTGAGCTCTGCCACTTTTTTTATTTTTTTGTTCAACATTCTCGAAATTTTCGTCATACCGTAGAAAAAAATTATTCCCCCATAGTCATACTCTACTTTTATTCGAAAAAATTTAGAAACAGAGACGGGATCAGTTTTCCTAAAACGGGGGATCTTGGTTTCGAGTGAGAATATAAAGGGCGCCGCAGGCAAAATTTTTTCAATTAAATTAGCCGAAAGCAAAAATGTTAGAAAAACAAAGCACGAAATAAAAATGGCGCCGTTGACAGTTTTTTTTCAAAAATTACGTAATTTTGAGAACGCAAAGAAATAGGTCTAAAGAGTATAATTTTTAAGAAAAAAATTTCAATTTTCTCGCCCTCCTCCACTGGTACTACAGGGACCGTGCACAAATTACGTAATGGTCATAGCGGGGAGGAGGGGGTTACAAAACGTTACGTAGGAGGGATGGGGGTTTTCGACAGCGTTTGCATTTGTGTGAAACTAAGAAAATTTGGAATGAAAATAAGTGAAAAGTTTTTTTTTGGGGGGGGGGGGTAGTGGTCTTGAAATCGTTACGTAATATTAGGGGAGTGGCGTGCCAAACCGTTACAAAACATTACATAGGGAGGGGGTTAAAAATTGGTAAAATCACCGTTACGTAATTTGTGCACGGCCCCACATCTGACTGTTCCTCCTTTTTGATTTCGAATCAAAGTGCAAAACCCGGGTTGGACGTTCGAAGGCGTCAACCCGTCCTATTTGCTTGATAAAGTTTCTACGGAAATATATCAGTCGATTTCTCCGGCCGTGTATGAACGCCTTAGGTTAGGCATTTGCATGTATCTCAGTCCCCAGCCTGTAAACAGTGCGTAAGGACAATGGTTACAAAATGAAAAGCCGAAAAATATTTTTTTTTACGATATCTTTCATCAGTTTGGTATTAAAGTCGAGCAAAAACAATTTTTATTCCAGTCCTAAAGGTATGAAAATGGAAAACATTAGAAAACAACAACCTGGAATGGATTTACTAGGTGTAAGATGTAGTGACAACATCGCCCCATGCCCATTCTTTTCTGCCTAATGTGCTTTTCCGTTTTTTTACGTTTTATACACGGCTGTTTGGCCCCCTAAGGATTTGCTTAGGAACCCTGTATATTAATACATTAGGATGCACTTAGTAATTGATTACATTTCCAAGAAGATTCCTCCATGATAATCATCAAAAAATTAATAATGAGAGGCTCCAGAGTTCATCTAAGTTTCCAAAAAGACCAAAAACTACGAGAAAAATTATTTAAAATTTTCAGAAAAGGTCTGTGTTGGTTGTTTTTGAAAGTGAATAGAAAAAATCTGTGAAAAAAGGAAAGTTTAGAAGACAAAAAATTTATCAAATATTTCTTTTAAGATAAGGTACACACAAATAATTTTCATTCAAGTAATTATCCATATACATAATGTTGCATTTTTTTTGTTCTCCAGGAAACAAGGTGCCTGAAAATATTCCATACTTCACACCGCTATGTGTTATGTCATAGAAGCGCGTCAAATAAAAAAAAACGCAATGATGCGGAACTAAAAAAACAAATAATGGCATCGCAGAAAACAAATGAGTAAAACGCTAGAACAACATGTATTTTCACGGCTGGCTGGATTCCGTGCCGACTTTATTATCGGCCTACCAATGGGTGTCCTTCGGTATACCTTCGCATTATCTGTCTGTTTATTTAAAATAGTTAGTAGTTTAAAACAGGCAGTTGCAAAACATTAGGCTTTTTAGGGCCGTATTTATAGTCCTTTCTTCAAAGAACCAAAGGCGTCCTCATATAACTAGGACCCTTCCCTTACATTTACGAAAAACAAGTTAGCTTGGAAAAAATGCAGAGGCAAAGACTCTTCTAAACGCGAGGCGAGAATTTTTGCCTTTGCCTTGGCCAGGACCAACCTTGATTTTTACGTTACATTCTTCGTCTTTCAAAAGTTATTATTGTTACTTAAAAATTTTGAAAGCCCCTATTTTAACAAAAAATGACTGGCATCGTAGGTTTTTATAAATATTCAAGAGAATTATTGGCAAAGTTAATGTTTTTTTTCTGTCTCCCCATTTATTTATATTATATAAATTTTAATATTTTAAAACGAAATTATGTATGTTTATTTGTAATATATTTGTCATGTATTTTTTGTTATTTTTTGATAATTTTTTATTTTTGTGTTTTGACTACAATTTACCAACTGTTTTTTTTTGTTTTACTTTTTCATTTTACTTTTATTTTATTTATATTTATATTTATACTATATTTGGAAAATAATCTAATTTTTAAAATTTTTAATTTTATAACTGGTAAAAACTTTAATTATTGACACGCCATGTATACACAATCTGTATTGTTTATAAAATATGGTAATAAAGTCTATTCTATACACATATATACTCCCTAAAATGGCTTAAAAATTTTAATACATAATGTTGTCAAGTTAACAAAAAACTTTAACTCTCTCAGTAATGAACATGCATGCTTTGATTTTCGTCCAAATTGCGTAGAGCAAAATATTTATGAAGGTGTTGTGCAATAACATTTTTGACCAATTTTTTTCAAAAAATTAAGTAATATGTGGGAGTTCAAGTTAAGCTTTATTTACAACGACTTGATGCAATAAATATGACATCGGGATCATGTTGTTGAATAAAATGCAAAGTTTATGTTATTTTTGAGAGATTTTGACGAACTAAAAATCGTATAACTTTTTTAAATATTATTTTTACGCCAGTTTTTGTGGGTTGTAAGTGTCTTTGACAAATAATATTAACAACATTAATATTTTAGAGAATTTTAAAAACATTATTTTTTCTTACATTTAGAAAATTACTGACAACCCATATATACAGGGTGTTAAACAACTTATGTATAAAAATGAAAGACGTAATTTTTAATACTGGTCGGTTAAATAACAATTTGTTTAAAAGCTTAAAAATTTTCCCAAAAAAATAATCAAAAATGTGCTAAAACATTTTTTTTTTCGCATTCGAATGTATATTGGAGCTTATAAATAGTGCGGAGTATTAGTTATTATTTTGTTTGGTGTTTTGTTGTAAAAAATTACATACAACTATGTGTTTCGTGTGAAATTAAACAGCAAATTAGCGGATATTGTTTTAATTTATAACGAAGCACAACAAACCCGCCTCAGAAGGTTACCGAATTTATTCCTGTCTCCCCTTACATTAATATATTTGACCTTTTTATTTAGTTATGGGACTATTCCGCGATTAGGGGTTTTTACCACTTTATATATATATGTATCATACTTTTAGTGGTACAGTCATGTTTTGGAAAAATGTTCCCTAATTAAAACATTTTTAAAGATAATTTTATATATTTTTGTATTACTTGCAGGTCACTGAATGCGCTCTAATTGCCAGTTGCACCGCAATGTTAAACTTGGTTTAAATTTAACTCATGTTTAGAAAGCAAGCCCTTGATATTTTAAGTTCTATAATAAAACTAGCTGGCGAAAACGGTTACGACGAAGGCTTAATAAATAAGCTGATAAATAGACATTCTTTTCAAAAGACCTTTCGGAATTCTACCTTTTTCAGACAAAAAGATACCTGCGACTCAAAATTTGTATCAATTCCTTATAATCCTAATTATACGAAAGGATTAAGGATTACACAAAGTATTTAATAACACCGGTCTTAAATTAGTATATCAATCCGGTAACACAATAAAAAGCTTACTAGGAAATCCCGAGGATAAAACTACAGTTCTAGAAATTAGTTGCATGCATTATGACAAAAAATATGTTGGCCAAACGAGACACTCTATTCAAACACGTTTTAAAGAACACTTAGCACACTTAAAATACGGAAGAACAGAAAAGTCAAGTGTGGCCGAGCATGCTTTTGAAAACAATCACATTAGATAACCTAAAACTTCTAAAAAGTGTACCAAACAAAAGACTTTTGAATGCATATGAAAGTATGGAAATCATTAAATCCAGAAATAGTTTAAATAAAGATAGAGGACCCATCCCGTTTAGTACACTTTATTCTTTGGTTGAGGGGAGATAGGATTAAAAATCGTGATCAATCACAAATTATTAGTCTTATCTCCGCCTACTAAAGGATTGTATATAAGATAGAGCGTAGATTAATTTAGTTCATTGTTTATCGTCTCCTGATGATGCTAACGTTGTTAGCGAAACGCGCGTCGAGTGCAAAAAAGTGTAGTTTTGGTTTGTGGAAAACAATCATAATTTTGTTTTAGTGCAACCAAAGGTTCCAAATTCCCAACATACTTATGGTTTTGGTTTATTATATTGAAAAAATTATAAGCAATCATAAAAATTCAGTTTTTTATGGAACGCATCCTCAACAACCGAAATATTTTATCAACTGATAATTTCTGCCAAAATTTATCAAGCTCAGGCCATTAACAAGAAAAAAATAAGTTATTTTTCGTAGTAAAAAAAACCAGTAGCGTAACTCACAACTTCTTTCTCTGAATGCCATCAATATTTTTAAGTCCTTTATCAGCGATTTTTCCCCGAAGAATTGTGCTGCTGCATTTTTATGGATCTCACAGGTTGATTTAATGTCGCGTTCTTTGATTTTATGATCAAATAAATCATCAAAAACCTAAATAGCCAAGAAAACTCATCAATCAACATCACCGAATGCAGAGATACGAACAAATGAATAGAATGCGTCAAGAGATGCGTTAACTTGGAAGTCCACGGTTTATCAGAATGTGCAAAATCAAACCCGTTAAATAAAAGAAAGTGCAATCATAAATCAGTCACTATAGAAACTGCAATTCGTTCAACCAATTTTTATTTCTTCAAACCTCAGACTAATAACTAAAGAAAGACCAAACATTCCCTATTGAAATCCTCTAATGTTTACAATCCAACACCCTTCTGGACGATTATATGAACAGAAAAGAGATAGAGCAATAAAACGGCAACACTGTCAAAAAATGCTTTTTCCCATTACCAGTGGCGGCGTTAATTTTAATTTAAATATATAAATGTGAAAACGAGATATAAGGTAGGGTTGGTCGGATTTTCTTATTCAAAAGAATTAACTGCCAGAACTTGCATAACCACAAAAAATAGATTTATTCAGGGATAAAGTTTAGTTTGAGGAATGTAGGTATTTACGAACAGATCAAAAGTTTACCAAAAAGCACTTGAAATGATTTTTAGGTCGATTATTCAAGATGGCTGTTATATATTTTTTTTAATTGTGCAGTATCCCACAAAACAAAAGTAAAAAAAAATATTTTCATAGCAGAAAAAAAACGGTTAATAGCCCGTTTTATAACGTTTTTGTCCAAAAAAAAAAACACGCTAATAAACGGCTTATTAAGCGTTTTTTTCAGTATGATAATAATGTCTCTTTTAGTTTTCTTTAGTGGAATATAAACTTTATTTATCAAATTAAGAGAACTTTTTGTGATGTTAATTATGAAAATTTTAAGGCCAACAAATTTTATTCTTTACACATTGGCTGCATGTTCATTTCTGAATACAGAACACATGAAAAATTTAAGGAAGAGGTAAAAAATTAAACTAGTAGTTTTTCAGGAAACAGGAGTCAAAAGGCAAAAAAATAAATAATAAATATTAATGAAAATAAAAATAAGATTGGCTCAGAGTAAATATCTACAAAACGGTTTTATTCACATTATAGAAAGTACCCAGGTACCCATTAAAATACAAAAAATACCTGCCCCAGTACCTGACTATCAGCACTTGGTCTTATTGTCTTCTCTTGTTATGCAAAAATTATAATAAATAAATATTTTACATGCTGCAAAAGGAGCAAAATTATCTGGTACTTTTGTTTCTTAAAAAAGATTAGTATTAGTCTTAGATTTTTGATGTATTAATAGCATAATCATAAGCTTTTTACGAAGTTTTTTACCTCATACTACGCCCATGACTAAAGTAAAATGACAGGATCTTTCTTACCTCCGAAATATTAGTTCTGGGCTGGAATATCCGCTTTTATTGCATACCAGGCAATGTTAAACCATTTTGTTGGTCCTCAAAATAGCTTGATACAGTTCTTTTTTCACAAATAGTCACAATAAAATTCAAAAATCACCGAACAACACAAACCCCCGTTAACAACAACGCCGTCAGCTGCAACCAAACATGTCGGCATTTATTCGCGGCTCGTCGAAAAAACGTTGCCGGCTTGTGTTCTTTTTTATAAATCTCGAAATTCTACTTATTAAAAATTAAAAAAAGTTAATTATTGAGACTAAAAATTAGGACTAAGAATTAAGTTATTAGCATAAGAAAAATTATCCTATATAAAAATATGTCAAATAATCAATAATATTATCAAAAGAGCTTCAAGAAGTTTATGAATTGTTTTGTTTCTAGGGAAACCCCGCAGTAAATTGGCAACCATGTATTTTTTGGGAAATAAACATTGTGGCTGGTTGATCGGGGTAATATTGTTTACTGTTCTATCTCATTTTTTTTATTAATCTGGTCTTCAAACCCATTCAATAACAAACTCGAAATTTATAAGAACCGTTTTTAATCGAACCATTGTTCATCAAATTCATTCAATATCAAACTCGTAATTTGTAAAACCCATTTTTAATAAAACCCGGAAATTGTCAAACCGTTATTTTTTAAAACCGGAATTCGTAAAACCCGTTGTTTATCATAAAATTTTTGCTAAATTGATTGCACATTTTTTCTCATACCATATTTTAGAATAATTAGAATTTTTTTTTTTTTTTTTTGACAGGTTTCAATAGGTCGCGATTCTTTAAAAATCGTCAGAAAATCTCGCCCTTACAAAAAAGTCTGACTATTTTTAAACACAAGTTTACACTAACTAATTGTTTGTCAGGACTTATTTGCTAATATTCCTTCAAATTTAGTTTCTTATAGTTATGGAATTCCGTGGGCTTTTTGATAATGATTTTATGAAACTTGTTTTAACCGGTTAGTAATAGGCCACCTAACATCACCCTGTCTGTGAACAGTCTCAAAAGTGCTGCAGTCAAAAGTGAGGTTAGGACGACAAAATATTTTTTTTAATCTTAACAGATTGTATGTATTATAAAATTTAAAAAATTACATTTAGTGCATCTAGGGGCCGGTAGAGGGCAAAATGTGTTTTTAGATTTTTCCCTGTATCTCCCGAACGACTTATCCTGCACACTTGAAACTATGTGGTTTTGCAGCACAACCTATTAACAATCAGTCTGATATCACAAAGAAATTTTTTAGCCCGTGAGCGGGGGGCCCTGAACAGACGCTATTTTTTTGACAATTTCGAAAAAAAAAAATCTATCTACGCAAACTTAACTTAAGGGCATCGAAAATTTATATAAATCGGTTACTTATAGACCATTCAATATTTCTTCACCTATGAATAGCCTCAAAAATGTTGCAGTCCAAAAGTGAGGTTAGGGTGACAAAATATTTTTTTAAATCTTAACGGTTTGACCTACGCTGATGAAATTTGGTAATCATATTGGCCTTCGGGCCAGATTGTATTATAAAAATAAAAAAATAACATTTAGTGCCTCTAGGAGCCGGTAGAGGGCGAAATGTGGGCCCTCTGCTCACAGGCTAAAACATTTTTTTGTGATGTCGGGCTGATTGGTAATAGTATATACTACAAAACCACATAGTTTCAAGTGGGCAGGATAAGTCGTTCGGGAGAAACAGGAAAAAATGTAAAACCACATTTCCCCCTACCGGCTCCTAGAGGCACTAAATGTTATTTTTTTATTTTTATAATACAATCTGGCCCGAAGGCCAATATGATTACCAAATTTCATCATCGTAGGTCAAACGGTTAAGATTTAAAAAACTATTTTGTCACCCTAACCTCACTTTTGGACTGCAACATTTATATTTTTTGACTGCAGCACTTTTGAGGCTGTTCACAGGCAGGGTGATGTTAAGTGGCCGATTACTAACCGGTTAAAACAGGTTTCGTAAAATCATCATCAAAAAGCCCACGGAAGTCTATAGGCCCCCCAACTATAAGCTTATTTTTGTGTTCAGTGTTCAGAAAAGTCACAAAAATTTAATTCCCGCGTGGGTTTAAATTTTTTTATTTTCTTTTCTTCTAAATTAAAACTTTCTGCTTATATCCAACAAAAGATTATGTTACGATGATTATTCAATAAACATTCAAATTCTTCCTATAAATAAAAGGAGGGTTGGTTTAAAATGCTTAAAACCAAAAATTTCACCTAAACTTGGGACCGTTCCAAAATAGACTTAACCCTTTTAGTGAATCCCATAGCATTGTATAAAGAAGTACTCATAGCTATATGATTTAAATGATATATTACGTCAAAAGCTTTAGTTATGTCAATAAATAATGCTTCTTTGTATTTTAAACGGATGTGGATGATGACAAAGTTTCTAAATTTTTGGGAGCTTAAGTAACTAATTACAATTTTCTATTTTCAAAAACAATGGAATGTACGTACCCGTTGAAAGAAAATAAATTTTGATTTTTTGAGATGACACTGGAACGGATGCCAAAAACTATAATGCAGCTTTTATGAGTAATAAAGGAAAATAAATTATTATTATTTTAAAATCTTTAAATAACTTACAGATTTTTCGATTAATTTTCTAGTACTGTAAATATTTATTATTTGTTTTTGGAAAGGATGCGACTTAAAAGCGCCCGTGTAGTTATGATTTTCGGAAATATTGTAAACATAAAATTTTAGTGTCATATGATTTAGAGCAAACCAGCGAGACTAAAATAATAATTTCTATGAAAGCTTTTGGCAATTTCTAGTTAAGCACCCAAGTAACAATTTTGCCTTACTTTGCCATAACTATGAAATACACTAAAAATTGCATTAACTCAATAGCGCCCGGGTAATTTTTTTGCAGATTTTAATTTTTATGAAAAATGGCTAAATATCTCAGATTTCAAAACTTTTTTTTTAAAAAAAGAAAGAATTTTTGACTGTTTTTCAACGTATGATATTTCATACGCTGGGCAGTTGTGTTGTACATTAAATAAAATACAACTATTAAAAAAATTATATTGTATTCTACAAATTCCGCATCAAAAAAATTTTGAATATGTCGACAGGGGTAAGATTTTGGCTAACTATCTCTTGTGAAAAAAGTGGTGGATTACATTAATATGATAAGGAAAGTTGGTCTTTTTCTCTAAATTAACTTCGTCCCACGATCGATTTTTAGCTTCTTTTTTATAAATCTTGTCGAAACTTTTTAGTCAAAGGCTGATCGTCTTCTGAATATGAATTGGTCGTATCAGACATGACGTATTCTACTGTGATATCCGGAATATTTGAATCAACCTGATTTTTATCAGAATCAAAGTCCTTGCTAAAATTAAAGTTAAGTTTTCCATTTGGTTCGACACAAACTATTTGCTTGCTTGCTTTAAAACACTTTTTCCAACATCGTGAAACGTAGCAGAGCTATCGTCATCGCTTAGAGCGTCATCTATATCACTGTCGGCGCCATCTTGGGGGGGTCTTAAGGTCAACTGAATTTCTTTGGAATTTTTTATAAGATTCATTTCCTCATCATTAAAAGTTAGTTCTTTAAGAATTCTCCTCATTTCTTCAGCAACTTTGGAATTTGCGGGGTCCCACAATTTCTTTCAAAAAAGACCATAATAGTACAGTATCTGTCCAGCGTATGATATTTGATACCATGAAAATAGGAAACAATTTGGGGAGGACAAAGCGTGTTTTTTAAGTATTTGTATATGTATATATTTCCGTAAAAAGTAGAGAACTTTGTGGTGCATGGCGTAATGCAGAACATGGAAGTTATTTTTTACCTTGTTGTGACTTCCAGTTTACCTAGAGTTTGTGTAAGAAAGTAATCATGTGTTGTAACTTTTACGTAATATTTACGAAACGGTGTTGGCTGGGTTGTTTTGTTCTTACTCTCACATAGTTTGAAAACTTCGAGAAGGACGACAGAAAAATCCGAGGAAAAATCTTTCAGCTATTTTGCTAAGAATTTAAAAATTGACAAATGATGCCTGATATTTAGTTTTCCCCGGGCAATCTGGGAAATTATAAAAAATGTGTTGCCCGCTGTAGTTTTTTTTCAAATATCTGGAGAGATACTATGGCTTTCAAGTTGGATTAAAAAGAGACAAGAGACCTGACACTTACGGAGACTTTGGTTATATTAATATATGGAACAATGTTTACCTTTCTGTTGTTTACAATAAACACACCAGTGGTGTACCTACTTAAATATAAATTTACACATGTATTACTTATATTATTAAAATTTTACTATAATATGAAATCTGCAAAATAATTTAAAAAAATACAAAAAATAATTCTGCCCATTTGAGCTTTGGAAGCTTCCTAACAATAAATGTTTGTACTATATTTTATTATTTATTTATTGCAATTTCAATTTTCAACACAATAAAATTATGCCAAACATTAAAACAAAGAAACACAGTTCACAGCACCTGGAACATCAAGAAAAAAAAAATATCACCTACTAGCCAAAAATTTAAGATATTGTCTTTGTTAATTTTGTTATTTTTACTGGTCATTAGCAGAAACTTACTTATATTGACTTCTTCAGTACACAATAAAGTCAATAATGTTTAGGGTATATCGAGACATCTAGGACAGACAAAAAGATTCAAATATCAATTCGAAGGGCGAGCGCAGATGGCAATGGCGGCAGTATAAATCAACCTTAATATTCTCACAAGAGGTAGGAATTCAATATTCTTACACACCTGAACTTGATTTAAGGACTTTACCTACCTTTATTTTATAGTCTTTATAAAAACAAAACCTTCGAAAGTATGTCACTTGACGCATTGGGAATTAACTACTTCATCAAAAAAAAACGTTGTGTTTGATATTTTAATCTAAGGCTCTACTAATATAAGTATATTTCATAAACTTTTTTTTTTTATTTTCTGTGTACCTACCGGCATGTATCGCCACTGACTGATTTCTCTTTCTCCCTTTGTTTTTAAAACATTGGACAATTTGTTCCAAAATATCACCGTAAATGCACTGAAATATTGTCCTACTAGTAAAAAACACACTATAAACGTTTTTTGAGAAAATGTGGTTTTAGAACGACTTATAAAGTCGCATTTACACAGACAAACTTTCCTTTGATGTTGAAATGCCGACAAACATTTACAGGAGCCTCTTGAGCAAAATGTTCAAAAAAAAGTTCGAGCAAAATCTCGTACAAAAAGACTCACCGAAATTTTGGAGAGAATTTTAAGCAAAATTTGTTTGAAGAAATGTTGGTAATAAAAATTTCTTACAAATTTAAATTTTATAGTTTTATGGGAATTCATTGAACTTAACTGAAAATAGAAAAACGAAGTTTTGAAATAAGGTATTTGTAATCAAGTGATTTCCGACGGAAAAACGATTTGATGCCGAAATTCACATTGTACCTCATAAGCAACTTCGATTGATCTGATTTTTATAGGGGATAAGCCAGTATACTTGTAACTTTTTTGGGGTTGTAAAAAAAACGAGAATAAAAAAAATAATAATTGGCACTTATTTATTGTTGTTGCCTGTAAAATATAATGATAAAAATTTACGTTTAAAAGAATATCCCTTTATTTTACTTCCTAGTTTTATTATTTACATTTTATTAAATCTCAAATATATGAACAAAAGCACGTTCGGTTTAAATAATACCCGTTAATTACCCACTTTTACAACTCTACGAACGCGACCCTTGTCTAAAAAATATAATTTAGCAGTAATTTAGTAGACTGTGTCGCCGATCTATCATCCCGCGTTTTGGATTTCGCAGGTAGTAGGCCGGCCACCCTTTTGAATCGCAATGTTGCCCTTTGCATATTGTTGGTTCAGTGTCAGTAATCGACCTTGATTATTACATTAAATTGACAATAAATATCTATATCTTCAGCATTTTCATGAACCTTTTGCTTTTTTAAGCAACCCTTGGGACCTTAAACTAACTAGGTAAATCTGGTGTGAGGAATTAAAAAACAACAATAAAAGCTAAAGGTAAAGTAAAGCTACAAAAATATGTTTAAAAAAATCCCCCTCCCCACCACTCTTTATAGTCGTGAGGCGCGGATTACCGCTTAAAAGTGCAATTTTTGAATTTTTTGCCGATATTTGAAAAACTCAAAATTTTTTTGGAAAAGAAAAATTTTCCCGGGTTTTTTTTTGACTTTAGGAAAAAAACTCTTGGAAATAAAAAAAACTCGCAAGAAAATCCCAAAAAAAACCCCGGGCAAAAAAATCCGGGAAAAACCCAAAGAAAAAAATATTATAAGTAACCCTAATCCATGTGACAAAACTAGAGCCAATAATAATGTTTCGCTTGCGTCAGCTTTTTTTCACAAAAATTTTAAATAAAAGTTGGTGTTCCATTTTTTTAAAGAATTGAGATCACTGATCACTGATATGAAATTTTATTTATTCTCATCTTTAAAAATATGTTTCCAAAATAGATAGCAATAATTTGCTCAAAAATTGACCCGAACAAAATGTTCAAAGAAAAGCTCACAAAAATGTTCGCGCAAAAAATTTTAGATCTTTTGCACGAGCTTTTATTTGAGCATGTTCGTCTGTGTAATTGCGCCTTTAAACAAAATTTGTTTGAAGAAATATTGGTATAGAAATTTCTTACAAATTTAAATTTTATAGTTTTATGGGAATTCATTGAACTTAACTGAAAATAGAAAGACCAAGTTTTAAAACAAGGTATTTTTAATTAAGTGCCTTCCGACGGAAAAACGATTTGATGTCGAAATTCACGTTTTACCTCATAAGCAACTTCGATTGATCTGATTTTTATAGGGGATATGTCAGGATACTTGTAACTTTTTTGGGGTTGTAGAAAAACGAGAATAAAAAAAATAATAATTGGCACTTATTTATTGCTGTTGCTGGTTTAGGAGAAGGTAAAAACCGTAGACTAGTGAGAGGGGGGTTTGGTTTACATTGACACACAAAATTACATGACAACAAACAAGAGTCAACGCAGTTTTTTTATGAAAGTTTTAGAACAAATCTTTCCATAAAGAAAGGGCTCTCCGACGCAAAACAAAAAAAGTACGCTTTAATTTGTGTATTTCATTTTATTTTATTGACGCGTAGAACTCGCATTTTGCATTTCACAGGTAGTAGGCCGGCCACCCTTTTGAATCGGAATGTTGCCCTTTGCATATTGTTTGTTCAGTGTCAGTAATCGACCTTGATTGATTATTAGATTAAATTGATAGAGAATCACTTTGTTGATATCTATATCTTTAGCATTTTCATGAACCTTTTGCTTTTTTAAGTAACCCTTGGGGCCTTAAACTAACTAGGTAAATCTGGTGTGAGGAATTAAAAAAAAAACAATCAAAGCTAAGGGTGAAGTAAAGTTACAAAAATATGTTTTAAAAAAATCACCCTCCCCACCACTCCTCATAGTCGTGAGGCGCGGATTACCGCTTAAAATTGCAATTTTTGAATTTTTGCCGATATTTGAAAAATTTTTTTGGAAAAGAAAAATTTTCCTGGGTTTTTTTAAATTTAGGAAAAAAAAGCTTGGAAATAAAAAAACCAAAAAAACTCGCAAGAAAATCCCAAAAAAACCCCCGGGCAAAAAAATCCGGGAAAAACCCTAAGAAAAAATATTATAAGTAACCCAAATCCATGTGAAAAACTGATGGCCAATAATAATGTTGCGCTTGCCGTCGGCTTTTTTTCACAAAGATTTAAAATAAAAGTTGGTGTTCCATTTTTTTAAAGAATTGAGATCACTGACCACTGATGTGAAATTTTATTTATTCTCATCTTTAAAAATATGTTTCCAAAATAGATAGCAATAATTTGCTCAAAAATTTACCGAACAAAATGTTCAAAGAAAAGCTCACAAAAATGTTCACGCAAAAAATTTTAGATCTTTTGCACGAGCTTTTGTTTGAGCATGTTCGTCTGTGTAACTGCGCCTTAAACTGCTTAAAACGTCCTAAAATTGTAAAATAATTAGCACGGAAAAGCTTATTTCAATAAAAATATCATCCGACTGTCTGCGCTCTGCCCACTTTCCAATCCACCACCCACAAGCCAAATGCTAAAGTGGTTAAAACAGAATTCGCTGTCCCTATCGTTCTAACGTCGTTCAAAAGGATAGAAAAATAATCGAGATTTTTCACCTTTTTTTGTTGTGATTTTATTTGTAAATAAACAGTGGTTATTATTTGCCAAGGAGTTTTCGTTGAACTAGATATCTTGTCTCTTTTTATTCTAAAGGCGCAATTACACAGACGAACATGCTCAAACAAAAGCTCGTGCAAAAGATCTAAAATTTTTTGCGTGAACATTTTTGTGAGCTTTTCTTTGAACATTTTGTTCGGGAAATTTTTGAGCAAATTATTGCTATCTGTTTTGGAAACATATTTTTAAAGATGAGAATAAATAAAATTTCACATCAGTGATCAGTGATCTCAATTCTTTAAAAAAATGGAACACCAACTTTTATTTTAAACTTTTGTGAAAAAAAGGCGACGGCAAGCGAAACATTATTATTGGCTATCAGTTTTGTCATATGCAATGTTAAAATAGTTAATGATGGAGGTAATAACATTTAATTCTTTTCTCTAACTTTTTTGCTTTTCTTTCATTACAAAAAGAAAACGGAAATGTCTTCGAAGTAATTACTTTTTAAAATGCAGGTGGATATTTTTAGAGAACTGTTCTGGAGAGTAGTTAGTTATTCCCTGGGGGGGGGGATATGGAGGTTTAGACAGTCGGAACGCAGCGCTGTCAAACACTGCTCTAATTTTGTGTGTCAATGTTCATTTGACCAAAACCCCCTCTCACTAGTCTACGGTTTTTACCTTCTCCTAACCCAGCAACAGCAATAAATAAGTGCCAATTTTTATTTTTTTTGATTTTCGTTTTTTTTACAAACCCAAAAAAGTTACAAGTATACTGGCATATCCCCTATAAAAATCAGATCAATCGAAGTTGCTTCGCTTGTCGGAAAGCACTTAATTAAAAATACCTTGTTTTAAAACTTAGTCTTTCTATTTTCAGCTAAGTTCAATGTATTCCCATAAAACTATAAAATTTAAATTTGTAAGAAATTTTTATTACCAACATTTCTTCAAACAAATTTTGCTCAACATTCTCTCCAAAATTTACGTGTGTTTTTTTGTACGCGATTTTGCTCGAACATTTCTTTGAACATTTTGCTAAAGAGGCTCGTGTAAATGTTTGTCGGCATTTCAACATCAAAGGAAAGTTTGTCTGTGTAAATGCGCCTTAACGTCGTTCAAAAGGATAAAAAAATAATCGAGATTTTTCACCTTTTTTTGTTGTGATTTTATTTGTAAATAAACGGTGGTTATTATTTGCCAAGGAGTTTTCGTTGAACTAGATATCTTGTCTCTTTTTATTCTAAAGGCGCAATTACACAGACGAACATGCTCAAACAAAAGCTCGTGCAAAAGATCTAAAATTTTTTGCGTGAACATTTTTGTGAGCTTTTCTTTGAACATTTTGTTCGGGAAATTTTTGAGCAAATTATTGCTATCTGTTTTGGAAACATATTTTTAAAGATGAGAATAAATAAAATTTCACATCAGTGATCAGTGATCTCAATTCTTTAAAAAAATGGAACACCAACTTTTATTTTAAACTTTTGTGAAAAAAAGGCGACGGCAAGCGAAACATTATTATTGGCTATCAGTTTTGTCATATGCAATGTTAAAATAGTTAATGATGGAGGTAATAACATTTAATTCTTTTCTCTAACTTTTTTGCTTTTCTTTCATTACAAAAAGAAAACGGAAATGTCTTCGAAGTAATTACTTTTTAAAATGCAGGTGGATATTTTTAGAGAACTGTTCTGGAGAGTAGTTAGTTATTCCCTGGGGGGGGGGGATATAGAGGTTTAGACAGTCGGAACGCAGCGCTGTCAAACACTGCTCTAATTTTGTGTGTCAATGTTCATTTGACCAAAACCCCCTCTCACTAGTCTACGGTTTTTACCTTCTCCTAACCCAGCAACAGCAATAAATAAGTGCCAATTTTTATTTTTTTTGATTTTCGTTTTTTTTACAAACCCAAAAAAGTTACAAGTATACTGGCATATCCCCTATAAAAATCAGATCAATCGAAGTTGCTTCGCTTGTCGGAAAGCACTTAATTAAAAATACCTTGTTTTAAAACTTAGTCTTTCTATTTTCAGTTAAGTTCAATGTATTCCCATAAAACTATAAAATTTAAATTTGTAAGAAATTTTTATTACCAACATTTCTTCAAACAAATTTTGCTCAACATTCTCTCCAAAATTTACGTGTGTTTTTTTGTACGCGATTTTGCTCGAACATTTCTTTGAACATTTTGCTAAAGAGGCTCGTGTAAATGTTTGTCGGCATTTCAACATCAAAGGAAAGTTTGTCTGTGTAAATGCGCCTTAACGTCGTTCAAAAGGATAAAAAAATAATCGAGATTTTTCACCTTTTTTTGTTGTGATTTTATTTGTAAATAAACGGTGGTTATTATTTGCCAAGGAGTTTTCGTTGAACTAGATATCTTGTCTCTTTTTATTCTAAAGGCGCAATTACACAGACGAACATGCTCAAACAAAAGCTCGTGCAAAAGATCTAAAATTTTTTGCGTGAACATTTTTGTGAGCTTTTCTTTGAACATTTTGTTCGGGAAATTTTTGAGCAAATTATTGCTATCTGTTTTGGAAACATATTTTTAAAGATTAGAATAAATAAAATTTCACATCAGTGATCAGTGATCTCAATTCTTTAAAAAAATGGAACATCAACTTTTATTTTAAATTTTTGTGAAAAAAAGCCGACGGCAAGCGAAACATTATTCTTGGCTATCAGTTTTTTCACATGGATTAGGGTTACTTATAATATTTTTTTTCTTGGGGTTTTTCTCGGATTCTTTCGCCCGGGGGTATTTTTGGGATTTTCTTGCGAGTTTTTTTTATTTCCAAGGGTTTTTTCCTAAATTCAAAAAACAACCCAGGAAAATTTTTCTTTTCCAAAAAAAATTTGAGTTTTTCAAATATCGGCAAAAAACTCAAAAATTGCACTTTTAAGCGGTAATCCGCGCCTCACGTTTATGAGGAGTGGTGGGGAGGGGATTTTTTTTAAACATATTTTTGTTTTACTTTACCCTTAGCTTTGACTGTTTTTTTTTTAATTCCTCAAACCAGATTTACCTAGTTAGTTTAAGACACCAACGGTTGCTTAAAAAAGCAAAATGTTCATGAAAATGCTAAAGATAGATATTTACTGTCAATTTAATGTAATCAAGGTCAATTACTGACACTAAACAAACAATATGAAAAGGAGCAAAATTCCGATTCAGAAGTCTAGTCTATTACTACTAAATTATATTTTTTTAGACAAGGGTCGGGATCGTAGGGTTGTAAAAGTGGGTAATAAACGGGTATTATTTAGACCGAACGTGCTTTTGTTCATATATTTGAGATTTAATAAAGTGTATATAGGTTTTCTAATTTGATTTAATTATTATTGTATTGTGTTTTAAACTAGGAAGTAAAATAAAGAGATATTCTTTTAAAGGTAAATTTTTATCATTACATTTTACAGGCAACAGCAATAAATAAGTGCCAATTATTTTTTTATTCTCGTTTTTTTACAACTTCAAAAAAGTTACAAGTATACTGGCATATTCCCTATAAAAATCAGGTCAATCGAAGTTGCTTATGAGGTAAAATGTGAAATCGTTTTTCCGTCGGAAAGCACTTAATTAAAAATACCTTGTTTTAAAACTTAGTCTTTCTATTTTCAGTTAAGTTCAGTGAATTCCCATAAAACTATAAAATTTAAATTTGTAAGAAATTTCTATACCAACATTTCATCAAACAAATTTTGCTTAACATTCTCTCCAAAATTTCCGTGAGTCTTTTTTTACGAGATTTTGCTGGACCTTTTTTTTGAACATTTTGCTCAAGAGGCTTGTGTAAATGTTTGTCGCCATTTCAACATCAAAGGAAAGTTTGTCTGTGTAAATGCGCCTTAAGGAATGAATGATTGTACCACCTTGCTGGGCCCTTTGCACGACCACTATCCATGGTTTGGCTCTGGAAGCCTGCCTCTTTCGCAAAGAACAGATTTTTCTGGGCTGAAACCTTCTTATATCGCCAGTATACTATATGTGGGCAACCATCTTGGATAATTGTGTTTTAGCAACCTTAAAAAAATTACTCAGTAAGAGGTTGACAGCAAATATTACTTATTCGGCTGTCTGGTTGACAGCAGGTGATCCTCACTAACCCAACAGGTGTCAGCACAGGTGACAGGTGTCGCGTGCCTCTAATTAGGGCGTGGCACCTGGCGGCATGTATCAAAGGATTCTTTAGCAGTAAAAAAATTTCCACGGTCTTCAAAATTTTCCCAAGCTCCACACCAAATTTAACAGGTGATAATTCCAGGAAACAGTCCAGGTCTAAAGTGGATAAAAACTAATCAAGTGTCAGGCATATATATTTAATTTAAAACATAACAAAATCTATCAAAGCCTATAATAAAGATTATTCTGTAGTCCCAAGAGGAACTGTCACAACTTCATATTTAATTCAATTAAAAGAGTTATACGGTGTTACACCTCTTTTAATAAAAGGTTAAGAGCCAAGAGACCCGTTAGATTAAGTACCTACGAGTTTCCTTAAATTTACTTGAAGAGAATATTTATTGTCCGTGTACTGTCTTTTAATTACAAATTGCTAAAAGCAGCGGCGCCGCTAGAAAACTGCAAAGGGTACCCTGACATATCCGGACACAGATCCATCCACATCCAAATTTTTAACAACATTTCATCAGTGGCGTGAGTTTGGAGAGGCGCACCAGAAATCAAATACCAAATGACATATAGGCAAATTGCGCGAAAAAATATCCATTTGTAACATTGCCCTACCTTAAAATTAAAGCTTGCAAAAACGAAGAGCTGGAACAGCGGTATAGTTTTTATAATGTCATAGAAAATCAGTTTTTAAGTAGATTCACTCTGCCAAATCAAAAACACTACAAAATTTTACTTAACGGATTATCCTTATTAAAATATGTCGATTTTTCTCGACCTTACTGCATATGCGAAATAATACTTTCTCTGTATGCAGAACAGACAGAAAGGCAGTACAAGAAGTGATGTGGTCTTGCTCAAAAAAAACTGTGCAACAAATTTTTAATTTTTTTTTTAAACCGGCGCGCGGCGCGTAAAAGAGCTGTTTTTGGCCTTTCGTTCACAAGTTTGTGACAACTTTATATCTGGAAACGGCCGGCGGCCCCCCAGTTCTTTGGTTCTGCAGTATTTCACTTTCACTTTATTTCAAATAATTTTTACATTATTGTTAATTAATTAGTTTACTTCAACGCGGAGTTCAAATGATCTTTTACGTAATAGTTTATATCAATGGAGAGTTCCAGCGCAGGATACCTGGCTCTTCTCTTCTTCCGTTTCTGTACACCAGAGAAAGATGCCATGTAATATTTTAATGTACATAAATGGAAAATTATTTTTTCTTACTATTTCATACAGCGTTTGTTTTGATTATTAGCCATTGTTTTTTTGTGCTAAAAAATGTCTACAAATACTAGAAAAGCAAAAAGTCGTTCGGGATCAAAATATAGGAAAAAAAGACTGAATAAGAGTTTAATAAAAATAGTTGACGGTATGAAAAACCAGCCCATCAATGCAGATTTAAATAAAAATGAAGAACCTTCCTTCTCAGGTTGTATACCTATTATCTTCTTCCTTTTATGCTTAAAAATATTTTTAATTTAATTTTTTGGTTTCTAAAATCTTGCAAAAAATTCAAAGTTTTTCCAAACTTTGTTCAAGTAAAGTTGCCGAAATCTACAGTTTCTTCAAAAGTAGCCCTGTTTGCAAAACAAAAATGGTTAGATTTAGAAATCAAAAATTTGTACGCAAAACGAAGTATGTTTGAGCTTGAAGCATACCGACTGTTTAAAAAGTTGACATTTAGACTTAGTGATAAGAACTTTGAAGAATGGTGCGATTTCCAAAGACATATGTTTGTAGTAATTGAGAAAAAATTTACGAAGAAGATGTCTTCACTTAATAAAAAGCTACAAAAGTTAAAACGTTCTGAACCAAAACCAAAAAAGTCGAAGGAAATCGCAAACATTGTAGAAAACCTATCCTCTCAAACTTTTAATAACAAAGAAATATCACTTTTAAACAAAGGTCTTAATTTTGCTCTGCCCCCACAAAAAGATAATTTGACTGATATTATTGCAAATATTGAAAGTTCAATCTCTTATCTTTCAGAAGGCACAAAGGGCTATGTGCGAGATGCTTGTCGATATCAGATCTCTCAAAACATCATTCAAAACAATAAAAATAGTACATTAAATCACAATAAAACAATTAAAAGTTTGAGAGAAAAAGATGTTTTCTATCTAAAGGCTGACAAGGGTAATAAAGTTGTTATATTAGATAAAAGAGATTATTTTGAAAGGGTAGATAACTTAATAAAAAATGGACCATACCAACAAGTCCCAAAGAACCCCTTACCAAAAATGATTAACGAAGTAAAAAACACAATTAAAAAATGTAACAATATTATTACTGACAATATTAAATATAAACTACAAGTAAGCAATCCCACTATGCCGAAACTGTATTGTGTTCCGAAAATCCACAAGCCTGGAAAATCGGTTAGACCTATAGTTTCTGCTGTAGGATCACCTACTTACAACATTTCGAAATGGCTAGCAAACGAATTTGAAAATTTACCGATAAAGGAAAAGGGTTTTTCTGTTCAAAATTCCCTTGAATTTATCAACAAAGTTAAAGATATTTCACTCCAAGAAGGTGAAATTTTAATCTCGTTTGATGTTAGTTCGTTGTTCCCTAGTGTGCCGATCCCCAATACCTTACAATACCTGGAGGAACTACTAAGAAAAAACAATCTAGAAGACAAACAGACTTTAGAATACCTATCTTTAACAAAACTCTGCGTGAATCAAAATTACTTTTAATATAAAAATAACTACTACCAGCAATTAGAAGGAACTACAATGGGTAATAGTTTATCACCTCTTATCGCAAAGCTATTTATGAGCAAATTTGAATCAGATATAAGTAAAGAATTTGAGTATTTCCCCAGAGTATGGTTCAGGTATGTAGACGATGTGTTTGCAGTATTCAACACTAAAGTAACTAGTGTTGAAAATTTTATGGAAAAAATAAATAACAAATTTCCCACTATTAAATTTACTTATGAAACAGAGAACAACGGTACACTGCAATTTCTAGACACTTTAGTTATAAGAAATAAAAATAAATTGGACTTTGACCTATACAGAAAAGGCACGGCCACCAACAGGTATATTCCAAATGACTCTTTTCATTGCTTACAACATAAGCTTGCAAGTTTGCACTTTTTAACATATAGATTAGTAAATTTCCCCTTAAACAACGAAAGATTTGAAGCAGAAAAGAATAGGATTAGGAATATAGCTGGCGAAAACGGTTACGACGAAGGCTTAATAAATAAGCTGATAAATAGACATTCTTTTCAAAAGACCTTTCGGAATTCTACCTTTTTCAGACAAAAAGATACCTGCGACTCAAAATTTGTATCAATTCCTTATAATCCTAATTATACGAAAGGATTACATAAAGTATTTAATAACACCGGTCTTAAATTAGTATATCAATCCGGTAACACAATAAGAAGCTTACTAGGAAATCCCAAGGATAAAACTACAGTTCTAGAAAAAAGTGGAATTTACGAAATTAGTTGCATGGATTGTGACAAAAAATATGTTGGCCAAACGAGACGCTCTATTCAAACACGTTTTAAAGAACATTTAGCACACTTAAAATACGGAAGAACAGAAAAGTCAAGTGTGGCCGAGCATGCTTTTGAAAACAATCATAGATTCACATTAGATAACCTAAAACTTCTAAAAAGTGTACCAAACAAAAGACTTTTGAATGCATATGAAAGTATGGAAATCACTAAATCCAGAAATAGTTTAAATAAAGATAGAGGACCCATCCCGTTTAGTACACTTTATTCTTTGGTTGAGGGGAGATAGGATTAAAAATCGTGATCAATCACAAATTATTAGTCTTATCTCCGCCCACTAAAGGATTGTATATAAGATAGAGCGTAGATTAATTTAGTTCATTGTTTATCGTCTCCTGATGATGCTAACGTTGTTAGCGAAACGCGCGTCGAGTGCAAAAAAGTGTAGTTTTGGTTTGTGGAAAACAATCATATTACGTAAAAAGTCGTTTTTTTTTCTCTAGGAAAATAAAATTTTTTTTAGTTTTTGTTATATGTGATGCCACTTTTAATAAAAATTTTGAGTACGGCCCTTCGGCTCATTTTTTGAAAATTTGATACTATTTTTTACCAAAATTTTAGCCTCTGGCATGATTTTTTTAGAATTTGTTGAAATGTTTTTTTTGACACCACATTTTTTTCTTAAAACAGGTTCCACCAATCTCCAAAAAAACAAATAAAACGATTAGGAGGAAAGAGGAGGGGGCGGCTTTTTTCTAGGTTTGCGCCAGGCGGCCAATAGTCTAAAGACGGCCCTGGCAAGACAGATCAGTAATTAGTATAATAAAATAAGTAAGATTTTTGTCTAGGAAACATTTTTGTTCTTCCTCACTGTCACACGAGTAATTATAGAAATTTGACCAAATTTGCAAGCACATTCGGATATTTTTTAAAAATATTTCTGATATCTTTTCCTCATTGCACAAACTCCACACTCACCGTTAGTTCACAATGCCCATTTCTAGCCTCCAGAAACATAAAATCAGCCCACAATTCACCATTATAATTTCAGTTTAATAGCGCACAAATTTTTGAGAGATCTTAAAGTTCAGATTATGCAACGGTATATTCCGTCAGTCTGTCCGTCTGTTAACTTTATTTTATAGGAGCTGGGTACTATATTTTATATAGCCCCATTATACACACCTACCTATGAACCTATAGGAAGTACGAGTCATTGAACACTGGATAATCAGAGATCGTTGCAAATTTTAAAACTAATAATCTTAAATTGGGTTAAACCAAATTGTTAAAGAGGCGCGTTCAGTTAACAAATAAGCTTATTGCCTAAAGGTAGGTCGTTTGCGAATGTTCACAAACAAGTCGCTTGCAGGTCGTGCAAACTGCAGCAACATTTAGCTGTTCGTTTGTATTTGTGAAGGTTCCAGTTTTGTCCTTTTCATTAATCGTCCAAACTGAACAATGTTCGTCAAGCACATTTCTTTGATGTACCGAGACCTGATGGATCGTGTTTGTTAGTGCGTGTTCTTGCGTGTTTGCGCGTACCAGCAAACATTTTAATGTTCGACACGTCGCGGTGCAGCGCATCAGTGTGGACCCAGCTTAAGAACATACCATTACGAGATACTACAGTATTTTTCATGCCCCATACAAGTTCATACAGTACATACAAAAGGCAATACTTATTTGAACGAGGCTAACGTTTTTTGATAATAATCTTAAAACCAAATTTTTCTATCAGTTTTGTGATTCGCAAAAAATAATAGTAATTAGCGAATAGGCTAGAAACCACAAATTTTTATCGGTTTTTTGCTCTTAAAAAATTACAGAAATACGCTAGACAAAAGGCGATACTTTTCTTGAACGCAGCTAACGTTTTTTGATAATAATCTAAAAGCCACATTCTTCTATCAGTTTTGGGATTTGCAAAAAATTATAATAATTAGCGAATAGGCTAAAAGCCACATATTTTTATCGGTTTTTTGCTTTTAAAAAATTACAGAAACACGCTAGACAAAAGGCTATACTTTTTTTGAATGCAGCTAATGTTCTTTGATAATAATCTAAAAGCCACATTCTTCTGTCAGTTTTGGGATTTGCAAAAAATAATATTAATTAGCGAATAGGCTAAAAACCGCATATTTTTATCGGTTTTTTGCTTTTAAAAAATTACAGAAACACGCTAGACAAAAGGCGATACTTTTTTTGAATGCAGCGAACGTTCCTTGATAATAATCTAAAAGCCGCATTCTTCTGTCAGTTTTGGGATTTGCAAAAAATAATAATAATTAGCGAATAGGCTAAAAACCGCATATTTTTATCGGTTTTTTGCTCTTAAAAAATTACAGAAACACCCTAGATAAAAGGCGATACTTTTTTTGAATGCAGCTAACGTTCTATGATAATAATCTAAAAGCCGCATTCTTCTGTCAGTTTTGGGATTTGCAAAAAATAATAATAATTAGCGAATAGGCTAAAAACCGCATATTTTTATCGGTTTTTTGCTTTTAAAAAATTACAGAAACACGCTAGACAAAAGGCGATACCTTTTTTGAACGCAGTTAACGTTTTTTGATAATAATCTAAACACCACAATCTTCTATTAGTATTTTAAATTGCAAAGAATAATAAAATAAATAGCCAAAAGTCTAAAAACCACATTTTTTATCGGTTTCTTGCTTCTTAAAAATTACAAAAATACGCTAGACAAAAGGCGATACTTTTCTTGAACGCAGCTAACGTTTTTTGATAATAATCTAAAAGCCACATTCTTCTATCAGTTTTGGTATTTGCAAAAAATAATAATAATTAGTGAATAGGCTAAAAGACACATATTTTTATCGGTTTTTTGCTTTTAAAAAATTACAGAAACACGCTAGACAAAAGGCGATACTTTTTTTGAATGCAGATAATGATCTTTGATAATAATCTGAAAGCCACTTTCTTCTGTCAGTTTTGCGATTTGCAAAAAATAATATATAGCGAAAAGGCTAAAAGCCACATATTTTTATCGTATTTTTGCTTTTAAAAAATTACAGAAACACGCTAGACAAGAGGCGATACTTTTTTTGAATGCAGCTAACGTTCTTTGATAATAATCTGAAAGCCACATTCTTCTGTCAGTTTTGGGATTTGCTAAAAATAATAATAAATAGCCAAAAGTCTAAAAACCACATTTTTTATCGGTTTCTTGCTTCTTAAAAATTACAGAAACACACTAGACAAAAGGCGATACTTTTTTTGAACGCAACTAACGTTTTCTGATAACGACCTAAAAGCCACATTCTTCTATCAGTTTTGGGATTTGCAAAAAATAATAATAATTAGCGAATAGGCTAAAAGCCACATATTTTTATCGGTTTTTTGCTTTTAAAAAATTACAGAAATACGCTAGACAAAAGGCGATAATTTTTTTGAATGCGGCTAACGTTCTTTGATAATAATCTAAAAGCCACATTCTTCTATCAGTTTTGGGATTTGCAAAAAATAATAATATTTAGCGAATAGGCTAAAAACCGCATATTTTTATCGGTTTTTTGCTTTTAAAAAATTACAGAAACACGCTAGACAAAAGGCGATACTTTTTTTGAATGCAGCTAATGATCTTTGATAATAATCTGAAACCCACATTCTTCTGTCAGTTTTGGGATTTGCAAAAAATAATAATAATTAGCGAATAGGCTAAAGACCACATATTTTTATCGGTTTTTTGCCTTTAAAAAATTACAAAAACAAGCTAGACAAAAAGCGATACTTTTCTTGAATGCAGCTAACGTTTTTTGATAATAATACATTTTTCTACCAGTTTTGGGATTTGAAAAAAATTATAATAATTAGCGAATAGGCTAAAAATCACATGTTTTTATCGGTTTTTTGCTTTTAAAAAACTACAGAAACAAGCTAGACAAAAGGCAATACTTTTTTAAACGCAGTTAACGTTTTTTGATAATAATCTAAAAACCACATTCGTCTATCAGTTTTGGAATTTGCAAAAATAATAATAATTAGCGAACATGCTAAAAACCACATATTTTTATCGGTTTTTGCTTTTAAAAAATTACGGAAAGACGTAAGACAAAAGGCAATACTTTTTTTAAACGCAGCTAACGTTATTTGATAATAATTTGGAAACCACATTCATCTATCAGTTTTGGGATTTGCAAAAAATAATAATAATTAGCGAACATGCTAAAAGGCACATATTTTTATCGGTTTTTGCTTTTAAAAAATTACAGAAAGACGTAAGACAAAAGGCAATACTTTTTTTAAACGCAGCTAACGTTATTTGATAATAATTTAGAAACCACATTCATCTATCAGTTTTGGGATTTGCAAAAAATTATAATAATTATCGAACATGCTAAAAACCATATATTTTTATCGGTTTTTGCTTTTAAAAAATTACAGAAAGACGTAAGACAAAAGGCAATACTTTTTTTGAACGCAGCTAACGTTCTTTGATAATAATTTAGAAACCACATTCATCTATCAGTTTTGGGATTTGCGAAAAATAATAATAATTAGCGAAAATGCTAAAAACCACATATTTTTATCGGTTTTTGCTTTTAAAAAATTACAGAAAGACGTAAGACAAAAGGCAATACTTTTTTTAAACGCAGCTAACGTTATTTGATAATAATTTAGAAACCACATTCATCTATCAGTTTTGGGATTTGCAAAAAATAATAATAATTAGCGAACATGCTAAAAACCACATATTTTATCGGTTTTTGCTTTTAAAAAATTACAGAAATATGTAAGACAAAAGGCAATAATTTTTTTAAACGCAGCTAACGTTATTTGATAATAATTTAGAAACCACATTCATCTATCAGTTTTGGGATTTGCAAAAAATAATAATAATTAGCGAACATGCTAAAAACCATATTTTTTTATCGGTTTTTGCTTTTAAAAAATTACAGAAAGACGTAAGACAAAAGGCAATACTTTTTTTGAACGCAGCTAACGTTCTTTGATAATAATTTAGAAACCACATTCATCTATCACTTTTGGGATTTGCAAAAAATAATAATAATTAGCGAGGTAATTTTTTAACCGTAATAGTGACTACACTAAGTGACAATAATAACATTTTTCCTATAAATAGTTTTTTGTAAAACAACAACAACTTTGTTTTAGTGCAACCAAAGGTTCCAAATTCCCAACATAGTAGTTTTTTGTAGGAAATATTACTACGCTTTAACACCAGGGAAATTGACTATATTTGTTGCTTGGGCAAAGGCGACCTTACGCAACTGTGAATAACGTTTTGGCCGAAGGAGACCTTAAGGTCGCATTCTTTTTTGAAGGAAGTACTATAAAATGAATACGACCTTAAAGCACACCAGCGGTAGTTACAAGCAAACGACAAACCTCAATGCCTTTTGCTATAAAAAAAAATAACCAAATCAATCATAAATCAATCCATAATTTAGCGCCAAAAAAAAAAGTTACCAAGCACCTAGCTACCATAAGAACTACTAACCACAGGCGCTAATAACAGTTCTTAGGTACTGAAAATTACGATTCGAAAGTCAAGTTCAAATTTGCATAGCTCTAAGGCGTATAAAGAATGATTTCCTGCGATTCAACATCATCTATCAAAGCTTTGTGGTATGCGATTAGAACAATAACTAAATTTCATAGTCCAGTAGTTTGGTGTGTTATATTTGATCCAAAATTTCTGGGTGGAGTAAAAAAACTCTTAAAACTTTTGCCGTTATACTCACATAAATGTACAGGGTGCCAATTTAAAGACGAGCAATTGGGAATAACTCCAATTCGAAAGGTCTTCAATTTTTCGGGACATCTGTTTCAAATTCGGGACATTTTTTTAATTAAAAACACTGCAGAGCAAGAAACGGAAACCGAAAAATATACTCCTACCACCTATCTAACCAAAAGCATTCACTTTTGCTTTCCACATCCATGGATTACTTCTTATATTATTAAAGCAACGTACTCAATTAGAAGGTAAACAAAGTAAAATACCGTGTATTGACCGTGAAACACCACAACAAAACCAAAACATAACCTCCCAACGTTTAACTCCGCTTAACCTACGATACGCGCGTTCCGGCCAAAAAACCAAAATGTAAAAATAGTGGCTTCAGAAAAAGACAAGGTACCAAAACAAGGAAAGGTATAAAAGGAAGCTAGAAACAGGTTTTTTATGACGTTTTCACTTCAGATTGAGGAATAGCAAAAAATCGGGACATTTTGCGTCCCGAAAAGGGTCTTTTCGGGACACAGAAGTCCAAATGCGGGCAAATCCCGAAAAATCGGGACACCTGGCAACCCTATCTTCAATGCAATTTTGAAGTTCAATAAGAAAATAAAATACTTTTTTGCTCTTAAGAATAAGTAAATTTCAAATAAGGGAAGAAGACGTCATCATAAAAACCTGGATGCTCTGATAAGCTTTGGAGTAGTTTGTTTTCAATGGACCAAAGCGATATTAGCGAAAGTCTCTCTTTTTTATACGTTCAAGCGATTAAAAACCCTTTATTATTAAGACACACACACACACACATTCACCATTCGCACAAAATCTTCTTACTTAACTGTCCCATATTTTTACCAGTACTCCTATCAGCTAAAGTTGACGGTATTTACATGCTCAAGTTCGTATTGTGTACCATATCGCACGACGCATGTACACTGTACAGGGTGTCTCAAATTGGGCACTTTTGGGAGGTTTAAGGTACTTCCAGGCGAGATAGAACAAAACTGACCCCTACTTGCGAGGCTGGTGATAACATTTCAGCAACAATCCAGCATATGTGATAGTTTTTGAGATATTTCATATTTTCCATTTCTGTCTAGCGTGCTGTGAATTTATTTTGATAGCTTCAGTGTGTTGGTCATTTATGTCATCAAATTTCTGCAAATACGCCATAATATGAGAAAAGTCAAAATTGCCTCCTGTCATGACCTGCTTTTTAAAACTACAAAGCTTTCATTTGCATGTAATGTTATTATTATAGAAGCACGTTTTAAGTGATAGGTAATAACTAGTAGTAGATATTTAGTTTATCACCTTTATAAGAAATATATCATTGAACCATTAGTTACTATTTTTTCTGTTCTGACAAAGAGCGTGATGTATGAAAGAACATGATGCTTGATTTTCAATACGTATTGAGTACAAGTTTACAGTAGGCCATGGTAGTAGTGCAATAAGTCATTGTCAGAATGGTTTGACTATGCCATGGTATAATAGACAGAAATGCAAAATATTAAATATCTCAAAAACGGCTCTACCAAACTATCACATATGCTATATTGATTAAAAGGAAATTTCATCACAAATTCAAAAATTAAATAAAATATAGGGTGTTCCATAAGAAAAATACTAACTTTGGCTTATATCTTAGAAACTAAGGACGGTGGCAAAACCTGGAAAGATAGTTAAGTTCTTTGTCAAAAAGTCTAAAAAAAAGATCTTTACATCAGAACTAAATTTTCAGTAATAACAAAGTTATATAGACCCTCTCCCAAAATGCAGACTTTTCAAAATCCCCCCGTAGCTTGTAAACAGCTTGACATATGAAGATGCAGTTGTCACCTTCGAACTTCTCTTGAAAATCAAGCCTCGCAAGTGGGGGTACGATTTTTTCTATCTCGCCTGGACGGACCTTAAACCCCCCAAAAGTGCCTAATTTGGGACACCCTGTACACGCCGATAGCCGTTTAAACCTAGAAATAACCTACTCCAATGGTAGCTTCCACGCCCGCCTAAAACCGGCGCTACGCACGATGCTATGAACTCTCTCAAACGTTCGAAGCTTGACAGTTCGTCGCATCGCGGGGCCGGCGTTCGAACCTACGAGCTACAAATGTCGAGCATAGATTAAGGAACTATAGATCCGTCACTTCACCCTTCCCGCCAATAATTATTTTTCGCGAAAAGTGCGGTTATGTTTCCGCGTGTAAAGGAACTGCCAACATAATAATATTTAGGTTAGCAATATTCTAGAAATCTGCAGCTCCTCCTCTTATCCCTTCTACGGTTGTCCGTCAGAGGGCACATTATGACAAAAGTGACAGAATGTCGGTTATGACTCATAACTATGAGTTCCATTTTGGAAACTGAGGTTCGCCAAGGTTTTTAAAAAGTGATTTTGTGATTTTTCCTGTTCAAAAAATTGTGATTTTATTCGTTGATTACAATGGCTGAGAAACAAAGAGTTAGAGTGTTCTGTGTTCAAGGCTGCGGAGATCGTGCCATGATCCCAATAAAAAAAGACATCGTTTCCCCGAAGGCAATCTTGTTTTTTCAGAAGTATAGTGAAGCCCTTAAACGCGAATAAACTAAGTGCTGATGAAATATATAACAGATTTTACGTGTGTGATAAATATTTTGCTCCAGAGGACATTTTGCAGACTGGTCGCAGAGGACTTTGGGAGTGCCGTACCCACACTTGCATTTGGACTCCATTTAACTATTTATATATAGTTTTAAAACACCCTTTCCTTATTTCACCAAGTTTAGTATGGCCAATTTTTGTAATATATCAATAATAAGTTAGAAAATGCGACACTTGTGTATTCCAAACCACAGGTATTAATATTATTTACAACAATATTTTTTCTAATGTGTGTATTTACCATAAATTACTCTACATATATACAGTCAATTTTTTGAATTTAAAATTATTTTTTTTGTTTCACAAATTTAGTGTTCCATTTATTGTTTTTTTATGTACTAAAAACAAGAAAATATTGTAATATTTTATTTATTATCAAAAATATAGACTAACATGTTTTGAAATATATGCCATAATCTTTTATAATAAAACAACCAGAGGTTTTGTACTACAAGTGCATTGTTATGAGTAATTTGTATTTATTTTTAAAAATTAAACACAAATTGCTTGCAAATTTAAAAAAAAAACAGAAATTTAGGCGAGCACCATCTAGTTGTCATATTACAAACTAACAAAAAATCAATAGTACAGTTATCGCCAATTTAACCGAGAGCCATCTAGTGATCATATTACAAATTAAAAAAGAAAAATCAATATAAAAGTATGCTTATTGGTCGCCTGCGTATCTGCGCAGACTCGCCAAACTCCAAATAGTTCCGAACCGTTTAACCATCTACTGTCGGTATTCTTGACCCGAATCAAAGGAATCGCTCCAACGTTCGAAGGAAAACATTCGCTGATTTGATGCACGGCTACACGACTCGTTCAAACTAGGGTTTTATTTTTGTGGACAGTACAGAAACTTAATAACTTAACGCAACTAAAAACTACCGCTGCCGCTACAATAGCAACGCGTATACACGCGTTGCTCCATAATTAACGGACACAAACGTTTGTACCAAACTTTAAAATAGATATGTGCTTCAAAGATTCGTATAACACCGTGTAGCAGATACATTTTCCGAACCAACTGTCGAACTTTTTGACTTCACACGTTGGAACCAATGTTCGACGAGTTGTGTAGCGCCGGTTTTTAGCACGCGCCCAAGCAGCATTTTTTCGACTTTCGACTGTTTCTGACTCGGTCAGACGTCATCAAGTGAAAATTTTAGTAGTCTGTTAACTTATAACTAGTAGTTTAGTTGACGACGTAGTATTCGGGTCATGTAGCCTAGTTGTCTAGCATGATTGTATTAACTACGAAATAACTGAACGCGACGTTGGTGGATGGATGAACCAGCCCGAATTAGTTAGTGTGTTGGGTTATGACGATTCAATATTGGAAAAGTGCTTTCATCTGTGAAAAGAATAGATCTCAGAAAAGTTTCATCACGATTAGCCCTTTCCATCATTGTTTCGCAAAATTCCATACGACGATAGTTGTCCTGAAAAATTTGATGCATTTTTGAGGCTTTTTAAGAATGATAACCATTCTTTTTGAGAACACGTAAGACAGTGGCAGAAGACGTATCAACTGCTTCGGTAATTTGGTGGCTAGTTAACTTTCGATTTTCCTCGACTGCAGCGCAAATAATAACATCTCGTACTTCCTGCTCGTCATTCAAAACAGTGGGTTTTTTATGGTTTCTTGGCGCTACACAACTAAACTTTTCAAAATTCTGCACAAACCTATGAATCGTTGCTAAACTAGGTTCTGGGCGATTTACAAAATTCTCCAAAAGAAGTTCTTGAATAAATCTCAATGGTCTGACTTGATAGTACCATTTGACCATCTGCACTGCAGCGTGCTTCGACCCCACCTCGGTTGTACCGCACGGAGAGTAAATTGGACTTGATTCTCCCTATGTTCGCAGTAGCCTGAAGATCATTGTATAATATAATCACTAATTGGGAAATATTTAAACATTTATTTCCTTCAGAGTAATAAATATCTGGTGATTTCCAAAACTATTTACTTCCAGTCAAAATTAAGTGCAGTGGCCGGAAAATTCTAGTTGTAGAAATCATACTACATTTTTAGTACAAAACTGACGTTAGTCGTCGGATTTGGTAAGTCGTGCGCTACTACGAGAGTCGCCTACTGCCGTCGGAACGACCAAAATTTTAATGCTCCATTTCAGTGCAAATGCCAGTCTTAAGGTCTTCGTCATAAAGTCAGTTTCCAACGGCGGGTTGTGAATGCCGCCGTCAGAGAACCGAAATACGACGTCCAAATGCTGCTTGGGCGACAGCGTCTCGACAGGTTCAATGACCTCTCGACACAGACGAGACACGAAAGCAGGCAAACTTCTGCTGCCGGCGAATTATAGTAGCAGGTTACAGAGATCCTAGCAGTGGGGATAGCTTCTATTAGAATTTTCTAGAGTAGTGAAGGCCGCATTTGTTATGTAGTGAAGGGGCATGTGTAAGTCTGTGGGATTTTTAATGAAGGAGTTTTGTGACTATGTGGGAATGATAGCTCTTTTGTCACACAATCAAGTGTTCCCGGTGTTTTGTTCGAATCCGTGTAGAAGGGGTTGATATGACGTCATCTTTCAAGATGGCGGTCAAAAATCATAAAAAATACAACTTTCGCAACCAGGCCATAATTATACTTGATTCCATATAATTCGGGACGAGGATTCCAAAAAATTTACTTTTAAGGTCATCCGACATCACCTTGAAAATCGCAAAAAAACAAGATTTTTGATATTTTCTCTTCAAAAAATCTTAATAATTCGACGTTTTGTCAGACCAACTTCAAATGTACCTCGAAATATTAGGCATGTATGCCAAATGCGATCCCTAGAGTTTGATGCAGTTTGAAGCTTCATGACCTTGAAAAATACCCCAGTAAAGTTCACAAATTGCAAAAATAACATACTAAAGAGCGCTATTCATTAACTACTCAAGCAAAGAGAACCAAATTTGGCAACAAAAATAAGAAGGTCAAGTCGAACAATCTTGTTAAAAAAAAATTTGTTCAGCTATGACGTGTTCCAATAAGGCGGCTGATATATCAAAATGGCGAACTATAACCACATTTTATTTTATCCAGTTTCGTAAAAAAGTAAAAATGACAAGGTGGCCATCAATTCTTATTGAGTTATCTCCGCTTACTATGAAAAAAAAAGTTTAGTTGATGCATAACCCCGATTGACCTTGAAAATACCATGTAAAATTGAAAAACACTTCATTTCAAACCTCCCTACCATTTTTTTTGATCTGGCGTTCCAGATGTTGGTGTAACCAAACGTTAAATTATGGAGATTTTTTTAAAGAGAAAATGGCAAAAATCGTGTTTTTTGCGATTTTCAGGGTCATTTGAAGTCGGATGACCCCAAAAGTGATTTTTTTTGGAATTCTCGTCCTCGAGTTATATAAAATTGAGTATAATCACGCACCGGTTGCAAAAATTGTACTTTTTATAATTTTTCGGCCGCCAATTTGGGAGGACAATGGCATCTAAAACACCTGGTCCAGAATATGGTAATGTATATCTAACTTCTGCTAACTCTTTTATAGGTAATTTAAATGACTTTGTTGGCTAGACAAGTGAGTATAACATAAAATCCACAGTTCCGAAACTAAAAACAACAGGCATATAGGTCATTTTTATCGGGGTATAGCAAAACATCTGGGACACCAGATCAAAAAAAAATGGTAGAGAGGTTTAAAATTAAGTGTTTATTTATGGCTGAGATGTTAATTTCATCTCCAGCACTTAAAGTTTTTGCGTAGTTATAAATTGTAAAAAAAAAACACTACAAAAAGCTGTTTTTTCAATTTTACATGGTATATTCAAGGTCAATCAAGGTTATGCATCAACTAATTTTCAACAAGAATTGATGGCCATCTTGTTATTTTTACTTACGACTTATATAACTGGATAAAATGAAATGTGGTTATAGGACTGTATCTTGAGATATCAGCCGTCATATTGAAACGAGTCATAGCTGAACAAAATTGTTGGACTTGACCTTCTTATCTTTGTAACCCAATTTGGTTTTCTTGGCTTTAATAATTGATCAATAGCGTTCTTTAGTATATTATTTTTGCAATTTGTTAACTTTGCTGGAGTATTTTTCAAGGTCATGAAGCTTCAAACTGCATCAAACTTTAAGGACCCAATTTGGCACGCCTAATAGTTTGAGGTACATTTGAAGTTGGTCTGACAAAACGTCGAATTATTAAGATTTTTTGAAGAGAAAATAGCAAAAATCTTGTTTTTTGCGATTTTCATGGTTATTTAAGGTCGGATGACCTTGAAAGTAAATTTTTTGGAATCCTCGTCGTCGAATTATATGGAATCGAGGATAATCATTTCCCGGTTGCCAAAGTTGTAGTTTTTATAATTTTTGCCCGCCATCTTGAAAGGTGTCGTCATATCAACTCCTTCTACACGGATGAGAACAAAACACCCGATAACACTTGATTGTGTGACTAAAGAGCTACCAATCCCACATAGTCACAAAACTCCTTCATAAAAAATCCCACGAGATAGAAATTATCGACATATGCCTCTACAATAATGGGCTTGATATTTAAAATAATTTTTAGCGTTTATAATACAATGTAAAGGGGGTAAAAATGCTTGTTAAATATTATTCTTAAATTATTTATCCCAAAAGATTAATACTTTTTGGCATAATTAATGTGCTACCAACCCACCGAACTCGCCATTTTGCTTATTCCGCCACATTTATAAAATTTTATAATTAGTTATTTCTTCACCGGCAAGAATTATTTTGGAAGCCACCCAAGTATTTTTCGACATTGGAAAATAATTAATTAAAGCCGATTAAATTCAGTCAATTAGCGATTTTTTTCAGCCATTTAACTTGTTATACGAATATTTGACCACATGCGTTTTAATGTTTTTCGGCTAGATTAAATACCAAAATGACGTGTTTTCACACACATATCTTTGACATATTAAAACGGTGCGATATTTATATGATTTAATAGATTTTTTTCCATTCTAAATTAATCAAATCCATTAACGTTCTACAATCGATATGCGCTAGTGGCGCATCGATGGGGGAGGTTTTAGGGTTAACCCCCCCCCCCCCCCCGAGAAGCCTGTTATGTACAATTGGCACAATCAAATAACAGCAGAAATAAAATATAAAGGCATAAAAATCATAAATCGAAAAAATTTTCGCCCGCGGCGCTATATCACCTTTCATTTTTACGATTTCGTTATTTTACGACCGCCATAACAATGCTTAATTTTTTATTTGTTTTCAATTTGGATGACCATCGAAATGATCTTTTTAATGTAATTTTATCAACAATTTTAACAGCGATTTGGTGTCAAAAATGGCATTTTAAGTGTCATTTTCGCAAAAAATTCCCAAAACCCATTCAATATTTACGATTGCATTTTAAGTGTTGTTTTCTCCAAAAATTTTGCCTTCAGCGCATGGAACAATGATTTTGACATCAAATTTTGGATAAATAAATATATAATAAAAGCACCTGTTCCTTGTATTAATTATGGGGTTAAGTTTTTTCAATTATTGATCCTTAACCCCCCCCCCCCGAAGGCAATTCCTGGGTGTGCCACTGTTTTACCAGTCTATCGGTTAGTGGCTCATTTAAACTTTCTCCCCCTCCAGCCAGACACCACATCCTCTCCCCAAGATTTGTAGTTACCCCCTACCCAGAACGATAAACCCCTGTCTAAAACATTTTATATTTCTAACCTTACTTTTTTGCTCGATTTTCGTTAACGAGATACAAATTACTAGTACAAAATACCAAAACATTGATATTTTGTACCTCTCACTTGTAGCTTGTATTTAGTATTTTTATAGATATAATCAATGTTTTAAGTTAAAATAACAATAATAAATAAAAGCTACTAGTGACAGATACAAAATACAAATTTTTTGGTATTTTGTATCTGTAATTTGTATCTCGTTAACGAAAAGCGAGCAAAAAGGTGAGGCTAGAAATACAAAATATTTAGTAGCTTTTAGGCAGAGGTTCATCGATCTAGGTAAGGGGTAACTACAAATCTTGGGAAAGGGTAGTTACACCCCTAGTAGCTTGTATTTTTTATCGTGCCTTCAGCTTAAATAATATAGGCACGTCTCAATTTTAAGTTTTGGTGCCTTATGATAAAAATTAAACTAAACTTGTAACTTTCAATGACATGCTATCGCCGCGCCGCCGCTGGCACTTATAAAAAGAAGGTTTAAGTCAGCTGCAAAGGAGGGCGCCTGGGGACAGGCGTCTGCCGCACCCCCTCCTGTAACCAAAATTGTAATGAAACATCCTCTATCGTATTTGTTCTAAATTTTGCATTTTTATTCCTTGTCGTAAATTAGTCCATTTCCGAAATAAATTTTTTATTTGAAAACGCTTTTGTACTTAAGTATTCCTGAATGATAAGACTTTCGAAGCAGTGGCGTAGTAATGGGGACAACCCCCCCCCCCTCCCTCCGAGATTTATTACTAACTTTGCAAAAGATACCGATTGTTGCCTACCCCTATCCCCTCAAACTTTTCCTACTACGCCACTGTTTCGAAGAAGACATTTTTACCTTCAAATGACTTAACTCACTGTTTTAACTTTTAATATAGGTCCCTGTATAATTTTGTAATTTCTAGTGACGTTTATTTCAAAAGATTGATTTATTTCTGTGGTTTGCTAAGATGTCAATTTTTCAGAGGTTACCAATTTAATCAATTAAATTTAAGTTTAAAACGTCAGCAACTAATAGTTCAGTTTTCCTTTATTAAAATAAAATAAAAAACAATTTTTCATCATTGAAAAAATCACAATACCGTAAATTATGCAGCAAAACAATGTCACAACTTTGAATTTTTTGAAAAATAACAAAACAAGATTTACGCATTAACGTACACCTGTTTTTAAATCTTAAACAGTAAATCAAAAAGTTGATTAACTTTTCAGACCTCTGGACTAGACAGGAACAAATGAATTGTTAAGTATTTTGGCAAAGTAAAAATCGTATTTTTTTTAGAAAATTATTTTGATCCTTAAATTTTATTCCTTTTCACATCGCTTACTATAATGCGAACTATAATGTATGGTATACATAAGATATGGTCAAGTTTCATTTATAATTTTCATATAAAAAATTTAAATTATATGTCAATAACTTTATGGACTGAGAATTACCATGTTTAATAAATTTCCCACAAATCAACAGGTTATAAACTAGATCTACAAGAACACATAACATATAATCAAATTACATAATTAGTTATTAAATATCTGTGGACCGATTTTGGTTTAAATATGAAAGGTGGTTATTATTAAATCCTAACATTAACATACCTCATATACAGGGTTATCTAAGAAAGCATTGAAAACTGCGGTAACGCTCGCAGCTTTTTTGCCAACATTTGTATGTGCTTTATATCTTCTAAGGCGCCGCGAGAAGAAACCAGGGGCACCGCCAGGCGCTCCTGATAAGGTAGAATTTGAGTTACGTTTGGCAACGCCGGCGCCGCATCCGCTATTAATCGAGCCTCGATCCCGAGAGAGCAGAGCAAGTTTCTAGAATTTCGAACTCAGGACATATAAACGTTCCAATATCGGATCGGTTGCTTCGCTTTTTCGTGAAAAGTTAGTCACAAGATGGAAAGATTTTTATTAAATTAGGAATTTGATAGATCGAGAGAGAGTGATCAAGCATCGACAGGTGATGGAGGAGTAAAAAGAAGAAAATATCGCAAATACGATGATAGCTATTTAAACTTTGGTTTTACTTCAGTAGAAGTAAATCATGAGAAAAGACCGCAATGTGTGTGCTCTGTTTAAAAATTCTAGCGGTCGAAAGTAAGTTACAACGACATCTCGAAATCATTCATCCTACGATGTCTGGAAAGACACGCGAATTTTTCACAAGAAAGTTGCAGAATGTACAAAAACAAAAAAACGTGTTTACTCAAAAAACTTCAGTACCTAGCAACGCACTGCTGTCCTCTTTCAAAGTGGTATACAGGGTGGTGAAGTGCAAGAAACCTCACACCATCGCAGAAGAACTTATTTTACCGGCTGCTGTCGACATGGTTAACATTATGATAGGAGAATCGGCGAGAAAACTAATTTCAAAGGTACCTTTATCTAACAGCACTATTAGTCGAAGAATCCATGATATAGCTGAGGATCTTAATAATCAAATGATAGAGAAAATAAAACCTTGCCTTTTATTTGGTCTGCAACTTGATGAGGCTATTCACAGTAATAAAGATGCACACCTTATTTGCTACATACGCTTCCTGGATGATAATATTATTGTTGAAGACCTTCTTTTCTGCAAAAGTGTCGATGAAAGCGGAGAGGCTCAAGACTTGTTTCAAATTCTTGACAAGTTTATAACAGAGAATAATTTAGATTGGGAGAAGTGTATTGGAGTTTGTACTGATGACGCTCGATCAATGTCTGGCCGTTATGGTGGATTGCAAGCACTTATTCGCAGTAAAGCACCGTATGCCATGTGGACCCATTGTATCATTCATAGGGAAGCACTTGCATCGAAGTCGTTTGGCTGTGATTTGAATTTGGTTATGGAACGTAGCATGGACGTAGTTAACTACATAAAAACTACGCCGCTAAAAACCAGACTATTCAAAATTCTTTGTATGGATATGGGAGCTGAACACACTGCGCTGCTATATTACTCCAGTGCACGATGGCTTTCATGTGGAAACGTCTTATCCCGTACATTTGAGATACATCAAGAAATCCACATTTTCCTGGAAGAGGAAGGTCATGCAAGCTCCAGATACTTTAAGGGTCCCGACTTTTTGCTAAAACTGGCATATTTGTGTGATATATTTGACAAACTGAATGCCTTAAATCTGTCTCTCCAAGGCAATAACATGCATATCTTGAAACTTTCAGAGAAAATTGCAGCATTTAGGAAAAAACTGCAGTTGTGGAAAGAAAAATTAATAAAGATGGCGGTCAAGATTGTTTTCCAGAATTGCATAAATTCTCAGCCTCTAATGAGCTCGTTATCTTTTAAGACTTGCTGTCCCTTTTCACCGAACACCTTTCGAAACTCTCGGATTGGTTTGCAAAATACTTTACAGAAGAAGATGTCGAAAAATTTGCATGGATTCAAGATCCTTTCCATTCCACCAGAATTCACTTCACTAGAAGAATAGAGTCTTATTGAACTCTCTTGCGACAACAGTCTAAAATCAAAATTCGCTTTTTCTGATTTGGTATCCGTTAAAAATGAATATCCGGCTCTAAGTTTAAAAGCTTTGAGGATTCTAATCCCCTTTGCAACATCCTATTTATGCGATGATGGATTTTTCAGCTGTACCTGTGATAAAGAGCAAATATCGTTCAAAGATCAACGTGGAGCAAGAAATGAGAGTGGCAGTGTCAAGCCTTATTCGCCGCTTTGAAAAAATGTGTGCAGATCACCAAGCTCACCCATCACACTGATTTTTTTTTCCTCAATAATAATGTATTATTTTGTGTTAGTTTCATAATAAACCTGTATGAGCGTTAGATTGGAGTTGTTTTCATTCATGTGTTTTGTAACTTGTGCCAATATATTTACAATGGTGTTAAACAAAGTGTTGTACAACGCTTGCGCTTTGCTACTATGCAGTAGGCAAGTTGCAAAGCATATATTTTATACATTATACATATGCAACACTTTGTTGGACAAAATTATATATGCATATTGCGAATAGGGGCGCCCTAACAAAATACTAAACCTGTAAGTGCGCCGTGAACTGAAAAAGTTTGGGAACCACTGTTCTAAGTGATTAGGGCACTAATAAGACCAAGCTCTATTTTGATGCAAGCTGTTGATAAATACGCATGCACAATTATTTCGCACAGAAAATCTAATATTCCTGGACTAGTACACTTGCTCTACCGATTATTATTTTAGTATATTTAACCATATAATTAATTAAGATGATGTATACATATAAATAACATAACAATAAAGAACTATTTTATTCTACTAAAATATTTAAACTCTCTTACACCCTGTATAATAACTTATACAGGATACAGATCAAAGTGAAAAATAAAAAAAAATCATTTGCAGGTTTTTGAAATCTATCATTAGACAACAAGTTTTATCAGGATCCTCACAGTTTATAAAGGAACTTTAAAAAACAAAAGAAATATACACGTTCGAACAAAGGAAAATCGTGCAGCTTGTTTACGCTATAAAAATAAAATGATAGAACTGCAATTTATTTTTAAAATTAACTACAAAAATGCGAAGCTCATATAAATTGTGAAAAATAATAAAAGTCTTGGATCACATTCGAACGTCACGTAAATCAATTAGCCAGATATTTATGTTTTTTACATTTTATAAAATCGATTCTATTTTATAATGAGGCAGGCCCCAGACGATCAATTATACTACACAATTGTGCCATAAACCGAAAACAACTGTGTGTTTATTTTTCTCCCAGGAAAACATAACATCGGATGAGCCGCACCAGAGTCTTAAATTTTATCCCGTTCGCACACACTGACCATAGTTTCTCTCCAGGATGCCGATTTTTCAATTTCGAGAGAATGGTCGCCTGGTAACGTTCACATCCTTCTTTCCGGCCAATAAGAAGGCTCAGAAGCTTCCAAGCTTGTACGATGCACGCGCAAAGCTAACTTAATTATCGTTTTTCAAGAGCGCCCGTTCTCTTGCTCAGAGGCAGGTGTATGAAAGTGTAGGAAAGTTCCTTCGATACACAGCAATCTAGTGAGGTTCGGCCGTGGTCGGATAGGTTTCGTATAACTCATGATAGCTTTAAAGTCTGTTATTGGTCGATATCAAGGAGGTGACGGTTCACGTGCGACCTTTCCTACATAATTCAAGAATCGGCACCCAGATATTATAAAGAATAAAAAACACGACTTTTCCATAATTTTTTCAACCTTCGCCGGGGTGCCCAGGGTCGATCAGGTGTTCGGTCGAGGTCATTTGACGGTTTTACTGTCGTTTCATACCCAAGTATTAATTATACCACTATATAACCACTATATAACTATATACCATTTTTGGAATCAAGAAAAAACTTTACAGTCCGAGGCTAATAAAGGCAGCTTCAAGGAATTTCCACTGGAAGAAACGAAAATTCCTTGAAGCTGCCTTTATTGTGCAGAATCAGGGTATTTTCAGTAAAACAAGTGTTGAAATTCCAAATATTTGGATGGGCAGAGTCAACTTCTTAAACTTCACGGTTGAGTGATTTCCCACAGTATACAAGTAGGAAGCTTTAGGAATTGATTGTAGTTTGCACCTGAAGACAATCAGAGATTATACTGATCAAAATTTCGTGTATAAATAAAATATGACGACCACCGACACCGTAAGATCCATCATTAATGGGTCAAAGAAGACATTGACACCCTTAGAAGAAAACTTACTTGCCAAAGGACTTAACTTTTACATCGCTCCTAAGAAGACACCCACCACCGATATCATCACTGCCATAGAAAGTCATCCTCTTCCACGACAAGACGCCGACCAGTTTAGACATCAAGTAAGGACCATTATTGACAAACCTATTAAACATAACTCTAATATAAGCAAGACAGAAGAAATCGCGTTAAAGAATCTTCAAAAGGACAAATCGGTTAAAATCTTACCGGCAGACAAGGGAAATGCATCAGCGATTTTGGATACGGAAACCTATGACCAGAAAATTGAAGAAGTACTTGCTAAAGGAAACTATAAACTTCTTCCAAAAGACGAAACGCAATCAATCGAAATCGTTTATAGAATTTTAAAAAAGTATTCCAGATATATTCCGGACAACACAAGGTACACCACATTATAGCAAGCCTCCTCATCTATACGGACTTCCCAAAATTCACAAAGATGAAATGCCCTTTCAAATTCTCCAACTAGCAATCTGTCTAAATTCCTTTTGAAAATTATTCAACCTCTGGCAGGCAAGACCGCTTCATTTGTAGAAAATTCCAACCATTTTGTTAATATTCTTAAATCTTTTGTTTTAGGACCCGAGGATAGATTTGTCAGTGTTGATGTCGAAAGTCTATACACCAATGTCTCGATAAAGGAATCGCTAGATATTACTAGAAAGAGACCGGTTGATGACGAATCCCTTCATGAACGTACCACTGGAGGGAGTGATGGAGTTGTTGCACCTACATAATTCTTATTTTCAAGTGAAAGATAGGTTTTATGCTCAGGATGACGGTCTACCAATGGGTTCACAGCTTTCGCCAGTTGTGGTCAATATTTACATGGAGTGGTTCGAATCACACGCGGTTGATACCGTAACATATCATATATAAATCACATTAATTATATATAAATCACATATATAAACCTAAGCTCTGGCTGAGATATGTTGATGATACTTTTATTGTCTGGACCGGAAATGACCAACAACTTTCAGAATTTCTTGACCACCTAAATAACATAAGACCCACCATTAAATTCACAATGGAATTGTCAAATTCCTTTTCTTGATGTACTTGTCAAACGAGTGTAAACCCACTCACACAGGACAATATTTAAATCAAGGTTCAAATCATTCTGCTATAACACGGCATAATAAGAACTTATAACAGAGCCTTTCAAATTTGTAACAATTCTCATGTCTTGGAAGTTGAAATAAGAAGAAACATTAAGAAGGATCCGCAGCAGAATGCTTACAGCCTTAAACTTATAACAGATACTATTTCTAAATTTTAACAAACAGGAAAGAAATTACAAAACCAAAACTAGGCAAATGCATTCCTTACAATTCCATATATTAAAGGAGTAGAAGAGAAAATGCGAAGAGTAGCGAAAAACTTTAAAATTAACAAAGCTTTTAAATCTAGTAATACAATTCGAAGCCTTCTAAGTAAAACAAAACCGGAGAACAAACAAAATAAGGAATGCATTTACCAAGTTCCTTGTGAGTGTGGTGAATCAAGCATAGGCGAAACACAAAGACCACTATCTGTTAGGCTTAAGGAACATCAGACGAATCCCAAAGAGGTGAAACAACGAAATCAGGAATTGCCGAACATGCATGGTCAAAACAACATCAAATGAAGTGGACAGAAGTAACGGTTCTGCACAAGGAGTCACACTGGAAGAAACGAAAATTCCTTGAAGCGGTCTTTATTGGACAGAATCAGGATATTTTCAGTAAACCAAGTATTGAAATTTCAAATATTTGGAAGCCCCTCCTTGGGCGGAGCAAACTTTTTAAACTTCATTCCCACAGTATATAAGTACGTAGCTTTACGAATTGATAGTAGTTTGCTCCTCAAGACGATCAGAGACTATATGGATCGAAACGTCGTGTATAAATAAAATATAGACAACGGAAGTCCGAAACACAGAGTTAATTTCAAATACATCATTGTCTCAAACTTTCAAACAAAAATAGTAATTATTACGTATAATTTATGATATAGATAATATTTTGTGTGTGCCCTGATATAGTTTAGAAAAAAACCAACATTGTGGGAAAGAGAAAACCTATAAAGTCAGAAATTCTACTTTATGTGGTAAAAAGGACGTCGGGATACCGTGCCCTTTTACTACCCGCGACGACATAACTTAGGAATTATTACCGTTGCGATTTAGTTGTATAACCGTCTCAATGCATTCCCAAAAACGGTGCCGTGATATGACACCACAACTCTATTAGGGATAGGGCGTGGAGACGGCCACCACGTCGCGACGGATTTTGTTGCTTAGGTAGTAACTAGCATTGCTACTAAAAACTATTTCCCTCCGGTCAAGTTGTCGTTGATGCCGGTGTTCGCCCCAGGCCTATGAGGAAGAAGTAGCATGTATATAACCGCAGTCATCCATTTTTCTCTTATTTCGCTCTCTTGCACAATGTCAAAGCCGTCTGTAAACTCGCCTGCGAGCCATAAATAACAGCATTACGGCCATGTATTTATGCTCTCTTTTATTTGTAAACTCTTTGACTCGGTATGTTAAGGTTGGCTTTCTGAAGAGAAAGAAGCAGAAGAAGAGACAAGATATTAGCTTGGTTCTCGAGAATGTCAGGTTCGAAAACAGCCTCGCCACTGGCATTTTAACTAGTTAAATTTATGCCTGTTTTCCTTTTTTTGTTTTCATTGATTTTATATGTTTGTAATAAATACCTGAGAGGGTATGCAGGAAAATTAATACGGATTTGAAATCAGAAACCTCGATTTAATCATTTATTTTTCTAATTATTTGAGTTTCTTGATTTTCTACACCTCCCTTGGGCCCTTAAAATGCTCGCAGTAGCAGTAATATTTTAATGTGTTGGTTTACACCTTTTTAAAAGTTTTTAATCAAAATTACGGTACTTGTGTAAAAATAATGCCTTCTTACCGAAGGGTGACTTCTATTGGCAATAAAATTGACATATGTAACGGCCGTCTTGAATAGCCCTGAAGAAGCAAATAAATTTTGCGAAACGTTGGCATTTCAAAAAAAGGACGTTTTATTAATATATAAGATCCCTCAACCCATAAACCTAAACCTAGTAGCTAAATACCCATCGCTTCAACGCGCCGGCGGTTTTTCCCATTTTCTTTTACTCTAAGATCATAACTTTTGTTTGCGTAAACCGATTTTGATGAAATAAATCCTTCCCAGGGATCCCAGGAATGTTTTAGAGAAACTTCCATTTTCGCGTAATGCTAAAACAACAAAGAAAAATTCTAAAAATTGGATTTTTGGTATCTGTATCACTTGGTTACAATCCAGCATCAACAATTAAACAATTTAAAATATTCAATGTACAGAAATGGTCATTCTAAATATTTATTATAATATTATTATTAGGGTGGGCCAAAAAATCTTGCACACTTTTGAATTTGCCATAACTTTTGATTGAGTAGCTCGATTTTATTTTTTTAACTTTTTTGAAAGACAAGACATGAGACTTTTCCGATCCGGTTTAAAATTTGACATTTCGCAAAAATCCAAGATGGATGAATATCGGGTAATTTTCAGCCCCCCTGCAAAAAAATACGTGCGGCACTGGACAAAATCTAGTTCAATGCGGCAAAAATACCAAGACATTACATAATTAAATCGGTTAAGTGATAAGAAAACTATAAACCTCTGAAATAAGTGATTTTTGACTCGACATTGTCATTTGCAAAAAAAAATCGCAGTTTTTGCATTTGCTTTCACTTTTGATCGGATTACTTGATTGAAAAAAATCAAGGCCATTCTATATCACTTGCTTAAATCAGTTAAGAAGTAAACAAGTTAGTGTCATCATTTCCAGCGTTTTCAATAAAAATTGTGACTTGTAATACAATTAACAAAATTGCTATGGTTTTAAACTACTGATTTTTTAGCTAGAGTGGTATGTATTCGTTATTTGGCCGAGCTTAAGCTGAGTATACTTTATTATTAATCATCAAACACTTATATTTTTTATAAATTTTTTTGCACACTTATACCTTGAAATAAAAATAACCATTCTTATAATAATCTAGATCGGGCTACTCAGATTGTCTTAGGTGATACCCATGTCTTCTTAAGACAAGACAGTTCGCAAATCGATTTTTTGGAGCAAACTTCGATAAGCCTCTGTTGCGACCATTTTTTTCTGTACCAGATTCAAATCGGGCCTGTTAGCAGGCCACTCAATGGGCCTAATAAAATCTGCGACATTTTCCTACATGCAGAATCAAGCAAATTTTAAGCAAAGGGGCATTTAGTTTATGTCACCATACTTGATGATCAATTTTTAATTTCTTAACCGATTTAACTTAGTGATACTTTCATTTTATTATATGCAGCAGGGAGGAACCTGTGTCGCATTAATTTAGATTTTGTTCAGTATAGGTACCAAACATAATTTTTTTTCGTGGAAGAGGGGGGAGGATGAAAATTACCCATTATTTAAAAATGTCTGCTCCGTCATGGATTTTTGAGAATTGTTAAATTTTGAACCACAACATAAAAGCCTTAATTCTTGTACTTCTATCTAAAGTTACAGCAAAAAATTCCACTCAATATAAAAGCTCGTATTTTTTTTATTTCTTAACCAATTTAATTAAATAATGCCTTGGTATAGAGAGAATACATAAAGCTTTTGTCACAATGCCTTGGATTTTCTTCAGTGCCGCACGTATTTTTTTTGCAGGGGGGGTGAAAATTTCCCGTTATTTAAAACAGTCCGCCATCTTGGATTTTTAGAAGATGTCAAATTTATGACCGAATCGGAAAAGTCTTAATCGACCGATCCGATCAAAAGTTATAGCAAATTCGAAAGTGTGCAAGATTTTTTGGCCCACCCTTTCTTGGTTTAATATTTTGTGGCGTTATTTTCTGTGATTAGTATTCTGTGCGTTATTTAAATAAATATGCGAAGCACATGGCCTTTTTTTGCATTTTAGAACCCCCTCCTAAAATAAACGCACGAATTGGCCCTTAATGGAGTACCTGTGCACGTGTATGAATGCCCAACTTTTCTGCAAAAATTTGAAAAATAATACCTAGCAAGTGGATTTTCTTTGGAGAAAGCCATATATTGACCTAAACTAGATAATTATACTTATTAATTAAGCCTCAAAGATCCTGGGTTTTGTGTTTTAATCTTGCTTTTTCCATGTTTAAATTAAATCTATTGTACGAAATTACGCGAAACACTAGACAACGGTATTGACCACTCTACTTATTAATAAATTTTCTAAAGGCAAACAAAAATATTAAAGAAATCCTCCATTTTCCCTCCATTTTAAAAATATTAAATATAACCTAAATTTTAGCTGTCAAATGGTCGTCTGCGCGGTAGGCTCTTCACCTCTGAATATCTAACTTGATCGGTTATTATCGGTACGCATTTTTCTCGAGAAATGCAAGGGCACGGCTGCTATATTATATCATAGTTATATGATTCCAACACAAAAACCTACCCAGTGGAAATGTCATTGTCATTATCAAAAAAATGGTGGGCATATATAAATATAAACATGTAGCTATGAGATACTATGAAGGCACTACCCGTATATTTCCCTATGACAAAAAGCGTAGCGGAAACCCGTGCGAAATATCAAGTTGCCAGGGCCAATGGATTAATAAGGTCATTCGACGATACAAACACGCGCAGGCTCAGATGTCATGGCAATCTAGATTTTGACCGTTGCCGTTACGATTTTCTCGCATCCTGAGCCTTTATATACCTAATAGTTATATGAGCATAAATAATGACACATTATAATCCTATAGGAACTATAAGATGGCTTAATCCTGTTAAACTCTGATGAAGGCATTAGAAATTCCGATCTGATCTCCGTCGAGATCAAAGTTTATCTTTGCATCGATGCTGAAAAGATGTTGATTGCCTTTTACCATGGTAAAATAGGTGCTTAAAACGAAGATTTTATTATCTTGTATATCTGGAGAAGAATTTCCTTGTTTTTTTTGCATAATTTTGCAGTAAAAAATCTTGAATGAATTTGGTTATATTACTAGCTGTGCATTGATTTACTTTATACTTCAAGGTAAGGTTTAGGGATTCTCTCACACTGCAGCTGATTATTTATTGTATCCCCAAGTAGCACAAAGTGCTGAAAATCAGTTATAGAAGTGTTGCCACAGCCAAATCTGTAGCAATATGGCTTTAGCTGTTATCTGTGGCAAAACTTCTACAGTATTATAGAAAGGTTGTAACAGCTGTTTTTACCCCTCATTTTTTGGTTGTCACAATATCTTAGAAAAGATATTTTTATAACTAAATAATATTAGAAAAAGGAAATATGGATCAGAAAGTTTTGAGTCATAATACCTATTATATTAACTTACTTATTTGACATCATGATAATCCGTAAAAAAGGCCATTACACTTGTAAATTTGGGTTCCCCGGGCAGTTTATTGATAAAACCCATCATAATGACTCACCAAAACACACGCGCCTCAAAAAAATCAGCATATGTTTTTGTTTATTAATATTTTATAGGTTATGTTTACCATTTTTTATTCAAAAGTGTTAAAAATGCCTATGTAATGGATCATGCAAAATTTGTATTGCATTATTTGGTAAAATAATGTATTTTTTAATTATTGTATCCCCAAGTAGCACAAAGTGCTGAAAATCAGTTGTAGAAGTGTTGCCACAGCCAAATCTGTAGCAATATGGCTTTAGCTGTTATCTGTGGCAAAACTTCTATAGTATTATAGAAAGGTTGTAACAGCTGTTTTTACCCCTCATTTTTTGGTTGTCACAATGTTGTGGGCAGCAGTTTAGCTGTGTATTTTAAGCTTAAAATTTAACTGAAATTTAGCACTTTTCTACAGGCTGTTATTGTATTAGAAAAGATATTTTTATAACTAAATAATATTAGAAAAAGGAAATATGGATCAGAAAGTTTTGAGTCATAATACCTATTATATTAACTTATTTGACATCATGATAATCCGTAAAAAAGGCCTTACACTTGTAAATTTGAGTTCCCCGGGCAGTTTATTGATAAAACCTATCATAATAACTCACCAAAACACACGTGCCTCCAAAAAATCAGCATATGTTTTTGTTTATTAATATTTTATAGGTTATGTTTACCCTTTTTTGTTCAAAAGTGTTAAAAATGCCTATGTTATGGATCATGCATAATTTGTATTGCACTATTTGGTAAAATAATGTATTTTTCAAGAAATAATTTTAATTTTACATTTTCTGTTCTCATAAAATAAATCATGACCGCCCAAAGAAAAAAGACGTCAATAAGATTTTGCTTTTTTTTATAAATAGAAGATAATTTAAAGCCAGTTACTAGCAAAATACTTTTTGGCCCAGTGGACTAAAAAAAGAAGAAGAGCAGAACTGGAAGTAACGCGTAGTTCACATTCCACCTTTTTTCCGCTACCCATTATTTCCTTCTTTGTCTTATTGAGCACCAGGGCAATATATTTTCTAATCCCTCTCACTTTTTTCTGCAAATATAGAAATACATATCAGCAGCAGGTGGAATATGAACTATACACCGGTAGAAGGCGCGGTATTCGCAGCTGTTCGCAGCATTTGGTTTTGGCTATAAATATTTAAAAAAAGTAAAAATTATGACCACTTGGTGCAGCTGAGGATCAACTTTTATTGTGACACAAAACATAGCTTTAATGGCTAGTTTAATAGACAACTTTGCATTAGTAACAACTTGGTTATTAAAGTAAGTTGCCATAACAATTTGACAGCTAAAAAGGCAACTTAAATAAAGCTAACTACTTTACAGCAAAAACGTAGTTGCCGCAACCTTGTGACAGCTATAGGATAGCTGTAAAATCTAAAGTATAGACTGTACTGCTTGGGTCCCTTGCTGTATTCTTTCACCTAAATGAGGTTCAGCACCCTCTTTACAAGTGTCCCTGAGAGACTCCCTTCTGAGAAGATGCCTCTTCTAGAAGATGCCGAGTTATCCAGTAGTCCTCATCGCACAGCCTACTAAAATTCTCATTGTGTCCTCAGTGCGGTTAAGAATCACTCATGATAAAATAAAAGAAAGATATGATACGGAGCGGTTTAAAACTCGCCTAGATCCACTACAAACATAAAAATTTGAGGATAGTTTGGGTTAATAACAGAGGAGCTCACCAAGAAAAGATTTTTTATTATTTTACCCCTGAAGGGGTAAAAATAGGGGTTGAAATTTTAAAAAGATTTCCTGTATTTCAAAAACGAATAGCAAAATAAGTTTGAAAATTGGTATGTAGACTCTACTAATAAAATAAGTAAACACGTGATTCGGCATTTTTTAAAATTCAGACAGGGGTTTGAGAAACAGGGGTAAGTCTCTTTTGAAGGGGGTATACAAATAACTCACAATTACTTAAAGTTCTAAATCAAAGTTAACGAATAGGTATTTTTGGATTTTTGAAAAATTTAAACGGATGGTTGCAACCACCCCCTGTATCCGATAAATATTTGATTCTGCTAAAGTTTGGGTTGTGGGGTATCAAACTGAAGGAAACAAAGTCAGAAATCTAAAACAATGTTTTTTTTTTCAAAAGTAACAATTTAGGGTGAAGGAGGGGGTTGCACGCAGGAATGGTCTTCCGTCACAAAGTACTACGTGGTTTTAAATTAAACGAAAGGCAGTCTGGAAAACAACGAAGGATTGGGGGATCGTGAGGAAGTAAAGCTGAAATCAGAGTTCCATAAGGTAATTACAAAATAATATTTATAAAGAAAAATCATTCAAATAACATGTTAAAACCTGTAATTTACTCTTTTGAAATAGTTTCTATCAACTTCTTTCTTTCCCTATTCTTAGTGCGTTCTGACCTGCGAGATGCATTCTGCTGTCCATTATCAATATTTTGGGGTTGTAAGTTTTCCGATGGACTGGCTTCCTTCTTTAGTGATCGGTACTTTTTTGGCGGCAAGCAACTCGAGTTTAAGGTTTCGCTCATAATCATTATCACTAAAATGTTTTGAGCAAATTCGAGCATTATTCACGTTAAAGTTATTATTCCGTCCACAAAAATGCTTCCATATACCTTCCATTTTCTGCTCTTTTGGAAATCTGAAAAACTTAATGTCACGCGAAAAACCTTTTGTCTGATTATCGATAACACATTCGTGTAAACAGTGCCTCATTTTGTTAATTTTTTACACAGAAAAATTATTAAAACTAATTATAAACAAACGACCAACTCGTAATAAAAATGGCGACTGAATACTGTCTCTCACGTCTTTCACCAGGTGACGTCAGTTAGCCACGCCTACTCCTCCTCGGCCAGTGATGCCGATGGACATTTCACCATTGTTTTATTGTGTTGTTATCCTGGTGTCTGGTTCCCATGGTCTGTGTGTTCGTTTCTGGTCCACCGTTCTAGGAGGCAAGGTACTGAGGTTTTTGGTACACCGTACACAGGTTCAGGTCCTATGAACTGTTTTTCAGATCCTCTTCTAACTAGGATATATGCACCCACGCAAGTGTTACCTTGTTGTGGTTGGCTATGGTTATTAGGAGCTGCAGGTAGTTCTACAGTAGTTTGGAATTTATTTGTTGACATCTCAAGGCTTTTAGTGCTGCTTGGTTGTCATAGAACAGAGAGCATATTAATCTAAATAGAGAGGACACCCAATGGTAAATTTGCGAGCCTGCTCAACTAACGTGAAAACCAAGTGGCGCAGCTATCGTTTCTTGGTGCGCCACTTTCGCTTTCGCTCTTGTTTATTTTTATCAATCCAAAGCAGTGGCGGCGCACAGGAAAATCGTATTTTTGGACGAATTCCGCGTTGGGAACTATCCATAATATCGATCGGCCGCGTTGCGCTCCAGACAACAGACCCGTACAGTAACAGGTGGCGAATTCAGAGGGAGGTGATCGACCTCCTGTCCGACGAAATTACGTACTAACTTCCCCAAAAATGTTGCCCTGCAGCGCCAGTTTTTTTCTTTTATTTTAAATTAAACATTACTCTTTTACAATGTTTCGTCTTCGGCGATCAAATTTTAAAAAAAATCATAATCAGGTGTTAAGTTTCTGAAAAGATTCTCTTTGTCTTTCCCTTTTGGAAAAGACTCTCGACCATGGGAATTGACACGGTTAAGTCACAACCGCCTCTTTTGGATTAGGAGAACAGAACCATTGAAGGAATATCCAAAGAAATTTATCATATGAGCCATCAGTTTTTACATACTTTCTCATCTATTCTGATCTCTTAATCATGTATTTTTCAAACATTCGGATATAACGGGGTTATTAAAATTTGGTACAGAAGTATAGTTTGGGTGGTTTGCTACAAATCCTTGTTTTTTATAGCAAAATTGAAGTAACCTTAGATAGCAAAATATTTAAAAAATAAATAAAAAACACTTATTTTTTACCGGAGAAAACCTATATTATATGCTCTCTGCTTTCTCCTTAATTATTACAAGTAATAAAGGGTTGAAACATATATACAATAAAAACTTTCTGCCAGCTCCCTTAGCAACAAGTTTATTTAAAATTGCATTAAATATAAGTATATACGCCAGTGATAAATCGCGCGGGATTATTGCCGTTTTAATTTTAAATAAATATTACCCCGGTTCATCCTGGCGCATTCAGCTAACAATAAAAAACTCGCTGTGAATCGTGTTGACTTGCTGGTCGGATATTATCATTACGTGTCCTCTCTATTTAGATTTATATGCTCTCCGCCAACAAGCAAAGCAGCTGTATCGCGAAGCTAGTCCATATACTCCTACACCTGTCCCACTGTCCATTTCAGATTTTAGCTGTGCATACACTCCGCTTCGCCTGGGTTTTTTTTCTAAAACCGCCATACCAAAATTCTAATTAGGTAATAGTTTTTATTGTTCTTTGAAGTTACAACCTTCCATTCTCTTTAATTTTTACTTTTTCACAACGTTTTGAATGGTTGCAGTTACATAAGCATTCTAAATGTTATCCATCTATGAGCCTGCCTGTTTTTTTTTACTTTTTGGCGTAACTTTTGCTTCCTAAAACCGATTTTGATGTAATAACAGCTATCTGCTTCCCATATTTCGGAATTTCGTAAAGGGTTCGGGGCAAAAAGGCTCTATTTGGCATTCAAATCTTGGTTCTGTTTCATAGATTCTGAGAAGGTTTTTGATCAAGTCCGACACGAAAAATTTGTAGATCTCTATACGGTGCGTTCCAACGAAAACGAAACAGATGCCACTCACTCAATTAAACAGGCGAATCTTTTATGAAAATGAAATTATTGCTGAGTAATAGTTACCGCTCTTCGAATTTGTGTGCTTTGTTGAACTGTTGAACGCCATGTGATAATATAAAGGAAGATTTCGTCTAGTTTTTTTATTTTATTTTAATCAATAATATCTGTAGGCGTAAATTAATGAATTCAAAAATAATAATAGTTTATAAAGATCAACAAACCTAAATTATTCGATGTGGAATCAAATTCATTATTTCTCAATTATGAAAGAAACAATTTGAATAAATAAAATGTTAACCATGCGTCTAAATATCCGTGTCTCGTATATACTAATAATAAGTTAAATTCTTGCTTAAATAAATTTTAATCACCTTTTATACATGGCGAGTATACGGTAAAGTTGGGTGACTTGAGACAATTTCAAAGCCTGGTAAATCTTTATTTTTTGATATATAATTATGGAAATTGCACTAAATTTTTCTACTACAATGACAAAAAAAATAAATTAAACTTAATTAATTTTAAATTCTAAAAAATATTGGTGACAGGGATATAGATATACAAAAATTCTGGTTGGCCTACGTTCATCCTTTAATTTTTAATTATCTTCACCTCATTCAAAAAGAGAGCGTCTTATTTTTTTTTCTCTCTAAAGACTCTTCTCGATGAATGAAGAGCACACTGCACGAGAGAAAGTTGCTGGCTTTTATAAATAATAACATCTTAAAGAAGTCAACACCATTTTAATTGAGCACAATTCTTGTCGGTTTTCTTTATGTAAGTATAAAGAAAAAAGAAGCGTTGTTTTTGAATTGTTTTCTTGCTGCTTTATCATAATAAAATGTTTAGAAAAAAGTCATTTATTTAGTTATATGGCTACAAACCTAACACTAGGCAACAAATTTCTTTTTTTTTTAAAGGGCGTGGTTAAAATAGAGTTCTTCAATTATTTTCTGGGTGTTTTACTTTTGTCCATATTTCGTTTCGGACGTTTTATTTTCTGTTCAATTGTGTTTCACTTTTGGGCTTTTTCGTGAGTTCCCATGGTACTGAACGGTACTGCCCAATGAAAGTATGAGATGAAATGATCTGAAAAATGAATTATGAAATGTGGAATGCCAGTTTGCAGGACCAGCTTCGCTCCAAAGGAAATCACAAGTGTCTTCACGTAGAAATATATACTGGAGAATAAAAAAAGTGCAACACCAGAAAGGACAAATATTTTTAAAGTAATTTATTTATATATTAGTGCATTAGGATGCTCTTAGTAATTGATTACATTTCCAAGAAGATTCCTCCACGATAATTGCTGTATCAAGTTCAACAGCAAATACTATATTTCGGCTCTCACCTCGAAATCGCCTAACCCTCATGCGTCCATCATGGCCGCCTAAACAAAACCTGGATTCGTCGCTGAAGCTGATAGTATTCCATTCATCATTCCAGTTTCGCCGAGCTCTGCACCACTCCAAGCGGCGAGCCTTATGTTGTGAGTTCAAAGGTAGCACCAAAAGCGGACAATAACCTCTCAGCCCCATACCAAGCAATCTTCGATTAACTGTCATTTTTGAAAACAGTGTCCTGTAGCTCCAACTAGAACATCTCTTACTTAGCGTATACTGTGCCGTCGATTTCTGAGAGCAAGAAGTCTGAGATTTCGTAAATCACGACCTTGTAGTAATCTAGTGCGTCCAGAACCCGCACGACATCCATAAGTATCATCATTGGACCACCGTCTCCAAACTCTTATCACTGTTGATGGATTGGCATTAACCCTTCTTGCAATTTCCCGTAAACCAAAACCAGCCTCTTTCATGCTCACGATGCGTCCTTTCTGGAAGTCGTTTAAATGATGAAATTGTTGGCGACCGCGAACTCTTGGAATTTTTATTTTTTAAGTAAACTGTAAGGAATCCAAAAAGACCAAAACCTACGAGAAAAATTATTTAAAATTTTCGGAAAATGTCTTTGATGTGTTGGGTGGTTTTAAAAATGAATAGAAAAAATCTGTGAAAAATGGAAAGATTAGAAGACAAAAAATTTAATAAATATTTTTTTTGAGATAAGGTATACACACAAATAATTTTCAATCCAATAACTATCCATATAGACATGGTGTTGCATTTTTTTTGTTCTCCAGTATATAATGATCTTATTATTATTTTGGGAGGGCAAATAAAAACATCCTTTTGAAGCTAATTTTTTTGTCCTCCCCCCTCTATTCGCCATTAATTTAAAATTGCACCTGGTTGATTCGTCGACTCAATAGACATACCCTCGGGGATACCAACTAGGAAATCAGCTTGCTGTCAACAAACATTTTAGAACTAATATATAAATATATTTCTTCAGGCGGTTTCTTCGACACGGTTTAGAAATGTCTTCGCCATGCGCATTTATCTATGTTTCGATCGGCTTTTAACACAAATGGTTCCTAGATATTTTACTGACACGTAACTATTAATTTTAAGTAAGTAAAAGACAAAAAATACATGTGCGTGCGATCGATTTTTAGCATTATTTGTTTGGATATTATCTGCATGTAATAAATCTCTAGATAGACAATTTTGTACCTTGAATAACTTAAACAAATTATTGTTCTTGGCTTCTTCCCAACTAGCAATTTATCGACGCCTCAACGTTGTGCACCGCGTGCCAACGTTGCGTCACAACGTTTACTTTTACTCAAACACCACCCACTTTTGCACCAATTTGGTGGATGATTTTTTGGTTAAGTCAACGTTGCGATCGCGACTACAGTTGAAGTAATAGTTCAATGGGTTTTGGAGTACAATTATTTGTTTAAAATATTATTCATTATGTAAAATGATAAATACACTATTCGACTACAAATTAAACTATTTTTAACACCATAATATTATTAAAATAAAATGATATTCTATGTCATATATCATGTTTTGCATCATCATAACATGCGAACCAATGCCAAAATATATAAACAGACGGTAGTTTACTGTCAAATGTACAGTTCGTAGCTCTAAAAAATAAGCGCGCCCTCGATTAAGATGATTTTATGAAATTAAAAAAAAAATCATGATTTAAAAATCGCTTCGAAAATCCTCTAAAGATGTTGCTTAGGATTCCTAAGAACAAAATACGGATTTTTAGATGCAAAAAGATCTTAGTTTATTGTAGAAAAAAGCAAAAAAAAAATTTTGAATGTTTGTTTACAAATTAGCATACAATGGTTTTAACAATCAATCATGGCGGCACTTATTAATTTCTATGACAACCAAAGGAGTCCCGTGTCTCGACTGCTTTAACTACTTAACTGTGTTTTGAACGGATCCCCTAACTTAAAGACGCGAACACGCCTCAATTTTTACCCAATCGAAATTGCTCCACAGTTTGGCTTTCTGCTGCTCACTTAATTTCCGTCCTTGTTGTTTACACAGGGCCTTCCTCTCTTTTTCCGACATACTGAGGAATCACCTTCAATGACAGCTGTCACATGTCAAAATATCGAAGAATATTTATACCATTTGTTCCTTTTCATAGTGCAAAATGTTCAAACTAAACTATTAGAAATTTTACAAAACACTTCTTAGTTATTTTTACTGAATTAATTGACGTTTGTATGACAGACAGCAGTGCTCCAAAATTGGCTTGTTGCAAACATAACAGAAAAATTGGTTAGATGAAAACAGGCGCGCCCGCGTCTCCAACAAACCGGCCAGAAAACGTGGAGTAAATTGATCAATTTTTGGTTTAGCACACACCGGTTTTTAGTCGGCGCCTTCACAACTAAGGAATCACTGTTAGTACAATAGACGGTCATAAATAGTTGTGATGGCGACTGAAGTTGTGATAAACGTTTAGGCGTCGTATAATAGTCGACGTTGTCGACCGTCGCCATGATAACTATTCTTTATCTGTAAAACAACGTTTAAAATTAGTGTAATTCTAATTTTTACAACTTGCACAACTAAAAATTGCTAGTTGGGTTATAAAACCATATAGATAACAAGAATCCAATTGTTTTCTGTTTTCTTATCTGTTTCATGGTCTGGTTTTTGTGCCAGTATCACGCAAAAACGGCTGAACGGATTTCGATGACCCCCTACTGGATTCCTTGGAAGGACATAGGCTTTAATTCATCAAAATCGATTTACGGGAATAAAATGTATGATCATTTCAACGAGAAAAATCGGGTAAAAACGCAGGCGAAGCTGCAGAGTCTTCAGCTAATTTTTGATCATTTAAATTTCAAAAGTTTAGAAAAATAATGATGGCCTGGCCATTTGATAAACTATTGGCTTTTGAACTAATTGTGTTATTGCCCATTAAAGTGCGGTAAACCTCATATTTCAAAATTTTAAAAATTCATATTATTAATAGTTTAGATTTGTCGTAAAGATTAAGAAATGATGTTCATCCAATTCGAGTGGGAGGCTAAATGGCTGGCCGGTTATATTTTTTGTTTGAAAAATAAATATAAAAATAGCGATAAGGTGGGAATGCTGGCTGGAGCCATAAAGCTTTGTTATTCATAAAAATGTATTTGTTGACAATTTACAAAATTTGTAAAGTTCAGTCTAATTCATATACTACATATACATAAAACAATACTGGTATTTCAGCTGCTAGGTGTAAAAACTACTCTTGTCTTATTACTCATCGTTTATTTGAAATTTAACTTGCATTTATTTGCAAAAAGATCAAAAAATATAAGTTTGATGAACGATTTCTAGACAGTCATATATGATTTGTTCTTATAAAATATGAATATTTACATTCTGCGTTTTGTTAAACTCCTCTACTGACTGATTTATTGTAAAGTTTAAGAGAGTCAAATTAATAATAATAATTTTACCACCCACACAAACTAATAAAAGATGTCTGACGTGAAAGACCTGGAGAAACGCTCAGCAAAGTCAACAGGTAAGAGTGATCTGTGGGTACTCACTAGTACCGTTTATCGTCAACCTTCTGTGGGTGTGGGTTCTGAAAAAAATACACTACAAACCTAGTGGAATCCATTAACCTAACTAATATTGTTTACACCAACTTATCCAAAGCTGTGGTTACTCACTAATACTGAGAATCGACAACCTTCTGGGAGAAGACAAACAGGATGCAGGAAGACCAAAGAATTCGTTAACCAACCATACACTGCTAAACTCAAGTGGGTTCTGAAAAAATACACTACAAACCTAGTGGAATCCGTCCACCCAACTAATATTGTTTACACCGACTTATCCAAAGCGTTCGATAAGCTGGATCCTGGTGTCCTCCTTTTGCCTTTTGTTATTTAAAACGCATGGGATCGGAAACAACTCCATATTCCAGGCCTGCGGAAAGAAGAAGGAAACATTCTGGAACCTCATTGCAGATTGTAATGCACGAGGTACTATAGATTCTCGGCTATCCGAAACTGAACTTAAGGACTGTTAAGAGGATAGGGAGACCCAGAGGAAAAAGTTTCTTGCGAGAAGTGATATGTACGAAGAGTGCCATAAATTGCCTTAAAATGCATAGAATGCCTCTAAAAGCCCCTGAAATGGCTCGAAATAATGCTTCAAAATGCCATTACCCAGCCACCCCTCGGATATGTATGAATGTATTCGAAACTCTTATAAAAGCTGATCCATGCACTGTGGCCTCAAATGGGTTTATTGTGTTTAGAAATCTACTGAGACTTTAAAGAAGTTAATTGAAACACATGCCACCCAGGAAAATAAATCCCCTGCGAACTACAAAACTTTATTTAAGCTTGATTCTTTCCCTGCAACTTAAACCAACACAAGACAAGTGATGCAGGTGGTGGATTATAAGACTGAGTTGGGGTAAGACAAAGAAGTCTATTTGCCAGATTTTAAGCAGCCTGTTCACTACTACCAATGCCTTAGGGGTGGGATCAATATTTTTTCCTCAAGTCTCATATTAAATGAGCTATTAGTAGTTTATCAAAAGAATCTGAAAGATTTTGAAAGATCCTATGGAATGTTGCGAAAATATATATAAAAACTCCCCAAATATTTTAAATTTCGGTATAAAATTCTATGAAAAAAAAACTAAATTTTTTAGTACCTATAAGTGTATTTTACCCATCTTTTATATTCTGTGTTTATTGCCGCCAAGACAGCTAAGGCTGCAATTATTGGGGTACATAATAATCAAGAAAATCCACTTTTATGAGAATAAGGTGACCAATCTTCATAATTTTAATATAAAAGTAAATGTCCCTTAATAACGGTTAATTTTAAACATAATAGAGTTTAATTTACGGCAAAAAAACATTACCTGTAATGGAGTAGGTAGGTATAGTAAGTATATAAGCACTGAAGTATGAAAAATTAATATAGGTGCCAAAAATGGGCATATAAGAATATTGTATAGACAGTTTTGCAACAGGTGGATTTTTCTTTTTTTGGGGTTTGGGGGTGCTATTATATTTGACCACCAATATGGCTATTTTGTGTATTTTCCTATGTTAAAAAGAGCATCTTGGACCTTTTATAAGACTTACTAAGTCTCATGTTCATAACCATAGTTAATTTATAATCAATATGTTGGCTGCAGTATAAGTGATGAAAACAAATTGACAGCAAAATGAAAATTAATAAATTAATAATAACCACATTTCACAAACACTCTTAAACACATTTAATTTGCAGTAAGATATAAATATCAAATGTTTCCGTTTAATTAATTTTGATTAATTAAGATTGCCAGCAGTATATATATCTTGCTTGATATGTTACATGCAAGTGTCTTGCAATCGCAATGTTCAAAATTAAAACTCATACCACGGAAAAACCATCACTCCAGCGTAAGTATTGGGGCTCCAGGATCCGAATTCTTGAATGTTTTGGAAAAAACGTTGCGATACAAGTGGAAAAACAGATTCTTAACTAATGCTTCAGAAAACATTCACTGAAAAAATCGAAGCAACTGGCAATTTTTGATGACGCTTTCTTTAGAAAATACATTCTGGTTCGTCAGGATGAATATTGTTTCTTGAAATTTTCGCTTAAATAGGTTTTTCCCCTTGGCGACGATTTTTCTTCTTTCCATTCAATATAATGTTGATTTTCCCAGCATATAACTCAAGGGCGAGAATTCCAAAAAATTTACTTTCAAGGTCATCCAACCTTAAATGACCTTGAAAATTTCAAAAAACAAGATTTTTGCCATTTTTTTTTTTTAAAATCTTAATAATTCGGCGTTTGCCAAATTCGATTCTTAGAATTTGATGCAGTTTGGAGCTTCATGACCGTGAAAAATACCCCAGTAAAATAAAGATATTGCAAAAATAATATACTAAAATTATTAAAGCGAAGAAGACCAAATTTGGTAAGAAAGTCAAGTCTAATAATATTGTTAAAAGAAAAATGGTTCAGCTATGATGCGTTTCAGTATGGCGGCCGATATATCAAAATGGTGACCTATAACCACATTTAATTTTATCCAATTTCGTAAAAAAGCAAAAATGACAAGGTGGCCATAAATTCTTGTTGCCTTATCGCCGCTTACTATGAAAAAAAAGTTTAGTTGATGCATGACCTTGATTGACCTTGAAAATACCTTATACAAATAAAAAACCAGCTTTTTGTAGGATTTTTTTTCCAATTTACCACTACGGAAAATCTTTAATTGCCCATTTTTTTTTGATCTGGTGGCCTAGATGTTGGTGTAACAAGACGTTAAATTATGGAGATTTTCTTAAAGAAAAAATGTCAAAAATTGTGTTTTTTGCGATTTTCAAGGTCATTTGAGATCGGATGACCTCGAAAGTATTTTTTTTTGGAATTCTCGTCCTCGAGTTGTATGAAATCGAGTATAATCATGCACCGGTTGCAAAATTTGTATTTTTTATGATTTTTCGACTGCCATTTTGGAAAATGGCATCTAACACACCTGGTCCAGAATATGGCAATGTATATCTAACTTCTGCTAACTCTATTATAGGTAATTTAAATGACTTTGTTGGCTATAAAAGTGAGTAGAACATAAAATTCACAGTTCCAAAAAAAAAAATTAAAAAAAAATATATAGGTCATTTTTACCGGGGTATAGCATACAAATCTGGGACGCCAGTAAAAAAAATGGTAGGGAGGTTTAAAGTGAAGATTTTGCGTAGTGGTCAATCAAGGTAATGCATCAACGAAACTTTTTTTTCATAGTTCTTTTGCTTTTTTACGAAATAGGATAAAATTAAATGTGGTTAGAGGTCAACTTTTTGATATATAGCTGAACAAAATTTTTTTAACAATATTATTGGTCTTGAACTTCTTATCTTTTTTACCAAATTTGGTTCTCTTCGCTTTAATAGTTGATGAATAGCGCCCTTTGGTATGTTATTTTTGTAATATCTTAAGTTTACTGGGGTAAACTGCATCAAACTCTAAGGATCGAATCTGGCATGCATGCCTAATAGTTTAAGGTACATTTGAAGTTGGTCTGACAAAACGTCGAATAATTAAGATTTTTCGAAGAGAAAATGGCAAAAATCTTGTTTTTTGCGATTTTCAAGGTCATTTAAGGTTGGATAACCTTAAAAGTAAAATTTTTGGAATCGCAGCCCTCGAGATATATGGAATTGTGTATAATGATGCCCCGGTTGCGAAAGTTGTAATTTTTATGATATTTTGGCCGCCATCTTGAAAGATGACGTCTTATCAACCCCTTCTGCACGTATGCGAACAAAACACCAAGTAACACTTGATTATGTGAGTAAAGAGATATCAATCCCACAGCCACAAAATCCCACAGACTTACACATGCTCCTTCACTATCTAGTTTATTCTCAAGATCAATTTTGTCTACCACCTTAAAACAACAACTGACAAAGTGTGGAAATACAAAAAAAAAGTTAATCCAGAGAAAATTTAAAAAAAAAATAAAAAATCGTTGTTCTAGCTTTATTTTCTCGTATTTTTTTTAGTCTTTCAGATATTTTTTTTAAGGATTTGCAAATGCCTCCCCATGCATAATTTTAGTTAATTCCGATGATTAATTCTCACTATTAGCACGCTCGCAAAAATATTTAAAAATGATGGAAATGCCACTTGTACTTTTTTTCTCTGTAATATCTGAGGAGATAATATGACCTTAAAAGTTGCTACTGCTCCATTAGATATGCGCCATACAAGACCCGACTCGGACTCGACTGCGTGTAGATACTTTATGTGCAAATAAGTAAGCCTGAAAACCTGATATCATTCAACTCGCGACTTACCTTAGATTCCTGCAATCAGTCTCTGAATTTTTAGCGTCCTTGCAAGAAGAAAACTGGTGTGCTCGGTTTTTTCTTCATCCTTTTGCCGTTTTTATTCGTTTCAAAGACCACAGAATACCAGAGAAAAAAAGCTGAGAGAGTTTTGAGCATTATTTAATACAAGGCCCTACACCAATTTAATTTTAAATTTACAGTGCATAGTCTTTGTAAATTGTGACAAATACACCAATATTGCACAAAAATAATAGAAAAAAACGAAATACTACCATTAGCCAACCTTTAACATAAAACCAAAGTTATCAGAACGATTTTTAAAAAAAATAACAAACTCCTGCATTTTCTACAAACCATACATGGGCATATTATTTTTTTTTTGCTTAAATTAATGGGGAAAATCCTTTCAATGGAATTGAAGTTTTTTTGATCATATAAAGTATTAGAAATTATAGATTTGTTTATTATTTTGGGGAGAACATTTTATATACTTCATACAGCAGGCTGCAGAGTGTGGCGATGCTTCAGACTTAAACTTCTTTTTTTTAGATTTATACTTAAACCTACATATATTTAATTTTTTTATGTTATCTCTTTATTCTTTCTAAATTATCTATCTTCAATCCATGTCTGATCGAATAATGGAAGTACCACTTTCAAGACTCTCCACTCTTCAAAACTGCCCATAACAAATTAGAAGATTTCATGAATAAAATTACAATCAAACTGGGTTTAGAATGGGAAAATTATAGCTTATACTGTGCGTAAATAAATAGGTGGGTATTCATCTTTATACTATCACAGGACTGTCAGTTTATGGCAACCAAAGTAACAAATCCTTTGTAATGTTAAACAACAACGTATAAAAAAGAAAGATTTTTTTGCTTACATTTTTTTCGCCTATCTACTCCACTGATTGTTACTATTTTTGAAAAAGGTCATCCATTTAACTTGGGAAACTCAAAGTCATAAAGTCTCAAAATACAAATTTATGCAAAATTTGGTAGGTGACACATGTTTCGCCCACACAGACCTGGTATATAAAACGTCACGGGAGAGATTAACATTTAAAGGACATTACAAAAGTTAATAAATAAAAAACAATTATAGACTCGTTCTACATTTTAGAAATAAAAACCATTTTTTTATTTTTTAACTTTTGTAATGTTCTTTAAATGTTAATCTCTACCGTGACGTTTTATATGCCAGATCTGAAGATGCCTATGTAGGCGAAACATTTGTCACCTACCAAATTTTGAATAAATTTGTATTTTGAGACTTTATGACTTTGAGTTTCTTAATTTAATTTTTTAATTATTATTAAACGATTTGTACCGAAAAAAAATTAAATATGGCATTTTTAGTATAATTTTCTCATCGGTCATGTGTACTTACAGTTAACAAAGTCTGATTTAAATAACGATAGCAGCGAGGTATTTAAAAACGCGAGTAAAAAAAAAGAAAAGTTTAGCCGCGAGAAAAACAGGAAAATACTTTTAAAAATCTCGAACGAAGAGCACTTCTAGCAACACACCCTCTTTACACTATAAATCAAGGCGGCTGGTAAATGAAATAACAATGGTTTCCATAGCGATGTGTTTTTTCACTCGGTGACGTTCATTGATATTGACAGTTTAATATTTTGACGATGTTTTTAAATAATTTTTTCGTAAATACTAGTGAAAACTGGTGGAAAAGGCTTAATTTTTAGGCAAAACTAATTAGATTTTTTCAATATTAATATTTTTCATAATTTCTCTTTAATTTTGGGTAAAAAATGGACAGAAATCTTTTTTGCACCCACCCATGATAAAAAAAAGTTTTTTTTTGCATCGGTAACCAAAAAAAACTAAAATCATGTTTTTGATGAAGATATAAAAAAAAGTATTTTTTTTCACTAATTAACTAAATTTGTTTACTACCCAACAGCTCCCCCCCCCTTCAAAAAATCTGTGACCGCCACTGGCTAGTAATAAAGTGTACAATGTCATCATCTATAAGCATGCACAAGTATAGGCAAATCTAAAAAAGTTGTTACATAAACCTTTTTCTAACGCATATTTTCATGATATATCTAAAAATTGCAAAAATGAGCCTCCAGTTAAGGCCACAAAGAACATATTTTTTTTCTGTTGATGCATGCTGTTGTCGTGTGTATAGCATCTTCCAAAGGAAGTTGTTAACGTGTTTACAGTCACTGTGCCTCGAGGGAATTGTTTTAAGGACATTCCAGAGAGATCTTAGCAATTAGCTAGCCTACCGTATTTTTAGCCGACGAGGCCATCAATTTGTGACATTTGAAACGTCAAAATCTGGAATACTTTCTTCGGTCAGAGCCCTTTGACAAGTGTAAGAGACAGTTATTACATTTATACGCACTTAAAATCGGTTTTATATAAGAACGGTTTTAAATAAAATCGCTCTTCTCTTTTAATTTTTTAACAAGTACTAATTTTACTTAGAACACAAGGCTTTAGTGTGCTAGTGCTGATGCGGCCTAAAGCCCATATAGCACAAGACATCCTAAAAGTGTCTTATTTCCGTCTAAATAACGTCTGAACGTCTTAGGACCTTTAAAAGATATCTTAAAGATATCTCGTTGTAAATATCTTGAAGATATGTCCCAAAAGGCATCTCTAAGATATCTTTTTGTTGTTGTTTAGAATCAAGTAAATTTTGTTTGTTTACCTGGGCAGCCAAAATAGGCGACCGCGGTTAGAAACAAAATGTATAAGTTCACGTAGGTGCCGCCCCCTCTCTTTTCTTAGTCACAGACCAGAAAAGTTATTTTGAAATTTTCTTTCCTCCGCTTATTCTTGCTTTCCGGTAAGGCTGCCAGAATTCGCCTACAAACGTCTCACGGCGTTTCCCTTTGGCTGCACTAGTGCGCACTAAGTGTGTCTCTGTCCTTTTCTACTTTTCTTTATGACGAAATATTACCTGTATCGCGAACGCACCCCTTAACTTTGAATTTATGAAGGCATTCCTCTTCATCTTAAAAGATATCTCTGGTAGACATAGATACCTTTTAAGGGACATCTTAAAGATATAGGAATTTGTAACATAAAATATCTTCCAGACATCTTCAAGATGTCATTCAGGAAATAGAAGATGTCTGTAATGTACGCAATAAGACATCCTTAAGACAGCTTTAGGATATCTTTGTGCTATATGGAAGCCAGATTGAGTTGAAAGTATGACTTTGTGATTTCACACAAAAATCGAAAAGCTGGCCATGCATAAACAAGGTCAGCCAAGCCACACCCCCCACCCCCCCGAAAGATATTCGAGTTTTGATATGCTTATAATTTCGAACTAATTTTGAACCACTTTTCAAAATTTTAAACCACAGTTCTTCCTGGTTTTTTTATATTCAAAATGAGGGGTGCAGCCGGAAGTCAAGCTACACCCCCCTCATTTAAAGCGTAGAGAATTAAAATTAAAAAGCAACTATCCCATTTCGAACTCCTAATATCACCAAAAAGAATTTCGAAAATCTACTATTGATGGATGCACAATAAAGATCTCTGCCCATATAATCAGCATCAGCTAAGAAGTACCATTGGAAAAATCAGGTGCTTCACACATGCACAAATTCAAATTCTTTATTGATTACTTCCAACAACACAAGTCCAACAAAAAACAAAAAAAAAACACGAAGGAGTGTGTTTCAAAATTACTTCGAAATTGGTTCGGAATTATAAGCATATCAAAGCTTCAATATCCTTCAGGGGGGGGGGGGGTGGCATGACTGAACTCATAAACAACCTTTTCTAATATTTGGAAAAATAAAGTTGGGCAGTTGTCATCGTTTTTTTTGGATGAGAACTACTTTTAGGCTTGTTTTCATTTACTTAGTAGCAATTTTTTGTTGTACTTTAATGAATATGCATATAAATATGCACCTGGTTATGTGGTAAACGCCCATCTATGTATATATAAATTCTCCTTTAGGGCGAACTTTCAATGTATTGCTAACTCGGATAATTGATAATTTATTTTATCTCCATTTGCGATATTTAATTACATTTTTTATTAGAGTAAAAATGGGTCAAAAAAAATACTTGCACATTTTATAATTCACGCTTGGGTGAAAGCGTGTCGTTAACAACAAGAATGACACTAATGTGACTACTGTTACAATAAGTTATTAACAATAATATACAAGGTGATCAAACATTGTTGATCAAGTCTCCTCGTCACCCTACGTTTGCAGGTGGACCAACTTTCAAAGTCAAACGATGCAATTTCAACCGGACGTGTATTCTTGAACAGGGAGCGGCATAGATCTATGGCGAATGATCACATGACACGAAAACGTTATATTCTTCGCATGGTCCAAAACCGGGGAAGAGCGACGAATCTAGAGACGCCTGTACAATAGAAAGGTTTTTTTTTTAATTTTCTGCTTCCCAAACTACTTTTTATTCGTGGGAGATGATAGATTCTATGCGATAGATCTCATCGCACGAGAAAGACCGGATCGTATGACTTTCAAGAATGCATGTCCTGCGGCATTTTCTCGCCTTGAAATTGTTTAAAAAGTTAAAAACATTTGTTTTCTCGCGTTGCAACGATGACGTCACATCTAAACGGGTTAAAAATATTTTGAAACGGAATCCACTCTAGTTTTAAAACTGACGTGTGCGTAGAAGATACGTCAAAATTCTACATTTTTGTTTTAACCTAAGATTTCGTATTCTAGATATCTTCTTAGCCATTCTTCATGGTATCCCTGTGGTCTTATATGATTTTCGGGGCTTAAAAGAACAGTAAATAAAAAAACTTCACTATTCATGTAGCTTCCATTGCTTGCGATCCATGCTACTAAAAGTCGCCGTACACTCGAAGGTTTTGTTAAATAAACCAGTAGTTGATCCATTTTAATTTTAAACACCAAAAAAATAAACGTCACATCTAAATAGTTTCAAATAATATTTCAAAATAATTTCAACGCGAGAAAACGCCTCTGGTATGTAGCAAATATTTCTATTTATTTAAGAGCGCTTTCGGTTTACGTACTCTCCGATCGATCCGGAGTAGAATAGTGACGTCACGAATCTACTCGCGAGTGCTCTGAATCCCAACCGGAGTTCTCGCGCAGAGAGTGATTATCGAACACGCCATTCGCTCGAAAAACCCAATTTTAACCTCATTTTTTTATTTATTTATTTCAGTTTCAATATTTTTAAAATTGGACAGCCGATTCGTTTGAAAAAGAGAGTCCACAAAGAGAAAAACGGAACAATATATGCACAACCGGGCGTTAAAATGCCTTTGCGTTTTAGAGCGATAAGTGGCACTTTAACTAGAGCTCACTTAACGCCCGCCAAACAAAGAGATTTTTTACCTCGATATGATTTTTTTTCAGTTTTTTCATAAAAGCAACAGCAATGAAACGCACGCTTTTCTTTTATTTTTTCAATTTTTATTTCAAGAGCAACAATAAACAAATTTCATAATTATAGGTACAAATCAATCCAACTTAAAATTAAAGATGCAATTGCTGCAGTTGAAAAATTCATAATGTCGACGTTGTGGTTAAAACTAATAGTGGTCTTCAACATACTATAATAGCTCCAAAGGGAAGACGGCTTGTTTCGTTTTTTTTAGCAATATTCTTCTCTGAACACCACAAAAATTGGTACTTATATACCTTGTCGTAAAGTTTTCTGGATTTCGCGGGCAAAGGGTCCTTCTTTGCCTCTTTGGTGGCATCCAGGATTTCCCTGGGGAGACTTGGTGAACTCTGTTCCTTGATATCCATTGAAATCGCGAAAACAATGCAGTTTGTATGAAAATTTAGAAGAAACTTCTCAAAAAGTGACATGAATAGGGTGGCCGCCCACTTACTGACAGTGATTCGTATGTTGCCAAAATATTAGAGCAATTTTTTTTTTGTAGAATAATTTATGAATTCTTTTTCTCCTTAAAAACACGGTTGTGCATAAAACAGCGTGTAAAAAGCCTCGCCTATTGGCTCAAGTCTTTATTTTCACGGCGCGGGCGTTAAACTCGATCTAGGTACATAAATAACTGTAAAAAAGTAGAAGTAGTCGTTTGAACCAAGCCTTCAAAATAATTTTGAAGTTGCTTACTGGCTCCTTAGTACAAATTTTCTGGCGCTTTTACTGTTCAGTTATAATGTAAGAGACAATTTTTGTTTGATCATCCTGTATGGTTACTGCTGTATGCCTAAGAAATCGATGAGCTTTCATAAAATCAACTGCAGGTTTCAATGCGTTTTAACTACTCTTCGACATATGGTTAGTGATAGAAGAAAAATCTAATTGGAAAACCGTTGTTGTTGTTTAATCAAATGGAGGTCACTTAAGTTTTGTATAACTTTTTTTTCATTAAGTTTTAACAGTGGTATGCCGAACTCTTAGGCAAGAATGAGGCGAGGCACTCCAGATGATTTTCAAAATTGCGCACCTTTAGGGTAATGCATATAACTCTGAGATACTATAATGGCTCAAGTATTGCAAAATGTAGAGTATGTAGAGTAGAGTATATAAAGAATAACAGGTAACAATTCTTAATTTAATAAAGTTTTTGATATAAACAAATAAAAAAAAATAAATAATAAAATATGTTTATATCTAAAAAGCATAATAACAACACAAAAAAAAATGAAATAAACAGCTCACTTTTGAAGTGGTTGCCCACTTGTTGTGAGTTAAATAGTCATTAGGTTCCTAAACATTGAAATTTATTGAAATGTTTTAATTGTCTCTGTTTTTCAGAAGTTTCTTGAGATTATGATACCCAACTTGCTCGCTGCCTTCAAATGCAGTGTTTGGAACAATATTGTATGTTTACATATATATATATATAAGAATTTTGTCCTTTATTTGTCCGTGAAAAATTATTTCTAAGTCTTCTTAAATTATAATTACGATAGTCTCTACTTTTCTGTAATTTTACACTAGATTTTAATATTTTATTTTGTACTTTATATATAAGTTTAGTTTGTTCTAGCATTTTTATGTTTTATTTTTATTTGGTTAACCTTGGATCTAAAATTTCCCATAAGAATATTGTTTAAATTTACAGATAATTATTTATATTTAAATAAATAGACACTTACAGTTGGCGACCTATTTTGATTTCTTGTTGTTAGCGTAAGTTCGATGCGTTTGTGAAAGCATCCTTAAAAAAAAGAGTTAAAGTTGTGCTTACAACGCACAACGTAACCAAACCAATTCTTGTTCAGTGGTTGTCGAAAAGAGTGAGAGGGCAATAGAATGGAAAATAGGAGGAGTGAAACTGTAAATCAGGCATTTATGAAAACCCACTGATAACAAAATGGTTAGGATACGCTAGGTGCGTACGAATACTGCAAGGTAGTAGAGATAGGTAGGGTTGCCAACCCGTCCCGATTTGTCGGGACTGTCCCGATTTGGAGCAAAATGCCCTGCGTACTGACAAGACCCTTGTCAGTACGCCAAATCTCCCGATGAAAAGTTTTCAGCGAAATCGGCACTAAAAGTCTCCAATTAAAATCAAAATCCCATATCTATTGGCCAGTGGTTAACTATAAATCCTGTCTTTTTTCTTAGCCGCGTTTGAAATATTTTGCTATTGGCAATGTAGTGTTAAAAAAATCGACATCAGTTTTTTCAATCAGTTCATTACCGAGCCTACTGATTGGGGAGTTAAAACCATAGCTACTTTAGTGCGATCATGTTGAGTTGCAAATAATTTATAATTTCTTGTGTTCCGTGATGACATGAAACTTGAATATTGATAGTAACTCTACAGAGTTATTTTCATTATTTAGTATTTTCAAAATTTCTAAAATTGTCTAGATTTGTTAAGTTCAACGGATTCATTAGCTGGTCATAATCAATTGGCTCAATAGGTATGTGTAATTTATAGCATATAAATCGCAAGAACTTTCTTTGTATTTTTTCCAAACAATCTTTATGAATCTCATAATACGCAGACCACATAGTACAACCATATTCTAGAATTGACCTTACAATTGCAAAGTAAGCATTTCTCATTGTAAAAATATTGTTTACGTCTTTCAATGTTCTAAACAAAAATCCTAGCAATTTCATAGCTTTATTTGCAATAATATCTATGAGTTCAACAAATCTGAGTTTTTTATTAAAAAAGACACACAAGTCACGCATGATAATTGCAAGGTTTCTCCAAATTGGAGTTATCCAACTGATAAGTAAAATCCATATGGTTTAATTTTCTATAAAAATATACAGTTTTACATTTTTCAACATTCAAAATATCGCAATCCTCCAAACTTCTTACAATTCTAAAGAATTTCAGATCATCAGCAAGAAGTGCAAAGATAGAATATATAGAATAGAAATGTGCTTTATTGTCTAAAAATGCAAACATTTCAATGACAAAGCCAACCCTAATAAATATAAAAGAAACAATTTTACCTAATTCTAATTAATGGTATCCCGCAACTTTGGTTAAGACCTTAACAGATTTTACAAAATATTTTTTTTTTTATAATTAGAACTGTAAAAGTGTAAACATTATTATTATTATTTTTTAATATTAGAATTAAACAATCAAACAAGTTAAAAAAAAAACTAAAACAAACTAAAGAATTAAAATGTAGCTTAGTATTAAAAAAAAACAAATTATGGCTAAATTATAAATATCAGTCAATATGGGTAAAGTTTACACATATACATAAATATATATAGACATATACACACAGACACATATAAAAAACTTAGATTAAAATCAATCATTAAAACCGCCTATTTCTAATATAGAATAAAAAATTTAAAAAAAGCATAACAAAACAATACAAAAAAAAATACAAGAAGAAAGTTATAGAAAAAATAAAATATTAAAAGTTATCATTAAAATACTCATTTAGATTATAATAAGCCTTATTTACAAGCAACTCCTTGACTTTTCTTCTAAAAGTTTTATAAATATCTACATTTTTTAATTCTGTTGGCAGCTTGTTAAAAATTTTAATGCTACGATAAATGATAGAGTTTTTTGTGTAGATACAGTTTTCTAAAGCGGAAGATACATCATTTATAAATGCTTTAAATAGCAATCGGGACAAATGTCCGCCCTGGGGGACACCTGACAAAACGTTAAACTCGGCAGTTTGATTAATCCAAATCCAGTTGAAAGATGAGCCATGCATACACATGACTTTAAGTTTATCAAGTATTAGGTTATGATCGACACTGTCGAAAGCCTTGGAGAAATCGGTATGGATGACCTCTACCTGATAACCACTCTCCAAGGCTTCCAACAAAGTTTCTTCATATATCAAGAGATTAGTAATTGATGATTTACCTTTTGGAAACCCGTGTTGTTTATTTATAATTTTGTTTTGAAGTTATGGTGCAATTTCAAAACATCAGAAAATCAAGAAATTTTAGAAATACCTCTGTACTTTTTAATGTTTGACTTATCTCCGCTTTTGAATATTGGGGTAAATTAACTTAGCTTCCAGGCTGTCGGAAAATATCGTGCAGAAAATGATCTATTAAAAATTTTAGTCAAAAACCGGACAAGAAAATTTTACAGTTTTTTATGAAAATTACTGGTAAACCATCTGGGCCACAGGTTTTTGTGTAGTTTAACTATTTTCTCCTACGACCACATATGAAAATAATGGATTTTACACGATTTGCGTCCTTAGAAAATGTAAAATTTTACCCGTGTGCAGAAATTTTTTGCGCACATGTGCGTAAAAGCAGTTTCATTTGATTTGTGCGAAATTAAAGACCAATTTTTAGAAAAATTGTGCAATTCAACAGTGTTCGTAGGAAAAGTAGCGTACACAACTCAAAAGAAAGTAACTTATTTCTTACACTCGCGTTGTTGTTTTATTTTTTTATTTCCCTTCTAAGCGTTTTTGTAAATGTCCCGATTTTGTATCAAATGTCCTGATAATTTAGAACAAATGTTCAGATAAATCAAAATAAAAAAGTTGGCAACCCTAGAGATAGGTGAGACGTAGTCGCTGTTGTACGACGTATCCGTTCTGAGTATGCGCACTGAGATACGATTACGATTAAGTGTCTAGTTTTAATCTATCTCTTTTTCCAGCAAAACAGGCTGCTGCCGATTCTTAAGACATGAAACATCACAGGATGCCATATCTATATCAGTCAGCTGATAAATGACGTCATCATTGAGAGTCAGAAAATTTATATTTTTAAATAAAATACTTTTGATTACAGTATTTAAATATAAACAATTATGGGCAAGTTTGTAAATTCACCGATGAGTTTCTCAATTCATCTATGATTCTTAGTGATATTCATCGGGTTCTTAAATTACTCGATTGATTCCACCAATTCACCGATTGATGGCATCAATGCTCACCGACTCTGGGGGTCGGTCAACCTTCCTGATGAATGCCATTAACGTTATTTAATCAGCTATTTTTTGTTGTTATTATTTTGTTTTCAAACTTTTTGATGTTTTTTTAATAAAGATTGCCAACTTGATAAGAAGTCGCGTTAAAACAATTTGAAAGACAGTTTTCGAGGACATAATAATAAGAACACCCAATAAAAAACCATATTTGTGATCACATGATCGCGTTTGACCAATCGCAGGGCTAATTCTTATTTCTTGTTTTATTATTTTATTTGCTGTATAAACTCAGCATAAGGAGATAAATACATATTCAATTTGGGCTGGTATAAGATGGACATAACATTTATCCTCGCCATATCCTCCTGAAACTCTACGAGAATTTTTCATTCGTCTTTGTTGTAATACATGGGATTTTTTCGAAAAAGCACAGGCTATAGCTAAATTCTGCGCGTTTTTTTAATTCTCGATGGCTCGTCGAACTCAACGACATGGAATATCAGATTAACGAAAAAAATCTGATGTATTTACAAAATCTGTAAATTTAAACAATATTTGCTTTTACTTTGAGGTGCAATAAGACTGTCCATTTCTTACTGAAAACCAAATATGTTGAGGGTTACCAAACGCTTGTACTATCAGATATATGGGCTCGTTTAGATAAGTGTGGTACAATATGGTGTTTCTTGAACAGACTGGAAACAAAAACAAAAAGCTTAAACATGCATATGTATTCGTAGCCCTTTTATGGTACAGGCATTAATATCAAAATCTTTCAGTCCGCCCACGATTACTTTTCATACAATTGCCTTTAAATTTTAGCATACAATTGTCAAAAAGAAAAACAAAACGATTCCGAGTTGAATACGTACTGTCAAGGAATAATTCGTTGGCAGATCACAGACGAAAACAATGTAACAGTTTTTTCGCTCATGCATGGAAAACAAGAAATAATTATATAGAAAAATTGGGTTTGAAACTGAGAGAAAGATGTTATAATAATAATAATAATAACAATAATAATAATAATAATAATAATAGTGCTTTGGAATGATATGCATCCTGAGCATAATACATTTACTGCTCAGAGCCTGCGAGACTATGTATCTTATCTTCGGCAAAGGGGATATGTTAGAAGACCTCAAAAGCCGGCAGAGGAACAGGAACCGCAGATACATGTAGCTGAAGAGGAGCTTCCCGTAGAACCGGAAGAGAGACTCCGAGACCGCAGGTCGCTGCACAAGACTAAGTGCCCGAAACCACAAGACCTAGCTAGAGCGGACGCAGAATTGTTAAATGCTTTAACAGAAGAAGCTGACATCTGGCGTATTAATTGCTCCGTCTACGAGGCAGCTTGGTCCGTGTCGCCCAGGGTGCCCAACAGGGACCCCTGCGTCGACAGGGCGCAACGCCGAGTGAAGAAGATGGAAGCAAAAATCCTCTCAGCAAGGCAGCAAGTATCCCGTATACAGTGTGTGTTGGAATACAGAGTAGCAGGCAGGCCATTTACGCCAAAAGTGCGCCGCATAGCCGCCAACCTGCGACGCATCCACCACACACTGAACGAAGCGCTGTTGCAGACCATCAAGCAGCAGTGCTGCGAAAGGATACGGATGCTAGTGACTGCCAAACAAAATCTAATTCGGCGGGCGAGGGGCATTCGGAAAACAAGTTGTTTTTCGAAAACCCCAGTCGCCTATTTCAGACGCCGCCGAGGATTATTGATAATCCTCCAACCGCTGAGAGGGTGGAAAACTGGAGGGGTATTTGAGAGATAACTCGTCCGCTTAACGTAAACACACCAGCCCTGGCACAGTTCGAAACCTTCGTGAGGGGGTTTCTACCACCAGAGCAACTGTGCCCACCAATAACTGTGGAGGAAGTTCGAGGTGCTCTTATGGGTGCTAAGAACTTTGCTGCCCCTGGGCCTGATGAAATTAACGCCAACTGGTGGAAGAAATTTCGGTCAACCCATGAGGCCCTAGCCCGAATTTTTAACTCCTGGGTTAATGAGGGGCAGCCAATCCCTTCCTGGTTTATTGAGGGGCGAACCGTCCTACTCCCCAAGAACGGAGACTTATCCGTCCCAAAGAACTACCGCCCGATAACATGTTTAAACGCTTGTTACAGGATTTTTACGCGACTCTTGTACCAGCGGATACTCCAAGCCATGGGTCCCGTGTTTAGTGAAGTGTACGAGCAGCGAGGGTCAAAGAAAGGCGTAGCAGGCTGCAAGGAGAATCTACTAATAGACCGATGTGTCACACAAGACTCCTTCCAGTACAAGCGAAACCTTTTGATGACCTGGATAGATTATCGCAAGGCCTTTGACACAACTTCTCATGAACTTATTATTCACCTTTTGAGATGCCTTGCGGTACCGGATCCTATAGCGAGATGCATTTCAGGAATGATGCCACTTTGGAAGACCCGATTTACCATAATCACGGGTAACACAAGGGTGTCGACTGAATTGGTATCGTTCCGCCGGGGAGTGTTTCAGGGAGATTCTCTAAGCCCACTCCTCTTTTACGTCTCGCTACTTCCGTTGTCCGTTGCTTTGCGGAACACAAAGGGATACATGTGCGGTGCTCCTGGCCGTAGAACACATAGGGTTACCCACCTTTTTTATATGGATGACCTTAAGTTTTACGCGTCGACGAAGAGAGATCTTGACCAAGCTCTTCGGATAGTGCAGGCGTATACTCATGCGATTGGAATGGAGTTCGGGTTGGATAAGTGTGCGACGGTTCAGCTTAAGAAAGGACGCCATGCGGATCACGCCGAGGACGCGCAACTTGTAGATGGGAGCATCCTACGCCATCTGGATGCCGGAGAGACCTATACCTATCTGGGTGTTCCCCAGGGACACATCCGTGATAGTGTCGCAGTAAAAGGGTCTCTCCGCGACAAGTATCAGCAGCGACTAAGACAAATCTGGAGTTCAGAGCTGTCTGGAAAGAACAAAGTTGCTGCTACAAATATGCTTGCCGTCCCACTACTCACTTACTCTTTTGGGGTAATAAAGTGGAACGTGAACGAGTTGCGCAAAATCGACATGAAAACCCGCAAGATGACGACGCGATATCGCAGCCATCACCGTAAGGCGTCTGTCCAACGGCTTTACTTCCCACGTTATTGGGGAGGACGTGGACTATTAAGTTTGGAGTGTTTACATAGACGGTTGGTCCTAAGTACCGCGTGCGAGGTAATCAGAAATGAGGATCCCCTGCTATGCATGGTGCGTAACCATGAAACGGTTGGGGTGGGGGCATTTCTTTTTAAAGCAGCACAAAGGGCATCGGATGAGCTTCAAATAGTTTTTGACAAGAGTCGGCGGCAGGAAAACTCCATTACAGATTTGACCAGCCAAAGACTTAAAACCACCTTAAAGAGTGCAGAGGTAGACTACTTAATGCGTCTACATATGGATAAGCCATTGCACAGTGTTTTCTTTAAAACCATCGAAAACACTGGCTTATCCACAAAGTTAAGCTTTGCATTCTTAAGGTCTGGTGCATTAAAGTCGGAAACTGAGGGGTTCATCGTTGCTTGCCAAGATGGAGTCATCAACACTTTGGAACATCGAAGTCGCGTGATGGGTATCAGGTTCTTGATACAAGTTGTAGGGCCTGTCATAGGGGGCCGGAGAGCCTATATCATTTGCTGTCTGCTTGCGGGCGGTATGCGGTCTCGGCATATATCCATCGACACAATGCGGCGTTACGGGTGCTGTATTACCACCTAAGGCACTCGTACGGTGTTGATGATACTCCAGTGTTGCCATATGTCCCCTCTGATATTCCGTCCGTAGTGGAGAATGATAGAACCAGAATTTACTGGAATTTCGCATTCCCCACTCTCCGGCTTGTAAACGCTAACAAGCCGGATATAGTACTTCTTGACAAGAATGATAAAATTATGCGTAAAAGTAAGAAAAAAAACAAAGCAAAAACAAGTACGAGCTCATAATATTTTTAGTTAGCATTCTGGTCATCCATTAGTTTTTTAAGAATTTGATTCCTAAACGATTGTTTAGAACTTAGATTTATGAAGTTTTCTAGTAATTTGTTTCACACACTTACAATTTGATAGGAAAGAATTGTATGAAGGCTTGACAAATTAAATTAACTTTCCGGATTTTTCTTTTTTTTTTGTTTAAATGATTGATGCTATTTTTTCCTTGTATCTTTTATCACAACTTTTTGTGTATAAGTAAATATAATTTAAGAATAAGAATAAGAAACTCATCGGATGAGTTGGAGTTAGTTCGTGTCCTCGTAGTTCAGAAGTTAGGTTATGGTTTTGGAACCTATTTTATTTGTTAAACCATAAGGTGCCTTGTTTTTTGTTTTTTTCATCATTTAATGATGAGCCTTTTCACGAAAAAAACGCATAAATGCAGCTACCTATGACAAAAATAATGTAAGTATATGATTAGGACCAGAAGAAAAGAAATGATGCACAAATACAATTTTTATTGCAAAAATGTATGCAAAAATAATATTACCCCAAATGTCACCCATCAAAAAAACTTATAAAAAAAGCAGGCTCTGATATCTTTGTGTCATCAGGTGGGCGGAGCAAAAAATTACTAGATGGTGTTTATTCTAGAGACCGTGGGGTCAATTAATGGCGATCGAATGAGAATTTGGATATGCACTCGTCAAAAATCGCTATACTTCCCTATGATTTCCATGTGCCAACCTCGCCAGCCAGTTTTTCCGTTACAGTACCCAAGCGAATATTTACAAGTCACTCTCAATTATAGTTTAACGATGCATTGTTCTGACTCTCGCCTTAAGGTTGAGGAAGAAGTGTCATGTCTTACATGTCATACGTATGGCAAAAATCAAGGTATATTATATTCACAGTTCTCCAAAACTACATACTCAAGAAAGCAAATTAATAGCTATTTTTTGTGGGGCATTTTTGGGGACAGTCCTAATATTTTTGTACGATATCCTTTTTTTAATACAGAATTTGAAATTCTTATAAAATTTGCTTTGTAAAGATAAAGTAAAGTAAAGTAAAGTAGTTCTTTATTTTCCTCTTTGACAATTTAAAAATTGTATGGAACACGTCAATATTATTTACAAGTCAAACAATTTTAGTATAGCAATGTACACATTGCCTAGTCATTTAGAATTTTTGCCAATAAAATTAACATTATTACCAAAAAGAAAAAATACAAAAAACGCTTAGTATACATGTATAAAAAATACAGTATCCTAATAATATATAAATTTCACTAAACAAGACAGAACATTATATCAACAAAATAGAACACAATATTAGATTAAAATTTAAAAAAAATGTTAAATTATGTTTAAAAAGTATTCGTCCAATGAATAAAATACTTTTTTAATTTGTTTTTAAATGGAGTGTCGGGTATTTTTATTTCAGTTGGTAAATGTGTGTCTCGTAACCTCAATCCTAAATTACTATTTCTATATGGAATTACATAATTATTTCTATTTCTGGTATTTCTACTATGTCCGTCAAAAGATTTAATATAGTTATTTTTGTTTTTATAAAAATAGACTGACATTTCAAACACTAATATATCAAACACTGTTATTATTTTTAGCGATCTAAAAAAAAACAATACTTCTTACTACTCTCTTCTGTGCAATAAAGACTTCGAAAGCTGTTGGTGTTGAATCCCAAAAACATATACCATATCGCAAAATACTATCCCCTTTACCATAATAAACCAAAGTTAATTGTTTTAATGAAAGGACATATTTTAGATTTTTAAAAAGATAACAAAATCTGAGATAATTTGTTTTCTCAACGTTAAGAAAAAGAGAATTGTTTGAGATATTTATAACCATTTCCTTACTATTTTCCTTATTTTTCTTATCGTTTAACTCTTTTACAATATTCCAAACACACTTAGAGATATTTTCTGACCTATCCACTTGCCTTTGATAATACTCGTTTTTGCCCTTTTTAACCAATAATGAATGTTTCTTTTTTTCATGTTTATGTGTATCCGAATGGCTAGCATTTTGTTTTTGAATAAAAAATAATGATCTTAACGTATTACTTGATATTTTCAAGTCATTTGTGATCCACCCAGCCCCCTGACGAAAATAAAATTTTTTAAGGGGAAAGTGTTTCTCATAATAAAATAAAAAAATTTCATGAAACCTGTCAAAAGCTTTTTGAATGAACTAAAATCTCTTTTAAAAATTACTTGTTGTTGGGATTTTTCCATACTTAATGGTAAGTTATCCCCCATATCATATGGTTCCAATATCTAGTTTTCGAGATACCTGCAACCAAAGTCTGCAAATTTTAATTTTTAAAAGCGATTATCTCACAAACTAACAAAGGTACCCCAGGATGTGTCACTTCAAAGGATAGTTCAGTTCAACCAATTCTGATATTTATTTGACTCCATAAAGTATGGATATCACATGCCCCGATTTGAACGTCATTTCGAGGGTCACTGATAGAAAAAAAAAGAATATCTATTCTGTAACAGTTATTTCATTGGCAGGGGGGGGGTTAAGGATAAATAATTTAAAAAAATTGAAGTTAAAATGTGACCATAATTGATACAAAGAAACAGTTGCTTACAAGCGCGGACTTAGGTGTTAACCAAATTTAAAATTGTTTATTTATCCAAAATTTGACGTCAAAACCATAGTTCAATGCGCCGCAGGCAAATTTTTGACTTAAAATTAAACTGAAATCGTAAATATTGATGGGGTTTTGGGAATTCGAGTTGATTATCTACCCTTACTTTTTTTGTAAAAATGCTAAAATGCGCCGCAGGGAAAAATTTTCGCAAAAATGACACTTAAAATGCCATTTTTCACAACAAAGCATTTTGATGGTGATCCAAATTAAAAACAAGTAAAAAATCAAACATTTTTATAGCGCTCATGAACAAACGAATTCGTAAAAATGAAAATTTTGCAACTTTTTTTAAAGATTTTTGTTAAAAATTCCAGCCTCATGTATTTTATTCCCTATATATTTTATTTCTGCTGTTATTTGATTATGCCAATTGTATGTAATCAGGCTTCTCGGGGCGGGGGGGGGGGGGTTAACCCCAAAACCCCGCCCTCCGAGTCCCACTGGTTATTTGTAAAATATTTAAAGTCACGGCGGTTAGGTCAAAAAACTAACGCAAAAATCTACTTACAATTCCACCACAAAGAAAATACCAAGTATATCCTCTAATGTGATTCCATTCACCTACGAAGGAAGATGGATGTGTACAAATCACAAAAACTTTACTAAAAGGTGTTTTTTTCTTCGGAGAGCCTAGAAAAAACGATGAAAAATTCCGCGCTACCTTTGGATCTTTCTCCAATCTTCGATCCAATTTATATTCTTCACATTTTTTGAAGTCTTTAAAGTGCAATTTATCGACCTTTACGTACACTTTCCTTTGACGTAAAATTTATTGTTTCTTGGAGGTAGTTCATTTTCTAAATGATTCTCGTTCTTAGCGTACCTTAAGTTCTTATATTTAATCAAAAGGCAAATTTTTCTAGGATAAGTCTATTAAAAAAATTAATATTTGTTTATTGATATTATATTAAACAAAAATAAAATGGTGCTTTTTTTAAAGCGTAGTTTTGAAACTTCTGATTTATATTTAAAAACACAAAGAACATTTTTTTCAATCCCTGACGCGAATGCAGAGTGTTTTAAATTTTTGATCATTTTCGTGTTTTTTATTTAAAAAATATGCTTAATAATATATCATGTCGATGAAAAAAAGTTTCCTTAAAGTATTCTTTAGGTTTAATCAAAAACTAAAGTAAAAATAAAGTGAGCCATATTTGCCTCGATACCTTATTATTCTTTTGAAATTTTTGCATACGGCATTATTTTCGTTAACGAGCGAGTTAAGGCTGACTCGAGCAAAGATCTTTAAAATGTGAGTTAAAGTTAGTTCCGGGGTAATTACGGCCTCAAGGTACCGGTGAGTTATCTTGCCCCCAGGGTTAACTTAAGAGTTTTTTTTTGTACTGGGACTTTTCCATCCATTCTAGGATCAATGCCCAGTGTTGCCAAAGTGCGAGCCAAGTGTAAAATTTTTTGGGGCAAACAAAAAATATCCATGCACCTAGCCGAGTTAATTTAACTCGCTGGTAACCCGCTATTGAGAAACCGGCTCTAAGTCTACTAAAATTACACCTTTGCTTCCTGCTTGCCGCGATATTTTTCTCCTTTTTGTCCCTTCCTTTTATTGCATTTAAGTCAAGATAGACGCTTCTAATTAGTCGCAAGAATATGCATCAATTTTTCGTCAGTTGTGTCCTCCTTGGGCAGGGAAATAGGGAATGGATATCCCAACCGTCCAATCTAAAAAACTAGAGATAACGATGCGATTGACAGTTTCATAGCAAAAAAGGCATAAGGGTTAGGAAAACGTCACTTTTTCTATGTTCGACAATTTTTTTTTTAATTTTGAGTGATTACGCTGATGTTTTTGTTTGTCGGTTTATTCGACAGATGGCGCACACAGGTACTACGTCTCCTCGGATTACAAACTTTTTGTTTTAAATTCGAGAGGTGTGCATGGTGCCTGTGTAGCTTCAACTGCCAGGTACAATCCTATGACTCTCTGATGATTCCTAATAAGGATGAAACAGTTCTGTAGATGTCTGGATTCTCTATTAGACATTGGAGGCCTGGTCGTAATGAAGTGAGAAACAAAAACGCTTTGTCCGATATGCCACAAGTGTTACTTTAAATTAAAAATAAAGACAGTGTGGCTTGTTTGGTTAAGTGTACCAATATTCGATCAAAATTGGAGGACAATTTACACTTTTTTGCTAAGTATGCTATTCTTTTAGGTTAAAGCCAGTGATAATTTTTCTATTAAGTTTAAATGGAACAATTTATTAGATATTTTAGAGAAAAAACTCAAAAAAAGGCCAAGAAATACCAACTTTCAAAAGTAAACAACACAAAAAAAAAAGTAAAGAAAAAAGTAGGGTTAAACGTCAAGTCGGAGCAGAGATCAAATTTACCCAGAGAATATAAATTTACCTAACCGTCTGCCACTTTTTCTTGGGCAGCATCTCTCTATCATATATCCTTATCTATCCAATACTAACACCTAACTCCTTTTTGGTGGTAATTAAAATCCGTTAAAGATAGCAAATTAAATCGGTGCAAGTATGGGAAAGCGTAATCGGATTGAAATTGATTACCAATCAGATAATGTGTCGATCTGATCGAGCCTATCTTGAACAATTTTTTTCTGTGCAAAAATTCGCTGTTTATGTCTCTAAGAAAGAACTGTGTCCTGGTTGAAGGACCAGAGAAATCATGGGACGGTAGAAGACGTTGGTTGTTGATTAAACAGTTCTACAACCTTACTTTTATTAGGATTAAGTGTTTTTCATCCTTTTAGTTTAACTGGATCACTGGCGCCTTTTTGATATACCTTCGACAGGAACAAATAGCTTGCATGTGACGCTAAAACAATCTGGAAAACTTCACTTTGATGATATTGTAATCTTTAAAGTCAAAAACTCTTTGTGGTGCGTGGCGTACTGCACTTTGTTTAGTATTGAAACCGTGGCACTTAATTATTCGTTTATAAAATTAAAATATTAATGCATATTAAACCTATAGTTTTAGCTGAACTATTTTTTGTAACGTAAATCAGGGGCGTACGCAGCAATGGTTCCTGGGGAGGAGCTGAGTAACAGAATAATCTTATAACTATTTTATTAAGGATTTTTGGGGAAAATCCTTGTGAAAATTTGATCTCTAGAAGTTGATATTCAATGGCTCTGGAAGGAGGAAAGCGGCTTGAGCAATAGCAATAAAAATTTAGGCGGGTCTTATTTGGCCCAGTAGGTAGGTACTGGATCTCAGTGGGATTTGTACACCGTAGTTTACACCTGAAGACGATTAGAGATTGTACTGATCAAAACGTCGGGTATAAATAAAATATAGACAATAGAAGTCCGAAATACAGAATTAATTTCACCGGTGAAGTATGTTATTGGGATAGTTCCTGAGGGCATTTTGTCTCATGGACACAGTTGCCGATATGTAATAAGTTTAGCCTGAGCATATTAATATTATGCTTATGATCGCCGATTTCAACACAAAAAAGATTAGTTCTTACTAAAATATTCAAGCTGAATTTTAAGGACATATATTTTGATATCTGTCAAAATGACAAATAAATTATTTTTTAATTTTACAAAAAAATCTATACTTTGTTTTTACATTGTTGAGGTTATCAAACTGTAACAAAAAGGGACAGTTGTCTTTACTGTCATTTACTGTCATGAGGAAAACTACTGGTGAGATGACATATTATTACGAGTGGGGACTCAAACTCTACTAAAATGTCATTTATTCTAAATAATTGATGAATTTTGAGTTTTTAACAAGTGTCAAAATAAATGACATTTTTGAGTTCAACGACCTCGATTTAGTTCAAGTCCTTACTCGTAAATATATGTAATGACAGTGAATGGCAGTTTAAACAGCTGTAACTTTTTTTTATGGTTTCCAATTCGATATCCGTAACAAACTACAAACACAGTATGGTTTGAGGAAAAGTAAAAATTCACAAATTATTTATTTTCCATTTTGCCAGAATTTGACAGATGTCAAAATAAATGTCATTTTTAATTGCACAGAAAAATTTCTTGATAACCAATTTAAAAAAAATTGAGCTTTTATGTAAATATATCGAGATTCTAAATTCACATTTACCTTATCTTTTATTTAAAAACTCTTTAGCTGTACCAAGACTGTCATATATTTTAAGATCTTCACCATGTTGGAAAGCTGAAACTTCTCTTTTAAAAATTAATTATCTCTTTACAGTTAGATGTGGAGGACTTGGTATTCGTAATGTTAAAAATTTAAGTGTTTCTACATTTTTGGGCTCAGTCAACGATACTGAATCAATAATTTCTTCAATTCTTCCAAAATACATTCTTAAAGAAAATTATTACGACTTTGAATTTGCCATGAAGAGCTGGTTTATACTCTGTAATTTACATTATTTTCCGTCTCTTGGCCCCAAAACTCAAACACAATTTGACAATTTTCTCTGTGAAAATATAATTTTAAATAAAATTCAAAATTCAGTAGATAGAAAATCAAAAGCTCGCTTTCTAGCTCATCAAGCAACAAAAAAGCAATGCCTGGCTTGGCGCCCTTCCTTCTTCTCCACTTTCGTATTTCTGTGGCTCTTCGTTTGAGTAAACCGGTGTGTAAACAACATACCTGCACTTGCGGACAATTGGTTGACATTTTGAGCCATCACGGTCTGTGCTGTTCCAATAGTGCTGGTAGGTTGTCTCGCAATCGATTCCTAAACGACATCATTCATCGGTGTTTGGCTTAAGCAGATACACCAAATATGTTGGAAGCAACTAGTGTATGTAGGAGTGATGGAAAACGAGCAAATGGTTTAACATATTTTCCATGGAGAGAGGGAAAACAACTCGTTTGGGATGCAACCTGTCGGGAGACTTTGGCAGATAGTTATATATCTAGACCGAGCGCCAAGGAAGGTGAAGCTGCCTATCTTGGTGAATAACAAAAGAGATGCAAGTATAAAGAGTTAGTGAATAGGTTCATTTTTGTACCCCTAAGTGTGGAGACCTTGGGACCTTGGGGTGATGATGAAAAGGGTCTGGTCAGTGAGATCTCTACAAGAATAAAAAATTCTGGCGGAGAGTCACTGACCAGGAGTTTCATTGTCCGTCTGATTAGCTTGGCCTCGGAACCCTCCCAGACCAGAATGGCTCGAAAGAGGGTTTTTATTTAACGAATTAGTTATTGTTATTTATTTTGTAACTTTTTAAATATACTATTTTAAAAATTTAGTAAGAATTAATGTTTGTATGTACATATCGACACCTAAGCCCATGAGACAAAAATACTCTCAGGGTCTATCTCAATAACATACTTAAACGGCGTTCAAATCCCACTTAGATCCAGTTTCCATTTAAAATGTCCGTAGTTCTTTCGTCGCATCTAAAAACGCATTCCAGCCACCTTCTCTCGCATCTCTGGTTCAGGAGTTTTATTTCTTAAACTGGCGCAAACAATTTATGTCGCGGTAATAAAAAGTCAACTCTAGACAATATATATTGGGTAATTTAAAAACATGTTCTGCAAAAGAGCAGTTTTTAACGGCTTTTATCGCTTACTTTAAATGGCGAAAAAGTGTGGGAAAAACTAACTTTAAACTATCAATTACCTCTTTTATTGTTTGGTACAAAAAAAAACAAAGAATCAAAAAATTGAGTTATATTTCCACCTAATCTAGTTTGTATGTTTCTCAGAGAAGTTAGAGGCAAAAGCCATTTTGATTTTATTTGTGGTTGTTTGCTAAAATGTAACCTTTTTTGTTTTTTTTACCTTGTTTGGCTTTTTGCTGGGTTCTGCTACTTAAAAGTCTTATTAGTCCATCGTAGGGGACTATTAAAATCGTGAAATTTTGACTTTTTTTAATTTTATCAAAAATGAGTTACCAGGTTCTAAGACACCTTAATCGACGAAAAAAAAAGTTGTCTGTCGTTCTGTCGGTTTGTTGTCTGTCTCTATACACGATAACTCAAGAACGCCTTAATCAATTTTAACGAAATATGCTACAGATCTCTTATATCGACTGACCATGAACTGATTAACTTTTGGATGGGGTGGTGGGGGGTTGAAAGGGGGAAAACGGGGCTAAATTATTTTTAAAAAATGTAACTTTAGAACAAAATCAAGTAGCGATATACGGTTATCCAAGTTACCTGATACGGAGTTGTCCTGGCGTGTTAATATTTCCAGTAGGATTATGCTCCTAAGGTAATTAAAACCAAAAAAGAAGTTAAAAAACCCCCAAATCAGTTACCTCAACCGAAAAAAAACTAAAAAACAAAATATCAAAAGATCTTGGGTGGAAATAACTATATATATATTATATAAATAATTTTTTTTTTGTTTTAATTACCTTAGGAGCATAATCCTACTGGAAATATTAACACGTTAGGACGAATCCGTATCAGGTAACCTGGATAAGTACCAGTGAAGAAGGATGCCTATTTGTGAGTGATTCAAAGTTGGAAATCAAAGTGTATGATGGTGTTTAATGATGTATGGTGGCGGGTGACCAGTGAAACCACTGATGAGCCCACGCTGGTTACCCAGGGCGAAACATCGCTTAATCATTTCTCTTTTCGCTTTGGTCCTTTGTGTGTTTCTTGTGGGATGCTCATCCAAGTTTTAATTTTCGTTATTTCCACCCAAGATCTTTTGATCTTTTTTTAAAAAAAAAATTGTTACTTGGGCAATTACTACGTTTTCACGTGGAATTCCATACGTTTTCAATACGATTGACTTTGATTTGAACGCGTTTTGAACACGATTTGAGCTTTTGACATTTGCCTGATGTATTTTGAGGTTAGTTTTTGCCAATTTTACTTCTTTGTTTGCCTTTTGAAAGCCACTAAGTTTACAGCACAAAAATATAATTAAAATATTGGAAGTGCTAACAGCTTATTATTGTTGAACTTATGCAGGGCCTTCAAAAAAAAAAGTTTGATTCGCCGCGTTTTTATGGAAGGTTTGAAAGTTAATCGTATTAAAAACGAGTTCCACGTGAAATCGTTTTGTCCTATTTTTCTTTGGGACCGGCTGTACATCCGACTAGTCTCTTTCTTCCTTTTTATTGTATTGAGTTTTCTGCTTTCTCAAAGGCTTGTAAACTCCCCAAGAATTCTATTTTATCTCAATTATTCCAATTCTTATCTCCCCTAATGTTTTACTGCTGCTTTAAACTCTCTTGTTTTACCGGATGAACAACATGCATTTAATTGAATATGTTTATTTTAGTCTTTGCAACATTTATTATCCAATATAAAACATTTGATACGACAGGTATACGGCCTCAATTACTTTATCTTAGGCAATTTCAAGCGGTTATACCAATAAATACCGCTCATCGTTTGACACAATTCCTTAGCATATCCTTGTTTTTCTTCAGGATTTTCTATGCACATGCTAAGGATGACAAGTTGCTATAGTAACATTTATTATCCAATATAAAACATTTGATACGACAGGGATACGGACTCAATTACTTTATCTTAAGCAATTTCAAGCGGTTATACCAATAAATACCGCTCATCGTTTGACACAAATTTATCGTTTAAAATTAAGGCAATTTTTTTAATTCTGCAGGATTTAAATATTTTAGACAATTTTAAGTTGGTACACAATTTTTAATAATAAAAAATTATAAAAGCTATATAAAGTTTCTGGTTTTATATAAACATTTTTGGTGTACTTTATTAATAATATAAACGGTAAACATTTATGTAAAATAGAGTTGTTTATAATTAACTCTGTGTTTCGGACTTCCATTGTCTATATTTTATTTATACACGACGTTTCGATCAGTACAATCTCTGATCGTCTTCAGGTGCAAACTACAATCAATTCCTAAGGCTACGTACTTATATACTGTGAGAAATCACTCAACCTTAAAGTTTAAGAAGTTGGCTCCGCCCAAGGAGGGGTTTCCAAATATTTGGGATTTCACCACTTGGTTTACTGAAAATACCCCGATTCTGCCCTATTCTGACCTATTAAGCATACCTCTAATATAAGCAAGACAGAGGAAATCGCGTTGAAGAATCTTCAAAAGGACAAATCAGTTAAAATAAAGAGTAGCGGAAAACTTTAATATTAAAACAGCTTTTAAATCTAGTAATACAATTCGAAGCCTTCTTAGGAAAACAAAACCGGAGAACAAACAAAATAGGGAATGCATTTACCAAGTTCCTTGTGAGTGTGGTGAATCATACATAGGCGAAACTAAAAGACCACTATCTGTTAGGCTTAAGGAACATCAGACGAATACCCAAAAAGGTGAAACAACGAAATCAGGAATCGCCGAACATGCATGGTCAAAACAACACCGAATGAAGTGGGCAGAAGCAAAGGTTTTGCACAAGGAGTCACACTGGAAGAATTTTTTGAAGCTGCCTTTATTGGGAAGAATCAGGGTATTTTCAGTAAACCAAGTGTTGAAATCCCAAATATTTGGAAGCCCCTCCTTGGGCGGAGCCAACTTCTTAAACTTCAAGGTTTAGTGATTTCTCACAGTATATAAGTACGTAGCCTTAGGAATTGATTGTAGTTTGCACCTGAAGACGATTAGAGATTGTACTGATCGAAACATCGTCGTGTATAAATAAAAAAATGGAAGTCCGAAACACAGAGTTAATTTCAAACACATCATTGTCTCAAACTTTCAAACAGAGTTGTTTATATTATATTATAACCAAATTAATTAGAACTTATAGATGCCGACTAAAAAGAAGTTTTTGAATAATAATAAAAGTAATTTCAACTTACCTAGAGACAGTTGTCAAAAAATTGTCAAGTTAAAAAGGGCAATTATCTAACAATTAATTCTTTTTTTGCATTTCTACGCCAAACATTAAAAAAGTTAGGTTCATTCATATCGGGTCAACCATCAATAAACACCGTTCTCAACTAAAAAACCAGTGTTCTTTAGCCTTTCTACTACAAACTAATACTACTACAAAAATAATATGGCCGATCGGAAAATCGCTTTGTTTACTTTGCTGACTTTGACAATTTGTTAGACAGCCCTATATGACCGATATAGTAGGCTATAGGATTCTAAATCTAAAAAGAGTTAATTTAAATTTAGTTGAGCAGGTGTTGCATCAATAGATGATCTCATAAATCTCCCTTTTCCTTTTGACATTTATCTTATAGTCAAATAACCGATACAGCTGATTTCTATTGGTACCCCAAGAGTTACCAGCCGGTATGGTCCGCTTGAAAACGACTCCTTAAGTTTTTTTTATCCATTAAAATAGCTGAAGACATAATTTCGTGCTTGATGCAAGAAAATTGCCTGGTTTCGCGAATTTAACACAGAAAATAAAATTTAAAAATCCGGTTTAGCGGCTTTTTTCGTTCGAAATAAAACAACCTTTATTTCTTTACTTGCAAGTGTGTACAAATATATGCTGGCGGGACAAACAGAAAACTTGGAGGTATCGGTTTGACTCCTGAGTATAAACCATAGGTTCGTATATACATAAAACTATTACACTACAAAATCGAAAATTAAAAATAATTATAATCACACATTTATTTACAAAGTATTTAATACAAATATAATTTAAAGTTATTTATGTAACAAAATCAGTCTTATTCTGATTTAAATTTTTATATAAAATTCAACTTTTTTGAGGTTGGCGTGAAAATACAGCAAATTTATAAATTGATTGATGATAATTGAAAAATTATTTTGTTTTACACTTTTTACTGTATTTTTTTAAAACTGTTTTTATATTTTAGTGGTGAATGGTTTAATGTAGGTACTTTCGGCTTTTTTAATATGCCCCATCAACGAGGATATAAGGCCTAATCTTATATTATAGATTTTTTTAAAGTTTTCTCTGTAAAATGGCATTACTGTAAAATAATATTATAACTTTTAAGAGCATCTGACCAACCTTAAGCTCTTAAAACACGATATGAATAGCAAATAAGCTATATAAGCACATAATAATATACCGGTTTTTATTTTATGGAACCGTATTGTATGTAAAACAGGCCTTTTTAACATCATATTTAGATAACATGCTGGTGGAGAATACCTGACAATGCCTCTGACGTAAGACAGAGTAAGTCTACTTTAATTATTAGGTATAACTGAAACCATCAAATTTGAAAAGAAGAAATCATAAATAAATAGATCAAACAAATAAATTCTAGCTCAGTTGCTTGCCCGCTTTTTTTGGTTTGTGTAGATTTTGTTACTTAGGCAAATACCACTTTGTCCTATTTCATATATAAAACCCTCCCAACCCCGCTCATATGTCATTTGTCAAAAAACTATACTAATATCGGTAAAAAGAGGCAATTAAATATTTAAACGCATCGGTACCCAGCAAACACAATTCATCGGCATCGAATCGGGCCAATGTCGACAACGTCGGCAGTGTGTCGGCATCGGCGACTACACTCTGGCCCGATGTTGGTCAGATTGCGATTTTCAGTTTTCGGTCAATAATCGGCAACTGACGGAGGTCCACATTACTACAGTCGACTTTATGCCGACACCACTTTAGGACCGACGATGGTCCGATTGGAAATCGATCGAATAGTCGACTATATGCCGAAGTCCTTTTTATTTGCTTTAGGGCCGACGACGGTCCGATTGGAACTTTGTTTAGTCGATCAAGAATAGGCAACTGACGATGGCCCGATTTACTATAGTCGACATTATGCCAACGCAAACCTTATCTGCTTTAAGACCGACGACGGTCCGATTGGAACTTTGTTTAATCGGACGAGAATCGGCAACTGACGATGGCCCGATTTACCATAGTCGACATTATGCCAATGCAAACCTTATCTGCTTTAGGGCCGATGATGGTCCGATTGGAACTTTGTTTAATCGGTCGAGAATCGGCAACTGACGATGGCCCGATTTTCTATAGTCGACTTTATGCCGACGACCACTTTATCTGCTGTAGGGTCGACGATGATCCGATTGGAACTTTGTTTGATTGGTCAAGAATCGGCGACCGACGATGGTCCGATTACGTCACCTTAACACTTTTAAACTGCTTAATGGTTTCTTCCTAGTATGTAGTGATGGCGCTAATGTCACTATGTTCCCTGTACAGTGGAAGATAATATTATATATATAATGAGTAAAGATATTTCAAAACTAGAATGCAGACTTGACAAGATGGTGGTACTTCTCTACAAGAATCACCTCTTCTGCCACTTAAACCAGCCCGACTGGTTAAGCACCCGCATTATCAAAACTTTGTAGTTTGCCAATGTCGGGCCGCTTTAAGCTACCACCGACGGACCTCCATCAATCGCCGACGTTGGACCGCTTTAGGAAACCAATGTCGGACTTGAATAGACCGTGTTTGCTGGGTATCGGTATACCTAACACGTTAAAAAGAAAGCCAAAAGACACTAAATTTTTGAATTGTTTATGCCATGTTTCGAACGAGGGCGCTTTATTCATAGTGACGGCGATGACACAAAAGCTGACAGCAATCGATGCGTACGAAGTGATGAACGTATCGTTACGTCTATCCCAAAGCGGACCTCGTTCGAAACATGGCATAAACAAGTCCAAACTGTAGCGTCTTTTGGCTTTCTTTTGAACGTGTTAGGTATACTGATACCGATGCGTTGAAATATTTACTTTAACGGTGGGATTTACTAAAAGGGTTTAGTCTATTTTAGAACGGTCCTAAGTTTAAGTGAAATTTCTGGTTTTAAGCACTTTAAACCAATTTATATTGAATAATCATCTTAATACAATCTTTTTTTGGATTTAAGAAGAAAGTTTCAATTTAGAAAAAAAGAAAATTAAAAAATTAAAACCCACGCGTGGTTTAAATAGTAAACACTCTGTAGAATAAATTAAAATTGGGGTTATATGTCACTCTAATTAAAACTTACCGTTGTTAATTAATTTTTCCAATTAATATCTGATGTCACACAAAGAATTAGATTGGTAATAATAAAATAAGGAGTAGATTAATTTTGTATTTATTTAAAAGGTGTTTTTATTTATGAAATGTATTAAAAAATTTAAATGCAAATTTTGTTCACATTTCTGTCACTGTCGAAATGTCAGTTTAAAAATATTAGCGCTGCGTTCAATCACAAACAGCGAGTTCGGATCTTTTACCTCTGCTTGCACCTTAGCTTGCACCAACCTCTACTGATGAAAGCTACAGCTTTAAAATGAGTGGGCTTTGAGTAAGGAAAGTTTTCTTGACTGTGCTTTTGGATAACTTCAATGTTTTAATTTCAGTTTGTAAATAAATTAACATAGTTGTTTTGGGTTTTTTTGTTTGGTACATTTTTCGTGCATAATCAGTGACCTTCACTTAAGTTTGTTTTAACACGTAGTGTCCTCATAAATATATTTTTTGTGCTGAAAATGGGCTCAAAATATGGCGTTTTTCTGGACAAAATTGGAGGTGTTTTATTGATTAATGAACAACTTGGGATTTTAAATAAGGTAAATTAATCCTTCCAAAAACGGTTACTTAGGAAAGTTATGAACGAACTTATTATCAATTGCCACAAAATAATTCTTTCTGGAGGTTATAAATTTAAACCTCAAACACAGATTATTAAGCTATTATGTGCCAAAACTTTGGCGTATTCACCATTTGCCATTTTGAAACCTGTCAAAAATAATTAGTTTTAGGGGATTTTCTTCTAAAATATGGTATTTATTTTGACAGAAAAGCAGTTTTTCAGTGGTATTTAGCAATAAAAATACAAAATAATCAATAACTTTGTGTCTTTTCTGTATGGGTAAGTGTTTTTTGGAAATTGGTACCCCCACAGGTGTAAATATTTAGACCTGTGGGGGTACTATTTTAGATCTTAATAAATCTCACTGGATGTGTCTATTTAGAATAGCAATACTCAGCATAAGTCGCGGCCCAATTGACAGGTATTAAGTTTTTTAAGCGTACAACCTATCGCCGACCGAAAGAAAAGTTCTTTTCAGCATCATCTTTAAAATGAAGTCCATCCTCCAAAAAATTCGGACTTCTTGGCTACATAAATTACCAAATAAAATATTTGCATAACACCTGTCAATTGCGCTTTGGCTGGCGAGGTATTCTAAATGACCCTTTAGACAAACTACATGAGGTAAAACTCCAGGAAGCGAGTTTTCGACTGCGACAGACCAATTGTTCCGGTATTTTTTGAATTTGAGCTCTCTTATTGGCTCCCGCTTATAGGGTTATCTGACAGCCAATCAGAAAGCTCAAATTCAAAAAATAACAAAAAAATTTCTGGGCCGCAAAGGGGCTACGTGGAGTAGTTCATCCATATACATACCTAATTTAGCTTAAATATGACGCTTTACCCGAGCCAAACTTGTAGGCAAAATCTAAAATCTAGCCAGCCATAAAATTACCAAGAAAAAGACATTGGCTTAGCTCCAGCCTTTTGCACATGCGCGAAAATTTATCGAACCAACGGATTTCGGTCTGTGTCGGTCGGCTTCGCGACTACGTCATGCATCTTCAATCAAGGCGATTGTGTTTTTATGTGCACTTCGCGTATTTTTCACTGTTAAAAATTCTAAAACAGCAAGTTAAAAGAGGCCGTTGCGCAAAAAAGACATGCCGTGTTTATGGGGAACATCGTACAACGAAAGAGGAGCGATACTATCGGTGGAAAAGGTCCATAGGTTGGTAGCTTCTTTGTTTTGAAGGGCTGCACTTAAATATCACTGGGATAATGTTTCCTCCTCAGTGGCACACATTTATATGTTATTCTTCGAAAAAAACTGCAAAAATTCAGAATTTTTGAGAATGGTAAACAAATAAATTCGGGTCTTAGCCCAACGAGATTATAGAGAGAGATGTTAAGAAAATAAGAGAGAAAGTAGAGGGACATCTTGTTTAGAACTTCGTGCATGCTGAAAGCATTCGAAGAGCTAATAGGTATATGAGCTCTTCTAAAGCCGCGTACACATCTGCGCATTCGGACCGAATGGGCAAGGCGAGCGCGAATGAGCATTCAAATGTGGACGATTGAGCAACGTGCGCCGAACAGGCTCAGCCCGATCCAAATTTTGTCGGTACATCAAAGTGAGCGTGTGCGGCGAACGCGCTCAGAGCTGCTCAGTGTGGACGGCGTTAAATAGAAGTTACGCGATAAGGACGATGGATCTCACCCGAGCCCAGTGTTTGGAAATGATCGACTTGTACCATCAGAGGCCGATATTATGGAATCCTCGACATCCTAGTTATTTTAACAAGGTGAAGAAGGATGATGTTTGGCGAGAGATCGCAGAGACATGTGGTAGATATTGTCATGAATATAATTATTCATGTATTAAAACAATACTTCATAGAAACGTAGTCACACACCTTAGCATCGACGCACGCTACGTTATGAGATAAACCGCTGACTCGACGAGATTTCGGATATAAATCATAGAAAAAAAATTGGGTTCGGTCTGTCTGGCAGACCAGAATGTTATCTGCTGTATTGTGCTACGGAACTAATTATGACCTTGGCGCCCGACATAGAAATAGTTCAGTGAAACACAAATAGATGGAGAACCACACCTGATAACCACAAAAATTAATACTACAAAAGAATATTGATTTTTAAATAAAAAATCAATATTACTTTACAAATGTAATGTAATATTGATTTTTCTTGGCATAGCAAAAAGGACCACAATTGCTATGTTTTCATGGGTATTGAGTTCGTTTTCAAAACTCATTGTATCTTTTTCTTTTATATAGCGTGTTCTTTATCAAGACCAAGAACACGCTATATAAAAGAAAAAGATAGAATGAGTTTTGAAAACGAACTCAATACCCATGAAAACATAGCAAATATGCCCAAAAAACAAAAAAAGTTTAAAAGATAAATCAAAAGTTGATGTTTTTGTGAATTTTTTAAACTTTTTTTGTCTTTGTGTGCACTGAACTTAAAAGACAAATTTGTACTTTTGACCCAAATGAAATGTTATGAAAAAAACATTTTGCCTTTTAATTTCATAGGTGAGGTCCTTTTACAAAACCCTTTATTGTATAGTTTCATTGAGAATTTAACTTATAAAAGGTTGGGTAAAAAGATAAAGACAGATGATAAATAAGTATTTGTAATTTAAAAAAAAATTGAAGTACATTTCCCAAATACAGGTTTAAAAACAAAACAAGGGTTCATTATATTTTTCACTGCCTTAACTCATTATTGGAGTGTTGAATACAAGAATTCCTTTATTTTTTTTACAAAGTTTAACATTTGTTATCCCTCCAATGCTAAGGGAGTAAAAAGGAGGTGAAAAATATAATAAATCGTCTGGTAAAATAAGTAAAAACTTAAAATATTACCTTATAGTAAAAATCGAGGTAAAAATTATTTAAAAAGAAGATAAATGATCTAGAAATAGTTATCGTTAAAATTATTCCACAGATAATTGTGAGGATAATTGCCTTTAGTCATAATTTAGTACACAAAATTCAATATAAAGCCTCAAGAAAGAAAACATAATTTTTTCCAAATCATTTTTGTTTGGCTTCATGAAATGCTGATTTTTTTTTATTTATCGCAATAATCTCCTCTTTTTAGACTATTAGAAAATCTTACAAATCTTATTAACTTGCTTACACCACCAGAACAAACCCCTAATAATTAACTTTATTATTGTAGTTAGTTTAGGGATTAAGAAATATAATAAAGTTTGTGTCTTGCCAAATAAAAAATTAAAGTATGTTCCTGGTTTTTTTAACTTACTGTTTTTTTACTGCAAGGCATCAATAAGTTCATTGACAACATCATTATCATGACTTATAATTAAGTTTACTCCTGCAAACTTCACAAACAGTTTTTTACTTTTCTACTTGGCAAAGCGAAAATCTTAGACAATAGCCTGTACGTCTTACCAATTGATTTAAAAATACTGAGGGAGAGAATCTTTTCTTCTAAAGTAAGTCTTCTGGCTTTAGGTTTCTGCTGCTGTACTCTAATCTGGCATATAATAAGCATTTTCTACGAGTGCTAATTTTCTCTAGAATGATTGCACATAACTGGTCGCTTACTACTATCAATAACTTTCCTATAGAAATGTCATGCTTTTGGTGTGAGATTAGCTTGTCTGGGCACATTGACTTCATTAGGAATTAAAGAGCGCCTTCTTTTAACTGTAAAAAGAAATAAAATAAACATTAGCTAATTAGTTAAAATTATAACATTTATAAATACATTAAATTTGTAAAAATGTAACTAAATCAAACAAATTGATCGTTCTCAGGGTAACCACCAGTGGGGTGTAATTTTTTTTTATAAATTTCTTACCAAATTTTCAAAATTTTATGATTTTATGACTGGTGGTCACCGTGCTTTCTCCACTGAATTTATTTTAAACCCGACATGTTTTGGAAGCTCAGGCTACCATCATCAGGAGTCCCTACCAAAGTTTTATTAAGGGAGACTAGGCCAAATTAATGGACCAGTCTTCCATATTGGAAAAAGAAAGAGAGGCTAAAACCATTGTGAAAAAAACTTTAAAATTTAAAAAACAAAATAAACATATAAATATGCAATACATTATAGTTATTTAATTATGCCATGGATAGACTTTGTGGGGAACTAAGGAAACTAAGCCTGACTTCTGTTTAAGCCTCAGTTTAAGGTAGGTACTGTAAACACTTCTAAGTACTGGGATAGTCACGTTTTTTTTAGGGAGTGTCTAAAGAGCCTGCAATTCAGCTGAATAGCGGTGAGGCTAAAGAGCCAGCAATAATTATTTATTATGTGTTTTTCATATTTTCTTTTTTTTAATTTTTTTAAATTAAATTAACCCAACTTAACCTAAACAGACTCAAACCAACTTATTAAAAGACAAAACAACACAAAAAAACACACTTTAAACTAAATTAACCCAACCTTAACCTAATTAAACAAGCCAAAAAAAGATGTAGGGGTTGTAGTGTGTTTTTTTTTTGGGTTGGTTTGGCTTTGAATAAGTTGGTTTGAGTCTGTTTAGGTTAGGTTGGGTTAATTTAGTTGGTTTGAGTCTGTTTAGGTTAGGTTGGGTTAATTTACTTTAAAGTGTGTTTTTTGGGTTGTTTTGGCTTTTAATAAGTTGGTTTGAGTCTGTTTAGGTTAGGTTAGGTTAATTTAGTTTAAAGAATTTTAAAAAAAAAACGAAAATATGAAAAACACATAATAAATAATTATTGCCGGCTCTTTAGCCTTACGTCTATTCAGCCGAATTGCCGGCTCTTTAGACACTTTCTTTTATTTTAATTTTATAAGATAAAATATGCTCACTTTATGATCAGCTTGTCATACATACGCTTTAATGTATAGGCAGGAGCACTAAAGACACAGAAGATTAGTCCCTCTTTACAGAGTAAAACAAAACTTCTCAATACTTTTTGACCAGGGCTATAATATTTTTGTGAACAGTTTTGGTATCTACTAAAATTAAAAAAAAACTTACCTGCCTTTCTTTCTGGGTTGCCCCATCATGTTGTCGTCTCTAATATTTTATAAAACAAAAAAACACATTATAAACATTTGATATACGATTGTACTACACCTCATACTACACTTTATTTTACTCATCGTACACTATAAAAGCCTGTAGCTTGTAATAATTCCTTTCTTTTCAAAAAACCAAAAATAACCTCAACAAACGCCATTGTCGTTGTTGGCTAAAAATCAATAGAACCGCCTCTATGCGCTGGCGTCAGCTAAGGGAGAGATATGACAAATTTAGAATTTTTGTACTACTATCGCCATCTATTAAAAAAAAAAATACCAGACCCCGAAATAATTATACCTAGGCTTTTCCATAAGAGAAAAAGGTCTACAAACTACAAGTAGTTTATCTATGATATAAATAGGTTCGCCGAAATCTTCATCGACACACGCTGTTTTAAGCGGTCACCCCCAGTAGGCATCCTGTTTCAAGGAGTCGATTGGGGTTAAAGCTAGAAGGGGATACACACTGATTTAAGTGGTCAACCCCAATAAGCATCCTGTTTTAAGGAGTTTACTGGCTAACTGGTAAGCACCCTGTTTTAAGGGGTTTGTCTTAAAGTCTCACGGCATTCTGTATAAAGAAGTCGTTGAAAACCCCCCTGACCGCACTACGCTTAAATAAAGCCACAGAGCCCGACACCCTGAGCATTAGGCCCTATTTCATTATGTTCTATCTTATTATCTTCTTAGGGTTTGTTTAATTATTTCCTATTTGTTCAAAATACGTAGTTGTCAAAATTATTCAAGCTCAATTCTTATTTTCCGAGGCCGCCAAAACGGCACTTTATCTGTCACTATCCAAAGAGGCCAAAATAGCCCAAGTTACATCCTCCACGTGACAATATAGAAGACATACAGAGAAAATTTGAAAGCTTGAAAGGTTTCTACAGAAGAGAAAAGGCCTAAGTAAAGAAGAGTACCGGAACAGGAACAGGTAGGAAAGAAAATAGTTTTCGATTTGCAAAATATTTTTTGGCTTTCAGGAAAAGACGAAAAGTACACGTCAAAATGATTTTTTACATTATGATGTGTTTTTAAATATCTACACTTACCTTAACGTGATCTATTAAACAATCTATAATAGCTTGGCACACCTCAGGGGTCTGATTTTCGAATCCATACGAAAATATCCGCATACGTACACTGAATAATCAACAATTTTTATGTCAGTCTCTTTCTATACCGTGTGAAATGAGAGGCGAAAGATAAGCCGGTATGTGTGGACCGCGTTCGAATTCGACTGGTTTAACGCAATATTGCACGAGTGGGTGGAGGCATTCGTGTTGTTTCGCATGAAAAACCGGTTATTCTTGCACGTACTACCCATTAATCAGCATATCGGCATATTTTTTGCCTTCTTTTCTATACGGTATAGGAAGAGACGGAAGTAGTCGCATGCGAATAATTTCGTATGGTTTCGAAAATACGACCCCTGGTATTATCTGCGATATTAGCTGCTTTGATATTCTGAATAGGTACTACAAACTAGTATACGAGTCACCTGTAGCTAAAAAACGCAATGTGACTGCCAACCTTTCTTCAACGCAGACTGCTTTTCTAAACACTGTGTCCCGTCTCATTAGATTAGATTAGAATTTAGAAGAAAATCGAAGTCCTCTTGGGACATTCGGGTGAAATTCTTGAAGTGGCCGGTCTCTTCCTCGGACAAGTTTCTCTTCGCATATAATTGTGATGTCCATAGGCGCCTCTTTCTCCTCGATTTCTTCTTTGTTATTAATGAACTGTACAATACAATAAAACTAGCGCTATCTACTGCGAGACTTTGATCCGCCATATTGAAACGCGCACTACGAGCATTCATGGAGCTGTCCGAATGGACATTTGCTCGTGTTTCCCGCTCAGGGTACCGATTCTGGAAGTCATAGGAAGTGATCGTTCGCCTGAGAGAAGGGAAGCAGTGTCAACCAATAAACGCGCTTAAAAGCAGTGACGAGACGATCGAAGAATCACCAATCTATTATGGGCACGCGCAGAGCTGCCTCGAACAACAATTTTTGAGCGAAGCCGTTCTCTTGACTAGACCCAGTAGTATGGACTTGTAGGAAAGCTCGTCTGAAAAACGACACTCGTATGATTTCAGAGCACACTATTGGATGAAACCATCACGTGACAGATCTCGCTAATGCGCATGCTACGGCCAACTTGACCGTGTCGTAAAGTACGATGTCGCACAGTGGTCGATTTTTGTAAAAACGCGGATATTAAATATAAATATTTAGTTCTAATAAAAAATAAATAGTTAACAATATTTAAATAAGTAAGCATTTATTCTTTTTCAGCTGATACAGAGGATGATAGTGTGAATTTTCTAATTTACCTTAAGACGTTATTAAGAAGGTAAAAGATACATATTTATTAATTGGCTAAATTAAAACTAAAAATGTTAGTTTAGAACAATCAAATTTACTTTAAAGTAATTGACTCAATATATAAGTGTTACAGTATACTAGTATATTTTTTATGTATATAGTGTTTTGAAATTCTAATCATTTTTATATAACATACCCTATGTCGATCTTCACCTGTTTTCGAGACAACAGTTGAACAACTTCTATTTGAAATCTGATGTTGAATACTGATGCGTAATATCAACCTCGTAAAAAGCATAGTTTATTCTTTGGCCAAATATTCGCCTAGTATCTTGACCACCATATAAGGGCAAATTTAGACACATTTTGAATTTTTTAATTTTTCAAGTTATGTCAGCATTTTTCTGAAAATCGACCACCGTGCATTGTTCGCATGACTTTTGTGCGATGGATCACTTCTCAGGGTATGATCGTTCTCATAGATTAAGGAACTATAGATCCGTCACTTCACCCTTCCCGCCAATAATTATTTTTCGCGAAAAGTGCGGTTATGTTTCCGCGTGCAAAGGAACTGCCAACATAATAATGATTAGGTTGGCAATATTCTTTCTAGAAATCTGCAGCTCCTCCTCTTACCCCTTCTAGGGTTCTCCGTCAGAGGGCACATTATGACAAAAGTGACAGAATGTCGATTATGACTCATAACTTATGAGTTCCATTTTGAAAACTGAGGTTTGCAAAGGTTTTTAAAAAGTGATTTTGTGATTATTCCTGTTCAAAAAATTGTGATTTTATCCTTCGAATACAATGGCTGAGAAACAAAGGGTTAGAGTGTGTTGTATTCAAACCTGCGGAGACCGTGCCATGATCCCAATAAAAAAACGGGAGACATCGTTTCCCCAAAGGCAATCCTGTAATTTTTCAGAAGTATAGTGAAGCCGTTAAACGCGAATAAACTAAGTGCTGATGAAATATATAACAGATTTTACGTGTGTGAAAAATATTTTGCTCCAGAGGACATTTTGCAGACTGGACGCAGAGGTCTTAGAGAGTGATGTCCCACACTTGCATTTGGACTCCATTTAACTATTTATACCTATGTGTTAAAACACCCTTTCCTTATTTCATCAAGTTTAGTATGGCTAATTTTTGTGGATATCAATAATAAGTTAGAAAATGCGACACTTGTATATTCCAAACCAGGGGTATTAATATTATTTACACCAAGACTTTTTCTAATGTGTGGGTTTACCATAAATTGCCCCACATATACAGTAAAATTTTTTTGAGATTAAAATTATTTTTTTCTGTTTCACAAATTTAGTTTGGAATACAAAAGAGGGGCATTTATTGTTTTTTATGTAGTAAAAACAAGATATAAACATTTTAAAGAAAATTATTTAATATTTAAAAAAGCACAGACAAGATCATATTGTAATATTTTCTTTATTGTGAAAAATATAAACTAACATGTTTCGAAATATGCCATAATCTTTTATAATAAAACAACCAGAGGTTTTGTACTACAAGTGCATTATTATGGGTAATTTGTATTTATTTCTTAAAAATATGCTTTTTTATTTTAACTTAACATAAGTAACAATTTTGTTTTGTGCCTAGTAAAAAAGCATATTTTTAAAAACTAAACATAAATTGCTTGCAAAGAAAGAACCCTACACAAATTACATTCGAAATGGCTATTGGCTAAATGTCATAATTTTTTTATATGTTGTAGTACTCAATAAACAAAGCACAAAAATAAAAAACCGAGATACGGAGCAGCTTTCTGAGATATGGAGCTTTAAAGTTGACGTGTTTTAAGGCTATATCTTTGGACATGTTCTAATTTTTTTTTCACAACTTTGTAGATTACCGCCAAAATAAAATAATTCGTTTCTTTCCATCCAAGTGAAAATGTTCTTATATGGGTCATTTGGTACCACCAACCAACCGGCGGTAATCAACAAAGTTGTAAAAAAAAAACTTGTACCATGTCCAAAAATATAGCCTAAAAACACGTCAACTTTAAAGCTATATATCTCAGAAAGTAATCCTGCTCCCTATCTCGTTTTTATTTTTGGGCTTTGTTGATCGAGTACTACAAAATATGAAAAAATTATGACAATTAGCCGACAGCCATTTTCAATGTAATTTGTGCAGGGTCCTTAAAAAAAAAGCGAAAAGTTAAGCGAGCACCATCTAGTGGTCATATTACAAATTAACAAAAAATCGATAGTACGGTTATCGCGAATTTAACCGTGAGTCATCTTGTGCTCATATTACAAATTAAAAAAGAAAAATCAATATAAAAGTATGGTTATTGGTCGCGTGCATATCTGCGCAGACTCGCCAAACTCCAAATAGTTCCGAACCGTTTAACACGTAACTGTCGTATCTATTGTAGCTCCTTAACCTATGATCGTTCTATTACGCCCAGAATCGAGCCCCAGATGTGTACGCGGCGCCGCATCCGAATGCTCATTCGGACTCGGCTTGCTCATTCGCGGGTCTGCTCAGATGTATACGCGGCTTAATAGACAAAGTGTACTGTCATTTTGCTATGCGTTCCTGACTTAATGGACTGCACACATTGGTTCGCCGCTCTTGATGAAAAACTTAACTGCAAGCAGATTCGAGATTATCTTCGCTGTTTGCGTACACCACACCAGTTTAGATTAACAGATAACTTTTTGCAGGGTGAGTGAGCATCGATGAGACGTTTTAAGGAGATGGCAACGTGAATCTTTTAAAAACGATGGGTATGTTGTGAATGCATTTTTTGCACGTGGAATATTATGAGAAAATTGTTATGGAGGACTGACAAATAACGTGTTTTCCCATGAAACATTAATGGGTATACGGTACCCAGGGTTCGACAGCTGTTGTCTAGGGTGCCGAAATAGTGTATGTTTAAAAAGAAGCGCTATGGCTAGTAAATGAGAGCAAAAGAGATAATAAACTTGAGAAACCGATGCGCTGTTGCCGATGTCACCCACAATTAACTAAAAGATTCCTAAGTGAGATCCAGTCAAATTTAAAAATAAATGTTGCCTTCAAAGGGCGTAAGACAGTGATTATGAGTATTTCTTATTTTAGTTTGGAATTAGAATCCGCTAAATTAATTAAAATGCCCATTTATCCACAAACTTTTACTACCGATTGATGTTGCTCTTGCAGTAAAGTCTGAGCCGGACCTCTCGTAACCAGCTACGCTAAAGTCCTGACTACGAAACAATTTATCGTAGCAATCTTGCATTTTCACGAAATATCTTGTTGAAATGAATTTAAAACAAAATTATAATTTTTTAAAAGAATAAAAAAATTAAAACTATTGAAGTGACCTTATGTTGTTAGTTGCGTCAATTAGATTAATGAAGGACATTTGAGTTTGAAGTAATGTCAACAGATGTATTCGAAATATAGTTTTACAACAAGAATAAGCTATTTATTCAGTAGGTTATGAGCTAGTATGGCTAACGAAGAAATTTTCTCTCTTATAATGAGGTTCCAGTTCTACGAGTTGGCAATTCTCCGCAGCAGTTAAATTATCCAATAACCCAGAGTTGCACAGAAGAACAAAGCACATTAGAATAAGAACCTTTTTGTTAGAGAAAAAGTCATCGAGGATTCTATTGCCGTTCAGCAAGTCTCTACAGAAGAGCAGTTGGCGGACATAATGACGAAGTCATTAGCAAAGTCTCGTTTACAGATGTTAAGGACACTCTTAGGACTTTCTTAAAATCTAATTAACAAGGAAAAGTATTGAAGTGACCTTATGTTGTTAGTTGTGTCAATTAGATTTATGAAGGGAATTTTAGTTTGAACCAACACCGTACTCAACTAAAAAGCCTGTTAACTCCTACCGCTTCAGTGCCCTTTAGTCTGTTGTGGCTGCCATTTTATAACCAAATTGACAAGTAAAACATGGATTTTCTGTCAGTTTCGTGTCAATATGGCGCCGATCATAGGGCAAAGGATACTAAAACGAAAATGAGTTGCTTTTTAGTTGAGAACGGTGTTGGTTTGAACTAATGTCAACGATTTTGTCATTGAATCTGTAAAATATGTCACTATTCGAAATAAAGTTTTACAACAAGTATAAGCTAGTTATTCAATAAAAACAACGTAGCGCAGTCTTTTAATAGGGATTTTGTGGAACGCTTCAAATTTTGACAACTGATAGCCGCTGTGATAGTGTTTAACAACCACTACCAGTACCTCGCATCGACTTTACCAGAGTTTTTGGAACACATTAAAAACTGTCACTTTAGAGATGAGAAAAAACAAAAAATTGGGCTTAATTTTACAAAATAAGTGTTTTGTATGTTGGAACGTGGTAATATTTCATTATTTTTAAAATTAATTGCGCCAAAATTCTCTAAAATTAGGGAAATTTTGGAACGCTTAAAATTTTGAGTTTTTGGAACACATTAAAAACTGTCACTTGTAAAAAAATTCAGAGATAAGGAAAACACAAAATTGGGCTTAATTTTACAAAATAAGTGTTTTATTTGTTGGAACGTGGTAATATTTTATTAATTTTAAAATTAATTGCGCCAAAATTCTCTAAAATTAGAGAAATTTTGGAACGCTTCAAATTTTGACAACTTTGACAGCCGCTACTACTGATCGATTTTACCAGAGTTTTTGGCTTAATTTTACCAAATAAGTGTTTTATATATTGGAACCTGGTAATATTTTATTATTTTTAAAATTAATTGCGCCGAAATAACCACAACCACAACGATATGGATTCGTAGCTTACGGCAGTGGTAGTGGTTAATTACCACAACGGAATAACGTTTAGCTATTGCGTAGACGCAGTAATTACCACAACCACTCCGAACTGTCAAATAAACGTTCCAAAATATCCCTAATAACCGAACCGAAATTTGTTACTTACGGAGGCTTAATGAGACCCGCTCGGTTATTTTCTGCAACCAACCAGACTTATTTCTGTGGTGCAGCTGGTAGGTGATAATTCGGGTTTTTGTTTAGTCATATTTTTAATTTTTTTGTGAAAGTAAACTTGCAAAAACAGGAATTGTTGTTTTCTCTTCTATTTACATTGGCAGTTTGTATGTGGGAAAAAGAATATGGTTACGATAACTTGTGTTTTTGGTTTAAAAACTCTTTTTAGCATCTTAATTACGGTAATAAGGTAAGCAAATTTAATAAGGGGACGATAAATTAGTGGTCTATTAACTCTCTAATATGTCTTCATTGTTCCCGAACTGAATCGTAGATAGAGAATACCCCTGGATGGACAATAAGTTCCGCCCGTACTACTCTGAAGGGAATTGGCAGAACGAGTCAAAATTTATGTAGCTACTGTCATAGGTGCAAAAGCTTGGCGCATAATGGTCGCTTAAATGGTTGTTAGCAGTACGGTACTTAGGCAATTATGTTTTACGTAAGGGATTTTGCGCCATATTACCCGCTGGGCCATATTATCCTCCACTGCCTTAATTTATTCCAACAAAATTGGGACAAAGTATTGTGTGAAGTTTTCTTGGAAAATTCTATGATTTTTTCGTTGAATTTTAAACATAATTTTGAATATAGCCTACATCTTAATGTTCCGTTAATATTTTAAAAGCCCATGCTTTACTGCACTAAACCTACGCTTGATTTGATCGCAAATGCATCCCAATATTTTGTTCGTTTTCACGCTTCATTAAGTGTTTTTCCATAAAAATATTATGCTGCTACTTTGTGATACATAGCTACAATTTTAAGCAATATATACGGTGCGTCCCAAAGTTAAATTTTTTGGGAGAGCTATGGGTTCTTTCAAAAAAATCTTTTCCAGGATCATTTTAGGTAAAAACGGCAAATGTATAACCTTTTAAGGCGCATTTACAGAGAGCGAATAGGTTCGTCCAAAAATTCGGGAAAAATCTAGCGAACCTTTTTCGAAGAACGTTTGCCCGAACACTCGAACATTTTCAGCGAACATTTGCCACGAATATTCGGACAAATTTTCGCAAGATTTTTTGGAAATATATTTTTGAAAGTGGAAAAAGATAATATTTTTGGTCTCACATCACTGCCCTCAATTCTTGAAATTAAATTGGAGCACCAAAAATATTTTATTTTATTTTTCGATTAAATGGTAAAAGCCGACGGAAAGCGAAAAATTATTATTTGCTGGGTGGTAGGTTGTGAGGTTGGTAGATATTTACGTAATAAGTTTGTACCTAATTGTTGCTATGCTTTATCACTTTTTTGGTTTTCCTTAATTAAGTGTAAACTCAACCACACCACCAAACCTCCATCAAACCCCACCATGAAGCCCCATAACCAAAATTCATCAAACCCCACCACCAAACCCACAAAATAAAATAAAGTAATCCTCATTATTTTTTATCAAGTGCGTCAAATCGTTTTTCCGTCGGCAAGGTTTAAAATTTAATTTTTATATTACATTTCAGTTCAATGATTTACGGTAAATAATTTTTCTAATTTTTATTTTATTTTTTATTTGTATTATATATTTCTTTCAGCAAATTTTGTCCGAACACCACGAACCTTTTTACCCGAACCCCGAACCTTTTGGCCCGAACCTTTTGCGCGAATGTTTGTCGCCATTTCGAAGATTAAAGGAATATTTGCCTGCGTAAATGCTACTTTATACATGGTGTGCCAAATCGAAATTAACTACCCAATATTGATACCTACGATACTTATTTTTTTCTTGGAAAAGGTCAAAGTGGACGCCCACATTTTATCAGATTGTGCAAAATCAAACCCGTTAAATAAAAGAAAGTTCAATGATAAAATCATTCACTATAGGAACAGCCATTCGCTAAACCAATTTTTTATCCAAACCTTATTTCTTCAAACCCATTCAATAACAAATTCGAAATTTATAAGATCCGTTTTTAATGAAACCATTGTTCATCAAACACATTCAATATCAAACCCGTAATTTATCAGAAAATTTTTGCTAAATTAATTGCGCATTCGCCAATACCACATGAACCGGAGGCGTACACGCAGGTGGCGCAGCGTTTTGCTGTTAGGCGGCATACTTACATCAATAATGCGGAATCAATTTAGCAAAAATTTTCTGATAAATTACGGGTTTTACGAATTCCGGGTTTGATATTGAATGAGTTTGATGAACAATGATTCGATTAAAAACGGGTCTGTTAAATTTCGAATTTCTTATTGAATGGGTTTGATGAAATAAGGTTCGGATAAAAAATTGGTTTGACGAATTGCAGTTTCTATGGTGAATCGTTCTTACGATGGATTTTTTTATTAAATACGGTCTGATAAATTCATGGTTTGATAAACCATAGACATTCATTAAAGATTTTTTTTTTGTATTTTAGCTCTATTGTTTATAAAACTCGTGGTTTTCTAGCGATAAGAAAAAGTTTATATACCCAGCTACAAATGAACTAACACTTTAAAAAAAGAAAAAACTAATAGTAATTGTTTTGACTACCTAAAACTAGAATCAATCGAGTAATGTTAATCTAGTACCAAAAACAAATAGCGAGGAAGATTACTCGTTTATAACCGAGCAGATTTGGTTTGCAATCTGTGGATTGATATGATTTAGGGTGTTAATAAAATCATCTGGGGTTAGGAGAAAACCGCATGAGAGTCGGATGGGTTTATATATTGGGCATTCAAACAGAATATAAAAGAGAGTTTCCTGAGTAACGGGTGGCACAAAGTTCAAGGAGCTCAAAAGAAATACCTAAGTTACTTACCAAGTTGGCTTTGGTAACAAAAGTTTCCTTGTTTCCTAGGTTTCAATTTGACATATTTATGTTTTAAGTCAGTTTGTAAAAAATGTCTTACAAATTGGAAATAATAAAATCTATTTATAATTTGATTGGGCAAATGCCTAAAGCTGAAATAGTGCGAATCTCAACACCAAGATACATCCAGGAGAACCATTTATCGAACCATATTGGAATGCGAACAAGGTGTTCCTTGTATGAACCTCCCGAAAAGTGGAAGACCAAGAATTTTCACCCCCCCCCCCCTATTGCAACAGAGTGGTAAGGTTGGCTAAAAACAAGGTCGGGGTGTCTGTAAGGAAACTAGCGAGAAGAAAACAAACTTCAAAAAGTACTATTTGTAGAATTTTGAGCAGAAATGGTCAAAAATACCGCAAAAGGCAAAAATGTCCAAAATACACCCCTAATCAGCTTGCCCGGATACCTCGATGTTGTCGTTCTCTTCGACGTGTTCATTTTGCGAATAACAAATCTATCATAATGGACGATGAAAAGTACTTCACTTTTGAAAACGCAGAAATTCCAGGCAATCAAGGATTTTACACTGATAATATAGAGGAGACTCCGGACAACGTAAGATTCAAAGAAAAAGCCAAATTCGCCGACAAAATTTTAGTGTGGATTGCAATTTCCGAAAGGGGTATAGCAAGACCATATATAGGACATGTACGGGGCGAAGCATTAACTAGCAGAGGTTATATTGATAACTGCCTAGTGAAACTCAGTGAGTTTATTCAAGAACATCATGCTGGAGATTAAATTATGTTTGGCATCTTGCCATTATGCCAGGGAAACGCAAAATTGGTTTCAAGAGCATAATATTCCATATGTACCAAAAAATGACAATCCCCTAATTTGCCCCAGGCTCGCCCCATTTAAGACTTTTGAGCCTACTTGGCAAGGGAAGTGTACGCCGGAAGCTGGACTGCTCAAAATGAAGGCCAACTGCGCCGCAGAATTTTAATCAAGTGCAGAGAAATTAATATTGTCACCGCCCACGCATATACTAAAATAGAGAAATTATACTAATAGAAAATCAACTTATTAAAAAAATATATACAGTTTAAACAAAAGTTTGTTTTTCAAAAAGTATACGATTTTTTATTTTGTGCCAAAACTTATGGGACACCCGTTATTTAGGTTACATATGGTACAAATTTCCTGGGTATTTATCAGGTAGGCGGAGCCCTGGTTTGTGAATTTAATAAAATATTTACTTGCAGTTCTTAACTGGGATATTATTCGAATGATGTATAGTGGTACTTTCATCAGGAGAAATGGTTGGGCGTGTTTTGAGTAGGTTAGATGTGGATAGATAGTTAAAAAAGTAGATCGACATACTTGATTTTTATCCATTGTCTGTAACGTTTCAAGAAACGTTCTGAGCATCTTTTTTTTGTTGAGCTTAAAAAACTGGCTTGTGATTTCCGTCGACCAGGAAATCTCAAAGTCAATAAATTTAAAAAGCTGTTAAATTTGCAGCACCCAATTATGTTTTATTGTCGATTTATTAATAAGTTGTAGCTGCCTACGGAAACATATCTTTCGAAGCCTTTCATCGCTCATGCCAAGGATTCTGATAAGCCAGTTAAGAGTAACTTTGGCAAAAGTATACGTAAGGCATATCCTCCCTGCTTCTACTCGTACACCAGAGTCACGCCAATTTTTAGGGAGGTGTAATAGCTTTTTGAAGAAGAATACTTGGACCGTTTCAATGACTTCCGTGTACCGTGGACCCCAGGGGGCTTATTCTTGAATTTCGTAGGAAAGATCACACGGGAACGATCCTCTCCCTGATATCGACCAATAATAGGCTTTGAAGCGGTCACGAGTTATCCGAAACCTATCCGACCACGACCGAAGCTCACCCAATTGCCGTGTTTCGGATAACTCGTGATCGCTTCAAAGCTTATTATTGGTTGATATCTGGGAGAGGACTGTTCCCGTGCGATCTTTCCTACGAAATTCAAGAATCAGTCCCCAGGACCCCAATTTTTGAATTGTGAGAGAAGGCTCGTTCTCCTAAGCGATGTGATCGATCCCGGGATAGATCACATCGAATGCTATTCGATCGCTGTATTTTTCAACCTGCCCTTGATCGTGTGCATCGTTGCCATGTTTACTTTGGTACAAACGAACTACTTTTTCATGTTAAAGGCCTACTCTAACTAACTATTACGTTTTCTCAGGCCGCAGTGCCGAATTAACCTCATTTTCGGGAAAAACTTTTTTGGTTTTTGCAGTTCACCTCTGTGGTTGGTTTTCTGAGTTTTTGTAATAAAAATTAGTGGGGAAGGAGGCTCGGGCGTTCCTTTTAAAAGGAAGGTCCCACATAACACAATCCAAAAAAAAATTATCATAGAATTCATGGCCAAACACCCGAAACTTCGAGCACGAACTTTTTCCAACTATTTTACCTACAAAACGGGTCAAAAATTGTGAAAGCATCTCGTTGATTTTCTTACCTTTAACTTCTAAATTTATCCTTTTAATAAAAACAACAGACACAAATTAAAAAAACAAAACGAGTAATACAGCTTAGAAAATCGTGTGTTCTACGCAGGCGTCTCTCGAAAAAAGCGGTGTTCTCTTACTTGAAACCCGCCGGATCGGATCTCCCACTTTTTGCGAGAATGTGAGCAAGTTTCCATCGTTCAAAAATACATCACGGGATAGATCCCTACCGACTGGTGATGATTCGCACAAAAAACCACACGTTCCCGTTTCAAAAATTGGGGGCCAGATAGGAAGGCAGTTTGTTAAAATGCTTAAAACTAGGGATTCAAATATTCTTATTCTGGAGCTCCAGCACTCTAATTTTATTTTTGCCATATGAGGTAGAACTGCGCCAACAGACTGTTTTGCCCTGTCTGTAAAATAAATTGCTGCTTTTTGAAATAAGGAAGTACTGGAGAAAGGGACGCCAAGGTAGTGATTAACAATTTTGTTTGAAAAATCATAACCATAATCTTTTTTTTTATATTCGTTCACAGTAAGACCATTTTCGCCAGAGTAACTTTCCAGTATTTTAAGTTTAAGCACACTATGTCGTCAGCAAATTTAAGTGTGCTTCCTTCTTACAGAAATAGAGCTCCATGTCTGAAATGAAGAGCGAGAATATTAATGGACTTAATGGATCGCCCTGCAAAACGCCTTGGGTTATGTCTACAGGAGCAGACAGGCCTTGGGATGACGTTCATAAAAGATATACTCAAAGTGTTTTGAAAAGCATATTTTTTAATGATTCACCTTGTATAAAAGGGTATATATTTTTCGAAACTGCTTTGTTTTTAAATGATCCTACATAAGTTTTTTGTGAAAAAAAAACATAGTTCTCCCACAAAATCAATTACTCCAGACTTTTGAGACACTCTGTATAGGGTAGGTACTCATTGTCCAATAAACTAAACAATGGAGTTAAAGCTATTTGTTATTATGTTTATAGATGTTTTGTTTCAAAGGTTATGAAAAGGTCTTTAACTTATATATATAGTAGCGCGTGTTGTCACGTTTTAATCATTTCAGGGATTTTTAACATTTCAAAATACAAAGTAACGAGGTCTGATAGGTTTTCAGCAGTTTATATGTTTACATACAACCCTCAGTTCACTCAATTTTAGGATATTTCATCATGAGGAATTTTTGGTAGATTAAGCGCAAATTTAAGGCATAACATCTATCATTATTTTCTTACCAGGAAAAAAGAAGATAAAGATAAGAATTATGCCCAAAAAAATCGTGTAAAAAAATATGAAAAAAGCTTAGTTTTTTATAAAATATAATAACTAAAAAATATGATTAAATAATTATAACTATATATAGAAAATTAAACAGATATTTACGAAATATCCTACTAATTTTATAAATGCCAAAGTTGGTTTGGATTTGGATTAAATTTGGTAAGAACATAGTCTGCGTGGCTACTTTTTATTTGACAATTCGTTAAGCAATTCGTACAATGACACCTGCCAAATGACATTATCGCGGGCGACGTCGCCGGTCGACTGCTAGTTATATATGCTTATTACATAATAAATTGCAAATAAAAATAAACCAACTGGTTTTTTAATTTCAAATTATTTCCAAAATACGATTTTTTTTAAAGGAAAATGAAAAAATGTAGACTATGATGATCTGAATGGGCCACATTATTTTAACAAAGAATAGATTTTAATTTAATTTAGTTTAGAGCAATCAAGAGTGTGCCTAAAATTATAAGAAAATGTACTAGTCCGGCGGAATTGTAAAAAATAGTGCCGACTTTATTAAACTCAGCCTATAATGTACCGAGATATCCCTGTTAATAAATAATTCATGCAGATGATATGCAGACTAGTGATACTAAAGCGAGAATGACGAACTTGATTTATTAATGTTATAAATTTTTATTACCAACCCTAATTTAATATTGCTTTTATGATGACTATTAATTATAGTGTCTATAGTTTCAAACCCGTCCCATCTCGTCTAACCCATCAATTATTTTTTTTAATGCGCTAAAACCATATTTTTATCCACACGTTTTGAAATTTTTTGACCATTGCTAACTGCGTTTTTATGTCTTATCTATATATAAAGTTGGCATAGCCTGACTTTAATAAAGTAACTGTTATGAAATGACTGTAACAAATCCTCGCATTTTTCGGAAAAGTTCTACTTAAATTAAAAAAACTATAAGGAAGACCACACTGTTATTTTTATCAGGATTGATTATTATGACAAAATTGAGGTTAGACTGCGCTCTTCTTGGTTGCCGGGTCCGGGGCCATCCGGCCAGAGTTTTTTTGGACGTGGTGTATATACTCAAAATGGAAGAAAATCTCTTACTATCAGAGGAATTTAAGAAATAATTCAAGAGTTTTGACTGTAATTTTGAGAGATTCATATTAGTTTGACATGAGTCAATAGATAAAATATTTTTATATGGATCTAGGTAGCATAAATTTATATATTATTTTAATTTTTATTTATTTTAGTATAGTAATTACATAAAAACATGAAATAAACAATATTCAGTGTAGTTTTTCACTACACAAGCATCCACATAGAAAAAAATTGAAAAGAAAAGAAGTTGCAAAATTCAATTACACATTCATAATTAATGATAATTAGATGTTGGAAAAATGATGGAACATAAACAAAAATATGTTTGAACGTTGGTGAAAATAATAGTTTAACAAAAAAAAGATGCTCTTCTTTGAGGCGTAATAAAAAAAAGACGAAGATAATACGATGCTTTCTTATTACGCCAGAAGAAACTACATACCTTCGTTATTAGCCTCCATAACTCAAAAAATCAAGGTCTTGCATAGCTTCACCAAAATAATATTGATAATCGTTAATAATTTTATATTTGGCGTTTTGTTACGCCAAAACAAAACGAACAAATTTTTTGTTTCCATAGCCAACGTATGAAGTGTGATGTTTACTTTAAATTGTTCCATGTAATTCTTTTAAATTCGTGTATTCGATTTTTCGACTTTTTTCCGGATTTTCGTCAAAAGAAACCACTGTGCGACACCGTTTTGTTCTTATTAGGGACTCATCAGCTAGGTCCCAATGAGCATTTTTGTCTATATAAAAGTTACAGCAAATAATATAAAACCTGCATAAAATAACCAAAAGTTATATTATTTAGTGTTGGTGATAATTTTATAACTCTAATATATCTCTTAAATGAGTAAAAAAGACTTGAAAAACAACTGTTCAACACCAGCTTATAAAAATTTATGGTACATAGTAATGGATAGAAAAACAACAATAGATTTTATAAAACTTCCTTATGAGCCCTCAAGTATAGAGATTATTATAAAAAGGTTTTACAACTGTTCTAACAACACTACATAACAAATTAAAGGTTTTTATGGATTTAGAAATATAGATTTTCCATCTTTCTTCCCTTTGCTTGTTATGTATTATTCTTTTTCTTTTTACAATAAAAAATTTATAAAATGGTGTTTAGCAATCTTCTAAAATAAATAAAAATGAAAGTGAGATAAGCTGAAGCAGGAATATGAATATTTATATACTATAGTCAAATAAAAGCTGTTTTTTAAGTCATCCTACTCTGAAAATCAGCTGCGGTCTCGTGTGTACTGTATAGTTTTCGAATACACTCACGTAAATTTCATGGGCTCCAAAAATACTTGAGAAAACGAGAAAAAAAATATTAATTTAAGTATTGGTTTTTTTTTCATACGCGTTTTTTTCTTTCTGGGACAAATATTGAATTTTGTATGTTGTTCTTAACCCTAACAAGCAATATTTCGATTGAAACACATGTTGAAACCCCATAAATAACGTTTTTATTTAGGCCAAAAACCTATTTTTGTAATCCAAAATGGCGAAAATTTCCGACAATTCTATAAAAAAAACAATACAACTATACCACTGTTTACCTCGTCAACACTATTTTATAACCCTTTTAAAAAATAATGCTACTTGGAACAAAGGGCTACAGATGGCGCAGTGTTGAACACTGATGGTCAATTTCTGCGAGCTTAACATAGTTACCATTGTTCTCTTTTCCTAAATGCATTCCTCGAGAGATCCAGCATACTACACATACCAGGAAAAATACCCGCCTCCATACACTTCAAGCCCGCACAACTATCAGAGGTAACTATCTCAAGAATATAGTTAGATTGCGGGGTCGAAGGATGTACAGGCGAGTATTTTCCGGGGTGTTCAAATTTGCCGCCGACCAGCAGTATCAGCGTATGCGCTCGACGTTTCACGGTGCGTTTTTGCGACCTTCGTTCTCTTTTTCTAAAACACGGTTCCCATCTATGCGTTTCTCATTCGTGGGTCCCCCGAATCAAAACACGTATCACGTGGTCTAAGCGAGATTTGCCTATACAAGTTCATGTCGGATCACGTGATGAGTTTTTTGAGTCAGGGTGACTGCGCATGGGAAACGCTGGTGGGAATCGGGTGTAAAATGCATTCGATCCCGATATCTGTCATCGCCAACTATCTCAAAAAGATTTGGATCTCTTATCTCTCTCAGATTGATGTAACTAAAACAAGATAATAATGGTATGGTATCTCGCAAAAACGTGCCTTTTGATGTCGCAAAAACGCTCCTTTTGAGGTCGCAAAAACGCATCTTTTGATGTCACAAAATTAACCTTAAAAAATCTTGTTTGTTTTGTTTTTATAATTGCCAAAATAAATTAAAATTGTTTTTTTTTGTTCTAAAAACAGTTGTATTATAATCACTATATAAAGAAATTAATAACAAAATTATAGAAAAAACCTTATGGGCAAAAAAGGTTTATGAATGAGTTCATAAGAATATTACAGACACCAATTTATATAACTATTGTGTGTGAGTTCCCAAGTTTTTATAAGTGTCTCTCGAAATATTTTCAATCTTATCTTATATAAATTTGTTGTTGGTTAATTAAGTTTTATAAGTGGGTTGATAGCCACATTTTAAAAACCAATCTATTATATATCTTTAATTGATAGTTACTTACGGTTTTATAGGTGGGTTGACAGAAAGATTTCAAACACCAATTTATATAACTTTTGTCACTGATGACTTATATTTTTATAAATATGTTGGTGGAAACATTGTTAACACCAATTTATATAATATTTGAACCGATGACTTTAATTTTTATAAAGATGTCCGTGGAAATATTGTTAACGCCAGTTTTATGTTACTTTAGGGTACCATCAATTTAGAGCCTTTAATAAAACAAATATACAAACTCAATTCTTGTAGGAAACTTCTAAATACCCTAGGGTATCAATGGAACCCTCTTTATAATAATTATATAAATATCTGTCACCAGAAGTTTCTGAAAATGCTCATTGGGTTCTTTACATCTTTATTTCCCTCCTCCTGTGCTTTTGAGTTGACCCATGGGCACCAAAAAATGCTGAATGATTTCGGAACCTTATGTAAGCTTTGTAGCGAGCTAATGTGCTTTATACGACTAATAGCGTTAGTAGGAAATAAATACTCAAAATGGAAAAAAATCTCTTACTATCAGAGGAATTTAAGAAATAATTCAAGAGTTTTGACTGTAATTTTGAGAGATTCATATTAGTTTGACATGAGTCAATAGATAAAATATTTTTATATGGATCTAGGTAGCATAAATATATATATTATTTTAATTTTTATTCATTTTAGTATAGTAATTACATAAAAACTTGAAATAAACAATATTCAGTGTACTTTTTCACTACACAAGCATCCACAGAGAAAAATATTTAAAAGAAAAGAAGTGGCAAAATTCAATTATACATTCGGTTAGGCATTATTTTGTGTTTCATAATTAATGATAATTAGATGTTGGAAAAATGATGGAACATAAACAAAAATATGTTTGAACGTTGGTGAAAATAATAGTTTAACAAAAAAAAGACGCTCTTCTTTGAGGCGTAATAAAAAAAAGACGAAGATAATACGATGCTTTCTTATTACGCCAGAAGAAACTACATACCTTCGTTTTTAGCATCCATAACTCAAAAAATCAAGGTCTTGCACAGCTTCACCAAAATAATATTGATAATCGTTAATAATTTTATATTTGGCGTTTTGTTACGCCCAAACAAAACGAACAAATTTTTTGTTTCCATGGCCAACGTATGAAGTGTGATGTTTACTTTAAATTGTTCCATGTTATTCTTTTAAATTCGTGTATTAGATTTTTCGACTTTATTTTCGTCAAAAGAAACCACTGTGCGACACCGTTTTGTTCTTATTAGGGACTCATCAGCTAGGTGTATCACAATGACAGAGAATTTCGGTCGCGCTTATGTGCGAAAGATTACTGCTCAAGGGGAAGAAATTCTGTCAATGGCGCCCTTTCTGTGAACAAGCGAAATCAAAAAAATACCTACTGTAGTTAGCAGTAGGTTGAGGTAAGTTCATTTTGCTCTAAAATACAAAAAACTCTTATTTTTTCGTTACATTTACAGTGCCACAGCCATCTTCAATTTGTTCATTAATTTAGTGTTTACGTTTAAGCTTTTTTCTTTTTTCTTTAATATATGTTTTACCAAAAAAACTGTTATTGTTTTTTATGTATATTTGAGTTATTTTGGCATCAATACGTTTTTTTTTCGTTCATATTTTTTTTAAAATTAGGTATGCCCATCCAACACCGTACTCAACTAAAAAGCCAGTTAACTCATTTTCGTTTTAGTATCCTTTGACCTATGATCGGTGCAATATTGACACCAAACTGACAGAAAATCCATGTTTTACTTGTCAATTTGGTTAAAAATGGCAGACACAATAGGCTAAAGGGCACTGAGGCGGCAGGAGTTAACAGGCTTTTTGGTTGAGAATGGTGTTGGCCCATCCCCTGCTGCTTGCTATATCTTGCTTGCATAGTCTCCCTTGTCCTGTGTCATTATTGACTTTGGTCTTTTGTAAGTCCATGACTGATGAACGAATTCTGTAATTAAGTATAAATTGGCGAAAGTTCCAAGATTTTACCTAATTTACTTGCTCCAGTTTTACGCGTTCGAAATTATCTCATTAGCCCGTCACATCCCGCCATCAAAATAGTAAGCAACGAGGTGCGCCGCGCCCAAGATATACAAAACGTCTTCATATTTATCTTAATTTCGGTTTACGTACTCTCAGATCAATCCGGAGTAGAGAAGTGACGTCACGAATCTACCCGCGGTAGAGATTGATTATCGAACATGCCATTTGCTCGAAAAATCGCATTTTAACCTCACTTTTTTATTTATTTACTTTTAATGTGTTAAATTGGACAGCCGTTTGAAGAAGACGCGAGTTCAAAAAGAGAGAAACAGAACAAAATATTAATTAAAAAAGTAAAAGTAGTCTTGTCATTTGTACCACCTCAGACACATAATAGCGTATTTTGGTTCGCTTTTGGGGGCTACCCCTATCGAGTACAAGTTGGACAAACATTTCTTCAAACTCGTAGGAAGTAGAAGAATGGAGGAACAATTCTTCAATTTCAATAGACTTTCTTTGTCATTGCATTTTTTCTGTTTTGACCCACAAAAAGTTTATAAACAGCAAAACAATAAGGTAGAAATGTTGTCAAAAAAATAGGGTTATGACATTGTTTTGCTCCAAATCCTCTACTCTCGCGATTTTTCGAGAGCAGAAAGATCGATCTGTTTCAAATCCAAAGTAACAGATTTAGAACACCGATCACGCTACTCGGAGCAGGAATACATAATCGAACATCCAAATGTTTTATCACTAAATCTGAAACAAAAATGAGACTAAAAAAACCACTTAGCAACTTCCTTATTTCCTACTTAACCGCGGTTAATTCTTTCAGATGTTATTTTTGTTTTTCAATTTACAAAATCTCGAAAAAGTGTGACTGCAATGTTCATTGAGCTGTTGAAAAATTTACGATTTATTAATGAGATAAATGAGTTTACTTCGAAACACAAATAAACCTGAAGTATTTTTGGTGGTTGGCATCAGGAGGTGTAGACACATATCTCAAAGTGTGACCTTCATTGGCGTTGACGGAGGCGCGGCAAACAAAAACGTTCCAAGGAGGTAAAGGATCTACGGGAGGACGGAGTACCCTCGAATGATAGGGGAGGTACTTACTTAGAAGAAGGAGCTTTTCATTTACTACGTTTATTAGCGCCTCAAACCGGTATTATATCAGATAGGTCTTAAATAAACTCGCTTTCTACGAGAGTATAAACGTCCTATTTTATTAGGGTTCAGTTTTTGATTTTGCGATAATTTTTAATTTACATTTTTTTTATTTTTCGTCTAAACAGCCTTGTCCTGAAGAAAGTGTCATTTATTAGTAGGTTTTTGGAGGTGCAGAACTCAAAAACAATAACAGTTTCAGCATATCTGCAATAGGCAATGACAGTGTAAACATTTTGGAAAAAAATGTAAAAATTTGCACTGTTGATTTGAGCGAGTTAAGACTAACAAATAACAATCTCTCCAGTATTTCTTTTATATATTGTGTAAGTAATTTTGCTTTAAATTCCATTTGGCTATCGTAATAGTTCAGACGCTGGAGCTGTGGGTACAAAATTAGATAATAACATCCACAACAGATGGTACCTTGATGGTACTATGTTATTTACCGTCATTAAGCATACATTTTTCCCGAGATGCTTAAGTAATAACTTTGTCCTGCGCTAAGAAAAACACGACAAAGTTAAAATTACCTTGAGTTTTCTTTATTTCATTTTACATTATTTAACTCTTCATGTTAGAAACTCGTAAAATCCTACCAGCGAAAATTAGCTATCATTAGTTTCAATTCGTTTTTTTCAGAACCAGCTAAATAATGAACTGCGAAATCGATGCCCATATGCCTGCAGCAAAACACTGTTACATATATAACTAAACACTTACATATATATATATATATATATATATATATATACCTATAAGGTCGGTTTCTTGCATGTTTAGTAACAATTATAAAATTCTGATGTTTCTATTGCTGTTAGCAGTTTTAAAGATGTTGACAAGATAACTCGCACCTGGACTATATGAGTATATGGTCGGACTCAATTACTGGTAACTCAAGGAACACGTATCTTGATAAACTCGAATTATAATTGACATAAAATATTTGCAGGCATTCCCCAAGCACTCAGCAGCATAACGCTATATGTATTATTTAAATCTAAGCTTTTCTGTAATATAGGGTTCATGTATCCAAAAAAAATATATGCTGTTTATAGAAACTTATGCTGCACTGATGAGCCCCGAACAATAGCGAAACCCGTGTCTACCTCTAGTGTTCAAGTTGCACCCGTTAAAAAACTGTCCCAGCAAACACAGTTCACTCGGGCCTTCGTCGGTCCGATGTCGATTGCCGAATTTGTCGTCATCGGCACGACGTCGATTTACGACATCGGACCAGCAGTATTTTTTGTCCGCTTTGTGATGAAGGCCCAATGTATGTTTGCCGACGCAGCGTTAGAATGTAGCCCGCCGTCGGACCGATGGTAAATTTTGCTTTTTGCTGATATCGGCATACCGTCGCCGTACTTGGCGGTCTTGGCCCAACATCGGTAATCTATTCAAGTCCGACATTGGTTTCCTAAAACGGTCCAACGTCGGCGATTGACGGAGGTCCGATTCTCGACCGATTAAACAAAGTTCCAATCGGACCATCATCGGCCCTAAAGCAGATAAGGTTTGCATTGGCATAATGTCGATCATAGTAAATCGGGCCATCGTCAGTTGCCGATTCTCGTCCGATTAAACAAATTTCCAATCGGCCCATTGTCGGTCCTAAAGTAGTGTCGGCATAAAGTCGACTGTAGTAATGTGGACCTCCGTCAGTTGCCGATTATTGACCGAAAACTGAAAATCGCAATCCGACCAACATCGGGCCAGAGTGTAGTCGCCGATGCCGCCACACTGCCGACGATTATTTATTTTTTATTCAACAAAAAACAACAAACGATTCAGTTTTACCCCCCCCCCCCCCGCCTGTTTTACGAAAATATTTAAAAAATCAAAAGTAGGGCATAAATTGCCGTTTACGGTATTAGTTTAATTTTCTGTTAACAATGGCATTTATAGTGATACTTTCTTAAAAATTTTCGCCTGCTGCGCTTTGAAACCATTGATATATTTACAATTTTAGTGTAATTTTAAATCAAAAAATGCATTTTACAGTAAAATTTTCTTAAAAAATTTCGACTGCGGCGCTATGATGCGCTGATATTTACGATTTTATTTCCTCCCTAGATTTGAGGCCAAATCCGCGCTTGTAGTTAGTAAGTTTTGTTTGCATATATTGATATGTTCTTCATAGAAGCTATGCTTTTATTCTAGTTTTTTTTCGTATCGAAATCACCCCCCCCCCCTTTTCAAACGGCTGGGACCGCCACTGCAAAAACTATGATATTATTTAAAAAAAGTTCAAGCATATTTTGTTCATTGTTTAGGTTGCTTCCTGTAGGTATTCTAAAACCCCACGTGACTGAGGTGAATTTTTATTTAGTATTTGAAAGCACGCTTTAAAGCAGTTGTAACTGATTGACAGCGTCAGGCTTTCAAACAAGAATATAATAATAGACAGATTCTATAGTGCGTAAAAACCTTGTCTTATTGTATTATTTCTATTTCAAACACTAACACAAAAGCCATGGCTCACGATTTTTTTTTGTGCGGTTTTTATGAGTGAACGTGTTTGGTTAATTAATTGGTTTAAAACCACACGGTTAAATAGTTTTGTAAAAATGTTTAAACCACAACACATTTTTGGATTAAGTGTAGTGTTTTCTTTATGAAATGAATTTTCAACTAAAATTAGATTTTTTCCTCGGTTTTTGCACAGAAGTTTGTTTTTGCGCAGTGCACGTAATTACACAAAACCTTTTGAAAAAGAAAGGTTATTTTATTTACTTTAACAACAGTTATGATAAAGCCATGATGGAAATTTAAGGCTTAAAATATTTAAACATAATTTAAGGCGTAACGTTTTTGTTTAAGCAATTTTTACTATGTTTTTCAAATTTTTATGCCATGATTTTGCTCACATTTTTTAAAGCTTTCTTTACAAACTTTCGATTTCTAGAATAAAACACTAAAATTTTTCAAGGTTTTGCTGTTCTTTTTGCGTTCAAAAAAAGTACTGTTAAAAATCATTTTTTCTAATATTTAGAGAGAGAGAGAGCGGAGTTTTAGAGGTAGATGAAGAGATAATTTAGTGAAGTGCAAAAATATTTAATGTTGTTGAAGGGAGACAGCAGGCTATAAAAAAATATTTTAGTGAAAGATGAAAATAATTTAAGGCAATTATTCAATAAAAATTTTATCTGTCTGTCATTTTGAGTGGTGTCGCGCATATGATTTTTATTTTGACGTTTTTATTAGCATAAGGTGTGTAAGACATAAGATGGTATTAATTTCTTTCAATAAAACTTCTTTACAGTCTTTAAATTTACCAAAAAACGTGTTCTACTATAAGTGTATTTAAGCATATTTAAAATTTATTTAACAGGTATTTAACTAAATTATTTTAAGGGTCATCATGGCTTTACCATGGCTTTACTTTGGGGTACTAAAAATATAAAAAAAAAATTTGGACTTCACTATTACCACTAACTAGTTTCGAAACTAGTCCATCAACCAGTCGGGTTTTTTACTACGTATAGCTAACTCATTCACATCAAAGCCAAAAGATATTACAAGTTGCTTAGCATTATTTAAAATACTAAATCCAGAACAAAGCAGTCGTGTAAGGACTTACCCCCAGATGCACCGTAAAAATATTCGGATTAGTTTAGGTAATGCATACTTCCTCTTTGTTCATTTATGTGAGATTAAGAGAGAAATGGAATCGATCAGATAGCCAATCGCGATTAAGTGCCTATGGAGTTTTTAGGGGTTAGACATGCAAATACTGAATGTGTGGTGTGCGTCTTAGTATGAAAGAGTTTTTCAACGCTTAAGGCTATAGTTTCTCCCCAGATTTTAAGTAAAATAAAGTTCAACTGGCAACGCCTTTTTCACAGGGAATTAGCTGAAATTTTGCAGGGGTAATCATTTTTAAATGCTTAACAAAAAGATCTACAGGATTTTTCAAAAACTCAATTATTTTTTTTTCAAAACAAAAGCTCTGGTGATGTGATCTATCCCAAAAGCCTCAAAATAATTGCGGTTTAAAACAAATCTGATTTACAAAAAAAAAAATAGAGAAATACTCACAATTTCCTCTGGATTACATTTTTCCTTTTTATATTTCCCTGTTTTAGCGAAAATAAAAACTAAGTTTCCTTTTTGCTAAAAGACTGTGCACTCCGGAAAAGAAAACTGATCAAATAATCACACTTCATTGAATTTCGGAGACACACGCAGTTTGAGTGTTGGCCGATAGACCGCAGAATTTATACGATTCCATGGTAACTGCAGCAGGTGTTTTGTCAACAAACTTTAAATCGGACCGCAGTGGGACAGAAGAGTATTTTTACGTTTTCTGACAGAAAACCATTCGAAGTTATGTTTATCTTTCAAAAATGTGTTTTCAAAAACATTGTTCTAAAACAAATACGAAACCACTCCGCGCGTGCGGTCGCCCGCCGAAAAAGGCCTACCGCTGTGCGGGCATTACTCCGAGTCTTTCAAAGAACCAAGAGAACTTTACTGGCTCGCTGGGATTACTAGGAATTCGCATAGAAACACTCGGCGCCCATAACCCCACATAAATTTGTTTTTATTTTGATTCAACCATTTTTTTAAATTTAGATTATTGCGGCATAGTTATGTGCAATTGTACCAGTGAAATCTTGGAGTGCAAAAAATAATCTCAGTCTCAAAAACACACGGATACTTGAGTACTAACAAAACAGGTCAGTAAAGCTCCATTTAGACGTTGGAAAGACTCTTGCTACTCTTTGACGCTCCTGTTTGAAGTAGAATACGATTATTTCGTCTAGCGCCCGCAGCCGATTTTTAAATCTGCATGCTTTTAAGTTAACCTGTTGTCGGTATCAGCTAGCGGGAGTGTTTCCAATTCAATAATAAATGCACTTGTAAATGCAACCTTAAACATTACACCCAGTTACTTTAATACGTAGTTGGGTAGCGTTTTTTAAAGGTAGGTAATTCTGCAATAATTGTTTTTTTTTTTATTTTAATATTTTACTTGTTTTTTTAGTGGCGTAGAACGCGAAAAGTCAAAATAAGTAACCTAACCCCACATTTTTGACCCGGTGCTAAAAAGTCTCTGGTGTCCCACTGTGGATAAATATAAATAAAGTCTCCGCGTTGCCATGGAAAACAAATTCAATGACGTAAAATTTTCCGTACAGTGTTGCTAAAAACAATTCCCCAAATTGTAACTATGACCTTAAACGTAAAAAAAGTTCGTGAGAATTCGACAGGTCAGGAGAGAATTTCACAAATATCGCTTTTGTCTATTAAAAATAAGTCGTTTTTATGATGACGACATTGACAAATTTGCAAAAAGTGATCGAAGAATCGAATTACGTCACAAGTAGGGTAAGTTTTTAAAAATTGCTTCCCTTACTTGAAATTTCACAGCACGCCGCTGCACCGTAGGCGTTCAAGCCATTCATTTAGGCGATTTTTAAGAGAGAAAAAACAATGAGTACCTACTGAACCAAACGTACACCGGATTTTTGAAACCAAGCGTGACGGAATGCGTACTGTTGATTATTATAATTATTTTACACAATGAGAGACTTTTGTGGTACCGTCGAACGGGGTGAATCGGGAAATAGTTCTTAACCCCGACTGAAAGGGTTTGACCTCTATGTGTGTTTTTCTGAACGCATGTAGTCCAGGATTTTTTCTGTTTGGGGAGTGGTTTTGCTATGTTCAATAGATAATAGAGAATTATTGAAATACGGCCGCACTGTGGATAATGCCTACTTAGTGCCGGACATAACACAGGCTGTACCTGCACTGAGAAAACAGGGTTTATCCAGAGCGTGGGTTGGCAATTTCGGGCTGCCATAATACACATGTCTTAGTTATTCTAGTTGACCATGTGGAATAGCTGCAACTCATTTGGGATGGGCTGCAGTAACTTCTCGTTTTTGGTCTGGGGGGAACCAACAAAATATTTTTTGTTAAAATTTACCTGGATTTTGTAGTACCACAACTCCAGACTTTTAACCCATTTGTATGGATTGTGGTAACATATTTTTGTTTGGAAAACCATTGCATGTGTGAGGGATACCTTACTTTTACTCACAGCCTATGTTAGTACAGCCTTTTGAAATGTATTAAATTTTTTGAGTTCTGAGGTAATCTTTGAGCTGAATCGCGTACCTGTTTTAATTTTATTTACGATTCGGCAGCCTGCAGCATAACATGTCGGAAACTGAGTTCGTCGCAAGGTTCGCCGCACGGTCCGTCTGACGTAAGTGATCGGACGATATTTTTCTTGGTTGAATCTAATCGAACCTGCCTATGACGTGATCGTTTTCGATGAACGCGCCATATTTGTCGTGCACCGGTAGCATACCCGTTAGCGTTTTCTTTCACCATAGTGGGTGAGTGTTCAAGGAATAACCCCAGAATACAGTGTTTTTTCAATTTGGCTGAAGCTGCAAGATGGCACAAGATGCCTATCAACTACTCCTTATGGAGTGGAGTGGAGTATTTGGATTGTGGGACCCAGAGTTGAAGTCGTGGCAGTCCAAAGTCGAGTTCTAGTAGCCCAGAACTTGAGTTTTGGTAACCTAGAGTTCAGTGGTTTTAATCGAAAGTCGAATTTTAGTAGCTCAGAATATGAGTTCTGGGAGTCCAGAGTTGAGTTGTAGTAGTTCGAAGTCGAGTTCAAGTAACCCAAAATATGGGTTCTGGTAGCCCAGAGTCCAGTTCTGGTAGCTTGGAGTTGAGTTGTGGTAATCCAAATTGTGGGTTTATGTAGCCCAGAATAAGGGTTGTAGTACTTTTAGTTTTATGAGTTCTCCGAACCACAAAAAATAATTGCGTAAATTTAACCCCTATTCGGGGCTTGTATGACTCATGAATGGAAGATCGCCAGTTGATTGGGCTGTTGCCGAGTTTTTTCTCAGTGTGGCCCTAAAAGGTGCAAATTATAGAATTATTGAACGCGCCTCTAGCAAAACGGTGACGACAGGACTGTATTTCTAACCTACAAATATATGCTGCCTGTTTCCGAAATTCTGTGTTGTTTTTTTCACGTTTTCATATTTAAAAGTGTTTTTGAGTGATTGAAAAGCATGAAAAATATGTTGGAAGCAGTGCTGGTCTTTTTGATTTTAAATTATATTTTGAGAAACGAAAACACATGCCTTTGGGGGCATTTTGTTGAAATAATTCTCGTAGCAAACAAATATTGTCTTAATCGGTAAAACGAAGTCTTTGAGCCTTGCTTCTCTCATTTTCTTCCGCCATGTCACCGGATTTCATAAAACAAATAACTATTTTATGCCCAATTTTTGACCGTCACAACACAAAAAATTCCCGAAAGTCGGGTTAAAGTAAAAAAAAATGGCAAATACACTGCCAACATACGGCCCAGTATAATTCCTTTAACGTTGCCAACGGCGACTTAACGTTGCGTGAAAGCGGCGTTAAACGTTCTAGAAACTCGTTTTTAACGTTGCCTGCGACTAGAGTCGCGTGCAACGTTTTCACACCGTCGACGAAGCCACTACGACAGAAGCGCCCTCTGGATATTATTTTTATTAATATAATTGATTTGAATTCAAGATTTCCACTTCTGCAACCGCAAATGGACTAATTTCCAAACACCATTTATTAATAATTCTAAAATACGTAGCTAGGAAATTTACAGTTCATTTTTAGCATTAAAGTGGCTTTTCCGTCAAAAATGGATATTTTAGCTTCAAAAATAAGGGGGCCATCAATCCTTCGTATTTTTTTGCTAAATAATTTTTATATTAAATACTGAAGATTTTAGAAATGCTCTAAATCTATCTTAAACTGTAGCCAGCCTGAAAGAATACTTAAAAATTACTAAAACCAACTAAATATTATCAAAATCAAGCGAAAAACAAGAATTTTTTAATGATTTACACAATATAAAGGATACTCAATACTTCGAAACAACGACAACTTGCCACTTCCCATTCCCAAGTCCACTTTGACAAATAACTCTAAAATATATAAAAGAGCCTCAAAATATTCCAGAATCTACCCAACAATATCAAAAGCCTGACAGATTATAAGACATTTCGGAGTAATCTCAAAATATTCTTAACACCCAAAGCATACTAGTCTTCAGGAGTTTTATTGATCTTTTATTTAATTTTTGTTGATTTTTATTTGTCTTGTACTTTTTACTTTTTAACAAGCCACTTTTGAGCCGATTTTATATGTATCTATATTAATATTTATTTATTAATTATGTCTATAATTTTTATTTTGTTATATTTGACTTTTTAAACATTGTGTGTGTGTGTGTGGGTCTTGATACTTTTAATTTTTTTGTTTTAATTTTATCGTCATAAAATAATGTTGTTCCCCCAAAACCTCTGCAAATGTGCAATGAAGTTTTATTATTTTTTATTAATTTAATGTTGTATTTTAATGTTTTATTATGGGGGACACTCCGGCCATTCAATGTATTGTATATCATGTATTTTTTTCTTATATGCAGCCCTAATAATATTAAGATGTATTTTCCAAAATACTTATTAAAGAAAAATAATTTAAGTAAGGTTTCAATTTAAATTTATAGATGGCAGAGAACATCCGCTTTTTTAATTGCAGTGATGTTACGTTAAAAATTGCTTTTACGACAACAACTAATCAATTTTTTACTTCAGTGTTTCATTACTTCGAAGCATAGCTTAATTAAAAATAGCCGTGTTTCTAATAGAAATGCGATAAAATCATAGAAGCCGTAGGGCTGTCGTAACCAGAACCTCTCTACTGTTATGTTTGCCTACTTGTTATTTCGACTTTTTAGTGGCACGTTGCTGTCGGTTAAGAGGAGTGACGTCTGACATCAATAACCCGGGGTTGAACAAGCTTGTCCTGTTTCAACTCATTTTTCCGCACTTAGATTTGGGTTTTTTTTTTAAACAACATCACTTTGTTTATTTTTGTTGCATGACTATTTCTAGGTTATGATTTAGGCAAAACAGAGTATAGAAGGATGTGCAAACCTGCACGCGCGTTCATCAATTGGTCGAGAGGGAAAAAATAGGTCGTTTTGTTGATTAATAAATTAACGTAATTATTTATTTTTGAGCGTAAAGTACCATTTTCGGCTGAGACGTAGGGCTCTCATTTTATTTTCTTAAAATCTCTTCGAGTATAGTCGCAAATTTTTATACCTTGTTGTATTTTCAAACTACGCGGTAGTCGCTATCAAATTCAGGCAGTTTCCGTTTTCTATCACAATCCAATGTTGCCAGGTGGACTCTTTTGTATAATATATAAGATTGTTAGCAATTTTATAAAATAAAGACACGTAAGTGAGGGAGGACCCGCTTACACAATCCCGTTGTTAGACAACGTCAGTTCTCCTATTTGTGATTTTTTTTTATTTCCCCCAATATTGACTTTTATTCTGCTGGCTGTCGTTTTAACACTGGTCTTTGAGAAGATTACTGGATTTCCAAGTGTAAAGATTTTTAATTCATAGGATTGGCAGCAGTGGGCTGTTATGCTTTCCGGGTTAGTTTTTTATTATAGTTTTGGATGGTGGCATTTTTAGAGAAGGGGTTTTTCTAGTGACGTATTTCCGGTAAGGTTTTAAAAAGGAATACACAAAAACCATGCTTTAGTGCAATCGAGTGTTTCGTGTGCGAAAGTGGCAAATTTGGCCTTGTTCCAATTTTTCTAAAATCCGTTGAGGATTTTTACCCTAAGTAATAGGGATCAAACCAGGGCCAATTTGCGGTAGCTTCTTATTGTTTAAGTAGTTTTTTGGAAACGAAGCTCCGCACCTATTGGGATCAAAAAATTGCCACTCGCACACGTGTCGCCACCGTCCATCTGGGGGCGGACACTCGATTAACTCCAGCAGCTTCAGCAGAATTTCTATCTTGTTAAGTGGACTTTTGATAATAGAATTCGGCCTTCCAATTTGGTAAATTTTGAAAATATTTTCTGTTTTTTTTTGGTTTTTCACACGTTTTTTTGGGACTCAATTTGATGCTTTGCTTTCTCCTTGCCATAGGGGCTGCTGTATGAACTCGTGGTGATGGATTCCTAGTTCCCACGAGGTGTCCACACCAGCCACCGAAGATGTCCGAGATGTCCTCTGGAGGCAAGTGTGCCTAAAAACCCTCGTACGAGGTAAGCTTCCTAGTCATTTTTTTTTGAGTCCAATAAAGTGTTGCAATTGAGGTAGTTTATTTTATTTTCTGGAATAGTAAGGAGTGTTATTCTCTTTATTCCAGGGTTTTTGGGCGAGAGGTAGTTGTAGAGTTGTGGAGCCGTATGCAGAGATTTTCTACAACATCTTTCCATTTTTCCTACAAGCTCCAACATATAAGTACCTACCAAGGCAACACCAATCCCAGTCATCGCAGGAGGTTACCGGTTTGAGATTTACATTTTAAACATTTTATTTATAAAAAAAAAGTTTTTTTTTGGTCTTATTTTGGAGGGATCATATTGGTGGATGACAGTTGTAATTTTCTTTTTTTTTTTGGGTTCCAATTGAGTATAAATCGTCATTACAGTTAGTATGAAGCAGCAACTGCCAAGCTGCGAAATGACTTCTTCAATTAAGGCTGTAATTTAGTAATTTTTTTCTTTTTTGACTTTATGACATGGCTGACAGATAACCATCGGTTTTGCTTTAATTTCGTTTGACTTAGTGTAGAGATTTACATGTTGCAACCCTGTCGCTTCGGATTGTCGGGCTAAAATGTGGGGTTAAGGCTGGCTCGTTGTTTCGGCCTCACATTGCAGAGTGGCAGTCTTGGGGGTCAGGTTGTTGTAATGAGTTTACTTTTATATGGTGTCGGACATTCCCTTTTAAAAATATCTTTGTTAGCACATGACAGTGTCTAGCACTTCAGGGTGACTCGGTCTGATGCCCTAGGCTGTCCAGCTGACGTATGTTGAGAGTTTGCTCGTACAGACGAAGCATAGTTTGGTTGGTTGGCCTGGGGTTGGCTGGGCAGAGTACCACTGACTTGTTTGACATCGCCAAGATTTTGACTATTTATTTTTTTTAAAAAAAAGGCATATTTTTCTTTGCTTGTGTTATCTATTTGGTGATAGCGGTGGTAGCAACATATACAAGCAAAGATTATTTATTTTGAAATTAATTTAGGAACTTTAAGGTAACGAATATAGGTATTACAATTTGTACACGGTATATGAGCTCATAAATCGGTAACTTTAATACAACTTAATATTTGCATGATATTCATGTTAAGTTATTGAACGGTATTGCCGGCATTGGTATATTTAATATTTAAATATATACAATTTTTCTTAAGTATAACAACCCCACATTATGAGAGTTTGAGTTGTAGGAGACTAGTCCAAAATCTGTTTTTTTTTCTGTTCGTCATTAAATCTGCAAATGTCAAAAACTTGTGTTCCTATTTCTCTCCCACTCTCCGTTGAAGAAGGTCGTCCAGGTTTGGTACAATCCCAGCCCAAAGTTCTTATTTAGTTACTTATTTATTCTTCATTCTGGTAATAACCAGAACACCCTGATCAAGACAAATAAATATCAAAATTTCATCAAACAATCCTTATGAGATTGAAAACAAAAGAAAAGGAACAGCTAAGGAGTATAGTCAGTATATAAGTGTTTATTTTCCTAAATCAGGGAAGGGTCTTGATAGTTGTGACAGTTCGTATTTGATGCCATTTTGCTATTTAGCTGACTTATTAGTTGGGCTATTTAATACTATATTAACATCATACCTGGTGCAATGTCTTTAAATACGTGGCGCTCATAAATTTATTAACCTACGACCTACCGGCTGTTAAACTTAAAAAGCTGGCGGCAGGCATTTGACGCGATTCTAAACTAAATAAAAATAGTATTAAAATTTTGCTGATTTCGGTGTCATATTTTTTTTTCTTTTTTTTTACGGATATCTCAAAAAGCACTTAATCGATTAGAAGGCTAACAGTGATTTTAAAGTTACAAAATACAGTGGTATCAAAATCGGGGCGAACCGGAACTTTTGCTGAATAATCGGGACTATGAGGGACGGATTTTTTCCCCGGGACGGTTGGTCACCTTAACTTATTATATGCTTCTGAAATAGTGTTTGTATTGCGATTGTTTCAGCAATTATGTTTTTGTTTTTTTGCTTGTGTTTCAACTATAGTATAAACATTAACGTAGATGACTATATAGCTTTTTTAAAACAGATATATATTATTTTCATTTAGCTTTAAGACTTCTTATTAGGTATAGATACTGGGTCTAGTGTTTTTTTTTCTTGCTTTGTCAATGAAAATTTCCCTTTTCAGACAATAAAGCTTATTTTAAATTGGAATGGCGTCGCGGCGCAAATCATGAAAAGAAAACAGTATGGCGGCAATAATCTAAGGAGGTGCCTTCTTATAGTTGTCAAATACAGTTATGTTTTGAAATTGGCCGCAACTGCATTGATTATTTGACCACAACTGTCTCGTAAAGAAAAACGTTGAAAGAACGTAAATTAATTAACTCTAGTTAATTATCAACGTTTTGGCGTCGTTTTCTCGACCATCATGGCGACCGTTGCACAAACTACTAGTTTTTGTACTTAATGCAACGTTAATTTTAGTGTATTTCTTAGTTATGGCAACTAGGGCAACTAAAAATTCTTACTTGGGTAATCTTATTAGTGTTGGCAGTAAATGTAGTGGTTCTTGCGCATGCGCACCTGTTAACAGTGTCAAAATAGTGCCTGGCCTTATTAGTGCCGGGCCCTAACAGCGTTTCAATAAATTTGGTTAGGTAAAAAAAACACTATACGGGTGAATCAAAGAGCAAATTTAATTAATAAATTATTTGCATGCAAAAACGTCTCAAAATCGTCAGGATTCACCCCATTTGACGATACCTACGTATACGTATGCTGAGTACGTGTGTGTGAAAGGAATGAGCAAAAGTGACGCTATATATATATACACCTATGAGTCTGAAATTGAAAATAAAACAAAGCAAAAAGCAGGTTGCTCAACCGTGTTCCTAAAGGTTAGAAAGGTTATGTGATATAGATAGATTTGACAACACCGAGAAAACATGAATTGGCACTTCGTAAAAATATGCGAAAATCCAGGAAATATCTCAAAAACGGCTGAACCGATTTGGATGAAATTTATTACAAGAAGATTGGGTGCGTTCTGAATTAAAATATAGGCAACTTTTATTGGACATTTCGCACAATGACATTAGTCAAATGACATTATTTTTTTCATTTATTTTTGCTTTCTGCTGACCTTGCTGGGAACTCATAAAAATAGCGTATATAGTTATAATGTAACTAATGGGTACCTAACAATCTTGTGCTAGATGTTTAAAATAAACTAATTTTGTTTTAAATAAAATGAGAATTTGATAGCTGCAAGATCGATACTAATTAATTTTAATTAGTTGTTTGGTAATTAATTAAATTTAATTAATTTTTTGTAAACGCACTTAATACGGAAGGTTGCTTGATGGGAAAATTTATTTATAGTTACGATATCTAACGACTTCATATATTGCAGCATGGAAGTGCCCAAATAGCAAGTTTTCTGGCCGAATTGTTGTAGACGCGGGCGCGACTATTTTTATCTAACTAATTATTATGTTATGTTTGCAACTAACCAATTTCAGAGCACTGCCATGTGTCACGTCTGTTAGCCAGAGATTCATTTGAAATAAAATATAGTAGTTCTATCTGTCAGGGCATAGGAATGTTTTGGTTGTCATAAAAACTAATACATACCGCCATGATTGATTCGATAAAATTGACTTACAAGGTTAGATGCCATTACACGTTAATTTGTAAACAAAATTTAAAAACGATTTTAATATTAAATTTACAATTACACAAAATTCGGACTACCGATCGCCCCCCCCCCTTTGCTAACGAAAAAAGTAGACAACAAAGATACTGGTGTTAACCCTGAAGTCTTTGGAGAAAAATCGAGAAATTGCAGTATTTTGGGACAGTTTGAAACAGACGAAAACCACGATATTAGAAATACAGAAAAGTATTATAGAGTTTCAATTTAAAAACCAGTTTTAGACAAAATGATTTCGGACATCAAATCAAGGTTCAATAAAGAAACTAAATATTTTTGACCTGAACATATTCATACCAAGTTTTATACAACGTGAAGCCAAAATCAGGGCAAAATTAAGTAATGTTGTTTCCAAATCCTATAAACTGTACAAAACAAACTGATACAAAACACAAATTCTTGAACCTTTATTGGGACAAGTCAGTATTTGGAAACAATATTGTTCAGAAGTAGGCAAAAGCTTAAATCAAAACATATATGATAACGTTTTCGAGGCAATGAACAAGTGTGGCGATATTTTTCCGTTGATAAAAACATTCTTGGATGTTTGTCAGTAAGTAATGCTTCGTCAGAAAGAAGCTTCTCCTGCCTCAGAAGATTGAAAATATAAGTACTTAAAAACACTATGACGGAAATATGTCTGACGGGCTTAGCGTTGCTGCATATCAACAGACATATTGAAATTGACATTGAGCGAGTCATTGAGATAGGCGTCTTATATTTTTTGATATGCAATATAAAAGATAATGTTTCAACTTAAAAAGCTTTCTAGATAAAAAAAAAGTATTTAGCTATTAGGTTTGGTTTGTGGTTTATGTTTTTTATAACTGAAAAAATTATGCGTAGTTACTCAAGCGCGGATTTCAAGGGGTTAGGGGGTTAATTAACCCTCCCCACCCTGGATTTAAATTTTTTACGAAAATATTTAGAAAATCAAAAGTAGGGCATAAAATGCGGCGATATTTACGGTATTAGTTTAAATTTGTGTTAACAATAGCATTTGTAATGTCACTTTCTTGGTGAAAAAAAATATTTGTTTATCCATTACCCAAAAGAGCATTTGCGGTTTAACAAAAAGTGACGCATTTTAGTCCCTCACCAAATTGTTCCTACATAAAAATTTTCCGCTTCAACATAAAAAGTACCACTCTAGTCCCTAGATATATAATGAGGTACAATATATGTGGGTACCTACTTATTAGGTAGTTACAAATTATCAAATCTTACATACATTATGCGTGACTGTTACAAAGTCAAATAAGGAAACAGATCTATTAGGGGGTTGTACATAATGTCGACAGTGTCCATAATACCGACAGTTTCACGGTTTTTCCGAAATACTAAGAGACATTGATTTTCCCCAGTTAAATAACGCGTTCATTCTTTTTAAACAATTTGACAACATTGGTAGAAATACACTTCCACTGCGACCACAGAGTACCGTTGGTAGGTGATCCGTGCTGCGACTATCAAAAAAATGCCCGCCACACGCGGCAAATTTCATCAGTTGTCAAAATGTCCTTGTGGTCCAGTTGGTTTGTGATGCTAAGAACCAGGTAACTTTTGAGTCAATATTAGTCAATTAGTTTTTTATTAAATAAAATTGAGTTTCGCTAATATGTTCAGCTTATCTTATGAATAAAATGTCGGCGGTAATGTCGGTAATAGGTTTTTCGAATAGGTCTTTTAAAAACTCTCTTTTTTATTTGCAAGTAATCTCTTGTTTACATATTTCTTTCATATAAATGTAAGAAGGTGACTGGGTGAAACCTCCCAATGAGCATTTTTAGAAACCTCTGGTGATAAAAATTTATATAATTATTATAAAGAGAGTTCCATTAATGCCCTAGGGTATTTAGAGGTTTCCTACAGGAATTGAGTTTGTATATTTGTTTTCTTAAAGGTTCTAAATTGATGGTACCCTAAGGTAACATAAAACTGGCGTTAACAATATTTCCACAGACATCTTTATAAAAATTAAAGTCATCGGTAACAAATGTTATATAAATTGGTGTTAACACTGTTTCCACCAACATATTTATAAAAATATTAGTCATCAGTGACAAAAGTTATATAAATTGGTTTTTGAAATCTTTCTGTTAACCCATCTATAAAACCGTAAGTAACTATCAATTAAAGATATATAGATTGGTTTTTAAAATGTTGCTATCGACTCACTTATAAAAACTTAATTAACCAACAACAAAGAGACACTTATAAAAACTTGGGAACTCACACACAATAATTATATAAATTGGTGCCTGTAATATTCTTATGAACTCATTCATAAACCTTTTTTGCCCATTCTTTCTATAATGTTTTTATTAATTTCTTTGTATAGTGGCCATAATACCACTGTTTTTATAACAAAAAAACAATTTTAATTTATAACAAAACAAACAAAATTTTTTAGGTTAATTTTGTGACATCAAAAGGCTCGTTTTTGCGACTTTAAAAGGTACGTTTTTGCGACATCAAAAGACGCGATTTTGCGAGATACCATACCATCATTATCTGGTTTCAATTACATCAATCTGAGAGAGATAAGAGATCCAAATCTTCTTGAAATCGTTTTCGATTACTGATATCGGGATCGAATGCATTCTACACCCGATTCCGACCAGCGTTTCCCATGCGAGGCGCTGTACACCCTTCCACCCCGCATTCTAACTATCGTCTTGAGATAGTTACATCTGACAGTTATGCGGGGTTGAAGGGTGTGCAGGCGGGTATTTTTCCTGGTATGTGTAGTATGCTGGATCTCTCTCAGACGAATACATTTAGGAAAAGAGAACAATGGTAACTATGTTAAGCTCGCAGAAACGGACCTTCAGTATTCAACTAGCATCATGTTTTAAAACGTTGGTAAAATAGTGTTAAAAGAGGTAAACAGTGGTATAATTGTATTGTTTTTTTTTATAGAATTGTCGCAAATTTTCGTCATTTTGGATTCCCACAATAGCTTTTTGACCAAAATAAAAACGTTATTTGTGTTTTAATCGAAATATTGCTTGTTTAGGCTTAAGAAGAAAATTCAATATTTCTCCCAGAAAGCAAAAAACATATGTGAAAAAAAAAAGTATTATTTAAATGAATATTTTTTTTCCCGTTTTCTCAAGTATTTTTGAAGCCCATGAAAATTTTGTGAGTGTATTTTAAAACTATACAGTACCCACGGGACCGCAGCTGATTATCAGAGTAGGATGACTGGGAAAACAGCTTTTATTTAACCTATAGTATACGACGACGAAGGCTTAATAAATAAGCTGATAAATAGACCTTTCGGAATTCCACTTTTTTCAGACAAAAAGATACCTGCGACTCAAAATTTGTATCAATTCCTTATAATCCTAATTATACGAAAGGATTACAAAAAGTATTTAATAACACCGGTCTTAAATTAGTATATCTATCCGGTAACACAATAAGAAGCTTACTAGGAAATCCCAAGGATAAAACTACAGTTCTAGAAAAAAGTGGAATTTACGAAATTAGTTGCATGGATTGTGACAAAAATATGTTGGCCAACCGAGACGCTCTATTCAAACACGTTTTAAAGAACACTTAGCACACTTAAAATACGGAAGAACAGAAAAGTCAAGTGTGGCCGAGCATGCTTTTGAAAACAATCATAGATTCACATTAGATAACCTAAATCTTCTAAAAAGTGTACCAAACAAAAGACTTTTGAATGCATATGAAAGTATGGAAATCATTAAATCCAAAAATATTTTAAATAAAGATAGAGGACCCATCCCGTTTAGTACACTTTATTCTTTGGTTGAGGGGAGATAGGATTAAAAATTGTGATCAATCACAAATTATTAGTCTTATCTCCGCCCACAAAAGGATTGTATATAAGATAGAGCGTAGATTAATTTAGTTCATTGTTTATCGTCTCCTGATGATGCTAACGTTGTTAGCGAAACGCGCGTCGAGTGCAAAAAAGTGTAGTTTTGGTTTGTGGAAAACAATCATAACTTTGTTTTTTTGCTTTAATTTGTTATGTAGTGTTGTTAGAACAGTTGTAAAACCTTTTTAAAATAATATCTAGACTTAAGGGTTCATAAGGAATTTTTATAAAATCTATATTTTGTTTTTCTATTCATTACTATGTACCATAAATTTTTATAAGCTGGTGTTGGTCAGTTGTTTTTCAAGTCTTTTTTACTCATTTAAGAGATATATTAGAGTTATAAAATTATCACCAACACTAAATAATATAACTTTTGGTTATTTTATGAAGGTTTTATATTATTTGCTGTAACTTTTATATAGACAAAAATGCTCATTGGGCTATAACGTAATATCGACACCTACGTTTTGTTGCAGTTTTTAAATTATTTAAAAAAATAAGCAGTAGTAAAACATTTACATTTATGTCGATATTTTGTTCATTTGCGTTTCGATACTATATTTTATGGTATAGTTACAACAAAAACTGTATAACGCTACAGTTTTCTAAAAATATAACGAAAAATTCCTTTCCTATCCGAACAGTTATTACCGAGAGTGTCAATAAATCCTGCAAAGTTTGTGTCGTTAATAAGTAAGTACATCTTTCTTTTTTAGAAGCATGATGAAAAGATATACAGTATTGGGAGACCCATCTTTATTTCATGTAAAATTTTCCGCACTATGTATATTTTTCGTACTGACCTAATAGAAATGTAAAGCTAAAAAAATAATTAAGTTTATTTTTTTTTAACGGGTAGGATTGATAGGTAAGTTACTGTATGTACCAACATTAGTGTGATACGGTAGGCAAAATCGGTTATTTTTTTCCCGTATCCAAAAATAACCGAACCGAAATACATTACTTACGGACTTTTTTTTGTTTAGTTAGGTTTTTAATTTTTTTGTGAAAGTGAATTTGCAAAAACAGGAATTGTTGTTTTCTATTCTATTTACGTTGGCAGTTTGTATGTGGGAAAAAGAATACGGTTACGGTAATTTGTGTTTGTGGTTTAAAAACTCTTTTGAGCATCTCAATTACGGTAATACGATAAGCAAATAAGGTGACGATAAATTAGTGGTCTATTAACTCTCTATTATTTCGTTCCAGTTTCTTAATAGATACAAAATTGTACCAACAAGTTTAAAAAAGTTTTTTTTTTATTATTCTTAATTTTTTTTTTAACAAAAGACGATTAAAAATATTTAAAAAATCATGTAAACATAAGCATTCTGCTGTAAAAAATAATTTTAAATTTGTTACTGGATTAGAACAATTTAATATAATTTATGAAAGTCAGAATTTCTATTACACTGTCGATATTATGTACAACCACCCCATAAAGTAACTTAAATTCAGGGCAAAATGATTAACTACGAATATTACGATCAATTTAAAGCAAATATATAACGACTACCGGTAATTAATCAAAAACTATGAAGCAGTATAGTAAACTAGTTATAGTTACCTACCGTTTTTAGCAAGGTACGCTTTCCCAGATCACTGAAAATCAACTCTTAAGGCGCATTTACACAGACAAACTTTCCTTTGATGTGGAAATGCCGACAAACATTTACACGAGCCTCTTGAGCAAAATGCTCAAAGAAATGTTCGAGCAAAATCTCGTACAAAAAAACACACCTAAATTTTGGAGAGAATGTTGAGCAAAATTTGTTTGAAGAATTGGGGGTATAAAAATTTCTTTACAAATTCAAGATATATATTGTTATCGGAATTCATTGAACTTAACTAAAAATAGAAAAACAAAGTTTTGAAATAAGGTATTTTTAATCAAGTGCTTTCCGACGGAAAAACGTTTGATGCCGAAATTCACATTTTACCTTATAAGCAACTTCGATTGATCTGATTTTTATAGGGCATATGCCAGTATACTTGTAACTTTTTTGGGGTTGTAAAAAAAACGAGAATAAAAACAATAATAATTGGCACTAGTCTAGTCTAGTCTTTTACAATAATAATTAAGTCAAATTAAAAAACCTATATACATTTTATTAAATCTCAAATATATGAACAAAAGCACGTTCGGTTTAAATAATACCCGTTTATTACTCACTTTTACAACCCTACGAACCCGACCCTTGTCTAAAAAATATAATTGAGTAGTAATTTAGTAGACTGTGTCGCCGATCTATCATCCCGCGTTTTGGATTTCGCAGATAGCAGGCCGGCCACCCTTTTGAATCGCAATGTTTCCTTTGCATATTGTTGGTTCAGTGTCAGTAATCGACCTTGATTATTACATTAAATTGACAATAAATATCTATATCTTCAGCATTTTCATGAACCTTTTGCTTTTTTAAGCAACCCTTGGGACCTTTAACTAACTAGGTAAATCTGGTGTGAGGAATTAAAAAACAACAATAAAAGCTAAAGGTAAAGTAAAGCTACAAAAATATGTTTAAAAAATCCCCCTCCCCACCACTCCTCATAGTCATGATGCGCGGATTACCGCTTAAAAGTGCAATTTTTGAGTTTTTTGACGATATTTGAAAAACTCAAAATTTTTTTGGAAAAGAAAAATTTTCCTGGATTTTTTTTTTGACTTTAGACCTAAGAAAGACCTAAGAAAAAAATATTATAAGTAACCCTAATCCATGTGACAAACCTGATAGTAGAGCCAATAATAATGTTTCGCTTGCCGTCGGCTTTTTTTCACAAAAATTTAAATAAAAGTTGGTGTTCCATTTTTTTAAAGAATTGAGATCACTGATCACTGATGTGAAATTTTATTTATTCTCATCTTTAAAAATATGTTTCCAAAATAGATAGCAATAATTTGCTCAAAAATTTACCCGAACAAAATGTTCAAAGCTCACAAAAATGTTCACGCAAAAAATTTCAAATCTTTTGCACGAGCTTTTGTTTGAGCATGTTCGTCTGTATAATTGCGCCTTTAAAGGTTGAATTTTCCTCAAAAATCACCAACAAAATGTTAATCTGAGATTATTCTGTTACTCTAGCCCCCCCCCCCCTCCAGGAGAACCAGGCCCTCCTAGGAACAATTTCTACGTACACCACTGGTTTAAGAAGTGCAAAAGTCATGTAGTATCAGTATTGTTTTCGGACAGTGTTGCCAACACTATATCAATGTTTTTTTTACAAAGGTGTATGATTAAATCCCTTTCAAGGCAATTCATGAATTACTTGCATGATCGCCTTATCAATGGTCAGTAAGCTGTGGTCCTTCTATCGCATTAAGTTTATTATTCTATCGAAATGTCGTTCAGTAGGAGTGCTATGTAAATAAGTAGTAGGTAGTACAATACATTTTCTAATTTATACACTGATAATTTTTTTCTCGATTTTTTTAGTAAATTCGTTTTGGCTGGCGCCTATGTTGACAAACAACCTTGCTAGAATAGCAAAGTTTCTGCTACAACAACAAAGTTTTTTGCAAAAACTCGGATAGGAAAATAATATTTAGTAGCCCTAGTCACAAAAATAGTTACAATTTAGTAACCTAACATTCTAGCAAAAAACTTTATTGTCCCAGCAAAATACGTTGCTGTTCCAGCAAGATATTTTGGCTAAATAGGTGACAGCAAAATTGAAAATTTCTCAGTGTATGATCCAGAGTGTATAAAATGTATAAATAATGAAAATATTTTGATGGGTTATACAGTGGAGGTAAAATAAGAAAAAACTTTATAAAAAACATAAAATAGGATAACGAGCATTCCTCGAAAAAGGTAAGGGTGCTTACCACTTATTTTGACGTTTTTTGAGGGAATACTCGTAAGTCAATATTATTGTTTTTTGTTACCCCCGCCCTCCTTCTTAAAGTTGTCCAAATGACCCAAATTTTTCAACTTTCAAGGGCTTTTTTTATATACTCGCTTTTTTGCTTTAAACGATCATAACTTTTGTTTCCATGAACCGATTTTGATGAAATAAATATTCCAAGAAAATGCATCAGGAAGGAGGGGAGGAGGGGGGTTAGTGATAAATAATCTATAGATATAAAATTTCTATATAGACCATTTCCGCACCTAAAATATTTGTTTAAATTTTTGGTGCTGGTTTTTTAACTAAGCGATAAATACCAAAAATCCAATTTTTAGAATTTTTGTGTGTGTTTGTGTGTGTTTCTGTCTGTCTGTCTATGCATCACCCTAAAACTACTTCTTCATTCTTCAAAATTGGTGCACGGGAACAAAATTTATGAACGTTTTTGCGTAGCTAATTTTTAAGCATTTTTATATTTTAAATGAAAAATACTTTCTTTAACCCAAAGACTTTTCTAAAGTTAATGGGTATTTAAAATATCCAAACAACGATATAAGACACTTAAACAAAAATGAAGTTAGAAAACCTCCAAATCAGTTACTTCAACCGAAAAGAAACTAAAAAACAAAAGATCAAAAATCTTGGGTGGAAGGAACACACAAAAGATCAAAGCGAAAAGAGAAATGATTAAACGATGTTTCGCCTTGGGTAACCAGCGTAGGCTCATCAGTAGTTTCACTGGTCACCCTCCACTATACATCATTAAACACTATCATACACTTTGATTTCCAACCTTGAACCACTCACAAATAGGCATCGTTCCGCACTGGTACTTATCCAAGTTACCTGATACGAATTCGTAATGGCGTGTTAATATTTCCAGTAGGATTATGCTCCTAAGGCAATTAAAACAAAAAAGAAGTTAGAAAACCTCCAAATCAGTTACTTCAACCGAAAAGAAACTAAAAAACAAAAGATCAAAAGATCGTGGGTGGAAATAACGAAAATTCAAACTTGGATGAGCATCCCACAAGGAAACATCGTTTAATCATTTCATGCTCATCCAAGTTTGAATTTTCGTTATTTCCATCCAAGATCTTTTATCTTTTGTTTTTAAGACACTTAAACTTGGCAAGTAATGTTAATTCCTTGTTGTTAGCGTATCTTTGATGTGTTTGTGAAAGCGTCCTTTAAAATAAAAGAGATAAAATTGTGCTTACAACATACGACGTAACCAAACCAATTCTTGTTCAGTGCTTGATCCACAGTTTTTACTTCATACCGCTCACTTCTATTTCCTTCCTTGTCGAAAAAAGTGAGAGGACAATAAACTGTGGATCAGGCATTTATGAAAACCCACAGATAACAAAATGGTTAGGATACGCTAGCTGCGCACGAATACGTAGTCGCTGTTGTACGAAGTATCTGTTCTGAGCATGCGCATGGAGATACGATTAGAATTGAGCACTCCCTATTTGTGCAACTGTCTATTGACTCTACGAAAAATGAAGTAAGTAGGTCATGGCAAAAAAAATTCCTTTTACTTTTTTCACCTTAAAATGTAACGCTACTTTTAGGGATACCCTGTACATACATATATGTTTTCTAACCAATTTTCTTTCGGTCATAAATTAGCCACTTTATTGGAATCATTTTAACGAATTTAGCCGATTAAATTTAAATAACAACACCACCAGATTAGTTTTACCTCATTAACAAACTCTATTATACCTATGTGTAAATGGTCAGACGTTTAAACGAAAAAATGTTAAGTATGGGCGTTTGAATTTTTGGAATAAAGACGTAAATGTTAATTTTATGATTCCTCTCGCAGTTACATAAAATGTTTATCACATTGGTGTGCTAGGATAGTTCAATTTTCTGAATTCAGTAAGCTTTAAGGCGCATTTACACAGACAAACTTTCCTTTGATGTTGAAATGCCGACAAACATTTACACGAGTCTCTTGAGCAAAATGTTCCAAGAAATGTTCGAGCAAAATCTCGTACAAAAAAACACACGTAAATTTTGAAGAGAATTTTAAGCAAAATTTGTTTGAAGAAATGTTGGTAATAAAAATGTCTTACAAATTTAAATTTTATAGTTTTATGGGAATTCATTGAACTTAACTGAAAATAGAAAGACTAAGTTTTAAAACAAGGTATTTTTAATTAAGTGCTTTCCGACGGAAAAACGATTTGATGTCGAAATTTACGTTTTACCTCATAAGCAACTTCGATGATACTTGTAACTTTTTTGGGGTTGTAGAAAAACGAGGATCATAGAAATTTACGTTTAAAAGAATAGCTCTTTATTTGACTTCCTAGTTTAGAACACAATACAATAATAATTAAGTCAAATGAAAAAACCTATATACATTTTATTAAATTTCAAATATATGAACAAAAGCACGTTCGGTCTAAATAATACCCGTTTATTACCCACTTTTACAACCCTACGATCCCGACCCTTGTCTAAAAAATATAATTTAACAGTAATAGACTAGACTTTTGAATCGGAATGTTTCCCCTTTGCATATTGTTTGTTCAGTGTCAGTAATCGACTTTGATTATTACATTAAATTGACAGTAAGTATCTATCTTCAGCATTTTCATGAACCTTTTGCTTCTTTAAGCAACCGTTGGGGACTTAAACTAACTAGGTAAATCTGATGTGAGGAATGAAAAAAAAACAATCAAAACTAAGGGTAAAGTAAAGTTACAAAAATATGTTTAAAATAAAATCCCCTCCCCACCAGTCCTTATAGTGTTGAGGCGCGGATTACCGCTTAAATGTGCAATTTTTGAGTTTTTTGCCGATATTTGAAAAACTCAAATTTTTTTTGCAAAAGTAAAATTTTCCTGGGTTGTTTTTTGATTTAGGCAAAAACCTTTGGAAATAAAAAAACTCGCAAGAAAATCCCAAAAAAACCTACGGGCAAAAAAATCCGGGAAAAACCCTAAGAAAAAAATATTATAAGTAACCCTAATCCATGTGACAAAACTGTTAGCCAAGAATAATGTTTCGCTTGCCGTCGGCTTTTTTTTACAAAAATTTAAAATAAAAGTTGGTGTTCCATTTTTTTAAGGAATTGAGATCAGTGATCACTGATGTAAAATTTTATTTATTCTCATCTTTAAAAATATGTTTCTAAAACAGATGGCAATAATTTGCTCAAAAATTTACCCGAACAAAAGGCCTCGGCCTCGCCAAAAAAGCTCGTGCAAAAGATTAAAAATTTTTTGCGTGAACATTTTTGTGAGCTTTTCTTTGAACATTTTGTTCGTGTAAATTTTTGAGCAAATTATTGCTATCTGTTTTGGAAACATATTTTTAAAGATGAGAATAAATAAAATTTCACATCAGTAATCAGTGATCTCAATTCTTTAAAAAAATGGAACACCAACTTTTATTTTAAATTTTTTGTGAAAAAAAGCCGACGGCAAGCGAAACATTATTCTTGGCTATCAGTTTTGTCACATGGATTAGGGTTACTTATAGTATTTTTTTCTTAGGGTTTTTCCCGGATTTTTTTGCCCGGGGGTTTTTTTGGTATTTTGTTGCGAGTTTTTTTTTATATCCATGGGTTTTTTCCTAAATTCAAAAAACAACCCAGGAAAATTTTTCTTTTCCAAAAAAATTTTGAGTTTTTCAAATATCGGCAAAAAACTCAAAAATTGCACTTTTAAGCGGTAATCCGCGTCTCACGACTATGAGGAGTGGTGGGGAGAGGATTTCTTTTTAAACATATTTTTGTAACTTTACTTTACCCTTAGCTTTGATTGTGTTTTTTTTTAATTCCTCACACCAGATTTACCTAGTTAGTTTAAGGCCCCAACGGTTGCTTAAAAAAGCAAAAGGTTCATGAAAATGCTGAAGATAGATATTTACTGTCAATTTAATGTAATAATCAAGGTCGATTACTGACACTGAACAAACAATATGCAAAGGAGCAACATTCCGATTCAGAAGTCTAGTCTATTACTGCTAAATTATATTTTTTTAGACAACGGTCGGGATCGTAGGATTGTAAAAGTGGGTAATAAACGGGTATTATTTAGACCGAACGTGCTTTTGTTCATATATTTGAGATTTAATAAAATGTATATAGGTTTTTTAATTTGACTTAATTATTATTGTATTGTGTTTTAAAGTAGGAAGTAAAATAAAGAAATATTCTTTTAAACGTAAAATTTTATCATTACATTTTACAGGCAACAGCAATAATTATTATTTTTTTATTCTCCTTTTTTTACAACCCCAAAAAAGTTACAAGGATACTGGCATATCCCCTATAAAAATCAGGTCAATCGAAGTTGCTTATGAGGTAAAATGTGAATTTTGACATCAAATCGTTTTTCCGTCGGAAAGCACTTAATTAAAAATACCTTGTTTTAAAACTTAGTCTTTCTATTTTCAGTTAAGTTCAATGAATTCCCATAAAACCATAAAATTTAAATTTGTAAGAAATTTCTCTACCAACATTTCTTCTAACAAATTTTGCTTAACATTCTCTCCAAAATTTCCGTGACTCTTTTTGTACGAGATTTTGCTCGAACTTTTTTTTTGAAGATTTTGCTCAAGAGGCTCGTGTAAATGTTTGTCGGCATTTCAACATCAAAGGAAAGTTTGTCTGTGTAAATGCGCCTTAAGATGATGACTGTAGTCTAATCTAGGTACATGACGCGGAAAGGCGCATTTACACAGACAAACTTTCCTTTGATGTGGAAATGCCGACAAACATTTACATGAGCCTCTTGAGCAAAATGCTCAAAGAAATGTTCGAGCAAAATCGCGTACAAAAAAACACACGTAAATTTTGGAGAGAATGTTGAGCAAAATTTGTTTGAAGAAATGATGGTAATAAAAATTTCTTACAAATTTAAATTTTATAGTTTTATGGGAATTCATTGAACTTAACTGAAAATAGAAAGACTAAGTTTTAAAACAAGGTATTTTTAATTAAGTGCTTTCCGACGGAAAAACGATTTGATGTCGAAATTCACGTTTTACCTCATAAGCAACTTCGATTGATCTGATTTTTATAGGGGATATGCCAGTATACTTTTAACTTTTTTGGTGTTGTAGAAAAACGAGAATAAAAAAATAATAATGGCACTTATTTATTGCTGTTGCCTGTAAAATGTAATGATAAAAATTTACGTTTAAAAGAATATCTCTTTATTTTACTTCCTAGTTTAAAACACAATACAATAACAATTAAGTCAAATTAAAAAACCTATATACATTTTATTAAATCTCAAATATATGAACAAAAGCACGTTCGGTCCAAATAATACCCGTTTATTACCCACTTTTACAATCCTACCATCCCGACCATTGCCTAAAAAATATAATTTAGCAGTAATAGACTGGACTTCTGAATCGGAATGTTGCTCCTTTGCATATTGTTTGTTCAGTGTCAGTAATCGACCTTGATTATTACATTAAATTGACAGTAAATATCTATCTTCAGCATTTTCATGAACCTTTTGCTTTTTTAAGCAACCCTTGGGACCTTAAACTAACTAGGTAAATCTGGTGTGAGGAATTAAAAAACAACAATAAAAACTAAAGGTAAAGTAAAGTTACAAAAATATGTTTAAAAAAAATCTCCCTCCCCACCACTCCCCATAGTCGTGAGGCGCGGATTACCGCTTAAAAGTGCAATTTTTGAGTTTTTTGCTGATATTTGAAAAACTCAAAATTTTTTTGGAAAAGAAAGATTTTCCTGGGTTTTTTTTTTAGGAAAAAAACCCTTGGAAATAAAAAAAAACTCGCAAGATAATCCCAACAAAAACCCCGGGCAAAAAAATCCGGGAAAAACCCTAAGAAAAAAATATTATAAGTAAACCTAATCCATGTGACAAAACTGATAGTAGAGCCAATAATAATGTTTCGCTTGCCGTCGGCTTTTTTTCACAAAAATTTTAAATAAAAGTTGGTGTTCCATTTTTTTAAAGAATTGAGATCACTGATCACTGATGTGAAATTTTATTTATTCTCATCTTTAAAAATATGTTTCCAAAATAGATAGCAATAATTTGCTCAAAAATTTAACCGAACAAAATGTTCAAAGAAAAGCTCACAAAAATGTTCACGCAAAAATTTTTAGATATTTTGCACGAGCTTTTATTTGAGCATGTTCGTCTGTGTAATTGCGCCTGAATATATAGCTCAATTTTTTTCTATTTTCTCATTTTATTTTTATGCTAATAAGATTGGTTTATTGATGGATAGTTTGCCAACAATTTGCGGTCTGCGTCTTTGATTTTTAACTCATTACATTGCTTGTTTTGCTTTATTTGTTTTAAAAAGATAAAACTTGGGTAACTAATTTAACATCTGAGCGCAAAATATCTAAATAAGTAGAGCAAAGTGATGAGAGGATTTTAGACTATGAAATTGTTTTAAGCAGCAACATCAGCTTCTTAAATATGATTTTTGAAATAGGACACAATTACTTTAGATTGTATTAAAATTGCCATCGGTTTTGGGATTTGCAAAAAATAATAATAATTAGCGAATAGGCTAAAAGCCACATATTTTTATCGGTTTTTTGCTTTTAAAAAATTACAGAAACACGCTACACAAAAGGCTATACTTTTTTTAAACGCAGCTAACGTTTTTCGATAACAATCTAAAAACCACATTCTTCTATCAGTTTTGGGATTTTCAAAATATAATAATAATTAGCGAATAGGCTAGAAACCACATATTTTTATCGGTTTTTTGCTTTTAAAAAATTACAGTAACACGCTACACAAAAGGCTATACTTTTTTTAAACGCAGCTAACGTTTTTCGATAACAATCTAAAAACCACATTCTTCTATCAGTTTTGGGATTTTCAAAATATAATAATAATTAGCGAATAGGCTAGAGACCACATATTTTTATCGGTTTTTTGCTTTTAAAAAATTACAGAAACAAGCTACACAAAAGGCTATACTTTTTTTAAACGCAGCTAAGGTTTTTCGATAACAATCTAAAAACCACATTCTTCTATCAGTTTTGGGATTTTCAAAATATAATAATAATTATCGAATAGGCTAGAAACCACATATTTTTATCGGTTTTTTGCTTTTAAAAAATTACAGAAACAAACTACACAAAAGGTTATACTTTTTTTAAACGCAGCTAACTTTTTTTGATAACAATCTAAAAACCACATTCTTCTTTCAGTTTTGGGATTTTCAAAATATAATAATAATTAGCGAATAGGCTAGAAACCACATATTTTTATCGGTTTTTTGCTTTTAAAAAATTACAGGAACACGCTAGACAAAAGGCTATACTTTTTTTAAACGCAGCTAACGTTTTTCGATAACAATCTAAAAACTACATTCTTCTATCAGTTTTGGGATTTTCAAAATATAATAATAATTAGTGAATAGGCTAGAAACCACATATTTTTATCGGTTTTTTGCTTTTAAAAAATTACGGAAACACGCTACACAAAAGGCTATAATTTTTTTAAACGCAGCTAACGTTTTTCGATAACAATCTAAAAACCACATTCTTCTATCAGTTTTGGGATTTTCAAAATATAATAATAATTAGCGAATAGGCTAGAAACCACACATTTTTATCGGTTTTTTGCTTTTAAAAAATTACAGAAACACGCTACACAAAAGGCTATACTTTTTTTAAACGCAGCTAACGTTTTTCGATAACAATCTAAAAACCACATTCTTCTATCAGTTTTGGGATTTTCAAAATATAATAATAATTAGCGAATAGGCTAGAAACCACATATTTTTATCGGTTTTTTGCTTTTAAAAAATTACAGAAACAAGCTAGACAAAAGGCTATACTTTTTTTAAACGCAGCTAACGTTTTTTGATAACAACCTAAAAACCACATTCTTCTATCAGTTTTGGGATTTTCAAAATATAATAATAATTAGCAAATAGGCTAGAAACAACATATTTTTATCGGTTTTTTGCTTTTAAAAAATTACGGAAACACGCTAGACAAAAGGCGATACTTTTTTTAAACGTAGCCAACGTTTTTTGATAATAATCTAAAAACCACATTCTTCAATCAGTTTTGGGATTTTAAAAAAATAATAATAATTACCGAATAGGCTAAAAACCACACATTTTTATCGGTTTTTTGATAATAATCAAAAAATAATAATAATTAGCGAAAGTAAAAATAAAGGTGGAATGATAATACCCCCTAAGAAATTTCAGAAAAATTACTGCCTTATGTAGGTGACAGTTATGAGCCTAAAACAAAGTAGTCACATTAATCGAATAGACTTTACATTATTTTTTTCTTTTGATGTGTCTTTTCCACAATCAGTAATTGGTATTTTTTACCATGATTTTTCGTAATATTAAAATTTTTGTTAATAGAAAACGTAAAGTTACATAATTTTTAGATCGGTTTCAAGTCCCCCTGTAAACATGATACATATTTGCCTGCTTCTTTTATTAGCCACACACTAGTTGGCACCAAACCAAAAGTTACTAGGATGTTACTCCGTGGTTTTTCCAGTCAAAATAAACTGTTTTCGGTTCTTTTGCGTGTTTTTGCTAAAAATATACTGTTTTGATTTGTTCAGTGCTGTTATACAACCGGAGTGACCAGTTTTTCTAAGTGCTGTCCGATAACCAATACCAACTGATCTAGGCTCACAAATGTCAAGTGCATGTAGCGGTCATTTTATTTATAGGATATTATCATTCCACTTTTTTTCACTTCCGTGGCCACAGCAGAAAGTCTGCCAGCGTGTCGTTTGTGCGCTCCTCTAGTGGTTTATTCGGGTTCGTCGAAATTTCCTGGGTGTCGATACTTGAATCGAGGGATGGTCACACGTGGGATCGTTCTCACGAAAAAATTTCTCGTCTGTATTCTTGAACGCGCGAGGAGTGTTCCCGTCCGTCCAAAATTCGCAGGTGAACGTTCTACTAGTATGAGGCAGGAGAATGGCGCTGTAATCGCACGAAACTTGCCTTTTTTTATATAAATATTGTCGGTAAAAATGATGGAGCCAGAAGAAATATGGCTTGGGAATAGAGTTATATATTAGTTAGAGAAGGCCGAGGCGAAACCAGCGCAACAAGTCGCTCCGAGATTCCAATACAAGACGATTTGATCCTTACTTGAAACCTTGAAAATTACAGTTTCGAAAAACGTGGCAAGAGAAATAATGGCTATTTATGGTTGAGGGCTGAAGGCTATGGTTAAGGGCTGAAGGGGCAGACTTGTCCATCGACACAAAAGTAAGCAATAAATTAATATCCATAGTGCAATATATAGTATGTTTTCACATCATACTCAATACGTATTGAAAAGATTGTCTTCTTTTTCTTTCATAGAGCATTTTCTCTGTTCTGACTCGTGTGATATATGAAAGAAAAAAATGCTTGATTTTTTATACATATTGATTGAGTATAATGTCAAAACATATACTAAGTAAACCACATAGCAAGCCATGGATATGTATATATCATTATCATGTCATTCGTCCAACATCCATTGGATGTGCAAATGATATTCTTTTAATGGACATACATGAACGCCTCTAATGGATATTTAACTTTTATCCCATCATATGAATACATATCATACATGAAACATACATTCAAGGGACATCCAGTGATGTATATGTGCTCCATCAATGTATATCCATTCTATATATTACCCATATAAAATGGATATACATTGATGGAGCTGTCCACTGGATATAAACGGGACATTCATGGATATACTTTATGTGGGAATAGAAGAATTGCCGTTTCATCATAACTCAAAAACTAATTAAATATTCAATTTTCACAGTTAATATCCTTAGTTATAGTTTAACCTAGTTCAATCCTCTAAAGCATGGTTTATGCAGCTACTTAAAAAGTTCATTATGTTTCTTAATTGTCCATGATGCAGCTGCACAAACCTGCTGCAAGTTAATACCGCATACTTATAAGCTCCTCATTTATTTTTTTTATTTATAGGTTATGGTAACTTCAAACCTTCTATCACATGGTTCCTATCAAGAAAATGTTGGAAAACACGTATGCCACACATTGAGTGCTACGAGCTGTCTATTAGTTTACAAAAAGTGCCTTCCATTCAAAGTTCAGCCAATTCTGATGTTTATTTGACAACAAAAAGTGGAGATTTCACATGACCCATTTTGAATGTCGCTTCGATATTTCCTGAGCTAAGGTCACTGATCTGAATCTCCACATAAGTACCATTTTTTTAAAAAAATTCTACAGTTTGCTTTATCTATAGCCAAGTTTTATGTAAAATATTGTAAATTAAAAAATTTAATAACTTAAAAATGAGACCTTTCATTTACACTCAGTTATGTACAAGATGACCACTTATAAAGTCCCACTTGGAAAACATTTTTTGTTATTTGTCACAAAAAGAGAATTACTCATAAAATTAGGTAGATTTCTGTCACAACTTCGGTTTTTTCCCACATAGACGCAGGGTAGCCATGAGGGTCTCTTTTTTTAATGGAATCCTATTTTTTTAAGTTTTGATTCAAAAAAATATATCATGTAGGGTTTATCTGTGGCTGTTAAAAATAATTTGCCATAAGGGCAATGTGTTAGTCAATGAAAAATAGTAATATTGTTCTTTGTTCAACACATCTTCTTATGGCAACGTTTTTATGTTCATGACCGTTCAAGAAAAAGGTAACTTATAGTATATTTTTGGAAGATCGAGTGTCTAAAGAGCCGAAAATTCGGCTGAATAGTCATGTGTTTTTCATATTTTCGTTTTTTTTTAAACTAAATTAACCCAACCTAACCTAAACAGACTCAAACCAACTTATTAAAAGCCAAAACAACCCAAAAAACATACTTTAAACTAAATTAACCCAACCTAACCTAAACAGACTCAAACCAACTGATTCAAAGTCAAAACAACCCAAAAAAACACTACAACCCCCACATCTTTTTTTGGCATAAAAAAAATGGAGGCACCTTCTAGGTCCCCTAAAGGACCCTGAATCCTTGTCTGGCGTTGTTTTAATGCAAAAAAAAAGTTCAGGGGGGGTTAAAGTGTTTTTTTTTAGGGTTTGATTAAATCTGTTTCAGTTGGGTTCGGTTCATTTAGTTAAAAATTACTAAATAATTACTGTCGGCTCTTTAGCCTCACGATTATTCAGCGGAATTGTCGGCTCTTTAGACACTCCCTTTTTGGAAACAGGAATAAAAGATTAGTTTTACAAAATATAAAAAAGGACCTTATAGCCTGCGGGCTAGGTGGAATTAAAAAAAAAATAAACTGTAATAGAAATTTATAATCTACATAATTTCTGTTTTTGGATAACTGTCAAAAAAATAAGGAAAAAATCATCGAAAATATTTTTTTTAGTTTGAAATTAGTTCAATCGCTCAAAAAGCAAACTGGCAGCATTGGACATGTTTCGGCTGCATTCAAGAATACGAACAGCCAGCGACGGGGATGGGATCGTTCCCTGGGAGTGTTCACATCCTTTAAGTGATCATCCACCACACGAACTTCCGTCTAAAATTCAAGAATCGACGCCCTGTTCTAAACAGTCCGGAGCATGCGCGCTTAAAAAAACGCGTTCTGGTTCGACCACACCTGTTCTGAACTGAAAAGTTTTGTGTTCGGGTTACTACCGAAAATTTGTCCAGGACCGGTTCAATACTGGAATGGAACTGTTTAGGACTATTTTCTGACGTATGCGCAAATTCATTTATGCACAAAGTTTGTGCGAAAAAATAATTTGTTCCTTGAAAATATACCCAAATAAATAAGTTCTTACGAAAAATAATAAAAAGCCGGAGTGTAATCTTGTATTGTTTTATTATCAGCGTGTGTTTTTATAAAATTTTGTCGAGGGTTTTGTATGGTGTGACCTAAATAAGGGGAATCCCTGCCTAACCCAAAAATTCAGCTTTTTCAATATTAAATTTCTGTTCTTTCAAAAACTGCGGAATTTCATATGGGAATTTTTAAATGCAATGTAAAAAAATATGAAGCTATGAATTTTGTAGAAACATAAAAGCTATGAATTTTGTAGAAGAAACTGTGAACCTATATGATGAGAACCAATTCATGGAAAATTTTCGGTAAAATATTTATTTTATGCTAAAAATAAAGAGATAAACTTAAGACACTCTGGATCACATCACGTGCTTCTTCTTCACCCTATTATTATGGCTTGCTATCAATATACATGCGGAAATTTTATGAAAATGCGTTCGGGTTCGTCCAAAAATTGTAAACTGTTAAGAACAGTCCCGTCGATTGCGCAACTATCACGCGCAGTTCTAAAACGTTCTAGGACAGTTTTAAAATTCGGAACTCGATCAAACCATAGCAAAGTCCAATAGAAGCTATCCCCGCTGCGCTGCTAGGTTCTCTGTAGCCAGCAGCTATAATAAGCCGACACCAGCAGTACGCCAGCCTGCTCTCGTGTGCGTCGAGAGGTCATTGAACCTGCTGAATGCATCGAGTCGCGGTCGCGTGCTTTAGGCCGGCCTGGAAGCTATCATTGGAGTAGGTTATTTGCAGGTTTAAACGGCTATCGGTGTGTACAGTGTAGGTACGTCGTGCGATATACCGGGTGTCCCAAGGTGAGTGACCTATTAGAATATTTTGGAAACTATACAATGGAAACTTTTCGAACTTTCTATTCTAATATAAGACCATGTAAACTATATTTATGAAATACTCTCATATTTGCAGTGTTGCCATTTGCAGGAAAACTTGGCAACAACTTTCTTACTTTAAATTGAACACCCTGTATATTTTTGCATTTTTGGATTCTAAAAAATATTTAAGGTAAATTTTATGTATAATGTTCAACTGCCTTAAAAAATGATGAAACATATTTTTGAAAAGAATCGAAATTTAAAATATTTTTATGATAATCAACCTCCTCATTCACCCCTTCTAGCTGTTTTCGAGAGATCGTCCTTAAAGGCTTACAGCCCATCACACTGTAATAGTTATTAACATCACCAAAAAAAAAATATTTTTGATGAAAAAAAAGAGTTCACCATATTAATGGGTGTCTAAAAAAGCAGTTATTAATATATTTAATATAATAACATATTTCCTGGAACCTATATACCATTATAGAACTTCATACCGACAATAGAAAAATTATAATCATACTTAAAAAAAATGTTATACCGTATAATGCACTTATTATTACATACCATAACGTGACGAGATTATTATTTAATAAAAATGTTAATAGGTTGAGAATTTTCCGATAAAGAAAAAAATATACAATAAAAATATAGACTGATGGGTGACGGGAGTACGGTTACTCCTGAAGCAATCAGAAGAATGGTAATTACTTTGTATTAGCATATTTTAAGATAAGATAAAATAACATATTTCAATCGAAAATGCAAAGTTCCGCGTACAAATAAGTATGCAGTGTGTCCCAAGAGTCTCGAAAAATGAATACTATTTTATACAGAGTGGCCCAAAAATAAAATGTGACACAAACTTATCTTTTTTTGGGAACCCACAAAAAAGCCGAATTTACAAAAACTGAAACACAATTGAACAAAAAATAAAATGTCCGAAAGGAAATATCAAAGAAAGTAAAACCCCCAGAAAATAATAAAATAATTGATACGAATATAATTTTATAGAATTTTAATTTACTCGATCCTTAAAAGACACGAATATATATAAAAAGCGATTATAATTTTCCCGAACCTTAAAATATCAAGATTACAAAATTATCGAAAATAATTGTCTAGAAACAAAAAACACCCAAACCATAAATTGATAGAAAATAATATGCCCGATTCTTAAATAAGCAGAACCACAATTCATCCGAATCGCTATTAGGCATGAGTCAAAAGGCGCGTTTCTGCGAGCTTAACATAGTTACTAATATTCTCTTTTTCTAAATGCATTCGTCTGAGAGAGACCCAGCATACCAGGAACATACCGCCTGTACACCCTTCGACTCCGCTGTCTAACTATCTTTTTGAGATAGTCGGGTGTCGAAGGGTGTAAAGGCGGGTATTTTTTGTGATGGTCTAGTATGCTTAGACTAGTAAGTAAGGAAATAATAGTAACTATGTTAAGCTCGCAGAAACGCGCCTAAATTTAAATCATAGCGCCATAGACCTGGATTGCGGCGTTGACAAGGTTCTCTATTTGGAAGATGGAACGGGAATTGTTTTTATTAAACGATTTTATTTAACTTCACAGTTTCTGGCTTTCAAACTGTCTACTAAATCTTGCGATTGATTTTTAACACACTTCCCGTGAACCAATTTTTATATTATGAAAAAATTTGGGGGTAGGATGTGTTTGAAGGATGTAAAAGGGGTAAATTAATACAATGTCACAACTTACTTCGACTCTTCCCTGCCGTAAGCCTGGCAACGTAACAATTGAATTCGTGGCTATCGGTTTAAATCATTTTCGGACAGAGTGGGGTTCTTGAATTTTGTGGTTCGGCGTTATTATGTTTCTATTAAATTATTTTCGTTAAAAATATTTTCTGAGATTTTGTGTTTCTGGAAAAATATGTTTCGTTTTAATTTAATGCTATGCATATATTTTTCTTTTAAATTCTGACAAATTATGTTTCTGCCAAATTTGGCTTCGGGTTTTTATGGAAACCCCTCACGGCGATATAAAAATTATACTGGGATGTTTCCTAAGGCGTCAGTTTAATTTGTATTTTTTATTTTTTTTTACTTCACATAAAATTTTTCATTAAATTATTTGATTGTTGAAATAATCTATGGTGTTTTTAAATAGTTAAATCGCTTTAAATAATGTATCTGTCAAAATATATCATACGGGGGTGGCAAACTAACTCTGTTCTGGGTCTATTTTGATTTATAACAAAAATTAACGTCAAAGTAACCCCACACGTGGGGCTACTTTGACGTCAAATTTATTTGTGTTTTTTAAGTGAAAATATGAGCCAAAGGATGAATTGTTTTTAGGAGAGAAAACGGCAGTTTAGGAAATATTTCAAAGATGGCGCTAGAAAAATTTCTAAAATTATGTCAAATTAGCCCCGGTTTACGGTAGGGAAATCGAAAACAACTATCTAATACAAAAAACATTTAAAATAGTAAATCGATTTTGTTTTAAAGCGATTTAAGAAAGCGGTTTATCATTTTAAAACCGGTTTTAGGGTCGGTGTAAACACTTTAAAAATACTTTAGCGCATTGGTTCCAACGCAAAGGAATGTTCAACCCTGCTTTTAACAAAGAATCTGTGTTGTTAACTTAATTCTTTTATTTGTTTTTATTTTTAAACCGACATTTAATGACATTTAATGAAGGACGAAAACCCTCGGAGAAAGCGATTTCATTTACAACGGTTCTTATATAAAACCACCGGCGTGCGGTGAAAGGATATCGCCCTTTTTAAATGGAAATTTTTATTCGGTAAAATTGCCTGATTTTTTTATATATTGAAGTACTCAACCTAAGAAGATTTTTGTTTCATTGCGTCAACTCTCTACCCCTCCCGGAAGTACCCGAAAAGTGACGTCAAAGTCGTCGATTTTGCACTTTTTAGCAATTTTTGAATTATTGTACTGACCTTATTTGCAAACCAACAAAAATCTATTTTTTTTAAATTTGTTATAACTGCTTTTTAAAAATAAAATTTTAAACGTCAACATTGCACTGCCATCTTGGATCCGCCATATTAAACTTTTTTATTTCTTATCTGATTTAAACGAAACTTTCTCTCAATTATAAAACAACTGTGACAGAAAACTGAAAGATGTCAATCTCGATCCATCAAACACATCTGTTACATTAACATGGTATTTATTACATAAGATAACTTATGTTTCTTTAATTACATTATTATTTACGTAATAAGAAAGGAACTTTGGGCATGGCGTCATGCAGAACATGGAAGTTATTATTAGTATTATAGCACAGCTTCCACGGACCACAAGCCGCTGTATAAAACCAGTTTTAGATGCGTATAAACGTAGTAAATGTGTAGTTCAAGCCAAATCACGTGTGTGTAAGGCGCTTAATGCCTAGTAATATTCTATGCCAAGTTAATTGTTTCATACTCTATTAATAGACTCGATGCATGTAAAGATTTACGGCACTTTTGACAGCTCCTGTCAAAAACCAATCGATTTTCGTCAAAAATAATGCAATCTAAATTGATTTTAATGAACTTTTTTGATGGAAAGCATTTTGCATCGGTTGCATACAACACAACACTTGTATATGTGGGTAATTGAATTTGAAAATACAAAATTAAAACTGTTTTTGTGCGCATTACACAATATAGGAAATACCAAGGGAAATCCTTTTTAGCTCATTCGTAAAATAGATGACTGCACACACAAGGCAAAAAAAAATTATTTTTACTTTACCTGCAATTTTTTCCGAAAGCTTCAAAAATCATTTTTTAGTGGATGCTGGAGCAATCAGACAGACAAAAATTGTAAAATTGGGATTTTAAAATTATATATGCTATTTGTATATATTATTATTATATTATAAAGGCGCAATTACACAGACGAACATGCTCAAACAAAAGCTCGTGCAAAAGATCTAAAATTTTTTGCGTGAACATTTTTGTGAGCTTTTCTGTGAACATTTTGTTCGGGTAAATTTTTGAGCAAATTATTGCTATCTGTTTTGGAAACATGTTTTTAAAGATGAGAATAAATAAAATTTCACATCAGTGATCACCGATCTCAATTCTTTAAAAAAATGGAACACCAACTTTTATTTTAAATTTTTGTGAAAAATAGCCGACGGCAAGCGAAACATTATTCTTGGCTATCAGTTTTGTCACATGGATTAGGGTTACTTATAATATTTTTTTCTTAGGGTTTTTCCCGGATTTTTTTGCCCGGGGTTTTTTTTGGGATTTTCTTGCGAGTTTTTTTTATTTCCAAGGGTTTTTTCTTAAATTCAAAAAACAACCCAGGAAAATTTTTCTTTTCCAAAAAAATTTTGAGTTTTTCAAATATCGGCAAAAAACTCAAAAATTGCACTTTTAAGCGGTAATCTGCGCCTCAAGCTATGAGGAGTGCTGGGGAGAGGATTTTTTTTTAAACATATTTTTGTAACTTGACTTTGCCCTTAGCTTTGATTATATTATATTTATTATATTAATTTCTCACACCAGATTTATCTAGTTAGTTTAAAGCCCCAACGGTTGCTTAAAAAAGCAAATGGTTCATGAAAATGCTGAAGATAGATATTTACTGTCAATTTAATGTAATAATGAAGTTCGATTACTGACATTGAACAAACAATATGCAAAGGAGCAACATTCCGATTCAGAAGTCTAGTCTATTACTGCTAAATTATATTTTTTTAGACAAGGGTCGGGATCGTAGGGTTGTAAAAGTGGCTAATAAACGGGTATTATTTAGACCGAACGTGCTTTTGTTCATATATTTGAGATTTAATAAAATGTATAAAGGTTTTTTAATTTGACTTAATTATTATTGTATTGTGTTTTAAACTAAGAAGTAAAATAAAGAGATATTCTTTTAAACGTAAATTTTTATCAATACATTTTACAGGCAACAGCAATAAATAAGTGCCAATTATTATTTTTTTATTCTCGTTTTTTTTACAACCCCAAAAAAGTTACAAGTATACTGGCATATCCCCTATAAAAATCAGGTCAATCGAAGTTGCTTATGAGGTAAAATGTGAATTTCGACATCAAATCGTTTTTCCGTCGAAAAGCACTTAATTAAAAATACCTTGTTTTAAAACTTAGTCTTTCTATTTTCAGTTAAGTTCAATGAATTCCCATAAAACTATAAAATTTAAATTTGTAAGAAATTTTTATACCAACATTTCTTCAAACAAATTTTGCTTAACATTCTCTCCAGTCTTTTTGTACGAGATTTTGCTCGAACTTTTTTTTGAACATTTTGCTCAAGAGGCTCGTGTAAATGTTTGTCGGCATTTCAACATCAAAGGAAAGTTTGTCTGTGTAAATGCGCCTTAATATATTTCCAAAGGAAAGGATATTTTTTAAAAGCGGAAATTTGAATTACAAATACAAAAATGTGAAAAACGGAAAATTATTCAAAATGTTCACAATGCTGTAAACATACCGATGAAAAAATAGTGGTTTTTACAACCAGTGACTAAAGTGTAGTTTCTTTACAAGCGTGATTAAAAAACGCGAGTAAAAAACGCCAACTTTAACCGCGAGTTGTAAACACATTTTTTTATTACCTTCATCCAAAAATTCAAGATATGAAAAAAAATACGGCTTGTAAATTTCGCACCATATCCTTTTGTGTGAAAAAATAATAGTTTTCACAACTAGTGGCTAAAATAGTGCTTTTTTTACAAGCGTTGGTTTAAATAAGGAGCGCAGCGAGGTATTTAAAAACGCGAATAAAAAAAAGCACAGTTTAGCCGCAAGTTGTGAACACTATTTTTTTTAATACCTTTAACAACAAATTCAAGAGAAACAGGAAAATACTTTTAAAAATCTCGAACAAAGAGCCTTCTCGCAACACACCATCTTTACACTATAAATCAAGGCGGCTGTTAAATGAAATAACAATGGTTGCCATAGCAATGTGCCTTTTTACTCGGTGACGTTCATTGTTGCGACAATTTAATCTTTGACAGTTTGATATTTTGACGATGTTTTTAGATGATTTTTTCGTAAATACTTGGTGAAAACTGACGGAAATGGCTTAATTTTAGGGCAAGAATTATTAGATTTTTTCAATATTACTATTTTCCGCTATTTCTTTTTAATTTTGGGTAAAAAACGGACAGAAATCTTTTTTTGCACCCGTGATCAAAAAAAAAAAAGTTTTTTTGCATCGGTAACCAAAAAAGCCATTCTTTAGTTATCTGCAGACAGTTACTAAAATCATGTTTTTGATGAAGGTATAAAAAAATACTTTTAAAAATCTCGAAAAAAGAGCACTTCTCGCAACACACTATCTTTACACTGGAAATCAAGGCGACTGGTAAATGAAATAACAATGGTTGCCATAGCGATGTGCCTTTTTACTCGGTGACGTTTGTTGACGACAGTTTGATATTTTGACGATGTTTTTAAATGTTTTTTTTTGTAAATACTTGGTGAAAACTGGCGGAAATGGATTAATTTTTAGGCAAGAATAATTAGATTTTTTCAATATTACTATTTTCCGCTATTTCTCTTTAATTTTGGGTAAAAAACGGACAGAAATCTTTTTTTGCACCCGTGATCAAAAAAAAAAAAAAGTTTTTTTGCATCGGTAACCAAAAAAGCCATTCTTTAGTTATCTGCAGACAGTTACTAAAATCATGTTTTTGAAAAAGGTATAAAAAAAAATTTTTTTTCTTTGACACCCTTGCCCCGTCCGTACTCATCAAAAAGGCGGTCAAAGCAATTGCTGTTATTTTGTAGCGCCATAGCCGTCCTTGATTCATAGTATTAAAAAGTGGTTACCTGTCGATAATTTTTGTGTCCTAGGTCTTTTATGTTTACCCGTTTTTTTCAGTTCTTGATGAAGGTATTACAAAAAATAATGTTTACAACTTGCAGCTTAACTGGTGTGCTTTTTTTAGATCTATAACCACCTACCACTTGTCCTTAGAAGCCCAAATAGTTTGAGGGTTTTTAGGAAGTCTGTTGTGAGGTTGTTGGAGGACAGATCGTATTACGAAGTTAATGAATAATTTAAACCCAACTTATTTTTACTGGCCTTAGGGCTGTTATGTTTTTTTTTTAATGTCTTGTCTATTTTCATGTATCATTATTTTCATTTTTACTTTGCTATATTAATCATAATCCATTGTCTGTAATCTTATGGCAATAACTATTATACAATAGGTACTATTTTTATGATAATTATTTAAACACATAATTAAAGTTCTACTTGTTAGATTTAATATAAAATATTTACTTTTTATGTTTTGTCAACGAGATTTATACATGTTTTTAATCTTATTTGACAATAAAGTATATTTCAATTCGCTGTGCTCGTTTTTAAAAAATCACTATTAAATCATGTCAATCACTATTAAATATAAATAAAATATAAATATTCGGTTTTTCGTAAAATTTGTCTTGTTTCAATAACAACTATTTGGGTTAAATAAAAGGCAGACCTTGCGATGCTTTGGGTGCATGGAAAATACCGACAAATTTAAATTTTTTAATAATTGGTTCAACCGTTTTGAGCCACAGGCGCAATGCGGCCTTACATTTATCACTACACCCATTATTTTAAGCTTTCTTCTTTTCGTTTTTTCTTCGGCGACGGTTATATCGTAATATTTTGATCTATTTAATTAAGATACGTGCAACGGATAATGGTGCGGTCACGTGCCCACAATGCAAAAACTTGCGGGTATTTGTTCTTCGCGAGCAATCTCCGCAATAAATCTACGCGATTTGATGCATAAGCTTGATATACGGGGTGTGTCAGGGGGGTCGTTCACCCTCGGGTTCACCCCCTTTTTTTCCACAAATATAAAGATAGAAAATTAAAACTTTTGAATAACATATTAAGTCAAATTTGACGTTTTCTGACAGGTCACGTGACTTCCGGTTGCTCCCGGTTTTACCGGAAATCGCCCTAACTATATTTTTACATTTTTGGATTCCTGTGAACATTCTGCGTTCAACAGTACACCATATGTCAAATTTTGACAGCTTTAAAAAAATTAAAAATAAATATTTTTTTTCGACCTAGGTGGCCCAAAAATTAATATTTCGAATTCAGTTAATTTACAAAAATAAAAAACACCCTGTAAACGCGTTACACTTAATTTATTCGCGTTTTTAAATTTTAAAATTATACTCCCCCAATGAGCATTTTCAGAAACTTCTGGTGACAGATATTTATATAATTATTATAAAGAGGGTTCCATTGATACCCTAGGGTATTTAGAAGTTTCCTACAAGAATTGAGTTTCTATATTTGTTTTATTAAAGGCTCTAAATTGATGGTACCCTAAAGTAACATAAAACTGGCGTTAACAATATTTCCACGGACATCTTTATAAAAATTGAAGTCATTGGTTCAAATGTTATATAAATTGGTGTTAACAATGTTTCCACCAACATATTTATAAAAATATAAGTCATCAGTGACAAAAGTTATATAAATTGGTGTTTGAAATCTTTCTGTCAACCCACCTATAAAACCGTAAGTAACTATCAATTAAAGATATATAATAGATTGGTTTTTAAAATGTTGCTATCAACCCACTTATAAAACTTAATTAACCAACAACAAATTTATATAAGATAAGATTGAAAATATTTCGAGAGACGCTTATAAAAACTTGGGAACTCACACACAATAGTTATATAAATTGGTGTCTGTAATATTCTTATGAACTCATTCATAAACCTTTTTTGCCCATAAGGTTTTTTCTATAATTTTGTTATTAATTTCTTTATATAGGGATTATAATACAACTGTTTTTAGAAAAAAAAACAATTTTAATTTATTTTGGCAATTATAAAAACAAAACAAACAATATTTTTTAAGGTTAATTTTGTGACATCAAAAGGCGCGTTTTTGCGACCTCAAAAGGAGCATTTTTGCGACATCAAAAGGCACGTTTTTGCGAGATACCATACCATTATTATCTTGTTTTAATTACATTAATCTGAGAGAGATAAGAGATCCAAATCTTTTTGAGATAGTTGCCGATGACAGATATCGGGATCGAATGCATTTTACACCCGATTCCCACCAGCGTTTCCCATGCGCAGTCACCCTGACTCAAAAAACTCATCACGTGGTCCGACATGAACTTGTATAGGCGAATCTCGCTTAGACCACGTGATACGTGTTTTGATTCGGGGGACCCACCAATGAGAAACGCATAGATGGGAACCGTGTTTTAGAAAAAGAGAACAATATAGTAACCGTGTTAAGGTCGCAAAAACGCACCGTGAAACGTCGAGCGCATACGCTGATACTGCTGGTCGGCGGCAAATGTGAACACCCCGGAAAATACTCGCCTGTACACCCTTCGACCCCGCAATCTAACTATATTCTTGAGATAGTTACCTCTGATAGTTATGCGGGCTTGAAGTGTGTGGAGGCGGGTATTTTTCCTGGTATGTGTAGTATGCTGGATCTCTCGAGGAATGCATTTAGGAAAAGAGAACAATGGTAACTATGTTAAGCTCGCAGAAACAGACCATCAGTGTTCAACACTGCGGCATCTGTAGCCCTTTGTTCCAAGTAGCATCATTTTTTAAAAGGGTTATAAAATAGTGTTGACGAGGTAAACAGTGGTATAGTTGTATTGTTTTTTTTATAGAATTGTCGGAAATTCTCGCCATTTTGGATTACAAAAATAGGTTTTTGGCCTAAATAAAAACGTTATTTATGGGGTTTCAACATGTGTTTCAATTGAAATATTGCTTGTTAGGGTTAAGAACAACATACAAAATTCAATATTTGTCCCAGAAAGAAAAAAACGCGTATGAAAAAAAAACCGATATTTAAATTAATATGTTTTTTTTCGTTTTCTCAAGTATTTTTGGAGCCCATGAAATTTACGTGAGTGTATTCGAAAACTATACAGTACACACGGGACCGCAGCTGATTTTCAGAGTAGGATGACTTGAAAAACAGCTTTTATTTGACTATAGTATATAAATATTCATATTCCTGCTTCAGCTTATCTCACTTTCATTTTTATTTATTTTAGAAGATTGCTAAACACCATTTTATAAATTTTTTTATTGTAAAAAGAAAAAGAATAATACATAACAAACAAAGGGAAGAAAGATGGAAAATCTATATTTCTAAATCCATAAAAACCTTTAATTTGTTATGTAGTGTTGTTAGAACAGTTGTAAAACCTTTTTATAATAATCTCTATACTTGAGGGCTCATAAGGAAGTTTTATAAAATCTATATGTTGTTTTTCTATCCATTACTATGTACCATAAATTTTTATAAGCTGGTGTTGAACAGTTGTTTTTCAAGTCTTTTTTACTCATTTAAGAGATATATTAGAGTTATAAAATTATCACCAACACTAAATAATATAACTTTTGGTTATTTTATGAAGGTTTTATATTATTTGCTGTAACTTTTATATAGACAAAAATGCTCATTGGGCCATTCAAGTACAAAGGAAATCCACCACCTTCTCAACTATCAAAAGCTTACAAATTATAAAGTTAAAAAAAAAAAATGATAAAAAATGAAAGATTTCTTTAATTACTGATTTTTTTATTGAAAATTATACCTTATAAACTAAGTATTTTTTCGGATTATTTTTTAAAGCTGCCAAAATTTGACATCTGGTGTACGGTTGAACGCAGAGTGTTTGTAGGATTCCAAAAATGTCAAAAGACAGTGTGTTATATTTAAAAATCAAAAGTAAGGGCGATTTCCGGTAAAACCGGAAGCGACTGGAAGTCATGTGACCTGTCAGAAAACGTCAAATTTGACGTAATATATTATTCAAAAGTTTCAATTTTCTATCTTTATATTTGTGGAAAAAAAGGGATTGAACCACCCTGAAACAAAACATCGGCTTCCTGCGATGTAAAAATAAACTACCTTCCTATAATAAAAAAAAAACAGCAATCAAACCACAGAATCCTTTAAATCCCGGTAACTTCTTTACTTGCACCGTGCCGAGGTATACGCCATTATAATCGCGGCAACACAAGAAGAGGTTCGCAATGGTCCGGAGGAGCATGTGTACATATGCTCCGACAGCCAAGCAGCTCTAAAGGCACTCAGTGCGCCAAAAAATGTCAATACTCTGGTGGAATTGTGCTTAGAAGCACTGGAAGCCTTGAGTCAAGACAAAAGAGTTACAGTGATGTGGGTACCGGGACACACGGGAGTGTCGGGCAACGAAAAGGCGGATGAACTCGCTCGGATCGGGGCCAGCACTCAATACGTGGGGCCGGAACCACTCTTAGGTATAGAAAGGAGACAGCTGCAGGGTCGAATCATTAAGTGGTCTAACGATGCACTGGCGGACTCCTGGGATAACTAATTAGGATGCAGACAGTCCAAAGAATTCGTCGACGGACCGGACGCGGCCAGACTCAAATGGCTCCTGGGAAGGACACGAAAAGATATTGGACTACTGACAGGGATACTGACCGGCCACAACCGACTCAGCAAGCATCTGACTCGCATTGGGGTCGGGAATGACTCCATCTGCCGTGCCTGCGGGAGGGCGAGGAGACATCCCGGCACCTCGTTGCGGAGTGCGATGCATACCTGAGGAACAGGCATTAGGTACTCGGACAACCGAACCTGGATGCAGAGGACCTACGAGCTCTCAGGTGGGCCAAAGTACTAGACTTCGTGAAGAGAACAGGAAGGCCCGGAGAGCCCACTACTGTACAAGCGGTAAAGGTGGTGGATTAAGGGGATGGGCTGGGGTAAGGTAAAAAGGGACCGATTGGGCCTACTTGCCAGGTCTTGGGCCGCCCCCTAGTTACTACTACTACTACTACTACGTGCACCGTGGGCAACTGGGATAAAAGACCGTAGACCAAAACTGTGAGTGACAGACTTTAAAACGATTGAAATTTTTAGAAACTTACCCTATTTTTAATGTAATTCGATTCTTCGATCAATTTGCAAATTCGTCAGTAACGTCATCATAAAAATATGAATGCTCTAACAAGCTTTGGAGAAGTTTATTTTCAATGGACAAAAGCGATATTTGCGAAAGTCTCTCCTGACCTGTTAACCCAAGCAGCAATTTAACGGCGAAGCGACGTTGTTAAATGCGACCCGACGTTATGATGCGACGTCGTTTTAGCGAATATGCCGACCCGGATTTACACCAAAATGGTGGATGATTTTTGAGTCCTTACGTCGTTGTGCAGAGACTGGATTCGGAATAGTAATCGTTCTTGTTACGTCGTAAAATACGACTCAAAATGACTACACTACCGCCCTCTTTGTTATTGATTTTTTGGCGGTATTTCATTACCCAAAATGTTGCCCATCTCAAACTTTGGGATTTTTGGTTACTAAAATAAAAAAAATAAAACTTATTTTGATACACTTTAGAAAATGGCAAACAAAAAATTATAATTTGATAATTACCGTTTATTAAATAGTTTATGGCCACTATTTGAGCAAAATTTAAAAACGCAATTCGGTTTACTGACAAATATGCTTAGAAAAGGAATGAAAAAACACGCGCGCCCTTGATTTGTTTGTGTTTAAACGAAAAATATTGCTCTCTTTTTGGTTATTCAATGGTCAAATACCTATCTTGCCCGGAACATAAAACATCTCCAATGTTGTTTGTAATATTTTTTGCCGTGTTTAGTAAATATAAACAATGGCGGCCACTTCGAACTTAAACGACGGCATCAAAAATGGCGAATATTACGAGAATCCCAAAAAATACACGTAAATGGACTACAGTCGTCAAACATTCCCAAATGAACCACTTGCCACGACCGCTGGTTACTATCAACCCAACATGCGACTGGAAAACGCTCCAACAATTCCGCCGATGACAGTTGACAGTCCCCATAACCTTAATTTTTATTCGATTTTTCTAAATAAATGGTCGGTGAACTGTGAAATAAAATTTAGTTTTTTTAAATATGGCAGGACCATCGATGTTAGTTAGTACGTCGATGGGCAGGACACTTCAAAGATCCAACTTCTTGGAAGCAAAAGAAAAAAGTATTTTTAGTGAGCGGCAAGAAGTGAAGCTGTGGATCGGACATTACTGTTTAAAGAGCACCAGTCTTTCTCTTTTGCCCATATACTTGTAGGATAACGCCATCTCTCTTTCAGGTTGAGCCAGTTATTTAAAATCTAGAGAGATACAAGGCGATCTGCCGTACATAAGTGCGGCAGAGAAGGAGAATATAATGATATGAGTTCCTTTGGAAACTTTTCTTCTTCACAAGAAAAGGGCACTTAAGTTCGTCAAAACTCCAGCCGCAAAACGTCGCAAGACCGACCAGAAACGTCGCAAGTTCACGTTATGTGAAAGTTGTTTAGACGTTGATACGTCGGCAGAACGTAACTAGAGTCTCATAAAAACGTCCACACGACGTCACTGGTTTACTAGAAAATGCACCAACGCGCGACAGGTCGGCTAAACGTTGGGTAGACGATAACAATGTTACTGAACGGAACGGAACGGACTTTTGTCGTAATATGCAAGACCGTCTGAAGATCACTAATTTATACACCCAATTAACGTCCATTTAAGTGAACTATGTGGTCATTGGTGAGAAAATTGTTGCTTGGGAAGCGTTAAGCACCACACACTCACACACAATCTTCTTATTTAACTGTCCAACATTTGTAGCATTATTCCCGACAGCTGAAGTTGACGGTATTTGCATGTCCAGGTCCGTATTGTCTTCCATATCGCACTAGGCACGTACACACTGATAGCCGTTAAAACCTGCAAATAACCTACTCCAATGACATAGCTTCCACGCCCACCTAAAGCACGCGACCACGACTAGATGCTCGATGCATTCAGCAGGTTCAATGACCTTTCGACGCTCACGAAAGCAGGCATACTGCTGCTGCCAGAGAACCTAGCAGCGATGATAGCTGCTATTGGATTTTTCTAGAGTAGTGACAGGAGTTTCTGTTGTGACTCGGTTTGAGTGAGGACCGTATTTGTTATCGGCTTGATATTTAAAATAATTGCCACAAGCCGCTGCTGGAAAGACCATTGCTGTATAGTATTTTGTAATTGCTGTTACCTAACGTTATAAATACCGAAATCCAATTTTTAACATGTTATTTTTCTGTTTATTTCAGCATCACGCAAAAACTACTAAATCGATTTTGATGGGAGTTTCACTAGTGCATTACTTGGATTCCTGGGCAGGACACACTTGAGTAGATAGCAGAATACCACTTGTATTATTTGAAAGAAGATCGTGCTGACATTCTCGTTAAATAGCGTCATTATTTCGGTTTTTCCTGTCTTTTTTCTCTTCCTTTTTTTTAGGAATAAAGATGAGGTTGCTAACCAGAGCTGAACGCGAGTGCGACCCACCAACGATTTTGCGGTTAGACCATCAAAAATAATACCTGCCAATATATTTAAATTTTTGAGATAAAGTAATCTTCGAGCACAAACAAATTATGGTTATAATTTTTTAATTATTAAATAAAATTTTTAGCAGCCTGTATATCTTAACTTACGGAAAAATGTTGAATATACAGGGTGCTTTTATTTAAATTGTAATGTATGTATCTATCTATGTAACGAGATATGTTTGTTCTGGTGGAATCTGGCAACTTAATTTTGACGAACTTCCCGACATCCGATCGGCTTCAAATTTGGCATGCTTATATAGTTGCGGTGACAACATAAGAATATAGTGTGATGAAATTGATAGCTCCCCCCTACTCGAAAGGGGTGGAGGGGGTTACAGTTGAAGTACGCCCGATTTCGTTGAAATTTGGTGTGTTGGGGCACTTGGTGATGGAGATAACGAATTTCTAATCAGATTATGAAAATTTAATATGGCGGATTCAAGATGGACGATTTTTGGTCATCTTTTGCTAATCAATTTTAACTAACTTATACACATCCGATTGCTTTCAAATTTGGCATGTGTCATTAATAGGGGGGAAAACACCTAAGTTTGTTCGATTTCAACCAAAATTGGTATACGGGGGATTTTAGGGATAAGAAATACGAATTTTTGATCATATTTTGAAAATTCAATATGGCGAATTCAAAATGGATGATTAAGGGTACAAATCTAAAAATTGAGGGTGTGCGTTCAAATTTGGTATACGTTTATAGTTCCGACGACAATACAATAATATGATAAGATTAGGTACACACTTCCCTCTAACGAGGGAAGTGGAAAAGGGAAAAGATTTAGTTTATCAAAATTGGCACACAGGGGTTTTTCGGGAAGGGGATATGAATTTTTGATCAGATTTGACATTTTCAATATGGCGGATTCAAAATGGACGATTTAGGGTACAAATGTAAAAATTAAAAAATTAATTTTTATTAAAAACATTTTTAAAGAACAAGCTTCTATTAAATGCTCTTAAAAGTAGAAAATAATATTTTATCTTTCTTATACCATAATAAAAGCGATGGGTGCAAAATAAAAAATTTGAACTTTACGGTGACAAAGAGAGAACTACAAAAGAAGAACTAAATTCTTCTTCTATTCGAATGATAAACATACTGCTTTCATCTAAAGAAGCTGCGTGAGATTGGTAAGCTTGCCAAGCCTTTGAAAAAGTCCTGGTTATAGAGTAATACAACTGTTTCTTAGGTGAATCGTCGATGTCACCAATATACGTTACCTAAAGTTAAAATTTTTAATTTGCACCCATCGCTTTTATTTGTTGTTCTTTAAAAGTCTTTTTAATAAAAATTTATTTCCTATAAACAGGTGTCTGCAAACGTTGCTTTCATACCGATCTACAGAAGTTTAAAATTTCAAGATTTTTTGAGTTTCTTCTTTGTATAGCTCTTGCAGTTTTTAAGATATTTAGATCAAATTTTAAATATATAAAATACGCTTCGGGACTTAATTACATCATCCAGCACGTCAAATAATTGTGAGAATCTAGAGGAAGATATTTTTCAAGGATGTATTTAAAAAAAAAAATACCGTTTGGGATCGTGCTATAACCGAGAAGAAAGTCCATCTCTTTTAATAAGTGACCTTTTAATGAATTTTTAAAAGCTTAAGAATAAAAGCATTAATTCGCTTAATGTATGTTATAAAGTGTCTAAACAATTCCCGTGAGCATGCACAAGTTCAGAAACCTAAAATTAGATTTTTCATAAATTGTGCAACACGCTAGGTATAAATAGACGCTTTACGGGACCTACATCATTATTTTAACAATTTGAAACTAATTTTTCTAAACACAAAAAAACATAATAGGTATAATTATTGTTTCTAAAATTTTGTAATTGTTTCGATCCGATTAAAAAAATAATTTTCATTACCTTTTTATCTCCCTCCCTCCACTAGTTGTGTATCCAAAACTGTATCTACCATTGATTTGTTCAACCCAATTAAGAATTAAAAAACAACACACCACTGTCGCCAAATAACACTCGTTAACTATACACTGACTTAAAAAGTCCCACTATCAAGAAGTTAATGTAGGCCCTCGAAAATCACACCTGTTGATTTTTAGTATTTTAATTTTTAACCTCACCTATAAAAATCGTACACGCCTCGTCTAGGATTCTTAACTTATAGATATAACTAATACAAACTTCACAAATTGTATTTTCGAATTTTAACAATACACAATAGCTTTTAAATCTATCGTTAAAACAAAAAAGCATCCACGCGCCGCACTCTGCGATTATACACGGCTGGGTATAAAACGGTCGTGCCGCGCGTATCTCGGATGGTACCGAAAACTAAAGAACGGTCATCTAGTCTCAAAAGGACGCGAAGAACGACTGAAAGCAAGAGAATTAAAATGTCCGCGCGCTGCTGAAAATACGGACTGAAATACTGGCGAAAATCGGCGGAAATTCTGCTGGTTTGTGTGGATAATTCACCTGCCTTCGTCGTCCTGTGTTGTTTCGCAGCAGGCTTTTCTTAGCCGTGAAAGTTTGTGCTGTAAAGTTTTCGCGAAAAAGCGTGCATATAGAGAAGAGTCGGGCGCGTGTGGCCTATGACTTATGCGACGCGTTAAGGCGCAATTACACAGACGAACATGCTCAAACAAAAGCTCGTGCAAAAGATTTAAAATTTTTTGCGCGAACATTTTTATGAGCTTTTCTTTGAACATTTTGTTCGGGTAAATTTTTGAGCAAATTATTGCTATCTGTTTTGGAAACATATTTTTAAAGATGAGAATAAATAAAATTTCACATCAGTGATCAGTGATCTCAATTCTTTAAAAAAATGGAACACCAACTTTTATTTTAAATTTTTGTGAAAAAAAGCCGACGGCAAGCGAAACATTATTCTTGGCTATCAGTTTTGTCACATGGATTAGGGTTACTTATAATATTTTTTTCTTAGGGTTTTTCCCGGATTTTTTTGCCCGGGGGTTTTTTTGGGACTTTCTTGCGAGTTTTTTTATTTCCAAGGGTTTTTTTCCTAAATTCGAAAAACAACCCAGGAAAATTTTTCTTCAAAAATTGCACTTTTAAGCGGTAATCCGCGCCTCACGACTATGAGGAGTGGTGCGGAGGGGATTTTTTTTAAAACATATTTTTGTAACTTTACTTTAACCTTAGCTTTGATTGTTTTTTTTAATTCCTCACACCAGATTTACCTAGTTAGTTTAAGGCCCCAATGGTTGCTTAAAAAAGCAAAAGGTTTATGAAAATGCTGAAGATAGACCTTTACTGTCAATTTAATGTAATAATCAAGGTCGATTACTGACACTGAACAAACAATAAGCAAAGGGGCAACATTCCGATTCAAAAGTCTAGTCTATTACTGCTAAATTATATTTTTTAGACAAGGGTCGGGATCGTAGGGTTGTAAAAGTGGGTAATAAACGGGTATTATTTAAATCGAACGTGCTTTTGTTCATATATTTGAGATTTAATAAAATGTAAATAGGTTTTTTCATTTGACTTAATTATTATTGTAAAAGACTAAACTAGGAAGTAATATAAAGAGATATGAGTGGTAAGGCGTTTATAACTAACGTATCAAAAAGACAATAAATACCATAAGTACAAAAAATACTCTCACCACAACTACGACGTGTAAATATAAAGAATTCTTTATCTGGTATTGTAAGTTCAATTTTTTGTGAAGTAAATCCAACCCAACTCGACCCAAACTACTCTATGTTTCTCTGATATATGGATGGACATTTTTAGTTTCAGTTTGCGCCCGTCGCTTTTATTATTATGATATGAGAATGCTAAAATTTATTTTCTACTTTTTAGTGCACTTTATATTTTATAAAAGCTTCTTTTTATTTAAAATAATTTTTTAATTTTTAGACTATCATAAATCCATCCTTTCGATAATTCTCTTCCCTAAAAACCCCTGTATGCCAATTTTGATTGAAATCGAACAAAATAAATCTTTTTCTTCCTCCACTTCCCTCATTAGCGGGAGGGGGTGCCTAATAATACCACATTATTGTATTGTCGCCGCAACTATAACCGAAAACTGAAATTGAATACCAAATTTGAGTTGCAAGATTTGAGCCGAACAAACATACATAAATAAAAGCTTGTAAAAATCGCCAAAAATTTCAATATTTAAAAAATCGGAAACGCAAGTTCTACGCGTCAATAAAATAAAACGAATTTCTTTGTTTTGCGTCGGAGAGCCCTTTCTTTATGGAAAGATTTGTTCTAAAACTTTCATAAAAAAACTGCGTTGACCCTTGTTTGTTGTCATGTAATTTTGTGTGTCAATGTTCATTTGACCAAAACCCCCTCTCACTAGTCTACGGTTTTTACCTTCTCCTAACCCAGCATTAGCAACAAATAAGTGCCAATTATGGTATACTGGCATATCCCTTATAAAAATCAAATCAATCGAAGTTGCTTACGAGGTTAAACGTGAATTTCGACATCATATCGTTTTTCCGTCGGAAAGCACTTAATTAAAATACCTTGTTTTAAAACTTAGTCTTTCTATTTTCAGTTAAGTTCAATGAATTCCCATAAAACTATAAAATTTAAATTTGTAAAGAAATTTTTATACCACCAGTTTTTCAAATAAAGTTTGCTCAACATTCTCTCCAAAATTTACGTGTGTTTTTTCGTACGAGATTTTGCTCGAACATTTCTTTGAACATTTTGCTCAAGAGGCTCGTGTAAATGTTTGTCGGCATTTCAACATCAAAGGAAAGTTTGTCTGTGTAAATGCGCCTTTATGGAGTTATATAGGACCCAGCGGCGGGCGGTCCATGGAAGCAAGGGAAGCAATGCTTCCCCTATAAAAACATCCCAGCAAACACAAATCGTCGGCAATGAATCGGACCAATGTCGACAACATCGGCAGTGTGTCGACGTCGGCGACTACACTTTGGCCCGATGTTGGACAGATTGCAATTTTCAGTTTTCGGTCAATAATCGGCAACTGACGGAGGTCCACATTACTACAGTCGACTTTATGCCGACACCACTTTAGGACCGACAATGGTCAGATTGAAACTTTGTTTAATCGGTCAAAAATCGCCGACTGAAGATGGCCCGATTTACTATAATCGACTTTATGCCGACGCCTACTTTATCTGCTTTAGGGCCAACGACGGTCTGATTGGAACTTTGTTTAATCGGACGAGAATCGGCAACTGACGATGGCGCGAAATACTATAGTCGACATTATGCCAACGCAAACCTTATCTGCTTTAGGGCCGACGATGGTCCGATTGGAACTTTGTTTGATTGGTCGAGAATCGGCAACTGACGATGGTCCGATTACGTCACCTTAAAATTTTTAAACTGCTTAATAGTTTCTTCCTAGTATGTAGAGATAGCGCTAATGTCACTATGTTTCCTATACAGTGGAAGATAATATTATATATATAATGAGAAAAGATATTTCAAAACTAGAATACGGACATCCTTTGTGATGCGGACTTGACAAGATGGTGAAGATGGTGGTACTTCTCTACAAGAATCACATCTTCTGCCACTTAAACCAGCCAGACTGGTTAAGCACCCGCATTATCAAAACTTTGTAGTTTGCCAATCTCGGATCGTGTCAAGCAACCACCGACGGACCTTCGTCAATCACCGACATCGGGCCGCTTTGAGAGGCTGATGTATGGGGCCTTATTATCCACCCGTTATCGGACCTTTGTGGTTTGCCATTGTCGGGCCGCTTTAAGTTACCACCGACAGACCTTCGTCAATCGCCGACGTTGGGCCGCTTTAGGAAACCAATACTGGACGTGAATAGTTTACCGATGTCGGGCCGAAACCAGCTTGCCTACGTTAAACCGACCAAATTAAGCAGTTATGGGCGGATGGTCGGTTTCAGCAAAAAGTTAAATTTACCATTGGTCCGGCGGGCGGGCTACAGTTTAACGCTGCGTCGGCAAACATACATTGGGCCTACATCGCAAAGCGGACAAAAAATACATCGACATCGACATCGTGCCGATGACGGCAAATTCGGCAATCGACATCGGACCGACGAAGTCCCGAGGGAACCGTGTTTGCTGGGATCATCTGCTTCTTAAATGTAAGTTTTTAAATAGGACACAATTACTTTGTATTGTATTAAAAGCGCTACCAATTATTTTAAATATCAACTTATCAAGCCCATAAAAAATGCGGCCTTGACTCAAACCTAGTCACGGCAGAAAGTCTGCCCATATGCTATGTGCGCGCGACTTTTTACTAGAAAAATCCAACAGAAGCTATTCCCGCGCTGCTATCCTAATAGCAAACTTCGTCCCCGGGACGTACTTTTTAAGTCCCTGTAGGTCGGGGACGTCCCGAACTCATAAAAGACGTTCCAGCTAGGGACGTCACCAGAAAACGTTCCAGGAACGTTTATAATTAGCTGTCCCCGGGACTTACTTTTTAGGACACTTAAGATGTCGAGACTGGTCTTGAAAATAAAACTCGTTTTCTAATTAATGTATAAATGAAGTTGTGATCATAAGAGGCTGTTTTTAAATGCACAACAAATAATTATGGTACGTACGAAGTGGCAGTCGTATGACCCACAAACGTCCCTAAAAACGTCCCAGGAACGTTCCTGTACGGGACGTACTATTTAGAACACTGTAGGCCTCAAGTCTTGAAAATAAAGCAGACATTCCAAATAACGTGCATTCATAAGTTTATTTCCCTCGAGGTCGCAGCTGTACGTCCCCGTTTTTATGATATATGCCCAGTAAACACCGTTATGTAGAAATTACGTAAAATTTATGTAACAGATTTACCTTGGTACGTAAATTTAAGGTCAATCAGGGGTCACAATAAGTTAAAATTTAAGTCACATTAAGGTGCGAAAACTCTGCATAATAAATGTGATGTAAATAAAATGACATACCTTTTATATAAATATTACATCCATGTTACGTAAGAGTTAAGTAAAAACTACGTATATTTTACATAAGAGCAGTTTACCTTGTTAAGTAAATTTAAGGTCACATAGAGGTCACAATTATTTATTACTAAGGTAAAATTTGGGTCACATTAATGTGCAAAAACAATGGATAATGCCATGCGCAGGACCCACCTAATTCTTACATAAATGTGATGTAAATAAAATGACATACCTTTAACATAAATAATACATCCATATTACGTGAGGGTTAAGTAAAAACTACGTATATTTTACATAACAGGTTTACCTTGGTATGTAAATTCAAGATCACAATAAGTTACAATACGTAAAATTTAAATCATATTAATCTGCGTGACATGCGCAAACCGTTAAATATCTAAGTTCGACATAAGCATGCAGCTTGAGGCGGGCCAACGTCGATGATTTACTAAGGTTCGTCGGTGGTTGCTTGACACAGTCCGACATTGGCAAACTACAAAGTTAACCAGACGGGCTGGCTGAAGTGGCGTAAGAGGTGATTCTTACAGAGAAGTAAGTAATTTTTTTATGTATTAATTATGTAATATTTATATAAATTTCAAAATTTAGGTATATAAGGTTAAAATCACAAGTGTGTTTACTGGCAAGCATGCGCGCGGGATGGGATCATTCCCCGGGATTGGTCCCTTCTCTTGAGGGATCGGTCCTTCTCTCGAGATTCAAGAATTAGGCCCCACTTGCAAGGACAAGAAAACAACAAATATAATAATAATTCCTTTCTATTTCAAGGGAACGCGAAATACAATGTTATCCTCTCTCTCTAACCACGACAAGAGTTGTTTGACAGCCCATTTTGCTGTTGCCATATGTAAGATTATTTCTTGAATGTTTTTAACAAGGTTTAAACTATCTTCGTATGCAAAATGTGCTCTTTAATTCTCTACCGTTGATATGATTGTGTCCATTCTCATATGATAAACTTTTTCGAATTGCTTGCTTGCTTGAGCATAAACCCGCCTTTACTTTGCCAAATTTTTAATTTTTTAGCAAACGTCCCCGGGGTTGTTATTAACAGTCCCGGCAACGTGTCTTTGATAGTGAAGGCTCTTCGAAAGCTGCACGAAACAATGATCCGTCTTGGAGTAGTACAAAGAATGATGGTGCATGGTTAAGTAAGAGAGTAGTTATGCTGTCATTGTTCTAGGCCACTTAGCGTTAACGTTAACGTATGTCTGTCTGTCTGTGCTGAAACTCTCTAATGGCTGAAACTCCCTAATATCACGTGCCTGTAAGTGACGTCAGAAGTGTTATGTGATCACGTGACTTGTGTTCTACACAGTGAGTCTCTTCGGGGATTCTACAGGGTGCTCTATGTCCAAGAAAGTTCCCTTGCAACTCCCTTGCAACCCTCTTGGACATCTTCAACAGCCACTGGCCAAGTGACGTCATTTTCTTCTCCATACATTGGCACTTGTGACCGATAATATTAGGAATATTAGGAAGTTTCAACCATTAGAGAATTTCAGCAGGCATACGTTAATGCTAAGTAGTATTGTGGCACTTGACAGTTTGGCTAGAGAGCACAAATGACAGGTGCATGTCACTAGAGCACCCTGTATAAACCCCAACTCACTCTGTAGAACATAAGTCACGTGATCACATCCCCTATTCGCACAGGCCTTTATGGCATTCCTTTGCAACCCCCTAACAACCCTCTTGGACATAGAGCACCCTGTAGAATCCCCGAAGAGACTCACTCTGTAGAACACAAGTCACGTGATCACATAACACTTCTGACGTCACTTACAGGCACGTGATATTAGGGAGTTTCAGCCATTAGAGAGTTTCAGCACAGATAGACAGACATACGTTAACGTTAACGTTAACGCTAAGTGGCCTAGAACAATGACAGCATAACTACTTAAGAGGACGTTTTTTGACTGTTTTAGTACGTTTTAAAAACGTCGCCAGAAGACGTCCTGGGGCAATCGAAAGAGCATACTTTTACCAAGAAAAAAATGTCCCCGAGAGGTCCCGCGACGGCACCGTACGTTCCTGGGACGCCCACAAAGTCCCGGTGGGACGTTCCAGGGACGTTTTAGAAACGTACATGAGCTATTAGGGTAGGTTCTCTGTAGCCTGCAGCTATATGTCTACTTTCGTGTGCGTCGAGAGGTCCTTAAACCAGCTGAATGCATCGAGCACGGGTCGCGGTCGTGTGCTTTAGGTAGGCGTGGAAGCTATCATTGGAGTAGGTTATTTGCATGTTTAAATAAGTCTATGCAGCTACACCCAACTTTTTTTAATTTAGGAATTACGGGCTCATTATCTATAAATTTTAAAATGCGGGGTGCAGCTGCATGTGCAGAACCACCCTGCACACATTAACAATAGCAGTACCGAGCCAAAAAGTATGTCAGAATTACAGGCTAATCATCTGCGGTGAAAAAAAATTGGGCTCATGCCCTTACCTGATTTTTTTAAAATCTAAAATGCGAGGTGCAGCTGCATGTGCAGCCCCACCCCGCACACATTAATAATAGCATTACCGAAACAATTACGGGCTTATTACGGGCTAATCATCTGCGGCAAAAAAAATTTGGGCTCATACCCTTACCCCACTTTTACAAGCATTTATTGAATTTCGTCATGTGTTTTATAGTTTGTTGATAAATCAAATCTTGAAGTAACTGATTTGGAGGTTTTTTAACTTCTTTTTTTGTTTTAATTGCCTTAGAAGCATAATCCTACTGGAAATATTAACACGCCAGGACGAATTCGTATCAGGTAACTTGGATAAGTGCCAGTGCGGAACGATGCCTATTTGTGAGTGGTTCAAGGTTGGAAATCAAGGTGTATGATGGTGTTTAATGATGTATAGTGGAGGGTGACCAGTGAAACTACTGATGAGCCCACGCTGGTTACCCAGGGCGAAACATCGTTTAATCATTTCCCTTTTCGCTTTGATCTTTTGTGTGTTCCTCGTGGGATGCTCATCCAAGTTTGAATTTTCGTTATTTCCACCCAAGATCTTTTGTTTTTAAGTTTCTTTTCGGTTGAAGTAACTGATTTGGAGGTTTTTTAACTTCTTTTTTTGTTTTAAGTGCCTTAGGAGCATAATCCTACTGGAAATATTAACACGCCAGGACGAATTCGTATCAGGTAACTTGGATAAGTGCCACTACGGAACGATGCCTATTTGTAAGTGGTTCAAAGTTGAAAATCAAAGTGTATGATGGTGTTTAATGATGTATAGTAGAGGGTGACCAGTGAAACTACTGATGAGCCCACGCTGGTTACCCAGGGCGAAACATCGTTTAATCATTTCTCTTTTCGCTTTGATATTTTGTGTGTTCCTTGTGGGATGCTCATCCAAGTTTGAATTTTCGTTATTTCCACCCAAGATCTTTTGTTTTTTAGTTTCTTTTCGGTTGAAGTAACTGATTTGGAGGTTTTTTAACTTCTTTTTTTGTTTTAATTGCCTTAGGAGCATAATCCTACTGGAAATATTAACACGCCAGGACGAATTCGTATCAGGTAACTCGGATAAGTGCCAGTGCGGAACGATTCCTATTTGTGAGTGGTTCAAGGTTGGAAATCAAAGTGTATGATGGTGTTTAATGATGTATAGTAGAGGGTGACCAGTGAAACTACTGATGAGCCCACGCTGGTTACCCAGGCCGAAACATCGTTTAATCATTTCTCTTTTCGCTTTGATCTTTTGTGTGTTCCTTGTGGGATGCTCATCCAAGTTTGAATTTTCGTAATTTCCACCCAAGATCTTTTGATCTTTTGTTTTTTAGTTTCTTTTCGGTTGAAGTAACTGATTTGGAGGTTTTTTAACTTCTTTTTTTGTTTTAATTGCCTTAGGAGCATAATCCTACTGAAAATATTAACACGCCAGGATGAAATCGTATCAGGTAACTTGGATAAGTTCCAGTGCGGAACGATGCCTATTTGTGAGTGGTTCAAGGTTGGAAATCAAGGTGTATGATGGTGTTTAATGATGTATAGTAGAGGGTGACCAGTGAAACTACTGATGAGCCCACGTTGGTTACCCAGGACGAAACATCGTTTAATCATTTCTCTTTAAGCTTTGATCTTTTGTGTTCTTTGTGGGATGCTCATCCAAGTTTGAATTTTCGTTATTTCCACCCAAGATCTTTTGATCTTTTGTTTTTTAAGTCAAATCTTGTTAGTCAAGCCCAAATTTTTTTTACCGCAGATGATTAGCCCGTAATAAGCCCGTAATTGTGACATACTTTTTGTTTCGGTACTGCTATTATTAATGTGTGCGGGGTGGGGCTGCACATGCAGCTGCACCCCGCATTTTAAACTTTTAAAAAATCAGATAAGGAGATGAGCCCAAAATTGTTTTTTGCGGTAGATAATTAGCCCGGAATTGGCCCATAATTTCTGCATTAAAAAAAAATTTGATTTTTCGAATGCGGGGTGTAGCTGCATGGACCTGGTTTAAACGGCTATCGGTGTGTAAGGTGTACGTGCGTCGTGCGATATGGAAGACACCCTGCTAAAAAAAACACACCTGAATTTTATCAGTTTTTATAAGGTCTATGAGCTTTTGTGAGGCAAAATTTTAGGATTATAAAAATTTGTAAGAATGTTGAGGTATGTCTTTGATTTTGATAAGACTTTATGTGTTTTTTTACCTGATCTTATAATTAGTCAGACTTATAAATATTTATAAAATTTGGTAAGACATTTTTTTTAACATATTTTATGGTTTTATAAAAGCACGATTTTCTAAGAGATTTTATAATCAAACCGACATATCAACTTTTATGGATTTCTATAATTACATTCTTTTTCTTTTATGATGTATTATGGGTTTATATAAATCGATGTTTTTATAGTTTTCTGACAGATTTTATAGTCAAGCCAACTCATAAAATTTCATGAGTTTTTATGGTTACACCCTTGTTTTTTATAATGTTTTAAGAGTTTGTAAAAAAGCGTTTTGTCATAAGATTTTGGGATATTTTATGATCAGACTAAATCATATAATTTTACGGATTTCTATAAACATTTATAATTTTCTAGGAGCTGGTAAAAACAATTGATGTCTTTAAATAGATTTTATAGTCAGACAAACTTACAACATTCTATAGATTTTTATGTGTCCACCCTGCCAAAAAAACCTCATATTAAATCTCATAAAAAACACACCTGATTATTATCAGTTTTTTCGACCACCTAAAAACTAATTAAAATTAGTATAATTTCTTACTTCTACAAAAAAAAAATTTTGACTCATGATCCTATCCGATCAAAAATTCATCATCCCCCTCCTTAAAAACCCCTGTATGCCAATTTTGATTGAAATCGAACAAACTAAATCTTTTTCCCCCTCCACTTACCTCTTTAGAGGGTGGTGGGTACCTGAGAATACCATATATTATATTGTATTTTCACCGGAACTATAAACGCATACCAAATTTAAACACAATCGGATGTGGATAAGTCAGTTAAAATTGGTTAGCAAAATATGCCATATTGGAGGGAGGGGTGCCTAATAATGAAGTATTATTGTATTGTCACTAGAACTATAAATGCATGCCAAATTTGAAAGTAATCGAGAGATGACCAAAAATCGTCCATCTTAAATCCGCCATATTGAATTTTCAAAATGTGATTAGAAATTCGTTATTTGAATTCCCGATACACCTAATTTCAACGAAATCGGGCGTACTTCCACTGTACCCCCTCCACCCCCTTCGAGCAGGGGGGAGCTGTCAATTTCATCACACTATAATCTTGTGTTGTCACAGCAACTATATATATACGCATGCCAAGTTTGAAGCCGATCGGATGTCGGGAAGTTCGTCAAAATTAAGTTGCAAGATTCCACCCGCACAAACATAGCTACGTGTTCGTTACATATATATATAGATACATTATAACAAGTTAAATAAAAGCTTGTAAAAAAATACTTTTTGGCTTATAAAATCTCATAGAAATTTATCAAAGTAACATCTCTTCGACAGCTCAATCCTGGCGATAAATAAGTACTTATACGAGAACAATTTTCTATTAGATATGTAGATATTCTGCAAGCACAAGGAGTGTTGTTGTATTATAGTGGGTTAGGTTGCCGTAGTTTATAGTTTAGGTTAAATTAGGTGATAGTTTAGTTTGACTGTATATCAATCTCTACTATTACTACTACAACAACTGCTAAAGTTGAGCTGTAAATTTTATTTTAGAATATTACACGTAGATCTAGCTTATAAAATCTTATAAACCTTTATGAGGAATTGTCATATTAAAAATCATAAAATATTGTAAACTTTTATAACCCAAAACTGGCTGAAAAAATATGATGAACTCCTATGCGCGATTTGTGTCACTTTCACTAGTCAAAAATTACAAAATATCATAAAAGATTGTGTGTGAATGTGTGGTGTGTGTCTTGGTAATAAAATTTCGTGAGAAAATCAACAGGTCAGGAGACTTTCGCAAATATCACTTTTGTCCATTGAAAATAAACTTCTCCAAAACATCCCATAGCATCCACGTTAGTAAAAAAAGGTATTGAGGATTAACTACTGGAGAATATCATCCAGATTCAAGTGTCCTCGAGGGGTACCTTTTGCTAAAAATCCGGCATAAATTCTAACAGAAAGACTTGAGATTTTATCATGATTATGAATAACCCAGTAAACACACTTGTGACTTTAACCTAATATTTATATAAATCTAAGGTTCACATATTTATGTAAAATATGTTACATCATATTTAAGTAAATCTCATATAAAAATATTTTTATAAAAAAAAATATGTAAACATTACGTCAAAACTTTGACTGTACATTTAAGTCATCATAAGCAATGTTAATTTTACGTAAATAATATGACTTTATAAAAAAATTCTCAAAATTTACGTAAATATTACGTAAATAGTGGGACCTTAATTTTACATAAAAAATATTACATACTTATTATATAAAAAATTATATGTAATATTTAAGTAATCGAATTTAGGTAAACGTTACATAAAATTATTTACTTTAAATGAAAGTAATAAAATGTACATAACTATTATGTAACAATTTAGACATTACGTTTACATTTACAATTTTACATAACTATTATGTAATATTTATATCATCTAAATTATGTAAACGCTCTATAACATGATTTACGTCACATTAAAATTTTTAAATTTTTTAAATATTATGAAACAATTCTAAATAAATATTACATAACATTTTTTATGTATTAATTATGTCATTCAAGTTATGTAAATTCCCTGTAAAATTATTTACGTCAAATTAAAGTCCTAGATTTTACATAATTATTATATAGTCAATTGAACCGTAAGTTTACATTTCAAATGTTACATAACTATTACATAAAACATTTTATGTAATATTTATATCATCTAAATTACCAGTGCTTAATAGTTTCTTCCTAGTAGGTAGAGATGGCGCTAATGTCACTATGTTACCTGTACAGTGGATGATCATATTATATATATAAAAAGCAAAGATATTTCAAAATTAGGATGCGGACTTTGAGGTATTGACAAGATCTCTATAAGAATCACCTCTTCCGCCACTTAAACCGGCCCGTCTGGTTAACTTTGTAGTTTGCCACATGTTTGCCAATGTAGGACCGTGTCAAGCAACTACCGACGGACCTTCTGTTGGCCCGCGTCAAGCTGCATGCTCATGTCGGACTTAGAGATAGTTGACGCTTTGCGCATGTCATGCAGATTAATGTGACTTAAATTTTACCTTATTAATAAATAATTGTTACCTCTATGTGACCTTAAATTTACATAACGTAAAATATACGTAGTTTTTACTTAACTCTTACGTAACATGAATGTAATATTTATGTAAAAGGTATGTCATTTTATTTAAATCACATGTATGTAAAAATTAGGTGAGCTTTGCGCATGGCATTATGCAGAGTTTTCGCACCTTAATGTGACTTAAATTTTACCTTAGTAATAAATAATTGTAACCTCTATGTGACCTTAAATTTACATAACAAGGTAAACCTATTATGTAAAATATACGTAGTTTTTACTTAACTCTTACGTAATAACGATGTAATATTTATGTAAAAGGTATGTCATTTTATTTACATCACATTTATGTAAAAATTAGGTGGGCTTTGCGCATGGCATTATGCAGAGTTTTGGCATCTTAATGTGACTTAAATTTTACCTTATTGTGACCTCTGAGTGACCCTAAATTTACATAACAAGGTAAATCTGTTATGTAAATTTTACGTAATATTTACATAAATGATGGGTGTTTACGGGGAAGCGTGCAAAATTTCATTTTTGATGTAAAAAATGATGGCATTATTTTTTAAAACTATCTGTGTGGAGATTCTTGAAATAAAAACCAGCTAGTACTCCCCGAAATTTAAGTGAGAGCGATGTGGAGATATGCAAAAGTACACAAGTCAGAAGAGGACATGGATACTCCCTTGGCGAGTAGTCGAACCCTTCTCACAGTTTGAAGAATTCCCGCACTGGAAGGAGAAGATTTACAAGGACCCTAAAATGTCCTATTAAAAAAATTATCGATCAAATCCAAAAGATCAAGAAAATACTCGCAGTTTTTAACAAAAACTAAATACTATCTGGATATTTTGGCACACATGTCTAACTTTTGTTTATGGGCTCCGCGTGCCTTTTATTGGCGTGCAGTACGGTTTTTTCTAGAGTTTTTGGGTGATTTTTAAACAATTTAATGGTTAAAAATATCGTAATTACGAATTGTAAGGAAACACAGGCTCCCGAATATAAATCTATTTTAATACAAGATTTATTTTTGTATAGAAAATCTATCTAATAGCCTATTTGTCTTTCACACCTTCAAATTTTAAATGTAAAATACCTACACATTAGGTGAAATGATGATGGTAGAAATGTTTTGTGGGCATATCCATAGAGAAAATAATAGCATATCCTGGTTTAAAAACGTCAAAAATAATCATTAAAAAAAAACTAGATTGTGACACTTGCTCTTATCAATATTTTGCCATTTTTAAAATAATAGAAAAAACTTTCAACTCTCTATTAGGACAAAAACTGTGAAATATTCTTAGTTTTTGTAGACATTGGTATTATTATAAATTAATATATATAGGCGTAGATAGAAAAATTTCCTCTATCTACGATATAGGATTGTCTAAATCTATATGAGAAGCAATAATATATTATCTTTCCTATTATCTGGCGCATTCGTCAAAACTTTGACTTTGTTTACCTGGCCGGTTAAAATTCTTACAGATTACCATTACTGAGTTGGACGGCTGCTAGATGCATTTGACCTACCAAACGTCAAAAATCTGACACACTTCAAAAAATGTGGATGCAAATTTTGTAACTTCTGAACGTTTATTTTTAAACGGGCGTTAAATAATACGATACTAATTTATGCATGTAGTGTGTAAAAAAAGCTGATTGTTTTGTTATGTTTTAATAATGAAGTAAGTATTGCTTTCATTGTTTGGTTGCAAAATTGTTTTTTTTATAACCTTAAAAACCGGGTTTTTAATTCAAGTTTACTAAATTCTTTTGGCTTTACATAGCTGAGCATGCTAAATTAAAATCCGTTCACACTTTTTACGATGTCTCTAAAAGGAGGAGAGGGCTATATAATAAAATAAAACAGAATTTTCCGTAGACCCAATAATTTAACTCTATGGTATATTTAAACCACATTTTTTTTTAATTTTTTCAATAAAAATCCTGTTACATGAACTTGTTGGTTATTAAAAAATTTACAGTTTTTTGGCCAGTGTGTTGATTTAGAATGACATCATTTTCTACAATTAATTTTCTTGGGGTTACTTACACAAAACACAAGTTTTTATATTCCATTTATTTTACTGTACTTTCATTATATTATTAATACTGAGACTAAAGATGTATTACTAGCGATATCCAAAAATAATATCAATTGGTAGCTGTGACTGAGCAACATTTCAAATAAAAAGTAGTCTGCTCCAATTCAGGGGTCAATTCTACTACTTTTAAATGAGATTTTGATTAAGCATCACCTCACACTACAATTTCACAAAGTTTACATGTGATTTGGTTTGACTAACTTCTTCAACCAATATAAGAAGTCGAAAAAAAAAACTCCCAAGTTTGGTTTTACTTTTTTAACCAACAATAGTGTTTCGCATTTATAAAATTACTTGTAACAATAATATCACATATAGCTTAAAATATTTTAGGGGCTTTGCAAAACCACTGACCATTCTCTTGGGTCTCTCAGCAATCAGCATAACAAGCTATTTAGTGTACCTTCTTCTTAAAACTGATGATGATGAGGAACTTGAAGAAAACTACCTGCACAGGAAGTCAAATTTTAAAACTTTAGAAGTACGAGTTCCCAAAGATATTGTGAGGACACTTATAGGTCGTAATGGTAGCAACATCAAGCAAATACAAGAACACTCGAACACAAGGATAAATTTTAAAGAGAGGGAAGGTACTGAAGAAAGAATCTGCGTTATCAGAGGATCAGTAGAAAACTGTGCTATAGCTCAGAACCTAATACAAGATTTCATAAACAACCAACCAGTGATTGAAAGTGAAGATATTTGGGTGCCATCTGGGACTGTTAGGAAAATTATTGGCAGGAATGGGGATAAAATTAATGAAATTAGAGGTCTATCAGGGGCTAAGCTCACTGTAGATAATGAAAATAATAAGAACCAAACTGCGAAAAGAATTAATTTAAAAGGTAAAAGTCAAAACTAGAAGTTAATAAGCTCACTGTAGATAATGAAAATAATAAGAACCAAACTGCAAAAAGAATTAATTTAAAAGGAAAATGTCAAAACTAGAAGTTAATAATAAAATTAAAGAAAATTATTAAAAATGATTGAATGGGCTTTAATGTTCGGCAAATAATAACCACTGTTGGTTGGAATAAATTCCATATCGTTCTAAATGTCAAAAAATTTAGGGGAATGATTAAAAAACAGCAACAACCACACAAAAAGTTTTTATAAATATATTTTGTGGTTATTTTTTATTCCAAAAAATGGCTGGAATTTTTTACAAATGATCTGGGAAAACTAGGGCGTCAGGGAATTCATATGGAGGTTTTTCTGTACAAACTCTGATTGTATTTAATGAATTTTAGGTACCAGGGAACAAATAAATGTAGCTAGGGTTCTAGTAGAAGAAGTGGTGGAGCAGTGTCAACTTTCACAGCAAGTGATTCAAGATAGTTTGTCAAAACGAGGGCCCAGGTGCCCTTCAAAAAGTCCCGAGTTTGTTAAAAAAGTTGATAGTCCAAAAGTTGAGAGGATGTCCCCATTACCAGGTGAGTAGGTAAAGTTTATAAATAGCTTTGGCATTTTTTTTAATAAGTAACATGAGTTATTTTTGGTAGATGATTTGAGATTACATAATCAAAAATTTGGAAAAATCTTTAGCCAAGAAAATTTCTGAAACAATTAATCTAAGAATAAATCTTTGTTTCTGATGACAGGTGCTGTAGTTTCACTGATCAATCTATTTTTAAAATATGTATGATATCACAAAATATGATTAATCCATTAATCGTATAAATTTAATTTGCCTGATTGCCTACAATAAAATTTATTATGTAGATATATATAAGTGAGGTACCTACAGTATTTGCCACTCAGAGTTTATACAGATTTAATTGATGTCAACTGTCAGTCACTTTATTTTAAGATTTCATAAAACCTTTTTGTGCACACTTTTTTATCTATCATTTTAGGGATATCACTTAGCATCAATTCAAAATGTTAGCAAATATCGTCTAATAACATATAATCTTGATTTAATACAAAAGAGAATTAAATATTGCATAAAAATATTATTAAAATACTGGGTGTTAAGTATTAATAATAAATATTGCATATAATATATATGGCATATTGAAAAACATTTTTCCTGTTGGATGACCAAAGGTAATTTGTTAAGTATTTTCGCACACACATAGAGTGGACTTTTTTCTGTAAGAGTTAGTCTGTGATTTGAAAGAGTAAAATTTAAGGTTCTTGTATGATGTTTATGGTTTGGCAAAAGATGATTAAATAAAGAAAAGTTTTTAAATAGAAAAATCCTGCACTCGAAACAGCTGGAAATGTCAGAATCCCAAGAATAACTCTTACTACTTTTTTTTGTAATATAAAGGTTTCAGAGGATCCCACTGAATTTTCCCAAAATATAATACCATATCTTAGTATGGAGTAGAAGTTGGCATAATAGACTGTGCAAAGAGTGTCCTTTTTCAGGTAATCTTTTAGTACTCAAATAAAAAAACAAGCAAAGTTAAGTTAAGAATCTGTGTATCCCATTGTAGATGTTGGTCAATGTAGATACCTAGAAATCGAACAGAATTAGAGAATTCAACATTTTCTGATAGCAAATTTATTGTGTTTGGAACTTGGTCTCGAGACTGTTGGATCCTGAAATAAATAAAGATAGATTTGTCACAGCTCAGTAACAACCTATTACCGCCAAACTGTCTTTCAGTCTTCTCTACGGTTTGCCCTGCTTTCACAATTAATTCATCCAATGACTTTGCCCATTTTAGGCTGTTTGAGTCGTCAGCAAACTTCACCAAACTAGAGGATTCATCTACCAAAAAGAAAAGGACCCAAAACACTGCCCTGGGCAATACTGACAGTGTTTTTTCACCCTTAATTTCTAGTCAGACCCTCTGAGATCTTCCAGTAATAAATGACTAATCACATTAGAGCTGGACCTCCTACTCCATATAATTCAAGTTTTTTTTAATAATAACTGATGGGGGTTTTGTTTTTTGTTTCTAAATTTAATATTATTTTTGTTATAAAGTCATATACGGCAGTCTCAGTGGATCTACCATTTGAAGCCATGCTGTGAAACATTGAACAGTGTTTTTGATGTAAAAAAGTTTTTTGGTCAGTTATACATTGCTTTCTCAAAAATTTTTGTGGAGGATGAAAGAAGAATAAAATAGAATAGAAAAAACTTTATTGCCAACAAAATTCATAAAAACAAAAGTTATTACAAAAAAAGCAATGTCAAAATCGCACAAAATAAATACTACCTACTTTATAATCCCAATAAGATTGATAAGTATTTCAAATAAAATAAAAATTGAATAAAAACTGAAAAACAACACATTAAAATCACAACTTCAACAAGACATCTAAAAAGTTATTCTAATTAAAATCAAAGTCATACAGTACTCTGCCATGCAAATACAGACTGACAAGTTCCCTGAACTTAACCAAGTTGCTCAAGACTGATTGGTCAGTAGTTCTTCATTTTTGTAGGATCCCCTTTTTTATGCAGTGGTTTTATTACAGCAAGTCAAGTGACAATAAGTGCAAACAAGTAAAGCATTTTTAAATAATTTTATTTTCGAGTTTATTTTCATGAGTCTTCCATAGCCAAAATGTAAACAAATACTCTTTCTGTCAAAATTTCTGTCAGAAACATTCAAATTTGACAAAAACTACAATCTAGGGAGTCTGGATTTATATGAACTTTCAGCTCCAAGCATTGGGAAACGTGCCAATCGGTAAACCAGGAACAAAGAGGTCGTCCTTGACCTTGACATTTCAGGCGCACTTCTGCGCAACTGCGCGGAAAATTCAAATATATTACATCCCTCCACACTTAAGATGATGTTTTCACTTGAACTTCTCTGTAGCCTCTTTTCCATTGCATGTACATTTATACACTTATTTGTGTTTTTCTCACTTTACACACATTACACATATTTGTATATGACACACAATATATTTCTTTTTAGTCAAATTCTATTGTGTATTTTGGATTTTGATTCCTTGATGTTCTCTTGGGGAAACGGGTAGGGGTCTCTTTACTTGAGTTACCCTTGTGAGTCTCAGTCCTGTCACTTGCCACACCTAAGCCTGAGTTTGACATGATCGCAGCAACATATTTTTTTGTCTAAATCTATGCTTGGTGGAGTTGTTTGTTTTGTGATACTTTTATTGGTCTGTTGACTTTGGCTAGAACTTGGATTCTCATCAACTGGTGGGGTGTGGATTTCCACCACTGTGTTCTGACGGTTATGAGGTGAGTTTCCACTGTTTTGTGAAACATCAATATTTTGCTCCTGTATGACATCTTTTTCTTGGGCTGTTGCTTCAGCTGTTGTCCTTTCTTTTTCTTCAATAAAACGTCCAATTCTTTGAACTTTCCTTTCAGAGATCTTGGATTCTGTGGTATCTTGTTTCTGCACAGGGATTTCTGTAAATCGCCTGTTAATCTGGTTCACATGTCTTTTCCTGTGAGTAATTCGCACACATACATACATACACGCCACAGCCAATTCTTTTTTTAGTAGTCTCTCATCATGACACTCTCGTTAAAAATATCGGTTCTTTTTGTATTTGTTTGCTTTATTTGGTTTTCCTGTGATTTCTCCATTGCATTTTTTTGTGTTTTATTTGGCTCTTGGCATTCTTGGGCGGCTTGACATTCTTGGCAGGCACAAATAAGGTCTAACCTAGTTTATAGTCTTCTGCCAAACATTAGTTGCGCTGGCGTTGCTTTAGTTGTACAGTGCTCTGTATTCCTAGAATTTAATAAAAATCTGTATATTAGTGTCTCCACTGGAATACCCTTATTTAAACCATCTTCCATAGCACATTTCATATTTTGTTTAAAAGTACGAACTGAATTTTCAGCTTGCCCATTACTCTGGCTGTTATATGGGGGGATGGTGATGTGCTTGATGCCATTTCTGGACAAACATAGCTCCAATTCTGCTGAGACTAAACTTGACCCGTTGTCTGAGCCTAAAACATCAGGTAAACCAAAACTAGCAAATGTCTCACGAAGTTTTCTCTCTGTTTCTTTGCTTGTTAAAGTTTTTACCATGTGCACTTCTGGCCATTTGCTATAAGCATCTGTAATAATGAAGAAATTTTGCCATCTGGACAGCTCTACAAAATCTACGTGTATGCGTTGATATGGTCCGCTTGCTAGCATCCAGGAAAACATGCCTTTGAGGGATTGTCTTTGTCCTAATCTACGTTTGGCCACCAAGTAAGATCTTGCTAGCGATTTGGTCTTCACTATACCAATATGACTAGGGTTATGCAATTCTCTTAAGATTTCTTCTCTTAATACTTCTGGGATTGTTACTCTATATCCATACATCAAGCAACCATTTTCTTCAAAAATTTCTTCCTTTTTATTGAAATAACTACGTTATTCATCTTCTTAATTTTTATTTGGCCATCCAGTTCTCACATAGTCCATTATTTTGGCCAAAACTCAGCAATTTTTTTGCTGTTAATAGGCCATTGCCTTGTTGAAGCAAAGTTGAGATAGCTTTTCTCTATTATGTCTATATTTTTGTCCATACTGTCATCTGGTAGTCTTGATAAGCAATCGGCAAAATGGTGGTCTGTTCCTTTGATATACTCCATTTAATAGTCAAACCCACTCATATATAATGCCCATCTCTGCAATCTGTCGCGTCTTCTTTGAGGAATTGCTTTATTTTCACCCAATAAACATAGTAAGAGTCGATGATCACTTCTGACTATAAAACGTCTTCCTCGTAAATACTGCTCAAAGTAACGAAATCCAAAAATTATCCCATCCTCGTCGCCAGTGAAGTGTCCAGTAATTGAGACAATATTACTTACAGTTTTAGCGGGATATCCACGAAACGGAGCAGCTTCAACCATTGGGAACTGTACCAATCGGTAAACCAGGAACAAAGAGGTCGTCCTTGACCTTAACGTATTTCAGGGGCACTTCCGCGCAACTGCGCGGGAAATTCAAATATATTACAGCAATAAAGCTTGGTCCACCCTGTATAATCCAAAAATCTAGGACAATATTTTTCTAATTTTTAGGACAACCAGAAACCCCTTTTGAAGTGTACATCTCAGCAATGGTGGATCCATCCCGTTTTTGGTTGCAGGTGGTTGGACCCAAAGCCACTGAACTAGACTGTCTTGTTGAAGAAATGACAGAATACTACAATAAGGAGGACAATAAACGACAGCATTTTTTAGATGACGTCAACAAAGGAGATTTGGTCGCGGCCGTTTTTCAGTATGACAATAAATGGTATGCGCTCAAATCTTAATGTGCTAAAATACTTTAAAGTAGCACACGTTTTTTGGTAATTTTAAAGACTGTAAAGAATTTTGATTAAAAGAAATTAATACTAGCTACCCTATGATGACAAAACAGAAAATTCGAAATTTTTATCAAAAAATGGCATTAAAGTATCTTCATTTTTCTCTAAAATACTAGCTCTCTTCACCATCCTTAAATATTTTTAATTTTTATGGTAAAGCCATGATGGTAATTGAGGCTTAAAATATTTTAGCATAATCTAAGGGGTAACATTTTTGTTTAAGCAATTTTTGCTATGTTTTTCAGATTTTTATGCCATGATTGTGCTCAAATTTTAAAGCTTTCTTTCCAAACTTTCGATTTCTAGAATAAAACATACATTTTGCAAGTTTTCACTGTTTTTTAAGCACTCAAAAAAAGTACTACCTGTGTTAAAAAAAAAAGAAAAAATTACTTTTTGACAGTATTTTTTTTAAACGCTAAAAAAAACATTGAAAACTTGAAAAAAGTGACACGGCAGTACTAAGACCAAGGATCCAGTACGAATCCATAGTCTGGTGGCCAGCAGTGGAGAAGGTCACTACTACCCTCAAGCTTAGGAGCCTACAGGGAACCATATGCAGAGGGATAACCGACGCTATGAGACAGGCACTCGAAACAATTCTGGGACTGCCGCCGCTTCCGATCTGGATCAGAAAAGAAGCGATGGCGACCCACCTCCGGCTGAGAGATACAGGTCAATGGAGAGGAAGAGGGGAAGCTGCGGGGCATCTTAGGATTGCCCAAATCGCCGAGAGAGAAATCCCTATGGCAGCGATTAAAACACAAAGACCAAAAAACCCCTGGAGATTCAACAAGAGGTACAAAGTAGTCATCCCAGACAGGGAACTATGGCAGAGTGAAAACCTCCGCGAACAGTTCGAGGAGAACGCCGTGATTTGCAGGATCGGGGGTTTATGTGGAAGACCAGGAGGTTCGAAAGAGCTACCCGCTCGGAGAGCAAGCCACGGTCTTTCAGGCAGAGGTGTATGCCATAATAATGGCTGCAACCGTGGAAGAAATAAAGAACGGTAGGGAGGAGCATGTTTATATATGCTCTGACAGCCAATCAACCCTAAAGGCACTAAGGGCGCCCAAGATCAACAACACCCTGGTGGAGGAATGTGCGGATGCACTAGAATCCTTGGGAGAGGGCAAACAAGCGACACTTATGTGGGTACCGGGACATATGGGTGCCGGTTAACGAGATGGCCGACGAGCTCGCCAGGATCGGGGCAAGCACCCAGTATGTAGGGCCGGAACCACTCCTAGGAACAACCAAGAGGCAATTGCAAAGTCGACTCAATAAACGGGCCAACGATGCCATGGCGACCGCTTGGAGAGGAGGAACAGGATGCAGACAGACCAAGGACTTCGTGAAGGGCCCGGATGTAGCCAGACAAAAATGGCTTCTGAGGAGATCGCGAAGGGACGCTGGTCTGCTGATAGGTATCATAACAGGTCACAACCGACTAAGGAAGCACATGACCCGGATCTCGGTGGAGAATGACTCGACCTGCCGGGCCTGCGGGCGGGCAGAAGAGGCATCTCGACACGTTATAGCGAACTGCGAGGCATACCAGAGGACGAGATATCAGGCATTCGTTTTCCCGACTCTGGATGAGGAGGACCTGCACATGCTCAAATGGAAAAAATACTGGACTTTGCAAAAAGACCAGTGAAACCAAATGAGCAGACTGCCAGACTAGTGGTGCAGACGGTGGATTAGGGGCAGGCTCGGGGTAGGGCAGAAAGGGCCCAGGGAGGCCTACTTGCCAGGCTTCGCGCCGCCCCTTCTCTACTACTACTGAAAAAAGTGAGTTTTTTATTCTACGAATCGTCATTTAGGAAAGAAAACTAAAATGTGGCTAAAATTATGGCTTAAAAATGTGAAAAAGCTACAAAAAAAGTCAGATAAAAGAAACGTTACTGCTTACCATCATGGCTATACCATTATTGTCTTAAAATAGGCTTTTGATGTTGTTTTTAGAAATTACACATTCATTTGTGTAACAGTTTGGTCCAATTATTCCCTAGATATTAAAGTTGAAAAATATATTTTTTATTTGGCTTAACTTTCGCAACATTTCAACTTTTTGCTTTAGAGTACTTGTGGGTAGGAGAAGCAGCAAGACAAAAGGCAGCTAACTCATTTTTCGGCCTTTTAATACTTTATTTTCTCTCTATCAAACAGTCCTCTCAAATTTGTGAGCTCCCTGGTTTTTAAGAAAATATTTATGTGCTCTCTTTTTGGTAAAAACATCAATTTACGTATTATTAATACGTTTTTGTTACAACGTGTGTAAAAATATTAGCATTATGTGCTTATTTTGTCCCCCTCAAAAATGTTGTGTCCTGATCTCCCAGAAAATTTTGGAAGATATTTTGCTAGGTTTAGAAAAACTTACTTAGGCACTTTATTATAAAAACAACGTAAAAAATTGGAAAAAAGAGCATATAAAAGGCACAATATTCGGACGTTCATATTACCTAGATTTTTTTTTACAAGTGTGTAGTTCTGTATGAGTTCATGAAAACTTTTGCAAAAAGCACATGAATGGCAGATAACTATCGGGAATGTTTTTTTGCTAGTTTTATGGAGATGAGCTTGCTAGGTTGATGGAAGAGCTTCAGTTGGTATTCCCAAGATCCTTTTTTAGTACCTAGCCTTAGGATAGAAGGAGCCTTAGTATTTTTTTGTGTAGGTATAGAGCCGAGGTTCTAAGCACGAAATTCAACCAAAAGGAGAAGGTTGCCGAGCTCTATTTCGTAGATTATGGCGACACCGACACGCTGCCTTGCAAAGATTTGTACGAATTAAGGACCGACTTTTTGAGGCTGCACTTTCAAGCTATCGAGTGTTACTTGGCTCGAGTGGGTATGTTTGTTTTCATTTCTTTTATTTTCTTATTTTTTGTCTGTGATTCCATTTTTTTTTAGGTAAATAACTTCCTACTTTAGTTGAGATAGATGGAAAAATGGGCATTATAGGAATAATTTAACGTACACAACTTAACTTAAAATAAACCTTGTCTACTATTTTTTTTTCCTGAGAGAACATCTAAAATATGCTCAAAACTAGTCCCAAGTAACATTTTTGGTTAAAATTTGGTAAAATATTCCCGAGTTAAGCTAGTAATTTTTTCTTATGAAAAACTGGGAGGTCAAAAAAGAGGGAAATTTCCCGCCTTTTTACTAAAGTGGGGACAAAAACCAAGGTAACTTGGTGGGATAAAATAGGTAATTAAAATTTTTTTCCTGAAGGTGAATTTGCCCAGAGGACACTTTTTACCAACTTTTGGGACACATGTACACATCTGCATAAATGCTCAAGCTCAAATGAAAATAAAAAAGGATAAAAGTAATAATTATGTCCATGGCTTACAACAACTTTGGAAATAAAAAATGGTAATGAAAAATCACAGTTATATTTTAATCATAGGAGTTAAACTACTATTTTAAACTATTAATGGGAGGAAACATACATGCGCCGAAAATATTTTTGTTGAATTGTTTACTTTTACTTCCATAAAATTCAAGCGCCCATAGAAACATGCAGCTTTAACAAAAAAATCGCCAAAATTATACTTTGGGAAAACACTAATTAAATATTATTGCCAATTTGTAATCATAATTTAATATTTGGGTATGAAACAAGTGTAAGCAAATCATTTCCATAAAGATTTTGCAGTTTTTTTTTTCATAAAAATAATAAAAAGTTGTTAAAAAAGAGAAAAAGAAAACAGCTGACCATGACAGTTCGTTAGAGGACACGTGACGCAAAGGAGTTTTCTTGTTTTCTACCAGAACTACTTTCTTCCTATCAGGAAAAATAAAACTGAAGTTTCAACCTAATCAAATCTTAATATTCCATATGGTTAGGTTGTACTTATTTGGTCAAAAAGCCCAATTTTTGTCTTAAAACTTATTCCAAAAAAAATCCTAACTTTAAGGAATAACTGTAGGTCAAAAATAAGTAAGTTTGAGTTCAGTTTTAAATAAAAAAAAGTTCTTAATATTTATATTAAAAACTTTTGACAAGCAATATGTTGACCAAGAAATGGCCAAACAAGGTGGGGACCTCATAGTAGAATCTCAAGTCAAGTTTACCATCAATTTACCTTCTCTTTTAACTTTATATTCAAAACAACTCTGAAAACATGATACGAGGAAAATAATTCGAAAAATATCCTAAAAGAAAACCTTTAAAATGTCATGTATATTATAATGACCGTTTCTTAAGGTTATTCGTTCCAATTTAAAACTTATTTTCAAACCTCAAACTACAAAGTAATTTTCTGAAGGAAAACGGGGTATGTTTTGACGTATGATTGGTTATCTTAACCTTCCAACTTCCCAATATGCCCTAAAATGTTACTTGGGGTAGTTTTTTCCCGAACTATAAAAAATCTACTAGATATACATTTCTTTTAATGTTTTTACTTAAAAAAACAGTTATGATAAAGCAAAAATGCTTTTGTGTTCTAGTTTTGTCGGTTTTTTCTACATTTTTTGATGAAGGTATTAAAAAAATAATCTTAGTCTCGGTGTTAGTGTACTATTTTTTTTAGTAAAAACTTTTTTATATCGTCATCTAAAAGTTGATTTGCAAAAAAATTGCTATGCATCCGTTTTTTATACATTCGCGCCATCTATCAGCCTTTTTTGGTATATTATTGCTAAAAAGAAGGACAATTTGACTGCTCAATTTAAATTTTCTTTGAATCATAGCATAAACACACGACATGGGGTTGTTCTGTGGCATAAATTCTTTGAGCAAGGTATAAAAATAGCGTTTTAAACTCGCCGCTGTACTGTGCTTCTTTCTCGCGTTTTTTAGTCACTTGCTGCGCTCATTCTGTTAACGAACACTTGTAAAAAAAAACGGCACTTAGTGCGCCAAAAATTGCCAATTCTCTGGTGGAAGAGTGCGTAGAAGCACTGGAAGCCTTGAGTCAAGACAAGAGAGTTACAGTGATGTGGGTACCGGGACACACGGCAGTGTCGGGCAACGAAAAGGCGGATGAACTCGCTCGGGCCAGCGCTCAATACGTGGGGCCGGAACCACTCTTAGGTATAATAAGGAGACAGCTGCAAAGTCGACTCACTAAATGGGCTAACAATGCACTTGCTGACTCCTGGGAGAGCGAAATAGGATGCAGGCAGTCCAAAGAATTCATCGACGAACCGGACGCGGCCAGACTCAAATGGCTCCTGGGAAGGACACGAAAAGATATTGGACTACTGATCGGCCACAACCGACTCATTAAGCATCTGACTCGCATCGGGATCAAGAATGACTCTATCTGCCAGGCCTGTGGGAAAGCGGAGGAGACATCCCGGCACTTCGTTGCGGAGTGCGATGCATACCTAAGGATGAGGAATCAGGTACTCGGACAACCGAACCTGGATGCAGAGGAGCTCTTAAGTGGGCCAAAGTATTCGACACTACCGTACAAGCGGTACAGGTGGTGGGTCAGGGGGCTGGGCTGGGGTAAGGTAAAAAGGGATCGATTGAGCCTACTTGCCAGGTCTTGGGCCTCCCCCTAGTTACTACTACTACTGTCAAAAAAAACACTAAAAAACAAAAGATCAAGAGATTTTGGGTGGAAATAACGAAAATTCAAACTTGGATGAGTATTCCACAAGGAACACACAAAAGATCAAAGCGAAAAGAGAAATAAATAAACGATGTTTCGCCCTGGGTAACCAGCGTGGGCTCATCAGTAGTTTCACTGGTCACCCTCCACTATACATCATTAAACACCATCATACACTTAGATTTCCAACCTTGAACCACTCACAAATAGGCATCGTTCCGCACTGGTACTTACTTATCCAAGTTACCTAATACGAATTCGGTTGAAGTAACTGATTTGGAGGTTTTTTAACTTCTTCTTTGTTTTAATTGCCTTAGGAGCATAATCCTACTGGAAATATTAACACGCCAGGACGAATTCGTGTCAGGTAACTTGGATAAGTAAGTACCAGTGCGGAACGATGCCTATTTGTGAGTTGTTCAAGGTTGGAAATCTAAGTGTATGTTGGTGTTTAATGATGTATAGTGGAGGGTGACCAGTGAAACTACTGATGAGCCCACGCTGGTTACCCAGGGCGAAACATCGTTTATTCATTTCTCTTTTCGCTTTGATCTTTTGTGTGTTCCTTGTGGAATACTCATCCAAGTTTGAATTTTCGTTATTTCCACCCAAGATCTTTTGATCTTTTGTTTTTTAGTTTCTTTTCGGTTGAAGTAACTGATTTGGAGGTTTTTTAACTTCTTTGTTTTAATTGCCTTAGGAGCATAATCCTACTGGAAATATTAACACGCCATGACGAATTCGTATTAGGTAACTTGGATAAGTAAGTACCAGTGCGGAATGATGGCTATTTGTGAGTGGTTCAAGGTTGGAAATCTAAGTGTATGATGGTGTTTAATGATGTATAGTGGAGGGTGACCAGTGAAACTACTGATGAGCCCACGCTGGTTACCCAGGGCGAAACATCGTTTATTCATTTCTCTTTTCGCTTTGATCTTTTGTGTGTTCCTTGTGGAATACTCATCCAAGTTTGAATTTTCGTTATTTCCACCCAAGATCTTTTGATCTTTTGTTTTTTAGTTTCTTTTCGGTTGAAGTAACTGATTTGGAGGTTTTTTAACTTCTTTACTATTTTCTGGTTATGCGTTGTTCCTAATTTTTTTTTTCCACATGTCACTTCAGATTTTCTCTGTGTTTGGTCACAATCTCTGGCTTTTTCAATCATGTAAAAATGTACAAAACCTAAAAAAAATAGGTTTTATACCGAAAAGAAACAAGATTACCTTTACACACTAAAATTATGAGTGCAATTTCAAAGCTTAATCAAACTAGGTTTTTTTTTAAGGCGGTTTCTTGGGTTTTTTTGGACAGTGAAAAGAACCAAAAGGGTTTTGTTTTTTAAAGCTACAGTTGCGGAAAATTTATTTCCGTCTTCAGGTTGTCAAAACAAAGTCATAATCCTTAAGTTAGGCAAACTAGGAGATAGTTGATGACATCAGAGAGGACATGTGTATGTAGCTAAAATTAGAGGCCCTCTATAGATTTGACATTTGTTTTTTTTACCAGAGGTGAGCAACTCATATTGTTCTCTCTTTCTATTTTTTCATATTTGCATGTAAAACCGATTTTATGAAATTGACTGATGTTTTGTTTTTGATTGATGATGACTTTTTTAGTTAGTGAAATATGTCAACCCTGCCAAAAAACCTCATACATGTTTATAATCTATGCTCATATAAACTTATGATTCCAAGATTTACGATTTTTGGTCATCTTAGACTTATACACATCCGATTGCTTTCAAATTTGGCATGCATTTATAGTTCCGGTGACAATACAATAATATGTCATTATTAGGCACCCCTCCCCTCTCCCCTGCGAGGGGAGTGGAGGGGGGAAAACACCTAAGTTTGTCCGATTTCAACCAGAATTGGTATACGGGGGCTTTTGGGAATAAGGAATACGAATTTTTGATTAGATTTTGAAAATTTAATATGGCGGATTCAAGATGGACGATTTTCGGTCATGTTTTGCTAACCAATTTTAACTGACTTATCCACATCCGATTGTGTTCAAATTTGGTATTCGTTTATAGTTCCGATGAAAATTCAATAATATGGTATTCCCTCTAACCAGGGAAGTGGAGGGGGAAAAAGATTTAGTTTGTTTGATTTCAATCAAAATTGGCATAGAGGAGTTTTTATGGAGGGGGATTATGAATTTTTGGTCAGATGGGATCATGAGTCAAAATTTTTTTTAATTAGTGGTCGAAAAAACTGATAAAAATCAGGTGTGTTTTTTATGAGATTTAATGATCGAGTTTTTTTTGGCAGGGTGGGCACATAAATCTATCTATAAAAATGTAAGTTTGTCTGACTATAAAATCAATTTAAAGACTTTTAAAAAAAATTGTTTTTACCAACTCCTAGAAAATTATAAATGTTCATAGAAATCTTTTAAATTCTACGAGTTGGTCTGATCATAAAATATCCCAAAATCTCATGAAAACGTTTTTTAGTAACTCTTAAAACATAAAAAAAAAACAAGGGTGTAATATATCATAGAAACCTATAAAATGTTATGAGTAGGTTTGATTATAAAATCTGTCAGAAAATTATAAAAACATTGGTTTATATAATCCCATAATACATCATAAAAGAAAAAAAATGTAAATTTCTTAGAAAATCGTGCTTTTATAAAACCATAAAATTTGTTTAAAAAAATGTCTGCACTTATCAAATGTTATAAACATTTATAAGCCTGACTGATTATAGGATCAAATAAAAAACACACATATGAAACCACATAAATTCTTACCAAAATCAAAGACATACCTCATAAATTCTTACAAACTTTTATTATTATTATAATTATAATCCTAAAATTTTGCCTCACAAAAGCTCATATACCTTATAAAAACTGATAAAATTCAGGTGTGTTTTTATGAGGTTTTCTGCGGTTTTTTTCGCAGTTAAGCTTTGAAAAAAAAAACAGGTTCACGGGAGATCTACAAATGTTAATAGTAGAAATAGAAAAAAATATTGAACCATCTTTTTTTTTCCTCTCTTTCTTAAAATAATAACAATATGTAATATTATTTAAATTTAACTAATCTTACTTACCTCACAAATTCGACTATTTTTATTAATTTGCCAGTTTTTTCTTGCGTTTCTTTTTCCGTTGAAAAATGAAACAATACAAAAAAAAAAGGTCGTAAGCGCGAGTAATTTACAGTTTCTTATACCGCAATATTAAAATTTGATGTATTATTAATTATTAATAAAAAATGTGACATTGACCAAATTATTTATTTCCAATGGCTGCCAACACACAAAAAAATTGTCAACATTTTCCTAACAACTGCCAAATCGAGTTGCTCACCTCTGTTAAAATAATAACTATCCAAAATTGTATACAGGGCCTCTAGCTAAAATCAAGACCAAGACAATGGCCAACGATAGTCTTTCAAATCCAAATGACTACACTCCATTCCAAATTACTGCGGACCAGTTTTTTGACACTGACAGTTCCATTTCTGTGTTTAATTGCCATATTGAAATTGTTCCGGTGAATTTGGAATGATGTGTGAATAAATTAATGTAGAAATGCAGGCGGGACGATTCCCATGTACGTAGGCCACCTTGCTGAGCCCCTTGCTCGCCCGTTATCCATGGTTTATCCCTGGAAGCCTGCCTCTCGCAAAAGAACAGATTTTTCTGTGCTGCAAGCTTACATCGCCTGTGGCCAGCAGATAGTTCCCAAGGTGCGATTCTTTTGACCTGGCCAGATCCGGACACTCCAGCAGGGCATGCAAAGACGATTTTTCTAGTTTCACATCCTTCCTACCTAGGTGGAGCACGCACTTTGTTTTTTTACACTCACCTCACCAATCAGGAGTGTGGCCCGTCTCATGCCCTGTGTGTAAATAGTATGATCCTTGTATGATCTATCAGACTCTTAATTTCCTGGTACACCTTCGTGTCCCTAGAGCCAGAGGAGATTGGCCTTGTTGTGCCTTGCCATAGTTGTCAAGACACGTTTGCACTCCAATACAAGGGCAGAGTTAACCCTGTCCGACCTGATAGCAGACAGTGCAGTCCTACTATCTGAGCAAAAGTAAATATCCTTGCCTGAAGCGGACATTTCCAGTTTTTATATCCACACATCAGGGCGAAGTGGAGTTTCGCCCCCGTTATAATGAGGTGTATTTCAAAACATAGTCCTTTTTTTCACTGCACCATTTGAACACTCATTTTACCATTGGAATATGCCATGTCAAAAACACGTTTTTTTCTTTTTAGATCCAATAAGCGAAAACTGGTCCGAGGAAGCGATAGACTTTTTCGAAGAGCGGACCCACGTCGCACAGTGGAAAAAACTTTCCGCTCGCATCAACGGCTACAGCGTGAAAGAAAAAACCCGAGCGAAAAGGGAAGGCTCCCCCATACCAGGGGTTGATCTATTCGATCTAAGCGGTGATCAAGAGCAAGACATAGCCGAGGAACTGGTTAAATCCGGTTTCGCCGTGTTCAAGAAGGGTTCCGACCTGAGGTCGAGCAGCAGGACCACCAGCACGAGCAACATAAGCGTGGCTTCAAGCACAACTTAATTTTCACTTATATAATCTCGCTACTGCTTGAACTATAGAGTGGGCCAAAAAATTTGTCACTTTTTGAACGCACTATATTTTTGGACCCAATCGGCCGATTTCCAAATTTTTGACTGTTTTTATAGACGAAAGATGAAGCTTTACTGGCGCGACTCAAAATTTGACATATTTCGAAAATCCAAGATGGCGGAGAGCTTTAAAAAATGGGTAAATTTCTGCGAAAAATTTGTGTGCGACCCCGGACTTGATTTTTGTCAATGTGAAGTGTCGAGTAATTAAGGCAATATTATTTACAGTTTTAGCAGGATACCTACGAAATAGAGGAGTATTCCGCGCATTTCACTTGAACTTTGTAGCCCCTTTTCCCCACTTATATATGTTTTTCTCACTTTACACACATTACACATACAGGGTTCCTAAGCAAATCCTTAGGGGGCCAAGCAGCCGTGTATAAGACGCAGACAAACGGAAAAGCACATTAGGCAGGAAAGGATGGACATGGGAAGATGTTGTCACTACATCTTACACGTAGTACCTTTAGGACTGGAATAAAAATTGTTTTTGCTCGACTTTAATACCAAAATATTTTTCGGCTTTTCATTTTTAACCATTGTCCTTACGCACTGTTTACAGGCTGGGGACTGAGATACATGCAAATGCCTAACCTAAAGCATTCATACACGGCCGGAGAAATCGACTGAGATATTTCCGTAGAAACTTTATCAAGCAAATAGGACGGGTTGACGCCTTCGAACGTCCAACCCGGGTTTTGCACTTTGATTCGAAATCAAAAAGGAGGAACAGTCAGATGTGGTGCCGTGCACAAATTACGTAACGGTGATTTTACCAATTTTTGACCCCCTCCCTATGTAATGTTTTGTAACGGTTTGGCACGCCACTCCCCTAATATTACGGAACGATTTCAAGACCACTACCCCCCCCCCCAAAAATAAAACTTCACTTATTTCCATTCCAAATTTTCTTAGTTTCACACAAATGCAAAAGCTGTCGAAAACCCCCCTTCCCCCTATGTAACGTTTTGTAACCCCCCTTCCCCTATGACCATTACGTAATTTGTGCACGGCCCCTGTAGTCCCAGTGGAGGAGGGCGAGAAAATTGATATTTTTTTCTTAAAAATTATACTCTTTGGACCTATTTCTTTGCATTCCCAAAATGACGTAATTTTTGAAAAAAAATTTTAAGCGGCGCCATTTTTATTTCGTGCTTTGTTTTTCTAACATTTTTGCGTTCGCCTAATTTATTTGAAAAATTTTTGCCTGCGGCGCCCTTTATCTTCTCACTCGAAACCAAGATCCCCCGTTTTAGGAAAACTGATCCCGTCTCTGTTTCTAAATTTTTTCGAATAAAAGTAGAGTATGACCATGGGGGAAATAATTTTTTTCAACGGTATGACGAAAATTTCGAGAAAGTTGAAGAAAAAAATTAAAAAAGTGGCAGAGCTCAAGTTTTTCGTAAAAAAAAAGTTTTTTGTAAAGAAACAGAGCAAAATAAATCTTTTCACCCCTTTTTGGGTGTTACAAATATTGGCAGCCCCTTATTTTTCGCTTTTACCCTCCCGCTAGTTTTGAAGAATTGGTTCGCTACATAAAACACCGCGAAAATATCAAATGTAGTGTAGGGCCAGCTTTATTTAAAATCAATAATATCGCAAGCAAGAAGCTCTGCAGGAAAAACAGCGCCGTTTATTAATTTCTTTGGCTGCTAGTGCTAGCTGCATGGTTTGGCCGTTTCCGGATAGATGTCACTAGTATAACAGAATGGACAGAAATTTAATTAAAAGCGAAGACATTTCTTTCTAATGTTAACAACCTTACGAGTTTATCGCTCAGTATCGTAAATAATGGACCCTGCCGCCTCCTTTAAGCAAGAAAAAGCTGTGGTTTGGACCTGAAAACATCTAATTTTTAATTAGATTAGATGTTCAAATCTGTCCCCTTCTTGAACCTCACAATATCCCAATCTATTGTAAAACTTGGCGCGTAGCAGCCAACATTTTAGGGGTGATAGAGTTGCCCGCCTCCAAAATTTTCGCCCTCAACTCCTGTATAGTCGTAGGCCGTAAGTGAGGGTGTTCGAAAATTTTGTCGTGCCAACAACCCCATAGGAAAAAGTCATTTGGCGCAAGATCTGGTGATCGAGGAGGCCATCGGATATTTCCATACGTGGAAATAATTCTATCACCAAATACCTGACGAAGGTAATTTGTAGCCTGGCGTGAATGGTGGGATGAACAGCCATCTTGCTGAAACCACAATTCCTCGAAATTTATGTTGAGTTCCCTCAACCGTAGTAAAACCTGGTATTGGAGAAGATCAACATATTTTTGGCTATTCAAATTCCCTTCAATGAAAAAGGGTCCAATAATGTGATCCCCGACAATACCGCTCCAAACATTTAATTTTTGAGGATGTTGCGTTCTAACACTTACGTGCAGATGTTTATTTTCGCGGGACCAATAGCGTCTATTTTGTCGATTGTGAGAGCTATGAAGTTCAAATATCTTCTCGTCACTAAACAAAACTTTTGATAGGAAATTTTCGTTCCTATCACATTTATCCCTCATAACCTCACAATATTCTAACCGGCGAAAATAATTACCTGGTTGCAATTCCTGCGACTTCCCAATCTTAAACGACTTGTAGCCTTATTTTTTTAGGATCCATTGGCAAGTACTGTTGGGAATATCCAGTGCCTCTGCAATCGGTTTCGTCGAACATGGTTCATGTGCCTCAACGTAAGCGCATACCATTTCGTCTCGTTCCATCCTGTGTGGAAGAACGGGATGCTCTGGTATTTCGCCGTCGTGGTAAAACTTTCTACAACCATTTATGCACCCGTACCTTTCAAAACGATGATAAATGTTGTAGACAGTTTGAGCCACAGGAACCGGTCGATCTGGAAACGCAAAAACAAAAAGCCCAATGACCTCGTCCGCACTGTCACTTTTTATGTAGTTTTTAATAATAAAAATCTTTTCTTCTCGAGTATACGGCATTTTAAAAACACAAAATTTACGAAACTGAAGCGACTCGAAAGGAAATAAAAATGCAATGCCTGTGAATCCCAGTTTTTCCTCGATCATCTCATGGTGTGGCCGCCATCTAGCGGAATTTGCAGACATCTTGTCAACGGTTATTATTGCAACTATGATTTATGCTCACAATGAAAGAGTGGCGACAATTTTTTCTCATGAAAGCAGTCCGGAGATAATAACAAACTGGTACCATTGCTCAATATACCTGTTTCTTTTGTGCGCGCAGAACTTTCTATGCCATTTCTATTTGATTTATTGAAATCCTATCCTTAAGGAAAATCTTAGGAACCCTGTATATTTGTATATGACACACAATTACAATTTACACTAACATTAAATGTGACAAAACTATAACTCTCTATTCCTTTTTAGTCAAATTCTATTGTGTATTTTGGATTTTGATTCCTTGATGTTCTCGTTCTCTTGGAGAAACGGGTAGGGGTCTCTTTACTTGCATTACTCTTGTGAGTCTGAGGCCTATCACTAGCTATACCTAAACCTGAGTCTGACAGTCCAACTCTGTTTATTTCTCTGCCTGTAGTCTCTAACCAAAGACACTCATAAAACACTTTCCCTCCTTAAAAATCTCTTTGTTTGCTTTATCTGGTTTTCCTCCAGCTTCTTCATTGCACTTTTTTGTGTTTTATTTAAATTTAATAAAAATCTGTACCATTAGTGTCTTTACTGGAATACCCTTATTTAAACAATCTTCCGAAGCACATTTCATCTTTTGCTTAAAAGTACCAACTAAATTTTCAGCTTGCCCATTACTCTGGCTATTATATGGAGGCATGGTGATGCGTTTGATGCCATTTTTGGACAAAAAAAGCTCCTATTCTGCTGAGACTACACTTGAACCGATGTCTGAGCATACAACATCAGGTAAACCAAAAGTAGCAAATGTCTCACGAAGTTTTCTCTCTGTTTCTCTGCTTGTTAAAGTTTTTACCATGCGCACTTCTGGCCTTTACTGTAAGCATCTGTACTAAATAATTAAGAAATTGACCCTCTGGACAGCACCAGAAAATTCGTGTATGCGTTCATATGGCAAACATCCCTTTATCTTAGACTCGATGTCATGGTCTATGTTTGGCCACCATAAGTAAGATCTTTCTAGCGATTTGGTCTTCACAATACTAAGATGACTTGGGGTATGCAATTCTCTTAACATTTCTTCTCTTGATACTTCTGGGATTGTTACTCTACATTCATACATCAAGCAACCATTTTTTTCTTCTATTTTATTGAAATAACTACGTTCTTCATCTTATTTATTTTTATTTGGCCATCCCATCCTGTGTCAAGTAATTAAGGCAATATTACTTAGTTTTAGCAGGATACCCACGAAATAGAGGAGCTCCAACCATTGAGAAATGAGCCAATTGGAAAACCATGAACAAAGAGGATTTCCTTGACGTTTTTTAGGCGCATTTCCGCGCAACTGCGCGGGAAATTCAAATATATTACACAATGAAGCAAAAGTCAATACTTTCTTCGCCTACCCTTCGATTGTAAAGTGTCTGTAGGAAGGTGTACTGTTTAAGGCTAGCGACCTAGTCGTCCGATTGTCAGAATTTTAAACTCTTTGGTAAAACGAGACATGGATCTTCACTAATTCTGTTCAGAATTTGACATATGTCAAAAAGCCAAAATAGCAGCAAGTTTTAATAAATGGTTTTAACTTTTTTATTTATATATTCCCATCCAGTTATTTAACAAAATTCGAATTTCAGTTTTCTTTCTCTTCCTTGGTGATAAAGCGTCATCTGAGTGCAAAATTAAAATGTCATTCACTATGAAGGTCCTTAACCTAGGTGCTTATCTGTTCAAAAAAATATTACGACAAAAAAATTATTAGAAAAAACAAACTTGAAATCTGAAACGACAAAACTACACTGAATAAAATCTTATTTTATTCGATTTTCTAAGTTGGTTCCCGTTTGTTATTCGATTTTCTAAGTTGGTTCTCGTTTGTTCTTATAACAGTGCGCGAATCAATGGTTGAACGCATTTGCAACATTATTAAAATTGGGCGACTGGGTCAAGTTTTTATGAAAATAATACAATTTTTGGCCTAAATACTCCTGGTCTAAAAATTTTTCTATCTCATAACCAATTTAGATAAGTGATACGTCAGTAGGCGAAGAAGGTATGGGGCTTTTGCCTCATTGACAAAAATCAAGTCCAGGGTCGCACACAACTTTTTCGCAATGGGGGTGAAATTTACCCCATTTTTTAAAGCTCTCAGCCGTCTTGGATTTTTGACATATGTCAAATTTTGATTCCTATCAGTCAATAACGGTCTCTTGTATCAGTAAAGTTTCATCTTTTGTCTATAAAAACTGCCAGAAATTTCGAAAATCCGCCGATTGAGTCCCAAGTTATAGCGCATTCAAAAAGTGACAAATTTTTTGGTCCACCCTGGAACAACTCTGTATATTTAAACATTTAATTTTGTTTTACTCCCTGTTAAATGGCGCAACAGCGATTTTTGGTATTTATTTTTAAGTCTAATTATAGTCTTAAATATTTTTACAATTTTAGTACTTATCTTTTTTTTAAGTTGTACATACTGTTTTTTTTATTGCCTGGTTAAAAGTATGAGTGAGAAAACTTAGAGTTAAATCTGTTACTTTTTTTGCACAAAAGCGTGCCAAAAATTTATCTTAGTATTATTTAAGTTTTAGTCTTTTTAATTTCGTAAAATTAATTGCCGTTTTCTTGAATATAAGTTGGTTTTTTATTGTTTTTTTTAAATTTTTTTGGGGATAGATAAGATTATCTTTGTTGGTATCTTAACGAATGCTGTCACAAAATTGACCTTTCTAAAAGTGTATAATATATACAGACTACCAGCTAAAAACTTCAAAAGTACGACAGTTTGTCATATTGTTTAAAAAAGGTCTCTAAAACTGAAAATATTTTTTTACTTAAATTAAAGGCCACATTATTTTTATATTAAATTTTGCATAATACTAAAAAATCAGCAAAAATAATATTTTACTAGTCTTTATTGAACAACATCAAATTATCACTCGAGTAACGGACGAAGGCGGCTCTATAAAGAGGGCGGTAACCCATTTTGGAGTTGATAAAAATTAAAATAATACGATGGAAGCAGCGCTGGATTGAAAACAATTCGACGAATAAGAAGCTTGGATTAGGACGAAAACGATGGTAAACTTAATACTAATTATTTTAACTTAAAAAAGAACTAAAATAAATAATTTAGTATTTAATAGGATCACCATTTTTCTCTATTACAAGCTGCAAACGTCTAGGCATTGACAAGGTTAAATTTTGAAAATACTGATGGTCTTCTGAGAGCTGGTCCAATGCGCGATAAATAGCATCGCTTAACTCTTCAGCATTTCGTGGTCTCCAATACCTTTGGTACATTATTTTAACGATTCGACCCCATATATTTTCCATTGGGTTAAGGTCAGGGCTGTTGGTTTTTTTTATTGCCTGGTTAAAAGTATGAGTGAGAAAACTTATAGAGTTAAATCTGTTACTTTTTTTGCACAAAAGCGTGCCAAAAATTTATCTTAGTATTATTTAAGTTTTAGTCTTTTTAATTTCGTAAAATTAATTGCCGTTTTCTTGAATATAAGTTGGTTTTTTATTGTTTTTTTTAAATTTTTTTGGGGATAGATAAGATTATCTTTGTTGGTATCTTAACGAATGCTGTCACAAAATTGACCTTTCTAAAAGTGTATAATATATACAGACTACCAGCTAAAAACTTCAAAAGTACGACAGTTTGTCATATTGTTTAAAAAAGGTCTCTAAAACTGAAAATATTTTTTTACTTAAATTAAAGGCCACATTATTTTTATATTAAATTTTGCATAATACTAAAAAATCAGCAAAAATAATATTTTACTAGTCTTTATTGAACAACATCAAATTATCACTCGAGTAACGGACGAAGGCGGCTCTATAAAGAGGGCGGTAACCCATTTTGGAGTTGATAAAAATTAAAATAATACGATGGAAGCAGCGCTGGATTGAAAACAATTCGACGAATAAGAAGCTTGGATTAGGACGAAAACGATGGTAAACTTAATACTAATTATTTTAACTTAAAAAAGAACTAAAATAAATAATTTAGTATTTAATAGGATCACCATTTTTCTCTATTACAAGCTGCAAACGTCTAGGCATTGACAAGGTTAAATTTTGAAAATACTGATGGTCTTCTGAGAGCTGGTCCAATGCGCGATAAATAGCATCGCTTAACTCTTCAGCATTTCGTGGTCTCCAATACCTTTGGTACATTATTTTAACGATTCGACCCCATATATTTTCCATTGGGTTAAGGTCAGGGCTGTTGGTTGGCCAAGAAAGTTAACAGTTGTCCTGCTGATAAACGAAGTCATTATTTTCATGTACAGCCTGTACAGATGGCAGCATAACGTTTTCAAGGATTTCAATATATCGTTCACTATCCTTCGATTCTCCAAAAAAAACCCAAACCTCTAGCACTAAACCAGTCCCACATGTTTACAGAAAAATGTCCAGCTTTTTCAATTTGGTTTGTATATTCGGGTTCAAATCTAGAATTTGGTGGACGATAAACTAAAATTCTCCTGCTCAGTGAAAACCACCCTCTCCCAGAAGTCATTATCACGAGGAACGTTGTTCAGTGCAAAAATCACTCTGGCCTGTTTTTGTTCTTCTGTTAGAAAAAGCTTTTTTGCAGCAGCTCGACAAGAGACTTCTGATTTCGTTACTCTTCTATTTACTGTTGCTAAAGAACCCGGAAATAATGTTACATTAGCTGCTTCAACCGATTATAGACCAGCCATCTTCTATAAATCGAGTGATAATTTGAACTTTTGTAAATGTTGATATCTGTGGCATTTTTAAGGATGTCACACTGAATTTTAAGCTGTCAGGTATGCACTAATGGAAAGCTAAATTTTGTGGCATAGGAAAAAATGCATGTATGATTTTTTTTTGAAATCAAGTGTACATTATGACAAAAACTCGTTTTACAAGCGCTATCTAAAAAGTTTTAAAATAATTGACAGGTGCGGTATCTGTCAAAATTGCAACAAGTACTTCGAAACTGAGACGGGACACTGAGTAGAAGTTGCAAAGGTCTCTTATAAAATAAACAACGTCTGTTAGAATTTTTTACATTTTATTGATGACCAAATAAAACAGTCTTAAAAAGAAGCGAAATTTCGTGTTTTATTTCCAAAATGTTGACAGGTTTTTAACCTTAATCTATATTGTCTAACAGATGTATATACTGGTATAAAAAGAAAATTACAAGAAGGGGGACGGGGAGGGGATCGCGATTCATAAAAATATTGGAAAGGAGCTTAAATACAATAATTTACAAATTTTATGTCACCATGCTAAACTCAAAAAAATAACTAAACTATTTCTGGTTAAAGCGAAAATATTACCATTTTTCTTCTTTTAAAAAAAAATATTTTTTGCTTTTGAATCTCAAATCACCAAACATATATGTTTTTGAGATTGCTCAGGGTACAGTTTTTATTTTTAGAGATGAGCAATGGCTATTTTTGGTACGAAATCAGACAGAAAAACTCATCAAATTTGAGATAAAAATATAGAAATTAATAGTATCTACTAGCCTGCGGTAAAATGCACTTTACCCATTTGCTTGGTTTCCGCACTAAAAAATTTTAATTTTTTTACAGCTACTCCTTTTGATGATTTTTAAAACTTTGGACGTCTATAAACTGTAACCTAACAAGTGCCCAAATTTTGTCGCCCTTAACGGCTTGTCCGAACTATGCGATGCGTTGTTCGTCCAACCGCACTCGCGTGCGGAAAATGACCGCACTTGCATAATAATATACTCAAAAATGATAGCAATCCTTGGTGCATCATTTAAACTTTTATCACGATTTTTGTTTCATCCTGTACACATTAGTTGTTTGAAAACAAAAACTTGGCCACCCCAACAACATATTATTAATAATTTATGAAAATCGATCGGTTAAACATAATTCTTCATATAAAACCATCAAAAATCCGTTTTTAACAGTTTTTAAAACAAGGCAAATATTAAAACATATATATTAATATTAAATATAATCCTTGATCGAGTGCTATTAAAATCGGCTTGCATATAATGTGCTTTTTTACCTGAGGCTTTTAAAGGACGCTTGCAAAAAAACGGTTTTAGCTACTGAATGTAAATACTGTTATTTCTAGGATTTATCTCAAAATTACCGTCACAAAAATTGGCCATTGCCATTTGCCAATTTGATATTTAAAAAAAATTAACCAGGGTAAAAGAAATGCGTTTTTTTTAGTATTTATAAACACTGATGCTCGTATCCACCAACGCAAAAATTCAACGATTAAGCTAACAGATTAGTCACTAATCGATGTTTAGAATGTGGTGTTTTGCATTGAAACTTTGTTAACACCCATTCCAAACTCCGATTAATGTTAATCATGATTAAAGCTTAATCGGGCAATTTTCTCGTTGGTGGATATGGACATGAATATGATAGTTATGTTCTAAACATACAATGTTACAACTACAATTTGTGTTTTTTTGGATATTATATTTTTCCTCCGTTGGCCGCCATTTTACACATCTTTCAGTTCATTGGAGGGCAAATTAAAATTTATTAAAAAAAAAACTAAGAAAAACTCTCAAAATTTTCAATCTGACAAAATACATTTTAATAACTGTCTTTTTTTAGTTAACGTTTTACTTAAATTAATTATTTAACATTATTAGACACTTAAAAGTAAATATTTGAACGCATCGGTATATATATATACCTCACGCGTTCGAAACAAACCAAAAAGACACAACATGTTCAACGTGTTTTGATGACAGGGCAGTTTAACAAATCCAATATGGCCGGTGTGGGCTAAATGCTAACTTAAATCAAAAGTTTGGCAAAGTGGAAAAAGACACAGATTAATCAAAGTGAATTTTTTATATAGTAATCCTTTTTGAATTGGGGAAAATGTCCCTCTACCTATCTCTGTCGCACCAGTGTAATTACAGATAACGTCATCTCTTCTCATCTTCAGTTTGAACTGAGAGAGAGACAATGCCTATCCACACTGTGCAAGTGCGAGAGAGATATAAGTAGACTTTCCCAAAATTTTCATTTTTATTAGCATAACGTCTTATGGAAATCGCTTTGTTTATCCTACAACCACCATTTTTAAAGGGCCATTACATGATTAATGGCTGACTGACAATTTATAGGAAAAAAATTTTACCTAACAAGTGTGCAAAGTAGTACCTTTCCGCCCTTGACGGCTCGTCCAGTCTGCCTAGTGTTGCTCGTCCAACCGCCCTCGTGTGCGCACTTGCTTGCTTCTGGCTTTGTTGTGAATGCGTTAGGCATACGGATACATTAAAATAAAATGCTTTCTTTTCAAATTCAAAGAGTTTTCCGCGATTTTTTTTTTAATGTTAACAAATACAATAATTATATCAATCCAAGCAAATGTATGATATTGCAATGATTTACCGAATAAAATTACAAGAAATAATCCGGAGTCCTACGTGTGACGTGCGGCTCGCCGCGCCTCGGTGCCGGGTCGAATTGCAAACTGAAAAAAAAATTGAATTGTTAAAATATGATAATATAATAATTCTGCCCTCTTGTATTATGCTAACCTATATAGGAAAAACAGAGGAAAAAATTAGAACCCCAAATTTTTTCATTCACAAGCTTAGTAGTCCGACCAAATTAAAAAAAGACAAAAAAAAATGCGTGAGGGGGCCTCTTGCGGGGTGGATTTGGTGGGGGGAAAGGGTATTATTGTAATTTCCGGCAAAACTGACGTCATAGAGTAAAAACTTCAAGACAAAAATTGTAGACAGTGCAAAACCCTACAACTTTTGTAAATGTCACTTTTTCACATAATCTCAAAATTATCGAGAAAAATGCGAAAAATCGTAATATTTTTATTTTTTCGTTTCTTATTTTTCATTTTCGCAAAATATACCTCTCTGTGTTCTTAATGCCTACAATTTTTTTTAGGTAAAATAATTTTTTAAGATATGAATTTTTTTCGGTCCAAATCACTTTTTTCAATCAAAAATTCTACTTAGGAAAATTCTCGTAGTATTTTTTGACGTTGCTCATTTTTTTTCATTTGACATAGATTTTTTTGTGCGATAATAAAACATTATGGTTACATTTAAAAAACATGTCCAAAAATGCAAAAAAACAAATAATGGCCTTTGCAAGAATGAATTTTTCAGCAATTTTTGATAATTTCCTTCAATTAAAAAAAAAATAAACCACCAATACATTATATATTTGTACAGAAAAAATAAAAAGGACACGGTATTTAATTTAATACGTTTATACGCGACTAAAATCGGTTTTATATAAAAACGGTTTTAAATAAAGTAGCATTCTCCTTCATTAAAATCGTTTTCTAATAGCTGATCGATATACTGTCAATCCTCTTATAGTTTCTCAGAAATTAAAATATATACATTGTTATATTAAAAAATCCTCACACTACATTTTTATTAAACGCAAATAAAACAACTAAGTTAAAAAAAAATTCGGTTTAAAATAAAATTGATTTAGTATTTAAACTTGTTCTAATGCTATGTTTAGGACAAGCATTTTCAAACCGTCCTTTGTTTAAAAGCGCTTTAAGAGTACCGTATAAACAAAGAATTTTTTGACCTAAAACTTTATTTTTGTGCAGTATTGCTATGAATATCTTATTTTGATTAATAAAGTGTCATACATAAAAAAAAATTGTTTGTCGTAGAATCGATTGGTGCATCTAAATTTCTTGTTTATATGAATGTAATTTTTATGTAAAAGAAAAATCGTATGGTAATCTATTAGAGCTTATTAAGCATCATTTAACACCATGATGTCTGAATTCAGGGTGACTAGTAAATCCACTGAAGAGCCCACGCTGGTCACCCCGGGCGAAACATCGTTTAATTGTTTCTCTTTTTTTGCTTTGGTCGTTTGTGTGTTCCTTGTGGGACACTCATCCAATTTTGAATTTTCATTCTTTCCTCCCAAGATCTTTTGATCTTCTATTTTTTAGATTATTTTCGGTTGATGTAACTAATAAAAATTTGGAATTTTTTAACTTCTTGTTTTAAATTGTCCTAGGAGCATACTCCTATTGGAAAGATTAACACGCCAGGGCGAACCCGTATTAGGTGACTTATAATAAGTACCATGCGGAACGATGCCTATTTGTGAATTTTTCAGAGTTGGAGGTCAGAGTGTGCGATGGTGTTAAATGATATCTGGATTGAGGGTGACTAATGAATCCACTGAAGAGCCCACGCTGGTCACCCCAGGCAAAACATCGTTTAATTGTTTCTCTTTTCGCTTTGGTCGTTTGTGTGTTCCTTGTGGGACACTCATCCAATTTAGAATTTTCGTTCTTTCCTCCCAAGATCTTTTGATCTTCTATTTTTTAGATTCTTTTCGGTTGATGTAACTGATTTGGAATTTTTTAACATACCATTAATTGTTAACTTAGTTGCTTTATTTCTGTTTAAAAAAAAATGCAATATAAAGTTTTTTAATATAACAATACATATGTTTTAATTTTTTGGAAACAGTAAGGTAAGAGGATTGACAGTACATCGATCAGTTGTTAGAAAACGATTTTAATGAAGAAGAAAGCGAATTTATTTAAAACCGTTCTTATATAAAACCGGTTTTAGGCGCGTATAAATGTAGTAAATTAAATACCGTCTACTTTGTATTTTTTTGGTATAAATAGATGGTGTAATCGGTTGTTAATTTTTTTTTTAATTGAAAGAAATTATCAACAATTGCTAAAAAATTCATTGTTGAAAAAGCCATTATTTGTTTTTTGCATTTCTGATCATTTTTTTTATTGTAACTATAATTTTTTATTATCCCACCAAAAATTATGTCAAAACAAAAAAATTGAGCAACGCCAAAAAATACTACGAGAATTTTCATGAGTAGAATTTTTGATTGAAAAGTGATTTGGACCGAAAAAAATTAATATCTCAAAAAAATTGTAGGCATTAAGAACACAGGTATATTTTGGTCAAGTTTCGTGAAAATACAATTAATTTTGCGAAAATGAAAAATAAGAAAATCTTGAGGTTATGTTAAAAAGTGACATTTACAAAATTTGTAGACCTTTGCACCGTCTATAACTTTGATATTAAAGTTTTTAACTCTATGACGTTCAGTTTTGCCGGAAATTGCAATACCATTTTTCTCCCCCTTTCCCCCCATCAAATCCACCCCGCAAGAGCCCCACTCACGTATTTTTTTTAAAATGTTTATCAGAAACCCTTTTACCATTTCCACTCATCAAAACGCTTTTAAAATTTTTTTATTTTTTTCTCGCTAAATGAGTTACTCCGATTGGTCTATAGGAAGATCCTCCATTTAACCTACTAAAACTACCCCCTCGGGAACTGTCATTTCTAACCTCTAAAAAAACGTTTTTCCTGGATAACTCCTAAATGGTGACAGACTATCAAAAGTGACAAATGAGAAAAATGTTGAATATTTAATTTTCTGTCAATAAGTAAATAGTGATAGTGCAGCTTAAACCACTCCTTCTACCAGAAAAATTTAAAAAAACAAGCAAAAATGATGCCAATTTGAACAATTTCTTGCATATTCCTTTTTAGCATTTTCATCAAGATTTCTCAACTTACGAGTACCAAACTTGGCAGGGTGGATCTAAGAGCAATGACCTAAATTATATCAGAAAATTAAATTTTTCCAGTGGCACAGTCCTATTTTCTTAACTAGAAAATTTCAAAATGTAAAAAAACTCTTTGATATGCCACTGTTGCTGACATATACAAAAAAAGGCCCCGCTTTTCACTCGATCTTATACTAGATAAAATTGCATTTCCAATGACACCAATAAAATAAGAATTTTTCAAAGACAATTAATGGCAAAGGTAGTTGAGTTTTTATTACAGAATCGGTATCGGCTTTTAGGAAAAATATTATTTTTTCCAAAATATTCATTCATATGGTCCTTTAACGGTGACTCAAAAATTTTGAAAATGATTGGTAGAAGTGAAATAGGCCTATAGTTAGTCTGGTTCTCAGCAGATCCCTTATTTTTGAAAATGGGTATAACCTTGGCTAATTTAAAAACAGATGGAAAGCAACTGGTTTTGATGCAAAGATTAAACAGATCAGTGAGTGGTTGGATAATAATTTCTTTTAGATGTTTAACAATTGCCTTGTCCTTGCTGCCACTGTTTTTAAGTGAATAGATTCTGTTTATAACCAATTCATGTTAAATAGTCTGTAAAAAGAGCTATTACTGACAGATAATTCTTCTATGATTTCTTCAGCAATTGAAACAACAAGAACAACAAACTTACTTAGGCGTTCAGCTGCCAGTCTCTGGTACTGTTGCTGAGTTACATTGAGATTTAATAACATTCCACATAGCTAGGGATTTATTCGGGGCTTTATTAATAAAACTGTCATGAGCAGCTCTTCTTGCATTGGATAACTCTGCTCTAGTGTTTTTTATACTCTTTAACCATTTCATGAGACACAGGGGTGAGATTTTGTTTAAAATACTTAGCATCTGAAGCCTGCCAAGCATGTGTTTAAGAGTGTCATTGAACCAATTTATTTTAATGCATTCCTGTTTTTTTCGAACTGTTTTGGATCTTACTTTTAAATTAAAGTACCCTTTCATATTTTAGAAAAAAACAATGTTTTTAATCCATTTGACTTTTAAAGCATAAAGTTTAAAACTATAAGGTCAATAAAAAACGATTTCTATATTTTTTCATAAAAAAGATTTGTTAGGAATCTGCTAAGTAGATTCGAAATCATGTTTACACACATTTTGCTTTGCAATCAGCTTTTTATTTTATCACAAACTCACTAAAAATAGACTTGGTGTATTTTATTAACACTGAGATTAACACCTTACTTTCGTTTGTGTAATTGAATTCATAATTGATGTTGGAAGATAACTAAAAATGGGAACAAATTAAATTATTTTTTGGGTATTCCTTCGAATTTTGTTTGGTCCTAACCTAGATTTTCCAAATGGCTTTTTAGATTTTAACTGACTCACATGATATAACAAATTCTCTGACTTTTCCTGATTTTCCTGAAACTCTGAATGAGCTGTTACCACTACCAAAAATTTTAACAATGGCAAAAAATGTCTGACACCACCAAAATTGCCTATCCTGATTTTTCATGAATCTGTACATATTATATTATGCTGTAGATGCAAAAATGCTGAAAAGTGCCAAGAAATTCCAAATAATGGCATCAAAATTCTGAATGTTGCCAAAAAATGCTGGATTATATGTCAAAAAACCTCTCATACAACCAAAAAATATAAAAAGAATTCAAAGAATGACAAAAAAAATACCAACAACAATACTAAAAAATGCTGAATAATACCAGAAGGTCCTGTAACTGTGGTGTCTAAAAACAAACTAAAATTGTTACTACAAAATTCCAATTAATATCAAAATTTTTTTTAAATAATCCCTAATAATTTCAAATAATGCCAAAAAACTCTGAATAATGGCATTAAAATTCCAGGTAATGCTAAAAAATTCTGAATATTGCCAAGAAATATACAATAATATGAATATTTTTTGATAATGCTAAAAAATTCTAAATGCTAAAAGATGTGCAGTATGATCAGTTATAAATGTTCTCTGGGATATCTTGAATGAACCAAAAGAAAACTGGGTGAAAGGGTGTGCCAAAGTTTTTTTTTTCTTATGGAACACCCTACATATTATTAAAATTAGCTTTTTAAAAATACATTTTTAAAAAGATAATTTTCTTCAACAGTGTCAAAATATATAGTGTGTTCCATAAGAAAAAAATTACTTTTTGGCACACCCTGGTACACTATTTGAACTGAATTGTCCCTATAAAATATCCTTTCACCCAGTTTTTGTTTGGTTCTTCTGTGGCTATTAGAAAAAAAGTTATCTCAGGTAACACTTACAACCGATCACCCTGTACATTAATCACTAAAAAATTTACCAACTGTAAAATCCCTCTCATTTCACACCCTGTCTTTTATACCTCACCAAAATTATTTCACAAGAAAAACAATGCTTACAATGAATACTTGAGTGCATCATCCAATTCCATAATGGCCGCTTGGTTGCCACATCGGTAACAGTAGTTGGGCGCGCTAAAAATGGTCACCACATTACGGTCATGACACCAATTGTAACCCTCCATGACAAGCTGATGAGCTCGAGACACCAGAGTCAGCCCATTGGTGTGGTTGAATGTTTCAGATATGTCCTGGCCGAACGTGTAGCCAGCGCCCCTGGGGCTGATGCCCCATCCGCCCCTGTCGTCAGGGTCAGACCAGAGGAGGTCGCACATGGGACCTTCATGAGGTACCTGGAATAAGGGAGAAAAAATGTAAATTTCCATCCAAAAAACCTGTTCCAAAAAATTGCAACTGAAAACAAGTAAACCAGTAAAACACTTTTACCTAGACCAATTATAATTAAGTGCTTGTGGAAAAATTAACAATTGAAACAAGTTAGTAGTTTATTTGTTCTAAAATGGAGTGTTTACTCTCCATTTTAAAACAAATAAACTTGCATATTATAGGTATCTTATTTCAAGTTCAGAACATAGCCACTGAAAAAAAATTAAATATGATAAAGAAATGCTTACTCACTATAAAATTGAGGATTCTACAAATATTATTTAAAATTCTAAGAAATTCATAATGCTTAATTTTTTATAGGTAGTAAAGTGAGTCATCAGATACTACTATAATCTGATGCAATGCATTCAGTAGATAATTAGAACTTTGTAGATTCTTACCATATTTTTTTTTATCAATAAATCAAAACTTTTTGTTTGAAGGTCATATATAATAGAAATATTTAATATAAAAAATGTCTGTAAAAACATTTATTTTAAGTCAAGCAATATAATAAAGTTTCTTTTAGCAAAACATTTGCCCAAATTTAAAATATTGTTACTTACTCCAATTATCATATTTGTCCAATTTGTTTTTGCTACATTTTGACCAAGTTTTTGACTTAAATTTTCCTTACCTCTTGTAAACGATCTAAAGCCCTAATGTGATCCAATGTGTCGATGCTTGGACTCAACCCTCCATGGAGACAGAAAATTTGACTATCAACAAGCGCTGTCAGGGGTAGGTAGTCAAATAGATCTGTAAAATACTTCCAAACATTTGCATTTCCATATTTCCTTAGACACTCATCATAAAATCCATAAACTTGGGTGATTTGTCTCGATTCGTGATTGCCCCTTAGAATGGTGATTCTTTCCTTATACCGGACTTTAAGAGCTACTAATAATGTTACTGTTTCCACTGAATAGTAACCACGATCCACATAGTCTCCCATAAAGAGATAGTTTGTATCTGGGCTGCGTCCCCCTATCCTGAAGAGCTCCATCAGGTCGTGGAACTGGCCATGGACATCTCCACAGACTGTTACTGGGCATTTTACTTCTTGTACATTGGATTCTTTTGAGAGAATTTCTTTTGCCTGAAAGAAAATGTTTAGAAGATTAATAATACTGTCACACCAAACACTGCAACAGGAAAAATTCCTCACTAAAAACTAGTAAAAACATGGGGAAATAGTAAAGCAATTTTTGGGTTAGGTAAGTGTCACAATAAAATACTTCCAACTTGTTTAAAACATACAATATTTTTAAAAAAAGTGGTTCATAAGCCGAAGAAGACACCCAACCCAATTCAATTTTTTGCCCTCTTGAGACTTTTCTAGCTTTAACATAGCTAAATAAACTACCTCGCAAACTACCTACTCTTACAAATTAGCCAACCCTCGTCTTATCTTAAAGTACTTTGAAGGGTTTTACCTCATTTTTTGGGTATTGCTAATATGTTACATCGCAGCCAAATAAATTGTCATTTGAAAAATCATGATTTATGTAGTGATTCAACTTTCTTATCTTTGAAATAGACCTAAAACCTCCCTTTTTCACTCCCAATTTGAGGTCCCCTGGGGGTTTTTGTGATATTATTTTTTGATGAATTTCTCAGCCAACATCAACTAAATAACTACCCTTACAAACTAGTCAGTCTCACCTTATCACAAAGCGTTTTCACTTGATTTTCGGTCAACTGCTTGCAGTCATTGAGCTGCTCAATCCACTGGTCCAGTTCCTTGCAGGACACCTTGTCCTCCATCTTTGTTGTGTTTTCAGTCTCCTTTCGAAGGTGAAATTAAACTATAAATCGACCCTTAATACGTGCCACTATATAAGGAACCTATTTACGCGTTTTTTACCGGTAAGATTTAAATCCAAATACGTTTCTTTAATGAACACAACAACATTTCAAGATGGCGGTAAGGGAGACGGATTTTAATTAATTGTAGACGAAAGGTGCGCATGCCCGTACTGCCCTGTTTTCTAATTGTTTTGTCTTTATACTAAATCACTCTGGTCGTCCGGCCCAGTGGTTTCGTTTCTCTTTTATTTTGGGTACAACAAAGATAGGCTATTGTCTTAGAACACCTGGCCCGAGTTCCGCACTTGTACATGCCTAAAAATTAACTCACCCAGTGAATCATGCCCTGCTCAGCTTTCTTTTTTTTTCCATGCGAGAAACAAAGATAAAACTGATATCTGACGAACTGAGATCTTTTTTCAGATAAATTTTTACAATAAAACCTATTGGACGACTGTTAGCGTATTCCATTGAAAACATAGTGCACCCGGGCAAAACTGCCTCAGATTTTCTGTTCCATTGTATTCCACGGAAGTAAAAATTTTTTACTTCCGTGATTGTATCCCATTGAACTGCACTAGGGCAACTTTTTGACAGCTTTAAACCGGTGTTAGCGCACGAGTGTGGCACTCAAGTTGCCAATGCAATAGGCTACTGTAAGACAAAGACCACCGCCGAATAAACCCACCCTGGAACATCGATTGGATGCGTGTTTTTTAATTCAGGGCGAGATAGATTCATAAAACAACAACTAAATAAAAAAAAAGCTAGCACCTATATAATTAGGTAGGTATATACCTTTTCCTTACAATCTGCAACCTCCATTTGATCGTCTCCTGACTTTATGGCCATCATTTTCCCTGCGGTTTTTGCGAAATTTATGTTTTTCATTTTTCAAATATTCAGAAATAGTTAGTTTTTGACATTGCTTTTGACAAATGTACTTTGTCAAATGCACATTATTTTATTGTTTTTTTCATGTTACATGCAGATTTTTGTAAGGCATCTTATGGAAACCAGTATTTTTTCATGGAAAGCGCATGCATTTTCCATAAAAATAAAAGGATTTATAATTCCAATGCATTTTCCTAAAAAACTGGTTAAATTAGTGCGCCCTCGTATATGACTTGGTGCTGTCAAAAAGTTGCGTCAGTGCATCTGAAGTTCAATTAATGGAACATGAAAAAAACTGCAGCCAAACCAGAACACTCGTTTATTCGTTATTTCAAACACTTAACTGTATAGGTATAGAAGTGGGTTAATTAGGACCATAGAAAAACTCCTTTTGAGTTTGATTTAAAATATAAAAGCGGGAGAAAGTTTTCGGTCTCATGAGCCCTTAGAGCCGGTGCGGAAAAAGTTGCACCGATACGTAATATCGAAGGCATCGGTTGCACCTATTAGTGCAAAACTGACATTATCAGTTTTCGAATGAAACATGAAAACTGAAAAAGTACACCCAACAATGGAACAACTGCACCGATTCAGTTATGCACTGGTGCGCACCAGTTTTACCAATGGAATCGCTATATGTTTTTCTAGCCTTTTATTTTACTTCTTCTTTTTTATCTGGTGTGTTTCAACTATTGCTTCCTTATTTAAACTACTTTTTCAGGTTGACATTGACATCGTTACAAGCAAAAATTGCAAGTTTTATCTGAAAAAAGAAAAATCGCCGAAAACTCTAGAAAACTTTGAAAATGCCGAGCCAAGAGGTAACCACCAGCAAAGTGGTGATACATCCGCTGGTCCTTTTGTCCGTGGTGGATCATTTTAATCGTATGGGCAAAATTGGCAACCAAAAGCGAGTTGTGGGTGTTTTGTTGGGCTGCTGGAAAGCCAAGGGAGTTCTTGATGTCTCAAATAGCTTTGCGGTAAGCCCCCTTCTATAGTTTACTGGATATTATTGTGGACAACAGATTTTCATTTTTGTGTTAATTTTAGGTTCCCTTTGATGAAGATGACAAAGATAAATCTGTCTGGTTCCTAGACCATGACTACCTGGAGAACATGTATGGAATGTTCAAAAAAGTCAATGCTAGAGAAAGAGTTGTAGGCTGGTATCACACTGGCCCCAAGCTACACCCAAATGACATTGCCATAAACGAATTAGTTAGGAGATATTGTCCAAACTCGGTGTTGGTTATTATTGATGCCAAACCAAAAGATTTGGGATTGCCCACTGAGGCTTACCAAGCAGTTGAAGAGGTTCATGATGATGGATCACCAACTTCAAAGACTTTTGAACATGTCTTAAGTGAAATTGGAGCAGAAGAAGCTGAGGAAGTTGGGGTGGAACACCTGTTGAGAGATATTAAAGACACGACTGTTGGAACCTTGTCTCAGAGGATCACAAATCAACTGCTAGGTTTAAGAGGGTTGCATTTACAACTACGAGACATTAGAGACTATCTGGTACAAGTCAGTGATGAAAAACTACCCATCAACCACCAAATTATCTACCAGTTACAAGATATATTTAACCTCCTGCCAGACATCAACCAACTACAATTCAACAAATCATTTTATGTGAAAAACAATGATCAAATGTTGGTGGTTTACTTAGCGGCTTTAGTGAGGTCTATAGTGGCATTGCATAATTTGATTAACAATAAACTGACAAACAAGGATGCTGAAGAAGGTAAGAAAGAGGAGAAAAAAGATGCTAAAGATAGCAAAGACAAGGATAAAGAAAAAGAAAAGGATAAAGACAGCAAAAAAGATGAGAAAAAGAAATAAATTTTAATTCCTTAATATTTTTTTTTTTACTTACATTAATTACTTATAAGATAGAGATGCGTTTTTGCAATTATTAAGAATTTGAGGTTTTTTTAATAAAAAAAATCCTGTACTAATCAAGTTTTTACTAATAAAATTCTGTTATCTTACAATTGATTCCTTCAATTAAATCAAACTTGGTCCTCACCAAGAGTCTATACTTATAGTATTGGATTTATTAATAATATAAAAGTCTTATTTGAAACTTAAAATACCTTAAAAACAAATGAATACAAAAACACCAACCAGTAACAATAGCCAGAAAACTAAAGGTAAGAAAAAATTTTAATGAAAAAAAAATCAGAATAATTTTTGATAAAACTTCTTATTTACTGACAGCAAACTAAAAGCTTGCAGTCATCTCTAATTCAAAAGAAATTTTATATAACTATGCATATATGGAAACAAACTGGGGTGGCATGTTTCATGCTACTTGCATGTTCAGGTCAATATTTTGAAGACTCACTGCACTTCTAAAAGACTGGAGAATTAACCAGTATTAAATTATTTTTCCAAATTTTTGTTGAAGAGGAGTGGAAATTAAACAGAGACATCCTTAAAAGCTAAAGCAGTGACCGGTTTTTGGTGTCCAGCATAGTCTCTTTCCATTTTACCAGATTTGGCATTCCATAGCCTAGCATAATTATCTGAAGAACAGGTAAACACATACTGACTATCGGAACTCCATGCTGCATCCCAAACCCATCTTTGGTTTTCTGTATGTGTTAATTCCTGACATAAATCGTAGTTTTCTGTGTCCCAAATTTTGGCTGTTTGATCAGCAGAAGTTGTTATCAGGTAACGAGAATCAGGAGAAAATTTACAGCAGAGGGCAGCTCGCTTGTGTGCTTCAAATTTGCTCTTGGGTTTTAAAACTATTGGTGAGTCGGATGTATTAGAATCTAGGTTCCAAACGAAAGCTTGCCCCTTGTTACTCACGCAAGCCATTTGTGAACTGTTGAGAGATATATCCAACCCTAAAATATGCAAAAAGTTAGTCTGTAGCAGTATTAATAAAATGCATTCTGTTTTGCCAAATTCCTAATTTTCTGAATTGTACCTAAAATCATAGCATCATTTTCTGGTAAAAACATCTCATGTTGATCTGTCCTCAAGTCCCATCTATAGACTATACCATTCTGATCTCCAACAAACAATTCCACTTGATTAGGATGTAGAGCAGCACAGTTTATTGCTGCATGTGTTTCAAATACTTTGGGGCATTGGTTGTTTTTTGATTTTAGGTCCCATATCCTTGCCATGCAGTCCTCACCCCCAGAAAACATCCATTTACCGTCCTCCTGAAACCCAACACATGTAACATTCTTTGTAGTGCCCTCATAATTAACAATAGCGTTTGGGTTATTTGAGACCAAATCGTACATATAAATGTGTTGGTAACTGCCGGCAGCTAACAGCTGCTTGGTTGGAGATATCTCCAAGGCATTCACTTGAGACTCGGCATGTTGCATGGTACGATTGCACATGCCTGTGTGAGTTTGCCATAGTTTTATAGTGTGGTCGTAGCCGCCTGTTGCCAAGATTATTTGCTCATTTTCCAGGGGTTCTGCTGCTGGACTGTTGGTCATTTGTGGCTGAAAAGTAATATGATTATAGTTTGCATTTTGTTGCAAAGCTTTGTTTCGAACAAAATAAAAGACTTGTTAAACCCACCATTGTTTTCTTTAAATATGTTTCTTCCACACAAGGCTTTTATTTTTTTTATGTTTATTTTGATTTTTTTCTTTTTTGGTTATGATCACATTATAAAAATTACATTCAACTTGGTGAAAAAGGATTTTCGTTTTACAATTGGTCCTGGTTCTGGTTGAACCAGAACCGCAACCGGTCCTTTCGTTTTAAAACAATGACGTCACGGTTGCAACACGGTTATGAAATTTTAGAACCAGCCTGGGAGGTTGGTTCGGCCAGTACCCTCTCCAGATAGGCCGATCAACTCATACTGATTTAGTGTCCTTTTATCCACCTTCGCCGCCATTTTCACTCAAAAGTGACAGATAATCCATTAGTTTTCTGTCAAAATGGCGGCGAAGGTGGATAAAAGGACACTAAAACGATAAGAGCTGATCGGCCTATGTGGAGAGGGTAATGGTTCGGCCCTTTGGTTGTAAACATAACCCCTAAAATTTTGCAAAAGAATAGATAGTCTTTTTTTGAGTAAAATCAAAGATATCTTCATAATATTTTAAATGACGTCATTATTTTAGAATCGCTGTCAAAATTTATGTCAACATAATGTCAACCAGAACCAGGACCAATTCTTAAATCGAAAATCCTAAAAGTCCCATCTTTTTTCTGCATGTTTTGTCTGCGATTTTGAGTAGTTCAAATGTATGTGAAATCTGAACGCAGGCGCACCGACGAGCAAAGCTTTACCTTGTGACGTCATATTTCAACATCTTTCTTTTTTGTGGAGTTCGTCGACGGAGGCACATCGCCGGAATTCTTTAAAAAATGTCCGAAACTTTGCAGCTGAAAGGCACCCTTTTGGGGCACAATGGGTGGGTCACCCAAATTGCTACCAATCCCAAATACCCCGATATGATTTTGTCTTCGTCCAGAGGTAAGTTTTGTTAAAAATATGGCATTTTCTAGGTTAGGCAGTGATGGACATTTTTAAAAATCTTTCAATATTTCCGCAATCCTTGGATAGTTTTCAGTTCTGTAGACTTTCTGTTTAATCATTCTAGTTCAGGAACTTACTTAAATTCGTATTTTTAGTGTAGGATGCCCGGGAATGTTAAAAAAATGCATTTCTACGTCTTCTCTCTGCTTTGAGGTTATAATACTGTATACTGTCCAGGCTCACATTTTTATCTTTTCATTGCAGACAAAACCTTAATTGTATGGAAACTTACCCGTGACGAGACCCAATATGGTGTCCCACAGAAGCGTCTCCATGGACACTCTCACTTCATCTCTGACGTCGTTCTATCCAGTGACGGAAACTACGCTCTTTCTGGCTCCTGGGACAAGACTCTCCGTCTTTGGGATTTGGCTGCTGGTAAAACTACCAGACGTTTTGAAGACCATACAAAGGTTCGATAAAATTTCATATGGCTATGCTTGAGTAACCAAAAAGTTTGCAGTAGTACTTGTCAGTCAAAAAAATTTATTTTTGGAGACTTTATCTTGTGAACAAAAGTTATGTGGCTACTGCACATTTTATTGGTACTTAAAATACAGCATAGCAAGTTAAAATTTCACTAATCTCCCATTTTAACCACAGCTAGAAGATTTTTTGTTTTTATTTGATTTCGGCGGCATCGACTGAAGATTCTGAGGATACATTTGTTTTAAAGTGAGTATCAAGTTCCCAAAAAGTGTATAGAGCTTGTAGAGAAGCAGGTATTTGTAGGATAAAATAGAGTAAAATATACCTTCCCTAAAAAGCACCAGTTTGGTGTTTCAAAGCCACTCGGGTTGTTGCAAGGAAGGAAATTAAAGTTATTTCTAGGGTGCGGAGAAAACTGTTCCCAAAGTTTAATCTCCTCAATCAGAGATAGGACAATATCAGTACAAAGAAAGACATCTTTCTCATTTAACTTCTACTATGAATGTTTTTTATTTATTTATAGTAAGTGGGCCTTTTAAAGTGCCAAATGTTTAATTCAAAACCATTTTTCCACTTCATCAAAACTTTATATTTTTTTATTTATAAATAATTTTGAGTTTTCTATTATTTAGGATGTATTGAGTGTTGCATTCTCAGTGGACAACCGTCAAATCGTTTCTGGATCAAGAGACAAGACCATCAAATTGTGGAACACCTTGGCCGAATGTAAATACACCATACAAGATGATGGTCACAGTGACTGGGTAAGAAATAATTTATAAATTACAACTAACTACACTGTAAAAAACATTCAAAATGGTTAATTAAACTAATGGTTTTTTATACTGTAAAAACTATTTTTTCCTTGAAAAAATCTTTAAAATTTAAAAAACCACCAGCTATGAATCACTTCTTTTTTTCTAGGTATCTTGTGTTCGTTTCTCACCAAACCATGCCAATCCAATCATTGTATCTGCAGGTTGGGACCGTATGGTCAAGGTGTGGAACTTGACAAACTGCAGACTAAAGATTAACCACAGTGGACATACTGGTAATATTTTTTTGCGACTATATATTTTAAAATTTGAGAGATTGAATATTTTAATTGATCACTAATTTTTTGTCTCTTTCTAGGCTACCTAAACACAGTCACAGTTTCTCCTGATGGCAGCTTGTGTGCCAGCGGTGGTAAAGACTGCAAAGCCATGTTGTGGGACCTGAATGATGGCAAGCATCTACACACCCTCGACCACAATGACATCATCACAGCTCTGTGCTTCTCACCCAACAGGTAAGCAAGACATTTGTTTTTTTCAATGGACAAAAGACAAAAAAACACCTTGACATGATGTATAACACTTTTAACCCCTTGACAAACCATGGAAGGGTTATTGCGGATATGGGACTGATCAAAACCAAATTATTTTGTGTTTTTTTTGCCAATAATTTGTATTTAATATGTTTCCTTTATTTTTGCAGATACTGGCTCTGCGCTGCCTTTGGACCCTCTATCAAAATCTGGGACTTGGAAAGCAAAGAAATGGTTGAAGAACTTAAACCTGAAGTTGTCAGTCAATCGACAGGCAGCAAAGCTGAGCCCCCACAGTGTCTCTCGCTGGCGTGGAGCACTGATGGCCAGACCTTGTTTGCTGGATATTCAGACAACACAATCAGAGTGTGGCAGGTCAGCGTGTCTGCTCATTAATTTTAGTTTTTTGACTTGTATGTAAGGCCAAAACTTTTTAATAAAAAGTTGAAAAATTGTACAGTTAGTTGTAGTTTTTGTACATGATATTTATTTTAAGCAAATAAAGTATGGTTTTTATTTTTGATTTACTCATTGCAAGTAAGGAAGTGGCAAAGAAAAGTAAAATATACATAAAATTAGAAAAATTTATTACAGATTAGAACTAATTATATTTATTTAAAAAAAACTTACATATCAGTATATAAAGAAAATACTTTACTGCGGTCCAGTAAAGTTGTTTTTTAAACCTTGCCAACATCTAAAATAGTCTGGGTCTAACTTTTCACAAGTTTTAGCTCCCCATTTGGTAACTGCAAGACCAAGGCAACTTTCAAACATAAACGCCTAAAAAAGATTACAAAAAAATATTTTGTGTACGATAGCAACAACGGCAAGTCATTCTAACGACCCCAAGTCACCTCTTGTTGGTGCAATTGGCCATTAATCTCTTATCTTTGCTTTTAAGCTAGTATAAATATACAATTGAAAGATTTGAGACTTCAAATGTTTTTTTCAATGGGTTCATCAAAAAAAAAATTGCTTTGCATAACTTTATTTAAATGCCAATGGCCAGTTCTGATATCGTTCCTCTGTAAAATTCATATTTGGATAAAAATGAATGAGTAAATTCTTTTGTATACTTGTGAAAAAATATTAATTTTTACCACCAGTTGCTAAAATAGAGTTTTTTTGACAAACGCACAGGGGCCAAAAGGACTTAGAAGGTGAAATAAAACTCTGAAAAATGTTTGATATTTCTCTCTATGGTGTTTTACTGGTTTTAATTAGGCTCTAACTTTTACTTCTTCACTTCAACTTTATTTTTTTTTTTTTTTAAAGAGGTGTCATGCAAATGTGATATTGATGTAACATAAGCCTTCTTATAAATAGAAAAATGTGTTAGAAATATTAAATTTATTTGAAATTGAATTATTTCCAGAAATATTTAAGAGCTCATGAATATTTTGAAAAATGCTGAGTCGAAGACAAGGGGGGATAATTTTCTAAAAAGAAATATTCATTAACGACAAAAAATTTCAGTATTTTATCGGTATTCGGTAAGAATATATTCTTTCTAAATTAAATATGTGTTTCCTGGATATACAATGAGCTTCAGGCTTCGGCGAAAATAGGGGGAATGAAGTGACCGAGAGGTGGGGTCGAAGCACGCTGCAGTGTTATCTTTTTGAAATTTATTTTGTTTTATTTCTGCCTTGCTCGAGAAACAGACTGGTAAGTTCTTAAGTGAAATAATATTATATTTTTAAAACTAAAAATCGATGCATACGAAGTTGTCGAAAAATTGCAGATGGTCAAATGGTACTATCAAAGCTATCGCCCAGACCCTAGTTTATCAACGATTCATATATAGGTTTGTGCAGAATTTTGAAAAGTTTGGTTGTGTAGCGCCAAGAAACCATAAAAAACCCACTGTATTGAATGACGAGCAGGAAGTACGAGATGTGATGATTTGCGCTGCAGCAGAGGAAAATCGAAAGTTAACTAGCCACCAAATTGCCGAATTAGTTGATACGTCTTCAGTCACTGTCTTACGTGTTCTCAAAAAGAATGGTTATCATTCTTACAAAGCGTCAAAAACGCATCAAATTTTTCCGGAGCACCACTATCGTCGTATGAAATTTTGCGAAACAATGATGGAATGGGCTAATCGTGATGAAAACTTCCTCAGATTTATTCTTTTCACAGATGAAAGCACTTTTCCATTATTGAATCGTCATAACCCAAACTCACGTTCGATATTGGTCGAGGGAAAATTTGCATTTGTATTTTGACGTAAGGACATGGTATCCCCAAAAACTAAATGTTTGGGGGGGGGGGGGGTATTGTAGGGGAACACGTAATTGGGCCATTTTTTATTGACGGCAATTTGAATGGTCCTAGGTGTTCGATTTGGTGAAACATGGTTTCCCGCTCACAATGTGATAATGTATTTGCTAATCGGTTTATAAGTACACAGGGAACTATTTTAAGGCCAGCTCGATCACCCGATCTTGCTCTTAATTACTATCTATCTTACGGGCATGAAAGGGCTAATAATTTGGAAGAACTTCGGATTAAAATTGAAGAAGCTTTTCAAACTATCACCCCTTGCTTGAAAACGTTAGAAGGGGTTTTTATAATAGGCTCGGATATTGTCTAGCCGAGCAAGGTGGACTTTTCGAACATTTGATATCATTTTTTTTTTGACTGGGAGAATCTCTTTGGTTTTTAGAATGTATTATTTTATTTTGAGAACTTGCTTTTATTTTGTTTCTCCTTATTATTTTCATTGGAACACGTTGCTAGTGATAAATCATAAATAAAATTTATTAGTGACAAAAAACAAGAAAAATACGTTATCAAAATTTGCGTATTTATTGACCAAATTCGCCGTGGTTAGAGGCGTACTAATCGGAAGGCGCCAAGGGTGATCGCAAGCCTGAGTGTTGTTTGCTCCACTGATAGGTGTCCCTGCGTGTACTTACACTGGCAAATTGGACTTCTTTCGGCCTATGTTCGCAGTATATAGCCTGAAGCGCTCTGTATATATATAATGTACTATTTACTTAATGCTTAGGATACGTACTTGAGTTCCCTCAGCTACTCGACTCGGCTTTAGTTCTTCCTTACTGGCAGCCTCGAAACAATTGACATCGGGCCCGTGCGGCGTCATTATACTGTGTAATGTTGCCCCTCCAGGTAAAAATGCCCCTTTTTTAGCCTCATATTCTCCAAAAATCAACCTACAAATTATATCGTGGTTAACTGTATTTTCTTGCATCATATTAGAAATAAAGAGTATAAAACCATGCACCCTGACTCAAAAAACTCATCTCAAAATCTAGCTTAGAAAACGCGATGCGTGTTTTATATAGTTTTGCCATATTGGGGTAAATTTGACCCGTTTTTAGGAACCTACACCTGGGCGCCGGTAACAAAAAATAAAAAAATCTTACTTCTAAGCTTTGTCTATTGAAACAAAATTATGATTGTTTTCCACAAACCAAAACTACACTTTTTTGCACTCGACGCGCGTTTCGCTAACAACGTTAGCATCATCAGGAGACGATCGAGTGCAAAAAAGTGTAGTTTTGGTTTGTGGAAAACAATCATAATTTTGTTTTAGTGCAACCAAAGGTTCCAAATTCCCAACATAGTTTGTCTATTGAATAAAATTATCAGAATTTAAAGCAGCAAAAGGATGGCAATCTTTTTTTGATCTACGCTCACCCAAGTAACATTTTAGGTTGCTACATAGTTTTATTATTTTTGAACTTTTTGGGGTTTATAGGGATCGTGAATATTTATAACAATATTTATAAGAAAACTTTAACATGTTAATGTTTATAAAGGTAATGGAAAAATCAGACGATCATTATTCTTCCAAAATTAGCAATCAGAATATTCTTATTACCATATTTATAAAACCTGTGTCTTAGGTTTTATAATATAGCAAACAAAACCTTTTAAACAGCCTCCTTATAAAACTTTTGGTTTTTGGGTTTTATAATTTAGCAATCAAAACCTTTTGACGACATTTCTTATAAAACTTTTAGTGTAAAGTTGACAAGTTTTATAAGATCGTAATCAAAACCTTTTAAAAACTATTCTAATAAAACTTTTAGCTTACAGTGGTTCAAGTTTTATAAAATAGTTAGCAAAACATTTTAAAAACTCTTCTTATAAAACTTTTGGTTTAAATTCATTTAAGTTTTATAAGATAGAAATAAAAACTTTTTAAAGATCACTACAAAACTGTTATATATATATATATAATAGCCAGGAAAACTTTCTGAAGATTTACCTTAAGCTTTCCATGCGTAAGAGTTTTTTAAGTTGTTAGGTAGTAACCAAAACCTTTTCAATAATTTTGATATAAAACCTTCGCTTTAAAGAGAAAGCCAAAACCACGTTACTAGGTAAATTAGCCATGCAGCAGACGCGCAAAAGGCGAAGTGCCCAATATATAAGGGGCCTGAATATTTTTTGTTGTTCGCGCGTGTGCACGATTTTAAAGCCATACATTTTATGGATTTTATTTTAAAAGAACAAATTTTTCTGGCGAAATTATCCGCGGGCACTGATAATCGCGGAAGATGCTGTCAAATATCAACGAAAACATTTTTGTTAGTTAAAATATCTAAGTGGCCACTAGGACTACAGTTTATCAAATAATTAATGACTATCGAGGGAGACCAGTATACTGGTAATTACAACTTCTTGGGATTCTATAAGGGTTTTGATAACCCTTATAAAACTTGACGTAAAATATCTGACTGGCAGCCATTTTCCTAAACTGTTTCATAATTCAAAAATTTTGTATTTTTGACTTTAAATTCCAAACAGTATAATAAGTTATGTAATAATAGTTGATTTATTAATCGTTTGACCTGCAATGTGTTATTTGTATTTGTTGACTATTGTTTGAATTACAGGAACTTTAAGAATACTAACCTTACTTTTTTCTCAATAAATTTGATTGAAAACTTTTTAAATTACGGTTTTTTTCAAGCGCGCATGTGTTTAGAAGGCAGAAATTAATTCTACATGATAAAGATGACGTGGCTTATAGGATTCCTCGTAGAGAATCGATAAAACATCAATAAAATAATATAATAATATAACCTATAAATATTTGTCGAAACTAATATCCATCAAAAGTTTCGTCATTTCTCTAAACATTTTACTTGATGCATTTAGACAAAGATGAAAACGCAAACTTTAAAAAAGGAAAGCAAATACAATATATATTATATGGTTAAATCAATCAAATCAAATTGGACGCGCTAAAACCCTCTGACAACCATTTGAAAACTACTTGTAGTTGGCTTGAGATTTTATAAAGGGTTAGAGAATGTTTTTAAAGATATTTTTTTAAACTAAAACTCATGTGAAAGTAGTAATAAAAACTGACACTTAAGACGTATAAGGGGTTTATAAGAGTCCTGAAAAGGTTTTAAAGAGAACCTAATACAACTTTTTGTTTTATTAAGTATTTGCCAGAAGGTATCGATGGCCATTATAAAAAAATAAATGTTACTTGGGCAAGAACGAATCTCTCTTTTTCATTATTTTTTACTTTTATGTTACGTTAAGTAGAAAAACAAATTTAATTGATTTTTGAATGCAAATATATGTTTTGTATTATTTTTAATAGTAAAGATAAGGGTCAACTTTTGTTTAATCATTTTCTTTGGCTACAATTTCGTAAAAAATTTAAAATATTGACTTGCACTGGTAACTGTGACAAGTGATTCCGATCTGTTAATCACTACCTCCCTTTTCTGTGTTGTGTTTTCGGGTTTTTAAAGATTATTAATAATTAAAATTCTCCGTAAAAAAACACAAGAATAAAATATTTGATGTATAAAGTCGTCTATGAACAAATCAAAAACTAAAAATGCTGCCTTAAAAATAAGCGATAAAGCCACTTAACGGGGATTTTTCATAGGAGCTGCAAAAAGTCTCTGTTATTAAAAAAATTATTGATAATTTGTCGAAACTAACCCCATAAATTCCGACATGCAGTTTCTGTGGTAATACGGCGGACGGAAAGTATTTTCTTGCACAGACCAGCGAGGAGGGAAAATAACAAAATCTGCAATGGCTGTGCCGGCTTTCTCCGATTGGCACGTTAAAACGGTAAAAATCGAAGGGTCCTAAAAAAAAATTTTTTTAGTAAATAAAATAAGAAGCCATAAAAACAGGTTGTATCATTTTGTTTTGGGACGCTTATTATAGATGACGTCAAAATAAAGAAATAGTAGTTTTCACAACTAGTGGCTAAAATAGTGCTTTTTTTGTAACGTTGGTTTAAATAACGAGCACAGCGAGGTATTTAAAAACGCGAGTAAAAAAAGCACAGCTTAGCCGCGAGTTGTTAACACTATTTTTTTTTAATACCTTTATCAAAAAATTCAAAAAAATACTTTTAAAAATCTCGAACGCAGAGCACTTTCTCGCAACGCACCATCTTTACACTATAAATCAAGGTGGCTGGTAAATAAAATAACAATCGTTTCCATATAGCGATGTCCCTTTTTACTCGGCAATGTTCATTTAATCTTTGACAGTTTGATATTTTGACGAAGTTCTTAAAGAATTCTTTTGTAAATACTTGGCAAAAACTGGCGGAAATGGCTCAATTTTTAGGCAAGAATAATTAGGTTTCTTCAATATTACAATTTTCCGTTATTTCTCTTTAATTTTGGGTAAAAAATCGACAGAATCTTTTTTTGCATCGTTAACCAAAAAATCCATGCTTTATAGTTACACAAATCATGTTTTTGATGAAAGTATAAAAAAAAGTTCTTCAGCCCCGATTAGATCCAACAGCATGAATTATAAAAAAACTGAAATTTGACTTATCCCTCATCTAAATTACCCCTACCTCCCCATTTTTTCAAAATTGTCTAAATTTATGTAGGCAAACATGATGCTCAAAAAAAATAAAAATCTACCCCAAAAGAAAAAACACAAAAGTGGCTCTCCACTTATTTTACATTAAGTTGGACTTATTTTGTAGAAGAAATAAAGGCGCTGAATTATTAGATTTTTTTTGTAACTTTGTAAATTACTGTGGACCATTTTTTTTACACTGACAATGTCAGTTATTCCGTTTAGCTTCTGTGTTTAAATGTCACACGCCATATTCAAATTAGTCCAGAGAATTTGGAATAAGCAGGTGTATGATTTGATGCAAGTATTTTATTGTCCGCTCTATATCACCAAAAAAATTTAATAACATTGACGCTAGCTGGTTTTGTCAGACGCTTTCCAATGTTTTGTTGTTTTCTTCCGACCAGAGACAATAAAGAGATAGTTTAAAGTATAGGGAAACACGCCCAGTGTGTTACGGAGTCGATAGCGCATGGAGGCGCTGGTGTTTTTGAAACTATATTGACAAGGCGTCAACAGTTTTTAAAAAGTTCTTACACAAAAAAAATATTCATCAACAAAACGTCAAAGATTTTTGACATTTTATTATTTAGTTTGTCATAAAATAAGTTTTTTTTTATATGGAACCAGAGATTATGGAAGTGCCATCCCTCCATAATCAATAAAAGGTAAGTTGTTTTATAGAATTTGAAAAACTTAGGAGTTAACAACCTCTGACTTATTTTCTGTTAAATGTTCATTGGTATTCGATTGACTGTTTTTAAAACAAATATAGTCATTCCTTATTGCATAGGCATACAAACTGAGTGCATTTAATATTTTAGTGTTTAGCAAATGTAATTATAGTACAAGAAGTAGTTTTTTGTTTTGTTTCAAATAAATACCGTCTTTAAACCAAGAAGTCCTGGGAGCTTGCACCGGGCACCCTTTTGAGAAAAAATAATTTTTCCTCCCCTCATCTCTTATGTTGTGTGAAAATCTATTACACAAAAATGAGTAAAACTCTCCGCAATTATGGATTTACCTCAATTTTAAGTAAAATTTTGTTTAAAGTTGAGGCAGAAAAAATATTTAACTCAAAATTGAAGAAAAGTAACTCGTAATTGAGCAAAGTTTCACTACTTTTTCGCTGTGGACCTATTTTGAAGAAGAAATATCGTATATATAAGCGTATAATATGCACTTCTTTTTTTAGATTGACACACCAAGAGTCACAATCTGGGTATTGCTATGGCTGACCAGAAAAATTAATAAATTTATTATTAAACTTGACCCCGCCTAAAGTTGTGTTATTTATAGAATAAATATAAAGATTTTTTGGATCAAAAAAAGAGTATTTATTCATTCGGATAGCAAATATTTTGAAACCAATTCCCCTAAAAACCAAACTGAAACTATAAATAAAGAATACAAAAGCAGCTTTTAAAATAAAACTTATATATCTTTATTTTTATAGTTTTAGTTTGGTTTAAGGAGGACATTCTTTCTTAAAACAAAATAGGGTCACTTCATCACGAAAACGACTGTATCTTCTTTCGCAGTTTTCGTGATGCAGTGACCCTAAAACAAAATTTTAAAAAGCCCACCATAAAAAACGACTTTTGTTTATCTACGCTCTCAATGGAGGCGCCAGCATCGAGCTAAACTTGTTACCAGATTCCCACCACTGAATCAAACCCTCTCTTTATTATTGTTTTCTCTATGCTTCGGACCAAAATTAGCTGTCAGTAATAAAGGACAAAAAGATAGAGAACACCCAATATATTTAAAATAGATTGGATAATGTCGTTTGTTTGGTTCTTTTGTGTTCCCTGTGTTTAAACAACTTTTCGCTGTAAAGAAAAAACTTAAAATTTAAAATATTCTTGGTCAACTTGAGCGTATAATATGCAAACAGAAAAGTTATTATTTAATTGTGTTAACTCTCCTACCTCTTCACTGTCCTTTAGCTCACTGTTGCCGCCATTTTAATAAACATATTGACAGGTAAAACTTTTTATTTTCTGTCAGTTTGGTGTAAATATGACCGCTATAGTAGGCTAAACGATACGAAATCGAAAAGGAGTTCACTGGCCTCTTAGTTGAGGTGTTTACAAGAGTTACAGGTCACTTTTTTAAAAACAGTTACAAAGCTTAATGAGTATATCTCGCCATGTCCGTTATAAATAAAATCCCTCGAGTATTATGTATGTATACACACTCAAAAGCCATTTGCAAATCTCCAACTACTACCGCTAAAGTGCACCAAACTTCTCTAAATCGTATTTATAAGGTTCGTTGTTGTTGAAAGTGGCTATGATCTTGGTTGCAAACAAAAGTTTATCTTGATATTTATTGATAGTTTCGAAAATTATTTTTCGAATCATACAAAGCGATGGGAGCTAGAAAGCAACTATGACGCAGCTCTAGATATTTTTTAAAACTGTCCAAATATACTTGCACCAGAAAAATTTTGGCGGTTTACACACTCGGACGCCTTTCGCAAATCCCCAACTACTACGGCTAAAACTATACTTACACAGTGATCAAACGACACGGAATTGATGACCATAAACTTTCCCAAATCGTATTTGTAAGGTACATAGTTCCCATGCCAGGCTACCACGTCAAAGGGGCTATGATCCTGGTTGCAAACAAAAAGTTTCCCTTGATATTTGTTGATAATTTCGAAGGTTGTTTGTTTCAATTCGTACAGAGCGACAGGAGTTAAGAAATCTCTTGGATTTGCCAGGCCGTTAGCCCCGATCGGACCCAAGTCCGGTAACACAAAATGGCGGCCGAAAACTTCCAAAACGTAGCCTCGAGAGGGTGTGGCGATTTCCACGGAAAAACGCATTCCTTGTTGAATTACGCAGATTTCGTTCGGTTTGACGGACATTTTGCCGAATTCGGTGGTGACCAAAAGGTCTCCTGTTTGCGGCACTAAAATAAAATACATTTTATTGGCATTTATAGAGTACATGTCAAACTTCCAAAAGCATCCCCCAGTCAAACTTACCGGACGTCCCGAGAACGTACTCTTGGGGACCTATTATGTCTTAAAGACGTTTTTAAGACGTCTCGGGGGACGTTTTTGTGTAGTCCTAGGACGTCGATCCAGAATGTTTTTTTTAAAGTTTAAAAACTGTTTTTGGACGTCCCTAAATTATATCATTTTTCCCGCTTTTATTAGGACGATCTCGGACTTTTTTAAAACGTACTCCGGACCTAAAAAGAATTTCCCAGGACACAAAAGTCTGTTGGACGCCCCTCAGAGACCTATTAAAATTTTTAAAAGAGGGTTTTAGACACGACATTAAGAAACGTTTTTCAAACTGTAACTTTCTGGTAATGCAATTAAATTCTAAATAAAAAAACCTTTTACAATTTACTTAAAAATGATAAAATATCTTGCCACAAAAATGTATTTAAAAAGATTGTAGCTGAACGTCTGCACCAAATAATATTTATATTTTGTACGCCCATTTTGATCAAATTAAATAAAAACCCAACCGAACTTCTCCACGCTGCACAGAGGACGAAATAACAAAACTGGGAGGACAAAAACCCTAAAACGAAACTTTAAATAAAGTATTTTTTTTATTATTTTTTAAAATAAATATGTCCCTGTTGTTCAACCATTATATTACATAATCATATAATGGAGTAGAAAATTTAAGAACTAAAAAAAATCAGTTTTTTCTTACAATGTCTATCAAATTTTAGTTAAATTTTACTAGCTCATTTATAAAATATTTGTTCATAATTTCATAATAAATTCGAAGCTATAAAAGTTTATACAAGGTGTCTAACTTTCTGTGATTATTGGTTTGTAGCTTTATTATTCACCCTTGATCAAAAAACTAAAAACAAAGTTCGTAATTGTATGTATAGGGTGACTTTTTCTATCCATGGCAAATGATATTGTTAAAAACATATTTTTTTAGAATATGAAAATTTTGGAAACATATAGGGTGTTCAATTTAAAAAATCATGTAAATCGGCTTTCCTTATAACCTATCACGTCATTTTTGTCGGACGTTAAGGCACATTGAAAAAGTATTCTTATATCGAGTGCTTTTTATTTCAACTTCCTAAACCGAAAAATAAAAACGTGTGCCACAAGCAAGATTTATAAAAATTCAGTTAATTATTATTAAATATATCACTATAAAAATAAGATTGTTTTCAAAAATATTTTTTTCGTATACTTAATTGATGGATAAAGAAAATATTATACCAATACTAGAAACAGTTAATTTATGGTCTAACTAGCTAAATACCCGCTTTTTTTACTCCTACCAACTTAATCCAACCCCTACCACCCGCCCCTCTACCACTCTCGTTCTTTACCTTTCCACCCACCCCCCTTCCTTCCCTTACCTTCCACCTAGTTAAGATATCTTCATAATATAGATGTTTCATTTAAATATCCGAAAACAATTTCACTTGACAGCTGTCAGTAAGCGCAATGTCAAATAAAAAGTAACCTATAAGTCAATCCAGCAGGTCACACCCCATCTTCTTATTAAATTTTATCCAAATCGGTTTAGCCATTTTTGCGTGATGAGAACAACCACAAACACATATCGAGACACAAGCTTTCGCATTTATAACATAAGTAGGATAGTAGGATTGACTTTTTCTTTAATTTATATTAGAACTTGTTTACTTGAATTGAAAATAACATAATTACGCCATAAAATCTGAACATAAACTGTCCTCCCAGAAATTAAAAATTTCGCCCACTGTGCGCTGTTTGATCTTTGAAGTTACACCTTCCAGTGTAAAAATTCTATTTTTTTTTGTTTATATAATACTATATCTATATGACGAACTTTCTGGACAAAAAAAGAACGTTTTTAAAACGGCAAATATTGAACATGGTGAAAACGTCCAATCCAGTAGATTTTAAAGACTATACATTTTATGTGTTGTTTGATATGGATCTTTTGCTTAAAAAGTATATACCTAATTATTATATTCTTAAAAATTTGAAGTATGAACATCCCTACCTCTATAAGTACCTATATATTTTATTCCTTTTACATAAAAAATGTTTGCGACGTAAAAAATACATTTTAAGTATGTCTAAATTTGACGTTTTTAAAACATCGAATTATATGAATGAATATAATATGAAAAGTAACCATCCAGTGTAAAAATTTTACCTGGTATATTTTTCTTTATAAAATGACGTCTCTGGATAAAAAAATAACGTTTTTAAAACGTCAAAAATTAAACGTTGTGAAAACGTCCAATACAGTGCATTTTAAAGACTTACTTTTTAAGAGTTGTTTAATACGCATCTTTGCTTAAAAAGTATATTTTTAAAAATTTTAAACAAAAAGCTTTCTAAAACATACTTCATTTTTTTTACTAACATTAAAAATTTTCGGGACGTAAAAATGACATTTTAAGTATGTCTAAATTTGACGTTTTTAAAAGTTACTTACTTTACTTACTTAACCGTTATTGTTTCTAAGAAAAAATATAATTTTTCTATAACAAGAAGTTAAAACGTCGGGACCTAATGGAACAAAAAAACGATGTCCCGGGGACGTCATGCGTTATTAGGGATAATAATATGGACAATATATCCTCGTTAACATGTACTTAAGAATTTTTTTTTATAAAGTCTATGGTATATATACAAATAAAAAATTAGAATTGATAAATCTGCGGGTGTGCAGAGGAATCATATACATATATGCATAGCAGCACTTTTGTGGAAGCCAATAAAAAAAAAGGGCTCATGAGCAGGCATGGCAGCAGATTTTTTCCTAATAAATGTTATTCCACAAGACATTTTGGTCAACGCACATCAAGAGACTTACCAATTAAAAAGTCGCCATCGGAGCTATAAAAGGCTCTATTTTCCATGGAAATGTTGCATGAATAGACATGGATAGCTAATCCGTGTTTGGTTTTTGGATCTCCTCCACCACAAACTGTGTTAAGGCCTTCAACAAAGTCAATTTTTTTAGTGCGGTCGGGAAGATCAAAGGGATTCCAACGCAACTGAAAAACACGTCGTTTTTTAAACAAAGAATTTCAAGTCGAAAAATCCCGGGAAATATTAATAAGAATTAACAAGATTGTGCTCAGCAAATATTATTTATACAGACCGCTTCAAGCTACTGCGAACATAGGGCGAAAGAAGTCTAATTTGCCAGTGTAGCAACCAACACTCAGGCTTCCGATCGCCATTCGCTGCCGTTCGCCGCCGTTCGCCTTGTATTTAGTACGCCTCTAACCACGGTGATGTGTGGAGCGTAGTCAATGAAACCGAAATTTGGTCAATAAATACGCAAATTTTTATAACGTAATTTTCTTATTTTTGTCACTGATAAATAAGAGCGTTTTATTGTCAACTGCTCAGATTTATCAGTGACGACATGTTACAATGAAAATAATAAGGAGAAACAAAATAAAAGCAAGTTCTCAAAATAAAATAATACATTCTAAAAACCAAAAAGATTCTCCCAGTCAAAAAAAAATTAAAGCAAATGTTCGAAAAGTCCTCCTTGCTCGGCTAGACAATATCCGAGCCTACTATAAAAACCCCTTCCAACGTTTCCAAGCATATTAGGGGTGATAATTTGAAAAGCTTCTTCAAAAACAGATAGAAGTCATTAGGAGCAAGATAGGGAGATCGAGCTGGCCATAAAATAGTTCCCCGTGTACTTATAACCCGATTAGGAAATACATTATCAAGATATTCCCTAACAAGGCCAACATTGTGAGCGGAACAACCATCTTGTTGAAACCATGTTTCGCCAAATCTTACACCTAACAACTGCCTAGCAGTTGGAATAATGTGCTGCTGCAGTAGATCCAAGTATCTAGGACCATTCAAATTGCAATTGCCGTTAATAAAAAATGGCCCAATTACGTGTTCCCCTACAATACCCCCCCCCCCCCAAACATTTAGTTTTTGGGGATACTGTGTTCTTACGTCAAAATACAAATGCAAATTTTCCCTCGACCAATATCGAACGTGTGTTGGGTTATGACGATTTGACCATGGTCAATCTGCACTTTTTCGGCAACTTCGTAGACATCCATTTTTAGTTTTAAAAATGTATTATTTCAATTAAGAACTTACCCATCTGTTTCTCGAGCAAGGCAGAAATAAAACAAAATAATAAAAACAAAATAATAAAAACAAAATGAATTTCCAAAAGATAACACTGCAGCGTGCTTCGAATCCAACTCGGTCGTACGGCACGGAGAGTAAATTGGACTTGATTCCCCCTATGTTCGCAGTAGCTTGAAGCGGTCTGTATGCTTTAAAGCACCAAGTTTGTTTTAAAAAAAAGTTTTTAGAACTTTACTATGTAAGTATAAGTACACGTGAAGACTTGCAAAAAACAAAATATGAAAATAAGTTTTAAAAAATGCACAAATAACAAAAATCTTGAAATAAATGTTTGTTTATTGACACATATTTTGTATTTTTATTGGTACTCAAAATTATATACAGGGTGGATTCTTTAAACGGAGCGGTGCTTCTAGCGGGTTAGAATTTGGTTTTTAGTGAAGGGGGATTTTTTATGAAGGAGTTTTGTGACTATGTGGGATTGATAGCATTTTAATCACACAATCAAGTGTTACCGGGTGTTTTGTTCGCATTCGTGTAGAAGGGGTTGATATGACGACATCTTTCAAGATGGCGGCCAAAAATCATAAAAAATACAACTTTCGCAACCGGGGCATGATTATACTCGATTCCATATAACTCGATCGAGGACGAGGATTCCAAAAACTTTTAAGGTCACCTGACCTTAAATGATCTTAAAAATCGCAAAAAAATAAGATTTTTGCCATTTTCTCTTCAAAAAATCTTAATAATTCGATATTTTGTCAGCCCAACTTCAAATGTACCTCAAACTATTCATTCATGACCTTGAAAAACACCCCAGTAAAATTAGGATATTGCAAAAATAACATACTAAAGGGCGCTATTCAACAACTATTAAAGCGAAGAGGACCAAACTTGGTAAGAAAGATAAGGTCAACACCAATAATATTGTTAAAAAAAATTTGGTTCAGCTATGACGCGTTTCAATATGGCGGCTGACATATCAAAATGGTGTCCTATAACCACATTTTATTTTATACTATTTCGTAAAAAAGCAAAAATGACAAGATGGCCATCAATTCCATTTGACTTATCGCCGCTTACTATGAAAAAAAAAGTTTAGATGATGCGTGACCTTGATTGACCTTCAAAATACCATGTACACATTAAAAACCAGCTTTTTGTAGTGTCAATCTCAATTTACCACTACGCACACACTTTAAGTTCCGGAAATGAAATTAATATGCTAGCGTTAGACAAACACTTTATTTTAAACCTTCCTACTATTTTTTTTTGACTGGCGTCCCAGATGTTTATGCTATAGCTCGGTAAAAATGACCTAATTTTTTTTTTCGGAACTGTGAATTTTATGTTCTACTCACTTGTCTAGCAAACAAAGTCATTTAAATTACCTATAAGAGAGTTAGCAGAAGTTAGATATACATTGCCATATTCTAATACAATTTTTGCAACCGGTACATGATTATACTCGATTTCATACAACTCGAGGACGAGAATTCCAAAAAAATTACGTTCGAGGTTATTCGACCTCAAATGACCTTGAAAATTGCAAAAACACAATTTTTGCCATTTTCTCTTTAAAAAAATCTTCATAATTTAACGTTTTGTTACACCAACATCTAGGCCGCCAGATCAAAAAAAAAAAATGTTAGTGACGTTTAAAATGCTATGCTATGGCTAAGATGTTAATTTTACCTCCGGCGCTTACAGTTTTTGCGTAGTGGTAAATTGGAAAAAAAACACTACAAAAAGCTGTTTTTTTACTTGTAAATGGTATTTTCAAGGTCAATTAAGGTCATGAATCAACTAAACTTTTTTTTCATATTAAGCGGCGATAAGTCAACAAGAATTGATGGCCACCTTGTAATTTTTACTTTTTTACGAAATTGGATAAAATAAAATATGGTTATAGGTCACCATTTTGATATATCAGCCGCCATATTGAAATACGTCATAGCTGAACCAAATTTTTTTTAAGAATATTATTGGACTTTACTTTCTTATCTCTCTTACCAAATTTAGTCCTATTCGCCTTTAATAGTTGATGAATAGCGCCCTTTAGTATATTATTTTTGCAATATCTTAATTTCACCGGGGTATTTTTCAAGGTCATGAAGCCTCAAACTGCATCAAACCCTCAGGATCGAATTTGGAATACATGCCTAATAGTTTGAGGTACATTTGAAGTTGGGCTGACAAAACGTCGAATTATTAAGATTTTTTGAAGAGAAAGTGGCAAAAACCTTGTTTTTGGCGATTTTCAAGGTCAGTTAAGGTCGGATGACCTTTAAAGTAAATTTTTTGAAATTCTCGCCCTCGAGTTATATGGAATTGAATGAATGTTTTATGATTTTTGGCCGCCATCTTGAAAGATGTCGGCATATCAACCCGTTCTACACGAATGCGAACAAAACACCCGGTAACATTTGATTGTGTGACTAAAAAGCTATCAATCCCACATAGTCATAAAACTCCTTCATAAAAAATCCCACGGGATAGAAATTATCGACATATGTCCCTACACTATTTATAAAAAAATGCAAAAACACGTCAACTGAGATTTTTAATTTCAATGTAGTTTTGTTTACGAGGTATGGCAAAAAATATATATTTTTAAATAGGACACCTTGTATAGTTTGACATTTTTGAATTCTAAAAAAAATATCTCTTTAACAATACCACACACTACATCTCTTAGATAAAAATATCTTGAAAAAGAATCCACCATTTATATTTATATTACACTGGACTTAATTAACTGACATTTAAGAATTTTTAAAGAAAAATAAATAATGAGATACATAAAACTTTAAATTAGTTAAAATGTCCTATTTATTGTGATTTTGTTGGATTTTTCATGTCCAGAAAATTTCGAAAACATATATAAAAAAAATCAATTCAATCAATGTAGCTTTAAAAGATTTGAATATTATAACAAAATTTTTGGGTTATATTTACGAAAACCAAAATCAGAAAACCGCATATCAATAGCTGCTTTACTTCTAAGAATCTAAAGCTCCCACGAATTTGGATTTTATAACAAAATTTGTAGTACATATTCCTGAAAATTTAAAAAAGTTACAATTTTTTCAAATATTTTATCCCCCTTTCCCCCCTTCAACCATACCAAATTCGTATGGTGTACTAAAAATGGCAAAAAATTATTTTAAACATGTGGGTAGGTAGATAGGTATTGGCAAATAAATTTCCAATTTTAAAAACCATGTTTAGCAGATGGTCACAAAAAACATGAATTAAGCCTAATATAATGCATAATATTACCTGATTTGGGTCGGGGTCTTCTTGGTCCCAATCATGGGTAATGTTGCCACTCGCAAATGGTTTGAAAGGCTTGTGCGCCACTGAAGGCTTGATTCTGTATAACCAGGATCGTTTGTTATCATTTCGGGGAGCGGTAAAGGCGCTACCTAAAAAAAAACATATCAACACAATATTTTTATCATCTTGCCCTTTGAGCACCAAGTTTAGCCAATACAGGGTGGTCTAATGAGACTAGGAACTCATATAAATTGGGACCTAGCTGCCTTTCCATTAAAAATATTTTTGTGGAACCCTGCAGCCTTCTCAAAACCTTTTTATAAGAGCTCTAAAACTTCCAGTGTTACTAGACCACCCTGTATGTATGTATTTTTGTTTACCTGATAACTGTTCAGCATAAAGTCCATAGGCGCACTTTTGAGGGCTATTTTGCCCTTCTGGTAAGGCTCGCGGGCATCTCGGGTCTTCGGACTCGAAAGAAGACCCAAAACCACTCAAATACTAAGAAAAAAACCATATTTAAATTTTTTACGTTGAAAAAATATATTATTTCAAATATACCAGTAGAAAAAAACTTATTCTTACCTTTAACTCAGTCATGTTTGATTAGAATAAAATAGAATGTGGAACTTCATTCCATTTAAGCTAGAAAAACCAAGACACAGCAGCAACTGACTACACTTGTTATGTTAATTTAGAGAAAAATATTCTCGTTTATTTGAAAATTTGAATTTTAAAATCCGATTAACAAATAAGTTGTTTATCAGTTCTTATAAAACATTAAGAAAATAATGTTATGCATTTAAATTTAACAGAGATTTAAATATTAGTATGTCATTGATTTACATAAGAAAATTGAACAGTTTCTTTTTTATTTTGATTTTATTTGTGAATGGTCTGTATATGCAGCCATCAACCAAATGGCTCCTGAGAAGAAAAAATAATAAGATATTTTTGACTGTTAAACAGAAGCAAGTTTAAAAAAGAGAAGATCAAAAGATCTTGGGAGGAAAGAACGAAAATTCCAAATTGGACGAGTGTCCCACAAGGAACACACAAAAGACCAAAGCGAAAGAAGAAATAATTAAACTATGTTTCGCCCGGGGTGACCAGCGTGGGCTCGTCAGTGAATTCACTAGTCACTCTCAATCCAGACATCATTTAACACCATCGCACACTCTCACTTCCAACTCTGAATTACTCTCAAATAGCCATCGTTCCGACAGAAAGATTAACACGCCAGGACAAACCCGTATCAGGTGACTTATAATAAGTACCATGCGGAACGATGCCTATTTGTGAGTGATTCAGAGTTGGAAGTCAGAGTGTGCGATGGTGTGTGATTGAGGGTGACTAGTGAATCCACTGACAAGCCCACGCTGGTCACCGCGAATTTTCGTTCTTTCCTCGCAAGATCTTTTGATCTTCTCTTTTTTACACTTGCTTCTGTTTAACAGTCAAAAATATCTTATTATTTTTTCTTTTCAGGGGCCATTTGGTTGATGGCTGCATATACAGACCATTCACAAATAAAATCAAAATAAAAAGAAACTGTTCAATTTTTTTAGATTCTTTTCGGTTGATGTAACTGATTTGGAAGTTTAACTTTAGAAGCAAGTTTGTCCCATATAAGCAGGGAATAGCGTCTCCACCAAGTGACGTCATGTATCGCACATATTGACAACATTAATGGGGACTCAAATGGAAACAAGGCGTTGGCGGGTTACACCTTAGGTCGTTAGAAAAATTGAAAAACACGTCAATTGAGATTTTTCATTACCTTTAACCCTACAATCTCAATTTATCTCATTCAGTTTAGGGGGGTGGCTTTTTATTCAAATGGGACACCCTGTAGATTTTAAAATCTAAATTAAAAATTAATTTAGATTTAAATAAATAAACTCTTTCCAATAATATATATGTCTACATTTCATAAAATATGTTACACCCTAATAGGACCACACATTAGTGGTATTATCTTTTTCGAAGGGGGCTGAATTTTGAGAAAATGGTCTCCTCCACATCCTTCATCTTCATCCTTCAAAGCTAACTCGATATCGTTTTTCAAGAGAACGCATTCCCTTGCCGAGGCGAAAGCATAGGACGGTTCTCTCGATACACGGCAATCGTGTGAGGTTCGGCCGTGGTCGGCTAACTTTCGGACATCTCGTCATAGCTGCAGAGCCTGTTATTGGCCAATATCAGAGGGATGCGAACTTTCCCTGACGACCATTCTCTTGAAATATAAGGATCAACCCCAGGAGGTCCAGAGAGTGCAGCTAAAGCATTTTTCATAATTAATTAATGGAGTTCTCATAATTTAGTAGAACTTTCACAGGGTTGAAGCTGATTTTCAATTTTTGAATTCCCTGACCAGTCAGGGTTTTTTGTGAAAATTAAAAAAAAAAATCCAGGTTATTTTACAAGTTCCACTAAGCACATTAACAAAATTATTTTTATTTAAATGTTTACGTTAAATGTGTTCCTATAAATACTTTTAATAAATTTTTTGCGATTTTGGCAGAACACAAAAATTTACGTATTGAAAAAAAGTGGATTGGGGTGGGATCCAGCGTCAATTATGGATTTTCTGCCAAAATTATGTCATATGTACCATAGGCAAAAATGTTGAGAAAAGTAATGATGTTATCGTTGTTGATGTTTTTCACAAAAATTATTCAGGGGCGGTCGTAGCTTTTTTGTGTTGCTAAAATCATGTCATAAATGTGACTAACTTTGGAAGGCTGTTAAATTAAACTAAAATTGTAATAACGAATGATGTTATTGCGCCGCAGGCAAAAATGTTTGCAATTTACGAAGGAAATTTCTTAGGTGTTGATATTTTTCATATTTTTTGCAAAATTTAGAAAAATAAAAGAAAAAACAGCATTATATGAGGAACAGACTGAGGGAAGCATAAAAGATAAGTCATACTGCAAAAATTCCCTAATTTCCAGACAAAGAGGATCAGTTTGGTCATTTGTGTGTCCTCCGATATTGACCAATTCTAAATTGTGATATTTATCTTAAAAAATTGTAAAATGTTTAAAAAACAATCACATTTATTTTAAAATATAAATCCTACAAACCTAAACTGGGGCTGCAATAATTTTGTACCGGCAAAAATATTCAATACCATGTTTAGTATGTGCTCAATAAAGCTCTCAAAAATTTCGAGACAAAATTTGCAGTTGGCACACTCTGTATGTGCGTCTATTTTAACCATTGTTTAATATATTGTTAAAACATGATTTTGACTGAACACTTAAAACAATCTGACAGATTACACTAAGAAAAACCTAAAACAGTAATACGAAGCTAAAAGTTAACAAGATGCAAGGTAAAAATATATTATATCAATTAAAATTAGGGAAAAAAGAGCAAGGAGCTAAAGCATTTTTACGTCGCAACATTCTCGATATCCGACGGCTGCTGCTCCGACTCCTCGTCGTTATAGATGTTTTCAGCCATTTGCCACACCTGCATGATGTTGTCCTCAGACACCGAGCAGATCACCCAGGGCTCGTTGGGGTTCCAACTGAAATCTGTAGATAGACAATAGATTAGATTAGATTGTGATTGTTTTTGAAACATTTCAGTTTTCATAACAATAAAATGAAAGCTAAAAATAGTCTTACATTAAAAAATAGCTATAAATGGTGGCATAATAGTAAGAATGATGAATAATTTTACTACTTCTTACAGTGTTTCATCATATAAACGAGTTAATTCACCTACAGATAGGTTTTCTAGAATAGTAAATATTGAGTGACATCTGGAGATATGTGAGTTAACTATAAGTTAGTTTACAAATTCACTTAATAGAAACACTACATAGACTGTAAAATGTCAGTATTTTTCAATGGTCATTTTTTTTATGATATTTAAGGTTTTATATATACTTTAATTGTAACTGTTAATGCAGTGGCATAGCCAGAAATCGACTCTGGGGGGAGTTTCATCATTTAATTAAAATCAACTACCTACCTATGGCAAATTTTTAAAAATTAGGTAGGTACGTGCCGACTGCTTGAGCTCTTGAACTGAAGGAGTATATAGGTATTCAGTTAGTGTATATGCAAAAAGCTAGTCTCATCAAGTCTTTTTGCTGCTGACTTTTTTTCAAAATTAACACTTAAATTAATTTGGAAAAAATTGCACTAAAATGCTATTTTTAACGCGTTTCAAATGCTGTTCACAAAATTTGTAACAATATTTAAAATTGGTATAGCGCCGCAGGCGAAAATTTTGACAAAAAAACAAAAAATTCTTTAAAAATTTTGATCTCTTAGGTTTTTTGTAAAAGTAGATTGAGTTAGATGCCAAGGGGTCCCAAGTAACAATTTTTAGTTGCCTTAGTTGCCATAACTAAGAAATACACTAAAATTAACGCTGCATAAACTACAAAAACTAGTTATTTGTGCAACAGCCGCTATGATGGACAAGAAAACAACGCCACACCGTTGTTATTAACTAGGGTAAATTTGGAAACCCTCTAACAACTTTTATTTTTATTGGAATATTGTGGGGTTTTCAACGGCCGCAATGAACGACGGAACAACGACGCCATAAGGTTGTTAATTAACTAGGGTTAATTTGTATACTCTACATAAACGACTTCGTGACGTTGCAAACAACGTTTTTAGGACGCGTCAATTTAACGTTTCCTGGCCGTTTACTCAACGTCACCATAGTTTGTCTACTAGAGGCATATTAGAGGCACAAAAAAATGGTGAGGGAGACATAAATTCAAAAAATCAGTTTCCAAGTGACCAGTAGTTAGACTATCTTGAAATATAAACTAAGGGCCGTTAAACCGGCCCTAAAAAAGGCCTGCGTCCATAAATAAAACACGGCAAGTTGTAGAAGGGGGTGAAAGTTTTATAAAGTAACTGCGCTCTGTAACAGTTTTACTCCAAAAATAGTGTAAAAAATAATAAAACATTAATTTTTTATATTTTTAGGGGAGTTTTTCATATTCATTAAGTGTTGCACAATTTGCAAAAGTATTACGAGGAAGGAAAGAGGGGTTAAAATTAGGATAAAATGATGTTAGATAATTGAGCGACCATGCAGGGGCCACGACCCTAAACGTTTGTGACGTCACACAATCAAAAATTGCGACGTAATTTTGTTAGCAGCCGTAATTGTTTGATTTGTTTTTCTGCCTACAAACTATGTAACGCCCCCTCCAAGTGACCCAGAGTCAGACTATGGTCAGACTCCCTGACCGACTGTAGGTACCAAGTAACGAAGAGTCAGACTACCTGGAAATTAATTTGTGTGGATTCTTCTTTTGATGCACTGGTGTGCACTAAATGTATCTATGTTCTTTTCTAGCTTGTATAAATATAAAGGATAGATATAATTAGTGCAAATGGTTGCAGAAAAAGGAAAAAGCTATTAGCACTTTCGGCCAATTTCAGACAACTATAGAGGGCACCTCTTTAGTCGCAAAATGGTTAGGTTTTCAGTAAATAAAGAAATGATTATTGCCGCCATACCGTTTTCTTTTCCTGATTTGCGCCGCTACACCATTTGTGTAAATCGTTAAAAGAATCTTGTTTTTTTGCTGGATTTTGACGATTTTTAGTTAATTTTGGAAATTTTTAAGTATTCTTTTAGATTGGCTACAGTTTAAAATAGGTTTAAAGCATTTTTAAAATTTTCAGTATTTAAAAAAAAATAATTTAGCAAAAATGTAAGAAGGATTGAAGGTCCCCTTATTTTTTAAAGCTAAAATGTCCATTTTTATCGGAAAACTAAGGTTCGTTGATAAATTTAGTTAGTGGGAACCTTTAAAAATTCATTTTAATGTAATAAATTAACTAAATGTTACCTAGCTACGTATTTTAGAATTATTGATAGATGGTGTTTGGAAATTAGTCCATTTGCGGTTGCAGAGACGTGGAAGTCTTGATTTCAAGTCATTTATATTAATAAAAATATTATCCAGAGGACACTTCAGTCGTAGTCGCTTCGGCGACGGTGTGGAAACTTTGCTAGCGACTCTAGTCGTAGGCAACATCAACACAACTCCAAAATTCTCCGCCAAATTTCACACAACGTTAAGTCGTCTTTGGCAACGTTAAAACGTCGACAAATTGTTACTTGGGGTGGGTTGAGGTGGTCTATAAAGATTTGTTGCCAAATCATAAATGCGCCGCAGGTGAAAATGTTAAGAAAAATTATACTAAGAATGCAATTTATTACACGTTTTGAATGCTGGTGATAAAAAACACACGTCACAAGGTAAAGGGTAAAAAAAAAGAAGCTAATTTATTGTAGAGTGGGTTGGACCTCCCGGGGCGGGGTTTTAACCTCCAACCCCCCCCCCCTGGCTACGTCACTGGTTAATGAGGTAATTAATAAGAAGTAATAGAGAAAATGAAACCAAATTAAAATAAAAATATTTTAAAAGGAACAGAATTTACGGATTTGTGTGCCTTCTTACCAGAAATTTTAGCAGTGTGTCCTCCATGGATAAACAGCAATTCTGGAGGACCATCCTCCGCATCTTCTGGGCTTTGTTCCTCTCCAATCTTGCTCAAGTCCCAAACATGAAGCCTAAAAATGGACATAGCCACAAATAAGCCATTTTCAGGTCCCGCAGCGACCTATCACGGAAATATTATGAAAATATGCATTTTACATCTTTTTTTTATAAATAAAATATGAAAAATTTGTCTTTTTTATATAAAAAAATATGCAACTTCCACCAAGCACGAATTATTTATTTTTTTAAATAATAATAGGGAAATTTTGGAATGCTTAGAATTTTGACACAATTGACAGCCGCTGTGGTAGTGTTTAACAATCACTACCACTACCATGCATCGATTTTACCAGAGTTTTTGTAACACATTAAAAACTGTCACTTGTAAAAAAATTTGGAGATGAGAAAAAACAAAAAATTGAGCTTAATTTTACAAAATAAGCGTTTTATATGTTGGAATGTTGTAATATTTTATTATTTTTAAAATTAATTGCGCCAAAATTCTCTAAAATTAACTAGAAAGATAACCACAACCACAAAGAAATGGATTCGTAGCTTACGGCAGTGGTTGCAGTTAATTACCACAACAGAATGACGTTTAGCTATTGCACAGACGCAATAATTACTACAACCACTATGAAGTGTCAAATAAGCGTTCCAAAATATCCCTAATAAAAAATATTTGTAATTTTCCCCAGATTACAGTTACAATAAACCTGTTTTTCTTGGATGGTGAAGAGGAAATTAATTTTACTTAAATGGCCAAAGTACTTCATAAATACAACATAAAATAATTTCTTTCCTTTATAAAAATCAAAAAAACAAATTGTTGTTTCTTCTTTGTTTTTTTTCTCTTCCTTATTTTTTTCTCTCCTTTCTAAAAACTGTTAGTAGCAGAATTGACTTTAACATTGATTTAAGTACTAAAATAGTATGTTAACTTTATTTAGTTTCTTTATTTTACACTGTAGGTAGTTAATTTAACAAAGTTATGATTAAAAAAGAAAAGATCAAAAGATCTTGGGAGGAAAGAACGAAATTTCAAAATTGGACGAGTGTCCCACAAGGAAAACACAAAAGTCCAAAGCGAAAAGGGAAACAATTAAACGATGTTTCGCCCGGGGTGACTAGCGTGGGCTCGTCAGTGGATTCACTAGTCACCCTCAATCCAGACATCATATAACACCATCGCACACTCTGACTTCCAACTCTGAAACACTCACAAATAGGCATCATTCCGCATGGTACATTATAAGTCGCCTGATACGGGTACGTCCTGGCGTGTTAATCTTTTCAATAGGAATATGCTCCTAAGACAATTAAAACAAGAAGTTAAAACTTCCAAATCAGTTACATCCACCGAAAATTTTTTTTGAAAATTTTGAAATTTCGTTCTTTCCTCCCAAGATCTTTTGATCTTTTCTTTTTTAGATTCTTTTCGGTTGATGTGGTTGCCAGTGTACGTACACGCAGGGACACCGCACACCTATCAGTGGAGCAACCAACACTCAGGCTTGCGATCACCATTCGCGGCTTGCGTTTAATACGCCTCTAACCACGGTGCAATGTGAAGTGTAGTCCATGAAACCGGAATTTGCTCAATAAATACGCAAATTTTGATAACGTAATTTTCTTGTTTTTTGTCACTGATAAATTAGAGCGTTTTATTTTCAACTGCTGAGATTTATCACTAACAACGTGTTACAATGAAAATAATAAGGAGAAACAAAATTAAAGCAAGTTCTCAGAATACAATAATACATTCTAAAAATCAAATAGATTCTCTTAGACGTCCTCCTTGTTCAGCTAGACAATATCCGAGCCTATTATAAAAACCCCTTCTAACGTTTCCAAGCATGTTAGGGGTGATAATTTGAAAAGCTTCTTCAATTTTAATCCGAAGTTCTTCCAAATTATTAGCCCTTTCGTGCCCGGAAACTTTACTTTTGATATAACTCCACAGATAGAAGTCATTAGGAGCAAGATCGGCTGATCGAGCTGGCCATAAAATAGTTCCCCGTGTACTTATAACCCGATTAAGAAATACATTAACAAGATATTCCCTAACAAGGCCAACATTGTGAGCGGGACAACCATCTTGTTGAAACCATGTTTCATCAAATCTCACACCTAACAACTGCCTAGCAGTTGGAATAATATGCTGATCCAAGTATCTAGGACGATTCAAATTGCCGTCAATAAAAAATGGCCCAATTACCTGTTCCCTACAATACCCCCCCAAACATTTAGTTTTTGGGGATACTGTGTCCTTACGTCAAAATACAAATGCAATTTTGCCCTCAACCAATATCGAACGTGTGTTGGGTTATGACGATTCAATAATGGAAAAGTGCTTTTATCTGTGAAAAGAATATATCTCAGAAAGGTTTCATCACAATTAGCCCTTTCCATCATTGTTTCGCAAAATTCCATACGACGATAGTTGTACTCCGGAAAAATTTGATGCGTTTTTGACGCTTTGTAAGAATGAGAACCATTCTTTTTGAGCACACGTAAGACAGTGGCTGAAGACGTATCAACTGCTTCGGCAATTTGGTGGCTAGTTAACTTTCGATTTTCCTCCACTGCAGCGTAAATCATCACATCTCGTACTTCCTGCTCGTCATTCAAAACAGTGGGTTTTTTATGGTTTCTTGGCGCTACACAATCAAACTTTTCAAAATTCTGCTCAAACCTATGAATCGTTGATAAACTAGGTTCTGGGCGATTTACAAAATTCTCCAAAAAAGTTCTTTTTTAGTTTTAAAAATGTATTATTTCATTTAAGAACTTACCAATCTGTTTCTCGAGCAAGGCAGAAATAAAACAAAATAATAAAAACAAAATAAATTTCAAAAAGATAACACTGCAGCGTGATTCGATCCCACGTCGGTCGTACGGCACGGAGAGTAAATTGGACTTGATTCCCCCTATGTTCGCAGTAGCCTGAAGCTCATTGTATACCTACTTTTAGTGGGCGGAGATAAGACTAAAAATTTGTGATTTGTCACGCTTTATAATCCTATCTGCACTCAACTAAAGAATAAAGTGTACTAAACGGAATGGGACCTGTATCTTTATTTAATGATTTCCATACTTTCATATGCATTCAAAAGTCTTTTGTTTGGTACACTTTTTAGAAGTTTTAGGTTATCTAATATGAATCTATGATTGTTTTCAAAAGCATGCTCGGCCACACTTGACTTTTCTGTTCTTCCGTATTTTAAGTTTGCTAAGTGTTCTTTGAATCGTGTTTGGATAGAGCGTCTCGTTTGGCCAACATATTTTTTGTCACACTCAATGCAACTAATTTTGTAAATTCCACTTTTTTCTAGAACTGTAGTTTTATCCTTGGGATTTCCTAGTAAACTTCTTATTGTGTTTCCAGATTGATATACTAATTTAAGACTGGTGTTATTAAATACTTTTTGTAATCCTTTCATATAATTAGGATTATAAGGAATTGATACAAATTTAGAGTCGGAGGTATCTTTTTGCCTGAAAAAAGTGGAATTCCGAAAGTTCTTTTGAAAATAATGTCTATTTATTAGCTTATTTATGAAGCCTTCGTCGTAACCGTTTTCGCCAGCTATATTCCTAATCCTATTCTTTTCTGCTTCGCTTCAAATCTTTCTTTTTTTAAGGGGAAATTTACTAATCTATATGTTAAAAAGTGCAAACTTGCAAGCTTATGTTGTAACCAATGAAAAGTCATTTGCAATATACCTGTTGGTGGCCGTTCCTTTTCTGTATAGGTCAAATTCTAATTTATTTTTATTTCTTATAACTAAAGTGTCTAGAAATGGCAGTGTACCATTGTTCTCTGTTTCATAAGTAAATTTAATTGTGGGAAATTTGTTATTTATTTTTTCCATAAAATTTTGAACACTAGTTACGTGTTAAGTGTTGAATACTGCAAACACATCGTCTACATACCTGAACCATACTCTGGGGAAATACTCAAATTCTTTACTTATATCTGATTCAAATTTGCTCATAAAGAGGTTTGCAATAAAAGGTGATAAACTATTACCCATTGTAGTTCGTAATTGTTGGTAGTAGTTATTTTTATATTGAAAGTAATTTTGATTCATGCAGAGTTTTATTAAAGATAGGTATTCTAAAGTCTGTTTGTCTTCTAGATTGCTTTTTCTTAGTAGTTCCTCCAGGTATTGTAAGGTATTGGGGATCGGCACACTAGCGAACAATGAACTAACATCAAACGAGATTAAAATTTTACCTTGGAGTGAAATATCTTTAACTTTGTTGATAAATTCAAGGGAATTTTGAAACTCGTTTGCTAGCCATTTCGAAATATTCTAAGTAGGTGATCCTACAGCAGAAACTATAGGTCTAACCGATATTCCAGGCTTGTGGATTTTCGGAAGGCAATACATTTGTATCAATTCCTTATAATCCTAATTAAACGAAAGATTACAAAAAGTATTTAATAACACCGGTCTTAAATTAGTATATCAATACGGAAACACAATAAAAAGTTTACTAGGAAATCCCAAGGATAAAACTACAGTTCTAGAAAAAAGTGGAATTTATGAAATTAGTTGCATGGATTGGGACCAAAAATATGTTGGCCAAATGAGACGCTCTATACAAACACGATTCAAAGAACACTTAGCACACTTAAAATATGGAAGAACAGAAAAGTCAAGTGTGTCAAGTTGAAAACAATCAGATTCACATTAGATAACCTAAAACTTCTAAAAAGTGTAAAACAAAAACAAAATTATGATTGTTTTCCACAAACCAAAACTACACTTTTTTGCACTCAAATGGATTCGTAGCTTACAGCAGTGGTAGTGGTTAATTACAACGGAATGACGTTTAGCTATTGCGCAGACACAGTAATTACCACAACCACTACGAAGTGTCAAATAAGCTTTCCAAAATATCCCTAATGCCTTTTATTTATGCTACTTATTGCTATATTACATAATTATAGGAAATAAAATAAGGGATAATTATGGAAACTCGGCAATCTCGGTCTACTTTTCTGGAATTTGCGCAGACATGTGTGATTTGCCTCAAGATTTTTATGTGGTTTTTATTTTATTTTAATAAACACGAAAAAGTCTGGATACACTCTGAAAATGTCTGAATGTACCCTGGAAAAACCCGGATATACTTGGAAGTCTGGATACATCTGGAAAATTCTGAATACACCCTGGAATAGTCCAGATTTACTGAAAAAGCCTGGATACACTCTAAAAAAGCCAGTATACACCTCAGAAATCTGGATAAACTAGAAGTCTTGATACACCAAAAAAAATCTAGATAAACCTTGGAAGTCTGGGTTAACCATAGAATAGTCCGGATTCTCCCTGGAAAAGTTGGATACACACTGGAAAAGTTGGATACACACTGGAAAAGTTGGATACACACTGGAAAAGTTGGATACACACTGGAAAAGTTGGGTACACACTGGAAAAGTCTGGATACAACCTGGAACTTTGGATACACCATTTTGGCTGCACAATTGCGCGAAATCCTTGCGAAATCCCGCAAAAGTCTTTGAGAAATCGCGCGAAATTTTAGGAAAAATATGTTAAACGCAAAATCACGTCACAAATTTCACACTAGTGAATACCCCCTCGGTCTGGATACAACCAGGAAAGCTCCAGATACTCCCTGGAAAGCTCTGGATACACCCTGAAAAAGCTTGGAAAATCTGAATACAGTCTGCATACATCCTAGAAAAGTATGGATACAATCTAGAAGTTTGGATACATCCCAGAAGCCAGATTTCTTAGGGTAGACAATTACAACAAATTTTTTGATTCAATTTTACACATATGCCAAACTTTTGGGTTTTGAAAACCTGTAGTTAATAAATACATAATTCATTTAAGGACCTATGTGTGTACAGGTAGTGTTTTTTTTTTTAATTTTCTTGATCAAGGGAAGTGTTACTTTAACATACCTATATATATTAATTATTATAAGGGTTTATTGCACCAAATGAACAATAAAAAACTAAAAAACAAGTGTCACTAAAAAAGTATTAGATATCTTTAACAAAAAACATCTGCAAAGCTAAAGTAAAACAGTCAAGGGGTAGAAATATAAAAAAAATAGACAAGGCCATAGGCCAGAACCCCAAAACTCAACTGACTAAAAAAATTTGAAGAACAAAAAGGAGTAGGCAAAAATATGAACATTTTATGAAGTAAAAAATATAAAACTATGCGTCAAATACTGCATTTTGTAAGCAGATAAATGATTTAATACTTAAGGCATGAAAGCTGTCTTTTCTTCTTAATAGTGACACAAAAACTTTTGAACCTTCTTGTTCAATAGTATGTAGTCAACATTTTTCAATGATTCATTTTTTTAAATCTTTTTTAGAAATATGTGTCTACCTTTTTTCAGAACAAGTTTACCCCCAAAATTTACCTATGAACCATCATTAACAAACAATAATCAATGGTATTTACCTTCTATCAGTGCCAGAAGAAGCCAGGATAGTTTCATTATGGGGAGACCATTGTACTTGGAAAATTTCATCTTTGTGCGACTCGAAACTGTGTAATTTTAACTTCAAATTACGCAAGTCCCAAAGAGCCACAGTTTTGTCAGCAGATCCTGAAAAAAAAATTAATAAAATTTGTTTGTTTGCATCCAGTATTGGTTACAAATTTTATTTCAAAATGCCCAGAAAAAAATAAAAAAAATCAGTTTAGGAGAACAAACAACCTCAGAAAAAGTGGAATAAACAACTTCTTCTCTTGTTAGCTACAATTTCTTAACACAAAAGGAAAACCAGTATCCCCAAAATAAAATGGAGTCACAATATGTCAAAATTTGTTATAGTGGGGAGCAGCAATCCATTTTTTATTTTACAAATATTTTACAAATGATGTTTTAAATACTCATCATAGTATTAAGAAAATTAATTTCTGTTCTATTTGTGCTTGCTTTGTGTTAATCAATTTAGCTATAAAGCATTATTTTCTTACTATTTTGGAAAATCAAATTTTTAACTTTTTTCTACTTTTATTTTTGTTATAAACCTTGCTTTTGACTAGTATTCAGTTAACTGTGCAATGGAGAATTATATATTATAACATTCTTTGACTAAACAAATATTGAATTGAGATGATTTTTTTTTTTAATTAATTTCATACCTGTAGCAAGAATAAACTCTGAATAAGGATTGAAACTGAGACAATTGACTTCTGCAGTGTGAGCATCGACAGTGTGTGAAGGCTTGCTGGTGTTATTACATCTGGTATCCCAAATCATTAACTTTTGATCATCTGCCACAGAGCCAAACAGGCTCTCATGCAGAAGGTGCCAGGCTACGTCTTCTACCACTGCAGTGTGTCCTAAAAATAAACAAAAATGTAACTTGGTTGTTGGACACGGATTTATTTACATTTCCTCATGCAATAAATTAACATCTACTTAAGCAAATCTTGTTCAGATCTGAGAATATTTTAAATAAAAACTCATATTTCTTTTCAAATTTAATTTTTTATTTTGTTTAAGTTAATAACTATTTGAAACTAATTTTTCCATAGAAATTGCTTTAGTAATCACTACAAGAATGCACCACCATATCTGAAAAAGGAGGTTTTTAATGTTAATATACATGAGTATAATACATGTGCAAGAATTTGATTTCATTTGACAAGATTTCTAAGGATCTCTACACAAAATATACTATTCTTTAGAGTTTACACTTGTCTAATCAATTACCAAACAGTATAAAAGAAAATCAAACAATTATCAGCTTCAAGAAAAACTTAAAAGTACCTTAGAACTAGCATAATCTGTGTTCTTCCCATGATTTGTTCTTTGTTTCTTATTTTTATTTGTTTTTACTTATTTTTTACTTATATATATATTGGACATTGTCTGTTTTGCCATTATTATTTAAATGAATCTAATTTGCTGTTTTTATATTGCCGCCAACTGTCACATTTGTTTAAACTTGTTGCTGGTATCATTGTCTAAATAGTTACTAGGAAATAGACGTCTTATTTTATGGTTGTTTGTTTGATCACATAAATGTAAATACTTTTACTATGATTGTAAAGTATTCTTTTGAATGTAATTATAATTATTGCTATTTTGTACTTTTGTTTTCTATTATTTTTTACTTTGATTTCATTCTTATTTTTTACTTAAAATTTTGACTATTTAAAGCATTATTTAAGATTTGATAACATACATTAGTCCTCAACTAAATAAACGATTACTACTACTACTACCACCATAACAGAAACAAACAGACAAATTTAATACTTTCCCAGTCCATAATTACTTGAAGTGTTGGGAAGGTAAAAAAAAGCACTGTTTCAGCCACTAGTTATACAAACTAATAGGTATATCATAATTATTACCATCATAGCTACCTGTAAAAATTGTCTTGGCATCGATAATCCTGTTTTCTTTTGGTGTGGCATTGATATCCCAAAGACAGATAGTGTGGTCATCACTTGCAGAGAGCAAATAGCCATTTAAGTTGGGGTTCCAAGAAAGGCCGTAGCCCTCTTTTTGGTGCCCTCTGAGCCTCAAATCTGGATGACATTCTCCATTGGGGTCAGGTTTACTTGGATGTTTAGTGTAGTCAAAGACTAAAAAAAAGTTGGTCTTGAAAATAGCTGAATAACCTAACCAAAGCTTGGAAAAACTTCAGCATGAAAAAAAAATATGTTTTGATTTTGATTTTTTTTACATTTTGTCTTACTAAAATCAAAAAACTGCTTAACTTACCCAACACATCACTTGAAGGAGTCTTGGTGGCAATAACGCAAGGATTTTGAGGCATGTATCTGGCCCTATTGACTTCTCCTTCGTGGTTAATCTTGATTTCAATTTCAATTTTGCCTGAAACTGAACCAAAACCACCAAATTCCCCTTTCTCATTGTCATAGTGGGAGGCATCAAACTGGGCGTCTTCATTTGGTAGCTGTACACTGGCAATGAGAAGGTGGTTTTGTTCATCTGAGGTGTGGGTGCCAAGGATTAGTCGGTGAATGGAATGGTCTTTTCCTTCAGGCCTTGTGACATCTGGCAACCATTGAGCAGTAAGAGATGGCCACTCCAATGCATGGGTCATAACCAAATCATAAAGGAAAGGAGTATTTTTCTTCCATATCTTGTACTCTTCATTGATCACACGCTCTTCTACCGCATCATCAAAGGTCTCTGTAGAATTAACTTATTATTATACAGATACTTAACTAGACCTTGTTGTTTTAAATTCAAGGCACAAACTATAAAGTCCCTACAACTGGGTAAACATAATCACCAGTATGATTTTTTTCTTCTCTTAGCATTATTCTGCTGTACAACCAGTAAAACCTTTTTTCTATTTTATTACAGAATCAATAAAAAATGTACATTAATAAGAATTTTCACATACCTCCTTCGCCTTTGTCGCCCATTTCCTTTATAAACTAGAACAGATTTTATATTTCTCACTTTTTACAACAAAACTTTTATTTTTTTTAACAAAAAATCGAGGAAACTGACGCGGTCCCGCCAATAAAATAACAATGTGACAGATGACACTGACAGCAAATGGACAGTAGTTCAAATGTAATTAGCAAAACACAACGGACCAGTTAAACGTGTAAAACCGGCCGGAAAACAAAAATCGATTTTAAAGGCCGGTTTAGAAATTAACCTACCCGTTTACCATTCATAGGTTACACTGGTCCCAAAAACTATACTAAATTTTGCTTTTCAAAAAATAGTTTGAAAAAAAGAAAATAAATTCAGTTTTCAGCTCTTGGTCCTGTCTCAATGCTCCCTTCTAATGTTTTAATTTTTTTTGGATTTAGAAAAACTCAAAATTGAAAGCAATTTTGATGTATATTGAAACACTTCCAAAATACAATGATTTAACCTTCATTCCTTACCAAAACATTTGGGTTTCTAATGTATTATTTCATTTTAAATAAAATTAACATTAAATATAAAAGTTTTTGTCGCCTACTAAAACTAAATTCCTATCCATTAACTTAAATCATCTCAGACAAAAAATACTTCACTAAACATCTAAAATGTTGCATCTTCTTTATGCAAAGAACATTCATACATTTGGAATCAACACAAATAGAAAATAATCATAGTAAACACATTTTTAGTCCCATTTCTAATAAGGAGCATATCTTCTGGATGGGGACATTCCTCTGACAGCTGGTCTGTAACAAAAGAACACAAAAATTAAGAAAATAAACAAAATAAATCCCAGTGGAAAAAACTTTACAAATACTGTGTGGAAAAAAAACTTTTAAAAGTTACCTTCTGTCTTCAAAAGTATCCCTACTGAAATCTTGATAACCCATCCGGTCACGACCCATGCCTCCCATTGAGCTAGGTGGGGGGGACCTTCTGCTGAACATGCTGTATTCACTTGCAGCTGCTGATCGAGAGAAGCTGCCTTCACTCATTCTGCCACCAAGACTTGAGGACCCTGGACCTCTGCAAATAAAGAAAATATCATAAATCCTTAGTAATTTTCTTCCACACAGTTAACCCTTCAAAGAGTCTGGAGCTGTGTATAAATATGTGTACACTGGAGATGTCAATACCTGAGTCCTCCTCCGATAGATGGCATTGGTGGTAGGGGTTCCCTTCTTGGTGGTAGGGGTGGTGGCAAAAAGTCTCTGGCCCCTCGCATACCCATTTCTCTGCTGCTACCCATTGAAGAGTATCTCCTCTCATATAGGTCTCTTTCATCAGGGAACCGTCTATCATAGTAGCCATCGTAACTGTCCTAAAGTTTGGAGAGAAACTTGAGGTTAGAAAGATGAAAGTTTCTGAAAAAATTTTGCAACATTGTTCTTGTTTTTGTGGGTTTATGTCTCAAGACTCTTGTACACATCCAACTTAACTTTGTTGTTTAAAAATTAAATAGTTTTTTACATACTATAAACCAGACTAGTGACAAAGGCAAAAAATATGTTGCAAAATTTTTATAGCAAAATATAATAAAGCAAGAAAAGGGCTTACCTAAACTTGTGAAAAATGTGATAAAACTCTCTGTAAATTCCGATTTTAAAAACAGTTAGGTACTTTTAAATTTAGGATTTAGTTAGTCATTTAAAAGTATAATATGGATTTTGAAAATAAAAGGAGAATCGCAAATTACCCCAAATCTGCCCATCATGCGGTCGCGTAGGAACGGTGGAGGAGGTGGCGGTGGGTAAGGGTCCCGACCAAACATGGCGCGCTCGCGGAACCTGTCAGGCCCCATACTCTTGGGGCACTCCTTGGACCAGTGACCACCGCGACCACACCGGTAGCATTGTTCCGGATCACCCATGCCGGGACGTTGTCTCACACGACTTGTAGAAATTTGGACCTTCATTGGTTGACCGTCAACCATCATACCGTTCAATTCTTTGATAGCTTCATTTAAGTCTCCACCTGATTCGAGATGGACAAACCCGTAGTTACGAACGATGTCGGCCTCGACTACAGTGCCATATTTTTTGAATAGCTCGCGTATCTGCGGCGCTTTAGTGTTATCAGTCAAGTTGCCGACAAAAATCTTAGTTGTGGGAGTTTGGGGTGCCTTGCGACTTTTGGCGGCCTCGCATTTCATCGATTGCCCGTTGAGCATATAACCGTTCAAGTTAGAGATTGCTTCCCGACCTTCTTGTTCGTTTTCCATGTGAACAAAGCCATAGTTCTTCACGACGTCGCATTCTACAACCTTGCCGTATTTCTCAAACAAGGGTCGAAGCTCGGACACGTTGGTTTTCTCCCCGAGGTTTCCGATAAAGATTTTGAACGTTCCCGCGGTGCTAAAACCCGGCATCTTGTCTCTCGCCTGAAAAATCTCATTATTTAAACACGTAGTAAATCTTACGACCACGTATGAAAGCTAAAATTAAGTGTCTGCCCCCCACGCCACGCCTTCCGACGGAAAATCAATAGGTCAACATCAACGAAAAATTGTGAAAATGTTTTTTTGTTAATGGAGGTCAGACACCCGATAATATTAAAACACGAAACGTAGAAATAAAAAATTGTCTAGAAATGCGATGTTTTAATATCGGCTTTGTATACCTATAAGCAGACGCCATATTTATCGTCAAGATTCTGAACCCAAATCAATCAAAGAATCTACAATAAAATTACTCACCCGACTTCCACAGAAATATTTCAAACAATATTTTACTGAAATTTGCCCGAAAGTTCGCTTCACAATCGCGAAAAACTAACAACGCTCAACTCCGCCAACAGCGATGTTTTGGACTGCAATGGCGACGTCACAACTTCCGGCATCTTCATCGATATATGAGAAAAGACACCACTCCTAGGCAGGTTATTTTACTGTTGAAAAATCGGAGTGGCATATTATTCTCTTTTATCTAAATAGTAAAAAAAAGGACAGAACACAACCGATGACCACGGTGACTGGATATTTTAAAATGATTATTGCCTGGTAGGTGCTGCCCGTAGTGATCAGAGTGCGGAGCTAATTTCCTGTAGCTGTTTTCTGGCGGTAATTTTAAAAACTTTCTCTAAAACCAACGTTCCTTCTCAAAAGTGAAAAGTAGATGGATATAGTTATTTACGTAACTAGTGCAGAAAGTGGTACTTTTCCGCACGCGACGGCAGTTGCAGGAACGACGCGCAGGGGAGTTCGGGCAAGCCGTCAAGGGTGGAAAAGACTTTTTCCTCAAGAGTTAGACAATGTTTTTCTTACATAGTTTTTGTCCATCTTATTTATCAACAGAAACGTTTTTAATACGCAAAGATTTTATAATAGTGCTACAAAATGACGCATAAGATAGATTAGTTAATCATTTACTAGTCATAAATATCTTCATTTTTAAAAATACAAAAATCGTGCGGAAAAGTAAAAATCGTGCGGAAAAGGAAAGAAATCGTGCGGAACAGTACAACTTTCTAAACGAAATAGTGCGGAAAAGTAACTTTTCCGCATGCTCGTAGGAAAAAGTAATGACAGTTTTTAGAAAAGATGTTTCGGACAACTACTATTTTAGCACATGTTCCTGAATATAAAAGTAGATATTAAAAAGTGGATAACAATAAACAGTATATAAACAAAAATCAACCACAAACATTGATAAGGATTTATTTTTTCCAATAGGGGCAAATGCAAAGCTAATGGTGTTTTATCATCGATCATCATCCCCCAAAAAAGCGAAAGCGCCATTCTGTTGTATATAATTTGGAAGTCAATCTTTACCATATTGGCGAAAGCACGGTTCGTTTGTCTTGATTTTGAACTGTGCTTTCCTTCACAGGAAGTATTGTAAAGGAGCCGATTGTGGAATAGGCAACTTTTTAATCTTTTTTTAAAATTTTTCTCACACTGCTACAACAGACATAAGGTATTTATTATACAGGGTGGCCCATCTAAAACGTACCGCCCAGGATTTGTGGAAAAACTATAGGAAGTTTGAAAAACCCGAGACCGAGGGACACGTCAATTTCGCAAGGGGACATATATACTTTTTTGAATCAGATCACCCAAACAGACTCATTTGTTCCAGGGACGTATATTTTACACCCATTTCGCCGTCCCGGGACCCATGCACTAGGTAGGGTACGCACAATGTATGTATAATACGTCCAAAAATCAGCGGTAAAATGTACATATAGCATATACTGGGTGGGCCATAAAAAACCGGGCAAAAAGTTTTCCGTTATAACTCTTAAACCATACCACCGATTTTAATGCAACAAACTGTTCTTTGCAGGGAATTCAGTAAGACTTTGATTAGAGATATTTTTTTTTCGCCATCTTAAAATCTAAAATGGCGGACAGAAACAAACTTTACCTTTCAAAGAGCTTTGTTTATTCTTATGTTACGGAAATTTTTTGGATTTTTTTTATCAAGTCGTAAAAAAGCTTTGTTTCTGCAACGCAGAACGAGGTGCGAATCATTAAAATCGGTTAAGTGGTTCCCAAAAAAATATAAAATGTTCAATCAGTGTTTTACGGATTATGCGATTGCCGTCTCAATTCTGTCTGCATACATTTTCTTATAAATTCATTATTACTACACCGATTTTGATGAAATAAAAAGCATCATGGCGAAAATCGATTGTTCTTTAACTACTGCTATTGAAATTTGTCGCTGTCTTGAAATCCAACCCAGTAAACACCGTTATGTAAATATTACGTACTCAGAGGTCACAATAAGGTAAAATTTAAGTCACATTAAGGTGCGAAAACTCTGCATAATGCCATGCGCAAAGCCCACCTAATTTTTACATAAATGTGATGTAAATAAAATGACATACCTTTTACATAAATATTACAGCCATGTTACGTAAGAGATAAGTAAAAACTACGTATATTTTACATAATAGGTTTACCTTGTTATGTCACATAGAGGTCATTAATAAGGTAAAATTTAAGTCACATTAATCTGCATGACATGCGCAAAGCGTCAACTTAAGTCGGACATGAGCATGCAGCTTGAGGCGGGCCAAGGGAAGGTCCGTTCAGGTCCGTCGGTGGTTGCTTGAAACGGTCCGACATTGGCAAACATGTGGCAAACTACAAAGTTAACCAGACGGGCTGGTTTAAGTGGCGGAAGAGGTGATTCTTACAGAGATCTTGTCAATACCTCAAAGTCCGCATCCTAATTTTGAAATATCTTTGCTCTTTATATATATAATATGATCATCCACTGTATAGGGAACATACAGACCACATACAGACATTAGCACCATCTCTACCTACTAGGAAGAAACTATTAAGCACTGGTAATTTAGATGATATAAATATTACATAAAATGTTGTATATAATAGTTATGTAACATTTGAAATGTAAACTTACGGTTCAATCGACTATATAATAATTATGTAAAATTTAGGACTTTAATTTGACGTAAATAATTTTACATACATATTTAATACATAAAAAATGTAATGTAACAGTTATGTAAAATTTTAAATGTAAAATTAAGGTTCACATTGTTTCATAATATTTACGTAAATTTAAAAGTGACGTAAATCATGTTATAGAGCGTTTACGTAATTTAGTATATAATAGTTATGTAAAATTTTAAATGTAAACGTAATGTCTAAATTGTTACATAAGAGTTATGTACATTTTATTACTTTCATTTAAAGTAAATAATGTTATGTAACGTTTACGTAAATTAAATTACTTAAATATTACATATAATTTTTTATATAATAGATATGTAATATTCTTTATATAAAATTAAGGTCTCACTATTTACGTATTATTTACGTATATTTTAAGAATTTATTTATAAAGTCATATTATTTACGTAAAATTAACATTGCAAAGTTTTGACGTAATGTTTTCTTTATAAAAATATTTTTATGTGAGATTTACGTAAATATGATGTAACATATTTTACATAAATATGTGAACCTTAGATTTATATAAATATTAGGTTAAAGTCACAAGTGTGTTTACTGGGAAGATGACGGACAAAATCAAACTTGTCCCTTCAAAGAGGCTCGTTTATTTATATGTTCTCTAAACATATTTTTTTTAATTTGCTTTCGCCACGCACAACGAGGTATATACAAAAATTTTGTTGCCATCACTGTTTTTCAGATTATACGATTCCTTCTCAAATTGATAATCAACGATTTCAATAAAATAAAAAGCCTCATGGCGAAGATCAAAAACTCTTAAAAGATCACGCCATTTTGAAACCCAAGATGGCGGACACAATTAAATTTATCTCTCTTAAGAAGCCAAACTAGATTTAACAGCAACATATGAAAAAATGATATTTATAAAGGGGAGAATTTGATTTAGAACACCATCTTGGATTTTATGGCGCCAAATTTCAATAGTAATCCTAAAGAGCAATTGATTTCCGCCATGATGTTTTTCGTTTTATTAAAATCGGTTTAGTAATAATGAATTTATGAAGACAGAATTAGCAAGGCAATCGTACCATTCGTACCCATAGTCTGTAAAACAATAACCACTAAACCGTTTTTAATGATTTGTATCTAGTTCTACGCGGCGGAGACAGAGCTCTTTACGAATTTAAAAAAAGTCGAAAAGGTTCTCGAAACTTAAGAATAATCGAGCGTCTTTGAAGGGTCAAATTTGAATTTGTCCGCAATCTTGGGTTTACAAATCACGACAAATTTCAATAGTGGTCTTTAAAGTTCAATCGATCTTTGTCATAATGCTTTTTATTAAATTAATGCAGACGGAATTGAGAATAAGGCAATCGTATAATCTGTAAAACAGTAATGGAAACAAAAATTAATTGAAATTGAAATATGAATAAACTCTTTGAAGGGTCAAGTTTGATTCTGTCCGCCATGTTGGATTTCAAGATGGCGGCCAATTTCAATAGCAGTGGTTAAACAACAATCGATTTTCGCCATGATGTCTTTTATTTCATTGAAATCGGTTTTCTAATAATGAATTTATGAGAAAATGTATCCAGACATAATTGAGACGGCAATCACATAATCCGTAAAACACTGATTGAAATTTTTTTATTTTTTTTGGGAACCACCGATTTTATTGACTCGCACCTCGTTCTGCGTGGCAGAAACAGAGCTTTTTTACGAATTCATAAAAAAATCCAAAACTCTTCCGTAACATAATAATAAACGTGGCGGACAAATACATATTTTTAGTCAAAGTTTTTGCTCAATTCCCTGCAAAGAGAACTTTGTTGCATTAAAATCGGTGGTATGGTTCGAAAGTTATAACGGAAAACATTTTGTCCGGTTTTTTATGGCCCACCCGGTATATAGACGTTATTTTTAAGGTCTTTTTTTTGTACGCAGGTAAGGTACTCACTACGTTATTAAGTTGTCATAACTTGAATATTTAATACATAAATTCATTTAGGTGCTGAGTTTTATCACCTGCTGCAGAATTAAGGAATAGGGAAAATCGGTCAAGTGATACCTATATATAAGGGTGGTTGCGGTTCTAACTGAGCAGTGGCGAAGCCAAGGTGGTGGTGGTGGGGGGGGGTTGGTGTATAAACCCCTTCCCAGAGGATCGAAAAATCGATAGGTATCTACCTAATTTTTAAAAATTTGCAATAGGTAGGTAGTTGATTTTTATTAAATGACGACCCCCCCCCCCACACCAGAACCGATTTCTGACTACGCGAATGAACTTTAGGACCAACTTTTTTGTATCAACGACCAAAATAAATCATACATTGCTTGGTTATTTTTACGGAGAGTATAATCGTGTTTTTGATAAAGGTGTAAAAAAAGTTTTTTTTACGGTTTTCCTATTCTTGTGTTGTGTCTTAAATTTTAAAATTAATTAAATATAAGCCATCCAACCCTAAATTTACAAAAAGTAAGAATTAAATTGTTTTTGTGATTGTTCTTGATAGGATTATATTATATTTAAACCAGTGGTGCACCGAGGGGGGGGCAGGGGTTGGGGTTAACTCCCCCAACCCACCGAGAAGCCTGGTTATGGTCACATTTTTACTTCAAATTAAGTTTTTTTTATTATTTATCCTTAACCCCCTCCCCCCCTCTGAAGTTAATTCCTGGGTGCGCCACTGCTTGAACTTGAACCGAAATTTGTCCCAAAGGCGGCGTTTACTTATCTCAAAATCTCTACCCGCGTTTAATATTTCATAAGATTTATGAAGACAGTAGCAGGTATATAGTGTAGCTTAGAAAGCTAGCCGATGTCCAGCATTCCAAACTAGTTTGTATTAATTATTGTTTTCCTAATCGCCTGATACCTCGGCATTTGATTAATTCTCGAGAAGGGACAGCTACACAGCTATTTGAGCATTTTGGTCATCTTTCGAGGGGAACTTATAGTTTAGTTTATCCAAGCATATACGTCTATATATATATTGCTGTAGCCGTATTTGTTATAGATAACCACCCTTTTGATGTCAAAATTTAAAGAGCATTTTAAAATGATTTTTTTTATACCTTCATCAAAAACATGATTTTAGTAACTGGTGCAGATAACTAAAGCATGGCTTTTTTGATTACCGATGCAAAAAAAAAACTTTTTTTTTGATCACGGGTGCAAAAAAAGATTTCTGTCCGTTTTTTACCCAAAATTAAAGAAAAAAAGCGGAAAATAGTAATATTGAAAAAATCTTATCATTCTTTCCTAAAAATTAAGCCATTAAGTATTTACGAAAAAATCATTTAAAAACATCGTCAAAATATCAAAATGTCAAATATTAAAATGTCGCAATAATGAACATCACCGAGTAAATAGGCACATCGCTATGGAAACGATTGTTATTTCATTTACCAGCCGCCTTGATTTATAGTGTAAAGATGGTGTGTTGGGAGAAGTGCTCTTCGTTCGAGATTTTTAAAAGTATTTTCCTGTTTTTCTTGGATTTTTTGATAAAGGTATTAAAAAAATAGTGTTTACAACTCCCGTTTTTAAATACCTCGCTGCGCTCGTTATTTAAACCAACGCTTGTAAAAAAAACACTATTTTAGCCACTAGTTGTTAAAACTACTATTTTCACAAAGGGCGCCAAGTATCTACATATCACGGTCTGGCTTGTTTTTTCTAAAAATTAAATTAATAAATATGTCCTCCTTGTAAAAACCGCAACAAAATCCCATAAAGTAAATTTTTGTATCGCAGAATTTTGACGAGGAAAACGAACTGACTGCAGAAAATGATAAAACCCCATAAAACATTACAAAAACTCAAAAAAATTCATAAAAATGGCCGGGAAATGAGAATTTCAAAAAGTAATATGATTTGCATTTTTGTTAAGTATATATTCGCGGAATTTTTAAAAGGGAAACAGCCTTATTTAAACATTATAAATACTTAAAAACTTTGTGCGGTATTTTCTGCTAAGTTTTGATGAGATTTGATTATTTTTTTTAATGTTTTTAACTTAACACATGTGAAGCAAACTTATAAAACCGAGAAAATATCTTAAAGGCAGAAACTTATAAAACAAAGATTTTTAAAATTGGGAGGGTGGTTGCATGCACTACAAATTCACGTCTTCAACAAATATTTTTAAAACTTTAATACTTATTTAGACTGTGCGGTAAATTAGGCAAAACACTGAGAATTTCTCTATTCAAGTTAGATGGAGCATATTGCCGCTAATACATCGGCACAACTATTTTCTATATTCTATATTCGCGCCTTTAAACATTATAAATACTCAAAGACTTAAGTAAAACTCTGTGCGGTATTTCGGCCTGTATACAAGTTTCGATGAAGTGTTATCATTTTTTATTTTTTTATACATGGATAACAAACTTATAAAACAACGATAAAATCTCATAAAGTGCAGAAACTTATAAAACAAATATTTTAAAAACTTTAAAAGCTATTTAAGCTAGAAGATAGTAAATTAGACAGAAAAGTGAGAATTTCTCCATTCGAGTTAGATGGAGCATATTGCCGCTAATACATCGGCTGAGTTCCTTTCGGCCATTTACAAGATCGCCACAAGCTGAAAACCACCCAATTCAACTATAAAGCAACTTATCGATGAGGCATAATGTAACGAAATACCTCACTGCTTTTCGAAGCATTTACAGGGTGAAAGCAGCAGTAAAACGTTATCCCATCCAAAACGAGCGAGGGGAGAGCGAAGAAAAATATTATGGCTTAAATTTATAGTCGATCCTCAAGGCCTCCTTAAGGCTGAGTGGTCTTTGAGAATCGCTGAAGGAAGCCTTAAGTCTAAGTAGAGGTCAAGGTAGCTCAGGAGCTACCTTAAGGAGGCCTTGGGTAGTATTTTTCAGGTTAGGTTTAGATTTTATGTGTTGTTGTTGGTGCAATTTTTGAAGAGTAGTTTTTTTTGGGTTCTTTTTTGCTCAATAATGGACAAATTTCAAGATTTCTTGGACTACTACCTGGATATGGTAGAAGTAGAAGAACCCCTTTCACCATATCAGCGAGTTGAAAAAGTTACCTCGGAGATTTTGACAGCCCTTTTGAGAGGTTTTCTGAAAAGCCGTTTAAGAAACGATATTGCAGTTGTTCTAAAAATATATTTCAAGATAATATACACCCAATTGTATATGATGAATTAAAAAAAGATAATAGAAGAGGGCTGTCGATAGAACCGATAATTCAATTCAATCATGCAGAAAAATTGCTGTTGTAATATTTGCTTATTTCTTCCCATGCCCTTTATTTTCTGTGTGTGGCATGCATCTGTTTTTTTTTGGATTGGATTCCAATATGGAAAACGACGTCGATTTGCGACATTGGACCAGCAGTATTTTTTGTCCGCTTTGCGATGTAGGCCCAATGTATGTTCGGCGACGCAGCGTTAGACTGGAGCCCGCTGTCGCACCAATGGTAAATTTTACTTTTTGGTGACATCGGCATACCGTCGCCGTACGATTAAGGTCCAATATGGTTTAACCACATGGTACCGACCATCCGCCTATAACTGCTTAATTTGGTCGGTCTAACGTAGGCAAGGTGGTCTCGGCCCGACATTGGTAAACTATTCAAGTCCAACATTGGTTTCCTAAAGCGGTCCAACGTCGGCGATTGACGGAGGTCCGTCGGTGGTAGCTTAAAGCGGCCCGACATTGGCAAACTACAAAGTTTTGATAATGCGGGTGCTTAACCAGTCGGGCTGGTTTAAATGGCAGAAGAGGTGATTCTTGTAGAGAAGAAATGAAATATCTTCCACTGTACAGGGAACATAGTGACATTAGCGCCATCTCTACATACTAGGAAGAAACTATTAAGCAGTTTTAAGGTGACGTAATCGCACCATCGTCGGTTGCCGATTCTCGATCAATCAAACAAAGTTCCAATCGGACCATCGTCGGACCTAAAGCAGATAAAGTGGTCGTCGGCATAAAGTCGACTATATATTAAATCGGAGCATCGTAAGTTGCCGATTCTTGACCGATTAAACAAAGTTCCAATCGGACCATCATCGGCCCTAAAGCAGATAAGGTTTGCATTGGCATAATGTCGACTATAGTAAATCGGGCTATCGTCAGTTGCTAATTCTCGTCCGATTAAACAAAGTTCCAATCGGACCGTCGTCGGCCCTAAAGCAGATAAGGTTTGCGTTGGCATAACGTCGACTATAGTAAATCGGGTCATCGTCAGTTGCCGATTCTCGTCCGATTAAACAAAGTTCTAATCGGACTGTCGTCGGCCCTAAAGCAAATAAAGTGAGCTTCGGCATAAAGTCGACTATAGTAAATCGGGCCATCATCAGTTGCCGATTTTCGACCGATTAAACAAAGTTCCAATCGGACCATCGTCGGTCCTAAAGTGGTGTCGGCATAAAGTCGACTGTAGTAATGTGGACCGTCAGTTGCCGATTATTGACCGAAAACTGAAAATCGCAATCTGACCGACATCGGGCCAGCCGACGTTGTCGACATTGTCAATGACCACGATTTGTGTTTGCTGGGTAGTGAAAAGCTGCGCCAACACGACATGCGGGCAGATAAAAAAACTTCCAATTTTGATGGATCATGTTTTTTCTTATTCATTACCAACAATAACATTTCTCTCATATCTAGCCGAATAATTTGTATATTATAGGTAAGTATTTTTCATTATTTTAGACTAATTGGTATATTAGTATTTTAATACCCATCCTTTGCTAGGAATTCCATCCTCGGGGTTCGACATTCAAACTTATTATGTTGGACTGGTTTTGGCAAAACTGTCCACTGGATATTCATTGGGACAAATATATCCAGTGTACTAAGAAAATTAGACCAACGCATATACATTGTAATTATTAGACACTTAAAGTTAATTTTCGGATTTATCGGCATTCGTGTCCTTATCTCTATCGAGTCGACCTACCAAGCAGGTGTACTTTTAAACTTATGGCAAATGCGTGATAGCTCCAGCTGATCAAATGTGTCAAAACATCGTTTCGTATGCAGGGACGGTCGTAACGTTACGACTCCCTTATCGCACCTAACGAGGTTTTCGTGCATTTAATCAGCTGGAGCTGTCACGCATTCGCCATGATTTTAAAAGTGCACCTGCTTGATTGGTCGACTCGATAGAGATAAAGATACGAATGCTGATAAAACTGAAAATTGACAGCCACAAAGCCAATCGACCACCGACGCTGTAAGAACCATCGTTAATGGGTCACAGAAGACATTGACACCCATAGAAGAAAACTTACTTGCCAAAGGCCTTAACTTTTCCATCGCATACCCACCATCGATATCATCACCGCCATAGAAGGTCATCCTCTTCCACGACAAGACGCCGACGAGTTCAGACATCAGGTAAGGACCATTATTGACAAACCTATTAAGCATACCTCTAATATAAGCAAGACAGAGGAAATCGCGTTGAAGAATCTTCAAAAGGACAAATTAATTAAAATCTTACCGGCAGACAAGGGCAATGCAACAGTGATTTTGGACACGAAAACGTATGACCAGAAAGTTGAAGAGATACTTACTACTAAAGGAAACTATAAACTTCTCCCAAAGAAATTTTGAAAAAGTATTCCAGATATATTCCGGACAATACAAGGTCTGAACTTACACCACATTATAGCAAGCCTCCTCATCTATACGGACTTCCCAAAATTCACAAAGATGCAATGCCCTTACGCCCAATTACAAGTTCCAGAAATTCTCCAACAAGCAATCTCTCTAAATTCCTTTTGAAAATTATTCAACCTCTTGCAGGCAAGACCGCTTCATTTGTAGAAAATTTCAACCATTTTGTTAATACTCTTAAATCTTTTGTTTTAGGAACCGAGGATAGACTTGTCAGTTTTGATGTCGAAAGTCTATACACCAATGTCCCAATAAAGGAATCGCTAGATATTATTAGAAAGAGACTGGTACCAGCCTACCGCTGGAGGGAGTGGTGGAGTTGTTGGAGTGCTGCCTACATAACTCTTATTTTCAAGTGAAAGATAGGTTTTATGCTCAGGATGACGGTCTGCCAATGGGTTCATCGCTTTCGCCAGTGGTGGCCAATATTTACATGGAGTGGTTCGAATCACACGCAGTTGATACCGCAGCATATAAACCTAAGCTCTGGCTGAGATATGTTGATGATACTTTTATTGTCTGGACCGGGAATGACCAACAACTTTCAGAATTTCTTCACCACCTAAATAACATAAGACCCACCATTAAATTCACAATGGAGTTGGAGCAAAATTGTCAAATTCCTTTTCTTGATGTACTTGTCACACGAGTAGAAAGCGACATCAGAACAACAGTCTATCGTAAACCCACTCACACAGGACAATATTTAAATCAAGGTTCAAATCATTCTGCTACAACCAAACGAAGCATAATCAAAACTTTGTATAACAGAGCCGTTCAAATTTGTAACAATTCTCATGACTTCGAAATCGAAATAAGAAACATTAAGAAGGATCTGCAGCAGAATGGTTACAGCCTGAAACTTATAACAAATACTATTTCTAAATTTAAACAAACAGGACAGAGATTACAAGACCAAAACCAGGCAAATGCATTCCTTACAATCCCATACGTTAAAGGAGTATCAGAGAAAATTCGAAGAGTAGCGAAAAACTTGAATATTAAAACAGCTTTTAAATCTAGTAATACAATTCGAAGCCTTCTTAGTAAAACAAAACCGGAGAAGAAACAAAATAAGGAATGCATTTAGCAAGTTCCTTGTGAGTGTGGTGAATCATACATAGGCGAAACTAAAAGACCACTATCCGTTAGGCTTAAGGAAGATCAGACAAATACCCAAAAAGGTAAAACCACGAAATCAGGAATCGCCGAACATGCATGTTCAAAACAACACCGAATGAAGTGGGCAGAAGCAAAGGTTTTGCACAAGGAGTCACACTGGAAGAAACGAAAATTCCTTGAAGCTGCCTTTATTGGGCAGAATCAGGGTATTTTCAGTAAACCAAGTGTTGAAATCCCAAATATTTGGAAGCCCCTCCTTGGGCGGAGCCAACTTGTTAAACTTCAAGTTTGAATGATTTCTCACAGTATATAAGTACGTAGCCTTAGGAATTGATTGTAGTTTGCACCTGAAGACGATCAGAGATTGTATTGATCGAAACGTCGTGTATAAATAAAATATAGACAATGGAAGTCCGAAACACAGAGTTAATTTCAAACACATCATTGTCTCAAACTTTCAAATTAACTTTAAGTGTCTATTAATTTTTTCCAACAGTGAACCATAAAGATACTTTTTGGATAGTCAATGGATAACTTTTGGACAAATTTCTTACAGATTTGGTTGTTCAACAGAGTTGTGCTGTCTGGGACGCCGCTAAATTAATTCTTCGGTCACTGTATATTAAAAAGTTAAACATTACACCACCTCGTAAGCAAATAATACAAACCTCAAAACGAGAAAACTTACCGGTTTAGCTTCCTAGAGTCTAATAAGCTGCTGCACAAATAATTCGGTCCAATCAAAATCTAAAGTTAGATAAGCCTCAAAAATTAAATTAATAAAACATTAAAATATAAATTTATAATACTATGTTGGGAATTTGGAACCTTTGGTTGCACTAAAACAAAATTATGATTGTTTTCCACAAACCAAAACTACAGTTTTTTGCACTCGACGCGCGTTTCGCTAACAACGTTAGCATCATCAGGAGAGTGCAAAAAAGGTCATTGTTTATCGTCAACTGATGATGCTAACGTTGTTAGCGAAACGCGCGTCGAGTGCAAAAAAGTGTAGTTTTGGTTTGTGGAAAACAATCATAATTTTGGATAAATTTATAAAATAGGTAAAAAAAAAGAATTTGGCTTCGCCCAGGATTTGAACGCAGAACCTTTAGAATACCGTTTTCTAGCTATCTGCCAAATAATCACTAATCATAAGTTACACTAGGTATAGATTTTTATCTAAAAGCCTCAGTTTTACTAACAAAATGTTATCGTAAATTCTTCTTTTAATTTTAAAGTTTTTGCACCAGTTTATTTGGCGAGCAGTTTATCGGAAAGTTAACTAATATCTCTTGATACGTGTTTATAAAGTGTTAGGTACATTGTTAAATTCAAATTCATTGATTTTAACAGCATTCTTAATTCATGATGATCTCTCATTTGTTGACCATTTTAATTCTTGTATTATTGTAGCATTTTTGAAACTAAAAATTAAAATTCCTTAACCCTGTGGATAATTTTTTGTCCCTATAGCAAATTCAAAATTCCATTAAGCAACCTTTTCCACGACACAGTCTTAGGGCTGGTTTCTCAATAGCGGGTTACCAGTGAGTTAAATTAACTCGGGTTATAAATCTCAGTTTTTTGCTGTTTTAAGGCCAATATTAAGATAACTTACCCTCGCCTTCAAGTCAGGGTTACCCTGGAGTTAACTTTAATCCGCATCTGTTGCTCAAGTTCACTAATTCGCTATTGAGAAACTGGCTCTTAGAGGACGCGTTGGTTTTTCATTAATGGATAAGATAGAAATGTAATAAACTGGGAAATAAATTAACTAATTGAGGATAATTTATTGTAAACTCCTAAAACCAGACAAGTTTAATTTTTTTTCAAAGAAATTGTTTAGATTATGTTTAAGAGGGTTAAAATGGCCTACGAGATATATATATATTAAAAATACAAAAATCTATAAAAGTTTAAAATGGGCACGTGATTCAAAATTTTATGAACTTTTTTGCCAACAAGAACAAAGATAAGTCATTTTACCCACTTTATTAATTTTTTTAATCAACTAAAAAATTAAAATCCTACTTTAAATAATGGAAGAATAATTCAATTAAGCTTTAGTCGGCTTTTAATAGAAAAAGCCGCTTTTTTAAATATATTTTCTAAAACTTGTAAAATATAATACGTACGTACTTTTCTTCTACGTGCCGGTATCCAAATAAAATAGACGTTGACAATCTGACCGAAACCTAGGGTCCAAGAATAATGGGCCTTGCATCTATCGGGATTCGGGGAGGGGGGGAGGGGGCAGGTCAAACCAATAAACTGAGCAATAAGACAAATTACTCTTAGACAGGTTAGACGTTTCCAAAACCCAAAGGTTAATTCCAGAAGTTGCCGCTCGCTGCTGTGGAAGCCAACTTGGCCCGATGCGGACATTCCTGGAAAACTTATTTCAATTTGTAAACCGATAGTGTCCACTCAATACAAATCCTCAATCTCCAAGTATAACCTCTCTGCGTAACCTTTTGAGGAATTTCATAATACCTCCCTCCTGGATATTATAGTTTATTGGAGTTTCCAATAAGATATTTTGAATTATTTGCTACGTTTTCACATGGAACTGAAGCGATTTCAACACGTTTTGAAAACGATTTGACCTTTTGACATTTGCCTGATGTATTTTGAGGTTAGTTTTTGCCAATTTTACTTCTTTGTTTCCTTTTTTAAAGTTAATTAAGTTTAGAGCACCAGCTTAAATTAGTATAAAGAGTTTATAGTTTGTGAAAATTAATTATTTTATAGGGTAAAGGACGGAGTTATTTTGCAATTTCAACAAAAATAAAGATTCAATTATTTTTTTAAATTTAATTGATTAAAAAGTAACTTTTTATCTACCGGCCCATCAGAAAATCTCTTAATCTAACGCCGGCCTAAGGGTAATCTAATTCCGGCTTATTGAAAAATTTTGGGTTTTGTCGAAAAAAATAAATAAAATCGCAGATATCAGTTGGACAACTTTACACATTTAAAGACAAACTAACTGCAAAAATATGCATTTTAAATAAAATAGTAGTTCATTAGTTACAATTTTCCATTTCGTCAATTTCTGAAACTCTAAATAATCCCCTCTTGTTGATGGGCTGGGGCGGTTCTATATTGGACATTACTTTATCCAATTCATACCATATCACATCTTCATGATGGGGCCTTTTCCAATGACAATTTATTCCGTTGCTTTTATTTAATACGATTTTTTTTGCACCCGAAAAATATTTCTATTCATATTTATAATTATTGTTATAATTATAATTAAACTGCAGGAAAAAGATAGGTATACATTTTCAAATTAAACACATTAGAAAAAAAATTTAACAGTGTAAAAATTTTTTTAAAAATTTATACTGCTTAAAAAATGGTTTTTATTAAAAAATTTTTATTGCAAACCCTATCCAAAACATGAAAGTGTAAGATGTTTATTTTTCTCGTCATTTTTCCTATTTTTACCGAAAAACTTATGGCCGGTAAAAGTTTTTCATATTTTTAAAGTGTTTCTCCTTAAATTTAAAATTCAAAGGTTTTTTTTCTTGATAAAAAATTAATAAAAGTATAGAAAACATCAATGAGCCGTAATAACATCGAGGTCAAAAATATTAATCTAATTCGGGCCCTATTTTATTTTTGCAATTTTTACCTTTTTTTACAAAAATGTAAAAATTGGGCCTTATTGAAGCAAATGAAATCAGATATCCAATCAATCTCAGAATCTCGACAAGAAAACATTTTCTATTGACTTTTTTTGTGCAAACACCCTTTGTAATTGGATAATAAATAGGCTAATTTTGCAACATCCGTCAACAAAAGTGTGAAAAGTTTTAAGGTTTTTGTTGAAAATTTAAAAAAAAACCGTAATTAAAAATAATTGGGAAGTTTTCTAATTTCGACCCAATAAACCGCAGTTAGATATAGGTTCAAAATATTAATCCAATACCGGCTCATTTTATTTTTACAATTTTTATCATTTTATCTGCAGAAAATAATTTATAAAATGTCAGAAATGTGTTTAATAGATGAATCAATCAAAATCAAATATATATCTAAACAGCCAAAATTGTTGTTAATGGTAAGAATTCCTTAAGACATAAACTCAAGCAACTTACCGACAAAAGAGAGAGATAAAACTGCACCTGTTCGTCTCACTTGACAATTCTGGACTTGCCCATTTATTGGCGCGTACCAGCATCCCCATTTTTTTTGCATAATTTGATCGGTGGATGATAATCGCCATTTTAAGAATTTTTTACGGGAAATGGGAATAATTCAGTTAATTTGTTGTAACCTATTTGGGCCGAAATTACCTTACGATTGTGCATAAGCCGGTATCCACCGATTTTACCTTACGTAAGTATAAATTTATGTATTTATGTTGCTCCTAAATAGTTGTTGTTGTTTAAAAATATGTACATGCAAATATTTTTAATTTCTAATTTTTCAATGAGGAAAACTCTCATATTTAAGATCGGGAAATTTTCTTATTTCTCGACGGCGCCGCGTAGAAAATAAATAAAAACTTGTTAATTATGAAATAAACCAATATAAGTATTCCAATTAAAACTGCGGGCTCTTGAATGAGAACCCTGGCTCGCATAATGTTTTTTATTAGTTGCTGTTTTTGTTTTTCTTAACCTAATTTAAATTTTTCTCCAAGCAACCCGTGATTTTTCGAGATTCTAATAAATCATTGGCGTGGAGCTAGATCTAAAATTTATTATATTCAAGGCAACCATGCTGGTACATTTTAAAGTGTTGCCAACGTTCTGTTACCAAATTTCCCGAACTGTTTACTCGGTTGGCAGCCCAAAAAATGCTAAAGAATTAATAAATGAATGAATAAATGTAGTGTGCTGGCGGGACAATTCCAATGTACACTTGATTAAAAAAAAAAAGTATACATGCAGTCACAAAATTGACCTTTCTAAAAGTGTATAATATATACGGACTACCAGCTAAAATACCTAAAAACTTCAAAAGTACGACAATTTGTCATATTACAAAAAGAAGCTAAAAAAACCTCCAAATCAGTTACTTCAACCGAAAAGAAACTAAAAAACAAAAGATCAAAAGATCTTGGGTGGAAATAACGAAAATTCAAACTTGGGTGAGCATCCCACAAGGAACACACAAAAGATCAATGCTGATGAGCCCACGCTGGTTACCCAGGGCGAAACATCGTTTAATCATTTCTCTTTTCGCTCATCCAAGTTTGAGTTTTTTAGTTTCTTTTCGATTCAAGTAACTGATTTGGAGGTTTTTTAGCTTCTTTTTGTTTTAATTGCCTTAGAAGCATAATCCTACTGAATGATTTTTGATCAGATATGATGAGTCAAAAAATATTTTTTTGTAGAAGTAAGTAAGTATACTAAGTAAGCTTTTTTTAATTAGCTTTCAGGTGATCGAAAAAACTGATAAAAATCAGGTGTGTTTTTTATGAGATTTAATGAGGTTTTCTTGGCAGGGTGAACACATAAAAATCTATAAAATGTTGTATGTCTGACTATAAAATCTTTTTAAAGACTTATAAAAAAAAATTGCTTTTACCAACTCCTGGAAAACTATAAATGTTCATAGAAATCTGTCAAATTCTATGAGTTGGTCTGATCATAAAATATCCCAAAATCTCATGAAAAAACGTTTTTTTACAAACTCTTATTTTATTTTATTTTACAAATTTTATAAACATTTATAAGCGTGACTGATTATAAGATCAAATAAAAAACAGACATATGAAACCACATAAATTCTTACCAAAATCAAAGACATACCTCATAAATTCTTACAAACTTTTATAATCCTACAAAAGCTCATAGACCTTATAAAAACTGATAAAATTGTGTGTGTTTTTATGAGGTTTTAGGCGGTTTTTTTGGCAGGGACGATCCGTTTTGAACGTCACTTCAGCATTTCCTAATCTATAAGGTTACCGACAGAAAAAAAATATTTTTAAAGAAATCTGAAATGAGAGGGCTTAATTTTTTATTATTACCATTTTAATCAGCTTAAGCTATTTTTTTGCTTCGGTAACAAAAAAGCGATGCCGTCATTGTAAGGAGCATTGGAAAAGAACTACACCCGCCCATGCAGACACAACAAACAAAGAAAATAACCAAGAAGTCGAGAGAGCTAGCGGAAGGGACTAAAAAATAAATTAAATATGTGTTTACTTTGTAGCTTCGCGCGTTCATTTAAAATCTTGTTTGTTGATTGAAGTTCTACTTTATAATTACTTTAATTAAGAAAAAGCAGAGAGTCGCTAGCCGAATGAAAATTTCGAAATTTTCTTCTGAAGAGCTTCGGAACAAGAAAAATGTTTGGAGCAAGTTGTCTAAAAAAATCGGCGGTGGTTTTTTATTCTAAATATTTTAAGTAAAAACAGTGCACGGCGATCCCTTGGGGGGGGGGGGGTGATGGGGGAGCCTCTTCCCAATGTTGCTTGCAGTTGGGAAATATGAAGGTTCACTTGGGAAATTTAAGTATACTTTACAAAACAATTTGTATTTCTGATTTCTTCGAGCAACCATAGACAAAATCTCAAAGTTTCAGGTAACTTGGGAATCGCTTTTAATATTAGTTGGGAAAATGGCCTTTATCCTCCCCCAATCAAATGCCTTCGGATCGCCGCGCCGTACAATGGATCGAAGTATACGAATTGTATACGAAATAGGAACATAGACCTAGTTCAGGAATAATACATACTTTTTGTTGCTTTTTATACTCGTTATACCGCGTAGATCAAAATATATATAGGGTGCATTAAAAACCTAAGCCCACAATATTATTTTCTTAGATATAAAAGGCAAATAAATATAGTCCGACATACACAATCAATGAAGCAAACGACACATTTTTAAGAGAGCAAGCATACCATCCTTGACTCATGGGACGGCATACGAGCCGTCAATTTTATTTTAAATAGAGATTTCTATCAAGTGGCAATTTTTGATAGGTTTTAAAAATCTAACAGTTTAAAGCAATTTTCAGTTTCCTTTGTGAATTATTTACGGTTACAATTTTTTTACCCCTTACTACAAACAGGTTGGTACATTATCACAATAAAGGCAAACTACTAAGTAGTGTACAAACGAAAAAAAAAATAATATAAATAAAATTGCTTCATCTGTTAAATCTGAATTTGTTTTTGCAGTATATTGCACTCAGCTTCGTTCTTTACATTGCATTGACATTAATAAAAAATATATAAGTACGTCACTGTACTAATACTGACCTAATACTGTAGCCCAATGAAGACATTTTATTTATCTATTTGAAGCCTTCTTTAGGCATATACTAAGGGGTTTCAAGACCACCAATATGTCTTTAACCCAAATATGTGACAAAAAGTTTAAATTCGGCTCTTTTCAAAAACGGTCAATGTCCCTATATTAGCACTGAGTCGATTCATGGTGCGCCGGTACCTTCGTGGCTCCCAGCCAGAGGGGACGTTCAAGATTATTCCATGCAGCATTAAAATTGAATATCCCGAAAATTAAACGCTACATTTTTAAAATTTGCCGCTTTGTCTGTCTGTCGTTGGCGCGATAGATCAGGAACCGCTACACCGTTTTAAATAAAATAGTATGGGTCTCGGCGAAAAGCTGGTTACTTTTTGGTGAGGATAGGTGAGGCAAAAAGGGGCGAGCGAGGGGATTGAATATTTTAAAAAAATCATAGTTTGGCGAAACCATAGCGTGCGGCTTTTTTATATGGTAAGAGAAAAATACTTTACACGATATTGGATTATACCGGGGTCTCAAATAAAAAGAGTGCCGAAATAACGTTATCTTACGTTGCGCATACGTTGCCCTTGAGAAACGCGACGTCGCGTCGGCTAGCGACGTCGTTTCGACTACCTGATGACCGTCGTTCTCACCTAAATGGGTAATACTGATTCGGGTCGCCTCGACTAATTGCCAACATTATTTTACGTTTAATTCTCTCACCAAAAATTAGTTACTAAGCAAGAATGTTAATTACGTTTGGTTTTGCTTCGACTACTTAAAGTATATAAAGTTTTTGTAAAAAAATAAAAATAATATATAATTCTTTTATTTACTTTTAAAGCACCTTACACATAAAAATTTGTAACCGAAATGCTGTTTATTGATAAATGTGATTAAGATACTTCGAAAAAAAGTGGCCGCCCTGAAAATTGGAAAGATCTAAAAAAATATTAAAATATTAAAAAAACTGGTTAGAAATATATTTTTTAAATAATATTGTTAGTTTTGTTGTAAAAATGATCTAACATTCCCTCAAAATCTTATTTTATTTAGACTAAATCTAAAAAGCAAAAAATTTATTTACAATGGCCGACTGACGCCAACCTGTTCAAAATGGCGAATTTTTGTGCCCTACCTAATGTGAACTAACATTATTCTAAGTCGGACCGGATCTCCAAGTTAAGTTACGAAACCCGTCGTTTCGCAAACGTATAACGACGTATTAAAACCGTACGTCTGCCATGAATAATTTAATGTTGCCATCGGCCTGCGTACGTATTAAAATCGCAGGCCTTACACGGAGTATGTAATATTAACCTAATATACGTATTAGAATCTGAAGTCATTTTTAGTAGGTCAATCACCCCTTGTGTCGCCCGAACCTCAAAGTTTTGGCGGTTTTATTTATTCTTGTTTGTGGTCGTGCCTCGTTGTCTCGACGTGAGTGATTACCTCAAAAATATTTACATAAAAAAATTAAAAGAGATGGGCCCCATTCACCATATGTGGGAGGAAAATGGGATATGCTGGTTCCCTACAGCAAAGAAAGATATCCAATCGGATGTTTGAATGGTCGTTTTGGCATTTTCAAGAGCACTTGCAATAAGCAGATCCTGAAACTCCAAGAAAAAAATTAAATCTTGTTGGGTTAAAATTAAGTTAAGTTAGAACCAGAGAAATAAAAATAGTTGTTTAAGTTATTTACAACGCCCGAAAATGGACGTGTTCGTTTGGGACGTCGGTTGACGTAGGTCAGTTCCAACGAGCTACAGGTTTTAAATTTCAACGGCAGGCAGACGTCGCTATCCGGCATGTTTAAATTTCCTACGTACTGAAGACGTCGGCTTTGCAGTAAAATTGTACGTCGCTTTGGCCGACGTCGGCATATCGTTTGGTTTTGTAACGGATAACTAAGAAGGTCGCTTTTACCTCACAAACGTTGGGCACAAACGTCCTTGATCATCCTTAATTCTACCCGAAATTGACGTCATATTAAGATGCATTTGTTTGGAAGTCAGATTTTTGCTGCTTGGGAAGCGCAATGGCTAATAAATGAGAGCGAAAGAGATAATAACCTTGAGAAACCGATACGCTGTTGCCGATGTCACCCACAATTAACTAAGAGATTCCCAAGTAAGATCCCATTAAATTTAACGACAAATGTTGCCTTCAAAGGGCGTGAAACAGTGATTATGAGTATTTTCATAAACTTTTATTACCGATTAACGTTGCTCTTTCAATAAAGCTGCGAAAAGTCTGAGCCTGATCTTCCAATTACGCTAAAGTCCCGACTCTACGAGACAATTTATCGTAGCAGTCTCGCGTTTTCACGAAATATCTTGTTGGAATAAATTTAAAAGAAAATGATTCTTTTTTAAAATATATAAAAAAAATTAAAGCAACGTAGCGTAGTCTTTCAATCTGCAACCCTCTACTCTTTCTATTTAGAACACTTTTTGTAACCGTGTTCTCGTCGAACGAATTTAAAGCTGTTATTAAATTTAGTAACAGACGCCTGCTCTTCAGGTCTTACATAAAAAGTATTTTGTGGTACTTTAGTTGCATCATTTCAGTATTAAATAAATAAAAATAATCTTAAGATCTTCTAAGAGCTAATTTTACAACCAAAGGTAAAACTCCAGATTAAACCATAGTTTAAACTTCAGTTTAATCTTTGGATTAATCCATCGGTAAACAAGTTGCTCAATTTTATAAGTCGGAGTTAAACCACGGCCATGAAGAAAGACTACATTTTCTTTACATATATAGGGTTGATTATTTTAACCAAAATGGCACCAACATACAGCCAGACGACACAACAAAAATGTTCAGATTTGTCAAAAAGATATACAGTATATATATATATATATATATATATATATACGTGTGAGCTCGATGTGAGAATAAAACTTGCTGCTCTGTGGGATGTTTCAACTCTTGTCGAATTTCCTTGTGCACAATTTCGCATATCTCTTTAGATAATAGACTCCTCCAAAGGATTTGTTCTAGAACAAATAATAATTGTTCTTCGTGCTTCGACAATGTCAATAATTCCGTAATTCTTCATCCAGTTGATCAAAAATAAATTTTAAGTCATTGATCATAGCGATTTCACTAAATACTTACAGTCTTTTTACCAAAAACAAATTTTTAGTAACTTTTTTCAGGTTAGAATCTTTCGGTAACTATTAAACTGAAGTTTAACAAACACACAGACCGCCGGTAACGGTTAAACCGAAGTTTGTTGGTAAACTGCACCTATAAAATGTAAAAAAGTCGACATCTGTGGTTTAAACTGAGGTTTGACGTTAAACAATGAGTTGTAAAATTGCGCATAAGTGATTAATTGCGAAAAATTACGTCTAAGACCTCCTTCACGTCCGCGTCTTCGAGTAAAACAAACTAAAGCGCTGTTTGCTTGACAACATTGCCTAGCCGTCATCTGCCTTCAGTGTATCTGAATTGAATAGCGTTCTTACTCAGCAGCGTTGCCACCATCCAATGAAGAAATTATCGTGCAGTGCTGCCAAAATTATCGGTTTTTCTTGAAAATTATGTTACAATTTTTTTGATAGAAAAACACGGCATGCTTATTTTAATTCACTTTTAGTTGCATACAAAAAAACAAAGAACAAAAAATTACACACAAACTTAAATCCGTTCGTGGTATAGTCGAGGGGAGCCTCCGCTCCGTGACACAAAAGACATTTTCGAAGTACGATAATATTTAGATAGATGGTGCTTTGAATCTTATTGTAATGTAATAGAATAATTTTAATCTGTTAAATTGGTTTCTTACAGTAAGAAGAAACCCTGCAAAGAATGCAGTGCAAAAATATGTTACAATTATCGATTATGTTAGACATTATCATTTAACTCAATTTTGAGGAAAAGTTATGTTACAATTCAATCATTATGTTACAAGTGGCAACGCTGTTACTCAGACACACTTGGATAAAAAAGAGAGCCCAAGCAATGTACTAAAAATAATAACAACGTTAAATTTTGGCCCAAACCTTAGTGTTGATACAATGCAATGTATCTGCGAATATTTATGGTGCCAAGACAAGCACTTTACTTCTCGCTAAGCACATATTTGAATTTTATTATTATACTTACATAATTTTCGTCCAAGTTTCGTAACTTTTGTTTTATTTCGTCATTTTTAATCACCGACCGCTGAAAAGTGATTGGTTTTAACCGTTGCGTTTTCCGAAAAAAATCAAAAGCGATAATAACTCTCTCCTAATCAAGTTAGCCTAGAAAAACATGCGCAGTAGATTTTTCGCCTTTGGCCATACCCAGGGCCAACCCTGAAGCGGCAACAATGGTTTTTGTATAATGGCGTTTCGGGGGACACCCTCTTTCACTATAAATGAAAAACCGAAAACTGAAACAAAAGGGGGTTTGAACTCTTAAAACGAAACACTTATTCTTACGATTTTTGTAAGAGCTTTTTCGTTAGGGCGTAGAGGTACAAAGTTTTAAAATTTTATGTCTAATCTTCCCCTTCTTTTCAATCGATGCGTGTTAAGAAAAAGGGTTGAAACTTTTAGAGGGTGTACTTTTTACGTTTTGGAATGTGACTTGTATACGTAAGGAAACTTCCAAAGAAAATTTCTTGCAAATGTCGACGTGCGGGAGGGAGAATTCCCATGTACGTAGGCCACCTTGCTGGGCTCGTTGCACGCCCACTATCCATAGTTTAGCCCAGGAAGCCTGCCTCTTTCGCAAAAGAACAGATTTTTCGGGGCTGCAACCTTCTTACATCGCCTGGACCCCAATTTTGGAAACAGGAACGTCTGGTTTTTTGTGCGAATCATCACCAGTCGGGAGGGTTCTATCCCATGATGATGAATAATGAAAACCTGCTCACATTCTCGCAAAAAGTGGGAGATCCGATCCGGCGGGTTTCAAGTGAGAGAACACCGCTTTTTTCGAGAGACGCCTGCGTAGAACACACGATTTTCTAACCTCTATCAGTCGTTTTGTTTTTTTTAATTTGTGTCTGTTGTATTTTTTTAAAAGGATAAATTTAGAAATTAAAAGTAAGAAAATCAACGAGATGCTTCCACAATTTTTGACGCGTTTTGTAGGTAAAATAGTTGGAAAAAGTTCCTGCTCGAAGTTTCGGGTGTTTGGCCATAAATCCTATGATATTTTTTTTTTGGATTGTGTTAAGTGGGGCCTTCCTTTTAAAAGGAACGCCCGAGCATCCTTCCCCACTCATTTTTACTAAAAAAACCCAGAAAACCAACCACAGAGGTGAACTGCAAAAACCAAAGAAGTTTTTCCCGAAACTGAGGTTAATTCGGCACTGCGGCAGAGAAAACGTAATAGTTAGTTAGAGTAGGCCTTTAATGTGAAAAAGTAGTTCGTTTGTACCAAAGTAAACATGGCAATGATGCACGCGATTAAGGGAAGGTTGAAAAATACAGCGATCGAATAGCATGTGATGTGATCTATCCCGGGATCGATCACATTGCTTAGGAGACCGTTCTCACAATTCAAAATTGGGGTCTTGAGGCCAAGAGATAGTTCCCAAGGTGTGACTCTCTTGACCTGGCCAGAGCCGAATACTTCAGCAGGATATGCAAGGATGATTCTTTGTCGTCCATGCACCATCGACTCTCTGTTGATGCAACAGTATCCTGTTAGGAGCCCTGTTGCTAGTCTCACATTCTTCCTACCCAGGTGGAGCATTGTTTTAATTTATAACGAAGCACACAAACCCGCCGCAGAAGCTTACCGAATTTATTCCTGTGTCACCTTACATTAATAGAGGTACATGTCATTATTTGACCTCCTTTTATTTAGTTATGAGAATATCCAACAAACACCTGCTTAACTAAAAAGCCAGTTAACTCTTTTTCGATTTAGTTTTATTTAGCCTACTATAGCGATCATATTGACACCAAACTGACAGAAAATCCATGTTTTATCTGTCAATTTGGTTATAAAAATGGCGGCAATCTTTGGCTAAAGGGCACTGAAGAGATAAGACTTAACTGGCTTTTTAGTTGAGAACGGTGTTGATCCAACGAATAGGAGTTTTTGTCACGTTATATGTATCATACTTCAATGAATTATATGCGTGCTTTCAGTGGTACAGTCATGTCTTGGAAAAATGATTCCTAATTGAAGCATTTTTTAAGAGGCTTTTGAAAACGGGATACTCGTTTTTATATATTTTTGTATTACTTGCGTATCAGTTGTGAAACACCCTCTATATAGGATATTCATCGAAAAAATAAACCGACTTAAAACAAATTAAATAATATATTTTATATTTTTTACTTAATTGCTGGTAAGTATTCGGATTTTTCCAAGCTCTTTGAGTATATTTTTTTTGAAGTTGGTATATGTTCATTTTTTTTTTAATTTTTAGTATGCTTTCGTAATGCACTTTTACGGGTTTTATATATAAAAAATGTTTTTATTTTTGTATCCTGAATAAAATAAAAAAATAATGATGAAACTATTGAGCCGTTCAAAAAAAGTACGCATAAACTTATATAACCTCGTCCTTTAAAAATAAATAAGTTTGTTTTTGACTGGAGTAAAATCGCTGGCGTAAAATTTTACTACACCCATACAAAAAAAAATTGGTGCTAGAAAGCACGGATAGTCCAGTGTTATTTTCTTTAATTGAGAAAAAATCCCAGCATAAAAGTCTTACATATTTTATAAATGCTTTAACCTATATCTCTTTTTTTTGGTTGTAGATTAACATATTATCTTCTTGCTTAACTCTGTATAAATCGTCACAATATTTTCTTCAGGGATTTGGTTTGCAAAAATCTGAACTCTAATTTTCTTCTCTTCAAATAGTCCCATGCTCTCTAGCTTGAACGGTAGTGATCCAGTCAGATTTGAATGGCATTTGCGACTTTACAATAACTCGCGCGATTTCCAATCAAAACCGATTAAAATAACTCACTTTGGAAAATCTAAGAAAACCGCTTGCCAGGCTTGACAGACTTTGACAAGCGGTGGCAAAAATCGGCAGCTACAAAATTAAAACTGTGTGTGTGAAATACAAGGTAAGTGTTTACTTAATACAAGCATTACTGTCACTCTTTATGTTGAAAGGAAATTAAAATATCCCAAAAACTGTAGCTTTGAAATATATGAAGCTTATAACAAAATTTTTGGGTAATATTTACGAAAACCAAAATCTGAAAACCGCATATCAATAGCTGCTTTACTTCTAAAGTTATGATTTTTAATCCACCATATCAATATGGTATATATTTTTTCAAAAATGAGTTACTAAGGTTCCGAAACACCTTAATCAACGAAAAAAAGAGTTGTCTGTCGGTCTGTCGGGCTGTCAGTCTATTGTCTGTCTGTATACACGATAACTCAAGAACCTCTTAATCGATTTTAACGAAATTTGGTACAAAAATCTTCTATTGACTGAACATGAACTGATTAACTTTTGAGCAAAAGCAAGTAACGATATACAGTTTTCAGATTTAAGTTTCCATGAATATGGACTACAAATTTTGTTATAAAGTCCAAATTCGTAGGAGCTTTAGTTTCCGAGTTATTTGAAAAAACGTTAAAATTTATTTAAGAAATCCTAACTTTAGAAGTAAAGCAGCTATTGATATGCGGTTTTCAGATTTTGGTTTTCGTAAATATTACCCAAAATTTTTGTAATTAGGTTCAAGTCTTTTAAAGCTACAGTTTTCGAGATATTTTCATTTCCTTTCAACATAAAATAATTGATTGTATGGTACAATACAATATCTTTTATTTCCGTAAGACAATATTACATGTATGGAAAATGTCAAATAGTGAAGAAAAATACAATTTTACTTAAAAGTTGTAAAACTTCAAAAAATATAAAAAGTAAATAAAAAACTGAGACAGTTCAAAACAAACACAACGTTTACAAACAAAACATGAATATTATTTTGGACTATCCGTGCTTTCTAGCAACAATTTTTTTTATATATTCGTGGAAAATTAAATCTGAAAACCGTATATCGCTACTTGCTTTTGTTCCAAATTTTCAAAGTTTAAAATTAAATGTATTATCCCCCTTTTCCCCCCTTCGACCCCCCACCACCCTACCCAAAAGTTAATCAGTTCATGGTCAGCCGATAGAGGATATTTGTACCAAATTTAGTTTGAAATCTATTAAGGCGATCTTGAGTTATCGTATATACAGACAGACAACAGACCCGACAGACAACTTTTTTTACAACCATTATACATACAACCATTAAGGTATTTTGGAACCTTAATAACTCATTTTTGGTAAAATTAAGAAAAGTCAAATTTTCACGATTTTAATCTTAGAACATTGAACTACTAGAAGGAGTGTGGTCTGTCACACTGGTTGTTTGAGTGCAACATCTACAGTGGAAAAAGGGGAGAAAGAAATCTGTGTAGCCAATTTTAATAACAGAATTATGCAACAAAAAACTTTTTAAATTTGGATTCAGCTTTGACGCTTATTTATTAATTAATTAATGAAGTTTAAGATATATGTTGAAAAAGCTCATATACACAATATATAACCTATTTAAAACTTTCGACGCTTTTTGAAAATTTTAAACATCTTCTTTTGTAGTCTACGTGGCAACATTTATTGTTTATTGCGGTTTCTCGATTTTTCCTGGAATGTCATTATTCTTTGGAAAATGAAAGTTTCAGCACTTGTCAATAGTGTATTTTTAATATTTTTGTGTAAAGTTGGTAGCGAAAAATGGTTCCGAAGTGTATTATTATCTGCAAACAGAAGCCGGGGGACCGTAGTTTTTCGTTTCACAGGTACGTTAAATTAAAATATTAACTAAATATTGGGTTATAATTCGTCATATTTGGCCATTCTTGGTAAACAACGGCAGGAAATCTGTGTTGCCGGCTTGTCATAAATTTCGGTGTAAATAGGGATTTCCATAACATCGTTTTCTTATTTTTATACTTGTAGATCAAAATTTTAACTTTGTGCTGTCTCTAGTTATATGAATTGTGTAATTTTGTTTTTTCAAAAAGTCAACCCTAATTCGTAATATTAATATACATAATATAAATACAAGGCAAAAAACCAATATAGGGAGCCCTTTCATAAAACCAAATTAGGTAACAATCTGCCCTTAACAGTAGGAATTAGGGTTTTCATGAAACTGCCAAAGAGAATACAGGAGATTGAGAAAAGACATAAGTTTAAAAATGATTTAAAGGCTTTTTTGATACATAACGCTTTTTATGATATGCAGGAATATTTTTCAGGTAGTTTTTAGTTTATAATTTTTAGCTTAAGTTATTGACGATACTATTTCGGATAATTGAGACTGTAAAAATTTTAAAAATTATTTAATATTATTTTAGTCGATTTGTTTTAATTTTGTTACCTCTTGAGGATTTTTTATTTTTTGACGTGTTCCATATTATTCGTAAAGTAATCTACGGAAAATAAAGATTTATTGTATTGTATTGTATTGTATTGTATTGTACATCCTGCTTGAATACATTTTTAGTTTTCTTTATAGAACCATAGATTTTTATGACTATACCTAGACCATTTAATTAAACGGAACTAAAAATTATTAAAGGTATTTTAAATAATATTAAAAACAGGAGAAAACTTATTAGGTTAATACGATAACAATGGGATGAAGATGTTGAACTTAAACACCCTGTAGGTCTGAAAAAAAGCTCCTTCTAGTAGTTCAATGCTCTAAGATTTTAATAATCCTCCATACCATATTAGTATGGTGAACTAAAGAAATATCCCCTCCCTGTCCCTGTCTAATTTCCCCTTCACTACTTTTCGTTTAATATTTTCTGTGCAAAGAAAGAAACTGCGCGCAGTGAAAGAAAATCTAATTTGAGTTAATTTCTTATTCAATTGTATTAATATACGGAGAGCTTTGGTTTAGATGAATTGGCATTTTGGCACTCTAAAAGTAGGGACATACCTTTGATATTTATTTCCATTTAACTATATACATATATAGCTACATCCAATCACTTGAGACATATCGATTCCTCCAGCTAGTCAGCTCCACCAAATAAGTAACTAGCTGAAATTCGCTCTCTTAAATTATCCCTCGCAGTTTCTGTTTTATTTCTGCCGCTGCTTTGCATTAATCAGTGAAGCTGGAGCTGTGTAGCTGCAAAGAAAAAGAGTGATGAAGCTATATGTAGGTTAGACCGCAGCCCTACTCATCTGTCAAATCATTTGATACAAGTTTTAAATAAAAAAAACCGCTTATTGATTAAAATATGTTTTAAACCTGTCGAGTGCCTTGTAAAAATCACTCTATCGTGCATGTGCAACTTTTCCACACCGTTGCCGAAGCGACTACGACTGAAGTGCCCTCTGGATAATATTTTTATTAATATAATTGATTTGAAATCAAGACTTCCACGTCCACTAACTACAAAATCATCAAAATTCAGCAAAAAAACAAGATTTTTTAACGATTTACACAAATGGCATGGCTACGCAAATCAGGAAAAGAGAACAGTATGGCGGCAATAATCATTTCTTAGTTTACTGAAAACCGTTTTAGGACTAAAAAGCTGGTTGTGAGATACACTCATATTTTGAAGTTGGCCGCAACTGCATTGATTATTTGGCCACAATTGTCTCGTAAAGAGACACGTTCAAAGAACGTAAATTAATTAACTCTAGTTGATTATCAACGTTTTGGCGTCGTTGATCCGTTGTATTCCAGTAAAAATAAACGTTGGTAGAGGGTTTTCCAATTTACTCTAGTTAATAATAACGTTGTGGCGTCGTTTTCTCGTCCGTCACAGTTTTTGCACTTTATGCAACGTTAATTTTCGTGCATTTCTTAGTTAGTGCAACTAAGGCAACAAAAAATTGTTACTTGGGTTGGTCGACCGCTAGTTAATCTAAAATTTTAATTTTTTTAGTGTATTATCGTAAGCTCACGGTCTGGTATCCACTCTTAGTCAAATGCCCAGGCTTGTATATTAAAATTTCTCACACGATGTAAGAAGTGTAGAAGAAAGAAAGAATCGATCGATATGGCCCGGACTTAATGAGCACCCGCGAAAGAAAACTGATGGGAAATGGAAAATGAGAAGCGTTCCCGGATGATGGTAGGGGGAGAGGGGTTAAAATAGGGATGCAATATGAGTATGGAGAGTGTAGCGATTTTTTGGCGATAATGACTGATGCATCCTAAATTCGCTGAAGACAAAATGGTCAATCAGTGACCAGTGGCGCTACTAAACTAAGGCGCACATGCGGTAATTTTATAGTTAGTTATCCCAGTGGTGCACTCAGGAATTGTCTTCGGAGGGGGGGGGGTTAAGGATAAAGGAAGTAAAAATGTGACAATAACCAGGCTTCTCGGGGGGTTTTAACCTCAAAACTCCCCCCCCTCGGTGCGCCACACGTTATCCGCATATAACTATGAGATACTATAATGCCCCAAGTAATGCAAAGTGTGTAACAATAATAACTTAAAATAGAGAAGATTTTCGTTGGAAATAAGGACACACTGATTGTTCTCGTATACTATTTTAATTAATTCGCTACGTTTCGACGACAATTTTCGTCTGCCTCAGGCTTTGAATTAAATTTTATACTATATGTGTTTTTTTTTTCTAAAAGCCTGAGCACCTTGGCAAAAAACATCAAGAATCAATAGAATTATTGCTTTTTAAAAGTGGAATTTGAGAAAGAAATGAATGCGTATTTTAAGAGTTGTAATACAGATGGTAGTACCGACAGTATTCCTAAGAGTACTTTCCTAGATCGTAAATATACAGGGTGTTTCACAACTTATGTCAAAAACTTTTAAAGCGTATTAAGTGGCCTGCATCTAATACAAAAATATATTAAAAAAACGATTATGCCGTTTTCAAAAGGGACACCCACGGTTTATCAGAATGTGCAAAATCAAACTGGTTAAATGAAAGAAAGTTCAATCATAAAATCATTGAACCTGCAATTCGTCAAACCAATTTTTTTCCGAAACCATTCAATAACAAATTCGAAATTTAACAGACCCGTTTTTATTCGAACCATTGTTTATCAAACTCATTCAATATCAAACTCGTAATTTGTAAAACCCATTTTTAATAAAACCCGGAATATGTCAAACCATTATTTATCGGATTTCGTCAAACTCGTTGTTTATCAGAAAATACTTACATGAACCAGAGGCGGACACACTACCTGTGAATACTTTTATAGTACGACAAATGCGTCGAAACGCCGTGACGCCGCGCCACCCTCATGTACGCCACCAGTTCATGTAAGTATTATTGGCGAATGCGCTATCAATTTAGCAAATATTTCTATACTTTACAGCGTTTCTTAAAGCCCTACTTATTTTGTTTTTTTATATTTTTTGAAATAAGTATTTTTTAAATTTTTTTATACCTACATCAAAATTTCATACATTTTTAATTTCATAATGATTTTTAAAAAAATGCTTAAATATGCACAATTTTGTTTTATTGTTTCTGCATTCTTTAAAAACCATAAACCAATAAAACATTTCACATGACTGCGATTTTTTGCGACATTTTGAGAAAAACTGCCAAAAGTACTAAATATTCCTATGTGCTCTCCCCTACAAATAATGATTTTAATGATTTAATTTCTCGATAACATTCACAAATGCGGAAAGCTTACATAAGACAAAATAGTTTCTAAACTAAACAAGTAATTTGTTTATTGATTCAGAATCCATGGCATCAGGGGCCCACCACGTAAAAGTTTAGGGGGAAAAGATTCTTCTTTCACCTCTAAAAAAATATCTTCCTATAAATTCTCACGATCAGTCAGTATGTTTGGATTACGTAAGCCCTAAGCTGCAGTTGCCTATGTTTCAAATTTGGCGCATATATCTCAAAAACTGCAAGAGCTATAGAGAAAAAACTAAAAAAATTGTCAAAATACAACTCTCCGTAGATCAGTAACAAAGTGTTTGCGGACATGTTCATGGAAAAAATTAGTTTTATTTTGTCCTGAAAAATTCGTGCCTAAACTCTTTGCACTGAATTTGAAAACACCCTGTATACCTGTATAATTCAGTTTTGACATGATCCACTGTGCGACGTCCTACTCTGAAAGACGGTCAAGTTTGCGACGAGCTTTCGAAGTCCCAACTACTGGGTCTAATCGAGAGAACGGCTTCGTTCAAAAAGCGTTGTTCGAGGCAGCTCTGCGCGTGCACATAAGGCGCGTTTATTGGTTGAAACTACTTCTCTTCTCTCAGGCGAACGATCCCATCCTACGAAACCCAGAATAGACACCCAGGGGTCTGATTTTCGAATCCTTAAGGCGCAATTACACAGACGAACATGCTCAAACAAAAGCTCGTGCAAAAGATCTAAAATTTTTTGCGTGAACATTTTTGTGAGCTTTTCTTTGAACATTTTGTTCGGGTAAATTTTTGATCAAATTATTGCTATCTGTTTTGGAAACATATTTTTAAAGATGAGAATAAATAAAATTTCACATCAGTGATCAGTGATCTCAATTCTTTAAAAAAATGGAACACCAACTTTTATTTTAAATTTTTGTGGAAAAAAGCCGACGGCTATCAGCTTTGTCACATGGATTAGGGTTACTTATAATATTTTTTTCTTAGGGTTTTTCCCGGATTTCTTTGCCCGAGGGTTTTTTTGGGATTTTCTTGCGAGTTTTTTTTATTTCCAAGGGTTTTTCCTAAATTCAAAAAATAACCCAGGAAAATTTTTCTTTTCCAAAAAAATTTTGATTTCAAATATCGGCAAAAAACTCAAAAGTTGCACTTTTAAGCGGTAATCCGCGCCTCACGACTATGAGGAGTGGTGGGGAGGGGATTTTTTTTTAAACATATTTTTGTAACTTTACTTTTCCCTTAGCTTTGATTGTTTTTTTTTTCATCCTCACACCAGATTTACCTAGTTAGTTTAAGGCCCCAACTGTTGCTTAAAAAAGCAAAAGGTTCATGAAAATGCTGAAGATAGATATTTAATGTCAATTTAATGTAATAATCAAGGTCGATTACTGACACTGAACAAACAATATGCAAAGGAGCAAAATTCCGATTCAGAAATCTAGTCTATTACTGCTAAATTATATTTTTTTAGACAAGGGTCTGGGATCGTAGGGTTGTAAAAGTGGGTAATAAACGGGTATTATTTAGACCGAACGTGCTTTTGTTCATATATTTGAGGTTTTTTAATTTGACTTAATTATTATTGTATTGTATTTTAAACTAGGAAGTAAAATAAAGAGATATTCTTTTAAACCTAAATTTCTATCATTACATTTTACAGGCAACAGCAATAAATAAGTGCCAATTAATATTTTTTTATTCTCGTTGTTTTAAAACCCCAAAAAAGTTACAAGTATACTGGCATATTCCCTATAAAAATCAGGTCAATCGAAGTTGCTTATGAGGTAAAATGTCAATTTCGACATCAAATCGTTTTTCCGTCGGAAAGCACTTAATTAAAAATAGCTTGTTTTAAAACTTAGTCTTTCTATTTTCAGTTAAGTTCAATGAATTCCCATAAAACTATAAAATTTAAATTTGTAAGAAATTTCTATACCAACATTTCTTCAAATAAATTTTGCTTAACATTCTCTCCAAAATTGCCGTGAGTCTTTTTGTACGAGATTTTGCTCGAACTTTTTTTTGAACATTTTGCTCAAGAGGCTCGTGTAAATGTTTGTCGGCATTTCAACATCAAAGGAAAGTTTTTCTGTGTAAATGCGCCTTTACAAAAATATCGGCATACAAGTACTTAATAATAGTCAATTTTTTTGTCACTCTCTTTCTATTCGTGTGAAATGAGAGGTGAAAGATAAGCCGGTATGTGTGGACCGCGTTCGAATTCGACTGGTTTAAATCAAAATTGCACGAGTGGGTGGAGGGTATTCCTGTTGTTTCGCATGAAAAACCAGTTATTCGCTCACGTACTACTACCCAAGAATCAGCATATCTATACGGTATAGGAAGAGACGGAAGTAGTCGCATGCAAATACTTTCGTATGTTTTCGAAAATGGGACCCCAGTATTAGGAATCACGTCTCGCATTTTTATACATAAGTTATGAAACACCCTGTGTAAGACCTTATGTAATTAAAACTAAGGAATAAATAGAATAGCTCCAATCATTTAAATTAACAGAAATAAACATTTTCTTTCAAAACCTTTTTAAATCCTGAAAATCTCCGATGACCCGTAAATTGAAAAAAATAAAATAAAAGGCGCGTGAAAAAAACAAAACGGTTCTTTAAAACGAAAATAAAATCTCGAGGGGGAAAGATAAACATCGATAGGGTTAAATTCGGTAAAAGAGTCCGCTGGGGGAACGAGATTTTTATAGTCTTAACCCCTTTTTTATACAATCAAAGGATTTAAGATAATTCTTTGGTGCAAGGGACATTTACAGGGTGTTCCAACAAAAATAAAACAGTTTAAATTAACAAGAGCAGAGAATCTTTGTTACACTGCCTAACAAACATTTAGCAAAAAAGTGTAGTGATTACCGTCTAAACAGCCTAAAAAATATTTCTAAAGATTTTCCATAAAAGAATTTATGGAAAATGCGAATCATTTATGGACGACACGCAGTTTCGATTTCGTGGTGGGTTCCGGACAAGAGAGGCCTTGTTTGGCATTCAAGTCTTAGTTCAGCGGTCTAGGGATGTGTCGGTGTCACTATATGTCTGTTTCATAGATTATGAGAAAGCGTTTGATCGAGTCCAACACGAAAAGCTCATAGAATCGCTAAAAGCAGTTGGTCTACATGACCGAGATCTAAAGATAATCGCTAATCTATACTGAAATCAGACTGCTCGAATAAAGGTTGATGGCCAAGTGTTCGCAGAGGTCCAAATAAGAAGAGGTGTGCGCCAAGATTGTATATATTTCTTTCTTTCTCTTGTTGTTTAATATTTATGGTAACAAAATAATAGAGAATGCACCTTCATCACTGCGAAGAGGGTCTGACCATAAACGGCACAAAAATGAACAACTTACGATATGCCGACGACAGTCACCGTCGATCCCTTGGGGGACCTTCCCCCCCAGTGTTGCTTTTAGTTGCTTGCAGTTGGGAAATATGAAATCTTTTGTATTTCTAATTTCTTCAAAATACAATAAAAAAATTTAAAAGTTTCAGGTAACTTGAGAATCGCTTTAACTGTTAGACGGAAAAATCACCTTTATCCCCCCCCCCCAATCAAATGCTTTCGGATCTCCGGTGACGACAGTGTCCTAATAGCAGACATGCTGGAAGGCCTGCAAGAGTTGTTGAATCAAATTGCTGCCAAAAGTTCGCAATTTAGGCTTAACTTAAATGTTGCAAAAACAAAATGGATGGCCATATCCAAAGAAAAGAACATCAGAGGCACGTTAGAAGTAAATGGGCAGCAAGTGGAACGCGTGAATTCATACAAATACTTGGGTTGCCTCCCCAATGAGAACTGGGACAACATGCAAGAAGTTCGTGCAAGAATTCAAAAGGCCAGATCATCATTTATCAAAATTAAATCAGTGTTGTGTAGTCGCCATCTTAATACCGCTCTCAGAATTCGTGTGCTTCGGTGTTTTTAGCATCCTATATTATGGCATGGACACTCACTAAGGCCATGTGCAAAAAGGAGGCATTCGAGATGTGGTGTCATCTTAGAATACTAAGGATATCTTGGATGGACAGAGTGACTAACGTGTTTGTTCTGCTTAGAATAAATAAAGATCTTAAAGTTTAATTTACCATCAAAAAACGAAAACGAAATGAAAAATATATCCTTTTAAAATTGCAAGGGCAACTGACCCCCTGGTGCATGTGCTCCTTTTTTTATTATGCCCAATTTGCACCTAATGCTCAAACAGTTTTACTTGTTGAACTCTTAATTAGGTAAAAGCACTCCAGAATTAACTTCATCCTATCCTAAACGCTTCATAAACTGACTAATCTATTGCAACGGTGCGAGTTTCACAGTTTAAACTTCAGAGAACTCCACACTTTCACTCGAACGTTATGTTTGCGAAGTTGTAATGTACAGTTCCACTCATATATAAACCTATTAATAACAGGGAGGTCCTGAAAAAAAAATTGTATTTTTTTCACTTTAGCTTGAACATTAATGATCCTAACAAAAAAGAAGTTAAAAATAGCGAAAATTCAAACCTGGATGAGCATCCCACAAGGAACACACAAAAGACCAAAGCGAAAAGAGAAATGATTAAACGATGTTTCGCCCTGGGTAACCAGCGAGGGCTCATCAGTGGTTCCACTTTGATTTCCAACTTTGAATCACTCACAAATAGGCATCGTTCCGCACTGGTATTTATCCAAGTTACCTGATACGGATTCATCCTGGCGTGTTAATATTTCCAGTAGGCTTATGCTCCTAAGGCAATTCAAACAAAAAAGAAGTTAAAAAACCTCCAAATCAGTAACTTCAACCGAAAAGAAACTAAAAAAATTTAAACTTGGATGAGCATCCCACAAGGAACACACAAAAGACCAAAGCGAAAAGAGAAATGATTAAACGATGTTTTGCCCTGGGTAACCTGTTTTTTTGTTTGTTAATTGCCTTAGGAGCATAATTCTACTGGAAATATTAACACGCCAGGACGAATCCGAATGAGGTATCTTGGATAAGCACCAGTGCGGAACGATGCCTATTTGTGAGTTGGAAATCAAAGTGTATGATGGTGTTTAATGATGTATGGTGGAGGGTAACCAGTGAAACCACTGATGAGCCCTCGCTGGTAACCCAGGGCGAAACATCGTTTAATCATTTATCTTTTCGCTTTGGTCTTTTGTGTATTCCTTGTGGGATGCTCATCCAAGTTTGAATTTTCGTTATTTCCACCCAAGATCTTTTGATCTTTTGTTTTTTTAGTTTCTTTTCGGTTGAAGTAAATGATTTGGAGGTTTTTTAACTTCTTTTTTGTATTAATTTCCTTAGGAGCATAATCCTACTACTAAAATTAATAAAAATAAATTGGACTTTGACCTATACAGAAAAGGAACGGCCACCAACAGGTATATTCCAAATGACTCTTTTCATTGTTTACAACATAAGCTTGCAAGTTTGCACTTTTTAACATATAGATTAGTAAATTTCCCCTTAAAAAAAGAAAGATTTGAAGCAGAAAAGAAGAGGATTAGGAATATAGCTGGCGAAAACGGTTACGACAAAGGCTTAATAAATAAGCTGATAAATAGACATTCTTTTCAAAAGACCTTTCGGAATTCCACTTTTTTCAGACAAAAAGATACCTGCGACTCAAAATTTGTATCAATTCCTTATAATCCTAATTATACGAAAGGATTACAAAAAGTATTTAATAACACCGGTCTTAAATTAGTATATCAATCTGGTAACACAATAAGAAGCTTACTAGGAAATCCTAAGGATAAAACTACAGTTCTGGAAAAAAGTGGAATTTACGAAATTAGTTGCATGGATTGTGACAAAAAATATGTTGGCCAAACGAGATGCTCTGTTCAAACACGTTTTAAAGAACACTTAGCACACTTAAAATACGGAAGAACAGAAAAGTCAAGTGTGGCCGAGCATGCTTTTGAAAACAATCATAGATTCACATTAGATAACCTAAAACTTCTAAAAAGTGTACCAAACAAAAGACTTTTGAATGCATATGAAAGTATGGAAATCATTAAATCCAGAAATAGTTTAAATAAAGATAGAGGACCCATCCCGTTTAGTACACTTTATTCTTTGGTTGAGGGGAGATAGGATTAAAAGTCGTGATCAATCACAAATTATTAGTCTTATCTCCGCCCACTAAAGGATTGTATATAAGATAGAGCGTAGATTAATTTAGTTTATTGTTTATCGTCTCCTGATGATGCTAACGTTGTTAGCGAAACGCGCGTCGAGTGCAAAAAAGTGTAGTTTTGGTTTGTGGAAAATAATCAAAAACTTTGTTTTAAAATATTGAATAATTTAAAAAAATTGTTTTATTGATTAGTTTATTTATAGTCGTTCAGTAAAGTGTGACCAGTCTCCTTATTTTTGTGTTTACAATGTCAAAAGATCTAACCTGTAATTCGAAAACTTCAAAGTCAGTTACAATAAGCAACGCAATTAGCAAAACTTAAATTCAACAGACCTGCAGCTAACTTCTGCTGTACGCATTTTATGTGGCCGGAAGGTAAGTTCGGCTGTCCCAAGCAAAAACACAGTAAATGACATTTTTCTGAAAATTATGTTTTTATTGGATTTAAATTTGCCGACCTTTTCCTTACGTTTCTGTCTAAATTTGAAGAAAATCTGATAAAAAATAAGCGAGTTATGGCGCAAAAACCAAACACAGTGAGTGTGACATCAAGCTTCAAAATTCAAAATTTTCACAAAAAAAAACATTTTTCCAATGCTGCTCCATCTAATATCAATTTAGAGGCTCTAAGCTTTAAGGTGTAAAAAGCCACTTTCAGCTGTATTCACACGCATTATTAGAATATCAATATATGTAAAACATGTTGCAAATCAACCATTTCATTTAAATCCATTTTTCTCTAATTCTTTCCCAAGTCACTTACTGTGTTTTTCCTTGGGACAGCCGAGTTGTACCAGTGCGGAAGATGCCTATTTGTGAGTGATTCAAAGTTGGAAATCAAAGTGTATGATGGTGTTTAATGATGTATGGTGGAGGGTGACCAGTGAAACCACTGATGAGCCCTAGCTGGTTACCCAGGGCGAAACATCGTTTAATCAAGGATATGAAAATATCTCAAAAACTGTAGCTTAGAAAGATTTGACCCTTATAACAAAATTTTTGGGTAAAATTTACGAAAATCAAAATCTAAAAACCGCATATCAATAGCTGCTTTACTTCTAAAGTTAAAGATTTTTTTTATATATTTTAACGTTTTTTTAAATAAAACTAAAGCTCTTACAAATTTGGACTTTATAACAAAATGGTCATTCCATATTCATGGAAACTTAAATCTGAAAACCGTATATCGCTACTTCCTTTTGTTCAAAAGTTACAATTTTTCTAAATATTTTATGCCCCTTTTCCCCCTGAAACCCCCACCAGCCTTCCCAAAAGTTAATCAGTTGATGATCAGCGGATAGAGGATTTTTGTACCAAATTTCGTTAAAATCGATTAAGGCGTTCTTGAGTTATCGTGTATACAGACAGACAACAGACCGACAGACAACTTTTTTTTTTCGTCGATTAAGGTGTTTTGGAACCTTACTAACTCATTTTTAATAAAAACGGTTTCCAAAAAGGTATACCCTTTTATACAGGATGGAACGTTTTGGGCCCATCTTTGGGGCGGCAATCGCCCCCTCTCTTTTTCATTTCATTCTTCATAAAAACAGTAAAATTTTTGATAGCTCTATTGGATCGAAGTTACATTAGTTTTAGAACTTTTGCCCAAAACTTTTTCTTTGCTTTTACAAAATTTTGACCTCACCCCCCGCCCCGCTTTTTAAAAAAGCTGCGACCGCCGCTGATATATTCAAGTTCAAATTTGTATGGAAGAGATAGGGAAATTGCGCCTGATTACCAATACTAATAAAAAGACGGTAGTCAACATCAACTATAAATGCACATGTCACTTGACCTACAGTTAAAAAATTTAAGGATATATCGGGTTTGTGACGAAGGCGCCCGCTAAGAAAGGATTTTTGAAAATTTTACCGCTAAGGAGGTAAAAATAGGGGTTGAAATTTTAAAGAGGTTTTCAATATCTCGGAAACGAAAAGCCGCAGAGATCTGGAAATGTAGATTTTACTAATAAAATAAGTAAACATATGTTTTGTCGTTTTTCGAAATTTCAACTGGGGGTGAAAAAATAGGGGTAATACGATTTCGCAGGGCATAAAGGGATCTTCTGTTTCTCAGAAGAAAAACGTCACAGCGTTTTTTTACCAACCCCCTATTAGAAAGGACGATTATGCCCCATATTTCATTAAAATTTTGATCTGTTAAAATATGGGTTGTTGGGTATCAAACCAGTCCCCCCTCCCAACTCCATATTTATTGAAAATATTGACCGAATAAAATATGGGTTGGGGTGGTTTGTGGGATTTTCAAACTAAAGGTGCGTGTTCTATTATTTTTGCCATTTTTTGTTATTCCTCTCCTCCTTTCTACCACCACCATGTTCGATAAAAACAATGAACTATTAAAAAATAAGTTACCTAACTATAAAACCGGAATAAATGCTGGAAGAATTTTCCTGCATTATTTGGATTTCTGGGGAGTACATTGGCTTTATTTGATCAAAAACTGTTCACGGAAACAAAAGTTATGATCCTTTAAGGTCGTAGTTACAGTCTAGAGAATTGTTTTTAGCAACATTGTGCGGGAAATCAATTAACTATGTCGTTCTGATTTTTTTGCAAAATTTTAGGTCATTGAATTTGTGACTTTATTTATGTATATCCACAGTGGGACACCAGAGATTGTCTAGCATCGGGTCAAAAATTTGAGGTTAGGTTACTTATTTTGACTTTTCGCGTTCGGCGCCGCTAAAGCACATAAGTACTTTTTACTTTCGCTTTTTTCCTAAAGTGTGTGTGGTTAGCGCTAAAATGGTATGATGGCATTCTTAGAACATTGAACTACTAGAAGGAGCTTGTTTCAGACCTAGGGCAGGGTGTTTGAGTTCAACATCTTCATCCCATTGCTGTCATGTTAACCTAATACGTTTTCCTCTGTTTTTAATATTATTTAAAATACCTTCAATAATTTTTAATTCCGTTTAATTAAATGGAAAAACTGCTATGGAAATCCCTATTTACACGGAAATTAATGACAAGCCGGCAACCCAGATTTCCTGCCTTTGTTTACCAAGAATGGCAAAATATGACGAATTCTTACCTAATATTTAGTTAATATTTTAATTTAACGTACCTGTGAAACGAAATACTGCGGTCCCCCGGCTTCTGTTTCAACTTGCATATAATAATACACTTCGGAACCATTTTTCGTCAAAAACTTTTCACAAAAATATCAAATAAACACTATTGACAAGTGCTCAAACTTTCACTTTCAAAACAATAATGACATTCCAGGAAAAATCGAGAAACCGCAATAAACAATCAATGTTGCAACGTTGACTACAAAAGAAGATGTTTAAGGAAAACACATGTTAAATTTTCAAAAAACGTCGAAAGTTTTAAATAGGTTGTGAGTATTATATATTCTGTATATTAGCTTTTTCAACATATATCTTAAACCTCATTAATTAATTAATAAATAAGCGTCAAAACTTAATCCAAATTTAATAAGTTTTTTGTTGCATAATTTTGTTATTAAAATTGGCAACACAGATTTCTTTCTTTCCTTTCCCAGTGTAACCAGACAGACCAGACTCTTTCTAGTAGTTCAATGTTCTAAGATGGCATTTTAATAATTGATCTTCTACCGATTATAGCAACCTCGCCGTTCGGCTATACTGACAAAAATCGGCTACTGGCGCTAGACGAAATAATCGTATTCTATTTTAAACAGGAGCGTCAACGACTAGCAAGAATATTTCCAACCTCTAAATGGAGCTTTACTGACCTGTTTTGTTAGTACTCAAGTATTCGTGTGTTTTTGAAACTGAGGTTCTAAAATCTATCCTTTGAACTCCAAGATTTCACTAGTATACTTTCACATAACTACGTCGCATTAATTTAAATTTTAAAAAAATGGTTGAATCAAAATAAAAACAAAATTATGTGGGGTTATGGGCGCCGAATGTTTCTATACGAATTTCTAGTAATCCCAGCGAGCCAATAAAGTTCTCTTGGTTCTTCGGCGGGCGACAATGTTTTTGAAAACACATTTTTGAAAGATAAACATAACCTCGAATGGTTTTCTGTCAGAAAACGTAAAAATACTCTTCTGTCCCCCTGCGGCCCGATTTAAAGTTTGTTGACAAAACACCTGCAGTTACCATGGAATTGTATAAATTCTGCGATCTATCGGCCAACACTTGAACTGCGTGTGTCTCCCAAATTCAATGAAGTGTATACGTTTATGATTGAATGATCGGTTTTCTTTTCCGTATTGCACAGGCTTTTAGAAAAAGGAAACTTAGTGTTTAGTTTCGCTAAAGCAAGGAAATATAAAAAGGAAAAATGTAATCCAGAGGAGATTTTGAGTATTTTTTATAAATCGGGTTTGTTCTAAACCGCAATTATTTTGAGGCTTTTAGGATAGATGACAGCACCACAGCTTTTATTTTGAAGAAAAAATAATTGAGAATTTTGAAAAATCCTTCAGATAATTTTGTTAAGCATTTAAAAGTGATCATCCCTGCAAAATTTCAGCTAATTATGATGTTTAGTATTCCCTGTGCACTCTGGCAAAAGATTAAAAAATTGAAGAACAAGGTGTTGCCAGTTGTACTTTTTTACTTAAAATCTGGGGAGAAACGATAGCCTTAAAGCAAAAAACGGGAAAAAACTGTATAGAAGAGGGATTAAAGGTTTGATAGCGTGAAAGTGGGGTCAGGTAGAGAAGGAGGAAGAATCTACAATTTTAATAGTCGCGGGCGGCCAGCTAATCAATTCCATAAAAGAAATATCCCTTATGGAACCTTAAAAGCCTATAAAAACTTGTACAATTTGTGTATATATTTTACCACATTTTATGAGGTATTTTTGGCAGAGATGCATAAACCTCCAATTTTATAGTTTATTCTCACTGGTTCCGACGCTAGCAAAAGAGTTTTAATATTCTGAAGAATTTCTTGCACAAAATAAAGCACTCCATATACACAACTTACTTAACTTTAAAACTTCAAACCCCCTATCGAGTTTTACCTATATAGAAGTTTTAAACTTTTCAAGCAAAGTATGGGTGGATTTATATACCACATGTATACTCAATATAAACTTAGGCGAGCCGTTTAATTCTTCAAGAATTTGGAACTTTTTAGCCAGGTATACGAGCCATTCTCATAGGCGATCAATTTATCTCTTTCCTCCTTAGATTAACTATACTTAAAGTCATAGTTGCGATCAAAGACATTCTACTAAAATAGACCCATCAAGTCATTCATAAATCGCTTTGAAACGCGATCATCCGTTAGATTTAGGGAAAACCATTGTCCTCTCCACTGTGAACGATACATCAGGCAATACCAAGCATACCAGTTCGATCAAGGTTATATAGGTGACCCGCTACAAGTGCGAGGTTGTCATATTGTCTAGGTTTTATTCCCAATATATATTAGATAATTAAAATAATAATTTTTTTGCTCAAAATATCAGATACTTATTGATATTTCGACCAAAAAAATAAGGCATATATATGTACCATCCCAGCAAACACAAATCGTCGGAATTGAATCGGGCCAATATCGATAACGTCGGCATCGGCGACTACACGCTGACCCGATGTTGGACAGATTGCGATTTTCAGTTTTCGGTCAATAATCGGCAACTGACAGAGGTCTACATTACTACAGTCGACTTTATGCCGACTCCACTTTAGGACCGACGATGGTCCGATTGGAACATTGTTTAATCGGTCAAAAATCGGCAACCTACGATGGCCCGATTTACTATAGTCGACTTTATCTGCTTTAGGGCCGACGACGGTCCGATTGAAACTTTGTTTAATCGGTCGAGAATCGGAAACTAACGATGGCCCGATTTACTATAGTCCACATTATGGCTCGATTTACTATAGTCGAATTTATGCCGACGACCACTTTATCTGCTTCAGGGCCGAAGATGGTCCGATTGGAACTTTGTTTGATTGGTCGAGAATCGGCAACTGACGATGGTCCGATTACGTCACCTTAAAATTTTTAAACTGCTTAATAGTTTCTTCCTAGTATGTAAAGATGGCGCTAATGTCACTATGTTCCCTGTACAGTGGAGGATAATATTATATATATAATGAGCAAAGATATTTCAAAAAGCACTCGCATTATCGAAACTTTGTAGTTTGCCAATGTCGGATCGTGTCAAGCAACCACCGACGGACCTTCGTCAATCACCGACGTCGGCCCGCTTTAAGAGGCTGATGTGGGGCCTTACTATCCATCCATTGTCGGACATTTGTGGTTTGCCATTGTCGGGCCGCTTTAAGCAACCACCGACGGACCTTCGTCAATCGCCGACGTTAGTCCGCTTTAGGAAACCAATGGCGGACTTGCATAGTTTACCGATGTCGGGCCGAGACCAGCTTGCCTACGTGAGACCGACCGGTATGCCGATGTCAGCAAAAAGTAAAATTTACCATTGGTCCGACGGCGGGCTACAGTCTAACGCTGCGTCGGCAAACATACATTGGGCCTACATCGCAAAGCGGATAAAAAATACTGCTGGTCCGATGTAGTAAATCGACGTCGTGCCAATGACGGCAAATTCGGCAATCTGCATTGGGCCGGCAAAGGCCCGAGGGAACCGTGCTTGCAAAAAGAAGTTAAAAACCTCCGAGTCAGTTACTTCAACCGAAAAGAATCTAAAAACAAAAGAAAAAACGAGAATTCAATCTTGGATGAGCATCTCACAAGGACCACACAAAGGAACAAAGCGAAAAGAGAAATGATCAAATAATGTTTCACCCTGGGCAACCAGCGTGGGCTCATCAGTGGTCCTACTAGTCACCCTCCCCAAACATCATTCAACACCATCATACACTTTGATTTCCAACTTTGAATCACTTACAAATAGGCATCGTTCCGCACTGGCACTTATCTAAGTCACCTGGACGCTTATTCTTGACCGACCGTGAAGTGAGGTGAACGAAATTCTCCGTGGAAAAAGGCGGTTAAAAAAGCTCAGCTCACCTCACGGTCGTTCAAGAATAAGCGTCCTGATACGGGTTCGTCCTGGCGTTAATAGAGACATAAAGCTATTTGTAACTCATCTCGGTATACGTATCCGCATCTAGCGAGAACCAAGCACATTGATTGATCAGAAACTTGTAGCACGTTCGAAAAGAGCAGATATATGCTAATTTATGGTGCTTCTGAACGCAATAGGTGCTGAGATACGATACGTGTGCCGTAACGATACGTGATACCTAACGCATCTCAACACCTATCGCGTTCAAGAACACCTTAGATTAGCATATATCTGCTCTTTTCGAACGTGGTACAAGTTTCTGACCAATTAATGTGCTTGGTTCTCGCTAGATGCGAATACGTATACCGCGATGATTTACAAATAGCTTTATGTCGCTCATCTTTTCAATAAGGTTACGCTCCTAAGGCGATTAAATTTTTTTTTTAAACGACTGAAAGATATTTTTTCGCATCGACTTTCCGTAGACGTATCTCCGGATAAGTTACCAAATTTAAAACAAGCTAAAATTACTAAGTAACTCCGCCAAAAGCCTCGACCGTATACCGGGGCAGTACTGCCATCTATATTAGAACGCTTAAACTACGTATTTCTCTTTAAATTCAATGAAGCTAAGTTTAAACAAAAAGGAAAACATAGTTCTTTTTTGCCAAAACAAAAAACGACAGTAAAACTGTGTGTAGGTTTACATTAGCAATGAGCAAACGCTCGATTTGGCACGCTGTGCTATGCATTTTATATTGCAATTATTTCCTTTGTTTAAAAAATAAAATAAATCCCCTCTTTCCTTGATTTTAATTCCACTCGAACTTATACGAATGGAGGAAGACTCGGATTTTTAATTACTGAAAGAAATAGTTCTCTATTTTATTTAACTGCACAATAAGACCGGCCCCGCGAGATCTTCATATTTCGCTTCAGTGGATCACAAGTATACACATTTCAGACAAGTGAGACACACAGAAAAAAGGTTTAATTGAGGCAAATAAATATTTATTTCTGTCAAGCAAGATTTATTTGACCTAGAGAACATTATTTTTAGATAAATAAATATTTGTTTGGTTCCAACAAATATTTGTTTGGACCATGGGTAACAAATATTTATTTGGTTCAATTAAACATTTTTTTTGTACGGATTTAGACGTACAACCCAATTAAGGTATTAGCCTGGTATGACTGGCTTCTTAGAGGGATGTTTGTAAACAATTAAAGAACTTCTTAGTTCTTTCTTCATTTACATTTTTCTCCGTTCTCTCTCTTTTTCTTCCTAAAACTCCGCTGCTGTTTGACTGACGGACCTCAGACTAGAAGCAGAGGGGGCGCTGACAGTTTTAGTTATTAGACCTAGTTTACATTCCGACTTCCACTCTTTTTCGATAAATAGAGAAATATAAGTTAGGTTCAGTTTGTTAGAATATGGAAAGAAATTTATTTTGACCTAAATAAATATTTGTGTGTTTCAAATAAATATTTGTTTGGACCATGGAAACAAATATTTATTTGGTTCAATTAAATATTTTTTCTGTACGGATTTCGAAATCATGCTATTAACCTATTAGCCTGGTATCGGCAACCTAACCTCACTTTTTTTAAACTGAAAACCGCTGTTGATTTTAAAGTTTATTTTTTTACACTTTTGCACCTTTTTCCGGAGTAATCGTTTTAATGGGGCCAAAGCACAAAATCCACAACACAGAGTCAAAGTCAGAACGCGTGATTTACTAAAAATAAAGTAATACAAGACAAGCCAAAATGGACGCAAGTAACGTCGGCAACAGAACCACAGATGAAAGATTGGTTGGTTTATTTAATGGTGCGATCGACGGACAATTTCAGGGGAAGCTGCCATCGTGCGATGTCAAAAATCTATTCACATTTGATATCTATGGAATAACCATGGATATTTTAATTGAGTCAAAAACTCCCTTATATCTTTTATCGAATCCCTGTAAAGAAAATGCGCACACTTTTCAAGAATACAAAAAGTTATACTGAATTCTCACGGGTTCCTCCTTTTTAAGAGAATACGAAAAGGAATAAATTAAAAATAAAATTTAAGAATCTTTCTGCAAGAAGAACCGAAAATTTCTCATTTGTGCATCGGCAAGTAATTGGGAACTTAAGATTTTGATTCATTAAAACAGAAATAAAATGGATCGCTTAATGATAGACGGCTATATACACGGTAAACATTAACAGTTCGAAAAAAAAATCGTAGGTAGGAGAGAGTATTTGTTTACATTTTTGTCATGAAAGGTTCGTGAAAATAAAATTATTTAAAAATACCTTACAATTATGCTACCAGTAAACCTAGGTTTTTGCTTTTTAATACTAACGTGTTATAACAAAATGTATCGTTATTTTTGGCTAGATAAAAGCAGGAAATATCTAAATCTCCAAAAACGTAGATTAAAACTGTTAGTAGAGGACTTTAACCACTTTCAGATAGAGGAGAATGAGTAGCCATGCCCACCAACCCCCCCTCCCTCCTCCTACTCTCATCACCCATCTTATCTGAAATTCCTTGACATGTGGGTGTAGAAAACGTATATTATTTCAAAAAGTATTGATCCTATTTTTATCGAACATAGTCGTTGTTCTCGAGCATGGATGTAGAAACCTTGGATTGCTAATATCTATGGGAAATTTTCATGAAAATCACTGCCGCGTGTCTTCCGCCATTTTCGCCGCCATGTTGTGGAGATTTGGGTTGGCGACATTGGTTTCCTTAATTTTAAATAGCAGTGTGGGAACACTGACTGTCAACAGTGTCAAAATATGATTGAATTTGAAATTTTTTTGAAAGTTTATTTTGGTTGTTGTTTTCTAATAAAAAAACAAAAAAGGGTAATTATGCAGTATACGGTTTTCTACCATTTATGATTTTTTATAAAAAAATTTGTATGGGGGCACCTATATACTAGGGTCCCTAGGACCCCAAACCCGCCTGTGCCCGTTGGTTATTTTTTATTTTTTTTTTGTTTTTTTTTTAAATTTTTTCAAGAAAACACATTACAACCCCCCCCCCCCCCGGGCACCCTTTTTTCTCTTAAAAAAAAAATCGGGCGCAGGCGGATTAGGGGTCCTGGGGACCCTACTAGGTACCCCCATAAAGAATTTTTCATAAAAAATCAAAAATGGCAGAAAAATGTATACTGCATAATTACCCAAAAACGTAAAGTAACAAGTCATAAACAAATGCTCCAACGGTCACGCCATTTATTTCTCTCATTTGGTCTGGAGTATGTGCAGGTTTCGAACAAATAATCACAAGAAAAGTACATCTTTGACACATGGAGTTTTACAATATTTGAAGACCTTGGCGGAAAAACCTATTAACTAACAACTGTGTCGACCATACCTTCCCTAAGTTAACAATTTATTACTAAGATATCCTTGAGTTTTGGTAAGTTTTCAGCATTCACCATTTTTTTTTGTAGCTCTATCTTTTATAAAGGAAGTCGGATTTTGCTCAAAACTGCATATGTTGTAGGTTTCATTGTCCTGATAAAAATCATTGCTCCACAGTGATCTGGTATGTGGTTTTTGAGATACTGCGTTCAAAGTTAACCATTTTGGTATTCTGGCTTTTCCCTAAAATCAGTTTTTTGCACTTTTTGTGAAAATGTAAAGAATATTTATGAATCAAATTGTAGTCAGAGAATAAGTAGCAGAAAAATATAGGTTGCGTCACACAAACATAAAAAATATTAAATTCATATGACCAAGAAATGACTTTTAACAAAAGGCAAATTTCAATTGTTATGTTGCCACTTAGTATTTAACAAACATGCTTCAAAACAAAAACTTTTGTAACATTTTTAGCCATTTTTGTTATTTGTTGCTATGGGCCAATGATAGATCTTCATCAAGATAAGCAAAATCACACAGAAAGCCAGTTTCCATTAGGAAAGTGCATCATCCTTAAAAAAACGAATCTACAAAACTACAAAAAAAATGTCAAATGCTGAAAACTTACCAAAACTTAAAGATATCTTAGTAATAACTTTCTTCAGAATCAGACAACTTTAATTACAAAAAATGTTAACAAAAAACATTGTCCCAATTGAATAAATAAGCGTCAAAATTTAGTGTTAAAAATTAACATTAAGGTAAATTTAACCTAAGAATGTCTTTAAAATGTCATTTAGATATTAAACAATGTTAACATTAAGGTTTTGTGAATAAAGATTAAAAAATAAATATTGATTTTTCTTTATTTCTAGTAAACTGGTAAAATATCTTATAATTACTGGTCCTAAAATCTCAAAAAAAATACCGGCTACAAAATCAGAAAAATTGACAATGAAATCTTAAACTACTTATAACTTAAAATTACATATAGAAAGTTACAAACGCATGGAAATGACAACAAGAAAAAGAAAAAAAATATACTGATAAAATACATATTAAAATTAAATTTTTTAATGTTCTTTTTAAAACTCATGAAGTATTGTTATAATTTTGTAAAAGTCGATGTGCCAAAGATGTACTTTTTTGTGATCGCTTGCCATCGCTCTGGTTTTCAGCTGATCCATATATGCTATTATCAAACTCCGTATCTCCCTCTATTCATTTATTTTTCTTGTCTTCTAGGCCTATAACAACCTCGGATTTATAAACTGTTGGCGCATATCTGTCCCTAGACGTTTTAGTTCCTGTTTCAGATTCAGAGATCAACTTAATGAAGGTTTATCTTGAGCGGGAGCGCCAGCAGCAATGGTTGACAGTACCCTTTGAGTTTATAAATTGGGGGTAATGTTGTAATTTATTTGTTCAAAACTTGCACATTCCCCAGACCAAATGAGAGAGATTATCATGGCGTGGCCGTTCAAGCATTAGTCTGTCTTTTAAATGGTTTTTATTGCTTGGTTCTTCACTTTTTTTGTTTTTGTATTAAAAAACAACAACAAAAATAACCTTTCTAGAAACGTCATTTTTTGACACTGTTGATAGTCAGTGTTCCCACACTACTATTTAAAAATTCAGGAACCAATGTCGCCAACATAAATCTCTCTAAATCTAAATCTAAAACTAAATCTCTCTAAACATGGCGGCGAAAATGGCGGAAGACACACGGCAGTGATTTTCCCACAAGGGTATTATCAATCCCTTTCTTTTTTACATCCGTGTTCTCGAGCTGTAAGACGACTGCAAATTCTAAGTGCTCACAAATGATACAATTTTAATTACTGGACAAAATTGCTTTAGGAGCAATAAGTATACTTAAGTTTTAATTTTATTCCTTTAATGAGTATTATTCAATAGGATCAATAGGATCTTTATATAACAAGATGGCAAATAAATATTTTGTATAATATTATAAAAATAGAGTCGGTATAGACGGTTCTAGAGTCAAAATCCTAAAAAGCAAAGGGCCAAACAAAACGAACAAAAATATTTCTCCTCCAACCTCTGTCAGCCTGTATATAGCCTCCACTCATCCAATATTGCTAAAAATCATCGAAATAACTCAAAAATTAACATACAAATTAAAAAACCCCGAACCGTTAAAAAATATAAAGTGTATACCTCACTTAACGATTACTCCTTATTAGAAATAAAGTGGGTAGAGAGGTTATTTTTTAACCACCACTTTTTAACGTCCCCTCTTTGCAAGAATAACGTAAGTAAAAAAAAAACAGTTTCACGAGAGACCCGTTTTTCTGTTTTTTTTTTCAAACGACCGGAAAATAGCAATTCTTCGTACGGAAACTTCTACGTTACAAGACATGTCCTTTCGAAATATTTCCACTCTCAAGAAAGGACCTTTTTGTTCAATTTTCCGGTCCTAGTGACGTATAGGTATTCAGGTTTATTTTTTAAGCAAACGTTATCATTAAAAAAAAAACAAAATCAAAAGATCTTGGGTGGAAATAACGAAAATTCAAACTTGGATGAGCATCCCATAACGAACACACAAAAGACCAAAGCGAAAAGAGAAATGATTAAACGATGTTTCGCCCTGGGTAACCAGCGTGGGCTCATCAGTGGTTTCACTGGTGACCCTCCACCATACATCATTAAACACCATCATACACTTTGATTTCCAACTTTGAATCACTCACAAATAGGCATCGTTTCCCACTGGTACTTATCCAAGTTACCTGATACGGATTCGTCCTGGCGTGTTAGTTTGTTTAGTTAATTAATATTCCCAGTAGGATTATGCTCCTAAGGCAAATAAAACAAAAAAGAAGTCAAAAAACATCCAAATCAGTTACTTCAACCGAAAAGAAACTAAAAGACAAAAGGTCAAAAGATCTTGGGTGGAAATAACGAAAATTCAAACTTGGATGAGCATCCCACAAGGAACACACAAAAGAACAAAGCGAAAAGACAAATTATTAAACGATGTTTCACCCTGGGTAACCAGCGTGGGCTCATCAGTGGTTTCACTGGTCACCCTCCACCATACATCATTAAACACCATCATACACTTTGATTTCCAACTTTGAATCACTCACAAATAGGCATCGTTTCGCACTGGTACTTATCCAAGTTACCTGATACGGATTCGTCCTGGCGTGTTAGTTTGTTTAGTTAATTAATATTCCCAGTAGGATTGTGATCCTAAGGCAAATAAAACAAAAAAGAAGTCAAAAAACCTCCAAATCAGTTACTTCAACCGAAAAGAAACTAAAAGACAAAAGATCAAAAGATCTTGGGTGGAAATAACTAAAATTCAAACTTGGATGAGCATCCCACAAGGAACACACAAAAGAACAAAGCGAAAAGAGAAATGATTAAACGATGTTTCATCCTGGGTAACCAGCGTGGGCTCATCAGTGGTTTCACTGGTCACCCTCCACCATACATCATTAAACACCATCATACACTTTGAATTCCAACTTTGAATCACTCACAAATAGGCATCGTTCCGCACTGGTACTTATCCAAGTTAACTGATACGGATTCGTCCTGGCGTGTTAGTTTGCTTAGTTAATTAATATTCCCAGCTCCTAAGGCAAATAAAACAAAAAAGAAGTCAAAAAATCTCCAAATCAGTTACTTCAACCGAAAAGAAAATAGAAGACAAAATATCAAAAGATCTTGGGTGGAAATAACGAAAATTCAAACTTGGATGAGCATCCCACAAGGAACACACAAAAGAACAAAGCGAAAAGACAAATTATTAAACGATGTTTCACCCTGGGTAACCAGCGTGGGCTCATCAGTGGTTTCACTGGTCACCCTCCACCATACATCATTAAACACCATCATACACTTTGATTTCCAACTTTGAATCACTCACAAATAGGCATCGTTTCGCACTGGTACTTATCCAAGTTACCTGATACGGATTCGTCCTGGCGTGTTAGTTTGTTTAGTTAATTAATATTCCCAGTAGGATTGTGATCCTAAGGCAAATAAAACAAAAAAGAAGTCAAAAAACCTCCAAATCAGTTACTTCAACCGAAAAGAAACTAAAAGACAAAAGATCAAAAGATCTTGGGTGGAAATAACTAAAATTCAAACTTGGATGAGCATCCCACAAGGAACACACAAAAAAACAAAGCGAAAAGAGAAATGATTAAACGATGTTTCACCCTGGGTAACCAGCGTGGGCTCATCAGTGATTTCACTGGTCACCCTCCACCTCCATTAAACACCATCATACACTTTGATTTCCAACTTTGAATCACTCACAAATAGGCATCGTTCCGCACTGGTACTTATCCAAGTTAACTGATACGGATTCGTCCTGGCGTGTTAGTTTGCTTAGTTAATTAATATTCCCAGCTCCTAAGGCAAATAAAACAAAAAAGAAGTAAAAAAACCTCCAAATCAGTTACTTCAACCGAAAAGAAAATAGAAGACAAAATATCAAAAGATCTTGGGTGGAAATAACGAAAATTCAAACTTGGATGAGCATCCCACAAGGAACACACAAAAGAACAAAGCGAAAAGACAAATTATTAAACGGTGTTTCACCCTGGGTAACCAGCGTGGGCTCATCAGTGGTTTCACTGGTCACCCTCCACCATACATCATTAACCACCATCATACACTTTGATTTCCAGCTTTGAATCATTCACAAATAGGCATCGTTTCGCACTGGTACTGATCCAAGTTACCTGATACGGATTCGTCCTGGCGTGTTAGTTTGTTTAGTTAATTAATATTCCCAGTAGGATTATGATCCTAAGGCAAATAAAACAAAAAAGAAGTCAAAAAACCTCCAAATCAGTTACTTCAACCGAAAAGAAACTAAAAGACAAAAGATCAAAAGATCTTGGGTGGAAATTGTTAAACGATGTTTCACCCTGGGTAACCAGCGTGGGCTCATCAGTGGTTTCACTGGTCACCCTCCACCATACATCATTAAACACCATCATACACTTTGATTTCCAACTTTGAATCACTCACAAATAGGCATCGTTCCGCACTGGTACTTATCCAAGTTAACTGATACGGATTCGTCCTGGCGTGTTAGTTTGCTTAGTTAATTAATATTCCCAGCTCCTAAGGCAAATAAAACAAAAAAGAAGTCAATAAACCTCCAAATCAGTTACTTGAACCGAAAAGAAAATAGAAGACAAAATATCAAAAGATCTTGGGTGGAAATAACGAAAATTCAAACTTGGATGAGCATCCCACAAGGAACACACAAAAGAACAAAGCGAAAAGACAAATTATTAAACGATGTTTCACCCTGGGTAACCAGCGTGGGCTCATCAGTAGTTTCACTGGTCACCCTCCACCATACATCATTAACCACCATCATACTCTTTGATTTCCAGCTTTGAATGAAGTCAAAAAACCTCCAAATCAGTTACTTCAACCGAAAAGAAACTAAAAGACAAAAGATCAAAAGATCTTGGGTGGAAATAACGAAAATTCAAACTTGGATGAGCATCCCACAACGAACACACAAAAGACCAAAGCGAAAAGAGAAATGATTAAACGATGTTTCGCCCTGGGTAACCAGCGTGAGCTCATCAGAAGTTTCACTGGTCATTCTCCACCATACATCATTAAACACCATCATACACTTTGATTTCCAACTTTGAATCACTCACAAATAGGCATCGTTCCGCACTGGTACTTATCCAAGTTACCTGATATGGATTCGTCCTGGCGTGTTAATATTTCCAGTAGGATTATGCTTTCAAGACAAATAAAACAAAAAAGAAATTTATAAAACTCCAAATCAGTTACTTCAACCGAAAATAAATTAAAAAACAAAAGATCAAAAGATCTTGGGTGGAAATAACGAAAATTCAAACTTGGATAAAGTTCCCACAAGAAACACACAAAAGACCAAAGCGAAAAGAGAAATGCTGTTTCGCCCTGGGTAACCAACGTGGGCTCATCAGTGGTTTCACTGGTCACCCTCCACCATACATCATTAAACACCATCATACATTTTGATTTCCAGCTTTGAATCACTCACAATGAATTTTCGTGCTCATCCAAGTTTGAATTTTCGTTATTTCCACCCAAGATCTTTTGATCTTTCTCTTTTTAGTTTCTTTTCGGTTGAAGTAACTGATTTTGAGGTTTCTTAACTTCTTTTTTGTTATCATTTTTGTTATACTTAATACTGTCGAAAGCTGGGGTTATACAGGCAAATAAAAATTAAAATAAAAATAACCACATAAAAACGAAAATTAAAATAAAAATAAGAAATAATGGTGGTTTGTACATTCAAATAAAAACAAGAATAAAAATAACTTTGAACCAATCAGCACACAGTTTCTGCACAAACAAAAGTGAATGCCACCAATAATTCATTGAAATAATTGAACTTAACTTCGTCATACCATTTTATTAAATGCAGAAAACAAACCAAAAACCCATTTAAATGACAACAACTATTAAAAGTTAATTTTCAGATAAAAAGTAAAACAAAAGTTGAAGTTGGCCATTTTTTTATTTGTATTTTAACTAATTATTTTTATTTCTGCCAATAGAAATGCCTACACTTTCCCATAAGACCAACTTTTATTATATTAATTTTAATTTTAATTTGCCTGTATAAACTCAGCTTCACGGAGCACTTTCCAAAATCTGACGGTTCTTACTTACTTACTTACTTATATTTCCAGGGTACCTACTTACTTACCATAAAATTTAAATACAATTTAAAAAAAATATATTTTTTTCCTGATAGCTTAGCAAAAAATTTAAAAAAATGTCAAGAGAATAAATTGAAAGAGAATTTCATTGGACCAAGTATTTAATTCTTGTTGGCAAACTTTAGTGTTTTGGCAAATAATTGCCAATAAACTAATCATCGTTTTCTTTCTCAACCTATTCTACAAACTTTCACAAGGAGAAAAATTAAACTAAATAAACCGAATTGATCCAAAATATCAAACGACCAAACACGCACGAACGTCGATTCGGATGGCATCGGCCGTTATCGATTTGAATCGCGAATCTCGATTTGTTAATAGGCCAGTCGAGAAAAATTAGCTTTTAACATTAGGTCAGTAGATTTTATATACTTTTATTTATTTTAAAAAAGTCAAATTTAGCCAGTGTAGACGCTGCATTTTCGTCAAAAATGGTACTTACGATATTCTGGCAAATAGGAGACGTTAAGGGCGGTTTTATAAACGCTTAATGAAGTTTTGTAATAACCCTGAACGGTTTATCTCGAGCTGTCTTGAGGCTCGTAACGTTTTTAGAGACCGAAATTGGTGAATTTATTATCGAAAAATAAGGTTGACTATTACGTAAGGAAGAAATTAAAATTAGCATTTTTTCTCTTTCCAATTTTGAGTTTTAAAGACTTTTTAAAAATATAACAGGGCTATTTTCAACTTATTTTTAATAGAGAGTTAATAGACCACTAATTTATCGTCACCTTATTTGCTTACCGTATCACCGTTATTGAGATGCTAAAAAGAGTTTTTAAGCCATATACGAACTGCCAAAGTAAATAGAACAGAAAAAAAACAGCAATTCCTGTTTTTGCAAATTCACTTTCACAAAAAAATTAAAAACCTAACTAAACAAAAAAACGAATTATCACCTATATCTGCAGCTTTTGCACAGAAATAAATCTGGTTGGTTGCAAAAAATAACCGAGCGGGTCGCGTCTTAGAACATTGAACTACTAGAAGGAGTCTGGTCTGTCTGGTTACACTGGTTGTTTGAGTGCAACATCTACAGTGGGGAAAGGGGAGAAAGAAATCTGTGTTGCCAATTTTAATAACAAAATTATGCAACAAAAAACTTATTAAATTTAGATTAAGTTTTGACGCTTATTTATTAATTAATTAATGTGGTTTAAGGCATATGTTGAAAAAGCTAATATACACAATATATAATACTCACAACCTATTTAAAGCTTTCGATGCCTTTTGAAAATTTGTGTTTTCCTTAAAAATCTTCTTTTGTAGTCAACGTGGCAACATTGATTGTTTGTTGCGGTTTTTCGATTTTTCCTGGAATGTCATTATTGTTTTGAAAGTGAAAGTTTCAGCAGATGTCAATAGTGTCTTTTTGATATTTTTGTGAAAAGTTTGTGGCGAAAAATTGTTCCGAAGTGTATTATTATATGCAAGTTGAAACAGAAGCTGGGGGAGCGCAGTATTTCGTTTCACAGGTACGTTAAATTAAAATATTAACTAAATATTAGGTTAGAATTCGTCATATTTGGCCATTCTTGGTAAACAAAGGCAGGAAATCTGTGTTGCCGGCTTGTCAATAATTTCAGTGTGAATAAGGATTTTAATAGCACATTTTTCTTTTTTTTTATAGAAACATAGATTTTTATTATTATATTTAGACCATTTGATTAAATGGAACTAAAAATGATTGAAGGTATTTTAAATAATATTAAAAACAGGGGAAATGAATTAGGTTAACATGACAACAATGGGATGGAGATGTTGAACTCAAACACCCTGCCCTAGGTCTGAAAAAAAGCTCCTTCTAGTAGTTCAATGTTCTAAGGGTCTCGTTAAGCCTCCTTAGTAACGTATAATTTTTGGATACGGAGAAGATTAACCGATTTTGCCTACGTTATCACCAATTTTGATAGACGATTAACGCTCTATTATGTGATTATACTAACCCAAATTTCTTTGATATCTTTCTTTGTGGCTAATTAAATTTTCGTGGGTATTTGAGAAGTTGTCAAACAAAAAATCGTACTTTGTTTTCGTTGGGAAACCCTGTATAATATTTAGGTTAGAACAAACAGACACATTTTGACGATGGCTTTTCACCCTGTTTCTATTACGCATCTACGTACGTTTACGCAACGTGTTGACGTTCCCTCTTCATCAGTTGGTGAGGTTGAGTTGAAGATGACCCCAAACTGTAATTGGTTTAAAGTTTTCTACGACAACTCAACCAAAGATATTACTACCCCCACCTCAATACACGAATGGATAAAATGTAATTCAAAACAATATATCTATTTGCACACTTCATTTTCAAATTAGGTCAAAAAACTTATATCCGACAACCAATTTAGATACCTCTACCTTGACTAACGCAATAACTCCTAATAACTCCTCTTCCGAGCAGGGCATTTAAGAAAAGTTGGTTAGCTCCAAACTGGAGTTTGACTAGCCAAAAAATAAAAGTTGCCTGTGAGCATTCTAAGCAAGCAAAGGGCACTGAAATACCAATTTAAAATAGTAATAGCGCCTTAAATAGTGTGTTTTTATTACAAATGTGGGTTTGTTATAAGCGCGTGTTTAAAAACGCGACCAAAAAAGCGGTGATTTTCTACACATTGTAGCCCCTTCCCCGAAGTGCTGGGGAGGTGATTCTAGCCGGTTTACTCGTATGTGAGGGAACTCCAGGGGGCTGATTCTTGAATATCGTAGGAAAGATCGCACGGGAACTGTTATCGACCAATAATAGGCTTTGAAACGATCACGACTTATCCGAAACCTATCCGACCCCAACCGAACCTCACCCGATTGCAGTATATCGAAGGAACTTTCCTACACTTTCGTATAACTGCCCCCGGACCAGGGGTCGTATTTTCGAAACCATACGAAATTTTTCGCATGCGACTACTTCCGTCTCTTCCTATACCGTATAGAAAAAGAGGCAAAAGACATGCCGATATGCTGATTCATGGGTAGTACGTGAAAGAATATCCGGTTTTTCATGCGAAACAACACGAATGCCCTCCACCCACTCGTGCAATATTGCGCTAAACCAGTCGAATTCGAACGCGGTCCACACATACCGGCTTATCTTTCGTCTCTCATTTCACACGGTATAGAAAGAGACTGACATAAAAATTGTTGATTATTCAGTACACGTATGCGGATATTTTCGTATGGATTTGAAAATCAGACCCCAGGTGAACGAGCGCTCTTGAAAAACGGCAATCCGGTCAGCTTTGCGTGCGCACCATGCATGCTCGGCAGCTTCTGAGCCGTCTTATTGATCGAAACGAAGGATGTGAACGTTCCCGTGCGACCTTTCCTGCGAAATTCAAGAATAAGCCCCCAGAAGGACCATCCGACAACCAGGAGGTAACACTGGGATTCAAACAGGTACCCATTGAAACGTCTAAAGATAAAGGATCAACAAGGAACTGTTCAAGAATGCAGTAGATCTTCTTCAACACAAGAGGGCCGACAGAGAACTGCTCAAGTACCCATTGGACACTCTACAAACGCATGATGTAAACAAATTGGCCAAGAAGCTCAAGAAGCTCCAGGTCAAAATCGTGTTCAGCATGGACGGTCAAACCGAAACAGAGCTGACTGAAGGACACCTGCTGCTAGGTAGGAAGGATGTGAGACTAGCGACAGGACTCCTAACAGGACACTGTTGCCTCAACAAGCACCTAGAGACGCTGGGAATCTCCAGAGAATCAGAGAGTCGAATTATCCTTGCATACCCTGCTAGTGTATGTCCGGCTCTGGCCAGGTAAATAGAGTCGCACCTTGGGAACTATCTGTTGGCCCCAGGCGATGTAAGAAGGTTGCAGCTTAGAAAAATCTGTTCTTTTGCAAAAGGGGCAAGCTTCTTGGACTAAACCATGGATAGTGCAACGGGCCCAGCAAGGTCGCCTACGTACGTGGGAGTTATCCCGCCCCTACATTCATTCATTCATACACATTGTTTTTTTACTTTTGTCAACAAATCCAGCTGCAAAAACACATTCAGTCACAAAATCCATGGCCAGGACACAACTTTTAGGCTAAATTTATGATAATTCAGCAAAGAAAATTAATAATAAACATATTTGAATTTTTCTTGATTTTCTTGAAAACTAGGGATCTGGCACACTTCAACAAAAGTATAGTTTTTGTTCCTAGCTGCTGCGGTTCGTGCGTTGGTATTTTTTTTAACCCTACTCCTACCCTTTTTTCAGCCACCTAAGACTGGATCCACAGTTTCACTTCTTGCAGCTCACTTCTATTTTCCTCTTTGTCGAAAAGAGTGAGAGGGCAATAGAAAATATATTTCCTTCTTTCTCTAAACGACAAAAATGAAAATAGAAGTGAACTGCAAAAAGTGAAGCTGTGGATCCGGCATAAAAATGGTCATTCCTATCCTCCTCCTGTCAGTTGTCGTGTTGCTTACTTTTTTGAAAATAAAAAATTCTTTACCTACGACCTATGAATAATACTAGTTTTACGCTCTCAACATGATTTTAATGGCTCACTTACGGTCGTAGGCTAATAATAAAGCTTAGACGTAAACCACAACATGGCGTGACAAGCGATGAAACTTTATTTCATAAGAGCACTAATTGACGCAAAAATGTAAATTATTTTTCTATATTTTTAAGACAATAAATATTTATTAAACGTAAATAAATTCAATAATATTTTCGTACTTATCTAACCGAAAATAAGTCTCGTTAAATTGACATAGATATATGAAAACTCCCTTAGTAACAAAAAAAGAAGTTAAAAAACCTCCAAATCAGTTACTTCAACCGAAAAGAAACCAAAAAAAAGAAAAGATCGAAAGATCTTGGGTGGAAATAACGAAAATTCAAACTTGGATGAGCATCCCACAAGGAACACACAAAAGATCAAAGCGAAAACCTTTGTAACATTATTTGTTTTGACGTTTTAGATAGAACTTCATGTTATGAAGGTTGTTGAGTTAAGAGTGTTCGCGTTTGATATTTTTAATAATTTCTGATATTTATGATGACATTTTCATTGGTCGTAGGTAAAGTATAGTACACTAACTCGCATGTTATGTTCATTACACGCTCAGATAAATTAAGACGCGAGCCGCAGGCGAGTTCTTCGAGAGAAACTTCATCTTCGCGTTTAATGACCATCATAACATGCTTGTTATGTAAACTACTATTATTCTGCACCATAATTATTATGTAGACATTCCAAATTGCTGCGGATCAGTTTTTTGACACTGACAATCCTAAGCAGCATTTGGACGTTATCTTACGTTGCGCATACGTTGCCCTTGAGAAACGCGACGTCGGCTAGCGACGTCGTTTCGTCTGTTGACGTACGTCAGTTCCAACGCGCTACAGGTTTGAAATTTCAAGGGCAGGCAGACGTCGCTATCTGGCACGTTTAAATTTCCTACGTACAAAAGACGTTTGGTTTTGTAACGAATAACTAAAAACGTCGCTTTTACCTCAAAAACAACGTTGGGCACAATCTTAATTATACCCGAAATTTACGTCATATTAAGACGCATTTGGTTGGAAGATTTTTGCTGCTTGGGATAACACACAACATTTAGCTTTTGAGTTTAATTGTCAGCCGCCATATTGAAATTTGTTCGGAGAATTTTGAATGGGGTGTATATTAGTGGTAAAAAATCAGAAAACTGTTAAGTTTTAACTTCGCAAAACATAAATAAGATTCCATCACGGCATCGCGTCGTAAGCCTTCACTTTTAACTAGCCCCCCTCCCTCCCCCCTCCCCTCTGCCTCTTTCGCAAACGAGTAAAATTTGTTTAAAATTCAGTTTACTCCGAAGAAAATATGTTTGCTCTCCCGGCCCGGTTTTCCAATTAGCAACATAGCTGAGGGGCGAATTAAAAAATTATTGAAAGTTGCAGGAAGTCACAAATGTCATTCCGTGCAGTTCCTAGCGTAATGTGTTGCAATCACGTGGTCCCTAAAAGTGGGAGGGGGGGTGGCTCTTGAATTGAATGGGAAGTGCAGTTTTTTGTTTTTAAATTAAGCATTTAATGTAATAAAGATGATATTTTAAACAAAAATTTTCTAGCTTTTAAGGGGTATGTGAAGACTGTTAATTTTTTATAAGTTTTTTATTTATATTGCTTTGAGCCTCTAGCACATGCACTGTTTTTTTTTCTTATTTGCCGTCCATCCACACTTTTTTTTTAGTATTTTTTTAACCCCGAAATGTCACTACAATGGACTATCCCTATGTCAGAATAAAATATTTTTTAGACTGAAAAACGACTTTTATAACTTCCTTTTTTTAAACCATTAATTTATATTTATCCATTTCATAGCAATGGAAAGTTTGTCCCTAGGTTTTACTGTCACTACTATGGACGAACTGAAACAAAAAAAAAGCAAGAAATATTTGGCAACAATATTAAAGTCACGTGCTCAAAGCAAGCTTTGCAGTTGTCAGAAAATTGTTATAGGGTGTCACTACCGTGGACTCTTTAAGTCTCTTTATTCTTTATTTACCATCTTGTTTTGGTTTTTGATATTTGGGAAGTATTTCCTTTTATAAAAGTTATTTTGTCACTACAATCGACGTATTTTTTAGTAATTTTTTTTCAAAGTAAAATTAGGCAACGTGGGTTGAATAAAATAATTTTCAATATAATAACTTAATTAACAAATTAGTAATATAGTAATAAATGTACTGATTGAATTAAGAGTGTCACTAACATGTTCACAAACCTTTCTTTTTAATTTTTTTGGCTTATTTTTGCAAAAAATATTGCAGTAATATCTAATAATATTCTATCCATTTCAATTGTTTCCTAACTAAAACATTTTTGATTATATTATGGTAAAGCCAGGATGGTAATTTAAGGCTTAAAATGTTTTAGCATAATATAAAGGGTAACGTTTTTGTTTAAGCAATTTTTTCTATGTTTTCCACATTTTTATGCCATGATTTTGCTCACATTTTAAAGCTTTCTTTCCAAATTTTCGATTTCTAGAATAAAACACTAACATTTTTCAAGTTTTCACTGTTTTTAAGTGTTCAAAAAAAGTGCTGCCAAAAAAACATTTTTTCTCTGTTAAAAAATATTGCAGTAATATCTAATAATATTCTATCCATTTCAATTGTTTCCTAACTAAAACATTTTTGATTATATTATGGTAAAGCCAGGATGGTAATTTAAGGCTTAAAATGTTTTAGCATAATATAAAGTGTAACGTTTTTGTTTAAGCAATTTTTACTATGTTTTCCACATTTTTATGCCATGATTTTGCTCACATTTTAAAGCTTTCTTTCCAAATTTTCGATTTCTAGAATAAAACACTAACATTTTTCAAGTTTTCACTGTTTTTAAGTGTTCAAAAAAAGTGCTGCCAAAAAGAACATTTTTTCTCTGTTAAAATGAAAAATATTTAAGGTTGTTGAAGAGAGACAGCAGGCTATAAAAAAAAGTTTTAGAGACAGATGGAAATAATCTAAGGCAATTGTTTATTAAAATGTCTGTTTTGTCATCTTTAGTGATGTCATGCATCTGATTTTTATTTTGTCATTTTTATCCAAAAACAGCAGAAATTGTGATTGTTCAACGCGTAAAGTGTGTACAACATAAGATGGTATTAATTTCTTTCAATCAAAGTTCTTTACAGTCTATAAATTTACCAAAAAACGTGCCCTACCATAAATGTATTTCAGTACATCTAAAAATAATTTTACAGGTATTTAACTAACTTATCAACATGTCAGTAAATAACAACTTTTAAGCGTGACTTATGGCAAAGACATTAAAATAATTTAGTTCAATACCTGTAAAGGCGCAATTACACAGACGAACATGCTCAAACAAAAGCTCGTGCAAAAGATCTAAAATTTTTTGCGTGAACATTTTTGTGAGCTTTTCTTTGAACATTTTGTTCGGGTAAATTTTTGAGCAAATTATTGCTATCTGTTTTGGAAACATATTTTTAAAGATGAGAATAAATAAAATTTCACATCAGTGATCAGTGATCTCAATTCTTTAAAAAAAAATGGAACACCAACTTTTATTTTAAATTTTTGTGGAAAAAAGCCGACGGCTATCAGTTTTGTCACATGGATTAGGGTTACTTATAATATTTTTTTCTTAGGGTTTTTCCCGGATTTCTTTGCCCGAGGGTTTTTTTGGGATTTTCTTGCGAGTTTTTTTTTATTTCCAAGGGTTTTTCCTAAATTCAAAAAATAACCCAGGAAAATTTTTCTTTTCCAAAAAAATTTTGATTTCAAATATCGGCAAAAAACTCAAAAGTTACACTTTTAAGCGGTAATCCGCGCCTCAAGACTATGAGGAGTGGTGGGGAGGGGATTTTTTTTAAAACATATTTTTGTAACTTTACTTTTCCCTTAGCTTTGATTGTTTTTTTTTCATCCTCACACCAGATGTACCTAGTTAGTATAAGGCCCCAACTGTTGCTTAAAAAAGCAAAAGCTTCATGAAAATGCTGAAGATAGATATTTAATGTCAATTTAATGTAATAATCAAGGTCGATTACTGACACTGAACAAACAATATGCAAAGGAGCGACATTCCGATTCAGAAATCTAGTCTATTACTGCTAAATTATATTTTTTTAGACAAGGGTCTGGGATCGTAGGGTTGTAAAAGTGGGTAATAAACGGGTATTATTTAGACAGAACGTGCTTTTGTTCATATATTTGAGATTTAATAAAATGTATATAGGTTTTTTAAATTGACTTAATTATTATTGTATTGTGTTTTAAACTAGGAAGTAAAATAAAGAGATATTCTTTTAAACCTAAATTTTTATCATTACATTTTACAGGCAACAGCAATAAATAAGTGCCAATTAATATTTTTTTATTCTCGTTTTTTTAAAACCCCAAAAAAGTTACAAGTATACTGGCATATTCCCTATAAAAATCAGGTCAATCGAAGTTGCTTATGAGGTAAAATGTCAATTTCGACATCAAATCGTTATTCCGTCGGAAAGCACTTAATCAAAAATAGCTTGTTTTAAAACTTAGTCTTTCTATTTTCAGTTAAGTTCAATGAATTCCCATAAAACTATAAAATTTAAATTTGTAAGAAATTTCTATACCAACATTTCTTCAAATAAATTTTGCTTAACATTCTCTCCAAAATTGCCGTGAGTCTTTTTGTACGAGATTTTGCTCGAACTTTCTTTTGAACATTTTGCTCAAGAGGCTCGTGTAAATGTTTGTCGGCATTTCAACATCAAAGGAAAGTTTTTCTGTGTAAATGCGCCTTTAAATGATTTTTAGATGTCCTTAAATACACTTATAGTAGGACATGTTTTTTGGTAAATTTAAAGACTGTAAAGAACTTTGATTGAAAGAAATGAATACCACCTATGTCTCACACACTTTATGCTTCGAAAAATTACAATTTTTACTATTTTTTGTATAAAAATGGCCAAATAAAAATCATACGCACGACACCAATTAAGATGACAGACAGATGATACAACAGAAATTTTTAATAAACAATTGCCTTAAATTATTTTCATCTTTCTCCAAAATACTTTTTTATAGCCTGCTGTCTCTCTTCAACAACCTTAAATATTTTTGCACTTCACTAAATTACCTCTCCATCTACCGCTAAAATTCTGCCCTCTCTCCCTAAATATTTTTCATTTTAACAGACAAAAAATGTTTTTGACAGTACTTTTTTTGAATGCTAAAAAAACAGTGAAAACTTTGAGTGTTTTATTTTAGAAATCGAAAGTTTGGTAGGAAAGCTTTAAAATGTGAGCAAAATCATGGCATAAAAATGTGGAAAACAGTAAAAATTGCTTGAACAAAAACGTTACCCCTTAAATTATGATACAATATTTTAAGCCTTAAATTACCATCATGGCTTTACCATTACTTTAGGTTCGCCGTAGGCGAAATTTTGGAGAAAATCAGACAGAAAATGCCATTTTTATCACGTTTTGAATTCTGCTGGTAAATAAATTGTTTCCTGGGACATTTGGCAAGACGTTTACCTAGGCGGCACATGATCCCGCCAAAAGCAGGACGAATGGTCACTCTACCTACCAGCTATCTAACCCTTCTACATATTGTTATAGTAGAAAATACATAAATAACCTTTTGTATGGACCATTTTAGAGTGTAACTTTTTATCGTACAATTAAAATCTTGCATCTCGCGGCCTACTGTGTAAAAACCAAAGGGGGTGACTTGATAGGGAGCGCAAGGGGTGGTGTGGTCCTTTACCCCCGCGTATACCTCCTCGACGTTAATTCTTCTTGTTCAAACTCACATTTTAATCGATTTCATTTGCGCATGTGAGTCCATGGCAAAAACTTGCCCGCGTACAACTTCTTCTTATATAAAACGGGGGGGGGGGAGGAAAGCGTCAGGGGCATATAGGCGGCGATGAAATAAGAAAACTTGACGTACGTTGATTACTCAACATTTGCCTAATTAGTAGATAAACAGATAAATTCGCAATGCTATTGGTAAAGTTTGGGCAATAAAAAAATAAATTTTTTTATGGATCACGCGTGGGAATCTCATAGGCGCCGTTATTCAGCTTGACTCTCCTGTTGGTCAGTCAAAAGTTGAACCAAGTTCTGTTGCCTGTCCAAAACGTTTTTATTCAAAGCTATAATGAAACTATTAACTCAGACAGCACAAATTTTCCATCGAAAAGCCATTTTTTGTCCAAAACCGGACGCATTGCCCATGGACCATTTATGGACATCCATTGGACAAAGGACTTCCAATTTTGATCCATAAAGAACTGCTTTTTTCAAATAATTTTTGGATATCCAGTGGATGACGATTTTTATTGGTCCATCGGACCAAGAATAAACTCTGTACGGCGAACATCAAAAAATCTATGTCAATTGGGCTTGGCTTATTTGGCACATTAAAAAATATAGTTATGCATTTATCCGAACTGTTTTGGATATCCAATGGATCATGTCTTTTCTTATTCATTACCAACAGTAACATTTCTCTCATATCTAGCCGAATCATTTAAGTAAGTATTTTTCATTATTTTGGATTAATTGGTATTTTAGTATTTTAATACCCATCCTTTGCTAGGAACTCCATCCGCAAGGATCGACAATCAGACTTATGATGTTGGAATAGTTCAAATATATAGGTACCTATATACTTATATTTTGAAAATATCACCGCTTTTGGCAAAACTGTCCACTGGATATCCATTGGAACAAATAAGTATATTCAGTGTACTAAGAAGATTAGACCAACGGATATACATTGTAATTATTAATTTTTTCCAACAGTGAACATAACAGGAGCATAATCCTATCGGAAATATTAACACGCCAGGTATCAGGTAACTTGGATAAGTACCATTGCGGAACGGTGCCTATTTGTGAGTGATTCAAAGTTGGAAAGAAAGATGATGGTGTTTAATGATGTATGGGGCGGGTGACCAGTGGAACCACTGATGAGCCTACGCTGGTTACCCAAAGCGAAGCATCGTTTAATCATTTCTCTTTTCGCTTTGGTCCTGTGTGTTCCTTGTGGGATGCTCTAAGTTTGAATTTTCGTTATTTCCACCCAAGATCTTTTGATCTTTTGTTTTTTAGTTTCTTTTCGTTTAAAGTGTTTGATTTGGAGTTTTTTTAATTTCTTTCTTTGTAAAAATCAACTACTTATACCTATGGCAAGTTTTTAAAAATTAGTTAGGTGCCTATTGCTTGAGTTCCTGAACTGAAGGAAGGGGAGAGGAAAAATTAACCCTTAAATGTGCCGAGTTTTTTTTAACAATATTGTTGGACTTTCCCTTAAGAATGGTATTACAACTAGGAAGTTGTTGTGTTTTCAAAACTATATTATTCCGTTATTACATTTTTCTGGTACACATCGACATGTTTTTGTGGTTTTAAAATTAAGTTCGTGTATAACTATTATTTAATATCTAAGGATATAGAGATACAAAGGAACATCTTATATTTCGTTTATTAATAACGGGTAAAAATACGCATGTCCAATGGGACACATTGTGTTTTAACAATGAATTTATTGTTTACTGTATTTTTTTTTATTTTGTTAATAAATTCTATTCTATTCTATTCTATTGTTTGGTTTTGCAGATATTAGGGTAGACTCGGATTTTTAGAACACCCTTTATGGCGTACATACGTAATACTGAACTGCTTATTTTGATGAACTCTACCTCCATTTTATGGACACTTATCAACGACCGAGAGGGGTAGGTATGGAAAGAATCGGAAAGAGTGCGCAAGAATTAAGAAAAGACGCGCTGCTCTCTCCTCATTTGCATTTCTTTCTTGTTTCACTTATGTCTTTCTTAAAACATCGCGCGGATGAGAGTGGGGGGGCGACTGGAAATTAGCAGAGGAGAAACGCGGACGATGAGGCTGCGGGAGGGGAGCGAGGGGGTTTCTCATTTCGCACCCCCTTTACGTGGCGTTCGCTCGCTAATTTAAATTGCGAGATTTTTTAGGGGTGGTTTGGATTACCATAGAGGGTTTTTAAAGAATGTCTTGAAAGCTCAACTACGTGTGATAAATTATTTGTAAAAAAAAGACGTTTTACATCAAAACAATTTACTATTTTTACTTCGTAGTTTGTTATTATATTTAAAAAAATAATAATACAAACGAGCTCAAACGTATAGGTATATAATCTCTTACGCAACCCTCTTCAATTTAGAAAAGTTCGCTAGTGTGGTATGTTGTTAAAATAAATTATTTCTGTACTTAAAATTCGTACAGCACTCTTGAGGACAGACCTGAAATAAAGGAGCAATAGATACTAAAAATTATATTTTAATTTAGTTTTTTTTCTGTTTTTGTTTTTAAATAAATAAACAATAAATAAACCGCAAAAATGGTGAAAAAAATGACAAGTAACGGTCTGCGCACGCGCATTTTGTTATTTTGATTAAATTTAATGTATAAACTTAAAAGTTGCCCAAATTTATCAATTATTTATTCATTACACATTGAAACATTGAGTAAACAGCACCATTGGTTTACATATAGTTAACTCTAAAAATTAACAGCATTATCCTTTGTGTTTATCAATTACCCATTAGTCATTAAAAGTTGAGTAAACAGGCCTTAATACTAAAATAGATTTTTTATTTTTTGACTAATTAAAAGAAAATACCCAAATATATTTTATTTTTTGCCTTAAGAGTAAGAAACTTTTATTAAAAACAACTTTTAAAGAACAAGGTTTTATTAAATGCACTCAAAAGTAGAAAATAATTTTTTATCTTTCTTATACCATAATAAAAGCGATGGGCGCAAATTAAAAATTTTAACTTTAGTTATCGTATATCGTCACATCGACGATTCACCTAAGAAACAGTTGTATTACTCTATAACCTAAGGACATTTTTAAAGGCTTGGCAAGCACGGCAATTTCACCCGTTCTCAGCTTCTTTAGATGAAAACATTATGTTTATCATTCTAACAGAAGAAGAATTTAGTTCTTCTTTTCTAGTTTTCTCTTTGTCACTGTAAAGTCAAAATTTTTAATTTGCGCCCATCGCTTTCATTATGGTACAAGAAGGATAAAAAAATATTTTTTACTTTTGAGTGCATTTAATAAAAGCTTGTTCTTTAAAAGTTTTTTTTAATAAAAATTTACTTTTTAATTTTTAGATTTGTACATCGTCCATTTTAAATACGTCATATTCATATTTTAAAATCTAATCAAAAATTCATATCACTTTCCCGAAAAACCCCTGTATACCAATTTTGATTTAAATCGAACAAACTAAATCTTTTCTCCCCTCCACTTCCCTCGTTAGAGGGAAGTGTGTACCTAATAATACCATATTATTAAATTGTATTGTCGGCGGAACGAAAAATGCATATCAAATTTGAACACACAGCCTTAATTTTTAGATTTGTATCGTTAATCGTCCATTTTGAATCCCCCATTTTGAAGAATCTGATCAAAAACTCATAATTCCCCTCCTTAAAAACCCCTGTATGCCAATTTTGATTGAAATCGAACAAACTAAATCTTTTTCCTGAGAATACCATATTATTGTATTTTCACCGGAACTATAAACGCATACCAAATTTGAAAATAATCGGATGTGGATAAGTCAGTTAAAATTGGTTAGAAAAACATGACCTAAAATCTTCCATCTTGAATCCGCCATATTGAATTTTAAAAATTTGATCAAAAATTCGTATTTCTTATCCCCAAAAGCTCCCGTATACCAATTTTGGTTGAAACGGGACAAACTTAGGTGTTTTCCTCCCTCCACTCCGCGCGTAGGGGGGAGGGGTGCCTACTAATGACATATTATTGTATTGTCACCGGAACTATAAATGCATGCCAAATTTAAAAGCAATCGGATGTGTAGTTAGTTAAAATTGGTTAGCAAAAAGTGACCAAAAATCGTCCATTTTGAATCCGCCATATTCAATTTTCAAAATTTGATTAGAAATTCGTAATCTCCATCCCAAAGTGCCCCAACATACCAAATTTCAACGAAATCAGCCGTACTTCAACTGTACCGCCCTCCACCTCCTTCGGATAGAGGGGAGCTGTCAATTTCATCACACTATGTTTTCACCGCAACTATAAGTATTTTCTTTTTACAATTGGTCCTGGTTCTGGTTGAACCAGAACCGCAACCGGTCCTTTCGTTTTAAAACAATGACGTTACAGTTGCAACCCGGTTATGAAATTTTAGAACCAGCCTGGGAGGTTGGTTCGGCCCTTTAAAATTTTGCAAAATAATAGATAGTCTTTTTTTGAGTAAAATCAAAGATATCTTAATAATATTTTAAATGACTTCATTATTTTAGAACCGCTGTCAAAATAATGTCAACCAGAACCAGTACCAATTCTTAAATCGAAAATCCTTTATATTAGCATGCCAAATTTGAAGCCGATCGCATGTCGGGAAGTTGGTCAAAATTAAGTTGCAAGATTCCACCCGAAGAAACATATCTAGTTAGATACATTGCAACTTAAATAAAAGCTTGTAAAAAAAGCTGTCCGATTCAGAGATATTCATTGCCTAAAATTTTGCTATCTTAACAAGGGCATTTTTTAATAATTTTGGTCCATTTTAAAGACAGTGAATAAATTCAGTTTTCCCTAGTGGTAGTTTTCAATTTTTTTTTTGTTATTTTTGTGCAATATTGCCGTAAATAAAATAAAAATAAAAAAAGTACCACTAGACAACCCTAGCCTTTCCACTAAATCACACTCGTACTGAGGAACGGAGAGGACAGATGAGCAAAATATGTGCTTTTGACCGAAAGATGCTGCGCATTCTCCTAAAAAAATATTTTTAACAGTACGTAATATCAAAACAGCTACACATAGAACAGTGGCGGTGGCAGCCTTCCCATAAGGGGGGGGGGCGTGAGGGAAAAATTTTGTAAAAGCCAAGAAAAGGTTTTATGCAAAAGTTCTAAAATTAATGTAACTTTCGAGTCAATAGGGCGCCGCATGCAAATTTTTTTGAGAAACTATGAAATATTTTACTGTTTTTATGAAAATCGGCGATTTTTTAATAAAATTCTGGAAAAAAAGGGAGGACGATCGCCCCTACCGCCCCCCCTAGGACCACCACTATATAGAGTTTAGTAAAGTGAGATTTTACTTTTTCTACATCTGTGTAGTTCAAATATAGATGAAAAACAAAAGAATTATCTTTTCTGTTTCTTTGGAGCTGCGGCAATAATTAAAGAGACTTTGCAAGGCTCTGGGATTAGCATAACATCGTTGATTAAAAAAAGACAAAGATGTTGGTATTTTGGTTTGGTGAGATTTTTTTATGATCAAACAGCGCAGCCGCACAAGTAAGCATGAGCACGGTGGGTTTTACCAAAGGTTTAAAATTTATGATTTTAAGCATTTTAACCAACCCTCCTTGAATTTCAGACATAGTTTGATTTATAAGAAGAATTTAATAAATTTGTTTATTGAATAATCATCTTAACACAGTCTCTTGCTGGATTTAAGAAGAATGTTTCAATATTTAGAAGAAAAGTCAATTAAAAAATTTAAACCCACGCGGGGTTTAAATAGTAAACACTCTGTAGAAAAAAATTAAAATTAAGTTTATATGTCACTCTAATTAAAACTTATCCTTGTTAATTAATTTTTTCAATTAATACTTGATTTCACAGAACGATTTCGATGGGTAACAATAAAATAATGAGTAGAAACTTAAATGCAAGTTTTGTTTACATTTCTGTCACTGTCGAAATGTCAGTTCCAAAATATTAGCTGCGTTCAAATCACAAACAGCGAGTTCGGATTTCTTACCTTTGACTGTACCTTGGCTTGCACCAACCTCTATTGATGAAAGCTACAGGTTTGAAATGAGTGGGCTTTGAGTAAGGAAAATGTTCTTGACTGAGCTTTTAGATAACTTCAATGTTTTAATTTCAGTTTGTAAATAAATTAACATAGTTGTTTTGGGTTTTTTTTGTTTGGTATATCTTTCGTGCATAATCAGTGACCTTCACTTGTATTTGTTTTACCTTGTAGTGCCTCATAAATATATTTTTTGTGCTGAAAACGGTTTCAAAATACGGCGTTTTTCTGGACAAAATGGGAGGTGTTTTATTGGTTAATGAACACCTTGGGATATTAAATAAGGCAAATTAATCCTTGTAAAAACGGTTACTTACAGAAATTATAAACCAACTGCCACAAAACAGTCCTTTCTGGGGGCTCAACCTCAAACACCAAATTTTTGGCGTATTCACCATTTGCCATTCTGAAACCTGACAAAAAAAAATTAATTTTAGGGCATTTTTCAGTGGTATGTTGCAATAACAATACAAAATAATCAATTACTTTGTGTATTTCTTCTTTTCTTTAGACCAGTGGGGGTTACTGTTTTAGATCTTAGTAAATCTCACTTGTCTATTATTTTAAGGGGCCCAAAAAGTCCCTATCTCTTTTATTTAACTCCTTGTTAGCAAGCTATACGGGGCTGATTCCTGAATTTCGTAGGAAAGGTCGCACGGGAACGTTCGCATCCTTCGTTCCGACCAATAAGAAGGCTCATAAGCTGCCAAGCTTGTTCGGCGCCTCGGTTATCGTTTTTAAAGGAAGCTTCTTCACCTGCTCAGAGGCAGGTGTATGAAAGTTTAGGAAGGTTCCTTCGATAGACGGCAATCGGGTGAGGTTCGGCGGCGGTCGGATAGTTTTCGAGTAACTCGTGGTGCTTCAAAACCTGTTATTGGTCGACATCAAAGATCGGCAAAAAAACATTCCTTGGCGTCAGGCGAAAAAAAAAATGTGACGAGCCGTAGCCGCTAGCGACACCAGGGTTTTCACATTTTGATCAATATTTACATTTGCAGCCAGAACTATAACAAGTTGCAGTTTGTCAGATCCTTAGTTTTTTAGATATTTAAGATAATTATTAATTAATTAAGAAATATATTTTATTTGGTTTAAAAGGATATTCATTATATACTCTGAGCATATTTTGCAAGGAATTCATTTTCGTTTACCGGCATCTTCGCAGATCTTTAGTCAACGATTGCATGAAGAAGTTTTTTTTTTCATTGAGTAGATTAGGGAGGAAGGAAAATTTAATGAAAACAGTAAACAGCAACTGTCATTTTAATATTTTCTTTACAGGATTTCATGTTTTTTATTAAAACTTCGGTAAATTTGACATAATGCTGTCGAAGGGCTATCTGTCAACGCATAACTTGGTCTATTTGCTTTTAAAATTAAGTCAGAACATCAGTGAGGAGATTCTTGTAATTTGTGTAATTTTGTCCAGAATCGGCTGATAATCTTCCTCTATAGAATTTTCTCGAATCTCCTGAAACAGTTGTCCCAGTTCTTCTGTCAGTAAGGACTTGTTCCAGCGCTGGAGTGGTTCGAATCACACGCGGTTGATACCGCAACATATAAACCTAAGCTCTGGCTAAGATATGTTGATGATACTTTTATTGTCTGGATCGGGAATGACCAACAACTTTCAGAATTTCTTCACCACCTAAATAACATAAATAACATAAGTTGGAGCAAAATTGTCAAATTCCTTTTCTTGATGTACTTGTCACACGAGTAGAAAGCGACATCAGAACAGCAGTCTATCGTAAACCCACTCACACAGGACAATATTTAAATCAAGGTTCAAATCATTCTGCTACAACCAAACGAGGCATAATCAAAACTTTGTATAACAGAGCCGTTCAAATTTGTAACAATTTTCATGACTTGGAAATCGAAATAAGAAACATTAAGAAGGATCTGCAGCAGAATGGTTACAGCTTTAAACTTATAACAGATACTATTTCTAAATTTCAACAAACAGGACAGAGATTACAATACCAAAATCAGGCAAATGCATTCCTTACAATCCCATACGTTAAAGGAGAATCAGAGAAAATTCGAAGAGTAGCGACAAACTTTAATATTAAAACAGCTTTTAAATCTAGTAATACAATTAGAAGCCTTCTTAGTAAAACAAAACCAGAGAACAAACAAAATAAGGAATGCATTTACCAAGTTCCTTGTGAGTGTGGTGAATCATACATAGGCGAAACTAAAAGACCACTATTTGTTAGGCTTAAGGAACATCAGACGAATACCCAAAAAGGTGAAACCACGAAATCAGGAATCGCCGAACATGCATGGTCACAAGGAGTCACACTGGAAGAAACGAAAATTCCTTGAAGCTGCCTTTATTGGGCAGAATCAGGGTATTTTCAGTAAACCAAGTGTTGAAATCCCAAATATTTGGAAGCCCCTCCTTGGGCGGAGCCAACTTCTTAAACTTCAAGGTTGAGTGATTTCTCACAGTATATAAGCACGTAGCCTTAGGAATTGATTGTAGTTTGCACCTGAAGACGATCAGAGATTGTACTGATCGAAACGTCGTGTATAAATAAAATATAGACAATGGAAGTCCGAAACACAGAGTTAATTTCATACAAAAACGTTGTCGTAAGAGCTATGTGTTGAGCAAAGGACCACCTAAAGTACCTAAAATATTTTTCCTTGGCAATGGACTAAAATTTCTGTATTTAGATAGAGACATGTGAGGCCCTTGCAAGTGAAATTTTGCATGGGTAAGACAAGGAAAGCTGCAGCGAAGATTGTAGCAAAACGAAATTTCTATACTACTGTTAATTCTGTGTGACTTATTCCTTTTGTCTCGTGAAAAAATATATCCTTTTTGTTTGAGATTTTCTTTTTTTAAGTATGGCCTTGTCGTTTCGTAATTGGCGAATATTAACTCATGCTAATTATAGCTTTGAAATTCAGATGTGTTGTTTCTTTTTCTTTTGTTTGTTTACATCTTTTTATGAAGTTTTTTGTTTAAGAATTCTCCAAAAGAAGCTTGAATGAATGAATGTGGAAGTGCGGGCGGGACAATTCCCATGTACACTATCGGCATCATAAAAGTGGTACGTGATAAACATAGATATTTTTTAAATTGTATGGTTAACTACCGGATTATATTTTGTGACAGACTGATACTAAAGATTGCTTTCAAAAATAATATAATAATAATTTTTATATTACAATAATACGCTAACGCATAAAACAACTGTAACAAAAATTAAAAAACACCACTGTATCGAAAATTATAAAACAATAGAATTCTCCTCAATTATACCGTTTAACCTTCTTGGTAGAGAATCAGCAAAAATTTCAAAAAGGTTTTCATTTTCACCAATCAATTCTTCATAAGCATAGACTATTAACTGGACCAAGTGATGTTGATTTCCCGGCACAATATTAAAGCTTTCCAGCTTTTTTGAAATTAAACCCCAGATATTTTCCATAGGATTGACGTCTGGGGTTTTCGCAGGTCAAGGAAGAACTTCAATATTTTGCTCCCGAAACCAAGTTTGGCGAATGTCATAGCGCGTTCTTGGTGGACGATACACCCAAATTTGTTTTCTGTCACTACAGAACTGGAAAACTTTTTCATAGGAAAATATTACCTTTCGCCAAAACTCTGGTTCCTTTAGAGAGTAATTAAGGGCAAAAAGTAACCTGGCCTGTTTTTTTTTCATTCGTAAGTTTAATTTTTTTAGCGGCTACACGATATCTTAAATTAGAGCCTTTCATAAAAGCGTTAAGGTCATAATCTTGTTCATAAGTTGAAACTTTCAATAAACCAGTCCCTTGTTTTCTATCTATTGTCTGATCTTCTTCCCATCGTTTTTTAATTTTTATAATCGTGGTTTTACTGCGTCCATAATGTCTAGCCACGTCCCTAATTGACCATCCTAGCTGTAGTTTTGCCAGGAGTTGGGCTTTATCAAATAAAGAAATTTGTGAAGGTATTTTTTATTTATTTGTCAGACTGAAATACAGAATGAAATACTTTGACAGTTTAAGAAAAATACAATAATGGGTGACTTTGTTTGCAAAAATAGACCAAGGTATTACAACAAAAAGTATTGTGTACCACTTTTATGATGCCGATAGTGTACGAAGGCCACCTTGGCGCGCCCACTATCCATGGTTTAGCCCTGGAAGCCTGCCTCGTTCGCAAAAGAACATATTTTCCGGCCTCCAATTGAATACATCGCCTGGAGCCAACAAATAATTTCCAAGGTGCGACTCTCTTGACCTGGTCAGAGCTGGACACTCCAGCAGGATATACAAGAACGATTTTTCGTCCTCCATGCACCATCGACTACCACCCAAGAAAATAGCTTCCTTTGGGAGAAGTCTACGTTTCGTGGAAGCAATCTAAGATTTAGAGTCATGTACAAAATATCTGTTAAAGGTAGCACGGCCGAAACGACTCATTCAACAATTTACAATCTACCATCGACTCTCTGAGTCTCCGGCGATTCCCAGCGTCTCTAGGTACTTATTGAGGCCACAGTGTCCTGTTGGGAGCCCTGCTGCTAGACTCACATCCTTCCTATCTAGGTGGAGCAAGGACTTCAAGCAGGTTGACCTGAAGCTTCCCTGAGCTTCTTGGCCAATTTGTTTACATCAGCGGTGTCCTTAGGCGCCCCTGATGCGTTTGTGGAGTATCCAATTGGTACTTGTGCAGTTCCCTGTCAAGTCTCTTGTGTTGAAGAAGGGTCCTTGAACAGTTCCTTGTTGATCCCTATCTTTAGTACCTGTTTGGTTCCCTGTGTTACCTCTGGGTTGTCGAAGGGTACTTCTGGAGTTCCATCACACACGATTAAACCGACTGGAATTACCTCTCAGCACTTCGGGGAGGGGGCTGTATAGAACAGGGTGCGCCTGGTTTCCTGAGGAAGGTTTTTATTGTGGTTCCTCATCCACGCGACCTAGGCGTTTCCAAAAGAAGCGTTGAAAAATAAAAAAATATAATATAAGGAGATGGGCAATAAACATAAAGCTGCGTTCAGAGAGCCCACACCCAAGTGCGCGCACCAGGTGTGTAATTAGTGTCAATTTTACAAAAACAAAACTAAGGGATGTTTCTCATTTTTTGTTTTTTTTAGGAAAATTGAACCATATAGTTTACGAAATATGAGAAAAGAGTGAGGGAGGGCTTAGTGGCCTTGTGCATGGTGTCACAATTTTTTTCTTGCAACAAAAAAAATGTTGAGCTGAATGATAAAATATAGACATTAGCTAATATGAAATATCTCAAAAAACAAATTTCTTTAGGCTACAAGTGGATGGAAAAATGTTGGATAGTTTTTAAAACTGTACTGACCAATTTTTAATTTTCTAACGGATTATTTAAATATCTGTGAGCTGGGTGGCTAAATAAACAATTGAAAATTTTTAATAAAATTAATGAATAGCGAGCTTTTCCTCAAAAAAGTAGATCTTGATTTCGCACTTATGGTGCTCATCAGTACGGTGCTAGGAGTTAGGAGATGAAATGATGATGAAAAAATCTGACACCGGATTCATGTAAAAGACAACAATCTGTCAAATTGCAGAATCGGCAGATGTACCTTCAATTTGAAAGAAAATTAAGCGTCTCTACGGAGACAGATATAATTATTTTTACAGATATCCTAAGCTGATGAATCTAAAAAGGGATTTAGCGAGGGTGAATAAATAACAAAATCAATGAATAGCGAGCTTTCCCTCAAAAAAGATAATGGTAACAGTAGATCCGGATTTCGCACTTATGGTGCTCATCAGTACGGTGCTAGCAATTAGGAGATGAAATGATGATGAAATGATGATGAAAAAAAGACAACCATCTGTCAAATTGCAGAACGGGCAGATGTACCTTACCAGATCTACGGTTACCATTACCTTTTTTGAGGGAAAGCTCGCTATTCATTGATTTTGTTATTTATTCACCCTCGCTAAATTCCTTTTTAAATTTCTAAAAGTTTTAATATTATCAAATTTAAGATGAAGCTTTTTGAGACCTGCTGTAAAGTATATATTATTGCACTATAATAATAAGGTATCACTTGTAAAAATAAAAAAGTCATGTTTTTTTTTTAAATTCCTACATAATAAAAAAAAACATTACAAATCATATGTTCTACAGAGTTAGTTAAAAGAAAATTGAATTAAATTAACTGTCTTCTAAAATTATCCAAATTTCATCATATCATAACCTCATTCAACCACACCATCCATCGCACAAGTCGAAACTGGTGTGACGGTGTGTTATAAGCTCACCAAAACGGAAATAATTATGTACAATTTTGACTCTTATTTTATATATATATATATATATATATATATATATATATATATATATATATATAGGGAGAACTACAAAATTCCGCATTTTTTGGATTGGCTATAACTTTTGACCTAATTACTCGATTTTGAAATATATTGACGTTTTGGAATGATAAAACGTGAGAGTTTTTCAATTCGGTTAGAAATTTAAAACTTCTAAAAAATTCAAGATAGCGGACAGTTTTAAAAAAATGTGTAATTTTCACCCCCCCTGAAAAAAATGTAGGTGTGACACTGAACAAACTTTAAAGCTTTCACTACAAGCGCTCATTATTTTGAAGTATATTGAAGTATCATATAATTAAATTAGTTGAGAAATAAGATAGTTATAAGCTTCTTGACTAAGAGTGTTTTGGCTTCGCATTGAAAAAATAACAAAATTACATGCATTTTTCATTTGCTATATCTTTTGACGTAATTATTTAATTAAGAAAAAAAATAAGAATCTAAATAAATATTACCTTCTTATTTCTTATCCGATTTAATTAGGTGATACCTCGATAGACGGAGAAAAAATGAAGATTTGAAAATACTGTTTTATATTTTGTCCAGTGTCTTACCTTAAAAAAAAAAGTAGGGCGTGTAAAACCCAACTCTTTTTAAAACTATCCGCCATCCTGAATGTTTTTTAATGCCAAATTTTGAACAAACGGACGTAACTCTCATGTTTTGTCTCTTTACAACAATATTTTTTTTTTAAATTAAGTAATCAGGCCATCAAGTTTGTGATTTTTTCCAATGTTAAGCCCAAACAAACACTCATAATCTAAAAGCTTATAACTTTTTCATTTCTCAACCGATTTATTTAAATGATACGTCAATATACACATAAACAATGGGCGTTTGAAGTGAAAGCTTTAGAGTTTGTTCGTTGTCTCACATACATTTTTTAAAACTGTCCGCCATCTTGGATTTTTGAGAAATTTTAAATTTTCAACTGAATCGAAAAAGTATCATGTTTTATCTTTCTAAAAAAACCAATATCTTTAAAAATCGAGCATTTATGTCAACACTTACAGTCAATTTAAAAAGTGCAGAATTTTGGCATGCCCTATTGTATTTGTCGGCTAAACTTCTTTGGCAAAGTTTTATAAGTTTTAATGTTACCTCCTATTGGTAGTAGAACATCCTGTATACATTATTTCTTATCGTTTTTTTGGTCGCAAGAATAACCTGAATTCGTTTTGTGTTTTGTTTATACGATAATAAATGATTAAACTTTTTGTTTGGCTCAAAGAAAGTAAGTCCATTAAGAAATCAACGAATGCAAGAGTTTTTACACGCTGCAAACAATTTTTGCGCCAATTTTCCGCAAGTGCTTTTAAATTGACTAATGTAGTAAAAAAATAACACTTAATTAAGTGCCACTTTTACATTAGTGTGCAAAATTTCACGCTTCATTTGCTGATGTAAATAAATAACTGGATATTTAAATTTTTATTGAGAAAATTATTTAAAATGGGATCTAGGTCAGTTTTTATGGGGTCAACCTACAAACAAAACTGTTGGGCTGGAATTTATAGTCGATCCTTCGGTGAGGATTCCTTGAGGGCTCCTCATTGAATCTGTTTTATAAAGTCTTCCTCGAGAAAGGCTTGCTTAAGGCCACTCTGAAGTCGCGCAATATGTGACAACGTTGCATTTTTGCTGTTTTTTTTGTTGGCCGATGTCACATGCCACATCACTTCAAAGAAAAAAAAGAAAACAAAGGGCCTGGGAAGAAATAACCAAATATTACAACAGCAATTTTTCTGCATGATTGAATTGAATCATCAGTTCTATCGGAAGCCCTCTTCCATTATCTTTTTTTAATTCATCATATACAATTAGTTGTATATAATCTTGAAATATAATTTTGGAAAACCAATATCGTTTTTTGAACGTTGATATGGTGAGAGGGGTTCTTCTACTTCTACCATATTCTGAGTAGTGGTCCAAGAAATCTTGAAATTTGTCCATTATTCAGCAAAAAAGAACTCAAAAAAAACTACTCTTCAAAAATCACACCAACAACATTACATAAAACCTAAACCTAACCTGAAAAATACAACCCAAGGCCTCCAAGGTAACTCCCGAGCTACCTTGGCCTTTACTCAAACTAAAGACTTCCTTTAGCGACTATAAAATGCATTTCCGACCTTAAGGGATCCTCAAAGACCAATTAGCCTTAAGGAGGCCTTGAGGATCGACTATAAATTCCAGCCTTAGGGTCCTTTATCTCTTTAAAAGTGGCCCGAACACCTCTTAAGTCCTTATTCAAAAGGACCCCGCTCACTTAGCATTGTCACTGGCTTTTGGTTGGAATGGGCTGGGCGTTTGGTATGTTGTAGATACATCTGTTCTCCCTGATCAACATTTAAATGGACCTCTTTTTGATCCGACCCACGGTTTCAGAGATATAGGTGTTGAAAGTTGGAGGATTCAGATTTTAGGATTTTTTACACTAAAATCAGTTTTTTGCCTATTTTGTTTTATTCGAGTAGCAAACTTGCTACTTCCAGTCAGTGGCGGTCCCCAAATTGACAACATAGGTTCTGGTGGTAACCCTTAAGTCTTTGGAGAAAAAACGAGAAATTGCTGAAAGTTCATTTAAAGACATTCTAGAATCACTCCACAGTATTTTGGGACAGTTTGACCTTCAATTCGTCACAACAAGAAAAAACAAACGCATGACGTACTTACGTTTCTATTTTTAAACAACTTTTAGACAAAATCATTTCGGAAATAAAAAAGTTTTTTTGACCTGAACATATTCATACCAAGTTTTATTCAACGTACGTGAAGCCAAAATCAAGGCAAAATTAACTAAAGGCGTTTCTAAAGACTATAAACTGTTTGATTTATCCAAGACAAAAATTCTTGAACTTTTATTGGGAGAAGTCAGCATTTGGAAACAATATTGGTCAGAAGTAGGCAAAAACTTAAATCAAAAGTTACCTGATCACATTTTCGATACAATGATCAAGTGTGGCGATATTTTTCCGTTGATATAAAAACATTCTTGGATGTTTGCCAGTAAGTAATGTTTCGTCAGAAAGAAGCTTCTCATGCCTCAGAAGATTGAAAACATAAATACTTAAAAACACTATGACGGAAATTCGTCTGGCGGGCTTAGCGTTGCTGCATATCAACAGACATCAATAGTATTCACGTGATGACGATTGCAGATACATAAGCATTCGAAATGTTGTAAAAAAAAATAAAGGCAATGTAAGTTCGAAACTATAACTTACTCTCAGACATATTGAAATTGACATAAAGCGATTTTTTTGAGATAGGCATCTTATGTTTGAGATATGCAATATAAAAGGAAAAAAGCTTTTTAGACCTCAAAAAAAAGTATTTAGCTGTTAGGTTTTGTTTGTGGTTTGTTTGTTATCTATGTTTTTTATAACTAACGTAGTTACTCAAGCGCAGATTTCAGGGGAATAGGGGGATAGTTAACAGGGGGGCTTTAAATTTTTTATGAAAACATTTAGAAAATCAAAAGTAGGTCATAAATTGCGGCGGTATAACACCTTTGATATTTACGGTATTAGCATATTTTGTGTTAAAAATGGCATTTGTAGTGTAATTTTCTTAAAAATTTTCGCCTGCTGCGCTTTGGCACCATTGATAATATATTTACAATTTTAGTTTAATTTTAAATCATTTAGTGCAATTTTCCACAAAATTTTCGCCTGCGGAGCTATGATATACCGTTGATATTTACGATTTTAGTTTAATTCGACTCAAAAATTACATTTTTAATGTCATTACTTCAAAAATTTTTGGCGCATTTAAACATGTTTTAAAATAAAAATGTATGAATTAAAATCTGAGTACCACCCCCTAGATTTGATACCAAATCAGCGCTTGTAGTTACTAAGTTTTGTTTGCATATATATTGATATGTTCCTCATAAAAGCTATGTTCTTATTCTAGTTTTTTTTTCGTATCGAAACCGCCCCCCTTTTCAAATGGCTGGGACCGCTACTGTTCCAGTACACCAGTTTTTAGGTAGAGAACCAGGCTATCAAATACAGTTGAATAAATTGACATATTTCATTTACGTCACTCTCAGTGATCGTACAAACTTGAAAAACGTAAAAAACTTTTTTTCAAAATGCAATTTTTCGTAAAATCGCTGATTAAAAAAGAACAAACCGTGAAATATTTTGTAAAAAGATATGATAAATATGTATAAGCTCATCACAATTTGTGGAAAACGCCCGCGAACCTGCAAAAATAATAAATATTTCACCATAAGTTCTTTTTTAATCAGCGATTTTACGAAAAATTGCATTTTGAAATTTTTTTTTCAAGTTTGTGCCGCCACTGAGAGTGACGTAAATGAAATGTGTCAATTTTTTCTACTGCATTCGATACCCCCCCCCCCCGAAGCCAAATGTTTCTCTACTTAAAAACTGGTGTACTGGACATAGAAAGTTAGCTACTTGAATAAAACAAAATAGGCAACAAACTGATTTTAGTGAAAAATCCTCCAACAACACCTATATCTCTGAAACCGTGGTCGGATCAAAAAGAGGTCCATTTAAACGTTGATCAGAACAGATCTACAACATATCAAACGCGTGAGTGAGCGGGGTCCTTTGATAAAGGATTCCTTTGATAAAGGACCCCGCTCACTCACGCGTTTGATATGTTGTAGATCTGTTCTGATCAACGTTTAAATGGACCTCTTCGCAAAAGCTACACGCTGTCAGAATTTCCCTGCCAATCAAATACGACCTAAGGCACTCGTTTACAGCGTCGTTCAATCGGGATCAATATACCTCTTTGTACGGAGAAGTTTTTGTTCCCATCTAGTTGTGTTCATCGGTGGATTTGCGTTGCCAACAGTTGGTTGACAGCTGACATATGTCATCAATCTGACATTATTTCTGATTGCATCAGATGAAGCATCAGTTGAAATGAAAACCCGATGGCATCACACCCGCAAGTGACAACAGTTTTCTCCACATAATCCTTCACCTTTTAGTGTGTTCCTCCTTGGAGAAAATAATTAGTTCATCGTCTGAATCAACTACCCTCCAATACCATTAACATAATTTTGGCCGCAGCGCCCTCTTTATTGCAAACATTGTGTTTTTTTACTCGAATCTCAATTCAACAAAAATTAAGTTAGGTTGGGAACTGGAAAAAAAGTGAGGTTATGTACTCCATCAAAACCGTTGCTGTTTGGTGGAATAACGTTTGGTTCTGGTTTGGTGGAATTACGTCAAAATTTCCACCGTAACGTTGCAGAAAAAAATGCAACTTATATAGGATGAATACTTATAAAAAATGAAAAATAAAAATTTGTTGTCATCGCTGTTTGAAATGTATAAAACAAGGATAGACAAAAATAAGGTATAATTCCAACTTTCGTTTAAAATTTTATCTGGTTTTTTTCGTGAAATATTTGGGAGTAATTTGTATGTACTTAAAGAATGTTTTTTTTAGTTCATCTTTGAATTTTTTTCCAGTGGCGCACCGAGGAAGAGGGTTTGGGGTGAACCCGCCCCCCCTCGAGAAGCTTGGTTATATACAATTGGCACAATCAAATAACTGCTAATTTATTTTTTACGATTTCGTTCGTTCATGACCGCTATAAAAATTTTAGATTTTTTTATTTGTTTTCAATTTGGATCGCCCGCCATCAAAAAGGTCTTTCTAATGTAATTTTATCAAAGCATTTCAAAATTTTTACAAACAAATTAAGGGTAAATAACCAACTCAAATTCTAAAAACCCCATCAACATTTACGATTTTCGTTTAGTTTTAAGTCAAAAAATGCATTTTAAGTGTTATTTTCTCAAAAAATTTTAACGGGGGCGCATTGAACAATTTTAAATTTAGTTAACATTGAAATTAAGTTTTTTTTATTATTTAACCCCCCCCCCCCACAAAGCCAATTCCTGGGTGCGCCACTGTTTTTTCTTCTTTATTTTTTTTGAGTACGTACCAAATTATTATTATGTCCACTTTGATACATAAATAATGTCAAACAAAGCAAAGCATTTTTCCCATGAGGTTAAATAATGGCTAATTTTCGTTACAGAAACATCTCGTGGTCTTGTCGAATAGCATACACACGACTTTGTATGTGGACGTGACACTGAAAAAAATCGGTGCAAATCGCACGCAAAATATTTGACAAACTTTTGTTATACCATAAACTTACATTCTAGAGGTTAAGTTTCTAATAGAGAGTTACTCCTCTGGATAATGCCTCAACAGGCACTGAAATACAAACAGTCCATCTGATACATCTGCGCACTAGTTACGGTATAATTTCAGTGCACACAGAACCCCTTTCTTTGTGTCTTTTAATTTGCCTGACTAGATTTACAAAAGTTCCTTTCACAAATCAAAAACTATTTAATTAGGTACATTATTGTTCAACAAAAAAGAAGTTAAAAAACCTCCAAATCAGTTACATCAACCGAAAAGAATCTAAACACAAAAGATCAAAAGGTCTTGGTAGGAACTGACGAAAATTCAAACTTGGATGAGCATCCCACAAGGAACGCACAAAGCACCAAAGCGAAAAGAGAAATGATTAAACGATGTTTTGCCTTGGGCAACCAGCGTAGGCTCGTCAGTGGTTTCACTGGTCAGCCTCCCCGTACATCATTAAACACCATCATAAACTTTGATTTCCAACTTTGAATCACTCACAAATAGGCATCGTTCCGCACTGGTACCTTATCCAATCATCCAAGTTACCTGATACGGATTTGTCCTGCCGTGTTAATATTTCCAATAGGATTATGCTCCTAAGGCAATTAAAAACAAAAAAGAAGTTACAAACCTCCGAATCAGTTATCTTGGGTGGAAATAACGAAAATTAAAACCTGGATGAGCATCCCACAAGGAACACAAAAAGGACCAAAGTGAAAGTGTGTGATGGTGTTTAATGATGTATGGTGAGGGTGACCAGTGGAACCACTGACTAGCCTACGCTGGTTGCCCAAGGCGAAACATCGTTTAATCATTTCTCTTTTCGCTTTGGTCCTTTGTGTATTTGAATTTTGGTTATTTCAATCCAAGATCTTTTGATCTTTTGTTTTTAGATTCTTTTCGGAACATAATCCTATTGAAAATATTCACACGCCAGGACGAATCCGTATCAGGTTACTTGGATAAATACCAGTGCGGAACGATGCCTATTTATGAGTGATTCAAAGTTAGAAATCAAAGTGTATGATGGTGTTTAATAATGTATGGGGAGGGTCAACAGTGGAACCACTGACGAGCCTACGCTTTTCTCTTTTCGCTTTGGTCCTTTGTTTGTTCCTTGGGGGATGCTCATTCAGGTTTGAATTTTCGATATTTCCACCCAAGATTTTTGATCTTTTGTTTTTACATTCTTTTCGGTTGATTTAGCTGATTTGCAGGTTTTTTAACATCTTTTTTGTTTTTAATTGCCTTAGGAGCATAATCCTATTGAAAATATTCACACGCCAGGACGAATCCGTATCAGGTTACTTGGATAAATACCAGTGCGGAACGATGCCTATTTGTGAGTGATTCAAAGTTAGAAATCAAAGTGTATCATGGTGTTTAATAATGTATGGGGAGGGTGACCAGTAGAACCACTGACGAGCCTACGCTTTTCTCTTTTCGCTTTGGTCCTTTGTTTTTTTCCTTGGGGGATGCTCATTCAGGTTTGAATTTTCGATATTTCCACCCAAGATCTTTTGATCTTTTGTTTTTAGATTCTTTTCGGTTGATTGAGCTGATTTGCAGGTTTCTTAACATCTTTTTTGTTTTTAATTGCCTTAGGAGCATAATCCTATTGAAAATATTCACACGCCAGGACGAATCCGTATCAGGTTACTTGGATAAATACCAGTGCGGAACGATGCCTATTTGTGAGTGATTCAAAGTTAGAAATCAAAGTGTATCATGGTGTTTAATAATGTATGGGGAGGGTGACCAGTAGAACCACTGACGAGCCTACGCTTTTCTCTTTTCGCTTTGGTCCTTTGTTTTTTTCCTTGGGGGATGCTCATTCAGGTTTGAATTTTCGATATTTCCACCCAAGATCTTTTGATCTTTTGTTTTTAGATTCTTTTCGGTTGATTGAGCTGATTTGCAGGTTTCTTAACATCTTTTTTGTTTTTAATTGCCTTAGGAGCATAATCCTATTGAAAATATTCACACGCCAGGACGAATCCGTATCAGGTTACTTGGATAAATACCAGTGCGGAACGATGCCTATTTATGAGTGATTCAAAGTTAGAAATCAAAGTGTATGATGGTGTTTAATAATGTATGGGGAGGGTCAACAGTGGAACCACTGACGAGCCTACGCTTTTCTCTTTTCGCTTTGGTCCTTTGTTTGTTCCTTGGGGGATGCTCATTCAGGTTTGAATTTTCGATATTTCCACCCAAGATTTTTGATCTTTTGTTTTTACATTCTTTTCGGTTGATTTAGCTGATTTGCAGGTTTTTTAACATCTTTTTTGTTTTTAATTGCCTTAGGAGCATAATCCTATTGAAAATATTCACACGCCAGGACGAATCCGTATCAGGTTACTTGGATAAATACCAGTGCGGAACGATGCCTATTTGTGAGTGATTCAAAGTTAGAAATCAAAGTGTATCATGGTGTTTAATAATGTATGGGGAGGGTGACCAGTAGAACCACTGACGAGCCTACGCTTTTCTCTTTTCGCTTTGGTCCTTTGTTTGTTCCTTGGGGGATGCTCATTCAGGTTTGAATTTTCGATATTTCCACCCAAGATCTTTTGATCTTTTGTTTTTAGATTCTTTTCGGTTGATTTAGCTGATTTGCAGGTTTTTTAACATCTTTTTTGTTTTTAATTGCCTTAGGAGCATAATCCTATTGAAAATGTTCACACGCCAGGACGAATCCGTATCAGGTTACTTGGATAAATACCAGTGCGGAACGATGCCTATTTGTGAGTGATTCAAAGTTAGAAATCAAAGTGTATGATGGTGTTTAATAATGTATGGGGAGGGTGACCAGTAGAACCACTGACGAACCTACGCTTTTCTCTTTTCGCTTTGGTCCTTTGTTTGTTCCTTTGGGGATGCTCATTCAGGTTTGAATTTTCGATATTTCCACCCAAGATCTTTTGATCTTTTGTTTTTAGATTCTTTTCGGTTGATTTAGCTGATTTGCAGGTTTTTTAACATCTTTTTTGTTTTTAATTGCCTTAGGAGCATAATCCTATTGAAAATGTTCACACGCCAGGACGAATCCGTATCAGGTTACTTGGATAAATACCAGTGCGGAACGATGCCTATTTGTGAGTGATTCAAAGTTAGAAATCAAAGTGTATGATGGTGTTTAATAATGTATGGGGAGGGTGACCAGTAGAACCACTGACGAACCTACGCTTTTCTCTTTTCGCTTTGGTCCTTTGTTTGTTCCTTTGGGGATGCTCATTCAGGTTTGAATTTTCGATATTTCCACCCAAGATCTTTTGTTTTTACGTTATTGTTATTGCGCACTAGGCAAGATTTAGTTGGTTAAACAAAGATCATTTGTACTACCAGAACTTTCATGTAAATTAATTTGGTCAGCCCCTCCCTCCCTCCGTTTTGGTTTTATAAAAAATCTAAGAAAAGAAAATAATATTTTTTAGCCTCCCTGTATTGAAAGCAATTTCACATTTAAATTTTTAGAGTGCCGTCACTATCTACGTACCATGTGGGCTTATTTGGTAGCCCGGGGGTACCTGCAACGCTGGTACATATGGGTGCGGGATGGTACCCGTGCATTACGAATACAATGATCGCAATAGCGCCGAACGTCACGTGGGTGTATCAGCTAGATTTTGCCCTCTAACAATTACGGCGAAAAAAAATTGTATTCGCTTACACACCAAGCGAAAAATTAGTGCTAGGGGACCTATTTTCTGGTTTATAATAATATAATGTAGTGGGTTTGTGATATAAAGTACGTGGGAAGATGGTGTGGTATGATATTCATAGTTATTCAATTAGTTATGGATTTTTCTTGCACTCGTGTTGAAAAAAAAAAGTTTTTTGAATCGTTAACCAAATAACCACAGTTTGGTTATTTGCGAACAGTTACTAAAACATTGGTGCACCGAGGGGGGGTTTAGGCTTAAACCCCTCCCTCGAGAAGCCTAGTTATGGTGACATTTTTACTTCAAATTAATTTTTTTTAATTATTTATCCGTAATCCCCCCCGCGCCGAAGTCAATTCCTGGGTGCGCCACTGACTGAAATCGCGTTTTTGATGAAGGAATAAAAAAAACCCTTTTTTAATTTTGCGTGTTTTGTATTATCTTTATTATTATTTTTTTAGAAGCATGGGAAAAAAATAAGTGTGTAGACTTTTACGTGTCCCGGACTAATGAGAAGATTATTAGGATCTTGATTAAGATTACGTCTCTCCAGATCACGTATGAGATAAACGGTCATTATATTGTATGAGATGCAGAGGAATGTCCACGTACAAAAAACAACAGAGCTTCAAATATAAACAATAAGAAATCTCGACGTATTTTTAATTTTGACCACGTTTTCATGACAAACTTAATTTGTGTCTAATTTATCAAGCCATAGCCAAAACATTTAACTTACTTAACTTACGACTTTTGATGATGAATCCTGATAACATACTGTTGTTGTTGGTAATGTCACCGATCGAAATAGTACGTGCTAGGAACGTTCCCAGCAGCCGTCTAGGCAACGTTTCGAACGGAACGTCGCATATTGGTACACAATTTGGCCGAAAAATCTGAGCTTTAAAATGTACGTCCTGTGAACGTTCCCGCCAGCGGTTCAAGGAACGTTTCAAATAGAACGTTGTGGGAACGTCTGGTTTGGACTTAATGTAAGTCTCGCGTGCCGTTTCTCTACAAAAGTTCAAGCTAACTTTTTTAACAATTTGATATTGACTGATTTTTTAAGTACCTAATTTATGGACGACCCCTTATCAGCTTTAAATTTTCAATCCTTTTGTTTTAGAGCAAGGTGACGTCATAGCATAATCCTCCTAAACAATAAATTCATCCTTCAAGTTCATTGGTTATTCGTTTCGTTCGGCTAGTTTGTTATTGCTCTTTATATAACACACAAATTTGCTATCTCGGCTTCTCCTAGTGATCTGTTGTAGAATCGTTCTGTTATTTCCGATTTGGATCGATTTTTTTGTGACATTTACTCTATGATCGTTTAAATCACCAAAAGTGTGTTATCTTCTTGAGCAAAAAGAGGTCTCCGGGACGTTTAGTAAACGTCCATTAAAAGGTCCGGTAAGAGTTCTCACCAGACCGAGGGGGGGGGAAAACGTAAAAACACAGGTCCCAGGTACGTTCCAACAACGTCTATGTAACGTTCCAAGGGACTTTCCCGGTACAAAGTTTTTGAAAACATCGATAGTTCCTCGGACGTTCCCGGAAAGAACGGCGACCAAACAGGTCGTTCCCGGAACTTATACTGTAAGTTATGGTGGGACGTCGCAGGTACGTTCCCGAAACGGACCCCTGTTATTAGGGACGTTACGCACTCTATCCACTCAAGATATTTACAATAAAAACTCGAGGGTCTTACTCTATTTGGTATCATCCGATCTCTAAAACTCCATCAACAAACCCAACTTTCGCAGATGTTCTCGAAAACATACCTCAAATCTTAGAAAACCTTAAAGCTAACCACGGACACGTGTTCCGAACTTATTCTGATAATACCAAGTGGAGAAAAGCCCTTGAGTTTTTTTACCCTTGTTGTTTATACAACTTCGTTGATATCTGTTTTCATTCAAGATACCCTGAGCATTCACGCCTCTACGTCGTAACATAAAATGCTATAATAAGCACATAACAACAATGAACACGAATTCGGAGAATGGTTACCTAGGCATTTATACAGATCAACGCCTTCATCTTGTTGTCCATATCAATCCGCTTTTTATATTCTTTTCCGAAAAAAATATTCCTGTGCAAAAAATTGCATCTCTGAACAAGATTGATTTTTGCATTGGCAACCAAAAAATTCAAATTTTTTTTTATTTGCGGAACCTAAGTAAACTCCGTTTTTTTTATAAAGGTTTAAAAAATTTGTAAAAAAATTAATTTTAGGGTTCTTAAAATATTTTTCTTCGCAGAACCCCCTTTACATATCATAATGTTATCCTTTACCCACCATTTAAAAGACGGGTACTAAGACGGATAGGTAGGTACTTACTCCGTAATTAGTCAAAATACGGCTACGTGCTCTTGCAAATGACAGTCGTATGTTACATGGTATCAGAGTCCAAGACCCACCGAGGAAAAGACCCCTAGGGCGCTGTACCATCTCAAGACGACATGTATGTCTGGTCAAGTCGTGATGATCTTATTGCCCTCAAAATTGTTCTTTTTAAAGATGCTGTAGCCTATCCAAATCTGTATACCCGGTGTAACATGTAATATGTACGTATTATATGTAATATAATTTACGTTTTTTTATACCTTCATCAAAAACTTGATTTTAGTAACTGTCTGCAGATAACTAAAGCATGGCTTTTTTGGTTACCAATGCTAAAAAACATTTTTTTTGGTCACGGGTGCAAAAAAAGACTTCTGTCTATTTTTTACCCAAAATTAAAGGAAATAGCGGAAATAGTAACATTGAAAAAATCTAATTATTCTTGCCTAAAAGTTAAGCCATTTCCACCAGTTTTCACCAAGTATTTACGAAAAAATCTTTTAAAAACAACGTCAAAATATCAAACTGTCAAAGATTAAAATGTCGCAACAATGAACATCACCGTGTAAAACGGTATATCGCTCTGGAAAACATCGTTATTTGATTTACCTACGACCAACTAGTAATACTAATCTCAACACGATTTTAATTGCTCATTTACGGTCCTAGAATAATAATAAAGTTTAGACGTAAACCAAAAGATGGTGTGACAAGCGATAAAACTTTATTTTATAATAGCACTAATTGACGCAAAATTGGGAATTATTTTTCTATATTTTTAAGAAAATTAATATTTATTAAACGTAAATATTTCCAATATAATTTTAGTACCTAACCAAAAATAAGTCCCGTTATATTCACATATTACGCATTTTTAAGAAAAAAAAAATTATTTTTAAAAAGATATATGAAAAGTCCCTTGGTAACCTTATTTGTTTTGACGTTTCGAAGATATTACAGGTCGAAACTACAAAATGTCGGAATTACAAAAGATCGAGTATAAAAAGGTAGAAAATACAAAAGATCGAAATAACAAAAGGTCAAAAATAAAAAAGGGCAAGGTTTTGATGTTATATCCCCCTGCTCATTTTTAAAATTTAAAAACGCGAGTAAAAAAACGCACAGTTTAGCCGCGAGTTGTGAATACTTTTTTTTTTAATACCTTTATCAAAAAATCCAAGAAAAACAGGAAAATGTTTTTAAAAATCTCGAGCGAAGAGCACTTCTCGCAACACACCATCTTTACACTATAAATCAAGGCGGCTGGTAAATGAAATAACAATATGGTTTCCATAGTGATGTGCCTTTTTACTCGGTGACGTTTATTGTTGCGACATTTTAATCTTTGACTGTTTGATATTTTGGCGATTTTTTTAAATGATGTTTTCGTAAATACTTGGTAAAAACTGGCAGAAATGAGTTAATTTTTAGGCAAGAATAATTAGATTTTTTCTGTATTACTATTTTCCGCTATTTCTCTTTAATTTTGGGTAAAAAAAAGACAGCAATCTTTTTTTGCAACCGTGATCAAAAGAAAAGTTTTTTTGCATCGGTAACCAAAAAAGCCAAGCTTTAGTTATCTGCCGACGGTTACTAAAATCATGTTTTTGATGAAGGTATAAAAAAAGTATTTTCCTGTTTTTCTTGGATTTTTTGTTAAAGGTATTTCAAAAAATAGAGCTTAGAATATGTAGTTTGACTCTTTAAAACTATCCAGGTATGGTAATAAATCTGTTCGGATTAGGGTTGGATTAACCGGGACAGGGTTGGGTTAGGGTTCTATCTCTAGAATTGGGTTAGGTTTAATTTACTATGTTTTAATATTTCAACCTTTGTACATTTTTGATCTTGTGTAATTTCGACCTTTTCATTTTCGATCTTTTATAATTTCAACCTTTTGTAAATTCGACCTTTTCATATTCGACCTTTTGTAATTTCGACCTTTTGTAGTTTCGACCTTCTGTAATGTCGACCTTTTGTAATTTCGCTCTTTTATATTTTCGATCTTTTGATATTCGACCTTTTGTAATTTCGACTTTTTGTAGTTACGACCTTTTATTGTTTCGACCTTTTAATTTTCGATCTTATGTTTTCGACCTTTTTGTCTTTCGGCCTTTTGTTCTTCGATCTTTCATCCGCCGCCCGTATATCACGCGGTCTCCATATAACATCTTGTGTATAGAAAAAAACTCATTTCCAGGGAAACACTTAAAAGGGTGGAAATGCCGGGGAAAACGGACGGCCGCCTCAAGGTGCACCCAAAGGCAAGTGCCGTCCACAATAGATAATTAGTTTGATCGCCGAACTACACTTGACGTCTTGTAGTAGAGAGCTATAGCTGAACACAAGTACCAAGAATACATTTTTTTGGTTGCCATAAAGACCTTTCGCTATCTTCAAAGATAGCGGCGTGCAATCCATGGAAGCAAGAAAAGCAGTGCCTTTAGAAAAATATCATCTTAAATGTAATTTTAAAATAGGAAACAATTAATTTAGATTGCATTAAAAATGCTAAAAATTATTTTAAATATTAAGTTCGTAAAAAATGCAGTCTTGACTCCAACCGAGTCACAGCAGGGGTGCGTTTGAAAATTATCACCCCAGGGTAAAGGTTTCGGTTAGCCCAAAACCGTTCGAAAATGACCGCGATGAAAGTAATGACGTCATGCACCTCCGTTCGAAAATCAGCGCCGCGGTCTTGAGCAGGGGAGAAGTTACCCGTGTCGGTGCAATAGCGTTTTAACGTAAAAAATGTGTTTTACTCCTTTACTTTTTTGGTTAGGGTAACCAAAAACTGTGTTTTAAACAAAAATAATGCTATTTGGAGCAATTCACATAGCAGAACGATTTTTCCCATATACTAAAGCAAAACGGATTTTCAGAACAAATCCAACACCCGCGTTCGAAAATTCATAGTAATATTCACCCCAGAGTAACCTACTGATTTTTGATGACGTCATAAATATTACCTTACCCTACCCTTGCCTCACCATCACCTTTTATTTTCAAACAAACCCCAGAAACACTGCCCGCGTGTCATGTGCGCGCGGCTTTTTAAGCAGTATGCCTGCTTTCGTGTACGTCGAAAGGTCATTGGACCTGATAAATGCATTGATCATCGAGTCGCGGTCGCGTGCTTTGGAGTAGGCTATTTGCAGGTTTAAGGCTGGAATTTATAGCCGATCCTTAAGGCCTTCCTTCGGTGAGGATTCCTTGAGGGCTCCTCATTGAGTCCGTTTGATAAAGTCTTCCTCGAGAGTCTTGCCGAAGGCCACTCTGAGGTCGCGCAATTTTTTAGTTTGTGTGATTTTACTGATCTTGTTAAATTGCATGTTGTAGTTTTTAAAGCTATATAAGCCATGGAAAAACGAAAGGAGAACAGAACTCCTTTGTCCAATGAGGAAAAGCAGTAGGTACTTATATTCACTGGTGGCAAAATTTTCCATATTGGTATCCAAAAAAAAAAACAGATGCATGCCACATCACTTCCAAGAAAACAAAGGGCATGGGAAGACATAACCAAATATTACAACAGCAATTTTTCTCGATATCTGCTTTTTCCGTCACTCAAAAAAATGTTAATACAGCTGAATACTCTTTCAGTGACCGTACTTGTCCTGGAAAACTGAAAGAGTATTCCACAATTTTCTGCAAACTTTTAGATAAGGAACGTGCTACTCAAGCGCGGACCTGGCCTAAAATCTAGGGATGAATGTTAGATTTTAAGTTGTTTCTTTACCTACCTTAAATTTGTCGGCAAAAACATGTATCAATGCGCCACTGGCGAAAATTCTAAAGAAAATTACAGTAAAAAGACCACGTTTTAGTAGAAATTAAACCAAATTCGTGAATATTAATAGTGCTATAGCGCCGCAACTTAATTTTTTAAAAATACATTAAAAATGTATCTTTGAATTCAAAATTAAACTAAACTTGTAAATATTAGAACATATTACGTTTTAGGCAAAACATATTGCCATTTATGCAGAAAAGTGTAAGTGGAAGGTGGACATTGTGACGTAAACAGGACATTTTACAGGACATTTAATGATGCAGGACAGAACTTGCAAATACAGGACGAATGGCCACCCTAACTAAATCACACGAATCATGTACACACTTTCCGTGACTTTACGCTAAATTTAGACGTGTCAATATCTCCCTATTCAGCAATCACCGCATATCAGAAATGGTGGCATGTGGTCTGTGAGCCAATATCGAGCCGTCGCTGTCGAAATGTCGTAGCCCCAAGGGCCCTCTAAAAGGACAGGATGCCTGCATGATGGCCTCTATAATCCTCTATACTCTGACTATTGTCATGTGGATAATGCATCAACTTTGGAAAGTTTGTATGTGGCGCCGTCGAGAGTTCCGATTGATCTTTGTACCTGCCCGGTACTGGTTGACATCGGTCCTAATTTTTGACCGACGTCAAATTCATTCTCTTCTTTTATTATTTTAAGAGAGAAAGAGATGGATAGTGCTGTATTATAATTACAACAAATTTTTTTCGTCTGTTTTCGATAATTAAAGGAGTTGTTAACTTTAAAGTGAACGCATTCAATCCCCTCTTCTTTCAAGATTTAAGTTAATAAATTTAACTATTATCACTATCACCTGACCACGGTTTTATAAGGTTAGAATATACGACATTAGAAGCAAAACTGTACCAAATAATAAAAATAGGTCGTTGGTGGGTTAATATACTGAGTGACAAAATATTAATATTATGGTCACATATTTACCAGGCAATACTTCATTCATAGATTAGGTTTTCAGCTAAATCGGCTGACCATTAACAGAATTAACTCTAATAATGGGTTGAGGATCCTCGATTTCTTATACACTCGTTTGCACGTCTGGGCATTGTTCGGATAAGGTGGTCTATATCCTCTTGGGGTATCTCGTTCCACCCTACTTCTAACTCATGTCTAAGTGCTTCAAGGGTCTGAGGAGGACGCTGTAAGTTTAGTAGCCTGCGACACAGAATGTCCCACACATATTCGATCGGGGGCAGATCGGAGGATCTTGGTGGCCATGTTAAGAGGTTAACGTTGTGTAGATCTATGATGTCTAAGCTTACTCTGGCCACATGCAGTTTCGCGTTGCCTTGTTAAAATATGGGGTTTTTAAGCATCTCAAGATAGGGAAGGACATGTGGTTCCACTACCTCCTGGATGTAACGGACTGCTGTCATGATACCTCTAATAAAGACTAGAGGTGTCCAGCTACCATATGCGACCACATACCATAAAACCCAATGGATGATGAACATGCCATTCCATATCAAACTGTGGATCCCGTCTTTCACCTTCTTACTCTTGCTCGACCATCATGCATGTCCAAACAAAAGCGAGATTCATCACTAAAGATCTCCCTGTTCCATTCCTGATCCAACGTCGATGCTCAGGGGTGAGTGGCAACACCCAGTGGGGGCGGTAAGAAAACAGTCCAAAACTTCTTATCCGGCGATACACTGTACGCATCCCAATCGCCCTTCCATGTTCTTTAAACCATTGATTGGCAATCGCCCGAGTAGAGCTAAACCGGTCTCTTAGACCCAAAAGTCTAAGTCGGCGGTCTTGACGATCCGCTCTGTTATTCGTCTACGACGTCCAGTGCCTCTAGCCCTGTGTCCTCGGTCTTCTTGGGTCCATGCCCGATAACATTTTAAAATCGTACGTAAAGATCGGTTGATCCTTCTCGCAATTTCTCTAACTGATAAACCGGCCTCCCGTAGGCCCACAATCCGCCTTCTCTCAAAGTCATTAAGCTGACGACTACGAGCAACTCTACGCACGCGGGGCATTCTGACGAAGAAAATGAAATACTTTGCAACGAACTCCGTAAGAGTTAAACCACATCTATGACCACAAATTCGTTGGACTAAAATCGAACACCTCAAAAAGCAATTTTAAAAAAACGGCAAAAAAAGACGTTGATAAGGCTGAAAATTTAATCAATTTATACTGAACCCAAAATAAACCTGCCTGCAAAAAATTATTAAAATAGGATAATAAATACTGGGTGTTTACCTTTCTTTGTCACTCAGTATAGTTTATGACCACTTTAAACCAGCTCAATAGATTATTAGAAACGTAGTTAGAGCCCGGCACTAACAAGGACAGGCACTATTTTGACGCTGTTGACAGATACGCATGCGCATGCAAGAACGACTACATTTAGTGCCGACACTAATAAGGTTAGGGTCTGTCCTTATTTGTGGAGGAATTATACTAGGCGGTATCTTGTCTGTGTCTGGCCATATTTGACAACTAGTTGCCATTTTTTTTTACCTTAACCCGAGCCTTTTGTACTGTGACGGCCAAAAAAGCAAAAGTTGAGGGCTAAATAGTGATTTTATTTTATGAAACGGGTGACATGGCATGAAAAAAGCAAGGCTCAAAGACTTCGTTTTAGCGATGAAGATAATATTTGTTTGCTACAAGAAGTAGTTCAACAAAATCCCTTCATAACTCCAAATGCATGGGTCACAATATAACAAATTCTGCAGATTCTAACCAGACCTCTCTCCAGCACCCTCCACCAAAACCATTGCTTCTAACATATCTTCCATGTTATTAAATATGAAAATTTGAAAAAACAACACAAAATTCCGAAAACATGCAGCATATATTTGAAGGTTAGAAATAAAGACATGTCATCACCGTGTCGCTAGAGGCGCGTTCAATCATTCTATAATTTACACCTTTTATGGCTAGGCACAGGTCGGCGCTAAGTAGGTACTATCCAGTGCGGCCGACGGAATTAAAAATAAAGGTGAGAAATTTCACAAAAATGACCGCCATATGTAGGTTTTAATAATGAGCCTAAAAGAACGTAGTCACATCAATCGAATCGACTTGACATTATTTTTCTTTTGTGTCTTTTCCACAATCATTAAATGGTATTTTTTACCCTGATTTTTGGTAATGTATTAAAATTGTGTTTTTTTAAATTTTTGTTAATAGAAAAGGTAAAGTTATATCATTTTTAGATGGGTTTCAAGTCCTCCCCTGTAAACATGATTTACCTGCTTTTTTTATCACACACTTGTTTGAACCAAACCAAGAGTTACTAGGATGTTACTCCGTTGTTTTTTTAGTCAAAATAATGTGTTTTCGTTTTTTTTGCTAAAAATATACAGTGAGATTTACTAAAATCGAAAATAGTACCCCCCACAGGTCTAAATATTTACTGTGGGAGGTACTAAATTTTAAAACCAATTTTCAAAAAACACTTACCCATGCAGAAAAGACACAAAGTTATTGATTATTTTGTATTGTTATTGCAAAATACCACTGAAAAACTGCTTTTCTTCTCAAAATACACCATATTTTAGAAGAAAATGCACTAAAACTATTTTTTTTTTGACAGGTTTCAAAATGTAAATGGCGATTACGCCAAAAATTTAGCACATAATAGCTTCATTATTTGTGTTTGAGGTTATAAAGTTGGTGATTTTTTAGACCACCTCAGGGGGGGGGGGTGGTTTAAATTTATAGCCCCCAGAAAGGATTGTTTTGTGGCATTTGTTAATAAGTTCGTTTATATTTTCCCTAAGTAACCGTTTTTACAAGGAATAATTTACCTTATTTAATATTCCAAGTTGTTCTTTAACCACTAAAACACCTCGAATTTTGTCCAGAAAAACGCCATATTTTGAATCCGTTTTCAGCACAAAAAATATATTTATGAGGGAACTACGAGGCAAAACAAACATAAGTGAAGGTCACTGATTATGCACGAAAAATATAACAAACAAAAAAACCCAAATCAACTATATTAATTTATTTGCAAACTGGAAGTAAAACATTGAGGTTATCTAAAAGCTCAGTCAAAAAACTTTCCTTACTCAAAGCACACTTATTTTAAAGCTGTAGCTTTCATCAGTAGCGGTTGGTGCAAGCCAAGGTGCAAGAAGAGGTAAAAGAACTGAACTCGCTGTTTGTGATTGAACGCAGCGCTAATATTTTTAAACTGACATTTCGACATCGATAGAAATGTAAAAAAAACTTGCATTTAAGTTTTTAAATACATTTCATAAATAAAAACACCTTTTAAATAAATAAAAAATTAATCTATTCCTTATTTTATTATTACTCATCTAAATCGTTGTGTGACATTAAGTATTAATAGCAAAAATTAACGAATAAGGGTAAGTTTTAATTAGAGTGACATATAGCCCCAATTTTAATTTGTTCTACAGAATGTTTACTATTTAAACTCTGCGTGGGATTAAATTTTTTAATTTTCTTTTCTTCTAAATTGAAACTTTCTTCTTAAATCCAACAAAAGATTGTGTTAAAATGATTATTCAATAAACAAACTTATTAAAATTCCTCTTATAATTCAAACTATGTCAAAAACTCAAGGAGGGTTAGTTTAAAATGCTTAAAATCAAAAATTTCACTTAAACATAAGACTGTTGGAAAATAGACTAAACCCTTTTAGTAAATCCCACCGATAGTGTTTTGAATTGTTTAGTGCTTATTGTTTAGTTAGAGGAATTTTGTCAATACCAGCTGATTTAGGCTCACAAATGTCAAGTACATGTGGCTGTCATTTTATTTATAGGATATTATCATTCCACCTTTATTTTTACTTCCGTGATGCCGCCGTATTTCAATAATTTCCTAATCTATTTTGATTTGAATCCTAACCACAAAAGACAAACGACGCAACGGACAGGTGCAAAAATCTGACAAAAGGGCGTCATGGTTGTGTAGGTTTTTCAATTTATTTCTTCACCTTTCCCATCCAGCTCTTCACACATGAAGAAGTAAGGCGGCCCGAAGAAAAGTTATTATTAGTTTTTCGCATCAATGAAATTTGCTTAAAAAAGGAACAAATGGTGGTTTCACAAAGGGGATATATATTTACGTAGGATATTTAAATCACGGTTAATGAAGATCGCAATGGTTTCAAGAAAAAAAACTTTGAAGTATAACTCCTGTCGTGTGTATTTTCTTTTTTTTATACTTTTCGCTCGTTTTTACGTTTTACACATACAGACCGCTTCAAGCTACTGCGAACATAGGGGGAATCAAGTCCAATTTACTCTCCGTGCCGTACGACCGAGGTGGATTCGAAGCACGCTGCAGTGTTATCTTTTGGAAATTCATTTTGTTTTTATTATTTTGTTTTATTTCTGCCTTGCTCGAGAAACAGATGGGTAAGTTCTTAATTGAAATAGTACATTTTTAAAATCAAAAATGGATGTCTACGAAGTTGCCGAAAAAGTGCAGATGGTCAAATGGTCAAATCGTCATAACCCAACACACGTTCGATATTGGTCGAGGGAAAATTGGCATTTGTATTTTGACGTAAGAACACAGTATCCCCAAAAACTAAATGTTTGGGGGGGGGGTATTATAGGGGAACACGTAATTGGGCCATTTTTTATTAACGGCAATTGCAATTTGAATGGTCCTAGATACTTGGATCTACTGCAGCAGCACATTATTCCAACTGCTAGGCAGTTGTTAGGTGTAAGATTTGGTGTAAGCTCCTAATGACTTCTATCTGTTTTTGAAGAAGCTTTTCAAATTATCACCCCTAACATGCTTGGAAACGTTAGAAGGGGTTTTTATAGTAGGCTCGGATATTGTCTAGCCGAGCAAGGAGGACTTTTCGAACATTTGCTTTAATTTTTTTTTGACTGGGAGAATCTTTTTGGTTTTTAGAATGTATTATTTTATTTTGAGAACTTGCTTTTATTTTGTTTCTCCTTATTATTTTCATTGTAACACGTCGTCACTGATAAATCTGAGCAGTTGACAATAAAACGCTCTTATTTATCAGTGACAAAAAATAAGAAAATTACGTTACAAAAATTTGCGTATTTATTGACCAAATTCCGGTTTCATTGACTACGCTCCACACAGCACCGTGGTTAGAGGCGTACTAAATACCAAAGGAAAGTCATGCAAGTGGTGATCGCAAGCCTGAGTATTGGTTGCTTCACTGATAGGCGTGCGGTGTCTCTGCATGTACGTACACTGGCAAATTAGACTTCTTCCGCCCTATGTTCGCAGTAGCTTGAAGCGGTCTGTATAAAAGAGATTCGTACTCTAGGGTGCGTAATATAATATTCTGTATATTTTTAATGCATTTACTCGTACTTTTCTCGGGTCCGAAAGACGACGAAATAAGAGCTTGGATTTAAATTAATTAATTTCTCTCTTTGCAAAAAGAAGGCAAAAAGTAATGCAAAAAAAAACGGCAAAGAGAGGGAGAATTCATGTCGTAATTTTACGTTTTTTTCGTCTCAGTGTGTATGGTTTTCGGGTTTGGAATATAAAGTGAATTAGACAAATTTATAGGTCTTAAAAGCCATTTAAGAACGAGATACATACAATGTTTTATGCTGTTTTTTAGGAGAAAAAAGACTTTATGAATTAATCCACAAAAAAAATGTTGGTCTAAAGCTCTCTAATATTTTGACAACACACGAGTCACTGAGCGTCATTTGAGAAGTTTATTTTCATCAAACTGCATTGTTTTCGCGATTTCAGTGAATATCAAGGAACAGAGTTCACCAAGTCCCTTCAGGGATCCTGGATGCCGCCGAAGGGGCAAAAAAGGACCTTTTGTCCGCGAAATCCATAAAACTTTACGAAAAGGTATATGGACTATTTTTTGTGGTGTTCAGCGAAGAATATTGCTGAAAGTGGATGCCTAAACCTGAAAGAAGACACTTTGCTGGCGTACTTCAGCGAAGGTGAAACGCTATTACAGTATGTAAGACCACTATTAGTTTCAACAACAAAGTCGATATGCACTCCGAGAAAATGAACATCCCCATCCCCTTATGAATTTTTCAAACTGCAGCAACTGCATCTTTAATTTTAAGTTGGATTGATTTGTACCTATAATTATGTAATTTGTTTATTTTTGATCTTGAAATCAAAATTGAAAAAATAAAACAAAAGCTTGCTTTTTTATTGCTCTTACATCTTTGAAAAAAACTGAAAAGAAGAACATATCTAGGTAAAAAATCCCTTTTTTTTTGAACGAACAAAATGCATGCCAAACAGAAAAAACAAAATTACTATCAAATTTCAACAAAAATCACTTGAATGCCTGCGGGCGTTAAGTGAGCTCTAGGGCGTTAAAGTGCCACTTATCGCTCTAAAACACGAGCGGTAAAAGGCATTTTAATACCCGGTTGTGAATAAAATATTAAATAGTAGTTTTCACAACTAGTGGCTAAAATAGTGCTTTTTTTACGAGCGCAGCGAGGTATTTAAAAACGCGAGTAAAAAAGCACAGTTTAGCCACGAGTTGTTAACATTATTTTTTTTATATACCTTTATCAAAAAACACAAGATAAACAGGAAAATACTTTTAAAATCCTCGAAGGAAGAGTGCTTCTCGCAACACACCATCTTTACACTATAAATCAAGGCGGCTGGTAAATGAAATAACAATCGTTTCCATAGCGATTTGCTATTTTACTTGGTGACGTTCATTGTTCCGACATTTTAATCTTTGACATTTTGATATTTTGACGATGTTTTTAAATGATTTTTTCGTAAATACTTGGTGAAAACTGGTGGAAATGGCTTAATTTTTAGGCAAGAATAATTAGATTTTCTCAATATTACTACTTTCCGCTATTTCTCTTTAATTTTCGGTAAAAAACGGACAGAAATCTTTTTTTGCTTCCGTGATAAAAAAAAGTGTTTTTGCATCGGTAACCAAAAAAGCCATGCTTTCGTGATCTACAGACAGTTACTAAAATCATGTTTTTGATGAAGGTATAAAAAAATACATTTTTTTATTTAAGCGTCCCTCGATATAAGTGAGCTATTAATTATTTGTTTTGACAATCCAACATTTCTGATTTTTCTAATTATTTGTTAAAATATTTTTAAGTCTATCTATCTATCTATCTATTTATCTTATTTGTTTAGACAAAAACATTTAAAATTAACTTAGCTCATCCTAACCTCTGCTGTTTTTTATTTTAATCGCCTCCATCTTGATTTGAGAATGACAGATGTCATTTTTTTGCAATTTTTTAAATAAGCGTGCTCGATTCAGTATAAATTAATGTATTGCATGACATTAGTGTAAATATCACACCAGAAGGAAGGAAATTAACTTTTTTATAACAATACCAAATGTTATCTTTGTAGCCATCTTTTAAATCTCAAAAAAGTAACACAGTAATGCGAAAACCGCATGTCTCTATCTTCAATAATAACGGAGTTTCCCATTGAATCTCATCGAAAATCGGACACCCTGTACACCTTACAAAACAAAATAGCGAATTTTAAATAAACTTAACGACCCATCAATTCGATGATAGTATTGCTCGAACATACAGCTGTCATAAGGGAAACTATAAAATCCGAAAGGAAAAATCGTAAAAATTTCCCGGATTATGTATTTTTATTACAAGTAGTAGCCAATCTCTTCAATTTTTAATGATTTATGATCTTTCGAAAATGTAGATTAATATATTTGTCTTAACTTTATGGATAGTAAAACTGCATACAATGTACGTTGTTGGACGTAAGGCGGTGGAATTAAAGGCGCAATTACACAGACGAACATGCTCAAACAAAAGCTCGTGCAAAAGATTTAAAATTTTTTGCGCGAACATTTTTGTGAGCTTTTCTTTGAACATTTTGTTCGGGTAAATTTTTGAGCAAATTATTGCTATCTGTTTTGGAAACATATTTTTAAAGATGAGAATAAATAACATTTCACATCAATGATCAGTGATCTCAATTCTTTAAAAAAATGGAACACCAACTTTTATTTTAAATTTTTGTGAAAAAAAGCCGACGGCAAGCGAAACATTATTATTGGCTATCAGTTTTGTCACATGGATTAGGGTTACTTATAATATTTTTTTCTTAGGGTTTTTCCCGGATTTTTTTGCCCGAGGGTTTTTTTGGGACTTTCTTGCGAGTTTTTTTATTTCCAAGGGTTTTTTTCCTAAATTCGAAAAAAAACCCAGGAAAATTTTTCTTTTCCAAAAAATTTTTGAATTTTTTAAATATCGGCAAAAAACTCAAAAATTGCACTTTTAAGCGGTAATCCGCGCCTCACGTGGGAGTGGTGGGGAGGGGATTTTTTTTTTAAACATATTTTTGTAACTTTACTTTAACCTTAGCTTTGATTGTTTTTTTTTAATTCCTCACACCAGATTTACTTACTTAGTTTAAGGCTCCAAGGGTTGCTTAAAAAAGCAAAAGGTTTATGAAAATGCTGAAGATAGATATTTACTGTCAATTTAATGTAATAATCAAGGTCGATTACTGACACTGAACAAACAATATGCAAAGGGGCAACATTCCGATTCAAAAGTCTAGTCTATTACTGCTAAATTATATTTTTTTAGACAAGGGTCGGGATCGTAGGGTTGTAAAAGTGGGTAATAAACGGGTATTATTTAAATCGAACGTGCTTTTGTTCATATATTTGAGATTTAATAAAATGTAAATAGGTTTTTTCATTTGACTTAATTATTATTGTAAAAGACTAAACTAGGAAGTAATATAAAGAGATATGAGTGGTAAGGCGTTTATAACTAACGTATCAAAAAGACAATAAATACCATAAGTACAAAAAATACTCTCACCACAACTACGACTTGTAAATATAAAGAATTCTTTATCTGGTATTGTAAGTTCAATTTTTTGTGAAGTAAATCCAACCCAACTCGACCCAAACTACTACTACTAGTTTTAGTTTGCGCCCGTCGCTTTTATTATTATGATATGAGAATGCTAAAATTTATTTTCTACTTTTTAGTGCACTTTATATTTTATAAAAGCTTCTGTTTATTTAAAATATTTTTTTAATTTTTAGACTATCATAAATCCATCCTTTCGATAATTCTCTTCCCTAAAAACCCCTGTATGCCAATTTTGATTGAAATCGAAAAAAATAAATCTTTTTCTTCCTCCACTTTCCTCATTAGCGGGAGGGGGTGCTTAATAATACCATATTATTGTATTGTCGCCGCAACTATAAATACACACCGAAAACTGAAATTGAATACCAAATTTGAGTTGCAAGATTTGAGCCGAACATACAAACATACATAAATAAAAGCTTGTAAAAATCGCCAAAAATTTCAATATTTAAAAATCGGAAACGCAAGTTCTACGCGTCAATAAAATAAAACGAATTTCTTTGTTTTGCGTCGGAGAGCCCTTTCTTTATGGAAAGATTTGTTTTAAAACTTTCATAAAAAAACTGCGTTGACCCTTGTTTGTTGTCATGTAATTTTGTGTGTCAATGTTCATTTGACCAAAACCCCCTCTCACTAGTCTACGTTTTTTACTTTCTCCTAACCCAGCATCAGCAACAAATAAGTGCCAATTATGGTATACTGGCATATCCCTTATAAAAATCAAATCAATCGAAGTTGCTTATGAGGTAAAACGTGAATTTCGACATCATATCGTTTTTCCGTCGTTAAGCACTTAATTAAAATACCTTGTTTTAAAATTTAGTCTTTCTATTTTCAGTTAAGTTCAATGAATTCCCATAAAACTATAAAATTTAAATTTGTAAAGAAATTTTTATACCCCCAATTCTTCAAATAAATTTTGCTCAACATTCTCTCCAAAATTTACGTGTGTTTTTTTGTACGAGATTTTGCTCGAACATTTCTATGAACATTTTGCTCAAGAGGCTCGTGTAAATGTTTGTCGGCATTTCAACATCAAAGGAAAGTTTGTCTGTGTAAATGCGCCTTAAGATGTGTTCACACGGGACTAAGAAACGCATTTTTAAACAGTTGTCAAGTTTATTCTTAAAATCGTTTGTGAGACTGATAGAACTATTACTTTTATTTATTTTAATCATATTCGTGTCGTAAGGTGCAGTTAGACTGTGGTAGTGTAGTCGTCGTAGCATTGCAGCTGTAGTGATTTTTTTCCATAGATAATGCAGAACAGGATATTTTACAGATAAATAGTTAACAATATTTTTTGGTACACGCTTTTTAATATAATTTACCTTGTTTAATATTTTAAACAAATATTGGTGATAATAGACATAGATATTTCTTTTGTATTAACCAAGAAAGTTCCGTTTTTTTTTAGTTTTAAAATTAGGGTTGATTGGGTACCAAAGATGGACAAAATAAAACTTACGAAAGAAAAAAAATGTGGTAATTTTGTATTACAGTCAATAGTGTGTTCAGTGGTATTAGCGATAAATTAACAAGGTACTGTACTAGTTATATCTGATCCGCTGATTAATCATTCTGATTTATTATAATTGCGAAGAAATTAGAGCCTTTTTTCTAAGTGACAAAAAGTGCTTACTTTTAGCATTACTTAACTGTTTAAAAGTAACTTTTTTAAAGAACATTTTCCCTCAAATATTACTTACATTACCCACTAGACATATTACTTTTATTACACACTAGACACCGCCGCGCCGCTTTGCCTGCGGTTTTACCCATTTTTCCCGCTTTTATTCCTTTAAATGCCATAACGTTTGTTTCTGTAAACCGATTTTGATGATATAAATGCCTACGTGTTGCCTGTGCGGTCTATGCGTGATGCTGGAACAAACAGACATGCATACAGACAAAAATTGTAAAAATTGCATTGTTGGTATCTCGTTTGGTCAGACAATAAAATATAAAAAAATAGTCAATGTACAATTCAATGTACAGAAAACAGAAAATTATAGTCAGTGGCGATTTTTTCAAATTTCATAAAATTTCGGTTCAGTGGATTTTGCGTAATTGACTCCCAAACAGACAGACAGACACCATCAAAAAATTTTATAATTAGGTTTTTCTTTTTGCCGATCCCATTAGCCTATACTATAGTATGGATGCCTTAAAATATAGTTCTAGATTACTACATAGGCGGTACCTACTAAGTTTTTGTTTATGGGTAATCAAAATAACATTAATATTATTAACATCGGTTGGTCAGGGGATAGGGACATAGGTAAATATAATACCTTCTTCATTTTATGTTATTGCAAAGATCGACTGTATGCTTTTCCACGAAATCACTTCCATGCTTAACGTTGGTGTATTCATGCCATCTCTTTCATACGCGCCCGAAAATATCTACCTATCTCTGTGTGATTTTTTTTTACTACAACCACCGTGCACCGCTGATAATACGGTACTATAACTTGTCTAAAGGTTATTACTAAAGCAATATATAAGATTAAGAAGGTAAATTATTTGATATAATTTGTCCATGCAAGCGAAGTAATGCTAAAAGTAAGCGCTTTTTGTCACTTAGAAAAAAGGCTCTAATTTCTTCGCAATTATAATAAACCAGAATGATTAATCAGCGGATCAGATATAACTAGTATAGTACCTTGTTAATTTATCGCTAATACCACTGAACACACTATTGACTGTATGTATGTATGTATGCAAATACAAAATTACCACATTTTTTCTCTTGTTTTATTTTGTCCATCTTTGGTACTCAATCAACCCTAATTTTAAAACTAAAGCATTTTTGAACTTATATTTTTTAACTTCCTCGGTTAATACAAAAGAAGTATTTAAGGTGGATCTTTTAACATGTTCAAAAATTTTGCAACAGGGTCTATTATCACCAATATTTGTTTAAAACCTTAAACAAGGTAAATTATATTAAAAAGTGTTTACGAAAAAATATTGTTAACTTTTATCTGTAAAATATCCTGTTCTCTATGGAAAAAAATTCAAAGTGCACCTTTAGGTAGGGAAAATATTGTTAAAGAACCCCGCACACAAACACCAATAAATTTGGATCTCGGTCAAATTTAATAATATTCTGGTATGATGTAGTGCAAATCAATATTAGAAAACTGTGTAGGTGTAAATCAGTTTGTATGATTAGTTTCTGAGATATTTGCACGTAAAATCGGGAAAAATGCCCAATAGGGATATATTCCAATGGCAAAAAATTTTTTAAACCAAAATAAAGACGAAATTAAATTCTTCAGATAATGTATTTTTCCCAATAGGAATTTTTGATTCTTCAGTTAGAGAGTTTGTATACAGTAGTAGCTATATCGACATCACCACTATTTGAGGCGGAAAAAATGTGGAGCACATAAAACTTTTTGTTTAAGTCATGTTAAGATGATTCGACTGAGTTTCGTTCATTTACCATCATTACTTACTAGTGTACGAATTTTTAAAATTTAGGTGTGTTCTCGTTAAGCAAATTGACATAGGAACACTTAAACCGGTTTAAAAATAAAGTTTTCACAAATATGCTAAATATTACTACCCTATCGGATAGTAGAGACTTTGGATACCCCAGAGAAAATGTACACTGTAACAGTTGAACTATTATTTCAATACGGGGTCCATTCAAAAATGGTTTTTGAATATTATTTTTAAAATTTTTTGTTGTTTTATACGGTCGGTGCTTTAAACCAGATTGGTTAATTTTCACTATCTTTGGAACATACTCGGCTAGCAATAATCTACACAATCTGTAAAACTTAGACATAGAATGTCATGTCTAGTTTTTTAAAATATACAGTATGTGCGAGAAGTCTGGAATCACCGATTTTTTTAGAAAAGGCGTGTTCTTTCGAAATATTTCGCTCTCAAGAAATAGCAGTTTTAACAACTAGTGGCTAAAATAGTGCTTTTTTTACAAGCGTTGGTTTAAATAACGAGCCCAGCGAGGTATTTAAAAACGCGATGAAAAATAAATACTTGTCGTAAATACTTGAAGAAAAATGGCTTAATTTTTAGGCAAGAATAATTAGATTTTTTCAATATTACTATTTGCCGCTATTTCTCTTTAATTTTGGGTAAAAAACGGACAGAAATCTTTTTTTGCACCCGTGATCAAATAAAAGTTTCGGTAACCAAAAAAGCCATGCTTTAGTTTTCTGTAGACAGTTACTAAAATCACGTTTCTGATTAAGGTATAAAAAATTTTTTTGTTCAATTTTCCGGTTCCTTGATCCTTTTTTTTGTTTTTTTTGGCAGTTTTAACATCTCTAAAAAAGTTTCAAAAGTTTTGGTTACAAAAATGGACTCTAGAAAATGAGTTGAATCCGGAGAAAATAATAGAAGCTGCTTCAAGAGTCACGTCGATTGCTGTTTGAAATATCTAAAGAGCCGCTAGCGAAACTTAGATGCGTTCGTGGCATATTTTTCGGAAAAATCGACCACGTTAAAGTCATCTAGCTTGTGTAATCTATACTCTACAAATAAATAAAGGAAAAACCTAGAAATCTGCCTTTCATGGGTTGATTTGTCACTATTCTGCTTCATAAGTTAGCTATGGTCAGCCCTAACTGGTCGTCAGTCATCACTGAATTAGCTGTGTGAAGCTAATTAACAGGCACTACATTATAATTTTTCTTATGTTTTTTTTGCAATTTTGAACAAGTTAAAAGTACAAAAATCATTCCTAACCACAAAAGTTTACTTTAGTTACTTTAGTTTTAAGATCTTAAAAGCTACTGGCCTTAGCAGCAATGGCTATATGGCAGTAACTCGGCTAGGCATTGACGAAAGTGGTAGGTACTAAATCAAAAACATGATTTTGGTAACTGTCTGCAGATAAATAATGCATGGCTTTTTTGGTTATTGACGCAAAAAAACTTTCTTTTTTGATCACGGGTGCAAAAAAAGATTTCTGTAGTATCGGAAAATATTAATATTGAAAAAATCTAATTATTCTTGCCTAAAAATTAAGCCATTTCCGCCAGCTTTCACCAAGTATTTACAAGAAAATCATTTAAAAATATCGTCAAAATATCAAACTGTCAAAGATTAAAATGTCGCAAAAATTAACGTCACCGAGTAAAAATGCACATCGCTATGGAAACCATTGTTATTTCATTTACCAGCCGCCTTGATTTATAGTGTAAAGATGGTGTGTTGCGAGAAGTGCTCTCCGTTCGGGATTTTTAAAAGTATTTGCCTGTTTTTCTTTGAAACTGTGCTTTTTCTACTCGAGTTTTTAAATACCTCGCTGTGCTCGTTATTTAAAACAACGTTTGTAAAAAAAGCCCTATTTTAGCCACTAGTTGTTCGTTTCGTCCGTTTGAAAAAAAAAGTAGGTCTCCGCAGGTTTACAGGACTCGCCTGCAGCTCGCCCTCTAAATTTCCTACGTCAACCTGTAATGACTAATTTTCCGGACCAGTGACGTAAATATCTATAACCGTCCTATTGAAATATAACCGGAGAATTTGAAATGAACAGTAAATAAATGGCAACGAAAAAAAAGTTCGATTCGCCGCGTTTTCATGGAAGGTTCGAAAATGAATCGTATTGAAAACGCACTCAGTTCCACGTGAAAACGTAGTAATAGATAGTACTAATAGTAAGTAAAATATAGTTGTTTTGCTTCGTCTCAATTTTTGTAAAGTCTGAAAAATATATCACTAGAGTAGAATAATTGGCCTGAAAATGATTTTTCTCAACGTTAAAAGAGAGTATGACGTCAATGCTTTAACAAAAAACATTGGATTCGCTTAGGTAATTAGGCATTTGTATGAATATGACAAGAATGCACACTTGAAAGGCAAAATAAGAGGTTTTCCCTCTTCTTGTCGCCCCCTTCTCGCACAGATTATTACATATTATTGTATGTAATTCTTAGTCGGGGTGCTTGCACGGTTTTATAAGGGAAATAACAAACACCTTTTAAGTTGAGTTGAGATTAATAAATCGGCGCTTTTTGAAATAATTTATAAATGACTTCATTTTTAGGTAACAATAATTAGATTTTTTAAAATTGGGTGAAAATGGATGATAATTTCCTTTTCACTGGTGATCAAAAAATAGGTTAAAAAGTCATGGCGTAGCTATCATCCAGCAATCCGAGGCAAAGCCTCGGGTCCTGGCGATACAAGGGCCCCACTGCCCAATCAATATTTCTTCATCTAAAAGCCAATGTTAATTTTATTAGGCCTGCACTTTTACCCTCTCCAACCCAACCTAACATTACAACTTTCATATCCAATGTTTAAATTATTGATCAGGTTATAGGTCAAATGGAGAATCGATTCAGAGGTTTTGCACGGTTTTATAAGGGAAATAACAAACACCTTTTAAGTTGAGTTGAGATTAATAAATCGGCGCTTTTTGAAATAATTTTTAAATGACTTCATTTTTAGGTAACAATAATTAGATTTTTTTAAATTGGGTGAAAATGGATGATAATTTCCTTTTCACTGGTGATCAAAAAATAGGTTAAAAAGTCATGGCGTAGCTATCATCTAGCAATCCGAGGCAAAGCCTCGGGTCCTGGCGATACAAGGGCCCCACTGCCCAATCAATATTTCTTCATCTAAAAGCCAATGTTAATTTTATTAGGCCTGCACTTTTACCCTCTCGAACCCAACCTAACATTACAACTTTCATATCCAATGTTTAAATTATTGATCAGGTTATAGGTCAAATGGAGAATCGATTCAGAGGTTTTGCACGGTTTTATAAGGGAAATAACAAACACCTTTTAAGTTGAGTTGAGATTAATAAATCGGCGCTTTTTGAAATAATTTTTAAATGACTTCATTTTTAGGTAACAATAATTAGATTTTTTAAAATTGGGTGAAAATGGATGATAATTTCCTTTTCACTGGTGATCAAAAAATAGGTTAAAAAGTCATGGCGTAGCTATCATCTAGCAATCCGAGGCAAAGCCTCGGGTCCTGGCGATACAAGGGCCCCACTGCCCAATCAATATTTCTTCATCTAAAAGCCAATGTTAATTTTATTAGGCCTGCACTTTTACCCTCTCCAACCCAACCTAACATTACAACTTTCATATCCAATGTTTAAATTATTGATCAGGTTATAGGTCAAATGGAGAATCGATTCAGAGGTTTTGCACGGTTTTATAAGGGAAATAACAAACACCTTTTAAGTTGAGTTGAGATTAATAAATCGGCGCTTTTTGAAATAATTTTTAAATGACTTCATTTTTAGGTAACAATAATTAGATTTTTTAAAATTGGGTGAAAATGGATGATAATTTCCTTTTCACTGGTGATCAAAAAATAGGTTAAAAAGTCATGGCGTAGCTATCATCTAGCAATCCGAGGCAAAGCCTCGGGTCCTGGCGATACAAGGGCCCCACTGCCCAATCAATATTTCTTCATCTAAAAGCCAATGTTAATTTTATTAGGCCTGCACTTTTACCCTCTCCAACCCAACCTAACATTACAACTTTCATATCCAATGTTTAAATTATTGATCAGGTTATAGGTCAAATGGAGAATCGATTCAGAGGTTTTGCACGGTTTTATAAGGGAAATAACAAACACCTTTTAGGTTGAGTTGAGATTAATAAATCGGCGCTTTTTGAAATAATTTTTAAATGACTTCATTTTTAGGTAACAATAATTAGATTTTTTTAAATTGGGTGAAAATGGATGATAATTTCCTTTTCACTGGTGATCAAAAAATAGGTTAAAAAGTCATGGCGTAGCTATCATCTAGCAATCCGAGGCAAAGCCTCGGGTCCTGGCGATACAAGAGCCCCACTGCCCAATCAATATTTCTTCATCTAAAAGCCAATGTTAATTTTATTAGGCCTGCACTTTTACCCTCTCGAACCCAACCTAACATTACAACTTTCATATCCAATGTTTAAATTATTAATCAGGTTACAGGTCAAATGGAGAATCGATTCAGAGGTTTTGCACGGTTTTATAAGGGAAATAACAAACACCTTTTAAGTTGAGTTGACATTAATAAATCGGCGCTTTTTGAAATAATTTTTAAATGACTTCATTTTTGGGTAACAATAATTAGATTTTTTAAAATTGGGTGAAAATGGATGATAATTTCCTTTTCACTGGTGATCAAAAAATAGGTTAAGCAAAGCAAAAAAAGGTTAGCAATCCGAGGCAAAGCCTCGGGTCCTGGCGATACAAGGGCCCCACTGCCCAATCAATATTTCTTCATCTAAAAGCCAATGTTAATTTTATTAGGCCTGCACTTTGACCCTCTCGAACCAAACCTAACATTACAACTTTCATATCCAATGTTTAAATTATTGATCAGGTTACAGGTCAAATGGAGAATCGATTCAGAGGTATGATGACTGTATGCGATTAATTTGAACAATACGGAGTTCTGGAAAGTAACTTGGCTCAAATATTTACCACAATTTTATTGTTTTCAATATTACCGGTAACTTGAAGGAGGTTTTTTCGTGTCCTTGAAGTTATTTATAATTTTCTTGGTTCGTCGGCATATTATGACAAATAAAAGTCGGAATTTCTCACTTAGTGTACGTTTCGGTTTTATTTAAAACCACCCTCAGCAGTATAAAAACAAAAACGACAAACTTAAAATTTTAAAATTTATATGAATTAAATCAAATGAAAGGGATCAAAATTAATTTTACAAAAATAAACAGACGTATTGAAAATTTCAAAAATAAAATTGAATTATTACAAAATTAACATTGAATTTGAAGAAATGCATTTTTTTTGTCAAACTTAAACTTAAACAGATTTTAAAATATTAAAAACTTTAAAAATATTAAAAAGAGGGGAAAAAACAAGAGTAAAATTACGCATTTTTCAAATTTAAAAAATATAAGACATTAGAAACACTAAACAATTAAAAGGTGACAAACTCCTACTAAAAGTCTACTACACATGTTAGTTGGTCAATTTTCTATGAAAAACGAAAGACACATTGAGCATTGAGAGAAAATGCACTTTACAGAAACAACTGTTTTTTCCCTTCTTTTTAATATTTTTAACGTTTTTAATATTTTAAAATCTGTTTTCGTCTATTTTATATATATTTTTTAAGTTTGACAAAAAAATACATTTCTTCAATATATTAATTTTGGAATAATTCAACTTTATTTTTGACATATCCAGTACTTGTTTTTATTTTTGTAAAATTAATTTTGATCCCTTCCATTTGATTTAATTCATATAAATTTTAAAATTGTAAGTTTGTCGTTTTTGTTTTTATAGTGTGTACACTAAGTGATAAAATCCGAGTTTTATTTACGGTAGTAAATTAAAACTATTTAAAGATTACTTGAGATCACAAATGGGTCAAAGCAGACTAAGCAGCTTAGCTCTACTTTCAATTGAAACGAATGGACCTCTCAAGACTTGCCACTGTTACAGATAATGTTAGCAACAAAAATGCGGTGAATAAAATAAATAACAATATTATATATCTAATAGTATGTTAAGTAACCATTGTTACCAAACTAAAGTAAATATTTGTTTTTTTTTACAATAAAAAAAATGCCAACGTCTGGTAGCATTTTCTTTACTTGAATAAAACTCAACTTTAGGAACCTAACACGTCTTTCATTTTTATAGGAAAAATTAAAATTTACATTTATACATTTATTAGCAGGGGGGGGGGCACAAATTGTCCTTGCCTCGGAGCCCCAAGTCATGTTGCTCCGTCACTGTTTTTTTAATTTACTAGCAGTAAGTAAAATAGTGTTTCATAAAGGTATAAAAAAAATATTGATATACTCTTTGGTTTTTGTCAGCTCCTGGGATAAGATTTCGCATTTCAAAGCCGATTTCTTTAGAGCATTGTTACAAAATATCTTTCCGATGCAGACTGACAAGAACACTTCCTTAGAAAACGTCAGCTACAATACAGCTTCTTAATCAAGTAGCTACGAGTGAGCCAGCTACGTCCAGATATATGTTTATATTTTATGTTTTATACGGCAGAGTAAGAAAATACTGCATACAGAGTGTACCTAATATATTTTCTAAGGGATTATTTCCAAGTTTTTTTCATTTTTATTTTCAAGACCAAAGATATTGCGACATCCCCAAAAAATAATTATGTTTCCATGATGGCCTAAAATGGTTAAAATCTTAAAAAAACAAAATAATAAAAAAAGAGACCGCCCAAAATACAAAACACAGTTCTTCAATCAAAAAATATAAAAAGGTATTTGCCGTTACCGTTATCGATTGACTACGCGCTGAAACTCTCCAATAAAATGTAATTCCGTAATTACCAATCCGGAATTCTTGCATTTACGCGTACTACACCGCGTAGTGTACCGCCTTATGATTAAAGAATGACAGCACGTACCACTCGCCGATAGGTGGTACTGGCGATGGTGCTCACATACGCGTACGGCAAGCACGTACGGTACGACCGGCAACACCCCGCTTTGTAATTGAAACTTACACACTTTTAATTCTCAATTTTCTCGTATTGCGTGTATCGTTTTGCTTTGTGAGTACCGCTCAGAGGCAGTACCGCGCCACCAGGCGGTGCATTATAGCATTCGAAGTGAGCTAAAAAAAATACGGGCTAAAATTAAGATCATATTTTTTCGTTAAATGTCTCTATAGTGTTTCCAATTAAGGTAATCGGGCTCTAAAATATTAAAAAACAGTTTTTGACATGTTGTCGGTAATGAACTGAAATTATTTGTTTTCTCCTGAGAGAAACAAACAAAAACGGACAGCTATTCACATACTTTTCATAAATAAAAAAAAAATATAAAAAAAATGTGATGAGTCCAAGTTCAAACAGCATTTAATGATTTTGCGTCTGTTTGCCACCCTTGGCAATAAAACGATTAAAAAGTGGTGGGAGGGAGAGAGGGTGGTCGAAGTAAAATGAGGGTTTTTAAAGAAAATTAGTATGCGTACACGAAGATATCTCCACGTCAAGATGTGAAATGGAAGGAGACGTCAGTCGCGCCCGACGAGAAAAGCGAAGGAAATTTATAAAAGGGTTGAAAAGCCTCGCTTGGCTTCCGAGTTTTTGTTCCTATCGGGGTTTCTTCTTTCTTATAGCCCAAGTATACACTGAAAAAAATTTACTCGCATAATTTTAAGATATATAAAGGCCCAAGGTGCAAGGAAGTCGTCCCTCTATAAAACTATAAGATACTATAATAATATTGGTCCTGCCTGTGTAGTTAAAAAGCGTCTTGTCAATCCACGGTCAAAACTAGACAACTATAAATAGCTTGACTTTGTTTGGACAGACCATTAGTTAGTAGACATTAACAGTGGGATTTACTAAAACGGTTTAGTCTATTTTAAAACGGTCCTAAGTTTAACTAAAATTTTTGGTTTTCAGCATTTTAAACGAACTCTCCTTGAGTTTTGGACCTAGTATGATTTATAAGAAGAGTTTTAATAAATTTGTTTATTGAATAAATAGTAAACACTCTGTAAAATAAGTTAACATTGGGGTTACATTTCACTCTAATTAAAGCTTACCCTTGTTAATTAATTTTTCCAATTAATACTTGATGTCACACAACGATTTAGATGAGTAATAATAAAATAGGAAGTAGATTAATTTCGTATTTATTTAAAACTTAAATTAAAAACTTAAATGCAAGTGTTTTTTACATTTCTGTCACTATCGAAATGTCAGTTTAAAAATATTAGCGCTGCGTTCAATCACAAACAGCGAGGTCGGATCTTTTACCTCTGCTTGCAACCTCTATTGATGAAAGCTACACCTTTAAAATGAGTGGGCTTTGAGTAAGGGAAGTTTTTTTGACTGAGCTTTTAGATAACCTCAATGTTTTACTTTCACTTTGTAAATAAATTAATAGTTGTTTTGTGTCATTTTGTTTGGTATATTTTTCGTGCATAATCAGTGACCTTTACTTATGTTTGTTTTGCCTCGTAGTGCCCTCATAAATATATTTTGTGTGCTGAAAATGGGTTCAAAATATGGCGTTTTTCTGGACAAAATAGGAAGTGTTTTGTTGGGAAATGAACAACTTGGGATATTAAATAAGGTAAATAAATTATTCCTTGCAAAAATGGTTACTTATGGAAATTATCAACGAACTTATTACCAAATGCCACAAAACAATCCTTTATGGAGGCTACAAATTTAAACCACCCCCCTGAGGTGGTCTAAAAAATAACCAACTTTATAACCTCAAACACAAATAATGAAGCTATTATGTGCCAAATTTTTGGCGTATTCGCCATTTGCCATTTTGAAACCTGTCAAAAAAAAATAGTTATAGGGCATTTTCTTCTAAAATGTGGTGTATAATTATAACAATACAAAATATTCAATAACTTTGTGTCTTTTCGGTATAGGTAAGTTTTTTTTTGAAAATTGGTTTTAAAATTTAGTACCCCCCACAGGTGTAAATATTTAGACCTGTGGGGGGTACTATTTTAGATCTCAGTAAATCCCACTGTTAAAGTTAAATTTCGGGTCTATCCTTATCTCTATCGAGTCGACCTATCGAGCAGGTCTACTTTTAAATGGCGAATGCGGGACAGCTCCAGCTGATCAAATGCACCGAAAAAATAAATATTCGGATTAGTTTAGCTAGTTCATGCTTCCTCTTTGTTCATTTATGTGGGATAAAGAAAGAAAAAGAATGGATTAGTTAGCCAGTCGCGATTAAGTGCCTACGGTGTATTTAGGGGTTAATCAGCTGGAGCTGTGACGCATTCGCCATGATTTTAAAAGTGCACCTGCTTGATTGCTCGATTCGATAGAGATGCTGATAAAACTGAAAATTAACTTTAAGTGTCTAATAAAACGAAAAATGTTGTCTTTCTGGCTGTTGGGACGTCGCGTCGTTCTGTACAGAATAACAATGTATATTATTTGACAATATTGGGGGGTGGTGCCGATGCCGCTGTGAATGTTACCTCTTTTTAAGAGTCATGTCGTTATAGTGACCTTATATTTTACAGGTTTCTTTCCATTACCTGCTAAAAAGTAAAGATTTCTGGTTTTACCATAAAGGTGTAACTTAAATAGAGACATTATGTTTACCACAGTTGCGATCAGACACAAGGTAAACAATTTGGCGACGATGCCAGATTGCGCTGAAAGTTGTATCTCTACACGTAATGTTTTTACAACTATTTTTATAACATTTTTTTATTTTATAACTTTTTTATCATTTACCTGCAATTATGCAAATTCTCTGGTTTGTTTTTTATATTTTTGCGAATTTATAACTACATTCACAGTTTTCATACTATCTGTAGTCAGCGCATTTTTTCTGCCGAGATTTGTTTATTATTAGTACAAGCGTTCCCGGTATAAATATATATTTAAAAAAAATTATATCAGACACAAGATTTAGGATGTATGTTTGTTACAACTTTTTATTTATAATCTTTACATAGGCAGATACTCCTCATAAGATTTTTTTGTATTTATTAAAAATGTAAAGATTTTTTATGTATTAAATAAAAATTATAGTAGAGTGTATAAATTCCATTTATTTTTACAAAATGAAAAACCGTATATAATACCTATAAAATACCACTATTTTTGGTTTTTAAATTTTTTTACAACAGAAATTTGCCTAAACAGTGCGGAAAGTGATACTTTTCTGCACGAAATGGCCGTTAAGGGCGAAAAAGGCACTTTTGACACGTTTTTAGTACAACTATTTCCTACTTGCATAAAAAGCTTCTTTCTCGCAGCGCTCGTTATTTAAACCAACCTTTGTAAAAAAAGCACTATTTTAGCCACTAGTTGTGAAAACTACTGTTAACGCACGCACTTTTTTTTTAAATGGTACTTTTTGGACCAAATTTTTGTATTTTGAGTTTGAAATGTGTGTTCACTAAAAACTAATTTTTGATCAAGAAAGTCATCACACACACAAAAAAAAATTGCACCTAACTATCTGGAAAACATTTAAAAAATTAATATTTAGTTAAATTTCTTTGTTATTTTTATACATAAATATTTTCACAATGACAAATATAATACCTCTCCCTAACTCGGTATCAATTATTAAGTATAAAAAAATCTAAGACTGTATTTCCAAAAATATTTGACAAGTCTGAAAATAAAGACCAAACCTTTCTACATTTATAAATAACTTGCCGCTTATGGCGGCTGGTAAACGTAACGTGGTATTGCCTGGTCCAGCATTGCCAGTGGAAGATAAAATAGTTTTCCCTAAGTCTAACGACTGATAGCGTTTCAACGTGATTTATGAATGTGCTTTTTCCGGTTTCCTGTTTTTTTTAATTTAAGGGTAAATTTAAATAAAAAATGCGCTTCTTTCAATTGGTTAATCTAAAAAATTGTTAATAAAATTTTGATCAAATTTTGTATGGCGAGAGCTTAAAGTATTATCCCGGAAGCATTGCACTTGGTTTTGCATAAGTTTTTGACAAAATTTTACGTGTATTTTTTTTTGAAGAAACCACGCGAATGGTCTGTGGGCGATATCAGAATCCTCCGCTGTGCAAAATTTTATTAATTTTTGATGTGCGGTTTATCTGTTTAACTAAACAACCTGTTGTTAGGATTCAAATTCTCTCCTAAATGCGAGAGGTGTGCATGGTTGTTTGCTTGTGTAACTTCAACTACTAGATACAATCCTATGACTCCCTGAGGATTCCTAATAGACCATTAGACATTGAAGGCCTGTCGGACTAACAAACTCAGTTGGATTCTTGCGACTATTTGGAACTAACAGTCTGGTATTTTTTTATTTATTTTTTTTTCAGTGTAGCTTCGCAAAAATGAGAAGCGTCTACATACATTATTGTCATTTCTCATTCGAAGTGATTATGATTAAAAATATTAATGGCTCGGGCATTCTTCAAGGAAGTCTTAATTTATTTAGAGAGAAGAAAATTTTCTATATATACGCGAACACTTTCGGATGAGTAATGACAGAATTTAAAACATTTCGTTGCTTATTTTGTGTCTTTTTGACATTTTCTTCGCACAATTTCTTTTGTGCTTCGAAACGGAAATTCTAAAATAACTTTTGTAAATAAAAAGAAATCTCAAATAGCACATATAGGCACTTTTTATCCCGAGGCAAAAAACACAGGCGTACGCAGAGGGGGGGGGAACTTAGGGGCTCAAGCCACGAGCAAATGAGGCAACAAGGCTTATTAACGAATGGATGACAAACAACCACCTAGAATAAGCACCAGAAAATACCGAAGCCGTTATACTAAGCGGAAAAAGAGACCATTGAGTCCTCCGCAAAAGAGCGTATGATACAATATACATATCGGTAAAAACCAGAAATTCGAAAAGCATATAGAAGAAACCACTAAAAAGGCAACTAAAAGACTAGCTGAACCAGAAAGACTTATGCCCAACATAAACGGACCCAGTACGAGCAAGAGGAAGTTCAAATCAAATCAAATCAAAAAATACTTTATTGTCCAGAATAGAAATCCTATTGACAAAGCTGGCTAAAAGTTAATATAAAAGTAAAATGTCAATATTAAAACAGTAATATAAAATGTAAAATAACAATATCAAATGGTAAAAGATATAAGTAAAATTATTTTAGGTTTGTTTTTCTTTGGTTATTATTGTACTAATCTTAAATCTATACAACAAACTTATAGATAACATTACAGATTTTAAAAGTTTACAACAAGAACAATAAGCAACATGACGTAATAGAAGAACACAAACAAAACAATTAAAATTTATTTAGTTATGAAAAATAACAAAACAGAGAACAATTTTGGTACCTATGTACTATTAAACTATTCTAAAACCTATCTGCAAAAAATTCACTTAGGCAGTAGTATGGCCTATTAAGTAGTTCTCTTTTTAATGCTTTTCTAAACCGTCTAACTGTATTTAGTTCTTTGAGATAACTAGGAAGATGGTTAAAAATTTTACGACCTTCGTAGATTAATGATTTTTTAGTCAGAGAACTTTTGAGAATTGGTAAAGGTAAGTTCATGTTTTGCCTTGTTTGTCGTTGAAGATCTGCTGTTCCACGGATACTGTCATAATTCCTGAACACCAGTGTGGCAGTTTCAATTATAAACAGTGATGTTAATGTTAAAATTTTGAGTTTGATAAAGTGTGGCTTACAAGACACTCTTTGTCTGATATTGGCCATGAAACGGACTGCTTTTTTTTTAAGAATAAGGAGAATATTTAAAAGGCTTTGATTAGCTGTACCCCAAAATGGGATACCATATCTTAGGTGTGATTCAAATAAAGCGAAATACACGTTTCTAGCCATATCCTTACCTAGTTCAACATTGACACATCTGATGGCAAAACACCCAGACGAAAGCTTTTTGCTTAGTTTTAAAATATGATCCTCAAATCTGAGCTGGTCGTCTATATGAAGGCCTAAGAACTTAGTTACATTTTTATCTTGTAGAGGATTATCACCAAAATTGATATTCTGCATGTCGCACTTGAAACCTATAATGTTTGTTTTGTCAATATTAAAGCACAATCGATTAGCATCGCAACATTCTTTTATTTTTAAAAGATCTTCTGATATTTGATTCTTAAGAATGTTAATATCTTTGTGATGCCATAAGACGGATGTATCGTCAGCGAAAAGTGTGAATGTACCATATATCGGAAGATTTACTATATCATTAATATAAATGATAAATAGAAGTGGCCCTAAAACCGACCCTTGAGGTACACCACAGGTTATATTTACGTGTGCAGACTTGGATTCTCCATTTCTGACAGACTGTGTTCGGAAGCTTAAGTAAGATCGAAACCAAGATAACACATTACCTCTAAAACCATAACGCTCTAGCTTTCCCAGCAGTATTCCGTGATCCACGCAGTCAAACGCCTTCGATAAATCACAGAACACCGCCGCAACAGCCTCTTCCTTGTTTAATGTGTTGTAAACTCCATCCAAGAAGTCGAAAATAGCGTCATGTGTATTTTTGGATGATTGAAATCCATATTGTTTGGTTGTAATTATTTTATGTTTCGTTAAAAAGATCCACATCCGTTTCTTTACCACTTTCTCGACAACCTTGGAAAGCGTTGACAAGAGGGAAATTGGCCGGAAATTAGAAGGGATATCAGTAGCACCACCCTTATGTAATGGTATAACAATTGCTGTTTTCAAACAAACCGGAAAATAGCCTACCGCAAAAGAACCGTCAATCGCTGCACACAGTGCAACAAGAGCATCCTGAGGCAATTTCAACAGCACCGCCGCCGACACCTCATCCTCACCTGTCGATTTTTTATTTTTAATTTCCTTTGAAGCCTCCAAAAGCTCCGAAGGTTCCACAGGTGAAAATTGAAAGGAATTAGGGACTAAAATATTATTATTAAGGTAAGTAAGGGGATCGACAGCAATTGGAAGATTTTTGGTTAAATTACAATACAGTGTAATCCATTCTATCGTGACATATGTTGCAGTGATATGGAGTGGAGTACTACGCACAAAGAAGTATAAAAACATGCTGATAAGAATGCAACGGAAAGCCTTTCTAAGAGTATAGTCTGCGGCTATCGAACGATATAAACGGAAGCTGTTCAGGTTATAACAGGAATCCTGCCCACAGAACTAATTGTGAAAGAAATTGTGTATGAAGATAAAAATCGCCACAGTGAACAAAAGAGAAAACAGTGGAATCTTGGCAAGCAAGATGGGACCAAAATACCGAAAAAGGACAATGGACAAACAAATATGGATAGACTGCTAACACAAAAAAATGGATTACTATATGACACAAGCTCTAACGGGACATAGACCTTTTAGGACATACATAAAGCGAATGGGGAAAACGGACGACATATATCGGTACTGTCAAAGAAAAGATGACGCAGAATGTATTTTGATTTACTGTTCTAGATTTGAGAACTACATACCGCGAAACAACAAGACACGATCTACAGATAGAGAATATAACCATAAAAAACCTCTTCAAAGAAATGATACAACACGTAGATAAATAGAACCAGGGACAGGATATGATAAGAACGATTCTGCACCGGAGGGGTTTATTCCGTAGGCGCCCTCAAGAGAGGATGAATAGGGCACATTCGCCAGACCACCAGAGTCCAGTGTCTATAAGGATTTCCCGTCGCTAAGCCCCAAGCTTCTCCCTCGATAAGCCACTGAAAATCATCTCATAAAGTTTGAACATTCCCCAAAAATTTGACTATTCGGTTACGTAAACCTCCCTCAGGAATAATGTCTGCATCGCGAAAATTAGTAACTATATCAAATACTCTAAAAAACTTTGTTATTTTTACTTTTAGGAAGTTTTATCATGAATCAAGTAAAAAAGCATTAATTAGGATGGTCCCAACCCTCCAAATAATCCTTTATTTTGCAAGACAAACCTTATGCATCCTGAGAGCAAATAAAATGTGGGAGGTGGTGACTGTGCGTTTACGCTGCATTCGCGGAGTCCCATGTCATCCAGCCTTTTTGCGCCTGCCATATGTGGAAACACGTGGAGCGTTCATTTTCCCACTGGAAACTCATCCTAACCGTACGCAACGATCTACATCTTACTTAGACACGAGGAAAAGAAGGAGAGAGTAAGAGAAGGAAAATTGTACGGTTGAATAACGAGCGATTAAAGGAAAGTCGCTGCACGAGGCTTTAAGGATCCTGGTTGGCGGAAAGGAGTGTGAGAAAGTCGTGTGTGTGGCGAAAATTACCTTCTTTTTGTGGTGTTTTCATAGGACTTCGTTGTGGTCAGCTTTTATTGGATCCATCAAGTTAATTCGGTTAAAAGGCAGGATCTTGTGAGATAAATATTGTGCGATGCTCTTACATCATAATGAAATAGTAAAAAACAAGCGTTTTTCTTTGAAAAATTCAATTGTTCTCTTAAAAAATTACTCGCGGTTACTAAATTTTAATCCTGCTCTGACGGTCAGTGGGGCTCTTGTATCAAATATATGCTTATCGAGAATATGTCGAATTAGAGGGCAACTGGCGGCTATTTTTGATAGCGACCCGTTTTTTCGGTATCGGTGTGTGCCAAGGTTGAAAATGTCTCCGCTGTTATTTAATATCTATAGTAACAAAATAATAGACAATGCACTTCATAACTGCGAAGAGGGACTGGGGTGCGTTCATAGTCCGGTTAAAATTTTCCCGGTAAAAATTTTCGCTGACGCCAGGCGTTCGCGCAGTGTGAAAAGTGACAGATGACCTAACCTGTTTTTTGCGGTTTTATCTTTTTTTTTTGTGGAAAGTCTGAAAAGTGAAAAATGGATCCTGCCATTTATTATTTTGAGAATGTGCTCAATGATGACACTAGTAAAGAGGAAGATGATCTGATTGATGACCTTCTTACTGGTATTTTGACCAGTGTTTGCCACGTAGCTGGCACCATTGCAGGGGCTAAGGCCCAAATAACCAAAAAAAATAGGTTAACCTTTTTCATAGAGTGCCTTGAAGAAATGGACGATGAAGAGTTTCAAGAATATTTTAAATTGACGAGGCCAGCATTCGACTGGGTGTTGGAGAAAATCAGACCTAAACCTAGCTTTATTGTTAACGTCATTGTATTTTTCTAAAAGGTTTTTTTATATATTTTAATTTTAATTTCTTCGTACATTGCTTTTTGTTTTATTCATTTAAAACTTGTTTAAATATCTCCGACAGCCAGGCTGCCCTCAAGGCTCTAAGTGCACCCAAAATAGTCAGTAGTTTGGTGGAGGAGTGCGCTGAAGCACTGCAAACACTGCCTCAAGACAAAAGGGTAACACTGATGTGGCTCCCAGGTCATGAGGGAATACCAGGGAACGAGAAAGCAGACGAACTTGCCGGACTAGGGGCCGAAACCCAATACATTGGACCGGAACCTCTTCTGGGAATAACAAGGAAAGACGTCCTGGAGGCAAGAATCAAAGTGCAGACAGTCCAAGCTGTTCGTGGATGGTCCGAATGTAGCCAGAACTAAATGACTCTTAGGCAAAACCCGACAGGGATGCTGACTGGGCACAATCGGCTGAACAAACATCCGATGCAAATAAGAGTAGTAGGAGATCCCGTGTGTCTCGCTTGCGGGCTCGAAGAGGAATCGGCGCAGCACTTGATAGCAGAGTGTGATGCATATGCCAGATCAAGGCAGATGAAGTGGGGATTTCCCACTATAGAGGAAGAAGAGCTGCACTCACTCAAATGGGCTGACATACTGAACTTCGTAAAGAAGACAGGGAGGCCTGGAGAGGGATAAGCAACGGGGTATGGCAGAAAGGGCCCATGAAGAGGCCTAGTCCCACGGTCCACCCCTATACTACTACTACTACTACTGTTTAAATATTTTGTTCTGTTTTTCAATTTGTAATTTGTAATTTTTACATGCTCGGTTAAGAAAACAGCTTAAGATGAACTTAGCCGAGTCTAAAATAAAGGCGTTTTTATTTACTTTATTTATTTTACTATTTCTTCCAAAAAACAGTTACTTGCTGTCATTTGGTTGGTATTAGCTACACCTGATTCTTATCGGTATAAGTATTAAAGGCTGCTTTAAGCAGTGGCAATTGATAAACATACCAAAAGCATACGTAAGCATAGTTTATGCAACGATGTAATGGGTAATTTCTCTATTTCTGTCACTCTTATTTCAAAAAGAGTAGAGAGAAAAGATTATTTTTATCTATTACGCTTATGAAGTCACGTAAACCAGCCTATATTTGACAGTTCTTGTAATATTGTCTTTTTTAAATTCGACCACAACAAGGTTTGGTTATGTTCACCTCAAACGACTGTGACGGGTCACGTAAGGGTTTAAAATTTTACCCACTCGAGAGTTGGTTAAAAAGTGCTTGCTCGGTGTAAAATTCGCGAAGTCGCAAACGCAACAACCAGATTATGAACGGGAAAAATTTTGCCGTGCGTTTTTCGTCCGAAATCGTGATTGAACTTCCGACGTACGCCCTGCGTTAACTGTGGACGCACCCCTGACCATAAACGGCATAAAAATCAACCTACGATATGCCGACGACACTGTCATAATATCAGACACGCTGGAAGGCCTGTAAGAGTTGTTGAATCAAATTGGTGCCAAAAGTTCGCAATTCGGGCTTAACTTAAATGTTGGGAAAACAAAATGCATGCTCATATCCAAGCAAAAGAACATCAGAGGCATGTTAGAAGTAAATGGGCAGCAAGTCGAACGCGTGGATTCATAAAAATACTTAGGTCGCCTCCTCAATGAGAACAGGGACAGGTCATCTTTTATCAAAATGATATCAGTGTTGTATAGTTGCGATCTTAATACCACTCTCCGAATTCGTGTGCTTCGGTGGTATGATTTTCTTATGACTGAGGCCATGTGCAAAAAGTTAGATTCGAGATGTGGTGTTATCGTAGAATACTAAGGATTTCTCGGATGGACAGGTTAACTAATGTGGATGTTTTGTAAATAATAAATAAAGGTTTTGATTTTTCATTTAGCATCAAAAAATGAAAACTTGAATATTTTGACCATATTTTGAGAAACGAAAAATATAAACGGAGAGAGTCGGAATTCTAATATCCGTATTTGAGCGGAAGTCTTTGTTTTTTTACAGATAAAAAGGAAACAATATACTGCGCTACATTCTATGACCAACATAAACCGCCTATGGATACGGGTGCGCATAATTTATCAAAAATTTCATTACAAAAAACGAAAATTATAATAAAGGATAGTTTGGTAACAGTACTGCGTAAAATAGTACTATCGCAAAATCGAAATAAATCATAACGGACTGGCCTAAAACGTGACAAGGGCAAAACCGTACAAACGTGAAATACTGTAACATAATCTCGATAGATGGCGACACAGTATACAGCTGGACAGGAAAACCTGTGTAATATATTGCCGCTAGATGGTAGTACTTTTTTTTTATTGTACAGAATGGGTTGGGTTGGCTTCCTCTAAGGGAAGATTGTGAATACGGCCCTTAGATAAGTACTACCTAATCTCAATTGGCCGACTGTAGGCAAGGCCAGCGCCCTCTGTACCCAAAATACAGTCACAGTCACACCGCAGCGCCATCTAACGGCAATATGTTTACACTATTTGTACGGTTTTGCCTTTGTGACGTTTTAGTACTGTAAGGATTTGCGTTTTGACAAATTTATTTAGCCGCTACGTACTTTTGTCATTTTAAAATTTTTGCCCAGTACTGGTTTGTTATTGTAAATTTTTGAAAAGTACGTTATAGGAATTGATTAATAGTCGAATCCTTTGTATTACTTACGTGCCGAAAGTCTGAGGCAGATTTCTTAATTGACTTCCATACCAATTAGTCTCATATTTCGCGGCCATTAAAATTAAAAAGGAGACCCTTGTACCGCCATTTTAACCCTTTTATTTTTTCCCAAAGGCGCATAAAATGAAGACGTTTTTCATTCCGATAAAGTAAACATTTAGCGAAAGGGTTAAAATAAATATTTTTAGAAAGATATCAATGTAAAAAACGGGGGTGTCTTTAAGCAAGCAGGGCGGTGGCTTTTTGAAAGAAAACTGTCTTAGGTTACACGTATAGCGGCTTTATGTTGCAAGATTTAATTTTTGTAGTGATAAAAATCGGTACGAGGTTCCTGCATGTTTTTGAATATGTGAAAACTACTGAAAAAATAATCCGCGATTTTTCTTTAGTCAAAAAAATCTCTTTTAAGGTTCAAAAGGTACAAAATTTCTGATTTTGCTAGCCCTACTTACTTTTTGGACATTATAAAAAGAACCTTCTATCCACTTTTATATGAGTATATATTTCCCTAAAACATACCTCACTCAGGTGCATGATTTTCGCGAATACTAATAATTTTAAAACACGTCGATTTTATTTCAAGGCGTCATGAGCTTTACCCCCCAAATTTAGTGGATCAAATGATGCCTTATTTTAAAGGCATTTTAAATGGCTTTACAAAAATGTTAGAACTTTAATAATATAGCACTTAGTTTTCAAGATATCTTAAAATAAGTTAAATTTCACCCCTCATAGGAGCGAATCCTAGAAGAAAAAAAATGTTCTATGTACTAAAACAAACCAAAAAAAATATTTTGTAAAAAGGAAGATTTTTTAACTCATCCAGCAATTTCATAATAACCAAATATCTCAAAAAATAATCACTTGATTTTTAAAATTTTAACATGTTTTTAAAAATCGGTACGAGGTTCCTGCATGTTTTTGAATATGATAAAAAACTACTGAAACAATAATCCGCGATTTTTCTTTAGTCAAAAAAATCTCTTTTAAGGTTCAAAAGGTACAAAATTTCTGATTTTGCTAGCCCTACTTACTTTTTGGACATTATAAAAAGAACCTTCTATCCACTTTTATATGAGTATATATTTCCCTAAAACATACCTCACTCAGGTGCATGATTTTCGCGAATACTAATAATTTTAAAACACGTCGATTTTATTTCAAGGCGTCATGAGCTTTACCCCCCAAAGTTAGTGGATCAAATGATGCCTTATTTTAAAGGCATTTTAAATGGCTTTACAAAAATGTTAGAACTTTAATAATATAGCACTTAGTTTTCAAGATATCTTAAAATAAGTTAAATTTCAGCCCTCATAGGAGCGAATCCTAGAAGAAAAAAAATGTTCTATGTACTAAAACAGACCAAAAAAAATATTTTGTAAAAAGGAAGATTTTTTAACTCATCCAGCAATTTTATAATAACCCAATATCTCAAAAAATAATCACTTGATTTTTAAAATTTTAACATGTTTTTAAAGACATTTCAAATAAGGTTTTACTTCGGTTTTTCAAAAAATCCAGGTCATCCTTTTACATGGAACACCTTGTAAAAATTTTACTTCAAGAAGTAATGGCTTCAAATGTTCCCATATTAATTTTATTCATTTATACAGGGTATTCACTTAAGTATTAATTTCTTATACATTTCCGTGATAAATTTGGCATTTGTAATTTGGTAGCAAATCAAAAAGATATAGGAGTCACCAAAACTTTTGGTACCTACGCTCTGTGTAAACCGTAACATCCCGTAGAAACCATTTTCCATGCTGTGCGATCTTAAAAGAACGAAAAACTGTCACCCTGTAATTACACTTACGAAAGCAAAATGCTTTCTAAAATCCTAATTGCATTAGAGACCCCCTTCCGTTCGAAGCGTCCCCATATTGATCCCCTCAAAATTTAACCCTCTAAAATAAGAATCCACATTCATAGCCGCCTTTAAAACTTTGAGCTAATCTCTTTCGTTTTACAGAAAGAACGCAAAATTTCGATTCGGAAACGGCAAATTCGGATTCAAAATCAAACGGTTTTACCGAATTCCATTCGGATGGAATTTCCGTTACTTTAATAACTCACAAGGCTATTTTTGCAAAAACGCGAATTTTTCTACAAACTACCCTTATTTGCTTCGCCCCTGAAGTGATTTTTTTTACCTGAAGAAACTGAAATAAACCAGTCAGTAACCTACGTCAAAGCACCAAATTTCGTCAGAATCGGACAAACAGTTCAGAAGTTATACCCGATTTTATTCATCATCATATCTTAAATCCTTTGACACCGGTGTATAAAATGCGCATTGTCTCTGAAATTCCTTAGCCTATTTTTTTCGAACGTAGTTAAGAACGCTCTTTGAAGGATACGCTTCAACCAGAAAAAACCGCATCAAAATCGGTTAACTGATTCGAGAGTTACATGCGCAGAAACACACACATACACGCCTAAACACACATATAATAGGGGAACTTAATTCCAAGAAACAATTTTAGTTAATTTAACCGGTGCCATTGTCACTGCCACAAAAAATGGGTTAAAGCGTAGTAATATTTCCTATAAAAAACTATTTATAGATAAAATGTCATTATTGTCACTTAGAGTGGCGACTATTACGGTTAAAAAATTACCACAGTGTCGTCAAAATATAAAGTTATACGCGAGAGTAATATATTCCATTATATAACTATATACACTTACTAGAAGCACGAAAAAACTTTACAGTCCAAGGCTTACTTCATAATTGTCACATTTAATTTCTTTAATATTACTTTTACGAAGTAACGACTTTACTGATATTAATTTGGTTGCAATTTAGTAGCCCCCACTCAATACAAAAGTACAAAGTTATGGAGCCTACACAGTCGCCTATCTTCCACGCAGTAAGAAATAAATGTGCATATAGTGGAAAAACGTTGGCTACGAGTTATCGCTACTTTACTGACATTGTAAATCAATGCACCGTCAACTGAATACTTCTATTAAACATGGAATTCAAATAAAAATTTAAAAGTACCTCATTAAATCACTGATTAGTATGCCACAAAATTTAGCTTTCCATTAGTGTATACTATTATAAGGCACCACCAGCTTAGTATGCCTGACAGCTTAAAATTCAGTGTGACATCCTTAAAAATGCCACAGATATCAACATTTACAAAAGTTCAAATTATCACTCGAGTTGTAGAAGACGGCTGGTCTATAAGAAGAGCGGCCACCCATTTTGGAGTTGATAAAATGACGATAATGCGATGGAAAAAGCGCTGGATTGAAAATAATTCTACGGATAGGAAAGATGGATCAGGACGACCAAAACTAAGTTCTGAAGTGCAAGATGAGAGACTTATTGACTATCTCAGACAAAATCCTTTTTCAACGTCGGTTGAAGCAGCTAATGTAACATTATTTCCGGGTTCTTTAGCAACAGTAAAAAGAAAAGTAAAAAGTTGCTACAAAAAAGCCTTTTCTAACAGAAGAACAAAAACAGGCCAGAGTGATTTTTTACTGAACAACGTTCTTCGTGATAATGACTTCTGGGAGAGGGTGGTTTTCACTGATGAAAAAATTTTTCACTCATCTTCAAGCAGTTTATCGTCCACCAAATTCGAGATTTGAACCCGAATATACAAACCAAATTAAAAAAGCTGGGGCTGGTTTAGTACTAGAGGTTTGGGTTTTTTTGGAGAATCAAAGGAAGATTAAATAGTGAACGATATATTGAAATCCTTGAAAACGTTATGCTGCCATCTGTACAGGCTTAACATGAAAATAATGACTTCGTTTATCAGCAGGACAACTGTCCAGTACACACGGCTAATGTTGTTCGCCAATGGTTTCAGAATAATAATATAGAAACACTTCCTTGGCCAGCCAACAGCCCTGACCTTAACCCAATGGAAAATATATGGGTTCGAATCTTTAAAATAATATACTAAAGGAATTGGAGACCACGAAATGCTGAAGAGTTAAGCGATGCTATTTATCGGGCATTGGATCAGCCCTCAGAAGACCATCAGTATTTTCAAAATTTAACCTTTTCAATGCCCAGACGTTTGCAGCTTGTTTAAGTTGCTTTTTTAAGTTAAAATAATTAGTATTAAGTTTACCATCGTTTTTGTCCTAATCCAAGTTTCCTATTCGTCGAATTTTTTTCAATACCGCCCTCTTTATAGAACAGCCTTCGTCCGTTACTCGAGTGATAATTTGATATTGTTCAATAAAGACTTTACTAAAACATTATTTTTGCAAATTTTTTGGTAATATGCAAAATTTAATATAAAAATAAGGTTGCCTTTACTTTAAGTAAAAAAATATTTTCAGTTTTAGAGACCTTTTTTAAACAATATTACAAATTGTCGTACTTTTGAAATTTTTAGGCAGTTTAGCTGCTAGTCCTTATATATTATACACTTTTAGAAAGGTCAATTTTGTGACTGCATGTATGCGTTTTTTTTTAAATCAAGTTTACCAATCAAAGTAAAAATATTACAAAACCTATTAAAACATTTAATTTGTAAATTCTAACCTCAAATAATTCCGTTTTTTTCAACATTTTAAATAAAACTAGATTAAAACTAAGGGGGGGGGGCGCATTTTTCTTATCAAAAAATCAGCATTTTTAAACAGTAAAGTGCTATGCCTTTATAAATTTAAGATGTTTTGACTTCAGAAAAGTGGTTAATAAAACGGTAATTATTAGGTGTATGTTATGATATAGATAATATTTTTGGTTTCTGTCATGTCTTTCACATATTTCATGGTGTGTGATATAGTTTAGAAAAAGATCAACAGATTTTCAATTAATAATGTGGGAAAGAGAAAACCTATAAAAACCCTTTAAAATCAGAAATACTACTTTATGTGGTAAACAGGACGTCGGCATTACGTTTACTACTCGCGACTATTAGGGATAGAGCTTGGAGACGGCCATCACGTTGCGAATGATTTTGTTGCTTGGGATACTCCTCTTTTTGGTCTGTTGGTCTCTTTTGCTTTTTGTTCAGGAGGCAAAAAGAAAGTTGCAATTTATTATCTAGCGTAATATTCCTGTGCCGAATTTACCGGCCCCCGAACATATCAAGGTTTAAAACTCGCGCGAAGGTCCTTTCCCACCCCTATACTCCCACTTTTAGGCCGTTTTCCAGCCTTAAACCCTTCTTTTGGCAATTATTCTTTCTGGCGTGCCCTTTGCTTTCTTATTCTTGCTTAGAGACATTAAATCTGAATTATCAGTTAAGAAATGTTTAAATTTTAAATTTCGCCTAAAAGCAAGTAGACCTTTGCTGACGTCATAACGCAGTAACTCCACATTTTGTCGTTTTGGAGTTACTCGCGCTGAATAACAAAAAAAAGCAATATTGGCGTTGTCTATACTCATAAAAGTTGCTAAAAAGTTTGCCGTCTCTCAACAATTTAAAAGTATTAAATTAACTCTGTGTTTCGGACTTCCATTGTCTATATTTTATTTATGCACGACGTTTCGATCAGTACAATCTCTGATCGTCTTCAGGTGCAAACTACAATCAATTCCTAAGGCTACGCACTTATATACTGTGAGAAATCACTCAACCTTGAAGTTTAAGAAGTTGGCTCTGCCCAAGGAGGGGCTTCCAAATATTTGGGATTTCAACACTTGGTTTACTGAAAATACCCTGATTCTGCCCAATAAAGGCAGCTTCAACGAATTTTTGTTTTTTCCAGTGTGACTCCTTGTGCAAAACCTTTGCTTCTGCCCACTTCATTCGGTGTTGTTTTGACCATGCATGTTCGGCGATTCCTGATTTCGGTGTTTCACCTTTTTGGGTATTCGTCTGATGTTCCTTAAGCCTAACAAATAGTGGTCTTTTAGTTTCGCCTATGTATGATTCACCACACTCACAAGGAACTTGGTAAATGCATTCCTTATTTTGTTTGTTCTCCGGTTTTGTTTTACTAAGAAGGCTTCGAATTGTATTACTAGGTTTAAAAGCTGTTTTAATATTAAAGTTTTTCGCTACTCTTTGAATTTTCTCTGATACTCCTTTAACGTATGGAATTGTAAGGAATGCATTTGCCTGGTTTTGGCCTTGTAATCTCTGTCCTGTTTGTTGAAATTTACAAATAGTATCTGTTATAAGTTTAAGGCTGTTACCATTCTGCTGCAGATCCTTCTTAATGTTTCTTATTTCGATTTCCAAGTCATGAGAATTGTTACAAATCTGAACGGCTCTGTTATACAAAGTTTTGATTATGCCTCGTTTTGTTGTAGCAGAATGATTTGAACCTTGATTTAAATATTGTCCTGTGTGAGTGGGTTTACGATAGACTGTTGTTCTGATGTCGTTTTCTACTCGAGTGACAAGTACATCAAGAAAAGGAATTTGACAATTTTGCTCCAACTCCATTGTGAATTTAATGGTGGGTCTTATGTTATTTAGGTGGCTAAGAAATTCTGAAAGTTGTTGGTCATTCCCGGTCCAGACAATAAAAGTATCATCAATATATCTCAGCCAGAGCTTAGGTTCATATGTTGCGGTATCAACCGTGTGTGATTCGAACCACTCCATGTAAATATTGGCCACTACTGGCGAAAGCGATGAATGAATTTATTGGGCAAAATCAGGGTATTTTCAGTAAACCAAGTGTTAAAATCCCAAATAATTGGAAGCCCCTCCTTGGGCAGAGCCAACTTCTTAAACTTCAAGGTTGAGTGATTTCTCACAGTATATAAGTACGTAGCCTTAAGAATTGATTGTAGTTTGCACCTGAAGACGATCAGAGATTGTATTGATCGAAACGTCGTGCATAAATAAAATATAGACAATGGAAGTCCGAAACACAGAGTTAATTTCAAACACATCATTGTCTCAAACTTTCAAACAATTTAAAAGTACTCCAAAAAAGATGTATAAAAATAATTTTGCAAAAAAATCAGTTGTATCCAACAGATTCACTTTTTTAAGACTTCTCAGTACTTAGATTAAGACAGTTATATGCAAGTAAAGTATTACGATATATACAGAGTAGATTCTTTAAACCGAACGGTGCTTCTAGCGGGTTAGAATTGGGTTTTACAAAAAAATCCAAAGACACGTCAACTGAGATTTTTAATTATCTTTAATAGTGCTATCTTATCACCCTGTATAGTTTGACATTTTTGAATTCTAAAAAAATTTATCTTTTTGACAATACCACACACTAATACTCTATCCTACTGTGTGGTATTGCTGAAGAGAGAATTGTTTGCAGATTTCAAAAATTACAAAATATACAGTGTGTCCCATTTAAAAATAATAAAAAATTGCCAAACCTCGTAAACTAAATGACATAGACAAAATCCAAAAAAGCACGATTAAAGGAAATTACAAATCTCAGTTGACGTGTTTTTCGATTTTTTTATTCAACCAAATTCGAACCCGCTAGAAGCACCGTTCCGTTTAAAGAATCCACCCTGTATACTTATGGTGGATGACTGGAGGCTACTCTTTAGACCAATTTTTGTAAAAAAATATTATTTTCCATCGATGTCGAAACAGTCATTGTTCAGTACTTGCAAACAGTTACTATGTTTATACGCATCTAAAGCCAGTTTTATATAAGGACAGATTTAAAAAAATTTCCAAGGGTTTATACATCCTTCATTGTCAGTTTAAAAAAAAAACAAATAAAAAAACTAAGTTAACAACATATTTTTCGGTAAAAGCAGGGTTGACTACTTCTTTAGGTTGGAAGCAATGTGCTCAAGGGTTTTTAAAGTTTTTATACCGATGCGATAAACCGCTTTTTTAAATCGCTTTAAAATAAAATAGATTTATTGCTTAAAACGATTTTAGTAGTGCTCCTATTCTATTGTATTCTATTCTATTCTAGATAGATACATAGATATATAGATTTATACGGTATGGATATGGTATCCAATGTCGACAACGTCGGCAGTGTGTCGGCATCAACGACTACACGCTGGCCCGATGTTGGACAGATTACGATTTTCAGTTTTCGGTCAATAATCGGCAACTAACATGGGTACACATTACTACAGTCGACTTTATGCCGACAACACTTTAGGACCGACGACCACTTTGTTTAATCGGTCGAAAATCGGCAACTGACGATGACCCGATTTACTATAGTCGACTTTATGCCGACGCCCACTTTATCTGCTTTAGGGCCGACGACGGTCCGATTGGAACTTTGTTTAATCGGACGAGAATCGGCAACTGACGATGGCCCGATTTACTATAGCCGACATTATGCCAACGCAAACCTTATCTGCTTTAGGGTCGATGATGGTCCGATTGGAACTTTGTTTAATCGGTCGAGAATTGGCAACTGACGATGGCCGATTTACTATAGTCGACTTTATGCCGACGACCACTTTATCTGCTTTAGATGGTGTTACTTCTCTACAATAATCACCTCTTCTGCCACTTAAACCAACCCGACTAGTTAAGCACCCGCATTATCGAAACTTTGTAGTTTGGCAATGTCGGATCGTGTCAAGCAACCACCGACGGGCCTTCGTCAATCACCAACGTAGAGACGCTTTGAGAGGCTGATGTGGGGCTTTATTATTATCCACCCATTATCGGAATTTCGCCATTGTCGGGCCGCTTTAATCTACCACCGACGGACCTTCGTCAATCGCCGACGTTGAACCGCTTTAGGAAACCAATGTCGGACTTGAATAGTTTACCGATCTCGGGCCGAAACTAGCTTGCCTACGTTAGATCGACCAAACGGCTTTATGGGCAGATGGTCAGTACCATGTGGTTAAACCATATCGGACGGCATCGTGCGGCGACAAAAAGTAAAATTTACCATTGGTCCGACGGCGACGGCGGGCTACAGTCTAACGCTGCGTCGGCAAACATACATTGGGCCTACATCGCAAAGCGGACAAAAAATACTACTGGTCCGATGTCGTAAATTGGCCCGAGAGAACCGTGTTTGCTGGGATGTCAATAATTTTACATGATAATTAATAATTATTAAACGATTTTCTAATAACCAAAATAAGAGTTGTAGCACTTTTAAAGATGCTCTGTTAACAAACATAACAGTTGTCGATATACACAAAAAAAATAGGACAAATAACATTTTTTTTGAATTTGACGAACAATAGATATAAATTAATTTAAGGAAAACAGAAAAGAGTTGGGCGGAATTAATATGTAACACCACGATTCTATTCTATTCTATTCTATTCTATTCTATTCTATTCTATTCTATTCTATTCTATTCTATTCTATTCTATTCTATTCTATTCTATTCTATTCTATTCTATTCTATTCTATTCTATTCTATTCTATTCTATTCTATTCTATTCTATTCTATTCTATTCTATTCTATTATATTCTATTCTATTCTATTCTATTCTATTCTATTTTATTCTATTCTATTCTATTCTATTCTATTCTATTCTATTCTATTCTATTCTATTCTATTCTATTCTATTCTATTCTATTCTATTCTATTCTATTCTATTCTATTCTATTCTAGTCTATTCTAGTCTATTCTATTCTATTCTATTCTATTCTATTCTATTCTATTCTATTCTATTCTATTCTATTCTATTCTATTCTATTCTATTCTATTCTATTCTATTCTATTCTATTCTATTCTACAGGACAACATTTTCGAACCGTCCATATAAAAAATAATATAAAAAAATTAAAACGGACAGTTTTTTGCGAGCAATTTAACAGAATTAAAAAACTATCCCGTTTTACTACTTATTTTTACGTAAAACTTTAGAATTTATAATTACCCTTTAAACACGAAAATTTTAAACACTAACCCTAATACCGTAACGGTTTTAACGTAATTATTTTCCTCTCGTAACTTTTGCAAGTATCCGAAAGCAAAATTCAAAAATTTCAAATTATACAAAACTCCATCGCGCCCATCAGATATCGGAAAAATAATTAGATTATGGCAAGATGAGACCTCGGCTAAGTCATTAATAAAATTCTCAAAGACCGCCCTGGCAAGGGCCTCTTTTGTAAACTTTTTCCTTAGGAGTTTGTTTCTGCGGTAACAACGTGTTGTCTCAGGAGCTGCAAAAACATTCGCAAAATACGTTTATCGATGGAGATGCTGCTAAGTATACCCGCAGTCGAGAGATGCATGTGAAGCCAATTTTTTGTCGGCCGCCATTTGGTTGGTGCCCATTTTAGTGTTAGGTAATTTTGTAATATTTCTGAATAGAAAATATTTTTTGACAAAAAAATACTATATTTTTATGACGAGAATTTTCTCCACATTTTTGTTTAAATTTAATTAATAAAAATATGGCACGCCACAGTTATAAGTTTTTTTTTAATTTTTAATTAAAATTTTTTGAATAGTTTTCTTCTCCTTCTTCTTCTGTACTCTGATCACTGCTTTTCGGAAAAGTGTTGTAGTACTAACACCATATCATTCCCAATGAGCATTTTTGTCTATATAAAAGTTACAGCAAATAATATAAAACCTTCATAAAATAACCAAAAGTTATATTATTTAGTGTTGGTGATAATTTTATAACTCTAATATATCTCTTAAATGAGTAAAAAAGACTTGAAAAACAACTGTTCAACACCAGCTTATAAAAATTTATGGTACATAGTAATGGATAGAAAAACAACATATAGATTTTATAAAACTTCCTTATGAGCCCTCAATTATAGAGATTATTATAAAAAGGTTTTACAACTGTTCTAACAACACTACATAACAAATTAAAGGTTTTTATGGATTTCTTCCCTTTGCTGGTTATGTATTATTCTTTTTCTTTTTACAATAAAAAAATTTATAAAATGGTGTTTAGCAATCTTCTAAAATAAATAAAAATGAAAGTGAGATAGCTGAAGCATTAATATGAATATTTATATACTAGTCAAATAAAAGCTGTTTTTCACGTCATCCTTTTCTGAAAATCAGCTGCGGTCCCGTGTGTACTGTATAGTTTTCGAATACACTCACGTAAATTTCATGGGCTCCAAAAATACTTGAGAAAACGTGAAAAAAAATATTCATTTAACTATCAGTTTTTTTTTCATACGCGTTTTTTTCTTTCTGGGACAAATATTGAATTTCGTATGTTGTTCTTAACCCTAACAAGCAATATTTCGATCGAAACACATGTTGAAACCCCATAAATAACGTTTTTAATTAGGCCAAAAACCTATTTTTGTAATCCAAAATGGCGAAAATTTCCGACAATTCTATAAAAAAAACAATACAACTATACCACTGTTTACCTCGTCAACACTATTTTATAACCCTTTTAAAAAATGATGCTACTTGGAACAAAGGGCTACAGATGGCGCAGTGTTGAACACTGATGGTCTGTTTCTGCGAGCTTAACATAGTTACCATTGTTCTCTTTACCTAAATGCATTCCTCGAGAGATCCAGCATACTACACATACCAGGAAAAATACCCGCCTCCACACACTTCAAGCCCGCATAACTGTCAGAGGTAACTATCTCAAGAATATAGTTAGATTGTGGGGTCGAAGGGTGTACAAGCGGGGTGTTCACATTTGCCGCCGATCAGCAGTATCAGCGTATGCGCTCGACGTTTCACGGTGCGTTTTTGCGACCTTAACACGGTTACTATATTGTTCTCTTTTTCTAAAACACGGTTCCCATCTATGCGTTTCTCATTCGTGGGTCCCCCGAATCAAAACACGTATCATGTGGTCTAAGCGAGATTTGCCTATACAAGTTCATGTCGGACCACGTGGTGAGTTTTTTGAGTCAGGGTGGCGCATCGGAAACGCTGGAGGGAATCGGGTGTAAAATGCATTCGATCTTGATATCTGTCATCGGCAACTATCTCAAGAAGATTTGGATCTCTTGTCTCTTTCAGATTGATGTAATTAAAACAAGATAATAATGGTATGGTATCTCGCAAAAACGCGTCTTTTGATGTCGCAAAAACGCTCCTTTGGATTTCGCAAAAACGCGCCTTTTGATGTCACAAAATTAACCTTAAAAAATCTTGTTTGTTTTGTTATTATAATTAAAATTGTTTTTTTTGTTCTAAAAACAGTTGTATTATAATCACTGTATAAAGAAATTAATAACAACATTATAGAAAAAACCTTATGGGCAAAAAAGGTTTATGAATGAGTTCATAGGAATATTACAGACACCAATTTATATAACTATTGTGTGTGAGTTCCCAAGTTTTTATAAGTGTCTCTCGAAATATTTTCAATCTTATCTTATGTAAATTTGTTGTTGGTTAATTAAGTTTTATAAGTGGGTTGATAGCAACATTTTAAAAACCAATCTATTATATATCTTTAATTGATAGTTACTTACGGTTTTATAGGTGGGTTGACAGAAAGATTTCAAACCCCAATTTATATAACTTGTGTCACTGATGACTTATATTTTTATAAATATGTTGGTGGAAACATTGTTAACACCAATTTATATAACATTTGAACCGATGACTTTAATTTTTATAAAGATGTCCGTGGAAATATTGTTAACGCCAGTTTTATGTTACTTTAGGGTACCATCAATTTAGAGCCTTTAATAAAACAAATATACAAACTCAATTCTTGTAGGAAACTTCTAAATACCCTAGGGTATCAATGGAACCCTCTTTATAATAATTATATAAATATCTGTCACCAGAAGTTTCTGAAAATGCTCATTGGGTTGTCTAAGATTTTTAAGCTATGATATCCGTCTACGACCCGGACCTCTTCTGCCTTCAATTTTGCCTTGTATTGTGTCATACGGGTTACTACTGTGGGGTCACTCGACTTAGAGGCCCGATTTTTGATAGTTATTGATTTACCAGAGGTGAGCAACTGGATTTGACAGTTGGTAACCCCTGAAAAAAAATTTGTCACTGTCACATTTTTGACAGTAAAAACACGTGCCTCGACGAATTTGTATTGTTCCGTTGTCCAACGGAGAAAGAAACTCAAAAAAAGTGGAAAGAAAACATGCATCTACCAAGCTGGAAAATTAATAAAAATAGCCGAATTTGCGAGGTAAGTTAGATATAAGCAGTAGGTACGCATTTAGCATGTACACTCCTGGCGAAAAAAAAGTAGGACACGGAATTGAAATATGGGTGAATATAACACCCTATATTAATGAAAATTTACATTGTCAGTCATTTGTTAGTTATTATTATTATTATTATTATTATTATTATTATTATTATTATTATTATTATTATTATTATTATTATTATTATTATTATTATTATTATTATTATTATTATTATTATTATTATTATTATTATTATTATTATTATTATTATTATTATTATTATTATTATTATTATTATTATTATTATTATTATTATTATTATTATTATTATTATTATTATTATTATTATTATTATTATTATTATTATTATTATTATTATTATTATTATTATTATTATTATTATTATTATTATTATTATTATTATTATTATTATTATTATTATTATTATTATTATTATTATTATTATTATTATTATTATTATTATTATTATTATTATTATTATTATTATTATTAACCTCTCGTTATTTACCTTGATACATTTGACACTTGTGTTTGTCATAATAGTAAATAAATCAAAGGAGATTTTTTTAGAGTAACTTATTAAAAATTCTAGTTAGGATCTAATAGAGTTGCAAAATTCAACTTATAACTTAAGTTACGAAAAATAACTGGTCTATAAGAAGAGCGGCGAACCATTTTGGAGTTAATAAAAATACATTACCACGCTGGGCAAAGCGCTGTAACAAAAACAATACCACAGAGAAAAAACAAGAATACAATAAACGGCGATAAAAAAACTGAAGTTTTTGCAAATAAATAAAAACAATAATTTTAATACTCAATGGGCTCGCCGTTCTTGTCTAAAACAAGCTGCAGAGGAGTCGGCATTGAAAAACTTAAATTTTGAAAATATTGCTCTTCTTCTGAGATGATATTTACGGCTCTTTCAATGGCTTCATTTAACTCGTCTGAATTTATGGGGAACCAATTTCGTTGATAAATTATCTTCACAATCCGTCACCAAACATTTTCCATGGGATTTAAATCCGGGCTGTTGGATGGCCAAGGTAGAGTTTCAATATTGTTCTCTCGAAACCAAATGTTCACTACATTCGCCGTGTGCACAGGGCAGTTATCTTGCTGGTAGATGAACTCATTATTTTCATGCAAGGCCAAAACAGATGGATACATAATATTACGTAGAATTTCGATGTATCGTTCACTGGTAAATCTACCTTCTATTCTCCAGCAAACACCCATACTTCTCGAACTAAACCATCCCCACATGTTGACGGAAAAATTTCCTGCTCTCTTGATGTTGTGTGTGTATTCTGGATCATACCTTGAATTTGGTGGACGACAAACCAAAATTCTCCGACTATCTCACGATGACTGGAAAATTTTTTCGTCCGTAAAGACTACTTTCTCCCAAAAATCATTTCCTTCTAAAAGATGATTGGCCGCAAAAATTACTCGAGCCTGTTTCTGCTCTTCCGTTAAAAGAATCTTTTTTGCTGCAACTTTACATGATAGATTTGAATTTTGTATCCTACTACAACCAGTTCGCCGGTACCCTGGAAACATGCTTGCAGCGGCAGCATGGGAGCATGTGGTAAAGTAATTCTGCCTTAAATGATCAAGGAGTCGTCCGTCTTGCTCCATTGAATCAATTTTGTTTCGTCCTGATCCTTCCTTTCTCTTTGTGGTATTGTTTTCGGTCCAGCGCTTGGTCCAGCGTAGTACTGTATTTTTATTAACTCCAAAATGGTTCGCCGCTCCTCTTATAGACCAGTTATCTTCCGTAAGTCGAGTTATAATTTGAATTTTGGTAAATTCTGAAACTTGAGGCATTATTTATTTAGTTTGAAGTATACTGCAAGAAAGCGTCAGATAATTGTCAGATATTTCAAAATGTTGACGAATGGTGGCCAAACCAATAAGTATCTGAACGTGTAGGGTGACATACTAAAAAAAGCAAATATATATTTTACATGTCCTACTTTTTTTTCGCCAGATCTGTACATGATTTTTTGACAGTAGACTATTTGATTAAAAAAATATCTCTCTCTCCTAATCGAGAGAGTAAACTAGAATTTCGAACTTCCATCGTTTTTATTTTTCCACAACGTTTCGAATGCAATCTACAGTAGTCATCAGGTACGCGATCCGCACAACGTTTCGAATGCAATCTGCAATCGTCATAAGGTACGCGATGCGCAGTAGATTTTTCGAGTTTGGTCTTGCCCAGGGCCAACTTTGATTCTTCGATTATTTTCTTTGTTTTTCAAAGTTACTATTGTTACATATTTTGAGGTCCTTGAGCCATTATAGTATCTCATATAGTTATATGGGGAAATATCACCCTTTAGTGTTGAACAGCTCATCATAAACAGTAAGAAATCATAATTCTTCCATCTTTACTCCTCATTTTGCGTCCCTTCTTCTGTCAAAAAATAAGACACAAATCCCTCCTTTATGCAATATATCTACGTCTTATTTCCTAGGCTTGTGTTTCAGCTTTTCTTTACATCCAACCCTCTTTCCTTTCTTTAATTAATCTCCCCCACCCCCCTCTCTCATTTCCCTTAGCAACGCGCGGAGGGGGTGGCAAGCGAATGTTGTATACACTCTGTGTATGTACCGGAGGTTTCGAAATTCAGTATTCGGATTTTGAAAACGTATTTTTCAGGTCAAAATAAGATTTTTTTTATAAAAATCTGTCCGCCAAAGCTTTGCTGCCGATCTACAGAGCGTTTATATAAGCAACCTAGAATTCAAATGTGATCTAAATATTTCAAAAACTGCAAGAGCTATAAAAAAAAACTTTGGAAAATTTGACGCTCTGTAGATCGGTAACAAAGCGTTTACCGGCACATTTTTATGAGAAAAAGTGTTACCTAAAAATCCGCGTTAAAAATCTTGATACTGAATTTTGAAACACCCTGTAGGGTATACGGACACAAAACACAATACACGAGGTTTTGCAACTTTTCTTACCTTGATGCCGCTCTCCCCCCCCCCACTCCACTACAACCCTAATGTCTCCGCACAACACCCTGACATTAATTAAAAAATCTTGTTACGCACGGTCCCGATGCCGCTACGGTTATTCCTGGGCTTTTAAAACGGTCTTAGTACAAGACCCAGGACCACCATGTTTACAGAAAATCTATTAGGAAATGTATTCATAACAGAAACAAGGCGTCCTTAAGATGTCCTTGGACCAAAACAGTATTGAGAGCCATATTCACAGTATTTCATTCAAGGATTAAGGAGTCCTTAAGGCAGCCTTCACGGAAAAAAAGCTCTTCTTGGAACAAGATTATTAATCTTGATCCAGCGAGTATTGAATAATCGAATCATGTTTGCTCGATATGATTCAATCAGTCAAATGAGTCAAATGACCGACGAAGACAGAATGAATCAAACGAGTGAATCAAATCGGAATGGATCAACGACTGACTGACCCACTGTGGCGATACATTGAATCAGTTGGAAATAGGTCGATCGTTTCGTTCATACGTTTTGATTCGAATTCCTGCGCGCGGGGTTGAACTGTATGAAAATATAGATTTTTTTGGTCAGCATAGTATTTCGTATTTAGCTGCATCATTGTATAAATTTATACAATGGATGCATCGACCTTTTTTGATTCAATGATCGATTCAAAAGATTCGATCATTCTAGAAACGAATCACTAATCGATTCGTTGAGTACAAATGATCGATTTACCTATCTCTAATTTCACTTAACCCCAATTGTAATTAAAGCAAAAGTAGCATATACAGGGTTCCTAAGATTTTCCTTAGGGATAGGATTTCATTAAATCAAACAGAAATGGCATAGAAGGTTCTGCGCGCACAAAAGAAACAGGTATATTGAGCAATGGTGCCAGTTTGTTATTATCTCCGGACTGCTTTCATGAGAAAAAATTGTCGCCACTCTTTCATTGTGAGCATAAATCATAGTTGCAAAAATAACCGTTGACAAGATGTCTGCAAATTCCGCTAGATGGCGAACATCTAATCTAATTAAAAATTAGATGTTTTCAGGTCCAAACCACGTGAGGTTGTTAACATTAGAAAGAAATATCTTCGCTTTTAATTAAATTTCTTTCCATTCTGTTCTACTAGTGACATCTATCCGGAAACGGACAAACCATGCAGTTAGCACTAGCAGATAAAGAAATCAATAAACGGCGCTGTTTTTCCTGCAGAGCTTTTTGCTTGCGATATTATTGATTTTAAATAAAGCTGGCCCTACACTACATTTGATATTTTCGAGGTGTTTTATGACATGATCTCGAAACATGTAGCGAACCAATTCTTCAAAACTAGCGGGAGGGTAAAAGCGAAAAATAAGGGGCTGCCAATATTTGTAACACCCAAAAAGGGGTGAAAAGGTTTAATTTGCTATGTTTCATTACAAAAAAACGTTTTTTTTACGAAAAACGTGACCTCTGCCACTTTTTTTTTTCTTCAACTTTCTTCGAAATTTTCGTCATACAGTAGAAAAAAAATGATTTCGCCCATGGTCATACTCTACTTTTATTCGAAAAAATTTAGAAACAGAGACGGGATCAGTTTTCCTAAAACGGGGGATCTTGGTTTCGAGTGAGAAGATAAAGGGCGCCGCAGGCAAAAATTTTTCAATTAAATTAGCCGAACGCAAAAATGTTAGAAAAACAAAGCACGAAATAAAAATGGCGCCGCTTAGAATTTTTTTTCAAAAATTACGCAATTTCGGGAACGCAAAGAAATAGGTCTAAAGAGTATAATTTTTAAGAAAAAAATATCAATTTTCTCGCCCTCCTCCACTGGGACTACAGGGGCTGTGCACAAATTGCGTAATGGTCATAGGGGGGAGGGGGGTTAAAAAACGTTACGTAGGGGGGAGGGGGGTTTTCGACAGCGTTTGCATTTGTGTGAAACTAAGAAAATTTGGAATGAAAATAAGTGAAAAGTTTTTTTTTTTGGGGGGGGGTAGTGGTCTTGAAATCGTTACGTAATATTAGGGGAGTGGCGTGCCAAACCGTTACAAAACATTACATAGGGAGGGGGTCAAAAATTGGTAAAATCACCGTTACGTAATTTGTGCACGGCCCCACATCTAACTGTTCCTCCTTTTTGATTTCGAATTAAAGTGCAAAACCCGGGTTGGACGTTCGAAGGCGTCAACCCGTCCTATTTGCTTGATAAAGTTTCTACGGAAATATCTCAGTCGATTTCTCCGGCCGTGTATGAACGCTGTAGGTTAGGCATTTGCATGTATCTCAGTCCCCAGCCTGTAAACTGTGCGTAAGGACAATGGTTACAAAATGAAAAGCCGAAAAATATTTTTTTTTACAATATCTTTCATCAGTTTGGTATTAAAGTCGAGCAAAAACAATTTTTATTCCAGTCCTAAAGGTATGAAAATTGAAAACATTAGAAAACAACAACCTGGAATGGATTTACTACGTGTAAGATGTGGTGACAGCATCGCCCCATGCCCATCCTTTTCTGCCTAATGTGCTTTTCCGTTTGTCTGCGTCTTATACACGGCTGCTTGGCCCCCTAAGGATTTGCTTAGGAACCCTGTATATAATATATGCTAAAATATTATTTTACTATAACGTAGCGTAAGCTAGAGATGTGTGATTCGCGAACGATTCGTTCCCTATGATCGAATTCGAAGATTCGATCTATTTAGAAACGTAGCGTAAGCCCGACACTTGCGAAATAACCCGTCTCCTATAACCATGCTGATTCAGTCCCGTAGCAGAATCAAATCAATACGATTATTGGATACAAATTGAAAAGACTCACATTTTCATAGGCGGTGTATGTGGTGTACTTCCAGTACCGAGTTTCTGCGGCTCACGCATATATCAGAAAACTTCCGCAAGCTGCCAGCGAGATGTTATGACCACAATTTCGAACCTACTCTCGCGACAGCACGCTCTGAAGCGCTCTTGCAAAAGGGGCGGTCAAGACCGTGCCAAAAAATAGGTGCTTTCGCCACTTCATCCACACTTCTTAACCACCGTGGGTACACATAATGATACTCGGTTTCTCCTATTAATATAAGGGAAGTATTTAACTTTTTAGGCGTTTATAATAATCCGAACCTTTAAACTAATATAGGAGTATAGTTTTACCCATATTAAATGATAGATGTTGAGATAAAAACCTGAAACTAAAGGCCATTAAGTCTTTGTTGCCCCCATACCAAACAACAAAGAGGGAGAATGGATTAGCCAAGCGGTCTTACAGTGCGATTCGATATTGGGATATTTCTTGTTTTTAGTACAGCTCTTATTTTTAAAATAACTAAGGCTTTATAGCAATAATAAAAGGACTTGATCCAAATTAACCCTTTGTAGTTAAACTAAGTTTAAAGTATGATTCAATCAATTCGTAACATATTTCAGGTCAAGATTTATCTTTTTCTTGTGATAAGTTTTTTTCGAATTGGTTTTAATATGTTTTCGCTTTCAAAGAAGAATTTCTGGTTTTAGTCCAAGTAAACTACCTGTTTTTTGAAATAATAATAAACTCTTATCGGTTTACCTCTAGAAGTTATTTGATTTAATAACAGCTTTGGTTTTGATTTAAATTACTGCCTCTTCTTATTTAAAGCATATTTGCTTTCTATTTAAGTATAAGAGCCTTCGTAGATCAAGAATAGGTAGTTGCTTAATTCTAATAATCCCTATTCTTATACTAAGAATAATATACTTAAAGCAAATGTAATTTTTCAAGAATAGAGCTATTCTTAAATATAGAATAGATTTTTTTGTTGTTGTTGTGTTCAGAAAGGAAATATCGTGGCTCCCTCTGAGTCGCCCAAGGTCACCTTGAAGGAGCCTTAAGGGTCATATTCATATTCATTTCTTTAAAGAACAAGGCGTCCCTGCGCCAAAACATTATTCATAGTCGCATGAGGGAGCCTTAACGTCCTTATACCGAGAAATTTAGGCTTGAATTTATAGTCGATCCTTAAGGCCTTCCTTCGGTGAGGATTCCTTGAGGATTCCTAATTGAGTCCGTTTTATAAAGTCTTCCTCGAGAAAGGCTTGCTGAAGGCCACTCGGACGTCGCGCAATACGCGGAAACGTTGCATTTTTGCGTTTTTTTTTGTTGGCCGATGTCAGGTTTGAACCAAAACAAGATTTTGTGTAGTGAATTGTGGTGGTTGTCAAGAATGTTAGTGTATTTTTTAATTTGTGTGATTTTACTGATTTTGTTAAATTGCCTGTTGTAGTTTTTAAAGCTATATAATCCATGGAAAAACGAAAGGAGAACAGAACTCCTTTTTCCAGTGAGGACAAGGAGCACTTGTGTTCACTGGTGGAAAATTTTTTCAAATTGAAATCCAAAAAAAAAACAGATGGCATGGGAAGAAATAACCAAATATTACAACAGCAATTTTTCTGCATCGTTGAATTGAATCATCAGTTCTATCGACTGCCCTCTTTTATTATTTTTTCGTAATTTATCATATACAATTGGGTGTATATAAGCTTGAAATATATTTTTAGAAAACCAATATCGTTTTTGAACGTCTTTTCAGAAAACCTCTCAAAAGGGTTGTCAAAATCTCTGAGGTATAATTTTTCAACTCGCTGATATGGTGAGAGGAGTTCTTCTACTTCTACCATATCCTGAGTAGTAGTCCAAGAAATCTTGAAGTTTATCCATTATTTAGCAAACAAGAACCTAAAAAAAGCTATTCACATCAACCACAACACATAAAATCTGAACCTATCCTGAAAATCACGACCCTAGGCCTGCTTAAGGTAGCCCCCGAGCTACCTTGGCCTTTACTCAAAATTAAGGTTTTCTTCAGCGTCTATAAAATGCATTTCCAACCCTAAGGGATCCTCAAAGACCACTCAGCCTTAAGAAGGCCTTAAGAAGGCCTTGAGAATCGACTATAAATTCCAGCCTTAAAATCGAAGAATGCTCAAAGTTTTCGGGGAGGAAACCTTCAGGCTCCCTTCAAGGGAAAACTACGAATACGGCCCTAAGGCCTGCTTCTGCCAAGGAATATCAAGTCAAAGGACGCCTCAAAGGCCGCCTTCGCCAAGGAATTCTTAATCCACCATCTGTTTAAAAACCGTCAGTACCCGCTAAGATTATATTATCTTAATGAATAAAATCAAACTGTTCATTATCTCTGTTCATGTTCCTTGGGTCTCTGACTACAGACGACGTAAAACGGCCCGGCGCCATATGCAAAACAGAGGCTGCTTTTTCTCATTTTCCATCCCCTCCTTTCTAATTTATGCACCTTTCCAGGTCCTTTCTGATTTCTTCGTCTTACTTTTTAACCGTTCTTTCCATCGATCCTCGATATCCATAGCCTCAAAATAGATAAATAATAGAAAAAATTTTGGAAGGCTTAACTCGAATTGGCACCAGCGGCAGATACGAAAGAGTAGTATGTAGAACAGGGTTGTCGCTCTGTAAATGAAATGAAAAAAAGCATGGTGTGTAAGCTCGAAATACATCAGTGTGGCCGCCAGATAAGCATATACAGGGTTCGACAGTTGTTGCCTAGAGTTAGGGTTGCCATATTTTTATTTTCATAAAGCGGGAGTTTTAAAAATTTATATTTTACTTAATTTTGATTTTCAGAAAAACCAATAGCGCAACTTGCTTTTTTTTGCAGTTTTAACCCACAATAAGAAACTGAGCCCCGACCAAACCCAAAGTGTTAAAAACATTCTTCTTCACCATTAAAAAAAAAAAATAAATGTGAGATCTCATTAAAATAGCTTGTGCATTCACCATTATTTAAGGTAAAAATCTAAAAACTGCTCAGAGCCGGACTGAAGGTGAAATAGAATAGATACCATAGCCAAAAAGAAAATAATATATTTAGTAAATAAATTAAAAAACTGTATAAGTATTATGTACAGAAATTTGTTATTACTGGAAACAATAAACCAACCAAAAAACTAATAAATGATAAATTATTGTATACTAAGTATTTTAAAATATTTTTCTTTAGATTTAACTTTTCCCAAAAGGGGACAAGTAAAGTTGTAATTATATTTGATCATGAGTTATTGTTCCAGCGTTTCAATACTTAGTTTATTCCTCTCTTTGCGCCAAGCCCTAACCATCCAACTAAAAATCCTCTCACTCATTGCATTTGAGTGGGGTAAAAAAAACACAAATCTAGCAATTTTTACAAAATTAGGGGCCTTGAATTGTTTAAAGAATAAAACCCACTGCTTATCAACAGGTTTCTCCTCTAAGTCTGAATGGGAAAAAATCTTTTATAAGTCTGTATTCCTCAAATAATAGGTCTTCATTAAAAGAAATGTAAAAGTGCGTAGATATATTCAAAAATTCTTTCAACCCACAGCACACGCCCTCGGTTTGCATATTACCATCTTTTTTAAACGACAGGAAATCTCACCCGTCAGAATTCTGGAAAGTGGCGATTTTTTACTTATCGCCTCATTTAAAATAAAAACACAGCGACCTTCGTATTTATCCTAACGTTGTAAGGGAAAATGCGTCATTTTTACGTGTTGTAAATTTAATATTTTAAAGATATTCTGCAGGACTAGTTTATGGCGGAGCTAAATTGTTACTTACCAATAAAAGTAAACCAATAAAAGGAAAGACAGAATATTCCATAGCTGTTTTGTAAAAGTTTTAAAGGTTTGTTTACACATAAAAATAAGGTTAATAACATCTATTTTTAAATAAAACACAGGGTTTTTAGAAAAACAGCCTACAAAAATTAAAACTGACATATAGTTTATTTACTAGAACAATATGAAGAACCTAAATTTTAAGGAATGTTAGAAAATCGTCCTGTCAAAAAAGCATTAAGTGTAAACTTGTGGTTAGAAATCGTCAGATTTTTTGTAAGGGCGAGATTTTCTGACGGTTTTTGAAGAATCGCGACCTATGTCACAAAGAGTAAGAGTATTATTAAATTTCTGAAAAATTATTTTATTTTCAAGATATTTTATCGTCTGACCATGAATTTTTTTTAGGTATAAGTTTTTTAGGTATAAGTTTGTTTACATATTAAGTAAAATAGAAAATATAAAAAATAATAAACAGCTAAAAAAACAAACAACCACAAAACAAGCAAAAAAATGCATTCACACTACCCAGGCATACTTACACAACAAAATCCTCTTCCAGGTCAGGGTCAGACGGGATAGTGCCTAACACGCTTGCCGCGTTTCCGCGTTGAATGGCAAGGCTGATCCTCGGAGTGAAGTTTTGTGCGTTTTTGGAATTTATGTTTCCGCAGATCTCTGATAAAAGTTTTTTTTTACTACCGATTGACGTTACTTTTTCAATAAAGCTGGGAAGAGTCTGAGCCTGACCTCCTATTACGCTAAAGTCCCGACTCTACGAGACAATTTATCGTAGAAGTTTCGCGTTTTCAAGAAATATCTACCTAACTGCAAAAAGAATATCTTTTTTAATACGTTAATTTTTCATTGAAGGGCAGACCCAGAAAACTGTAACACCCGGACCCACCTATAGGTCCCCACCCCGACTAAAAAAGGCCCCACGTTATGCTGCACTTAAAAATGCGAATACAGGTGATTTGATGCTTGTTTTGAATCAGGATATGCAAGCAAATGTGGGGAATCGGGTGTAAAAGATGATAAAGTGTGTGGTAATGGTAAAATTGATCTTTGTCTATAATGACACAATAAACAAGGTGTTAAGTTGAAAATAACAAAACGTATCTATGCAGTTTGTAAACTATAAATGTCAAATTTCAGATAAAATTAAGGTTTATAATGGATAACCCCTTTCATTATATAACGTCACTCGTTAATGTTGCTGCACCGCACATATGACCTACACTTACACTATCTACAACACAACTGGAAATGAAGCTCCAACACACATGTGTAAATCCCTGGGTTTTACTAAAAATAAATAAATAAACCATGATCATGAGTTATCGTAGCCCAGATCGTGAATTGCCACAGGCCCAAAAAGTTAATAAATGAAACTGGGCTGGGGCAATCCCATGCCTGAATTGTGGTAGCCCAGGACTTCCTGAGTTCTCCCTAAAGCTAAGCTAAGCTAAATTGAAATGGCTTGGGAGGATCATACCGTGTGCTATGGTAACGCACAATATGAGTTGGGATAGCCCCAAATTTTTAACCCACAGTCGTGGGTTGACCCCGTTTTCTCAGTGTAAGTTAGTAAAGCTTACTGATAAAAAGATTTTCTGGACACAACCCAAGTAAAAACTTTTAGTTGCTTTAGTTGCCCTTACTATGAAATAAACTAAAATTAACGTTGCAGAATGTGCAAAAACGACGCCACGCCGTTTTGTTGAAACAAATTTAAAACAAAATTATGCTGTTTAAAAAAAAAACGTAGCACAGTCTATCACTCTGCAACCCTCTAATTTTTCTACTTAGAACACTTTTTGTAGCGCAAGTGTTGTTTAACTTTAAAACGAATTTACAGCTGTTATTGAATTTAATAAAAAAATTCTGTTCTTGTAGACTCCTTTATTTTACAAAAATTGCCGAGGAAACACGGCTTGTTTCCCTTCCTCAGATATACAGTCTTCGAATAAAGTTTCCTAAACTGTTTGCTTGTCAACGTTTCCTAGCCGGCATCTCTCTTCAGTGCATCTGAATTGAATAGCGTTCTCACTCAGACTCATGCATTTCGGCGCCCTAGAGGAGAACTGTCGAGCCCTCTAAAGTATTTCGATATTGGTGATATGATTGCGTATGCCAGCGGGAAGTGCGATGACTAGAGAAATGAGGTGTGAGGATGATATTAACTCTCGCAGGCTCAGAGCGAGCCTTCATTCGTAGCAATTCGAAGTCAATGTATCGCTGGGGCTGTATTCTTGACACCTGGGTACCGATTCTGGAAGTCATAGGAAGTGATCGTTCGCCTGAGAGAAGGGAAGCAGTGTCAACCAATAAACGCGCTTAAAAGCAGTGACGAGACGATCGAACAACAATTTTTGAGCGAAGCCGTTCTCTTGACTAGACCCAGTAGTATGGACTTGTCGGAAAGCTCGTCTGAAACCATCACGTGACAGATCTCGCTAATGCGCATGCTACGGCCAACTTGACCGTCTCGTAAAGTACGACGTCGCACAGTGGTCGATTTTTGTAAAAACGCGGATATTAAAAAAACTTCTACATTGTAATTTATTCGTACAAAATATTTAGTTTTAATAAAAAAATAAATAGCTTACAATATTTAAATAAGTAAGCATTTATTCTTTTTTAGCTGATACAGAGGATGATCGTGTGAATTTTCTCATTGACCTTAAGACATTTTTAAGAAGGTAAAAGATACATATTTATTAATTGGCTAAATTAAAACTAAAAATGTTAGTTTAGAACAATTAAATTTACTTTAAAGTAATTGACTCAATATATAAGTGTTACAGTATACTAGTATATTTTTTATGTATGTAGTGTTTCGAAATTTTAAGCATTTTTATATAACATACCCTATGTCGTTCACAATATTTAAATAAGTAAGCATTTATTCTTTTTTAGCTGATACACAGGATGATCGTATGAATTTTCACATTTATCTTAAGTCATTTTTAAGAAGGTAAAATATTCATATTTATTAATTGGCTAAATTAAACTAAGTGTTACAGTATACTAGTATATTTTTTATGTATATAGTGTTTGGAAATTCTAAGCATTTTTATATAACATACCCTATGTCGTTCACAATATTTAAATAAGTAAGCATTTATTCTTTTTTAGCTGATACACAGGATGATCGTATGAATTTTCACATTTATCTTAAGTCATTTTTAAGAAGGTAAAATATTCATATTTATTAATTGGCTAAATTAAACTAAGTGTTACAGTATACTAGTATATTTTTTATGTATATAGTGTTTGGAAATTCTAAGCATTTTTATATAACATACCCTATGTCGATCTTCAACTGTTTTCGAGATATCAACAGTTGAACAACTTCTATTTGAAATTGGATGATGAATACTGATGCGTAATATCAAACTCGTAAAAAGCATAGTGTATTCTTTGGCCAACTATTCGCCTAGTATCTAGGCGTTTTTCTGAAAATCGACCACCGTGCGTTGTTCGCATGACTTTTGTGCGATGGACTACTTCTCAGGGTATGATCGTTCTATTACGCCCAGAATCGGGGCTCGATTGCATAAGTGTGAATTGGTGGGAAGATTTTCTCGTATCTTGGGCATTTTTAGTTTAATGGTAAAAGTAGAACTTTATTTCCATAGATTAAGGAACTATAGATCCGTCACTTCACCCTTCCCGCCAATAATTATTTTTCGCGAAAAGTGCGGTTATGTTTCCGCGTGCAAAGGAACTGCCAACATAATAATCTTTAGGTTGGCAATATTCTTTCTAGAAATCTGCAGCTCCTCCTCTTACCCCTAGGGTTCTCCGTCAGAGGGCACATTATGACAAAAGTGACAGAATGTCGGTTATGACTCATAACTTATGAGTTCCATTTTGAAAAGTGAGGTTTGCCAAGGTTTTTAAAAAGTGATTTTGTGATTATTCCTGTTCAAAAAATTGTGATTTTATCCTTCGATTACAATGGCTGAGAAACAAAGAGTTAGAGTGTGTTGTATTCAAAGCTGCGGAGACCGTGCCATGATCCCAATAAAAAAACGGGGAGACATCGTTTCCCCAAAGGCAATCCTGTAATTTTTCAGAAGTATAGTGAAGCCGTTAAACGCGAATAAACTAAGTGCTGATGAAATATATAACAGATTTTACGTGTGTGATGTCCCACACTTGCATTTTGACTCCATTTAACTATTTATACCTATGTGTTAAAACACCCTTTCCTTATTTCATCAAGTTTAGTATGGCTAATTTTTGTGGATATCAATAATAAGTTAGAAAATGCGACACTTGTGTATTCCAAACCAGGGGTATTAATATTATTTACACCAAGACTTTTTCTAATGTGTGGGTTTACCATAAATTGCCACACATAAACAGTAAAAATTTTTTGAGATTAAAATTATTTTTTTCTGGTTCACAAATTTAGTTTGGAATACAAAAGAGTGGCATTTATTGTTTTTTATGTACTAAAAACAAGATATAAACATTTTAAAGAAAATTATTTAATATTTAAAAAAGCACAGACAAGATCATATTGTAATATTTTCTTTATTGTGAAAAATATAAACTAACATGTTTCGAAATATGCCATAATCTTTTATAATAAAACAACCAGAGGTTTTGTACTACAAGTGCATTATTATGGGTAATTTGTATTTATTTCTTAAAAATATGCTTTTTTATTTTAACTTAACATAAGTAACAATTTTGTTTTGTGCCTAGTAAAAAAGCATATTTTTAAAAACTAAACATAAATTGCTTGCAAAGAAAGAACCCTACACAAATTACATTCGAAATGGCTATTGGCTAAATGTCATAATTTTTTTATATGTTGTAGTACTCAATAAACAAAGCACAAAAATAAAAAACCGAGATACGGAGCAGCTTTCTGAGATATGGAGCTTTAAAGTTGACGTGTTTTAAGGTTATATCTTTGGACATGTTCTAATTATTTTTTTCACAACTTTGTAGATTACCACCAAAATAAAATAATTCGTTTCTGTATTTGTCCTGAATGAAACACCCTTTCGATCCAAGTAAAAATGTTCTTATATGGGTCCTTTGGTACCACCAACCAACCGGCGGTAATCAACAAAGTTGTGAAAAAAAAACTTGTACCATGTCCAAAAATATAGCCTAAAAACACGTCAACTTTAAACTATATATCTCAGAAAGTAATCCTGCTCCCTATCTCGTTTTTATTTTTGTGCTTTGTTGATCGAGTACTACAAAATATGAAAAAATTATGACATTTAGCCGACAGCCATTTTCAATGTAATTTGTGCAGGGTCCTTAAAAAAAAGCAAAAATTTAAGCGAGCACCATCTAGTGGTCATATTACAAACTAACAAAAAATCGATAGTACGGTTATCGCGAATTTAACCGTGAGTCATCTAGTGGTCGTATTACAAATTAACAAAGAAAAATCAATAATAAAAGGTTATTGGTCGCGTGCATATCTGCGCAGAATCGCCAAACTCCAAATAGTTCCGAACCGTTTAACACGTAACTGTCGTATCTATTGTAGCTCCTTAACCTATGTTTATTTCTAAGTTTAGTGTCCTTTGTTACAGTTTCTAACGTCACATGGTGCCTATTCATTGACATTGACATTTTTTATTGAAATTCCTTCTTCAGAAGTCGATGTTTCCGCTTTTTAACCGCTCCTTCGCTTAGAAGGATAATGATCGGACAATACGTGATGTCTTTGGCATCCTCCCCCCCCCCCCCCCTCCGCCCACTACACCCCGTGCGACAAGCCATCCCTTTTCCCATTTGAGATTCCGATCGATTTGAGTCTGCAAATAAATGAGTGGAATATGAATTAAGTGTTTTACATATTGTTTTGAGACCATATTCAGACAGTTAGGCATAGACGAATAAAAAAAACACATGAATCTCTTCAATATGGCCGCCGTTTAGGCCAAAGTATGACTTTTCAAAAGAGCGGCACGAGTGCTCAGAACTGTACGGAAAAGTTGCTAGTTTGTCAATGGAACTGACAACTGAAAAATTGCACGCAGCACCGCCTCAGTTGTGCACACACACAGTTTTACTAATGGAAGCCGCTATAATATGTATGAATAACTATCATACTGTATGATCACTACCGCACACAATTAATTTCTTTAACGTAAATTGATATTAATTTGATCAGAAAAAGATAAACCTACAAAGAAAAACTAAAATCTTCTAAAGCCCTCCTCACAAGGTTCAATATAGCGCGTCATTATGCTGCTTATTACAAATTAAGTACCAATGAAAAATGTTTCAATGGCATTTTGTTGGTCATTTCGATTGATCTGATAAACTACTACGAACCTATTCAATTATTTCGTCAGCATCATATTTAAAGATTACGACCTGACCCGAATAACCCCCGGGCCTGTCCTACTAAGTTATTTAGAAAATTTCCCTCATATGTAAAATAAGAAGTGTGGAATATAAGTGATAATTCTCCAGTAGGTGATAATTCCCCAGTAGGTGATAATTCCACTACTCTGGCGCGATCTCAAAAATATATGAAGCGCTGCAGGCCACCCTCCCGCAAAGCATTATATACAGGGTGGATTTTTTAAACGGAACGGTGCTTCTAGCGGGTCCAAAAACGCGTCAACTGAGATTTTTAATTTTCCTTAATCGTGCTACCTTGGATATTTTTATGTCGTTTTGTTAAAAAACTTTTTTGAATTCTAAAAAAATTATCTTGATACAAAATGAACCTTTTCGGGTTTTTATCCGAGGCAGAAATCGACTCGCACATACAAAAAAACATACCAGAGAACACCAAAAAATAATAAGAAGTTTGTCTGGAACCAATTTATGGAGTTCTGCAAAGCCAGAAAATATGAATTGAAGCAGGAAACGCCGGTGAGCGGAGTTGCAGAAATTTTGAAGGATTGGGCACAAAATATGAAGAAAGGAGTATAAAGAAACTACTGTAAAAACAATTTCCACGTCATTATGAAAAATATGGCATAAAGCTTGACCCATTTCAAGATATAATTTTCAAATCTTCAAGAGAAGCAAAAAACGTAAAACGTAAAACGACGGGATCTGCAGTCCCAAGAGGACAAGACAAAACTAAGCTCAACTGCCTTGAAACAATCACTCACTGAGGGCAACTTGTTGCTGAAAAGGAACTGAAAGATGATGAGGTCATGCTAGCTCCAAATCCATCGCGAGCTATTTGCAGATGGACGAAGAGCATCATCAGGCGGTCGTCGATAAAATGCGAGGAAGTCAGAGCCGCACTAGTTCAGGGGAAAAATAAAAAAATGAAGATCCGAACGCATGCATGGCAGGGTCAAGCAGTGTAACTTCAGTTATGGAGAAAAAAATACTTATGTCTATATTACCTATAATAATTGTACAATGAATTACAATAAATAGTCTAATTTCGATATTCTTCAAATTTTCTAGCGAATATCATTCGTGCTTTGAGAATTAATTCTGAAAAAAACGAGTTTTTGTCGAAAACGGCACTCGGTTATTTTTTCCGTTGTATCGAAAAATTGCCGTCCTCCTGCGAAGTCGGGCAATTTCTGCTTTGACACAAAGGAAAAAATAAACTCGTGGAGTTTTCAAAAAACACGTTTTCTCAGAATTATCGATAATTCTCAAAGCACTTATGGTATTACCCCCGATAATATGGGAAAAAAGCTGGTTCGAAAAATCTTGCGTCGATTTTGTCAGTCAAAACCAGTTGACAAACATGATTTTGACAGTAAAAACTGATTTTACGTTTAGTTTTTCTTGCCTTTATGTTTTTTTTAGTGAATCGTTAAAAAATTTATTAAAACTGCAACAAAAAAGTGTTGTTCAGTTTCATAAGTTTCGGTCATTATATTTTCCGCTAACGCCGTCATTTTTTGACATTTGAAAGGTCAAAATCTAGAATATTTGGTTTCGTAACCAAACGATGTTGAAAATTGAAAGACAGGGCTTAACAAAAAAATCTATTTTTAAATGCGGAAAAATCATTTTTGAAATGATCAGCTTTTCGTATATGAAATTAATGTCGTTTTAAACCATAAAACTGTGAATTAATAAAGGTGGATTCTAACAGCACCTAACCTAATTTAATTTAGCGTAACGTAATTTAACCTAACTTAAGGAAAATTTAGGATGTTCATACAGCTTCCTTAAGTAGCTGCCAGTTTTTGCTGTTTTTTGTCAAAAATTTTGTCAGCTGGCCAATCAAATTCTTCCTGTTCTTGTATTTGTTTACAAGCTGTCAAAAATCGGCATCCATCTTTGTTTGGGCATGCGCAATTTTGATTTCATTTAAGGAAATTTAAGAAAAGATAAAAGTTGGTCATCTCTTAAGTTAAATTGCGCTAAATTACGTTAAATTACGCCTGTATGAACGCGATCATTAAATCTCATAAGAGCAACTCTTACACTAAATTAAGTTACGCTAAATTAAATTACGCTAAGTGCTGTTAGAATCCACCTTAAGTGTCGCAAAATGTGTAAAAATCATAACTTTAAAAAACAAAGAAAATAATGTAAAAATCAGGGTTGCCCATGGACAAGGCTAAAGGCAAAAACCACTGCGCATGCCTGACGCAGTCTGCAGAGGATTTTTTGGCTCTGCGCTTTTTCCAGGCTACCTTGATTGTTAGATTTATTATCGCTACGACTTATTTTTTCGGAAAATGCAAGTGCAGGTCCGTTATAGTATCTTATAGGTATAACGTGACTAGCCTTTATAGTATGCTCTTACCTTAATAAAACAAACAGCTCAAACGAAAAGTCATATATGGCTAATTAAATATTTTTAAGTCCATGCGTGTGGGTTCGTCGGATCATTTCGCCAAGCATTTGTTGATCAAAGAAGGCCGATATAGAGCACTCTATGCTTAAGATATTTCTAGTTATGACTTATTGGATTTACCAGGGGCGTAGTAGGTGACAAAACCGAAGGCATTTATATTTTTTAAGGCCACAAAAACGGCATAGATTTGACAACACGGCTTTGCTATGTTTTTGAAAGATCAACAATAGGTGACATCACTAATACCATTTCGAGTGAAATCGTGGAGTGTTCAGAACATGGTGCGAACACCATATGTGAGGAAAATTATAACTTATTAGGAACGTAACCATTTAAATTAACGCTTCTTTAAAAGGTTTTGATGCTCGGCTTCATGTTTCATGGATTGCAATGTCTCAAAATTAAAAAGAATCAAAAGAAAAATCATTATTCAACATCAAAAAAATTACAAATTTCCGTATTATTTTTATCACATTAGACAAGAGGCCGGTGGCTATGCGAATCCTGAATTCCAATACTCCAATCGAACTCACTTTAGTTTCCTTGGGCCTACTAAATTAAATGACCTCGGCGTTTCAGAATTCCGGCAGAATATTGCTTACAAAGAAAAAACCATAACTTTTTTGTTATCAGCTAATAGGATTTATAAAAATCTACAACCATATCCAAACGATTTTTTAAAATTTGGTGTATTTTTTTCAAAAAATAAAAAAATCCAAAAATTGCTGTTACAGATTTCTGTATTATAGACGAGGCTAAAGAAAAAGACAGGTAAGATTTTTGACTATTGTTAGCCGTGTTTATTTTATTTCGAAAATGAGAAAATCCAGCAAAAAAACTGTCTAGATACGGTTGTAAGGAAATCAAAAATAAAAATTCCTGCCAAATTTCAACAGATCCCGTTTTCTCGTTTCCGATATTCTGCCCGGTAAAGATTGGCACAAAAACAGCAAAGCATTGTTGTCAAATTTATGCCGTTTTTGTGGCCTTAACAAGATCACGTAAAAAAATACAAAACGTCTTCAGAAACGACTTCAGACGGTGTGCGTAGGCCGCGCTTAAATAATTTTGCCGTCCTTATTTGCCTTCGTTGATAGACAGTGTCAGAAATATCATCCGACAACGTCCGGCGTGTAGATGTACAACGTTGCCGGTAATTTTGTCGAGTAAAGCCTGTTTCTTTCTTTAGCCTCACTTAACTAACTAATTTTTATTTGACAGTTTGCACCTGAAGACGATCAGAGATTGTGGTGATCGAAACGTCGCGTCGTGTATAAATAAAATATAGACAATGAAAGTCCGAATCAAAGAGTTTATTTCTAATTAATTTTTGTTAAAAATATTGTGAGGCATAGCAAGATATCATTATATAAAGATATAGATATAGACATCAGAAGAACATAAAAAATTAAAAACTCATAATTTTAATTGGTTTTCCCCATGTAGGTATAACTAAAATAGAGACATTGTATTTACTACAGTTGTGATCAGACATAGGGTAAACAATTCGGCGACGATGCCAGATTGTGCTGAAACTTGTCTCCTTACACGTAAGGTTTTTACAAACTTATTATTTTTGTTTGAAAGTTTGAGACAATGATGTGTTTGATATTAACTTCCATTGTCTATATTTTATCATTTACCTGCAATTATGCGAATGCGAGGCGACTATACTCACAGTTGGGCCCAACATTTGACTGGCCGCCATATTGAAACGTCACCTGGGTACTATAAATGCTTTTTTTATACCTTCATTAAAAACATGATATTAGTAGATGCTAAAAAACTTTTTTTTTATCACGGATGCAAAGAAAGATGTCTGTCCGTTTTTACCCAAAATTAAAGAGAAATAACGAAAAACAGTAATATTGAAAAAATATATGTAGGTTTGTTTATCGGTGTCTAGAGTTGATTGAAATAAATAGGCACTGGATAAGTCTAATGATGGCACTCAGCTTCGTTTTACTTCACTACATCTACATACGTCTTACCAATTCTTCTTTATAAATTAGCTTCGTCTTAGCTGTTTTAAAGCAACAAAGCCCCGTCTCGGCTTATTGCTTTCGTCTTACGTCTTTAAAACGCTAAGCGCCTTCAGCAGTAATAATCTGTTGTTGTGACCATCGGCACGGCTACACGATCTTGTCACACACTCGCGAAAACGAGTCTTCTTTTCGTCTGTTTCTTAATGCTCTATGGTAACAAAGCTAAGCTGACGTTTCTCTCACTCTCAGTAACCTTAAAACTAAGTATAACTAGGAAAAATTAAACCCACATATAGTTATTGTTGCCTAAAAATTAAGCCATTTCCGACAGTTTTCACCAAATATTTACGTGAAAATCATTAAAAAAAATCGTCAAAATATCAAAGTGTCGAAGATTAAAAATTCGCAACAATGAACGTCACCGAGTAAAAAGGCACATCGCTATGGAAACCATTGTTATTTCATTTGGCACCCGCCTTGATTTATAGTGTAAAAATGGTGTTTTGCGAGAAGTGCTCTTCGTTCGAGCTTTTTCAAAGTATTTTCCTGTTTTTCTTAGATTTTTTTTATAAAGGTATTAAAAAAGTAGTGTTCACAACTCGCGGCTAAAGCACTGTTTTAGCCACTAGTTGTGAAAACATAATTTTAGTAACGGTCTGCAGATAACACACGGGCGCAAAAAAAGATTTTTTTAGTAATCTTGAGTTGCTTTTATACACATTGAACTATTAAGTACTTGAGTAAAACGAGTGTTTTGGTTTAGGTGCAATTTTTTAACAGAAACAAACCGCTATAAGCCTCCGCTTCAAGTATTTACATCCATAGACTTTAAAGAAATAGAGACGAAGCATTATATTTAACAAATTGAAGTTAGCATTAAACTTACGATATAGAAGGCGACGCATTTATTGAGATACCTACTGCACGTCTTTTTTCTTTATCTAACACATGTTATTAAACTGATTGTTGCCTTCGTTGCAATTGCATTTTTTTAAAGGCTTCGTCTCTGCTTTTTTAAAGTCTATGTTTACATCGCATTCTGCGTAGACTCCTCTATAATGCATTCGAACGTTTCTTTAGGCGAAACATCCGTAGAAACGCTAAAGACCACCTTGAATGCCCGGCTTATTAAGACAAAAACCCTTGTCGTAAAATCTTCAGTACGCCACTGGGGACAGACCGATATTAGCTCACTGAAGTTAAGAGTTTATAAAATGGAAATACAATAGTCACCGAACATCGAAACTATAGTAGGGTCATTTTATTCTTCGCCGACGACGCCGTCATTTTTTTAGCATAGCATTTGCTAACCAAACGGTATTCATAACTAAAAATGTTTTTCTTTAATTAAAATATTAATAGCGTAAACAATAAATTATTTAAATAATTAGCTTTTCGTGTCTTACAGAGTCCAGGTCAATGGTTGATGTTACCACTTTTTAAGGAAAACAAAATTTCCTCTTTCAAAAAATTCAAAATTTTTGCTACGGACCCGTTAATAAGTATTTGCGTCACTAGATCGGAAAATTGGTCTTTACAGGTCGAAGCAGGAAATTTACAGGGCGAGCCGCAGGCAAGTAAACCTGCGGAGACCTGTAAAGACACTTTCCGGTCATGTATCGTACGTACTTTTTTCTTCAAACGATCAGAAAAAACATTTTAGTACGTGAACGCCCAGCCGCGTCACGTAATTTATGAACAGTTCCCTAATAAGAAAATGTTAACCTTTTGCTTCTTGTTGGATAGATAGCCATGGCCGATAAGGCCAGTAGTTTTTAAGATTAAAACTAAAGAAAAACAAGTAAACTTTTTGTGGTTAGAAATGACTTTTGTGCTTTTAACTTGTGTAAAATAGTAAAAAATATTAGAAAACTTATGATGTAATACCTATTAGCTTCACACAGCGAATACTGTGATAACAAACGACCAGTTATGCCCGACCATGGCCAACATATCAAGCGAATGAAAGGCATTTCTAGGTTCGACCTTTATTTACCTATATTTGTAATATACTTACTTTTAGTCAAAACTTCCAAAAAAAAAACAAAAGATAGATGTAAGCAAAATAGCATATAAATGTGAAAAACCTTAAAACAAGTAATATCGAGATAAAAACAACAACAAATGATAGCGGAATCAATTTTTGACAATGGTGAACAAGATAGGAACCCAGAGGTATTTCCAAATAAATTAAATAGTTATTATAATGATAGTATAACTAAAAATGTTTTTCTTTAATTAAAATTTTAATAGCGTAAACAATAAATTATTTAAATAATTAGCTTTTCGTGTCTTACAGAGTCCAGGTCAATGGTTGATGTTACGACTTTTTAAGGAAAACAAAATTTCCTCTTTCAAAAAATTCAAAATTTTTGCTACGGACCCGTTAATAAGTATTTGCGTCACTAGATCGGAAAATTGGTCTTTACAGGTCGAAGCAGGAAATTTACAGGGCGAGCCGCAGGCAAGTAAACCTGCGGAGACTTGTAAAGACACTTTCCGGTCATGTATCGTACGTACTTTTTTCTTCAAACGATCAGAAAAAACATTTTAGTACGTGAACGCCCAGCCGCGTTACGTAATTTATGAACAGTTCCCTAATAAGAAAATGTTAACCTTTTGCTTCTTGTTGGATAGATAGCCATGGCCGATAAGGCCAGTAGTTTTTAAGATTAATACTAAAGAAAAACAAGTAAACTTTTTGTGGTTAGAAATGACTTTTGTGCTTTTAACTTGTGCCAAATTGTAAAACATATTAGAAAACTTATGGTGTAATACCTATTAGCTTCACACAGCGAATACTGTGATAACAAACGACCAGTTATGCCCGACCATGGCCAACATATCAAGCGAATGAAATGCAGATTTCTAGGTTCGTCCTTTATTTACCTATATTTGTAATATACTTACTTTTAGTCAAAAATTCCAAAAAAAAAAAACAAAAGATAGATGTAAGCAAAATAGCATATAAATGTGGAAAACCTTAAAACAAGTAATACCGAGATAAAAACAGCAACAAATGATAGCGGAATTAATTTTTGACAATGGTGAACAAGATAGGAACCCAGAGGTATTTCCAAATAAATTAAATAATATAATGATAGTATAACTAAAAATGTTTTTCTTTAATTAAAATTTTAATAGCGTAAACAATAAATTATTTAAATAATTAGCTTTTCGTGTCTTACAGAGTCCAGGTCAATGGTTGATGTTACGACTTTTTAAGGAAAACAAAATTTCCTGTTTCAAAAAATTCAAAATTTTTGCTACGGACCCGTTAATAAGTATTTGCGTCACTAGATCGGAAAATTGGTCTTTACAGGTCGAAGCAGGAAATTTACAGGGCGAGCCGCAGGCAAGTAAACCTGCGGAGACCTGTAAAGACACTTTCCGGTCATGTATCGTACGTACTTTTTTCTTCAAACGATCAGAAAAAACATTTTAGTACGTGAACGCCCAGCCGCGTTACGTAATTTATGAACAGTTCCCTAATAAGAAAATGTTAACCTTTTGCTTCTTGTTGGATAGATAGCCATGGCCGATAAGGCCAGTAGTTTTTAAGATTAAAACTAAAGAAAAACAAGTAAACTTTTTGTGGTTAGAAATGACTTTTGTGCTTTTAACTTGTGCAAAATTGTAAAAAATATTAAAAAACTTATGGTGTAATACCTATTAGCTTCACACAGCGAATACTGTGATAACAAACGACCAGTTATGCCCGACCATGGCCAACATATCAAGCGAATGAAATGCAGATTTCTAGGTTCGTCCTTTATTTACCTATATTTGTAATATACTTACTTTTAGTCAAAACTTGCAAAAAAAAACAAAAGATAGATGTAAGCAAAATAGCATATAAATGTGGAAAACCTTAAAACAAGTAATACCGAGATAAAAACAACAACAAATGATAGCGGAATTAATTTTTGACAATGGTGAACAGGATAGGAACCCAGAGGTATTTCCAAATAAATTAAATAGTTATTATAATGATAGTATAAGCAAAATAGTAAATAACATAGACTCAAATTACAAATCTCTATATGATGACACATATATTAATAATATAGATCCAAGAAAAAAACTGTCGAACTTTGCAATTTTAAATGGCAACATGTTAAAAGAAATTGTGTTTTCACTCTCCAAAAAAGATAGTCCCGATGACGTTCATATGGCTTTAATTCAAAACACTTTTAAGGTATGTTGGGAATTTGGAACCTTTGGTTGCACTAAAACAAAATTATGATTGTTTTCCACAAACCAAAACTACACTTTTTTGCACTCGACGCGCGTTTCGCTAACAACGTTAGCATCATCAGGAGACGATAAACAATGAACTAAATTAATCTACGCTCTATCTTATATACAATCCTTTAGTGGGCGGAGATAAGACCAATAAATTGTGATTGATCACGATTTTTAATCCTACCTCCCCTCAACCAAAGAATAAAGTGTACTAAACGGGATAGGTCCTCTATCTTTATTTAAACTATTTCTGGATTTAATGATTTCCATACTTTCATATGCATTCAAAAGTCTTTTGTTTGGTACACTTTTTAGAAGTTTTAGGTTATCTAATGTGAATCTATGATTGTTTTCAAAAGCATGCTCGGCCACACTTGACTTTTCTGTTCTTCCGTATTTTAAGTGTGCTAAGTGTTCTTTAAAACGTGTTTGAATAGAGCGTCTCGTTTGGCCAACATATTTTTTATCACAATCCATGCAACTAATTTCGTAAATTCCACTTTTTTCTAGAACTGTAGTTTTATCCTTGGGATTTCCTAGTAAGCTTCTTATTGTGTTACCGGATTGATATACTAATTTAAGACCGGTGTTATTAAATACTTTCTGTAATCCTTTCGTATAATTAGGATTATACGGAATTGATACAAATTTTGAGTCGCAGGTATCTTTTTGTCTGAAAAAGGTAGAATTCCGAAAGGTCTTTTGAAAAGAATGTCTATTTATCAGCTTATTTATTAAGCCTTCATCGTAACCGTTTTCGCCAGCTATATTCCTAATCCTATTCTTTTCTGCTTCAAATCTTTCTTTGTTTAAGGGGAAATTTACTAATCTATATGTTAAAAAGTGCAAACTTGCAAGCTTATGTTGTAAGCAATGAAAAGAGTCATTTGGAATATACCTGGACTTTGACCTATACAGAAAAGGCACGGCCACCAACAGGTATATTCCAAATGACTCTTTTCATTGCTTACAACATAAGCTTGCAAGTTTGCACTTTTTAACATATAGATTAGTAAATTTCCCCTTAAACAAAGAAAGATTTGAAGCAGAAAAGAATAGGATTAGGAATATAGCTGGCGAAAACGGTTACGACGAAGGCTTAATAAATAAGCTGATAAATAGACATTCTTTTCAAAAGACCTTTCGGAATTCTACCTTTTTCAGACAAAAAGATACCGGCGACTCAAAATTTGTATCAATTCCGTATAATCCTAATTATACGAAAGGATTACAGAAAGTATTTAATAACACCGGTCTTAAATTAGTTTATCAATCCGGTAACACAATAAGAAGCTTACTAGGAAATCCCAAGGATAAAACTACAGTTCTAGAAAAAAGTGGAATTTACGAAATTAGTTGCATGGATTGTGATAAAAAATATGTTGGCCAAACGAGACGCTCTATTCAAACACGTTTTAAAGAACACTTAGCACACTTAAAATACGGAAGAACAGAAAAGTCAAGTGTGGCCGAGCATGCTTTTGAAAACAATCATAGATTCACATTAGATAACCTAAAACTTCTAAAAAGTGTACCAAACAAAAGACTTTTGAATGCATATGAAAGTATGGAAATCATTAAATCCAGAAATAGTTTAAATAAAGATAGAGGACCTATCCCGTTTAGTACACTTTATTCTTTGGTTGAGGGGAGGTAGGATTAAAAATCGTGATCAATCACAATTTATTAGTCTTATCTTCGCCCACTAAAGGATTGTATATAAGATAGAGCGTAGATTAATTTAGTTCATTGTTTATCGTCTCCTGATGATGCTAACGTTGTTAGCGAAACGCGCGTCGAGTGCAAATTGTGGAAAACAATCATAATTTTGTTTTTTTGTTTTGACTTTTAAGGTAATCAAAGAACCTCTTTTAAATTTAATGAATACTTGCTTGGAGACTGGAACAATGCCTTCTAAACTGAAAATTTCCACAGTAATACCTGTTCCAAAAAAAAATCAAATTCTAAAGAAGCAGTTGATTTTCGCCCCATAAATATGTTAGCCAGTATAGAGAAAATAATAGAAAAGTGTGTTTATTATCAGATTCTAGAATTTGTAAATGAGAATAAAAAAATCTCTGACAAACAGTCTGGTTTTAGAGGGCGTCATAGTTGTGAAACGGCTTTATAATGTGTCTTGAATGAATGGAGAACTGCAATGGATGAAAATTTGGTAACTGTGAGTGTGTTTATAGATTTCCAGAAAGCGTTTGAGACTATACATAGAAAAATAGTAATTAAGAAGTTTAGGCAGATAGGTTTTGATGGTGTTGTGCTGGGGTTTTTTGAAGATTACTTTATCGAAAGAAAACAAAGGGTTAAAATAAATAATAGGTTTTCAGATGACTTGGTAAATGGCGTTGTCATGTTTATATTATTCATAAGCGATATAGAGAGTGTAAGTGATGAACTTATTCTTTATTTATTTGCAGATGATTTGATAGCGTTTAATTCAAAGGAAACAAAAGCCATGGTTATAGGGAACGACAAACGGTTCTCAAAATTCTACAGTGAAGACCACATAATTAAAATAGGGGATAATGAAATTGAAGTAGTTAGTAAAATTAAATATCTGGGGGTGATAGTAGACAGAAAACTAGAATTTAAAGATCACGCAAATCCTGTAATTTCAAAGATAAGTTTTATCTTAAACTATTTACATAGATCGTCATATTATCTAACGATGTAGTCTATAATAATAATTTATAATACTCTTGTGATGCCCTATATGAATTATTGTGCATCATTACTTTTCTTTTTAAACCAAAACGAGATAAATAGGTTACAAAAGCTTCAGAATCGATCAATGCGCATAATCTTGTCTTGTTCAAAGTATACGGCAATTAACTTTATGTTAACCTGCCTTAGATGGCTTTTTGTTAAAGAATATTTAAGTTAAGTTAAGGTAGGACAAGCTCCCAAATACTTATCTTTAAAAATTTTGTACAATAAGGATATACATAATTATGACACAAGAGCAAAAAATAATTTTTATATTGAAAAGAAAAAACGAAAAGCCAGCAAAAAAACTCTTTTTCACAATGGGCTAATTGAATATAATAAGTTACCTGAAGAAATAAAAATTCTCGATCTCTAACTTCTTTCAAAGCAAAAGTAAAAATGTTTCTACCAAAGAATACAGCAATCTAAAACTTTAAATTACTGGTAAGTCAAATTGATTTTGAGTGTCCCAAAATGTAAATAATTGTTTTACTTTTAGTATTAGATCACTTTTACAAAAAATTTTACATCACCTAAGTTTATGTATTTTAGGGCTGTCCTTCATTTTTTTCTAGTTATGTTTTTTGTATTTTTAGATTTTATAACTTTTAACGGTAAATCTCTGTTAGTGTAGTTTCGTTGTTTTACCACTGCTTTTTGCCTTTACAGAATTAAAATTTGGGACAGTAAATTATTGTGAATTAAATTGTATGTTTAGTGTGTCCAGCATTTTTGCTTTTTTATATTTTTATATTTATAACAAACATTATTATTTATTAAGGATTTTTATTTTTTGTAATCTGGTTAGGTCTCTTTTATATATTTTTTCTGACAATGATTTTTTTTTACTAACAATATTTTTATGATTATGATGAGGTTTTATAGTACTAAATTAATGAAACTTTGTTTTACAATGTATTAGCTAAATTGCTAAATAAAGAATTTAATAATAATAAAAGGTGTCAGCAATAAGTCCTAGCCATCTTGGCCAAAAATGGGAACGGAAAAGGATCAAGGGACCGGAAAATTCAACAAAAAGATCCTTGATTGAGGGTGGAAATATTTTGAAAGAACATGCCTTGTAATGTACAACCTTCCGTACAAAAAATCGTACTATTTTTCGATCGTTTGAAAAAAAAATCTGAACGATCAAACTGCTGTTGATTTTTCTGCATCTTATGTGGTTGTAGAGGTCAGTGAATTGGCGGCTTAAACATGAAGAAAGAACACTCAAAATGAAGAAGAACATAAAGCCTATTTAGTGCAATCGTCGTGGCTATCTTCAGTACGTTAATTAGCAGTGATAGATTATTATTATTGCTTGTATACTTTGCTTTAGCTCATATTAGACAATGATAATTATAAATACTTATAAGCAGGTAAGAAATGTATTCTTAGGAGTCTATATTCCTGAAAAATAAAAATAAAACATGAGGTCCGACTTAATGACGTAATGCTAACTTAAATCAAAAGTTTCGCAAAGTGGAAAGAGATGCAGATTAAGTAGAGTGATTTTTTATAGACTAATCCTTTCTGAATCGAGGAAAAACAAGCATTTTGCCGAAATTTTAAGAATACACTCAAAATTCACAATTAAAAGTCCCGAAGCAATGTCCTTCCTATCTCTGTCGCACCCGTATAATTACAGATAGCCCGTTTGTCGCCGATTCAGAAATTACTCTACAAAATAGTTTTTTTGTTTAATCTGAATCTTTTCCCACTTTCCCAAAATTTTCATTTTTATTAGCATTACATCTTATGGAAAATCGCTTTGTTAGACTTTGTTAGAGAGTAGAGAAGGGGCGGCGCGAAGCCTGCCTTACCCCGAGCCTGCCCCTAATCCGCCGCCTGCATCACTGGTCTGGCAGTCTGCTCATCTGGTTTTGCTGTTCTTTTAGCAAAGTCCAGTATTTTATCCCATTTGAGCGTGTGCAGGTCCTCGTCATCCAGGGTCGGGTAACAGAATACCTGGTATCTCGTCCTCTGGTATGCCTCGCAGTTCACTATAACATGTCGAGCTGTGTCTTCTGCCCGCCCGTAGGCCCGGCAGGTCAAGTCATTTGCCACTGCGATCCGGGTCATGTGCTTCCTTAGTCGGTTGTGACCTGTTATGATTCCTGTCAGCAGACCAGCGTCCCTTCGTCTTTGTCTGGCTACATCCGGGCCCTTCACGAAGTCCCTGGTCTGTCATCGTTGGCCCATTTAGTCGACTTTTTTGTTGTTCCTAGGAGTGGTTCCGGCCCCACATACTGGGTGCTTGCCCCGATCCTGGCGAGCTCATCGGCCTTCTCGTTACCCGACACCCCCATATGTCCCGGTACCCACATAAGTGTCACTTGTTTGCCCTCTCCCAAGGACTCTAGTGCATCCGCACATTCCTCCACCAGGGTGTTGTTGATCTTGGGCACCCTTAGTGCCTTTAGGGCTGTCGGAGCATATATAAACATGGTCCTCCGTACTGTTCTTTATTTCCTCCATGGTTGCAGCCATTATTATGGCATACACCTCTGTCTGAAAGATCGTGGCTTGCTCTCCGAGCGGGTAACTCTTTCGAACCTCCTGGTCTTCTACGTAAACCCACGATCCTGTGATTTGCTTCTCCGATAGTTTGGACCCGTCGGTGTAGCATATCACGGCGTTCTCCTCGAACTGTTCGCGGAGGTTTTCACTCTGCAATAGTTCCCTGTCTGGGATGGATACTTTGTACCTCTTGTTGAATCTCCAGGGGTTTTTTGGTCTTTGGGTTTTGATCGCTGCCATTAGAATTTTTCTCTCGGCGATTTGACGATTGACGTAGAAACTTATTACGTACTTTGCAAAAGATCTCGTTCATTCAAATGTAATCGAGATGACCGGATATGCAACTTATAGTGCTTGTTTGTGTATTGTATGTTTTAGAAGTAAATATATGGTTATCTTTGTTTGACTTAAAATTATCTCTGTGTTTCAGACTTCCATTGTCTATATTTTATTTATACACGACGTTTTGATCAGTACAATCTCCGATCATCTTCAGGTGCAAACTACAATCTACTCCTAAGGCTGCGTACTTATATACTATGGGAAATCACTCAGCCGTGAAGTTTAAGAAATTGGCTCCGCGCAAGGAGGGGCTGCCAAATATTTGGAATTTCAACACTTGCTTTACTGAAAATACCCTGATTCTGCCCAATAAAGGCAGCTTCAAGGAATTTTCGTTTCTTTCAGTGTGACTCCTTGTGCAAAACCTTTGCTTCTGTCCACTTCATTCGGTGTTGTTTTGACCATGCTTGTTCGGCGATTCCTGATTTCGTTGTTTCACCTCTTTGGGTATTTGTCTGATGTTCCTTAAGCCTAACAGATAATAGTCTTTTGTTTTACCTATGTATGATTCACCATACTCACGAGGAACTTGGTAAATGATTTCCTTATTTTGTTTGTTCTCCGGTTTTATTTTACTAAATTTAAAAGCTGTTTTTTTATTAAAGTTGTTCGCTACTCTTCGAATTTTCTCTGATACTCCTTTAATGTATGGAATTGTTGTGTGTGTATATGTCATAAGTTTAAGGATGTAACCATTCTGCTGCAGATCCTTCTTAATGTTTCTTATTTCGATTTCCAAGTCATGAGAATTGTTACAAATTTGAACGGCTCGGTTATACAAAGTTCTTATTATGCCTTGTTTGGTTGTAGCAGAATGATTTGAACCTTGATTTAAATATTGTCCTGTGTGAGTGGGTTTACGATAGACTGTTGTTCTGATGTCGCTTTCTACATGTTTGGAGGATTAAGGTCTAATATTAAAAAAAATAATAAAAGGCGTTTGTTTGTAGATATGAGTTTACTTTAATAAAAAACATTAAAAAAAAAGTGATTTGTGAGCTGTAATTTTACTCCTTCCTTTTCTTCTTGTGATGTTTTTTTACTTTTTAAATATCAGCGAATCTTATTGGGCTTCTTTAATAAAAATTCAATGTCTCGTCAGAACAAAAATCTTTCAAAGAGCAAGACGACGGCGAGTCTTGAACCATTTTGGCCACATAAGATGCACTGCTCTTGTGAAATTAAAAACAAAAATTGTAACCAAAAAATTTACCACCACCGCCTCGCCAACGACTTTGACAGGTGGTGGAAATAATCAACGTTAGAGTTTGTCTGCAAATTTAAAGTTTTGGTCGGGAAATGCTTCTTTCCTTTACCAATAGCGTAATAAAAAGAGATAGAAAGAAAACAACGACGATTTTCCGTAATTCTCGGACATACTTCTTTATGACAACAAATTTAATGAATTCTACTTTGACAATATTTGCCCTATTACTTACTTAATCCAGTAAAATCATCAAAATAAATAAAAGTAATAGTTTTATCACAGTCTCACAAATATTTTAAGAATAAACTTGGAAACCGTTTAAAAACACGTTTTTTTATACCTTCATTAAAAAACATGATTTTAGTAACTGTCTGCAGATAACTAAAGCATGACTTTTTTGGTTATCGATGCAAAAAAACTTTTTTTTTGATTACGTTTGCAAAAAAGATTTCTATCCGTTTTTTGCCCAAAATTAAAGAGAAATAGCGGAAAATAGTAATATTGAAAAAATCTAATTATTCTTGCCTAAAAATTAAGCCATTTCCGCCAGTTTTCACCAAGTATTTACGAAAAAATCCTTTTAAAAACATCGTCAAAATACTAAACTGTCAAAGATTAAAATGTCGCAACACTGACCGTCACCGACTAAAATAGCACATCGCTATGGAAACGATTGTTGTTTCGTTTACCAGCCGCCTTGATTTATAGTGTAAAGATGGTGTGTGTGTTTTTCTTGGATTTCTTGATAAAGGTATTAAAAAAATAGTGTTAATAACCCGTGGCTAATAGCCACTAGTTGTTAAAACTACTATTTTACTCGCGTGTTAATACATTAATACATTTTCCATTCCACCAAACAAAAAAATACGGAAAAAAACCCGACTAAAATTTCAGACGGAGCTCAAATAGAAACGCTTTTTCTTTTTGCCCAAATTTAAATGCGCACTAGTCAAAAATGGTTCTATTCCTCCATGATTTCTATGAATTATACTCGATCTTGTCTTGTATAGCACAACAAGAAAAGCGTTTTATATCAAAGATGTCAATCTAGGTGACCCCTATCGGGGTTTTGTAAGGCCCCATGTAATGCCGGTGTCATTACATACGTTCTCGATGTTAGATAACTTCTCGTCAATGGCGGGGAGTGACGTATCTTATAAAGGCGTTATAAGGCATTTAAATATCGAAATCTACAGAGTGTTACGGAGATTCTCTAAATAGCATGTAAACTAACTGGTTCTTCTGTTATTTAAAGTACGATGTAATATACCAAAATAAAATTAAAAAAAGCTCGTTTTGCCCTACCTTTTTTCTATAAGCAACAGTGTTGATATGGGACTTATCTTATTTTACCCCATTTCAAAATAATGTAAATTATTTTTTATATCATACTTAAACGAATCAGCATTCGCATATAAACTTGGAAAATGATGAAAATTGTTTTTTTTTTTCACTTTTTGTCTGTCTGTGGAAAATCCTCTTCAAATTCACCTGACCGGAAACGACAAATAGCGACCCACTCGAGTGTCCTTAGATGTTTTTAGAACACAGAAAAGCGGGATAAAATATAACCACTATATTAATTGCACTACAATGCAGAAAATATGAAATATGGGTATAGAGCGATGCGCTGTATTGTCGACGAAGTCTTTTGTTTTATCTTAGCGAAAGGACCGAAAAATATTCGGTCTACTATCGTCTACTCAAAAAAGAATAAGAAATGAGAAAAAATAATAATCAAACAAAAATTTAGCACATATTTCTTAAGTAGAAACAGATGGTTGTGAAGCCACCAAAGATGATGGAGGTCTAACATTATTGTATACAACTCTTGTGTCATCTATAGTAGTTCATATAACAAGCATATTATGATGGCCATTAAATGCGAAGAGACGCGAGTCGCAGGCGAGTGTCTTAATTTATCTGAGCGTGTAATGACCATAACATGCGAGTAAGTGTAGTATACTTTACCTACGACCAATGAAAATATCGTCATAAATATCAGAAATTATTAAAAATATCAAACGCGAACACTCCTAAGTCAAAAACCTCCATAACCTAAAGTTTCAATGACGTTCTGTCTAAAACGTCAAAACAAAAAGGGCTTTTCATATATCTTTTTAAAACGAAGTTTTTTTTTCCTAAAAATGCGTAATATGTCAATATAACGAGACTTATTTTTGGTTAGGGACTAAAATTATGTCACATTTTTGCGTCAATTAGTGCTGTTATAAAATAAAGCTTTATTATTATCCTAGGACCGTAAAGGAGCCACTAAAATCGTGTTGAGATGGTCGTAAAATTAGTTTTATTCCTTGGTTGGAAGTAAAAACTATGATCTCTGTGCGGACAGAATCCTGATGACAGGTGGCAACTTCTAATTTGACTAACATATTTTTTATTGCAATCTTCTTAATCAAAATTTTAACACTGACTGACAAAACACAACCTAACCGGTGGGTCTGAACGCATGAAATTTTGCGTCGGAGTTGCTTTAACTATTGTTTTTCCATAAAAAAAATGTGTAAATTGATGATTTGCGGACAACTGCTCGTAAATTTAAAGTCGCAAGCAGTTAAGACGTCCACTGCCGTCACAAACCATTTCGTCGCAGATCCATTTCGTCGCAAATAATTGGGTCGCTGATCCTCTCCGCCGCATAGGACAATACGACGTGCACACTAGCGTCGCAGACAATTTCGTCGCAAATCCACAACGTCGCAAATATATTCCGTCGCATACAACAAAATAGCGAATTAAATTATCAGAAGCTTATGGGACCAGTGGATAATTTGGGGTGCTGCTCGGGGAAATATAAAAAAAGTAGTAGTTAAAACTAAATTCATTAACTAAAAAATTAACAATAAAAAACAAATAATAAGAAAATAATGTAGCAGTAGGTATCTCTAAAGATTATAAAAAATGCGACGGGGTGTCATACACCATGAAAAATGTATCTTATTACCACGTTTTCAATTTACATATACAATGCTAATGAGCACGTCGCAATTTCCAATGCGACGGAATGTATTTGCAACGTTGTGGATTTGCGACGAAATTGCCTGCGACGCTAGTGGGCACGTCGCAATGTCCTATTGTACCCAATTGTTTGCGACGATGTGGCTCTGCGACGAAATGATTTGCGATGCTAGTGGCCACGTCGCAATGTCCTCTGCGGTGAAATGAACCCGCGGCGCAAGTGTCTGCGATGGTAGTGGGGACGTCGCAACTATTTGCGACTTTAAATTTACGAACAGTTGTCCTAAATTGATTATATTTCACAAAACAGTTTTGAAAACAAATATTCTTTTAAATATAGACTTATATCTATACCTAGGCTATACTTTTTAGCGTGAATCACACTTTTAAGTGGTTTTTGTGATCAAAAATCACTGATGAGATATCCGAGAGTTGTTCAGCTTTCATTAAACAGAGGGGGGGAAGCCGGTTGACTAGATGTTTGAATTGAGTTGAAATTCTTCAAAAATGTTGTTGTAAAATATAGGCGCTTTTTTAAAATTTATATATTGGGGTAAATTTTTTAACATAATATTTATATTTCTTAAAAGTAACATCAAGATAAACTTGACGTCTCGTATGTACATAACGTACTTTTTATGTAACCACCATATAAATTTATAATATAAATGTTATTTAAATATTACGTATTGAAATGTAACATTTATGTAATGTAACATTTATATTGGAATGTAACATTTATGGAATGTAACATTTATGTATGTATGACTGCCTCTCTAGGATCACCTCTGGTATTCAAACGTTTAAAAAAAAGTAAATGACCCCGACGTGATTTGAACACGCAACCTTCTCATCTGGAGTCAGACGCGCTACCGTTGCGCCACGGAGTCCTTGATATTAATTACATTAAAAAAATACAGCTAATAAACGTATGTTAGTAGGTACTCCAAATTACAAAAAAAGATCTGAAAACAAAGATATAGAAGGCTAGTGGCAGAATGCACTTTTAAGCTGGAGTCAGAGTCTCCATACCGTAAAAAGTAAGCCGTAAGACGTAAGACGCAAGAAAAATAAACTATGGATTATTAATGTTGATGTTCATAGTTCACAGAAAGAAGTAAGCCTTACCGAATCGGGTGAAACCGTGATTGATCGGCAGTTTTCGATATCTGTAACAAACCAAAATCCAATTTGTGCTTCCACCAAAAGTCAACTTCAAACTTCAACCAAAAGGTTAGGTGTTTTTTATTCAAAATTTATTTTAAAAATAAGCCAGGGACACGACACTAAACAGCTTCTTATAGATTTAATACAACATTGCCCAGAGTTAGTTAAAGTTAATTTTCTTGCTGCTTAAGTTTTTGAACTATGAGCGTATACCATCGCGGCTTACTTCTTAGGGCTTAATTTTTACGGTACGGCGACTCTGACCGCACCTTTACACGCTTGATGGTGCCGCCATCTTGTCTTTCTATTAGATGTTCATCAGTTGTTCATTTTTTACTTAAGAAAAGCTTCGTTTCTCCTCCACGAATACTCGCAATAGACGGCAACACTGCGCCAATTCAAAGTTTCACTGAGTGTTAGATGACCCTTTATTTGGCGCTCATAAGTACCACTTACCGGCGTTGTCAAGTTTTTTAAATAAAGGTGATCACCCTATTTGCACATTTCCGCTTATACCTTTGACTGTATTTTAATTTAAAAAAATATGTGTGGCAATACCGTTTCTTTACCACAGAAAAAATTTTGAAATGAAAAGTCAGCGCCCAGGTTTAATTTTTCACTTTTTTCTTTACTTGCAAATACGTTTAACTAAAATAGACCCATCAAGTCATTCATAAATCGCTTGGAAACACAGTCAGTCGTTATATTTAGGAAAACCATTGTTCCTTCCACTGCCAACGTTGCATCAGGCCATACCAAGCATGATCCACATCACACATGCTCCATCCACCTTACGTTTCTACTAAAGCGGCAACTCCGATGACAATGAGGCAGCGTGATACACGGTTTTATAGGTGACCTGCTACAAGTGCGGGGTTGTCACATTGTACAGGTTTTGTTCCCAATATATATTGGAAAATTAAAATAATTAATGGGTTGGTCAAAATATATCAGATATTGATCTGATATTTCCACCGAAAAAATAAGAGATATATATGTACCATGTATATATAATTGTCTTTAAAAAAAAGGGAACTTACGTACCCAAATATCAATTACGTGTCCCCTTTTTTTATGGACACATGTGTGTACCTGTACCTATACATTGTGAATTATTTATTGAATTAAAATTATGAAGAATTCTCAATACGCGACTAAAACTTAAGGCGCCTTACATGTGTGTGTGTACCGATTGAAAGTTTACCGAATGATACTCTATCCAATTTTCCTTATAGTTTGGTGTTTTTTTTGCTTTTAATACTTTTTTGTGAAAATAGAACATTATTTTTATATTTCACAATAAAGTTTATTTAAATTCATGTTTAATTAAAATCGTCATTTTGTCTAAAAATGCACTTGAGGTTCTCTCCGGCACCAACCGCTTAGTAAGTTTTTGATATTTTTATACACAAATCTTAACAAAACAATAAAAAAATATTGGGCTCCCCTCATAGGCGCCTTGAATATAAATAAAGTGTTTCTCTATGTTTTAATAAGCAAACCAGAGAATTTGCATAATTGCAGGTAAATTATGATAAAAAGTTATAAATATATTATGTTTGTAAAAACTTACGTGGTTACTTTATCTGGCATCTTCGCCAAATTGTTTACCTTATCTCTGATCGGAACTGTGGTAAACATAATATATCTATTTTAGTTATACCTCTTTGTTGTAAAAATAGAACATTTTTTTTTATATTTCTCAATAAAGTTTATTTAAATTAATATTTAATTAAAATCGTCATTTTGTCTAAAAATGCACTTGAGGTTCTCTCCGGAACAAACCGCTTAGTAAGTTTTTGATATTTTTATACAGAAATCTTAACAAAACAATAAAAAAATATTGGACTCACTTCATAGGCGCCTTGAATATAAATAAGGTGTTTCTCTATGTTTTAATAAGCAAACCAGAGAATTTGCATAATTGCAGGTAAATGATAATAAAAAGTTATAAATATATTATGTTTGTAAAAACTTACGTGGTTACTTTATCTGGCATCGTCGCCAAATTGTTTACCTTATGTCTGATCGGAACTGTGGTAAACATAATATATCTGTTTTAGTTATACCTTTTTGTTTACTTGTCACCGTTTATAATACAAAAAGATCTAACTCAAGAATCAACCCAAGGTATATAACACCATCCTAAAAATTACTAAATCCAAGCTCATTTACGGCCAATTGCATCGTAGGGTTAAACCTAGTTTAACTGACGTTTAGAATGTGACACCGGTTACATTTAAACTAGGTTTAACGTTGCCGTACAATTGGCAATTAGTAAATATTATCGTTAATATAAATTAGGTAAAATGTACACTTGAGGACACATAAAAGTGGTAAAAAATGACAATTACTTCATGTGTGTTTTGACAATTTCGCGAAATACGTCAAACCCACATGGGTAACGTAACCTTCTGGTACCACTTTTTATGTCATCGAGTGTATCTCGAAAAATCTTTTTCATGACACCTATAAATTTTCCATACATGTTGGTGGAAGATTATTTCAACAGCCAAGGGTGTATGAATAATAACTCGAGAGAGGACGCTTAAGTGATTTAAAACGCATGTTACGCGGTGTTTATCCTCTTTTTGTCAACTTCGCAGGAAATATTTGATGAAAAGTTTGGTGGAAAATCTACATCCTTGAGACATATGCGTTTATTCATTGACATTGAGTTTTTTATTCTATTAAAATTATAAATACACAACATACTTTTTGTATTTTTATATGACCACAATATTCCTGTACACCTAAAAGAGAAAAAATTCTTGATAAAATTTTACGACAAATATCATAATAGTAGTTTTAACAACTAGTGGCTAAAATAGTGCTTTTTTTACAAGCGTTGGTTTAAATAACGAGCGCAGCGAGGTATTTAAAAACGCGAGTAAAAAAAAGCACAGTTTAGCCGCGAGTTGTTAACACTATATTTTTTAATACCTTTATTAAAAAATCCAAGAAAAACATGAAAATACTTTTAAAATTCTCGAACGAAGAGCACTTCTCGCAACACACCATTTTTACACTAAATCAAGGCGGCTGGTAAATGAAATAACAATGGTGGTTTCCATGGCGATGTGCCTTTTTATTCGGTGAAAAACTGGCGGAAATGGCTTAATTTTTAGGCAAGAATAATTAGATTTTTTCAATATTACTATTTTCCGCTACTTCTCTTTAATTTTGGGTGAAAAACGAACCGAAATCTTTTTTTGCACCCGTGATCAAAAAAAAAGTTTTTTTGCATCGGTAACCAATAAAGTCATGTTTTAGTTATCTGCAGACAGTTACTAAAATCATGTTTTTGATGAAGGTATAAAAAAAAATATTTGATCTCAAATTTTTTTTTGCTGGCCTTTGGTAGTTTTTTTGCTTGGCACCCATGAAATTAGACAAGGTAACACAAAACAAGCTGAATAAGATAAGTTGGGTTATAATTTTTTTGTTATTTTTATTTGAAATTTGTTAGTACCTCAAATATTCTACTGGCTTCTTCACACTTATCCCAGTTAAAAGTCCACCCTGGGTAATATCACAAAATACGAACTAACGAAGGCATTATCCTACTCTTTGTGACCACTTATCTATTTTTTAATTTGCCTCCAGAGGCTAAAACTGTGTCTATTAAAAAAGTATTTTTTTGGGACAAAAAATGCAAAAAACATGAAATTTGGGTGTTTTTGACATTAAAACTTTTTACTCTCAAGTATTTTTGCCCACTAACCATGCACAGTTCACTTTTTGATTAATTAAAAAAAAAAATACTCATTTTGAAAGTTATATTTTTGTGTAGGTGCCGTCCCTAAATAGTTATTCTGATAAAAATTAAAATCTTCTTTATACGTCCTACTGTTAAAACCTGTGAAAAATGAGTCATTTTTTCCCAAAAAAATATTTTTAAAAAATAAATGTTAGGGCTTATAGGGCATTTCATTTTAGACAAAACAAGTCAAACAATCATTTTTGTAGTACTAACCGTTCTTTTATAAACGTCATTTAAATATTTCAAAAATGGAAAAAATTGTGACAGTTTGAATTTTAATACTGTTAATTAAAAAAAATATATTTTCTGAAAAAGCGATGTGACACCCTAAACAGAACATATTTTCGCTAAAAAAACGTTACAATGATTTTTACATAACTCATAGTTTCTATAAAAAAATAAAATTAATTGAAGAAAATGCTAAAATCATGTCGATTGTAAAACAAAGCTATGATTGTTTTCCACAAACCAAAACTACACTTTTTTGCACCCGACGCGCGTTTCGCTAACAACGTTAGCATCATCAGGAGATGATAAACAATAAACTAAATTAACCTACGCTCTATCTTATATACAATCTTTAAGTGGGCGGAGATAAGACTAATAATTTGTGATTGATCACGATTTATAATCCTATCTCCCCTCAACTAAAGAATAATGTGTACTAAACGGGATGGGTCCTCTATCTTTATTTAAGCTATTTCTGGATTTAATGATTTCTATACTTTCATTGACTTTTCACACTTGACTTTTCTGTTCTTCCAAATTTTAAGTGTGCTAAGTGTTTTCTAAAACGTGTTTGAATAGAGCGTCTCGTTTGGCCAACATATTTTTTGTCACAATCCATGCAGCTAATTTGGTAAATTCCACTTTTTTTTAGAACTGTAGTTTTATCCTTGGGATTTCCTAGTAAACTTCTTATTGTGTTACCGGATTGATATACTAATTTAAGACCAGTGTTATTAAATACTTTTTGTGATCCTTTCCTATAATTAGGATTATAAGGAATTGATACAAAATTTGAGTTGCAGGTATCTTTTTGTCTGAAAAAAGTGGAATTCCGAAAGGTCTTTTGAAAAGAATGTCTATTTATGAGCTTATTTATTAAGCCTTCGTCGTAACCGTTTTCGCCAGCTACATTCCTAATCCTATTATTTTCTGCTTCAAATCTTTCTTTGTTTAAGGGGAAATTTACTAATCTATATGTTAAAAAGTGCAAACTTGCAAGCTTATGTTGTAAACAATGAAAAGAGTCATTTGGAATATACGTGTTGGTGGCCGTTCCTTTTCTGTATAGGTCAAACTCCAATTTATTTTTATTTCTTATAACTAAAGTGTTTAGAAATGGCAGTGTACCGTTGTTCTCTGTTTCATAAGTAAATTTAATTGTGGGAAATTTGTTATTTATTTTTTTCATAAAATTTTTAACACCAGTTACTTTAGTGTTGAATACTGCAAACACATCGTCTACAGACCTGAACCATACTCTGGGGAAATACTCAAATTCTTTACTTATATCTGATTCAAATTTGCTCATAAATAGGTTTGCGATAAAAGGTAATAAACTATTACCCATTGTGGTTCCTTCTAATTGTTGATAGTAGTTATTTTTACATTGAAAGTAATTTTGATTCATGCAGAGTTTTGTAAAAGATAGGTATTCTAAAGTCTGTTTGTCTTCTAGATTGTTTTTTCTTAGTAGTTCTTCCAGGTATTGTATTGGGATCGGCACACTAGGGAACAACGAACTAACATCAAACGAGAATAAAATTTCACCTTCTTGGAGTGAAATATCTTTATCTTTATTGATAAATTCAAAGGAATTTTGAACAGAAAACCCTTTTTCCTTTATAGGTAAATTTTCAAACTCGTTTGCTAGCCATTTCGAAATGTTGTAAGTAGGTGATCCTACAGCAGAAACTATAGGTCTAACCGATTTTCCAGGCTTGTGGATTTTCGGAAGACAATACAGTTTCGGCATAGTGGGATTACTTACTTGTAGCTTATATTTGATATTGTCAGTAATAATATTGTTAAATTTTTTAATTGTGGATTTTACTTCGTTAATCATTTTTGGTAAGGAGTTCTTTGGGACTTGTTTGTAGGGTCCATTTTTTCTTCCCAAATTTCTAACATGTCGATTGTATTGAACGTCTTTGTACCTAGATTTTTCTATAAACATAAACTTCTAAAAACAATACAATTATGTGCTAAGTAGTTAGTCTTATTACCTATCAAACGGCAGTAAAAAAGTTTTGAATTTCTTATGTATAATGTATAATAACGAAAATTCAAACTTTATGAGCATCCCACAAGGAACACACAAAAGATCAAAGCAAAAAGAGAAATGATTAAACGATGTTTTGCCCTGGGTAACCAGCGTGGGCTCATCAGTAGTTTCACTGGTCACCCTCCACTATAAATCATTAAACACACACTTTGATTTCCAACCTTGAACCACTCACAAATAGGCATCGTTCCGCACTGGTACTTATCCAAGTTACCTGATACGAATTCGTCCTGGCGTGTTAATATTTCCAGTAGGATTATGCTCCTAAGGCAATTAAAACAAAAAAAGAAGTTAAAAAACCTCGAAATCAGTTACTTCAATCGAAAAGAAACTAAAAAACAAAAGATCAAATGATCTTGGGTGGAAATAAAGAAAATTCAAACTTGGATGAGTATCCCACAAGGAACACACAAAAGATCAAAGCAAATTTCTCTTTAGGGTAGTGCCTCTCGATTATTTCCAGGCCAACTTGATTTGGAGAGTTATTATCCGTACGCATTTTTCTCGGGTCATCATATACTGTTACAATTTTTGTTAAATTCTAAGGAATTTTGATCACCAGCATTCAAGTAATAAACGGCATTCTTAGTATAATTTTTCTTAAAATTTTCATCTGCGGCGCATTTATGATTTGGCAACAAATCTATATATAGGTACCAACACAACCCACCCCTTCTTGGCATGTAACTCAATCTAGTTTTCAAAAAATATTTTACAAAAAACCTAAGAGATCAAAATTTTTAAAGAATTATTTGGTTTTTTGTCAAAGTTTTCGCCTGCGGCGCTATATTAATGAAAAATATTGTTAAAATTTTGTTTAAGTTTAAGCAATTTTTTTGTGAACAACATTTGAAACGTGTAAAAAATAGCATTTTAATGTCATTTTTTCGAAATTTTTCGCAAATGGGACTAGGTAAGACTTGATTTTAAAAATATGTATTTTTGTTTCGTATACACTAACACAACACCTATTAAACCGCCCCTCTCCCCTCCCTTCAGTTCAAAAGCTCAATGTTTAAAAATTTGCCATAGGTAGGTAGTTGATTTTTTATTAAATGATGAAACCCCCTTCCCCAGAATCGATTTCTGTCTACGCCACTGTCTTACTCATGCAAAATTTCGCTTGTAAGGGTATTTTTGGCCCCTTATTTTTCTATCCAAATACCGTAATTTTTTAAACATTTTAGTCTCATTTTAAAGAAAAAGCTTGAATCTAGGGTCCTCTAGTGGCACTTTTTTCGATTTTTTTTTTCCAATCTTGCAGATGTGATGTCGAAACTACTTTTTTTGGGTTTTTCGCCACTAAGTTAAAGAAAAAAATTTGTTCGTTTTTCAGTGGTTTTTGAATAAAATGAAAAATTTGCCTACACACACGCAAATCCTAACTAGAATCTAAAAAAGTTTATTCTTTTCAAAATTTTTTTCGATTCTTTTTTTAAAATATCTGTCTGTTGTCATACAACTGACTAACTTTGATGTATATTTCAAATATTATCTTGACAGTTTGGTGCATCGATAGTAGCCAACAAGGTATTGGGTGAATTTAGTAAAATTTAAAATCAAAATTATATTTGTTTGAGTTTTTTCGATTTTAGATTACATTAAAAAAATACAAAATTTAAAGTGAAATCAAAAATAAAGTTTAATATTTTGATTTTTATTTTAAAATATCAAGTATATTATAGATTATCTTTTGACTGAATTTAAAAAAAAAATACATTAGACACCCAAAGAACATCAATGCTATTTTCTAATTTATTTTTTAAAAAAACCTTTTTGAAAATCTTGTTTTAAAATTGGAAGCCAAACTGTATTTATATCAACTGATATGCTATGCATTCATCTTCATTAAGATAGATACAAGCTGGTTCTTTGATTTTTCGTTTAATTTTGTCCGGTTCTTTTTGTAATATACTATGATCATTTTCAAAAGAATGTTGGTAAATTTTAGACCTCTCCCAGTGCTCCCTTCTGAGGTACCCCTTATGGTCATTTATTCTAATTTCAAGAGGCCTTGAAGTTTCTCCAATATAAAATTTACTACACTCGCAAGGAATTTTTGCATTTATTGGTTTTGTTTTGGTTAGAATTGATCTAAGAGTATTTGATTTTTTCAAAATTGTTCTAATATTATAATTATTAGCGATTCGTTTAATTTTTTCCGAAATAACTGGTTTAAAAGGAATTATTAAATTTTCTTAGAAATTCGATTTGTGTAAAATAATTTTCGATGAAGTTATTTAGACACGAATTTTTAATTATATTTTTATTATTTGTTTTTTCTGTAAAAATGTGTTATTATCCGAACAAATTATTTTAGCTCTATCGTATAGACTTTTTATTACTGATTTTTTAACCGATGAGGAATGATTTGAGTTAAAATTTAGATATCTATTTGTATGTGTTGCTTTTCTATAAACTGAGGTTTGTAATGTATTTTGTTTGTTTATTAAAACGTCTAAAAATGAAATTTTGTTATCGTTTTGTACTTCCAAATTAAATTTTATTGTTGGTTCTTTACTGTTTATAAAATTAATTATTTATAAATTAAATTATTAAGTTTATTTAAATCGTATGGCCAAATACTAAAAATATCATATAGCGAAAACAAATGACCGGTATAAAATTAAATTCCTCTAAAATTTTATTTTCTAAATCTTCCATAAAAAAATTACTCATTAAAGGCGAAAGGGGATAGCTCATTGCCATCCCAAAATTCTGTTTTGAAAAAATCACTTTTCCACTGAAAATATGTGGTTTTTATGCATAATGTGAGAAGTTCCTTTACATCCCTCAACCACCCCCTTCTCCCAATATGATATGAGTTACACAAGGAAGCTGGCGAAGAGTATAATACTCTTAAAGAAGTGTTAAAAAACCAATTTTTTTTTTTTTTTCAATAGTTTTATATTGTTCACATGCACATAATAATACTTAATATTACTTACCATTGAAAAACCAATGACAAAAAAATTTCAACATTCTTGAATCAATGGTCTCAAAATCAAAACACAACTGAACAATAATCCATAAAACTTTTTCGAAAAAATCCATGTTTGCCATAAACAGAATCTTGCTTAAAATTTTAATCAGACAAATAATCAACAATCGCAACAAAGTGCTCATACGGGCACTGCAGGCCATATTTGCTTCTGTACTTTTCGAAAACTTCAACAAATGTGGTTAGGTTTAAGCGACAAAGGTCCCTTATATAGACAAAAAAAAACCGACATTGGTTACCCGGAAATATAATAATGTTGACATGAAAATAAGCAGCTGGAACAGTAGCGTAACAATAATCACTCACAAAATTACCGATCTAAGAGTCGATTTTTCTTTTCTTACTTTTTTTCAGATCATGTGGAAATTTTGGCTCTAAAAGCAAGAAATAACTTTTAAAACAATTGCACCCTTTATAGTAAGGCGTAAATATTATTTTTTTTTAATTGAACTGTTTCGAAAAAATCCTTTGACAGCATACATCGGGTCCCTCTCTATAAAAAAACCCGAAACCAAATTTGGCAGCAACATAATTTGTCAGGAATTAAAAGAAAAGACAATAATTGGTCCGAAAAAAATTGTCTCGAAAATTAAATGACGGGAAAATCAAATCGCTAGAAAATATATGCATAGAATTAAATTTAAACGAAACATATTTTTACAGAAACACAAAATGTCAGAAAATACTTTTAGCGAAAATAAGAAGTAAGCTGTAATATTGTATTAATTTACCTCCTTTACATCCCTCAACCACCCCCTACCGCCAAATTTTTTCATGATATTGTATTGTCATCAGGCCTATATTATTGTTTCAAATTTCATTAAAATCGGTTCACAGGAAGTGTGTCAAAGCCAGAAACTGAGAAGAAAAAAAATCCCCGTGTTATCTTCCAAATAGAGAAACTTGTCAACGCCATAATCTAGGGCCTACGGTGCTGCAGAGATTCAAATTTGACGCATGCCCAATAGCGATTCGAATGGATTGTGGTTCTGCTCATTTAAGGATCGGGCATATAATTTTCCATCAATTTGTGCTTCGGATGTTTTTCTAGAAAATTATTTTAGATACTTTTGTAATATTCTGATATTTTAAGGTTCTGGAAAATTATAATTGGTTAAATTACGTTCGTGTCGAGTAAATCTTTCGTTCCGGAAGTTTTATTTCCTGTTCAAATGTGTTTCGGTTTTTGTAAATTCGGCTTTTTTGTGGGTTCCCACAGCATCTACGAGGATGAGAGGAATGCCTCCATCTGCCAGGAGTGCGGGAGGGCGAAGGAGACATCCCGGTACCTCAACGCAGAGTGTGACGCAAATCTAAAAGGATAACATGGCACCAGATACTCGGATACCCAAACCTGGATGCAAAGGACTTTGTGAAGAGAACAGGGAGACCCGCGAAAAAGCAATGGCGGTACAGGTAGTGGATTAGGCAGCAGGGGAATAAATTTGGGATGAGACAAAAAAGGACCATTGGGGGGGAGCCTCCTCCCCCAATGTTGCTTTCAGTTCCTTGATGTAGGAAAATATGAAGGGTCAGTTGGGAAATTTAAGTACATTTTACAAAAGATTTTGTATTTGTAATTTCTTCAAAGAACAATAAACCAAAATGTCAAAGTTTCAGGTAGCTCTAGAATCGCTCTTAATATTGGTTGGAAAAATGGCTCATATTCCCCCCCCCCCAATCAAATGCCTTCGGATCGCCGTTGACTAGGACGTACTTCCCATGGGCTGCCCCCATCTTCTACTTAGCGCTTTACTGGTCATTTCGGATGTTTAAATACTAGAACTATTTATTGACACAGTCTTATTATTTGCACGCCCTTGATTTAAAAAGTTTTAGATTTTTCCACGAAATGTCCACCCTGTAGGGGTGTTATACTTTTGCGGTTTCGGCTAGGAATATTAAATACCACACATCATAAATAATTCAAGAAATGAGGGGCAATAAATCTGAACTGTTTTTTCTTTTCAACGCCTTTTAGAAAAAAAAAACACGTGTAATTTCTTTCAAATCTCATAAACGAAAGACCTGGCAAAAAAAATTGTTGGGCAAAATTTGTAACAAAAAAACATCTGATTCCACTCGTTGCGTACGGAGGGATGTACGTATACGGTGGGATGTACGTAACGTTACGGACATACGAACGTACGCAAGGATTTCAATCAGCAGTTCTGTCATTGCACCTTCAAAAAAGCGGGCATGGTTCGAAACATCGCATATTTTTGCTTTGAGAGTGAATAAACTGGTAGATTCGTTTCATTCTTTATAACCGGCGATATTAATGAGTAATGATGCACGACTGATTCCGAAACACACACAGTCATTAGTAAAGAATAGCAATAATAATGCTCCTATAATGGTTCAGAGAGCTTCATGATATATGCCGCCCAAGTTGATCTCAATCGGTATTGTTTCAACTAAACTAGGCTCATTAGGCGCACATTTTTCCGTGTACACAGACAGGTGGCGCGCAGTGATAAAATGTTACCTTTAATTTTGAGCGGTCCGTGTTTTCATTTTAAATAACACTCCCACCCTCCCCTTCACAAACTTGAGAAGAATGAGAAGATAACTACTCTCCAGGTTAGTCATTGATCCTAAAAATTTTCTGTACTAATTTCATGATTTTTGGAAAATAGGCAGTCCAACACTGGCGCACCGAGGGGGGGTTTGGGGTTAAACCCACCCCCCCACCGAGAAGCCTGGTTATGGTGACATTTTTACTTCAAATTAAGTTTTTTTTATTATTTATCCTTAACCACCCCCCCACCCCCGAAGTCAATTTCTGGGTGCGCTACTGAGTCCAAGAACTACTTTTGAAAAAAAAATGAAACCCACATGCTTCTTCTAGCTTTTTCTCGTCTATATTTGTAAAATTTTCCCTGTCATTATTTTTAGTCGACCATACCCCACTCTCCCTCAAGGGTTGACCTAGCCTCAATTCCAGGGAAGGAAAGGTAACCAGACATCGAGTTGATTGTCTGTATGGGCTCAAGTTTGTTGGCAAAGACAGGTTTTAAATGCGTTTTAAATCGCTTTAAAGCATGTTCTGATGGTCATTAAACGCGAAAATGAAGTTTGAAACGCGAGCCGCGCGTAATGACCATAACATGCGAGTTAGTGTACATTACGTACGACCAATGAAAATGTCATCATAAATATCAGGAATTAGTAAAAATATCCCGCGCGAACACTCTTATGTCAACAACCTACATAACCTAAAGTTTCAATGACGTTGTATCTAAAACGTCAAAACAATATATCTTTTTAAAAACAAGGTTTTTTTTCTTGAAAATGCGTAATGTATCAATTTAACGGGACTTATTTTTGGTTGGGTACTAAAATTATATTGGATAAAGAACTCTGCACAAATTACATTGGGAATGGCTTTCGGCTAAATGTCATAATTTTTTTATATGTTGTAGTAATCGATCAACGAAGTAGAAAAATAAAAAAAAAACGAGATAGGGAGCAGGATTACTTTCTGGGATATGGACCTTTAAAATTGACGTGTTTGAAAGCTATATTTTTGGACATGGTCCAAATTTTTTTCCCACAACTTTGTTGATTAGCGCCAAAATAAAACGATTCGTTTCTTTATTTGTCCTGAACAAAACATCCTTTCCATCCATGTAAAAATATTTCTATAAGGGTTCTTTGGTACCACCAGAAAAGTCACTGATTTGTACATTTTAAAAACGAAAGAAAATGACCGTATTTAAATAAATTAAAATTTTTATTTTCTTTAAAACAAACGGTCAGATTTTAATAGTTTTTACATATGTTTATAAAAATAATACTGGTAAGCTAAAAATAGTAGTTTTAACAACTAGTGGCTAAAATAGTAATTTTTTACAAGGGTTGGTTTAAATAACGAGCGCAGCGAGTAAAAAAAAGCAAGTTTAGCCGCGAGTTGTTAACACCATTTTTTTAATACCTTTATTAAAAGATCCAAGGTAAACAGGAAAATACTTTTAAAAATCTAAAACGAAGAGAACTTCTCACAACACAGCATCTTTACACTATGAATTAAGGCGGCTGGTAAATGAAATAACAATCGTTTCCATAGCTATGTGCCTTTTTACTCGGTGACATTCATTGTTGCGATATTTTAATCTTTGACAATTTGATATTTTGACGATGTTTTTAAATGATTTTTTCGTAAATACTTGATGAAAACTGGCTAAAATGGCTTCTCACAACACAGCATCTTTACACTATGAATTAAGGCGGCTGGTAAATGAAATAACAATAGTTACCATAGCTATGTGCCTTTTTACTCGGTGACATTCATTGTTGCGATATTTTAATCTTTGACAATTTGATATTTTGACGATGTTTTTAAATGATTTTTTCGTAAATACTTGATGAAAACTGGCTAAAATGGCTTCTCACAACACAGCATCTTTACACTATGAATTAAGGCGGCTGGTAAATGAAATAACAATCGTTTCCATAGCTATGTGCCTTTTTACTCGGTGACATTCATTGTTGCGATATTTTAATCTTTGACAATTTGATATTTTGACGATGTTTTTAAATGATTTTTTCGTAAATACTTGATGAAAACTGGCTAAAATGGCTTCTCACAACACAGCATCTTTACACTATGAATTAAGGCGGCTGGTAAATGAAATAACAATAGTTACCATAGCTATGTGCCTTTTTACTCGGTGACATTCATTGTTGCGATATTTTAATCTTTGACAATTTGATATTTTGACGATGTTTTTAAATGATTTTTTCGTAAATACTTGATGAAAACTGGCTAAAATGGCTTCTCACAACACAGCATCTTTACACTATGAATTAAGGCGGCTGGTAAATGAAATAACAATCGTTTCCATAGCTATGTGCCTTTTTACTCGGTGACATTCATTGTTGCGATATTTTAATCTTTGACAATTTGATATTTTGACGATGTTCTTAAATGATTTTTTCGTAAATACTTGGTGAAAACTGGCTGAAATGGCTTCTCACAACACAGCATCTTTACACTATGAATTAAGGCGGCTGGTAAATGAAATAACAATAGTTACCATAGCTATGTGCCTTTTTACTCGGTGACATTCATTGTTGCGATATTTTAATCTTTGACAATTTGATATTTTGACGATGTTTTTAAATGATTTTTTCGTAAATACTTGATGAAAACTGGCTAAAATGGCTTCTCACAACACAGCATCTTTACACTATGAATTAAGGCGGCTGGTAAATGAAATAACAATCGTTTCCATAGCTATGTGCCTTTTTACTCGGTGACATTCATTGTTGCGATATTTTAATCTTTGACAATTTGATATTTTGACGATGTTTTTAAATGATTTTTTCGTAAATACTTGATGAAAACTGGCTAAAATGGCTTCTCACAACACAGCATCTTTACACTATGAATTAAGGCGGCTGGTAAATGAAATAACAATCGTTTCCATAGCTATGTGCCTTTTTACTCGGTGACATTCATTGTTGCGATATTTTAATCTTTGACAATTTGATATTTTGACGATGTTTTTAAATGATTTTTTCCTAAATACTTGGTGAAAACTGGCTGAAATGGCTTCTCACAACACAGCATCTTTACACTATGAATTAAGGCGGCTGGTAAATGAAATAACAATAGTTACCATAGCTATGTGCCTTTTTACTCGGTGACATTCATTGTTGCGATATTTTAATCTTTGACAATTTGATATTTTGACGATGTTTTTAAATGATTTTTTCGTAAATACTTGATGAAAACTGGCTAAAATGGCTTCTCACAACACAGCATCTTTACACTATGAATTAAGGCGGCTGCTAAATGAAATAACAATCGTTTCCATAGCTATGTGCCTTTTTACTCGGTGACATTCATTGTTGCGATATTTTAATCTTTGACAATTTGATATTTTGACGATGTTTTTAAATGATTTTTTCCTAAATACTTGGTGAAAACTGGCTGAAATGGCTTAATTCTTAGACAACAATAATTAGATTTTGTCAATATTACTATTTTTCGCTATTAACTTTGGGTAAAAAACAAACAGAAATCTTTTTTTGCATCCGTAACCAAAAAAGTCATCCTTTAGTTATCTGCAGATAGTTACTAAAGTCATGTTTTTGATGAAGGTATTAAAAAAAGACAGAAATACGAGAAGTGATTTAAAATAACTTATGGGTAGGTTATACAAACTTTTTTCTGGAAAAATTGAATTTAAAAGCTTGATACGAATATGTTGGTACCGATAGGTATCCATTGGTACCGGTATTTGACCAATCAAATTGCTCGTGTGTTATATGCTTTTAGGCTAACTTGGGGTTGCCGGTAAGGAATATGATAACATTTTTCCGATTGTTTACACTGTGTTCCCAATAGAATGCATAAAATTATCTGACAGCAAATGACGTCGTTTCTTAAGCAAAAGTTTGACGTTGTCAAGCCTACCTTGATTTTTTTTAAATACAAAGCTGCCGCATGTCGCCATATTAAACATATCTTAAAAGTTTTAACTTTTTGCACGTAAATGCATGCGTAAAAACCACTTTTCCGCACTTAAGTAGGAAAAACATTTTACCTACTTTTTTTTTTCTCGTAGAAAAACGGTAATAGTAATCGAAAAAATGTTATCAAATTCGTTACCGGCGACCCCAAGTTAGCCTAAAAGCATATACCACAGGAGCAATTTGATTGGTCAAATACAGGTACCAATAGGTACTAATTGGTGCCAACATATTGGTATTAACCATTTGGATTGGATTTGTCCATAAAAAGTTTTTATAACCTACCTATAATATATTTAAAATCACTTTTCGTATTCCTCAAATTTCAAAAATATTAAAAAACATTAAAGGCGCCTACCATTTTTGACATTTATGGTCCACTCAAGCTAAATATTTTTTCTTTAGCCAAGTGGCATTATTTTTAATAACATATAAGAAAATTTTTAAAATCTGGCCGTTTGTTTTAAAGAAAATGAGAATTGTCATATTTTTAAAAATGATCGTTTTCTTTCTTTTTTAATACATACAAATCAGTAACTTTTCTGGTGTTACCAAAGAAACCATATAAAACATTTTTATATTGGTGGAAGGGGTGTTTCATTCCAGACAAATAGAGTTTCGAATCATTTTATTTCGGCGGTAATTAACAAAGTTGTAGAAAAAAACTTGTACCGTTTCCAAAAATATAGTCTAAAAACACGTCAATTTTAAAACTCCGTATCTCAGAAAGTAATCATGCTCCCTAATTTGTGTAGGGTTTTTTACGTTTAATAAATATTAACGCTGGGATTTACTAATTTGTTTATTAAATAATCATATTAAACTCAAAAAAAAATCCTAAAAACAGTTCGTTTACTTAAACAAATAAACCACATCATCAAAATTTTGCACAGCGGAGGTATACCCCACAGGCCATTCGCGTCGTTATTCAACAAAAAGTATATATCTTGTTTTTATTTCGTTTTTTAAAATAATCGATAATTTTTACCGTAAATTAAACATTTTTAGGATACGTAAAATTATGTAAAAAACTTAAAATTATGCAAAATCCGTGAAATAGTTCCGGGGTAATGCTTCAAACTTTCACCGTACAACATTTGATACAAATTTGATTAACAGTTTTTTAGATTAAGGAATTGGAAGAAGCGCATTTTTTATTTAAATTCACCATTAAGAAGAAAGTTTCAATTTAGAAGAAAAGAAAATGAAAAAATTTAAACCCATGCGGGGTTTAAATAGTAAGCACTCTGTAGAACAAATTAAAATTGGGGTTTGTCACTCTAATTAAAACTTACCGCTGTTAATTAATTTTTCCAATTAATAATCGATGTGACACAACGATTTAGATAGGTATTAATAAAATAAGGAGTAGATTAATTTTGTATTTATTTAAAAGGTGTTTTTATTTATGCAATCCATTAAAAACTTAAATGCAAGTTTTGTTTACATTTCTGTCGCTGTCGAAATGTCAGTTTCAAAATATTAGCTGTGTTCAAATCACTAACAGCGATTTCGGATCTCTTACCACTGCTTGTACCTTGGCCTGCACCAACCTCTACTGATGAAAGCTACAGCTTTGAAATGAGTAGGCCTTGAGTAAGGAAAGTTTTCTTGACTGAACTTTTACATAACCTCATTGTTTTAATTTCAGTTTGTAAATAAATTAATATAGTTGTTTTGAGTTCTTTCGATCGGTATATTTTTCGTGCATAATCAGTGACCTTCACTTATGTTTATTTTGCCTCGTAGTGCCCTTATAGATATATTTTCTGTGCTGAAAACGGGTTCAAAAATGGCATTTTTCTGGACAAAATTGGAGGTGTTTTATTGGTTAATGAACAAATTAAGATATTAAATAAGGTAAATTAATCCATATAAAAACGGTTACTTAGGGAAATTATAAACGAACTTACTACCAATTGCCACAAAACAATCCTTTCTGTGGGCTATAAATTTAAACCACCCCCCAGAGGTGCTCTAAAAAATCACCAACTTTATAACCTCAAACACAGATAATGAAGCTATTATGTGCCAAATTTTTGGCGTATTCACCATTTGCCATTTTGAAACCTGTCAAAAAAAATAGTTTTAGGCACTTTCTCCTAAAATATGGTATATTTTTAGAAAAAAGCAGTTTTTCAGTGGTATTTTGCAATAACAATACAAAATAAACAATACCTTTGTGTCTTTTCTGTATGGATAAGTGTTTTTTGAAAATTGGTTTTAAAATTTAGAACCCCCCACAGGTGTAAATATATATGGAAAAATAATTCACCTTTTTAACTCAATTAGTGCTCTCTTATAAAAAAAAAAAAAGTTTCATCGCTTGTCACGCCATCTTGTGGTTTACGTCTAAGCTTTATTATTATCCTAGGACCGTAAATGAGCCATTAAAATCGTGTTGAGATGGACGTAAAATTACTATTATTCTTTGGTCGAAGGTAATAATATCACTTAAAAAATTTTAGCTAAACAAATATGCTTTTAACAGAAGATTCCTTCCTATCCTAGACTAAGAGCCTCTATATGAAGAATCTTTAAATCTAGTCAGTCTATACAGCGATTATGGTACTCTGCTCTGATTTTTTACGTGACGTTGGTCGTTCTTTCTGTGTAGTACTTCGCCGCCGAACCATCGATTGTGACCATCAGATGCAAGTACTGAGTGGTTCTAATGAGATATCTCGAGGGTACATATAATATAGCTGACGTTTGCAGCATCTATACAGTAATATACGTTATTTCGTTTTCCTAGGATTTTACAATGCGGGAATTTTATTGGATAATAGTTACAATTACAGTTATAGTACTATAGATCCTAGTCAATCAAGTTTTTTACCGGAATTTTTCATCGACCAAAATTGATTTAATTTTTCCGGATTTTTGGCAGTTGTTAGTTTACTTCCAAAGTAGATTGTAAAAAAAACTTTGCTTTTAAGGGACGCTTGCTTCATCCGCCATCTTGGATTAAAGATGACCGAAGGGGGTATTAGGGACGTACATAAAGTCCGCATAGCCTGACTCGGCACTATTTCTGACAGTTCCGCATGAAGGTTGAAAGGTTTCTGACATTTTTGTCATTTAAACATGCTCATATGGTGCCATTCTTAAAGTTGACAAATTAAAATTATTAGGGACTTATCGGTACATAAAGTCGGCATAGTCTGTCTTTAAAAAATACGGAACTATTTTTGACAATTCCGCACGAAGTTTAAAGGGGTTCTGACATTGTTGTTGTCTAAATATATCATCTTTGCTATCAAAATAATGTCGACTTTAATAATGTTTGTGCCTGCCTTTAATAAAGAACGGTATTAACTTTAATTTGTTAACTTTAAGAATGACACAATATTTAGATGACATGTTTACATGACAAAAATGTCAGAAACCTTTCAGCCTTCGTACGGAACTGTCAGAAATAGTGCCGAGTCAGGCTATGCCGACTTTAATAAAGACGGCACTATTTTTGACAATTCCGCACGAAGTTTAAAGTGATTCTGACATTGTTGTTGTCTAAATATGTCATCTTTGCCATCAAAATAATGTCGACTTTTATAATGTTTGTGCCTGCCTTTAATAAAGGACGGCATTAATTTCAATTTGTCAACTTTAAGAATGGCACAATATGAGCATGTTTAGATGACATATTTATATGACAAAAATGTCAGAAACCTTTCAGCCTTCGTACGGAACTGTCAGAAATAGTGCCGAGTCAGGCTATGCCGACTTTAATAAAGACGGCACTATTTTTGACAATTCCGCACGAAGTTTAAAGTGATTCTGACATTGTTGTTGTCTAAATATGTCATCTTTGCCATCAAAATAATGTCGACTTTTATAATGTTTGTGCCTGCCTTTAATAAACGACGGCATTTATTTCAATTTGTCAACTTTAAGAATGGCACAATATGAGCATGTTTAGATGACATATTTATATGACAAAAATGTCAGAAACCTTTCAGCCTTCGTACGGAACTGTCAGAAATAGTGCCAAGTCAGTCTATGCCGACTTTAATAAAGACGGCACTATTTTTGACAATTCCGCACGAAGTTTAAAGTGATTCTGACATTGTTGTTGTCTAAATATGTCATCTTTGCCATCAAAATAATGTCGACTTTTATAATGTTTGTGCCTGCCTTTAATAAACGACGGCATTTATTTCAATTTGTCAACTTTAAGAATGGCACAATATGAGCATGTTTAGATGACATATTTATATGACAAAAATGTCACAAACCTTTCAGCCTTCGTACGGAACTGTCAGAAATAGTGCCGAGTCAGTCTATGCCGACTTTAATAAAGACGGCACTATTTTTGACAATTCCGCACGAAGTTTAAAGTGATTCTGACATTGTTGTTGTCTAAATATGTCATCTTTGCCATCAAAATAATGTCGACTTTTATAATGTTTGTGCCTGCCTTTAATAAACGACGGCATTCATTTCAATTTGTCAACTTTAAGAATGGCACAATATGAGCATGTTTACGTACGGAACTGTCAGAAATAGTGCCGAGTCAGGCTATGCCGACTTTATGTACCGATAAGTCCCTATTATTCAAAAAACCATTTATTAACAGATTTTTCTCAAAACAAATTTTGACATACAGGGTGGACCACAAAAAATGAGACTTTTTAGATTACCAATAATTTTAAAACGAGTGGTTCGATTAAAAACAAATACATGTCTGGAAATAATAATTTTTCAGAATAGGTTTTAAAAATCACGTTTAATGTTACTTACGCAGTTAACTTAAAAAACAACAGGTACAAAATCAACTTGTATAAAAGGGCGAACGATATAAAATATCCGTATCCTGTAACTTAGGGTGAGTTTACTGAATATTTTTCTTACACTGTTGTTAATATGGTTCTTCTGACCGTACTCAGTCATGGGAATCGAACGATTTTTGCGACTTATGTATCGTCTTGATCATTAAAAAGGACATATTAATTTATTTGGGTTCATTATTCGGTACCTTCCTATATTTCTACGTAGAAAAAAATATGACAATATAAGAATGATTTTGCAATAAAAACAGAATGCAAATTTCCTGACATTTGATGGATCTACTTAATAAATAGAAATCAGTTCACAAAAATTTAAAAAAAAAGAATCTAACGTAATCAATAATAATAGTAGTTTAACTAAATTCGTGCGTAATGCTCCCAATAGTTAACATTTCATTTATTTCATCCCAAAGACGCCCAAAGCAGAAAGAAAATGCCATCATATCTTAGAGTATGGAAGCTTGTTGTCTGTAAGCTACAGGAGTGCTCTTAGATAGATAATTTTTAGCATTTTTCTAGGAGACTTTAATTTTAATTTTTTTGTGATATGTGTTTTGTTTAGGCTTTAAATAAATAAGTAAGATACTTAAGCGCATTGCACCATTTTTGACCAAACGGTCGTTTACGACGTTATTTTTTAACCGGTTTTTATATATTATTTTAATGCCGTTGCACCCACAAAAATTAACTGACTGATTACCAACTTGGTCAAACTTTTTAACTTGATTTATCGCAGCGATAAGATCCCTGATAACTGGCTAAAATCAAACTTTGTTACACTGCCTAAAAAAACATTCAGCAAAGAAGTGTAGTGATTACCGCCTGATCAGCCTTATGAGCCATATGTAAAAAATTATCCACAAAAGAATTTCTGGAAAGTACGAATCCTTTATGGGCGACACGCAGTTTGGATTTCGTGGTGGGTTCGGGACAAGAGAGGCTCTGTTTGGCATTCAACTTTTCTCGTCGGTCTAGGGATGTGTCGGTGCCAGTATATGCCTGTTTCATAGATTTTGAGAAAGTGTTCCATCGATTCCAACATGAAAAACTCATAGAAACCTTAAAAGAAGTTGGTCTAGATGACCGAGATCTAAAGATAATCGCTAATCTATACTGGAATTAGACTGCTCAAATAAAGGTTGATGGCGAACTGTCCGAAGAAGTCCATTGTGAATATTATATCCGCTGTTGTTTAATATCTATAGCAACAAAATAATAGAGGATGCACTTCATAACTGCGAAGGGGGTCTGGCCATAAACAGCATAAAAATCAACAACTTACCATATGCCGACGACCCTGTTATAATACCAGAGACGTTGGAAGGTCTCCAAGAGTTGTTGAATCAAAGTGCTGCCAAAAGTTCGAAATTCGGGCTTAACTTAAATGTTGGAAAAATAAAATGGATTGTCATATCCAAGGAAAAGAAAATGAAGTAGCAAGTCGAACGCGTGGATGCATACAAGTCATAGGATTATACCTGGCAGTGTAGCTTCAACTGCCAGGTATAATCCTATGACTCCCTAATGATTCCTAATAAGGATGAAACAGGCTGTAGGTGTCTGGATTCTCCATTAGACATTGGAGGCCTGGTCGTAATGAAGTGAGAAACAAAAACGCTTTGTCCGATATGCCACGAGTTTTACTTTTAATAACAATAATAATAGGAAACATAATAGTGTTCACCATAAGCACTAAAACTTATATTTACTTATTATGTCTTTACCTTTTACTACTATTACTACTAACTCATCCTCTGTATAAAACATTTCGCCAAAAAAATCGAAAAAAATCTTTAGAAAAAACGTAGAAAACAACACAAATGCAGCATAACCTCACAAAAATTAGTTAAACTAATTAAATTGGCGAAATTGAACAAAAAAAGTGTCAAATTTTATCTTAAAAACCTCATGTAATACCTACACTCTTTGAAGTTACATATAGGCACATGTATCTCCAGGTAAGTTTATTGCAAATTATAATTGAATTCTTTACAGTTGAAAATGTTAAATAATATTGTCGATGACCAGATAAAAAAAGAAATCTAGAGGGAAAAAATTATTTCTTATATGTAATGAAATCTTCTTACCATGTTAAACGTTACAAAAATATTTAAAAAATTTACCAAATTGTAAACCAATAAGTAAAATCTTGTTTTTCATAAAGGTATAAGAAAATAGTGGTTTCTACAACTAGTGGCAATAATAGTGTTTTAGTAATTGTTTGCGAATAAACAAACCATGACTTTCTTGGCTACCAATGCAAATTTTTTTTTATTACGGGTGTAAAAAAAACGAATTCAATTTTTAACCAAATATGAAGAAAACTAACATAAAATGTTTTTAATTTAATTGTTTTGTCATTCACGTTCGCCCTTGATTACTGATATAAAATTGGCCACCTTTCATTTAATTTAATTTTGTAACTTCTATCCGGTTTTTTAGGATTTGTTGATAAACTTCTAAAAAATAGTGTTTACTACTCGCAGATAAAATGAGCTTTTTATGTCACTCGCTGGGTTCGTTATTTAAACCAAAGCTTGTAAAAAAAACACTAGTTGTAAAAACTGTCATTTTTTTAATTTTACAGTTCTAAGAGCTTTGCTTGTTCTCAAACCTAAACAACTAAAAGTGTAATTGCAAGTCACTTAAAACTAATTAAATTTATATATGTGGCGAGAACATGAGGTGGTCTCCTCCAAAGTGGTCTTTTATTAAATACTGTGAACAGCACCCAGAAGAGATTGCGGCGGCCACACCTCAAATTATTTTCACGTTAATAATAATAATAATATATAAGAGCGCTTCTTAGCTGGGTTGCACTGAAAAAATTTAAAAAAAAGAGTTATCTTACAATTCTGCCACCATTAAACTGACACTGACATGTTATAAGAAAATGTATCGTTATTTTTGGCTAGAAAAGGCTGGAAAGTTCCCACATAACATTGGAGGAATATTCATGTTGTAGAAATATACCCTCAAAGTGATTTTTGGAATATTCTATTGGAATGTTACAGACTTATTTTTAGTTGAATATTCTTTAAGAATTTGTGATAGTTATATTTCTTCGATAAAAAGATAATAATATTCACATGATAACGTGATAATCAAGTTAGTTTTATGAATATTCCGAAAAAGAATATTTTTGTCAGGATTTTCGCATGTTTGCTGAAAATAATACTAGAAGAAGAAGAACGCGATCAATATGTTCCCTATGTAGCAGGTAATATTTACCGTACATATAAGACAGCAAAATGTTATTTAAGTAATCTTTTGATAACTTAAGTAGTAATCAATATAATGGTGATACATTGATATACTCAGCATGAATTTTTAGCTATAGTCTTGCACTTTAGTAGCATATTTGGTGGATATTCATGTGGATATCTACTGCATATCTTATAGGATATCCATCTCGTGGCCATCTGACATGTTTTGAAGCACAAGATAATAGCCATATATGCTATGTAAAATATTACCATCATTTTGATAAAAAATAATTCTGAGAATATTATAGTCATATTTTGGGGAAATGCTTAGGTATATTACTATAATTTATTAATAATATTGTAGTCATGTTTCACGTTACGTTTCTATCCCATTTATATCACCTCTATGAGCTAAAACGTTACTATTGCCGGCATGTGTTAGTAATATTCCCAATGGTAAAATGTAACATTCCTATCACATTCTTGGTTCTCTTAGAATATGACTATTACATTACAGAAATGTTTAATTATTATGTGGGTTATGCTTTTGTCCTAAAATTATAGCTAAAGAAAAGGCTTTTACCTCACGGTTACTTTCAGTGACCATAGTTATGACATCATCATTGAAAAACATGAGATTAAAATAATAAATAATACAAATTAAAAAACCATAAACAATCAATAAACCGCACTTTGACCTTACATTTTTCAAGTAACCATATCCCCTGGGCTGGTAACATAGTCTGGTTACTCGTGATGTCATGACTTGGGTTACTCTTTCAAGAAAATATGAAAACGAGCAACCGCCTTACCTGCTAACTTGTGGTTACCTCGAGGAAAACCCTTAAAGTGTGCATAAAAAAGTTTTATGAAAAATGAAATAATAACTATATTATCAGCACCTATTAGGGTTGCCAACCCGTCCCGATTTGTCAGGACTGTCCCGATTTGGAGCAAAATATCCTGCGTACTGACAAGACCCTTATCAGTTAATTCAAATCAGAATCCCATATCTATTGGTTAACTATAAATCTTTGCTTTTTTCTTAGCCGCGTTGGAAATATTGGCAATGTTGTGTTAAAAAAATCGACATCAGTTAAAAACATAGTAAGTGCGATGATGTTGAGTTGCACATAATTTATGATTTCTTGTGTTCGCTGATGGCACATGAAACTTGAATATTGGTAGTCAAGTTCCGTCAATTTCATTATTTAGTATTTTCAACAAAGTGACCAGATCATAGTACTTTTTACGATTGTATAGGTTTGTTAAGTTCAACTTAGCTTAGCTTATCATAATAAATTGACTCATTCGGTATGTGTTTCTTTGTATCTCATAATATATTATGGAGACCAAATAGTACAACAAATGTTGATTACGACTTTCAATGTTCTAAACAAAAATCCTAGCAATTTCATAGCTTTATTTGCAATATTAGTACAACCATATTCTAGAATTGACCTTACAATTGCAAAGTAAGCATTTCTCAATGTAAAAATGTTGTTTACGTCTTTCAATGTTCTAAACAAAAATCCTATCAATTTCATAGCTTTATTTGCAATAATATCTATGTGTTCAACAAAACTGATTTTTGTATCAAAAAAGACACCCAAGTCACGCATGATAATTGCAAGGTTTCTCCAAATTGGAGTTATCCAACGATAAGTAAAATCTATATGGTTTAATTTTCTATACAAATGTACAATATTACATGTCAACAAATTTTAGATCATCAGCAAGAAGCACAAGGTAAAAGTTTTCTAAAGCGGAAGATATATCATTTATAAATGCTTTAAATAACAATGGAGACAAATGCCCGCCCTGGGGGACACCCATCAAAAACGTTAAAACTCGGCGGAGACAGTATTCTCTATTTTTATGGACTCGCGTCTTTCAGTTCGATTAATCCGAAACCAGTTGAAACATGAGCCATGGATACCCATGACTTTAAGTTTATCAAATATTAGGTTATGATCGACCCTATCGAAAGCCTTGGAGAAATCGGTATAGATGACATCTATCTGATACCCACTCTCCAAGGCTTTCAACAAAGTTTCTTCATATATCAAGAGATTAGTAATTGATGATTTACCTTTTGAAAACTCGTGTTGTTGGTTTATAATTTTGTTTGAAAAATATGGTGCAATTTTATCTGTGATTATTGATTCAAATAATTTAAGAAATTAAGAAATTTTCGAAATACCTCGGTAGTTTTTAATGTTTGACTTATCTGCGCTTTTGAATATTGGGGTAACATAACTTAGCTTCCAAGCTGTCGGAAAATCTCCTGTAGAAAATGATCCATTCAAAATTTTAGCCAAAATACTGGAGAAGAAAAATATACAGTTTTTTTTTTATAAAAATTATTGCTAAACCATCTTGGCCACAGGTTTTTGTGTAGTTTAACTATTTTTTCCTACGACCACATATGAAAACAATGGATCTCACACGATTTGCATCCTTTGAAAACGTGAAATTTCATCCGTATGCATACATTTTCTGCGCACATATGCGGATAAGCACTTTCATTTGATTTGTGCGAAATGAAAAAATTAAAGACCAATTTTTACAAAAATTATTGCAATTCAACAGTGTTCGTAGGAAAAGTAGCGTACACAACTCGATAGAAAGTAACTTTCTTACACTCGCGTGTTGTTTTACTCGGATAACGCCTCGTTCACAATATTCACGCTCGTGTGAAATTTGTCACTTTCTTTTCCTGTTATGTAATATACTATTACTTTGTTTTGTGTCGATTCAAATTTTTAAGCTATCTTCTAAATGAAAATTCAAAAACCATCAATATTTATTGTTTTATTTCTTTTTTAAGCGTTTTTGAAAATGTCCCGATTTTGCATCAAATGTCCTGATAGTTTAGAACAAATGTCCAGATGAAACAAAATTAAAAGTTGGCAACCCTAGTGCCTATGATAAAAGTAAAATTACAGAAAACTATGCGGCCCTGGCCCAAGTGTGACCAACTGTCTTTTTAGGGAGAAACAAAATTACCAAACGTCAGATTGTAATATCCTCAGTATGAAATTAACTCTGTGTTTCGGACTTCCATTGTCTATATTTTATTTATACACGACGTTTCGATCAGTAAAATCTTTGATCGTCTTCAGGTGCAAACCTTCAATTAATTCCTAAGGCTACGTACTTATATACTGTGAGAAATCATTCAACCTTGAAGTTTAAGAAGTTGGCAACAGTCTATCGTAAACCCACTCACACAGGAAAATATTTAAATCAAGGTTCAAATCAGTCTGCTACAACCAAACGAGGCATAATCAAAACTTTGTATAACACAGCCGTTCAAATTTGTAACAATTCTCATGACTTAAGAATCGAAATAAGAAACATTAAGAAGGATCTGCAGCAGAAACACCCTTAAACTTATAACAGATACTATTTCTAAATTTCAACAAACAGGACAGAGATTACAAGACCAAAACCAGGCAAATGCATTCCTTACAATTCCATACGTTAAGGAGTATCAGAGAAAATTCGAAGAGTAGCGAAAAACTTTAATATTAAAACAGTTTTTAAATCTAGTAATACAATTCGAAGCCTTCTTGGAAAAACAAAAACCGGAGAACAAACAAAATAAGGAATGCATTTACCAAGTTCCTTGTGAGTGTGGTGAATCATACATAGGCGAAACTAAAAGACCACTATCTGTTAGGCTTAAGGAACATCAGACGAATACCCAAAAAGGTGAAACAACGAAATCAGGAATCGCCGAACATGCATGGTCAAAACAACACCGAATGAAGTGGGCAGAAGCAAAGGTTTTGCACAAGGAGTCACACTGGAAGAAACGAAAATTCCTTGAAGCTGCCCTTATTGGGCAGAATCAGGGTATTTTCAGTAAACCAAGTGCTGGAATCCCAAATATTTGGAAGCCCCTCCTTGGGCGGAGCCAACTTCTTAAACTTCAAGGTTGAATGATTTCTCACAGTATATAAGTACGTAGCCTTAGGAATTGATTGTAGTTTGCACCTGAAGACGATCAGAGATTTTACTGATCGAAACGTCGTGTATAAATAAAATATAGACAATGGAAGTCCGAAACACAGAGTTAATTTCAAACACATCATTGTCTCAAACTTTCAACCATCCTCAGTATGTTTTGCTGTTAATTAAATATCCGCATGAATGGGATAGAATATTGCAAAATGCATTAAATCATACATTTTTAAATAAAAAAAAATGTTTTGTTTAATAAAAAATAAAATACCAAACACACTCTTTTTTATTAAATAACTAAACTTTACGAAGCAATTTTTGGATTTTTTTTTTGAAAATTCGTTATACCACACATTCCCTCTATCGAAGTTTTCGTTTTGGTTTAATTTTATCAAAAAATTAAAATTCGTTTTTCTCTTAACAATAGAGTTTGTAAGTACACCGTCATCTGCATAAAACAATAAAGCAAAGATTCTATTTATTTTGGCCTTAGGCCTAGCATGCGCCTACACTTATAAGGCCTTGCCTTACCACAACCTTACCTACACATTTTTTTTCTTACTCATGTCTTCTTCGCCTTAAAGGCTTATTAACATCCACTTGCGCGTCGAAAAGGCTTTTGATTTTATTTTTACAATCACCCCTTCCTTTGTTTTTGTTCACAGGTAGATCTTCAATATAAATGTATTATTTGTTTGAAATAAATTTAAGTCTATTTTTTTAAGAGTACAGTATATTTGCTATCTTTTTAATTTGTACCCATCTGAGATGGATATAGACCTAGAATTTCAGATTAGATTAGAATGAGGTCATATTGCCCTCTCTTTCAATTTTTTTCATATTTGCATGTAAAACGGATTTTATGAAATGAACTGATGTTTTGTTGTCTCTTTTTATAATTTCCCCAGACAGTTTTTGAAAGATTGATTTTTTTTTGGTGAATACACACGGTAGATATTAAAAATGTAAACAATAAATAAAATATAAAAACTCATATGATCTATATTTTTGTTACTCTTTTTCTTACAATAAAATATGGAAACATAATGTGTTATTTATTACCGAAGGACATGCTAAATGCCTGTTTGTACCTACTGCTTGTAGCTCACTTATCTCGCAAATTCGGCTATTTTTATTAATTTTCCAGCTTGGTAAATGTATGTTTTCTTTTCACTTTTCCTGAGTTTTTTTCTCCGTTGGACAAAGGAACAATACAAATTCGTCGAGGCACGTATTTTTACAGTTTTTGATACAGCAAAATTCTATTTTTAAACCTCACGTTTATTAATCAAAAATCTGACAATGACTAAGTTATTTATTGTCAGGAGTTACCAACCATCATTGCTAACCGACAATTTCAAACATTTCTCTAACAAATTGTTTAATCCAGTTGCTCACCTCTGGTAAAACAGAAACTATTAAAAATCGTATACAGGGTAGACAATTGTCCACCTCGACCTTCTCAGATCTATTGTATGTATATATTACAAAACAAATTGCAGCCCCGTCCTTGCCATGAAACCCAGAAGCTTTGCCAATATGCCCTGTATATAATTTTCTGGCAGCAGACATTCTAGATCCCCCAGTAAGGCTCTGGTTCTAACTAGGCCTTCACATTGACATAGAATAGAATATCTTATATTTCCTGATTAAAATCGTCAGTCAATTTTATATAAAAAAAGAGAGTTTTACAAATACACATAAAAAACCTACATAAATATTTTACAATTAGATATCCTAAGATATATGGTCTAATATTTGTTAAAAATGATGTACCTGTAACCTTCCAGTGGTTAATACAAACACAAAATAACCAACAAAGCCAAACATAAATTAAATTTAAAATACTTAACTATATAATATCACATTTCTAAGTTTAGTCAATTTTTAGACACATAAAATACAGTAAATAATAGTAAAAACAAAACAATGTTAAATTTTGAGACAATCAATTTTACAAATTTAAAATGTAACCCATAATTGGTTGATGCAAATACAAAACAGCAGCAAAGCCAAACATAAATAAATTTAAAAGTACTAAATAATATAAATAAAATAAAGTAAATAATAATAAAAACAAAACAATGTTAAACTTTGAGACATTTAGTTTTACAAATTTAAAATAAAAATATGTTTTTCAAGAAACAGTATCACAATTTTAGGACTTGATCAAAATCTTCAAACATAGGACATGTAATGAGGTTTCTTCCTTTTTCTTGCAGAAGCGACATGTAGTATCTTCTACAAATTCCATTGCATACAAGTGCTTATTGAGTTCGCAGTGAATATTTATCTGAGAAGCTTCCTTTCCTTACTAAGAACTTCTGCAGTCAGCTTTGGTGAACGTTCTTGAATGAACAGTTTGGCCTGTCTTTTAGCAATTTTTTGTGAGCTTACTATAGTTACTATTGTTCTCTTCTTTTAATTGCATCGGTCTGAGAGAGATCAAGCTTACCAGAAAATGCTCCCTCTGCACTCTTCTGCTCATAAAACATAACTATCTCCTTGATATACGGGGTCGAACGGTGTACAGTTGGGTCTGACAGGCCATTTTCCTGGTATGTTGTAGTAAGCTGGATCTCTCTCAGCCGAATGCATTTAGAAAAAGAGAACAATAGTAACAATAGTAAGCTGACAAAAACTTGCTATTTGTCTAGGCGTTTGCTCCCACAGACCGTTCGTCTCTTTGGCGGGCCACTGTTTAATAGATTGCTTGGTTCTGGCCTTAGCGATCCCACAAAATGGTTCAGGCCCTGTAAACTTTATTGTCGAGCCCTGTCTGTGTCACCCTTTTGGTGCTTGCCAACCTATTTAAAGCTATTCTACAGTCCCAAACCAGTTTGGACATCACTTGCACTGCTTCTAGAGCTTTAAGTGCTGCTTGAGTATCTGAATATGTAACTACTGAATGAGATTTTTCCTCTACAAACCTAATAAACTATAAAAATTTTCAAAACTTAATTGACAAGAAGCTGCATCACTGTTCACAGTTAAATAATAACGACCCACCATTTGTTGTAACATAAAGTAAATAATTACCTTACTTAAATAAATCTTAGATTAAAAAGAGACAAGATACCTGATACTTACGAAGACTTTGGTTATCTTATTATAAGGAAAAATGTTTACAGTAAACACACCAAGGGCGTATCTACTTAAATATAAATTTAAATTTAATATGAAATCTGCAAAATAATTTAAAAAAACATGCAAAAAATAATTCTGCCAATTAAGTTTTGGAAGTTTCCTGACAATAAATTTTTGTAATATAATTTTATACAAAAGAAATTTATTACAAAGTTTGTATATGATTTACAGCAATTTCAATTTTCAAGACAATAAAATTATGCCAAACATTAAAACAAAGAAACACAGTTCATAGCACCTGGAATATCAAGAAAAAAAATATTATCCACTAGCAAAAAAATTATGTTTTTGTGTTTGTTAATTTTGTTATTTTTTCTGGTCATTAGCAGAAACTTACTTATACTGACTTCTTCTGTATACAATAAAGTCAATAATGCTTAGGGTATATAGAGACATCTAGGACAGATAAAAAGATTTAAATATCAATTCGAAGGGCGAGCGCAGATGGTAACGGCGGCAGTATAAATCAACTTTAATATTCTGATAAGATGTAAGAATTCAATATTCTTACAAACCTGAAGACATGTGAATTAACTTGTTGTTGTTGTTTGCAAGTTAGTTTAAGGATTTTACCTGCCTTTATTTTATAGGCTTTAAAAGTATGCTTTATTTTATCGTCTTTATAAAAAAACCTTATAGAACCGTTCGAAAATATCTCATTTGACACATTGGGAATTAACTACTTCATCAAAAAAAAAACGTGTTTGTTGATATTTTAATCTAAGGATCTACTAATTTAAGTATATTTCATAAACTTTTTTTTTATTTTCTGTGTTCCTACCGGCATGTACCGCCACTGACTGATTTCATTTGCACTCCCTTTGTTTTCAAAACATTGGACGGTTTGTTCCAAAATATCACTTTAAATGCACTGAAATATTCTCCTACTGGTAAAAAAAACACACTATAAACGTTTTTTGACAAAATGTGGTTTTAAAACGACTTACAAACTACTTAAAACATCCTGAAATTTTAAAATAAATAACTAACCCACAAGCCAATCACGAGCTAAAGTGGTTGAGACAGAATTCTCTGTCCCTATCGTTCTCACCTCGTTTAAAAGGATAGAAAAATAATCGATATTTCTCACTTTTGTTTTGATGTGATTTTTTTTGTGAATAAACAGTGGTTATTATTTGCCAAGGAGTTTTCGTTGGACCAGATATCCTTGTCTCTTTTTAATCTAAGAAATAAATAAATAAATAAAAGAAGTAGATAACTGATAACCATCAACGTTTGAAGATAAATTTTTGGCCACTTTACGTAGGCAATAATCTTTTAATTGAGTGTAAATAGGCATTTATACAGGCGCGAGCCATTCTGTGTAGCTACAACATGGTCTTGTAGCACTGTGTAACGTCATGTTACCTGTTTTTTTCGCCTCAACAAGAAAACGCTTAGCACTGAGTTAGGGCCTTCATTAATTTATGATCGTGTACCGGGCTGCTTGAAACAACATTTTAAACATTGATTGAGACGCCAATGTCTGTGTTAAATTTTGGATTATTTCAGGTGCCTCCGCCGACTCAAAAATATAACTATGAGATACTATAACGGCCCAAGTGCCGCAAAATGTGTAACGAAAATAACTTTGGAAAACCAAAATCGCGGTTGGCTTTGAAACTGTTTGGGCCACCAGGCCATACACCAAAAATCTACTGCGCATGCACTAACAAAATCATGTCTGGTGTCGTAGTGACCTTACGATAATTTAATGACACGGTATTAATTTGAGTGACAGTGTCAACGACTTCGTCTGTCCGAAAACTTTGATCTTATTTTATTGAATTTATTTATTATTAAGTTTAACCTTACTCGAAGGTTTCAATCCACAATCCCGTTACACGAGGACATGGCCCGAAGTGCCAAACCCACTTCCTGAGAAAACTGGGCATTGTCGAAAAGTTTGTGGAGTTTTTGTGTTTTAAAATTTTGTGGCGGTATTTTCTGTGAATGCGTGCGTTATTATTACGGGAAACACAAGACAATACTTTTTCAAATTTTTTTACGTCCACTTTTTTAATAGATCTTTCAAAAGTAAACAAAAATATTAAATTTTTACAGAGTTTAGCGATCCAAGGTAATTTATCTTTGGTTTGATTGGTGGGTTAGGGTCAAAATTGAAAAAACACAAATTATTTCATCTTTAGGCACTATTTAAAAAAAAAACTAAATCGTCCGACCAAAACTATTTAAAAATCCCCTACGTTATGAATCTTTCTTTGACGGAAAAAATCCGAGTAGCATTCAAGAACGAAAACACCATTTCAAAACATTTTTACAGCAAAGTAAAAACAAAAACCCCTAAAGAGAACATATTAGAGACTCAAAAAAACCCAACATTGAAAATCCCTCAGCTCTAGTAGAGCATATCAGACAAACTCGACATACTTTTGACTTTAATGAAACGAAAATAATAGGTTCTCAGGAAATTGAGGAAAAGAGGAAAATGTAGCATCAGTGAATACCAAAAGGGATATGGAAGGTTTCAGCTCGGCATTTGTACTACAAATCTTATGAACAATGTCATAAAACTTCTAATAACTATACCACCCACACCCAATCCCATTCATCCACCACAACAGTACCATCCATACCATCTATACCTAGTCCCATTCATCCACCTTACCATTCACTCTCAGACTTTTAAACATGAATTTATCTATAACCCATTTTTGTACCATTACCTATATTGATTTATGAAAGTTGAACTAAAATAAAAAACATTTTTTGCTCTTAACACGCACAAACATACATACTCCTCCACGCACTCCAATTTTGGTAGCTTTTCAACAATTTTTGCTCTTGCACTCAAAACAACACACACACACACACATGCGTATTTCTTTAAACAGTTCATTTTTGGTAATTTTCCCTTTAAATTTAATAGTTAAAAATATAATTTTCTTGTTTTTTGATTTGATCTTTAACTATGCTCAATTGAAACAAAATTATGATTGTTTTCCACAAACCAAAACTACACTTTTTTGCACTCGACGCGCGTTTCGCTAACAACGTTAGTATCATCAGGAGACGATAAGATTATAACAATGAAAAACTAATTTTAAAACAAATAGCACAAAACAATGGATATAATCCTAATACCATAGACAATCTCATTAATAAACACAAAAACAAAAACAAAAAAAAATATAACCGTACCAGTAAAAAATAACAGCCAACAAAAGAACACAATATTAGAAAAATCTAACCAACCAAAAAAAGTTAACCATTATCAAGAAAACACAACTCAACCAGGCCCAACAGAATCAACATACAACATTATACAACAAAACAACAGCCAAAATCACAACAAATTTCTCATAGAAAACAACAATTCTAAACAAACAAATAACAATCCCATAGAAGACCCTAATAAACCTAAAAAATCAAAAAACAATAACAATCAAAAAAACAACAGCCAACAAGAACCGGCAAACCACAATCATCTACAGGATAGCAGTCAAAATAACATCAACACAACCAGTGAGCAACTATATCAATCCACAAAATCAACAACAACTAAGGTCAACATCGACCAACCAAACAACAGTCAACAAACTAACCAAACAATTACACAAAACCTCAATATGCAGCTTACCCCTATTAAACAAAAATTTAAATAACCAAATAACGAAAATAATAAAAAATCAAGACAATAACATACAATAGCCAGCAAAACCTAGGTAGAATCCTTAAAAATAACAAAGAAAAAACCGAAAACCTTAAAAAAAGTGGAGTATAAAAGCTTGAATGCGGTTCATGTAACACAACCTACATAGGGCGAACCAGCAGAAACTTGGAGACAAGGATTACCGAACATTTAAAGAACCCAGATAAGTCACCATTTGGGCACCATCTTAAATATTCCAAACACTCGTTTAGCCCAACAAAAAATGCTAAAATAGTATACCACATATCAAATTCAGGATACACAAGACTTGATTTTATCGAGGACTATGAGATTGGTATGGAAAGAAACACAAATAGTCATTGCCTCAACAAACAGGTAAATCTAAAAAGAAGTTTTATCCCCATTCACCGTCGCTTATTCGAACCCCATTCCATTCCATCCCCATCCTCACCAGTGACACAATCCCAGATACCCAGAATCACCTCAATCTAATCCTTACATACTCTGAGCGCACCACGCGCTCGCCAGCTAGGCGAATGAACGAACGCCCCACACCAAAAAATTCTATGAAAGCTAGCAAATATATCTCCCTTCATGGAAATCAAATTTTCAAAATCTCTCTTTAGTAAAAGTCAAACCATAACCTCAAAAAGAGACACGCTACAACTGACTGGTGTTAATAAAAAAAAAATAAGAATAAAAATCGAGTCAGCCTCGCAGAAATTGCATAAAGGCAGACACCGCCAAGCAATAATCATGTTTGTGAAAAATTGATGTTCTATTCCATGTTTTATACACAAATTTATGTAAGTACCTTAACTTCATTGACTGAGATATTGCTATATTTTAATTTTTGTAATATCCTTTTTTAGTATTCACTGATGATGACATGTATGCCGAAACCGGTGTGAAATAAAACCAAAACTTTGCACGAAATAGAAAAAACGTTGTTTTACTATATCTTTACCCCAACGTGCAACGCAACTTATCCAAACCAATCATAATGACAATTTAGTTTCTGTGTTGAAATGTCACCCTCCCTGTTGAAATGGGTTTGCAAAACTAGTATAGATCTGAAATTACAAGACGCTTTCAGACTCCTTCTTCACGGGCAGCACGCTTCCATACTCTAAGCAAATACCCAAAATGAAAATGTTTTATTTTAAAGAAATATCCTGTATAAGCTTTGAAAGTTGCGAGTTTCACCATAGTGTGATGAGCGTTAAGAAACATAACCTAATGCAAATATTACCAAATACGGGATCAAAGATTGGTTCTTTTCTCACTGTAACAAGACAAAAAATCATGTTAATAAAATTAATTACGACCACAAAGTCATGCCACAAAGCTAACGATATTACCGCGTTTTTTCGAATTGAAAAATATAAAATCGTGCATAATTTAGAACAGTTATATCTTCAGGTTGTTTGTTTCCCACAGAACTAAAATTTGTCAATAACACTGTTTCTTTTATTGTTATAAGCTTTTGGTTTCTTCATTTAAGATGCCTGCCTGATTGAGAATTTATAGAACGAAATTAAATAGAGGTGACACGAGAACGAATTCGTAAAGATTCCTTAATAATATTAGATATTAAATTAAAATTAAAATAAAATAAATAAGAACATAAAACCATAAAAGTTCGAACAAAATTCCAAACTCATTACCTAATAAAAAATCTTCCTTGCTTCTTCTCAGTCAGGAACACTTTGATAGGTCTGCACAATCTGACAACATAGGTATTCAAATGACGTACCACTAACACTAAAAAGATAGGTTATCTCCATGTCAGAAATTGTTTAGCACTGTGACAGAAACTTGAAAATCACTGACAAATAGACATTAGACATTTAAACTTAATTTTCGGGTCTATCGGCATTCGTATCCTTATCTCTATCTCCTACCGCCTCAGTGCCCTTTAGCCTATTGCTGCTGCCATTTTTATAACCAAATTGACAAGTAAAACATGGATTTTCTGTCAGTTTGGTGTCAATATGGCACCGATCATAGGCCAAAAAACGAAAATGAGTTAACTGGCTTTTTAGTTGAGTACGGTGTTGATCAAGTCGACCTATCGAACAGGTGTACTTTTAAACTAATGGCGAATTGCTGCTGATCAAATGCGTCAAAACATCGTTTCGTATGCAGGGACGGTCGTAATGTTAGGACTTCCTTATCGTACCTAACGAGGCTTTCGTGCATTTAATCAGCTGGAGCTGTCACGCATTCGCCATGATTTTAAAAGTTCACCTGATTGATTCGTCGACTCGTTAGAGATAAGGATACGAATGCTGATAAAACTGAAAATTAACTTTAACGATGGGATTTACTACAAAGGTTTAGTCTATCTTAGAACGGTCCTAGGTTTAAGTGAAATTTTTGGTTTTAATCATTTGAAACCAAACCTCCTTAAATTTTGGACATAGTTTGATTTATAAAAAGAGTTTTAATAAATTTGTTTATTGAATAATCATCTTAACATGATCTTTTGTTGGATTTAAGAAGAAAGTTTCAATTTAGAAGAAAAGAAAATTAAAAAATTTAAACCCACTCGGGGTTTAAATAGTAAACACTCTGTGGAACAAAGTAAAATTGGGGTTATATGTCACTCTAATTAAAACTTACCCTTGATAATATTTTTTTCCAATTAATACTTGATGTCACACAACGATTTAGATGGGTAATAATAAAAAAAGAGATTATTTTTTTATTTATTTAAAAGGTGTTTTTATTTATGAAATGTATTAAAAAATTTGAATGCAAATTTTTTACGTTTCTGTCACTGTCGAAATGACAGTTTAAAAATATTAGCGCTGCGTTCAATCACAAACAGCGAGTTCGGATATTTTACCTCTGCTTGCACCTTGGCTTGTACCAACCTCTACTGATGAAAGCTACAGCTTTAAAATGAGTGGGTTTTGAGTAAGGAAATTTTTTTTGCCTGAACTTTTAGATAACCTCAATGTTTTACTTTCAGTTTGTAAATCAATTAATGTAGTTGTTATGGGTTTTTTTTGTTTGGTATATTTTTCGTGCATAATCAGTGACCTTCACTTGATGTTGGTTTTACCTCGTAGTGCCCTCATAAATATATTTTTTGTGCTGAAAACGGGTTCAAAATATGGCGTTTTTCTGGACAAAATAGGAGGTGTTTTAATGGGTAATGAACAACTTGGGATAATAAATAAGGTAAATTCATCCTTGTAAGGTAGTCTAAAAAATCACCAACTTTATAACCTCAAACACAAGTAATGAAGCTATTATGTGCCAAATTTCTGGCGTATTCACGCAACACCGTTCTCAACTAAAAAGCCAGTTAACTCTTATCTCTTCAGTGCCCTTTAGCCAAAGATTGCCGCCATTTTTATAACCAATTTGACAGGTAAAACATGTATTTTCTGTCAGTTGGGTGTCAATATGACCGCTATAGTAGGCTAAAGGATACTAAATTGAAAAAGAGTTAACTGGCTTTTTAGTTAAGCAAGTGTTGATTCACGATTTGCCATTTTGAAACCTGTCAAAAAAACTTAGGGCATTTTGAGAAAAAAAGCAGTTTTCCAGTGGTATTTTGCAATAACAATACACAATAATCAGTAACTTTGTGTCTTTTCTGTAAGGGTAAGGGTTTTTTCAAAATTGGTTTTAAAATTTAGTACCCCCCACAGGTGTAAATATTTAGACCTGTGGAGGATACTATTTTAGATCTTAGTAAATCTCACTGTAAGTGTCTATTATAAGGGTACAGTCACTGTCTTATTAACAAGAAAGACAGTGACAGAGCGTGCGTTATAACAATATTACGACTATTGCTATATGACTATTCTAGTAAGTATTTATTATGTGATTGAGTGCAAATGTTTTTCGGAGGGTTTCAGGCTTTAGATTCTCAAAAACAGGTGAATTTTTTGGGTTTCAAATCAAAATAATAATTAATTGCAAGTAATATTTTATACGTCTAGCCTTCATTGTAATTGCAGTATAATACGCGGGGACATTAAGAATATTCTAAAATCTCTCGAAATCCTTTCTCGTTTCTTGTTTAATTCGTCCAAACCCCGATGGAAATCAGAATTAAAACGTAGTTCTCTGTGGAAGTCCGAAACACAGTGACGTAGTTCTGTTTAGCGAAAAATTGGTTTCTTGATCGTTTTTTAATAAAAATAAATTTTATTTTTTTTTAAAGGCCGTGTGTAAAAATAGAGTTTCTCGATTTTATGACTAAAACAGAGCCAAAATGTGTTTTTAAGTTTTTCTTAAACACAGCCTCTGGCTCCTCTCGGCAAAGCGTCCAACAGTAATCCGCCAACATTAAAACATTCCACTTCCCTTGGTAACTTTTCCCCATATTTGCAATTTCTTGATGGAACTGTTCGTCACTCACATCTCCACAGTTTTCGCGGGAATAGTCTAATGGTTTGTTCAGGTTCCGAATTTTAAAACTGTCCTAGAACGTTTTAGAACTGCGCGTGATAGAAGAAGAAGAAGCACCAGAGTGTCTTAATTGTGTCTTTTATTTTTAGCATAAAATAAATATTTTACCGAAAATTTTCCATGATTTGGTTCTCATCATATATTTCCACAGTTTCTTCTACAAAAATGAACAGAGATTTAACACTGAAAAAGCTGAATTTTTGGGTTAGGCGGGGATTCCTCTTATTTAGGCCACACTATACAAAACCCTTAAAAAAACCTTTATAAAAATACACGCGGATAATAAAATAATACAAGATTGCACTGTGGCTTTTTATTATTTTTTGTAAAAACCCATTTATTTGGGTATATTTTCAAGGAACAAATTATTTTTTCCGACAAACTTTACATGCGTAAATGTTGCGCTTGCGTCAGAAAATAGTCCTAAACAGTTCTATTTAATTCCGCCCGGCTTCACGGGTCTGTACAGAACAGTATTGAACCGGTCCTGGACAAATTTTCGGTAGTAACCCGAACACAAAACTTTTCAGTTCAGAACAGTTGTTGTCGAACCAAAACGCGTTTTTTTAAGCGCCCATGCTCCAGACTGTTTAGAACAGGAAATTTCGACGAACCCGAACGAACGATAAGTGAGAGTGTAGAAAGTATATTTTTAGGGACACTCGCTATGACTGTAGACTGATAAAAATGTTTTTGAAAAGTCAACCACATGGTAGGGTTGATATATATTTATTCAACTGTTGCCTTAAGCTCTTTTAATTTGTTACTAAAAATAAATTATAGTTGGCTTAAATATTTTTACTTACTTGATTTAAGGGATGGATTCCTTTAACTTCTTGTCATTTAAGTTAAGTACATGATGAATTTGTTCCTAGAAAATATTTTTTGGACTGCAAGAATAGAGGAAATGGTGAAGGCACTTATTATTTAACACTGCAAAGCCTCGTACATCTAGCTACCGATCTCTGGTCGACCATGAGCTTCTACGCTTACCGTTACCGAACGCCAGTACCTGGAGCAGAAAAATGCAAACAACGGGGACCTACGTTCCTAATCAAGTATGGAGTTCTTGATGATAGTGATTATGTTATTTTGTTGATCTTGGAATTAAAGGAATGAGTATGAGTAATTTTACTTAGACTAAACAAAACCTTGTTTCACTCAAATCCAATTTTGAAGCTTGATACAAATAAATAATGACTTTGATTCAAGAACACGTTTGTTTCAGTCTATTTAAAATAATATTTCTTTGAAACAAATCCATTTTATTTAACATAAATAATTTTTTACATGGCGAAAATATTTAAGTTTGCGTCTTTTTATGGTGACTAACACTTTAAGATACTTATTCAATCTCCAAGCCTTTCATGTTGGACTCGACCAAAAGCTTCTCATATTTTAAGCAACACCAAATATGCTAAAATTAACTCTGTGTTTCGAACTTCCATTGTCTATATTTTATTTATACCCAACGTTTCGATCAGTACAATCTCTGATCGTCTTCAGGTGCAAACTATAATCTATTCCTAAGGCTACATACTTATATACTATGGCAAATCACTCAACCGTGAAGTTTAAGAAGTTGGCTCCGCCCAAGGAGGGGTTCCAAATATTTGGAATTTCAACACTTGGTTTACTGAAAACACCCTGATTCTGCCAGCTTCAAGAAATTTTCTTTTCTTCTAGTGTGACTCATTCAGTCTTGTTCTGACCATGCGTGTTCGGCGATTCCTGATTTCGTTGTTTCACCTCTTTGGGTATTCGTCTGATGTTCTTTAAGCCTAACAGATAGTAGTGGTCTTTTAAAAGCTGTTTTAATATTAAAGTTGTTCGCTACTCTTCGAATTTTCTCTGATAATCCTTTAATATATGAAATTGCAAGGAATGCATTTGCCTGGTTTTAGTCTTGTAATATCTGTCCTGTTTGCTAAAATTTAGAAATAGTATCTATTATAAATTTAAGGCTATAACCATTCTGCTACAGATCCTTCGTAATGTTTCTTATTTCAATTTCCAAGTCGTGAGAATTGTTACAAATTTGAATGGCTCTAGTATAGAAAGTTTTTATTATGCCTCGTTTGGTTGTTAGGCTTAAAGAACATTCATCATCATATCATCGAAATCATTCTCGATACCGAGAATGATTTTCCTCTATTCTGTATCGTCGCTATCTGTTGTGCGTTTTTTGATGGCTATGTAAGCCAATTCTCGAGCCGCACACCCTTCCACAGTCCTGGCACACCCAGTCTCCGGCAGCAGCCGAGTGTTGTTGGTCATCCATTCTTCCATTTTGTCGCTCCTTTCTGCGTTCTCTCTTTTCCGTTTCTAGTCTACGTCGTTGCTCTTCAAAAGTTTATGCTCCCTCATGGACTGTTCGGCGCCATGTAGCCCTATCGTTTGCCGTGGTCTCGAAGTTGTTTATATCTATGTGACCCTTAATCATATTGCCGTTGAGAACGTCCTTGTACCTTTTTTGTTGACCACTTTGATTTCTCTTTCCCTCCTTCAGTTGTCCATAAAATATCTGCTATGGGAGACGTGTTTCAGGCATGCGGATAATGTGACCAGACCAACGAAGCTGGTGCTTGAAGATAAGGGCTTCTATACTAGTTGTTCTGGCTTCTTCTAAAACACTTAAGTTTGTTCGTCGGTCTTGCCATTTGATTCTCAGTATTCGTCTTAAGCAACTTTGGTGATATTTTTCTAGTCGTTTGATATGCCTTCTCTAGGTGGTCCACGTTTTGCATCCGTATGTTAGAGTTGGTATTATAACTGTGTTGTAGACACGAAGATTGTTGATTGTTGAAGACTCTCTCCGAAAGCCGTCCGAACGCTGTGCTAGCACATTTTAGGCGATGCTGTGTTTCTGCATCAATAGTTGCATTTGATGATAGGTGGCTCCCAAGGTATGGGTTCCGCGTTCTGCAGAGGATGGCCATTTATGGAAATGGTTGGAGCTTGGGGATTCGTGCTTGGTTCTGATTGGTGAAGAATTTGCGTTTTGGCAAGATTGACCTCTAGGCCAATGCTTTTGTAGGCTTGGTTAAATGCGTTGATTACCAGTTGTAGACCTTCCTCTGTATCGGCCATTACGACGTTGTCATCGGCGTACTGCAGTTAGATTACCGAGGTTGTCGAGATCTTAGTTTTTGCTCGCAGTCTTCCTAGGTTAAGTAGGCCACCGTCGAATCTATATAGAATTTCCACTCCCGGCGGTAGATGCCCCTCAACAAGGTGAAGCATGGCACGTAAAAATATAGAGAATAGGGTGGGCGCAATAACACACCCTTGTTTAACGCCTGTCGTAATCTGGAATGACTGTCGTGTAGTAGTCTAAGAATTTCAATATATTTTTGAGGGCATCCAGTTTTTGCCAGTATTTTCCAAAGAGCTTCTCTGTTGACCGAATCAAATGCTTTGATTAGATCTCTGAAGGCCATGAAGAGAGGACGATTTTCTTCTCTAGATTTCTCTTGCATTTGTCTGGCACTGAAGATCAAGCTGTGCCTCGATTGGGCCTAAATCCACACTGTGTCTCTGACAGATTTTGTTCAGAAATCGGAATTAAGCGGTTTGATAGTATCCGTGCAAGTATCTTTCCAGCAACAGAAAGCAGAGATATACCTCTGTAGTTTCCACATTGGGCCTTATCGCCTTTTTTGAAAATGGTAACTATAGAGGCGTCTCTGAGTTCGGTAGGAATGGTCTCAGTGGTCCATATTTTACTTATTAGAATGTGCATTTGGGAATTAAGTGCGGGACCCCCTTGTTTGTAGACTTCAGCAGCGATACCATCTGTGCCTGCTGACTTGTTATTCTTTAGCTGTGTGATTGCCTTTTCCACCTCCTCTAATCTCGGAATCTCACTTAGGTGTTGTTGTGTAGTTTTCTCCGGAATTTTGTCGAAGATGTCATTATCGACCTGAAACTCTCTGTTGAGTAGTTCTTGGAAGTGTTCTTTCCATCGTGAATTGATAGAGGATCTGTCTTTAAGCAGCCTTGTTCCATCTTTGGATCGTAAGGGATTGATACCTTGACCATATATCATCTTGGTAGCTTGAAAGAAGGCTGTGGTGTTGTTGGACTCAGCTAGATGTTGCATTTCATGTGATTTTGTTATCCACCATTGGTTTTTTAATCTACGTGTTTGCCTTTGTACTTCTGCTGAACATTAGACGAATACCCAAATGAGTCACACTAGAAGAACCAAAAATTCCTTGAAGCTGCCTTTATTGAGCAGAATCAGGGTGTTTTCAGTAAACCAAGTGTTGAAATTCCAAATATTTGGAAGCCCCTCCTTGGGCGGAGGCAACTTCTGAAACTTCACGGTTGAGTGATTTCTCATAGTATATAAGTACGTAGCCTTAGGAATAGATTGTAGCTTGCACCTGAAGACGATCAGAGATTGTACTGATCGAAACGTCGTGTATAAATAAAATATAGTCAATGGAAGTCTGAAACACAGAGTTAATTTCAGCATATTTGGTGTTGCTTAGAATATGAGAAGCTTTTGATCGAGTCCAACACGAAAGGCTTGGAGATTGAATAAATATCTTAAACTGTTATTCACCATGAAAAGACGCAAACTTAAATATTTTTGCTATATACTGCTGATATAGCTAGTGACATTAACGTTGCTACAGAAAGTTCATAAATATTGTTCTTTCCTAACATTTCGGGGTCAACATGCAGGATTCATAAGTATTGCATCTTTGTTCCAAACACAAAAAAAAAATATTTAATTGAGCCAAATAAAGATTTGTTTTTCATGGTCTAAACAAATATTTACTTGAACCAAACAAATATTTTTTACGTGAAAATAAATTTATTTCATTCAAATCAATCTTGTTTGACCGAAATAAATATTTAGTTGCTTCAAATAAATACTTGTTTGGACCATGAAAAACAAATATTAAAACTTTTTTCTATGTAGGTATTTACTTCTTACTCAAAAATAATGATAAAAGGAAAATGGATGGCGGGCGCAGTCCGAGTTGTACGGTAATAGTAGTACACTCTTGAGAAAGGTAGCAGCCGATCATATAAACAATTAAAATTTTTTATTGTTTGACATTAGTCTATTTCTCTTGTAATCAAAATTTGGCCTATTAAACTTTTTTTTTTCGCGCCCACGCCACTGTTTTCCTTGATGTCGAATTGTATAATTTCCGCCCGCATTTTCACCATCGAATGGTTGGCGTAAGAAAATTTATGCAGTTTTCCATCTTTTCCCCAACGGGAAAGACGTCGGAACATTTTTAAAATTTTTTGGCAACACTCCGAGGATATTTTTATACTTTATTGTTTATCTTTGAATCCTAAATTATTTCTCCCTGTGATGATAAATTCTGATGGAAGATAATATTTGGGGCCCCTATTCTTGACAGCCTAAGGTGAATTGCCTCTCTCAATTTTCACATGGTTCAAAGCAAGAAATAAGTAAAAAATTTACTCACGCTCCCAAGCACGGTTGTTAAGAATACATCCCTTGAAGGTAAAACTCCACAGAGTTATTCTCCGACATCGACAGAGCGATTGTTTCGTAATCTTTTTTCTATGGCTCCCGCTTTTATATCTGGTAGTTAAATCTATCACAATTCAATAAGTCATTCTTTGCTTCACAGCCTAGGGTATTATACCAACTAGCTAGCAAATTCCTTATCTTATATCTTACGTTATATCTCTATGCCAGCCCCTTTCTTTATCTGTACCTAATCTGTCTCTGTCTTTTTTTGTTCAATCTGTCACAATTCTGCTTAGACCCATAAGTCTTTCTTTGCTTCATATCCTAGGGTATTATACCAGCTAACTAGCAAATTCCTTATTGATCAATACATTATATCTCTATCTCAATTTATTTCTCTATGCCAGCCACTTTCTTTCTTATTTGTCTATAATCTGTCTCTGTCCCTTTTTGTTAAATCTATTACAATTCTGCTTAGACCTAAGTCTTTCTTTGCTTCACAGCCTAGGGTATTATACCAGCTAGCTAGCGACATCCTTATTGATCAATATTGTTATATCTATCTATCTCAATTTATATCTCTATGCCATCTGTCCCTTTTTGTTAAATTTATCACAACTCCGCTTAGACCTATAAGTCTTTCTTTGCTTCACAGTATATTAGCAAGTTTCTTATTGATCAATATGTTATATCTCTATCTTAAGTTATATCTCTATGCCATCCCCCTTTCTTTCTTATCTGTCTATAATCTGTCTCTGTCCCTTTTTGTTAAATCTACCACAATTCTGCTTAGACCCATAAGTATATCAGCTAGCTAGCAAATTCCTTATTGATCAATACGTTATATCTCTATCTCACGTTATATACCTATGCCTTCCCCCTTTCTTTCTTATCTGTCTATAATCTGTCATTGTCTCTTTTTGTTAAATCTATCAGGCATAAAAGCATTTATTTGCTTTACAACCCAGAGTATAATACCAGCTAGCTAGCAACTTCCTTATTGATCAATACGTTATATCTCTATGCCATCCTCCTTTCTTTCTTATATCTCTATAATCTGTCTCTGTCCCTTTTTGTTATTCCTATAAGTATTTTTTTGCTTTACAGCCTAGGGTGTTACCAGCTAGCTAGCAACCTCTTTATTGTATTGATTAATATGTTTCCTTCCTTCTTTCTTATCTATCTATAATCTGTCTCTGTCCTTTTTGTTAAATCTCTCACATAAGTTTTTTTGCTTCACAGCCTAGGGTATTATACCAGCTGGCTAGCAACCTTCTTATTGATCAATACGTTACATCTCTATCTCACCTTATATCTCTATGCCTTCCCCCTTTCTTTCTTATTCCTATATATATTTTAAAACATTCGCGCTGGTGTTTTATAATCTGTCTCTGTCCCTTTTTCTGAAATCTATCACAATTCTGCGTAAGTTTTATCGCTGAAACTCCGCCGTAGCAAATTACTCCCGCAGGTTGGGAGCGGAGGGGAGGAAGTTTAAAGTTGATCGGGTTAAATCACTGACGTCTGGATTGAGAGTTTTGTTTAACGCAAGCCATTAGAGTAGTTTAACGTTTTTTGTTTTTTTCTCTTCTCTTATCGGTGGTAACTAATGTGGCGGCCAAAACTCTGTTACCTTTTGTGCCGCTTTCGAACTAGGCAAATCATCTACAAGGTGGAACAATCGATTCTTCAATAAGGGGTGGTTTTTCATACCTGAAAACTCTGATTTTTTCTCAATCTGTTATTATTAAAAAACGCATTGCTATGAGCTATTTTTCAGTACATTTCGAAAGCGGCACAAAATCATCTACTTACAAGGTGAAACAATCGATTTGGCTGTTTTTGAGAAGCACGAATTTTGGAATAAAGGAAATTATTTTAGAGGTTGATAAAACATTATTAGCGGTAAAAAATTGAGTTGCACACTTTTTTTCAATATTTGGACCAATAATATTTATACATTAAAAGTATTCTGGCGCTTGTAGTTTAGCAGAAATTTATTTTAATGCAATATTTGTTTGGTCCACTGTAATTTTGCCGAGAGTGAAATCCCAATCCCAAGCTAACTTCAGCCACATCCATCTTGGCTACCGCACTTCCGGTCCAGCCGTTATTTTTTGAGCCCTTGCATCTCTTTAAAGAAATTTTTTACAGTTGGAAAAGATTGTGGCTTGATTTGTTATAAAAGAACAAACCCAGACAGCTCTCTTAAAACATTTTCTTCTTTTCTTAAAGTCACAAGAAGAAGAGATTTCCGGAAAGAAGGGAGGGTGCGGTGAGTCGCTGGAAAGAGAATTTTACGAAATTAATGTTTATAATTGCATTGTTTCCCGTGCCCGTGGAAAATAACGGAATACATTGATTAAGTTTCCTAAGTCACTAATGAGTATTTTCTATGGTCTATTTTTTCGAAACGAGTGCAAGAACTAGAGAAAATCACGTGCACGATATTTTAAAAAGAACGAGTTTTTATCTAGACAAAAAATGTTTTTTTCTTATACGAATGGCTTAGAAAATGAGGTTTTGCATTTGGAAAGCTTATTCTGTAAAGTCTGATGTGTGCAGAGCACTTTGCACCCAACTGAGTACAAAATTAAATACAATTTTACTCTATGAGACGCACATAAGTTTAGAAATAACATTTTCCTTACAGACTCGTGACACACACTACTTCTCGTCCAAAAGCCTTTGCAGATGGTCCAACCTTCGTTGCAAAACTTGGTCACAAAAAGTCGAAAAACTAGTTACCTATTTCAATGACCCGTTAAAGGCATTTAAATTAATCGCATAGACAGTGGCGTAAGGGAGGGGGGTGGTCGAGTAACAGAACATTGTCAAATTACCCAGTGACGCACCCTGGAATTGATTTCGGGGAGAGTTTTTAAGAATAAATAATAAAGTTAATTTGAAGTAAAAATTTGACCATAATCTACAGACTTCTCGGGGGGTTTAACCACAACCCCTCCCCTCTCGGTGCGCCACTGGATTACCATTTTATGGGTGATTTGAAGGAAAAGAAGGAAAATTCAACCTTTTTAGATACTCTTTAGTGGCTCTGGGGGGGGGGGATACATACAAAAATTTGATTATTTCAATATTTCATATTTTTCAGGCAAGACTCTGCTTTCAGCACCCAATTGAAAACGGTAAAGTGCACTTTGCCACACGCGAGTAGGTAAAATAAAACACCACATTAGTTGCCATTCTCGATTTTAGAGTTTTTCATGCTGACCTACAGTTTGAATTGAACGTATCGAAACTAAGATATACAAATTAAATTTCTCAAAGCAACTTCTTATTATACAAGAAAGTTTTTAGTATTTTATAGTTTTCTTGAAGGGGATTAGGAATTAGAGGCAAAGAAATAAGTTGCTCTCTTGATTGTTTTGTACCTTGGTAGCTTTGTTTCTAAATGAGAAGGATGATCTCCAGTGTACCAAGCTTTATTTATATTTATATATTTATATTCATATATATATATATATATATATACAGACCGCTTCAAGCTACTGCGAACATAGGGCGGAAGAAGTCTAATTTGCCAGTGTACGTACATGCAGAGACACCGCACGCCTATCAGTGAAGCAACCAATACTCAGGCTTGCGATCACCACTTGCATGACATTCCTTTGGTATTTAGTACGCCTCTAACCACGGTGCTGTGTGGAGCGTAGTCAATGAAACCGGAATTTGGTCAATAAATACGCAAATTTTTATAACGTAATTTTCTTATTTTTTGTCACTGATAAATAAGAGCGTTTTATTGTCAACTGCTCAGATTTATCAGTGACGACGTGTTACAATGAAAATAATAAGGAGAAACAAAATAAAAGCAAGTTCTCAAAATAAAATAATACATTCTAAAAACCAAAAAGATTCTCCCAGTCAAAAAAAAATTAAAGCAAATGTTCGAAAAGTCCTCCTTGCTCGGCTAGACAATATCCGAGCCTACTATAAAAACCCCTTCTAACGTTTCCAAGCATGTTAGGGGTGATAATTTGAAAAGCTTCTTCAAAAACAGATAGAAGTCATTAGGAGCAAGATCGGGAGATCGAGCTGGTCATAAAATAGTTCCCCGTGTACTTATAACCCGATTAGGAAATACATTATCAAGATATTCCCTAACAAGGCCAACATTGTGAGCGGAACAACCATCTTGTTGAAACCATGTTTCACCAAATCTTACACCTAACAACTGCCTAGCAGTTGGAATAATGTGCTGCTGCAGTAGATCCAAGTATCTAGGACCATTCAAATTGCAATTTCCGTTAATAAAAAATTGCCCAATTACGTGTTCCCCTATAATACCCCCCCCCCAAACATTTAGTTTTTGGGGATACTGTGTTCTTACGTCAAAATACAAATGCAAATTTTCCCTCGACCAATATCGAACGTGTGTTGGGTTATGACGATTTGACCATTTGACCATCTGCACTTTTTCGGCAACTTCGTAGACATCCATTTTTGGTTTTAAAAATGTATTATTTCAATTAAGAACTTACCCATCTGTTTCTCGAGCAAGGCAGAAATAAAACAAAATAATAAAAACAAAATGAATTTCCAAAAGATAACACTGCAGCGTGCTTCGAATCCACCTCGGTCGTACGGCACGGAGAGTAAATTGGACTTGATTCCCCCTATGTTTGCAGTAGCTTGAAGCGGTCTGTATATATATATCATAACAATTTTCGTCTATGTTTTTCAGTTTAAAGCATACTACAAGTTAGTAGTTTTATAATGAATAGCCTTTGTTTTTTCAAATTTTAAAATCGCCCGATGAATTTTTTTAAGGTTTAGCAAGAATGCTCTCTAATAAATCCAGAAATTATACTTAAACAGTACATAATAGTCAATCATACGTAATCATGAAATCAAATTCATATCGTGACATATTAGAGACATTATGCATTAAACCAACCATCAATAATATCGGACTAATTTTTAAGTATTAGGAGCATTAGGTATTCTAGCTCGAGGCCTGGCATGTGTACGGTTGATTCCAAATTGTTCGGACCATTTTCAGTATGGTGCGTGAAATTTAAACACAAAAACTAAATGAAACTGTCATTTTCAGTGTCAAAAAATTGGTCCGATTGAATCTGGAATGAATTGCAGATATAGTCGAAAACTATAATGTGCAAACGCAGCTAATAATTTTAAATATATTAGCTTTTTACTTCCCTTGCTAAAGAGAAGTAATGTAATCATCGAAAAATCGCACTTCGACATTTTCATGATCCTCCACGAATTTTGAGGTTTCGAATAGCGATAAGCACGAATTCAGACGCCGTCGCTCTGTCTGTCGGTCTATCGGTCTGTCTGTCGCCTACTTTATAGCCACTCTAACTCAAAAACTCCTTCCCTAATCATAACAAAATTTTACATAGTGATTACTTTTGTTGACGCGCAGACTCCTATTGTTTTTGAGCATTCTCTTAGTAGACCCTTGGAGCTACCCTCGAAAAACTTCATCCCTAAAAAAAAATATTTTTTATTCTTACCGTGTGTTACCTCCTTGGAAAGCCAATAAAAATTGTAGTTGAATGGCGCCAAAATTTTTGACTACATACATATATAAAAAATGCAAAAAAACAATTGAAAAATTCAATTATCTGTGCCATATATCTCGAGTTATGAAACGAAATGTTAAATAAAAAGTAGCTTAGGATAAGATCCAGGTCACACCCTATTGTCTTATCAAATTTCATACAAATCGGTTTAGCCGTTATTGCGTGATTAATGGACAAAAATCTTATGTAAACGAGGATATATAGATATATATATAGCACATGTAAAACGAAATGTTTTTAGAAACAATAAAGTCTGAATTTATACTGCATCCCCACCAACCAACCGAGATTATATATATATATATATATATATATATATATAGCGCATATAAAATGTATTGGATAAGTCCGTGCACCCTAGAAAAGTCTGGATACACCCTAGAGAAGTCTGGAAAGACTCTGTAAAAGTTTGGAAAGACCCTGGAAAAGTCTGGATACACTCTGGAAAGTCTGGAAAGACCCTTGAAAAGTCTGGAAAGACCCTGGAAAAGTCTGGATACACTCTGGAAAAGTCTGGAGAAGTCTGAAAAGATTCTGAAAATGTCTGGAAAGACCCTGGAAAAGTCTGGATAAACTCTGGAAAAGTTTGGAAAGACCCTGGAAAAGTGTGGATACACTCTGGAAAGTCTGGAAAGACCCTTGAAAAGTCTGGAAAGACCATGGAAAAGTCTGGAGAGGCCCTGAAAAAGTCTGGATACACTCTGGAAAAGTCTGGGGAAGCCTGGAAAGACTCTGAAAAAGTCTGGAAAGAACCTGCAAAAGTCTGGATACACTCTGGAAAGTCTGAAAAGACCCTGGAAAAGTCTGGATACACTCTGGAAAAGTCTGAAAAGACCCTGTAAAAGTCTGGATACACTCTGTAAAGTCTGGAAAGACCCTGGAAAAGTCTGGAAACACTCTGGAAAAGTCTAGAAAGACCCTGGAAAAGTCTGGATATAATCTGGAAAAGTCCGGAGAGGTCTGTAACGATTGTGGAAAAGTCTGGAAAGACCCTGGAAAAGTCTGGATACACTCTGGAAAGTCTGAAAAGACCCTGTAAAAGTCTGGATACACTCTGTAAAGTCTGGAAAGACCCTGGAAAAGTCTGGAAACACTCTGGAAAAGTCTGGAAAGACCCTGGAAAAGTCTGGATATAATCTGGAAAAGTCCGGAGAGGTCTGTAACGATTGTAGAAAAGTCTGGAAAGACCCTGGAAAAGTCTGGATACACTCTGGAAAGTCTGGAGAGACCCTGGAAAATTCTGGAAAGACTCTGGAAAAGTCTGGATATATTCTAGAAAAGTCTGGAAAGTCCATGGAAAAGTCTGGAAACACTCTGGAAAAGTCTGGAAAGACCCTGGAAAAGTCTGGATACACTCTGGAAAAGTCTGGATACACTCTGGAAAAACCTGGATACACTGTGAAACTGTCCGAGTACACCATGGAAAAGTCTGAATACACCCCTGAACAGTATAGATACACCCAAGAAAACTTTGGATATACTCTGGAAAAGTCTGACTAACCCAATCTAACCCATGTATATATGAGTAGCGGTTTTTTATATAATATATGTTCTGCTGAGCGAAGGAAGTTTTGGAGTAAATCTTTACTCGATTTATTTTAACTGGAAAAAGACCGAGTCCGCAACGGAACCGCCTTTCAAGTTAAGAATGTGATAGAGCGAACAGCAGAAGCAACCAAATTAAGTCCCACAACAACAAAATCAGACAAAACTTACGCATCTAAAGGCGCATTTACACAGACAAACTTTCCTTTGATGTGGAAATGCCGACAAACATTTATATGAGCCTCTTGAGCAAAATGCTCAAAGAAATGTTCGAGCTAAATCGCGTACAAAAAAACACACGTAAATTTTGGAGAGAATGTTGAGCAAAATTTGTTTGAAGAAATGATGGTAATAAAAATTTCTTACAAATTTAAATTTTATAGTTTTATGGGAATTCATTGAACTTAACTGAAAATAGAAAGACTAAGTTTTAAAACAAGATATTTTTAATTAAGTGCTTTCCGACGGAAAAACGATTTGATGTCGAAATTCACGTTTTACCTCATAAGCAACTTCGATTGATCTGATTTTTATAGGGGATATGCCAGTATACTTTTAACTTTTTTGGGGTTGTAGAAAAACGAGAATAAAAAAATAATAATGGCACTTATTTATTGCTGTTGCCTGTAAAATGTAATGATAAAAATTTACGTTTAAAAGAATATCTCTTTATTTTACTTCCTAGCTTAAAACACAATACAATAACAATTAAGTCAAATTAAAAAACCTATATACATTTTATTAAATCTCAAATATATGAACAAAAGCACGTTCGGTCCAAATAATACCCGTTTATTACCCACTTTTACAATCTTACCATCCCGACCATTGCCAAAAAAAATATAATTTAGCAGTAATAGACTGGACTTCTGAATCGGAATGTTTCTCCTTTGCATATTGTTTGTTCAGTGTCCGTAATCGACCTTGATTATTACATTAAATTGACAGTAAATATCTATCTTCAGCATTTTCATGAACCTTTTGCTTTTTCAAGCAACCCTTGGGACCTTAAACTAACTAGGTAAATCTGGTGTGAGGAATTAAAAAACAACAATAAAAGCTAAAGGTAAAGTAAAGTTACAAAAATATGTTTAAAAAAATCTCCCTCCCCACCACTCCCCATAGTCGTGAGACGCGGATTACCGCTTAAAAGTGCAATTTTGAGTTTTTGCCGATATTTGAAAAACTCAAAATTTTTTTGGAAAAGAAAAATTTTCCTGGGTTTTTTTTGAATTTTGAATCCCAAAAAAAACCCGGGCAAAAAAATCAGGGAAAAACCCTAAGAAAAAAGTATTATAAGTAACCTTAATCCATGTGACAAAACTGATAGCCAATAATAATGTTTCGCTTGCCGTCGGCTTTTTTTCACAAAAATTTTAAATAAAAGTTGGTGTTCCATTTTTTTAAAGAATTGAGATCACTGATCACTGATGTGAAATTTTATTTATTCTCATCTTTAAAAATATGTTTCCAAAATAGATAGCAATAATTTGCTCAAAAATTTAACCGAACAAAATATTCAAAGAAAAGCTCACAAAAATGTTCACGCAAAAATTTTAAGATATTTTGCACGAGCTTTTATTTGAGCATGTTCGTCTGTGTAATTGCGCCTTAATATGTCTTCAAAGCAAAACACAGTCAAAACCAAAATTACAAACCATTTACAAAATGAAATTCGGAAAACAATTTATTCAATGTATGCCAAAAAAGAAAATGTGACGTTGGCGAAAATAAGCTAAAAGTTCAAAGATGGATAAACAGTATATTTTTAAGTGGAAGAAATCAAGCAGTCGAAAATATTTAATGGACATACCAGACATTGTCCATAAAGGAATAAACTTTTTCGGTGGGATTTACTAAAAAGGTTCAGTCTATTTTAGAATGGTCCTAAGTTTTAGTGAAATTTTTGGTTTTAAGCATTTTAAACCAACCCTCCTTGAGTTAGACATAGTTTGAATTATAAGAAGAATTTTAATAAGTTTGTTTATTGAATAATCATGTTAACACAATCTTTTGTTGGATTTAAGAACAAAGTTTCAATTTAGAAGAAAAAAAAATTAAAAAATTTAAACCCCCGTGGGTTTGAAATAGTAAACACTCCGTAGAACAAATTAAAATTGGGGCTATATGTCACTCTAGTTAAAACTTACCCTTATTCGTTAATTTTTCCAATTAATACTTGATGTCACACAACGATTTAAATGAGTAATAGTAAAATAATGAGTAGATTCATTTTGTATTTATTTAAAAGGTGTTTTTATTTATGAAATGTATTAAAAAACTTAAATGCAAGTTTTTCTTACATTTCAGTCACTGTCGAAATGTCAGTTTAAAAATATTAGCGCTGCGTTCAATCACAAACAGCGAGTTCGAATCTTTTACCTCTGCTTGCACCTTGGCTTGCACCAACCTCTACTGATGAAAGCTACAGCTTTAAAATGAGTGATGCGCTTTGAGTAAGGAAAGTTTTTTTGACTGAGCTTTTAGATAATGTTTTACTTTCAGTTGGTAAATAAGTTAATATAGTTGTTTTGTTTGTTTTTTGTTTGGTATATTTTTCGTGCATACTCAGTGACCTTCACTTATGTTTGTTTTGCGTCGTAGTGCCTTCATAAATATATTTTTTGTACTGAAAACGGGTTCAAAATATGGCGTTTTTCTGGACAAAATAGGAGGTGTTTTACTGGTTAATGAGCAACTTGGGGTATTAAATAAGGTAAATTAATCCTTGCAAAAACGATTACTTAGGGAAATTATAATAAAGTTATAACCAATGCCACAAAACATCAACTTTATAACCTCAAACACAAATTATGAAGCTATTGTGCCAAATTTTTGGCGTATTCGCCATTTGCTATTTTGAAACCTGTTTTAGGGCATCTCCTTCTAAAATATGGTGTATTTTGAGAAAAAAAGCACTTTTTCAGTGGTATTTTGCAATAACAATACAAAATGATCAGTAACTTTGTGTCTTTTCTGTATGGCTAAGTGTTTTTTAAAAAGTGGTTTTAAAATTTAGTACCCCCCACAGGTGTAAATATTTAGACCTGTGGGGGGTATTATTTTAGATCTTAGTAAATCCCACTGTTTATGTTTTTGTCCAGAGGGTTTTACTCTAGTTTTCATAACGAGACGTGGATCTTTAGCAAGGGATCATGACACCAAGCACACAGATTTAAAAAAAACAGTCATATCTTGTCATATTTTTAGAGATTTAAATACCTAGAACACTTTTCGAAGGCAAGTTTAAAAGTAAAAAAAATATAAAACAAGTTAAGGGGTTAAGGTCGGATGGTTTGCTATAACTCTATTGTCTCACGGTGAAGTTCTGGGGACCTTTAAACAACCGGACCTTTTAAACAACTTGATTGACCCCACTTTTATAAAAAGAATATAAATTTTTAAAAAGTTAATTTTGTATTATAGAATATGGATTAAATTTAAATTAAGTAAGTTATCTCCGTTTATTTTCAGGTCATCGATATATTGTGGTCCACTATGGAGTAAAAGATGCCTTTATTAAAGGCGCTAATTTAACATTCATGACAACATGAACAGTATAGCTATTTTCCTAACAAGTGCGGAAAATCGATTTTTCCGCACGCAACTGCCGTTGACGGAACGATGCGCAGCGGAGTTCTTTCAAACATTTAAGTGCGGAAAAAGAGGTTTTCGCACGTGTTAGGAACAATTGTTTTTCTACTCGCTAGACTTAAGTATTAAATTAACTCAATAAAAGGAATTTTGAAAATGTTACACTTTATTAATGGTGACTAAAATGTTTACCTGACACAAAAAAGAAAATTTTTTAAAATATAGCAATATATTTATTTTTTTATTTTTGGTTTAGTGCGGAAAAGTACCATAAAGTTTTCCGCACGCCAAACAGTGCAAAAAAGTGAATTTTCCGCACGCTAGTAGAAAAAATCTTTCTCAAATTCTTCCTCCAAAGTCTTAATAATCATGGACAACGCTAGCTACCATTCTGGCATAAATATCAGAAGAGATTCCAAGAAAGTCTATGAAACAACAGTAATTTTATTTTGAGGTATTATTTTATTATTTATATTTGACTCATTTTGTTACAATTACATTAACTTGGCAACTTTTTTGGAACTGTATTTTTTTATTTATGTTAGTTATTCATCAAGATGGTATTTTTGCCTTAAAGAACCAAATTAAATTATTAATATTTTTTATGTTCTGTACAGAATGACGCTAAATTTGGTTAGTTGGCTCTTTAACGGTAACGGTAGTCGGTATTCGGCGCTAATTAGCGCCTGTGGTTACCTTTAATAAAGGTAACAGCCTGGCAGAGCGCTACTGCGCCTGCCCAGAATAAAGGTAACGGTAACAGACCAGGCCAAAAACCTGACCAAAATCACCCTAATGTTATAAAATTATATCGTGTTTTTTCGGGTAATTTACGTAGGTACCCAGTCCTAATTTATAAGGTCATGGATAAATAGATCATGCATGGACAGCTTTAGACACCTTAATATATCCAAAGTTAAAATGACATTTTTTGTTATGTCCATCATCCTATAGTAAAAGTATCACCGTTAATTAGGCACCAGTCATTTGTTGCAAAAGAAATATCGGTGGATATGCGTTTTTGGCTGCCATCATGACGTCACTACAATACGTCGACTATATGTACTCTGATTTTCAAAAAAACGCATTCATGCGTTCTTTCTATCTCCCAAAATTTTCTTTTCTAATACTGTACCGGGTGCGCCATAAAAAAACCGGACAAAATGTTTTCTGTTATAACTTTCGAACCATACCACCGATTTTAATGTAACAAACTGCTCTTTGCAGGGAATTGAGCAACACTTTGAGTAAAAATATTTTTTTGTCCGCCGTCTTAAAATCTAAGATGGCGGAAAGAAACAAACTTTACCCTTCAAAGAACCACGTTTATTCTTATGTTACGGAAGATTTTTGTATTTTTTTAAGAATTCGTAAAAAAGCTCTGTTACTGCCACGCAGAACGAGGTGCGAATCATTAAAATCGGTTTAGTAGTTTCCAAAAAAAAATAAAAAAATTTCAATCAGTGTTTTACGGATTATGCGATTGCCGTCTCAATTCTATCTGCATACATTTTCTCATAAATTCATTATTAGGAAACCGATGTCAATGAAATAAAAAGCACCATGGCGAAAATCGATTGTGTTTTAACCACTGCTATTGAAATTTGCCGCCATCATCAAACTTGATCCTTTAAAAAGGCTCGTTTATTCATATTTTCTGAAAACTTAATTTTTTTTTAATTCGTAGAAAAGTTCTGCTTTCGCCACGCACAACGAGGTATAAATCATTAAAACCGGTTTAGTGGCTCTTAAAAAATTAATTTTTGTTTCCTTCACTGTTTCCCAGATCATACGATTACCTTCTCTATTCCGTCTGCATTAATTTTCTCATAAATTCATAACTACTGAACCGATTTTAATTTAATAAAAAGCATTATAACAAAGACCAATTGAACTTTAAAGACCACTAAACCCAAGATTGCGGGCAAAATAAAATTTGACCCTTCAAAGACACTCCATTATTCTTATGTTTCGAGAACTTTTTCGACTTTTTTAAATTCGTAAAAAGACTCTGTCTCCGTCGCGTATAACTAGCATTTTTCTTTCGTGATTTTTGTGAGCGATCGGTTGTTACCATGATGCTTTGTATTTCATTAAAATCAGTTTAGTAGTAAGTAAGTAGAAAACACTGATATCTTAAGAACTACTAAGGCGATTTTCGTTATGCATGGCGCGGGGCGTGGCAAACCTAAAATATTTATATAAATTCAAAAAAAGGGTAAAAAAAGGTAAAAAAAAGAGCGCCTTTTTTAAATGGTGGCAAATTTCAATGGCGATTTTTAAAGAGAAATCGATTCTTACCATGATGTTTTTTATTTTATCAAAATCAGTTTAGTATTAATGAGTTTATGAGGAAACAATGGTTAAAACAAAAATTTAGTTTTTTGAGAACCACTAAACCGATTTTAATGATTCGTACCTAGCTATGCGCGTTGGAGAAAGGGCATTTTTAGGTTCTTGAAACCTAAACCTAAATTTAATTGTGGGTTTCAAAATGGGAATGGGAAAAATTTCGATTGTGATCTTTTAAGAGTTTTTGATCTTGGAGGAATAACAGAAGGTCATGATGCTTTTTATTTTATTGAAATAGGTTCAGTATCAATTTGAGAAGGTACTCGTATAATCTGGAAAACAGTGATGGAAACAAAAATTAACTTTTGGGGAACCACCAAACCGATTTTGATGATTTATACCTCGTTGTGCGTGGCGAAAGCAGAGCTTTTGAACAAATTTAAAAAAATATTTAAAAGTTTATAGAAAATATAAATAAACGAGCCTTTTTAAAGGGACAAGTTTGATTTTGTCCGTCATCTTGGATTTCTAGATGGCGACAAATTTCAATATCAGTAGTTAAAGAACAATTAATTTGTCGCCATCGCCATGAGGCTTTTTATTTCATCAAAATCGGTTTAGTAATAATGAATTTATGAGAAAATGTATGCAGACAAAATTGAGACGGCAATCTCATAATCCGTAAAACACCGATTGAACCACTTAACCGATTTTAATAATTCGCACCTCGTTCTGCATGGCAGAAACAAACCTTCTTTACGACTTCATAAAAAAAATCCAAAAAAATTCCGTAACATAAGAATAAACGAGGCTCTTTGAAGGGTAAAGTTTGTTTCTGTCCGCCATCTTAGATTTTAAGATGGCGGAAAAAAAAATATTTCTAATCAAAGTCTTGCTCAATTCCCTGTACAAAACAGTTTGCTGCATTAAAATCGGTGGTATGGTTTAAAAGTTATAACGGAAAACATTTTGTTCGGTTTTTTATGGACCACCCTGATTTTGACCATAATTTTCCAAGTCAAAAATGCCGCAAATTACAACATTTACGAAAGCACAAATTGTCACTCGAGTTATAGAAGACGGCTGGTCTATAAGGAGTCGATAAAATGACGATAGTACGATTGAAAAAGCGCTGGATACACAATAATTCGATGAATAGAAAACATGGATCAGGACGAAAACTTGTAAGTTCTGAGATACAAGATAAAACTGCCCTAATCTCAACCCAATAGAAAATATATGGTAAAAATAAAGACAATGGAATTTCAAAACTCTACTTTACTTTGAAATTACTTCGAGCCACCTCGTACGTATCATGACGACCAACCTAAACTGGCTATTAATACTCCCCGCGGATGTAAATGATTTTAAGTTCTCAAACAAAATGCAAAATAAAAAAAAATTAATGCTGAGTTGATTGAATTGTTAACAATTAAAGGTCGTGCATAAAATTGGGTTGTACACCGTGCTATTTAAATGCACTCAATATAATTCAATTTAAATCTTTACAACAGATAAGAAAATTAATAGTTATATAGAATTAATAAAAAGCTCCAATCCGTTGTAAATTTTATTAAACTACTTGTACCAATGCTTGGTACTTTTGGTTAAACATTTTTATTCTTAACCCCTAACAAAAATGCGAAAAATAGGGGTGTGTCATTTTAGTTTAATCCCTACGTATCCTTTTCACACTTTTTCTTTTAGTGTAATTTAACAATATCAGGATAATAATATTCTTGGCTATAGTTATATTGTTATTATTATCAATATTTTTTTTTCTCTTTGATTGTAAGCATTTATTTTAAACCAAACTTATTGTTATAAAACGTACTGTTTTTATAAACAATAAATAATCATAATCCCTACGTGTGTGTACATGTACTGCCGAGCTTATTAAGAAGAGCAAATTTTAAAATTTGTATAAACAGGTTACCTGGGCATGGTTGAGAGCTCTACCCTCTTCTATCCTGGATAATGTCCTAAACGACTCGTCGTTCCGGACTTCTAAAGTAGCCATTGTCTTGGGCTTTAGGTTCTCGTGCCGCAGCCAGATCTACCAAACAACCAGTCGTGCTCTAAAAATCACTATATATATAAGTACAATGTTTTTAAAGGAATGCAAATATTGCAATTGCAAAAAATATGTAGCACTTATAACCTAATTTCCAGGAATCACATAATTACTTGAATGTTTTATAATAAAAGGCACGTACTCTATCAATCTTAATAAAGATTCATAAACCTCATTTACTTAAATCGGATAAAAACTTATAGTTCTAAAATAAAAACCAAATCAAATCCTTCATTGTCCATGCAGTGGATATTTTAACAAGTGCATGGGAACAATAAAAGAAATATTCTTAGTACTTAACCGGTAACATGTTTAATTCTAAATTCAATTTACGAAGAGAATTATGATGGTGACAGATTGTTAGCACATTGGGTGCAAATCGCTTGTCATTCAAGAATGAAATACCCCAAGTAACAATTTTTAGTTGCCATAACTAAGAAATACACTAAAACTAACGTTGCATAAAGTACAGAAACTAATCATTTGTGGACGAGAAAACGACGGCACACCGTTGTTATTAACTAAAGTAAATTTGAAAACCCTCTAACAGCGTTTATTTTTAACAAAGAAGAAGTTAAAAAACCTCCAAATCAGTTACTTCAACCGAAAAGAAACTAAAGAACAAAAGTTCAAAAGATCTTGGGGGGAAATAACGAAAATTCAAACTTGGATGAGTATTCCACAAGGAATACACAAAAGATCAAAACGAAAAGAGAAATGAAGAAACGATGTTTCGCCTTGGGTAACCAGCGTGGGCTCATCAGTAGTTTCACTGGTCACCCTCCACTATACATCATTAAACACCATCATACACTTAGACTTCCAACCTTGAACCACTCACGAATAGGCATCGTTCCGCACTGGTACTTACTTATCCAAGTTACCTAATACGAATTCGTCCTGGCGTGTTAATATTTCCAGTGGGATTATGCTCCTAAGGCAATTAAAATAAAGAAGAAGTTAAAAAACCTCCAAATCAGTTACTTCAACCGAAAAGAAACTAAAGAACAAAAGATCAAAAGATCTTGAGTGGAAATAACGAAAATTCAAATTTGGATGAGTATTCCACAAGGAATACACAAAAGATCAAAACGAAAAGAGAAATGAATAAACGATGTTTCGCCCTGGGTAACCAGCGTGGGCTCATCAGTAGTTTCACTGATTTGGAGGTTTTTTAACTTCTTCTTTGTTTTAATTGCCTTAGGAGCATAATCCTACTGGAAATATTAACACGCCAGGACGAATTCGTATTAGGTAACTTGGATAAGTAAGTACCAGTGCGAAACGATGCCTATTTGTGAGTGGTTCAAGGTTGGAAGTCTAAGTGTATGATGGTGTTTAATGATATATAGTGGAGGGTGAGCAGTGAAACTACTGATGAGCCCACGCTGGTTACCCAGGGCGAAACATCGTTTATTAATTTCTCTTTTCGTTTTGATCTTTTGTGTATTCCTTGTGGAATACTCATCCAAGTTTGAATTTTCGTTATTTCCTTTCTTTTGATCTTTTGTTCCAACGTTTATTTTTATTGGAATATTGTGGGATTTTCAAGGACCGCAACAAACGACGGATAAACGACGCCAAAACGTTGATAATTAACTAGAGTTAATTTATTTCCGTTCTTTCAATGCTGTTGCGGCCAATTTCAAAATATAACTGTATCTAAAAACTATAAAGACCACCCTTAGTCGCAAAACGGTCAGGTTTTCAGTAAACCAAGAAATGATTATTGCCCCCATACTATTTTCTTTTCCTGATTTGCGCCTCTACATATGTAAATCGTTAAAAAAATCATGTTTTTTTTTGCTCGATTTTGATAATTTTTTAGTTAGTTTTAGTAACTTTCAGGTATTGCTTTAGACTGGCTACAGTTTAAAATAGCGTTGAGGCATTTTGAATGATTTCTAGTATTTAAATAAAAAAATAATTTATCAACAAAATAAGAAGGATTGAAGGCCCGCTTTTTTTTTAGAGCTAAAATATCCTTTTTTAATTTAATACTATAAATTAATCTTACGTATTTTAGAATTATTAATTAGTAATCAATTATATTAATAAAAATATTATCCAGAGGGCACTTCAGTAGTAGTTGCTTCGGCGACGTTGTGGAATCGTTGCACGCGACTCTAGTCGTAGGCATCGTCAACACAACTCAAAAAACCTGCACCAAATTGGTGCAAAAGCGTGTCGCCTTTGGCAATGGACAAATTGTTCCTTGAGACAGATCATTTATGATCGTTAAAATCTTTAGTTTGCAGCACAAAGGATATAAGCTCTTTCCGTAAATATAAATATCCTTTGTGGTTGCATCCTGTATTTTTTAGGATGTAATATGTCGAAAAAATTGATAAATAACATATAACACAAAATCCCTAGTTTAAGGATGATGTCAAAGAAAATACGGACAAAACCTAATTAAAAAAAAAAATGTAAAATACCTATATACAGATATAAATAAAACACTAAGTCAACAGATATATATCAACACTTACAAAGACGCGTCCCTTATTTTTAAAATATATTTATCTACAATAGAAAAGATTAAAGCAACTAAAAGTGAATGAAATATATTGTTTCTTAACAATTAGTTTTTATATTTTTTTATTTTTTAGTTTTCTTGCTTAGGAAATCTATAATTTCCTTTAGATTGTAGAAGGTCTCAGAACTCGGTAACTTTTTTAGACATTTTTGAAATTTTTTTTAGAGAATGACACTTAATGCTTTTCAGTAATAAGTTATATAAAGCACAGCCCGCGGATATGGAGCTCTTTTTATAGAATTCGTGCTTATGCATTGGCAATAACAATTTTTCTCCATGTCTAGTATTATAACAATGATAAAACTTATTTTTTTAATAATGATCTTTCGTTTTGTGAATATATACAATCCGGTTTTCCTTGAATGTTTGACGGCATGATTCCAGAGGCTTTAGATTGAATACTGACCTAATAGCACGTTTTTGTGAAACCATGACTCTTTCCATATGTACGATTGTCCCCACACTATGATACCATAACCAATAATTGAGTGGATGTTGGTGAAGTTGGATGTTAGTAGAGAATGTCTGCCTAACGAGTACTTTAAACAGTTTAAAGCGTAAATATTTTGGTTCATTCTTTGGCAGAGCTTGTCTATATGAGGACCGAAGTCTAGATGTTGGTCAAAAATATTACCAAGTAGCTTGGATGTTTGTGAAAATGCCAACGGAGAGTTATTAAAGCTGACATGAATGTTTAATGGCTTGCTGCTTTTTGTTCGGAACCATCTTGAAAACTCTTTAAGTATTATATTAACTTTATCCAAAATCTCTGCCTCAGATTGACCAAAAATTAAAATTAAAGTACCGTCGGCATACATGATATTGCCTCCCTCCAAAATGAACACTTTATTAAATTTAAAAAATCAATGGACCCAAAATGCTATCCTACTATATCAGAACTGTGCAGTTCCGAGTACTTTCGCCCAATTTTGACTTTAAATTGTTTGTCGACCAAAAGAGATTTGACCCCTAATACCGCATTGTTCAAGTTTTAAAGAGACAAATTTAGGATTTATAGTATCAAATGCTCTCGTCAGGTCAAATAACACTGTTACTACATATTCATTCAAGTCCATATGGTTGTAGATACTTTGAATAAAATCAATCGTTGCAGTTTCGGTAGAGAGTAGAATTAAGCTGATTGTACATTAGTTTTTCGAGAATCTTGGAAATACAGCTGGTTATTGATATGGGACGATAATTTTCAAGAGCTTGATGGTCACCTTTTTTTATATGGGTAATATATTAGCGACTTTTGGTTTGCTGGGGAACTTGCCTTGAGAGACCGAAATGTTCATCAAATCCGTCAACATCTTATAAAACTCATTGTTACAGTTTTTTAAAAGAAAAATGGGGATCTCATCAAACCCTGTAAATTTTTTGTTAGGTAGAGACATGATGACACTTAATTCTTTTATTTAATTAAATGTAAACTATATATATATAATTATAAAGCCTTGGTTCGTTAGTGGAGATGCAGTCTTATATATAATTATAAACATATAACTATAAAATTATAAAAATTGGTTTAAAATTAAAAAAAAATGTATATATTCCAAAATTAAAATTAATCATATAAAAAAAACTATAGATAAAAAACTTATTCCAATCCGTGTTCCTCGGGTAGCACAGAGGCCGCATTCCCCCTTTGAATGGCAATACTGATCCGTTGGGTGATGAAACTTCTAACATTTTTTGTTTCAATTTTTTTTGCTATTTCATTCATCACCCCATAGACCTAGGGTTTCCACTTCAAAAGTGTAAAACAAAAATCTTCTGTCTTCTAGCTCTTTATATTTTGTCCTTTTTTCTATTTCTTAGCCGCTTCTCCCGGTTTATGACAAGTTTTAACAAGATAGGAGCTGCAAAGCGTATCCCGGCAGGTGCCATCCCAAACAAAAGTTTTTCCTCTCTTCCAAGGAATCAAAGTGATCCCGTGTGCCCGTTTTCCGTCGCTCCTACAAATACGGGACGGTTCTAGTTTTGCTGGAAATCCTGCTAAAACCAGAGACCGCTTTATAATGTCGTTAATCAAACTGTGATGCAGATTAAAAAATATGTTTGAAGGTGGTACACAATGGTAAATTCTAAAAAAAACTAAGGTACACAGTACTACAAATATGTCACGGTTGGGGGGGTTTTCTATATCGTTTAGTGGCATATCGGAAATTATAAAATTCTCCTTAGTTTCCATGCAGAACTAATTGATCTTTGGGGTAAAGTAAACTCAGCATCAAAAGAGAAAATAAAAGTGAGTTGGTACCGCCTACATAAAAAGTATAGGCCAAATTGTTAGATTTTAATTTTTTGTTCCAACACCTTCATATAATTTGCCTTATTTTATTGACTATACTATAATAGTATTAATAGATATTATATGTTGATACAGTTGACCTGATGAGACCAAACAGTGTCAATAACACTCTACAAATTCACGCACAGAAGTGCACATGTACCTGCTGTTTCATAATCAATGCCCATCAAGGTATTAGCTAGATGAGTAGTTTTTTAAAAATTATCCGTATCTAAAAAGGGATTTAGTGAGGGTGAATAATTAACAAAATCAATGAATAGCGAGCTTTCCCTCAAAAAGGTAATGGTAACCGTAGATTCGGATTTCGCACTTGTGGTGCTCATCAGTACGGTGCTAGGAATTAGGAGATAAAATGATAAAATGATGATGGAAAAATATGACACGGGATTCATGTAAAAGACAACCATCTGTCAAATTGCAGAATCGGCAGATGTAACTTCATTTTACGAGGACAGATATAATTATCTTTACAGATATCCTAAACTCTGGAGTTAATAAATTTAAAAAGGGATTTAGTGAGGGTGAATAAATAACAAAATCAATGAATAGCGAGCTTTCTCTCAAAAAGGTAATGGTATCCGTAGATCCGGCTTTCGCACTTGTGGTGCTCATCAGTACGGTGCTAGGAATTAGGAGATAAAATGATGAAATGATGATGAAAAAATATGACACAGGATTCATGTAAAAGAGAACCATCTGTCAAATTGCAGAATCGGCAAATGTACCTTCATTTTGAAGGAAAATTAAGCGTCTCTACGGAGACAGATATAATTATATTTACATATATCCTAAGCTTTGGAGTTAATAAATTTAAAAAGGGATTTAGTGAGGGTGAATAAATAACAAAATCAATGAATAGCGAGCTTTCTCTCAAAAAGGTAATGGTATCCGTAGATCCGGCTTTCGCACTTGTGGTGCTCATCAGTACGGTGTTAGGAATTAGGAGATAAAATGATGAAATGATGATGAAAAAATATAACACAGGATTCATGTAAAAGACAACCATCTTTCAAATTGCAGAATCGGCAGATGTACCTTCATTTTGAAGAAAAATTAAGCGTCTCTACGGAGACAGATATAATTATATTTACAGATATTTTTCCATCATCATTTCATCATTTTATCTCCTAATTCCTAGCACCGTACTGATGAGCACCACAAGTGCGAAATCCGGATCCACGGTTACCATTACCTTTTTGAGGAAAAGCTCGCTATTCATTGATTTTATTATCCGTATCTACTGCTGAAAAATTAAATAAATTTTGGTTTGAGTAAAATTTCGTCTGAACCAAAGCTTATAAAAAAAATCAATCGTGAACATATGTATCATAGCCGTAAAAAAATAAAAATATTAATTGGCCGAATTTACCATTTTGCTCTACACAGGTAGATCTGCGGCCAATAGCGCCGAATGAAAAAGAAAATCCCACAAAAAATACTAGGTAAATTACCAAGTGCACTTCATGGACCCAACCAGAATGAAGTGTTTCATTCACTATACCCGATTGATGATGGAAGTTGCGCTAAAAAGTCCGTAACCAATCGTGCGTCTGAAATTTTCACCCTTGGACGCCAACATTATCAACTGATACGGTAAATCACAAAATTCCGTTTGTTTATTCCATATGTCTGTTAGATTAAATATACGCCTTACCCAGGACATACTTGTAAGCAACATCTATAATCTAGCCAGTTATGGAAATACCAAAACAGAAGGCGGCTTAGCGTCGGCAATTTGCACATACGCGTAAAAAAAGACATGCTCAGTGGGATTTAGTAAAAGGGTTTAGTCTATTTTAGAACGGTTCTAAGTTTAATTAACATTTTTAAATTTAAACATTTTAAACCAATACTCCTTGACTTTTGGACCTAGTTTGATTTACAAGAAGAATCATCTTAACACAATCTTTTGTTGGATTTAAAAAGAAAATTTCAATTTAGAAGAAAAGAAAATTAAAAAATTTAAACCCACGCGGGTTTTAAATAGTAAACACTCTGTAGAACAAATCAAAATTTGGGTTATATGTCACTCTAATTAAAACTTACCCTTGTTAGTTAATTTTTCCAATTAATACTTGATGTCACACAACGATTTCGATAGGTAATAATAAAATAAGTAGTTGATTGATTTTGTATTTATTTAAAAGGTGTTTTTATTTATGAAATGTATTAAAAAACTTAAATGCAAGTTTTGTTTACATTTCTGTTACTATCGAAATATTAGTTTCAAAATATTAGCAGCGTTCAAATCACAAACAGCGAGTTCGGATCTCTTACCTCTGCTTGTACCTTCGTTTGCACCAACCTCTACTGATGATTTAATTAAGGAAAGTTTTCTTGACTGAGCTTTTAGATAACCTCAATGTTTTAATTTCAGTTTATAAATAAATTAAGATAGTTGTTTTGGGTTTTTTGTTTGGTATATTTTTCGTGCATAATCAGTGACTTTCACTTATGTTTGTTTTGCCTCGTAGTGCCCCCATAAATATATTTTTTGTACTGAAAACGGGTTTAAAATATGGCGTTTTCCTGGACAAAATTGGAGGTGTTTTATTGGTTAATGAACAACTTGGGATATTAAATAAGGTAAATTAATCCTTGTAAAAACGGTAACCTAGAGAAATTATAAACGAACTTATTAACAATTGCCACAAAACAATCCTTTCTGGAAGGCTATAAATTTAAACCACTAAAAAATCACCAACATTATAACCTCAAACACAGATAATGAAGCTATTGTGTGCCAAGAAAATAAATTTTAGGCCATTTTCTCCTAAAATATGGTATATTTTGAGAAAAAAGTAATTTTTCACTGGTATTTTGCAATAACAATACAAAATAATCAATAACTTTGTGTCTTTTCTGAATGGGTAAGTGTTTTTTGAAAATTTATTTTAAAATTTAGTACCCCACACAGGTGTAAATATTTAGACCTGTGGGGGGTTCTATTTTAGATCTTAGTAAATCTCACTGGCTGTGTTTATGGCGAACATAAGACAACAAAGGAGGAGCGTTCGATTGTTTATTTTAAGCTCGGTGACCTGAATCATCATTGCGGCGATTCTTAAAAGTGTGAGAAGAGAGTACTTATTGCCAATATCTTTGTCCTCTTCACACTTGTGTGCTTTTATATATATCCACCTTACTCTCACTTAAATTTCTTCAAAGAATACTTGCATAGCTGACCTTTGCTCAAGCTTCACAAGGTCAGTTCTTTGAGCGAATAAACGAACGCGGTGTGTGTCGACTTTTATAGAGCTGTCTAACAAATTGTCACAAATAATCACGTGATGACCATTTAAAAATGGTGGCTGTAGGGTAAACAACAACAGATTAAACAAGGTGACTGTTTTATAGAATAATCCTTTCTGAATCGGAGAAAAACGAGCATTTTCCGAAATGTTAGAGATAAAATCAAAATTCGCAGTTTCAAGAGGCATTGTCATGTACTTTTATCTCTCTCGCTTTTGCCCAGTGTATATAGGCATTGTCTCCCTCAGTTCAGCCTGAAGATCGGGCCAGATCGGCTTGAAGAGAGACAGTTGCGCTATCTGATTTGAGAGAGATGACGTTATCTATAACTACACGGGTGCGACAGAGATAGGTAGAGGAACATTTCCACGTTTAATTGCGAATGTTGAGTTTATTGTTAAAATTTCGGCAAAATGCTTATTTTTCTCCGATTCAAAACGGATTACTCTCTAAAAAAATCACTTTGCGTCTTTTCCACTCTGTCAAACTTTTGATTTAAGTTAACATTACGTCTTATGGAAAAACGATTTGTGTACCTTACACCGGCCATATTGGATCGGTCATATTATTTTTGTTAGACTGCCCTATTGTACTATTAGAAAACATGCAATCAAGCAATGTTACCAAAGCTGAATGAAATCAAATGATTGCGTTTCAAAACGATATCCAATTTATGAATAAAATTTAAGCCAGTGTGTGCATTCTATGTGTAGAAGTCAAGGCCATAATGACTTCAATTTACTGTAGGTAAACCGAACGTGAGTTGGTGTTCTAAGGGTTAAAAATCTGAAAAAAAACACGTCGGTTAAAAAGTCGTTCTCGATAATGTGATAAAAAGCCCAAACCGGACGTGTGTTCCCACACGATATCGACATGGTTTTTTCCGATTTTAATTTCAGTTTCTTAAGGCTTATTCGTTCAGTAGCGTCATGAAATTTAAAGGACAGGGCGATTCACCATATTTTCCAGCCCACCCTTACCTTCCTTATATTGAAGAAGTTGCATAATTCTCTGTAAACTTTCGACTGACGTCCTTAAAAATTATCAGCTGTCATTCCAACTGTCAAATTTTTAAGGCGCATTTACACAGACAAACTTTCGTTTGATGTTGAAATGCTGACAAACATTTACACAAGCCTCTTGAGCAAAATGTTCAAAGAAATGTTCGAGCAAAATCTCGTACAAAAAAACACACGTAAATTTTGGAGAGAATGTTGAGCAAAATTTGTTTGAAGAATTGAGGGTATAAAAATTTCTTTACAAATTTAAATTTTATAGTTTTATGGGAATTCATTGAACTTAACTGAAAATAGAAAGACTAAGTTTTAAAGCAAGGTATTTTAATTAAGTGCTTTCCGACGGAAAAACGATATGATGTCGAAATTCACGTTTTACCTCATAAGCAACTTCGATTGATCTGATTTTTATAGGGGATATCCCAGTATACTTGTAACTTTTTTGGGGTTGTAAAAAAAACGACAATAAAAAAAATATTATTTGGCAATTATTTATTGCTGTTGCCTGTAAAATGTAATGATAAAAATTTATGTTTAAAAGAATATCTCTTTATTTTACTTCCTAGTTTAAAACACAATACAATAATAATTTCGTCAAATTCAAAAACCTATATACATTTTATTAAATCTCAAATATATGAACAAAAGCACGTTCGGTCTAAATAATACCCGTTTATTACCCACTTTTACAACCCTACGATCCCAGACCCTTGTCTAAAAAAATATAATTTAGCAGTAATAGACTAGATTTCTGAATCGGAATGTTGCTCCTTTGCATATTGTTTGTTCAGTGTCAGTAATCGACCTTGATTATTACATTAAATTGACAGTAAATAAAATCCCCTCCCCCACCACTCCTCATAGTCGTGAGGCGCGGATTACCGCTTAAAAGTGCAATTTTTGAGTTTTTTGGCGATATTTGAAAAACTCGAAATTTTTTTGGAAAAGAAAAATTTTCCTGGGTTGTTTTTTGAATTTAGGAAAAAACCCTTGGAAATAAAAAAAAACTCGCATAATATCCCAAAAAAACCCCCGGGCAAAAAAATCCGGGAAAAACCCTAAGGAAAAAAATATTATAAGTAACCCTAATCCATGTGACAAAACTGATAGTCAAGAATAATGTTTCGCTTGCCGTCGGCTTTTTTTCACAAAAATTTAAAATAAAAGTTGGTGTTCCATTTTTTTAAAGAATCACTGATCACTGATGTAAAATTTTATTTATTCTCATCTTTAAAAATATGTTTCCAAAACGGATAGCAATAATTTGCTCAAAAATTTACCCGAACAAAATGTTCAAAGAAAAGCTCACAAAAATGTTCATTTTTTTGGAAAAGAAAAATTTTCCTGGGTTGTTTTTTGAATTTAGGAAAAAACCCTTGGAAATAAAAAAAAACTCGCATAATATCCCAAAAAAACCCCCGGGCAAAAAAATCCGGGAAAAACCCTAAGGAAAAAAATATTATAAGTAACCCTAATCCATGTGACAAAACTGATAGTCAAGAATAATGTTTCGCTTGCCGTCGGCTTTTTTTCACAAAAATTTAAAATAAAAGTTGGTGTTCCATTTTTTTAAAGAATCACTGATCACTGATGTAAAATTTTATTTATTCTCATCTTTAAAAATATGTTTCCAAAACGGATAGCAATAATTTGCTCAAAAATTTACCCGAACAAAATGTTCAAAGAAAAGCTCACAAAAATGTTCACGCAAAAAATTTTTTGCACGAGCTTTTGTTTGAGCATGTTCGTCTGTGTAATTGCGCCTTTACATTATTTTTATTGGAGCACCCTGTATATATATATTTTTTTAATTTAGCCTGTTGGATTTATTTTGGACGGTTCTGGAGTAAAAAGAAAAACACTTTCCCATAAGTACAATGTGTTTGACAAGTAAACCAAGTTAGGTGGTTCTTCACCTTTTACTTTTACAACATATTATATATTTTGGGACAATATAAAGAGTGTTCTATTTAAAATCAAGGAGTAAGTATCAAAATTTGACAATTGCCTTCACAGCTGCTAATTTTTACGGACGTCTTGTGAAGGTGTACAAAAAATTACGTAACTTCTGTACAAAATATTAGCAAACATTTGTTTTCAATCTACAGGAGTCAATCAATCACTTAATCAAATAAGCTTTATTGTCGGAAAAATAAAATTTCATTAATAAAGCACAGACCTAGAGCTACTTGAATATAGACTAGTTAATTTGCAAGTTTAACCACGCAGCTTACTCACTTGCAACTGAAAATACCCATAAAAATATCTTAAATCTATATATTTTGTTTGTAAAAATAAAATCTAGTCTAACGGTTTGTCAAAAGATCACAATAAAAATAAAATAAAAAATAATAATAAAACATCTGAAAGGCAAGCATATAAGACGCAAAATATAAAAACTATTGTCTAAGATACCTATACTCTATATCTCGTAAAGTAAAAGGGTGTTAAAAATAAAGACAAATGTAAAACACAACATAAAATTTATAAAGTTATAACAAAAAAAATATACAAAATTTTATGTAAACACCAACTTTCGAATGAAATAAATTCCCTACAAATTGTCAACTTGAACAAAATCAAAGGCTGTGCCTGAGCTAATCGACTTTGATTTACTCTAGGATTTTTCAGATTAGTTTCGAATAGGGTAATCGATGTGAAAGTCCATAAACGTACATGCACACAAAACAAAACACAATACACATTACTGTGGCCCGTGTGACCTGTTGGTAATTGCGGTAATTTGACTCAAAGAATGGAGTAAATCTTTTTTGCAACAAATCTTTTTCTTAACCTGATCTTCGCGTGTGCAAAAGGAATTGGGACGGAAATCGAACACAATATGTGGGAAATTCGTAAAACGATATTTAACATTGATCGGTTACTTTGTACTACGGTGGAAAAGTTACGGAGATATTTGAGGGGTACACAGGGTTATCTATACATATAATAAATCTCTAGGTAAACATTACTGCCCATTAAATAGTATAATTAAAATTTTTGTGACCGCTTGTGTGTTGAAATAGAAGCGCAATGGCTGATAAATTCGAGCGAAAGAGATACTAAACTTGAGAAACCGATACGCTGTTACCGATATCACCCACAATTAACTAAAATATTCCTAAGTTACATCCCGTCAAATTTAACGATAAATGTTGCCTGATTATGAGTATTTTCTTATTTTAGTTTGAAATTGCAATCCGCTAAATTAATTGAAATGCTCATTTATCCATAAGCTTTTACTACCGATTGACATTGCTCTTTCAATAAAGCTGCAAAAAGTGCGCTCCCCCGCTGAAAGTTTTGTTTTGTTTTTAAAATTATGTGCTAATTATGTGCTGGCCGAATATATAATAAAAAAATCGAATTTTTCATTTAAAATTATGTTTTTTTAAAAAAAAGGGTGGGGTAGCTAGGTTAATATTAACTAAGCGACCACACATGTTTATGTATCACGGAATTTAAAAATTTCAGAAACCAGAATTATCTGCATATTATGTGCTAATTTCGTCCATAATCAGAAAATTTTGTAGTCGTCTAGTTTCCGAGAAAATCGAAAAAGAAAATGGGTTAGTTAGTTTAATATTAACTTAGGAACTTCACCAGGAAATATGTAGCCAAGCTAAAAATTATTGGTTTTAAAATGATAAGATAATTCTTACACATATTCATGGAGCACATAATTTTGTAATTAATATATTTTTATTTTGGAATGGTACTTCAGATTGCGAATGCTAGGTTATTACAAATGATCTAATGTAATATTCTTTATATTGATATTCTCGAAAACCAGACAAGTACACAATTTTCTGATCACGGATGAAATTAGCACATAATTTGTAGATAATACTGGTTTTTGAAATTTTTAAATTCCGTGATACCTAGACATGTGGGGTCGCTAAGTTAATATTAGCCTAGCTACCCCACCCATTATTTTTACAAAACATAATTTAAAATGAAAAATTTGATTTTTTTCTTATATATTCGTCGAGCACATAATTAGCACACAATTTTAAAATAAAAAATTTTTAGTTTGGCTCCGTTTTTCCTGGTGGGGTTGCTAAATTAATATTAACCTAGCTACCCCATTTTCTTTTTCGATTATCTCAAAAACCAAAGGAGTACAAAATTTTCTGATTGGTGACTAAATTAGCACACAATTAGCACATAATTATGGCATAACTAAATTTTGATTTTCTTTGGGTGGACTCGCTAGGTTAATGGAGGTGAAAGTTTTCCTAACATTTTAGCTTGACAACGTTGCCTAACCGGCATCTCTCTTTAGCGCTTCTGAATTGAATAGCGCTCTTACTCATACCCATTCATTCCGGCATCCAAACAAGAAATTTCGAACCCTGTATATAGTCCCTAATAATTCTCCGAAACATTATGCTTAATTTATAATATTGGTCGACTTAAGATTCATCCTTCAACACTCTCTGCGCGTCTGTCTGTGTGCAATTCGGACACTATTAAGTAAGGGGCTTAGAAGAGGGACGTGTATATTTGCTCTGACCATAAAGGCATCGAGTATCGGTCTTCAGTAATTAGCGGGCGACCGTGTCCGTCCAGGATATGCTCTGATGTGTAATCTAATATAGGACGGGATCTATCACGTTCCGCTCCATGTACGTGACCCCTTGCCAAACAACCATGTGAACTCTCTTCTCGACGTATTATTTGCTCTTTGAAACTGGGCACCGATTCTCATTGCGCTCGCTTAACATAGTCTTTGATAAATACTTTTAACGAAAAATTGAACCGACTTAAAAAAGTACACTAAAAAGAATAAAATCTATTCTTCTATTATATATACAGGGTGTTTCAAATTCGATGCTCACCACGAGAATCTCCTAAACGGTAGGAGAACGAAAAGGTTTAAATTAGGGCAAAGTTGCGCAATTTGACGCTTTATCCAAAACCAAAAATAAAGTTTACAAAATACGAGTAGTCCCGGAGATAGGCGAAAAAAACCGAAATTTTCAATTTTAGTTTTTATTTTTTTCCGCCTTTCTTATTAGAGTTGTCAAAAAATGCTGAAAAGTTTCTACAGACACTTTTTTAAAATCTACCAGACGAAATTTTTATTTTTAAGATTTGACATTTCAGTTTGACAGGAGCGTTGTCAAGTTCATTTTTTCTTAAGGACACATCCTTTCTTTTCTGGTGGTTTTGTTTCGGAGGCAAGGCAAATATCATTTTGAAACATTATTTTAACAGGGAGCTTGTTGTTTCGGGCTTAGTGACCATCATCAGTTTAAAAAAATCCCGTTATACAAGACAACTTAAGTATTAGTATCTACAAAATTATAGTTATCTACAAAATTTTAGGATGGTGTCCGTCTGTCTGTCTGTCTGGGATACGATTACTCAAAAACCGCTAAACCGATTTTTATCAAATTTGGCACAAAAATTCTTTGTCACCAGAGTTGATTAGTTTTTGATAAAGAAAAATATAACTCACGAACCGTAGCAGCTAGGGACACGCGGTTTTCACATTTAGGTAGATAATTATATTTTAAACAAAAAAAAAAGTGATTTTTTTTTTAAATCTTTTTATACGGGAAAATTTTTCGACGACATTTAAAGCAAAAAAAATGGAAAATATAGAAAAAAAATTTTCTTAAAAACTTTGGAAAAATTAATACAAGCGCTTTTTAAGTTGTCTTGTATAACGGGATTTTTTTTAACTGATGATGGTCACTAAGCCCGAAACAACAAGCTCCCTGTTAAAATAATGTTTCAAATGATATTTTCATTGCTTCCGAAACAAAACGACCAGAAAAAAAAGGACGTGTCCATAAGAAAAAATGAACTTGACAGCGCTCCTGTCAAACTGAAATGTCAAATCTTAAAAATGAGTAGCTCGTCTGGTAGATCTTAAAAAGGTGCCTGTAGAAAGTTTTAAGCATTTTTTGACAACTCTAATAATAAAGGCGGAAAAAAATAAAAACTAAAATTGAAAATTTCGAGTTTTTTCGCCTCTCCGGAACTACTCGGATTTTGTAAACTTTATTTTTAGTTTTGGGTAAAGCATCAAATTGGGCAACTTTGCCCTAATTTAAATCTTTTCGTATCTGCTGCCGTTTAGGAGATCCCCATGGTGAGCATCGAATTTGAAACACCCTGTATATAATAAATCTCTAGAAAACCCATTTCTGTACATTAAATATTTTTTTAAAATTCATGGGTGTTAGCTTGTAACTAATCTATGCAGATATAAAATCCAGTTTTTAGAATTTGTGTCGGTCTGTTTGTTCCAGCATCACGCAAAAACTACTGGACCGATTTTGATGGGGTCGGTGAGTCTCCCCTATGAATGCCGCTGACGATATTTAGTAAGCTTGTTTTGAAATTAATTTGTGTTTCGGACTTCCATTGTCTATATTTTATTTATGCAAGACGTTTCGATCAGTACAATCTCTGATCGTCTTCAGGTGCAAACTACAATCTATTTGTAAGGCTACGTACTTATATACTATGGGAAATCACTCAACCGTGAAGTTTAAGAAGTTGGCTCCGCCCAAGGAGGGGCTTCCAAATATTTGGAATTTTAACACTTGGTTTACTGAAAATACCCTGATTCTGCCCAATAAAGGCAGCTTCAAAGAATTTTCGTTTATTCCAGTGTAAGTCCTTGTGCAAAACCTTTGCTTCTGTCCACTTCATTCGGCGTTGTTTTGACCATGCATTTTCGGCGACTCCTGGTTTCGTTGTTTCACCTCTTTGGGTATTAGTCTGATGTTCCTTCTTGTTTCATCGTAGATAGAGAGTATTTTCTATCTACGGTTTCACCTATGTATGATTCACCATACTCACAAGGAACTTGGTAAATGCAATTTCGTTTTACTAAGGAGGCTTCGAATTGTATTATTAGATTTAAAAGCTGTTTCTATATTAAAGTTGTTCGCTACTCTTCGTATTTTCTTTGATACTCCTTTAATGTATGGAATTGTAAGGAATGCATTTGCCTGGTTTTGGTCTAGTAATCTCTGTCCTATTTGCTGAAATTAAGAAATAGTATATTTTGTAAGTTTAAGGCTGTAACAATTCGGCTGCAGATCCTTCTTAATGTTTCTTATTTCGATTTCGAAGTCATGAGAATTGTTACAAAGTTGAAAGGCTCTGTTATACAAAGTTCTTATTATGCCTCGTTTGGTTGTAGCAGAATGATTTGAACCTTGATAGAAATCGCCGAACACGCATGGTCAAAACAACACCGCAGGAAGTCGACAGAAGCAAAGGTTTTGCACAAGGAGTCATACTGGAAGAAACGAAAATTCCTTGATGCTGCCTTTATTGGACAGAATCAGGGAATTTTCAGTAAACCAAGTGTTAAAATTCCAAACATTTGGAACCCCCCCCCTCCTTGGGCGGGGCCAACTTCTTAAACTTCATAGTATATAAGTGCGTAGCCTTAGAAGTAGATTGTAGTTTGCACCTGAAGACGATCAGAGATTGCACTGATCGAAACGTCGTGTATAAGTAAAATATCGACAATTGAAGTCCGAAACACAGAGTTAATTTCAAATACATCATTGTCTCAAAGAAGCTGTGTTTTGTTGAGGCTAACTTTTTTATGATTTTTTAAATACCACCCAAATAACATTTAAAGTTGGCATGACGTACCCGGCAATACATAGAATTTTCTGAAAGTATCCTCAACTTGCCCTCGCTACTTGCCTATATACCATACCGCGACGTAGTAATTCTCAAAGTGGGAAGCAATATTCCGGTCATTATTACGTTGCCACGACGTCAACTCAATTCTGCCGTTTTCTTGTAGTTGATGAAATGTTTTCGTTGAAATATCGACGTTGCCTGATCATAATCTAATATACCCCACATAACACTGGAGGAATATTCATGTTGTAGCAATATTCCCTCCAAGTGATTTTTGGAATATTCTATTGCGAATATGATCTTGTGAAAAGAACGCGATTTACATGATTTGCAATTGTAATTTAGTTAAATGTCATTGTAGGTAGATGGCACTGGAATCAATATGTTCTCTATGTATCTGGTAATAAGAGAGCAAAAAGTTATTTAGGATATCTTTTGGTAACTAATCTCAAGTAGTATATCAAGGTAATTGTAAAACATGTATATACCTAGATCCATAGACTAATTCTTAATTGCACTTTACTGGAGGAGTAATGCATGTTTGGTGGATATTCATGTGGATATATATCCACTGCATATCTTAGGATATCTATCTTGTGGCCATCTGGACATGTTTTGATTCACAAATTCAGTCCCAGGTATATTACTATAGTTATTTTAAAAAAACGTTCTCGTCGTATTACAGTCAGGTTTCTGTCACATTTGTATCACCTTTATGAGCTAGAACGTAACTTATTGCCGGCATGTTTTAGTAATATTCGCAATGGTAAATGTGATGGGAATGTTCCATCACATTGTTTGTTTTCTAAGTATAATTTTTAATTGTAATGTAAATGGGATTGATGTAAAAAAATGTATTTCTTTGTTCTTAGGGCTCAAAAACAAAAAATAAAAGAAGGCAGATTTTTCGTCCTACTAAAAAACATGTTCGACCAAGCCTAATTCCCCGATAATGGAAAATGTTACTTTAAAGGAGTTGCGACTTAAAAGTGGTCATAAAAAGTTATTTCCTTCCCACTGCCACATCATTATGCAACTATGATGTCGCAAAATTTTGTAGTGAAATTTCAAGAAATTTCCTCGTTGTGGCGTCCTACTTCGGCTACTTCAATAAAACTTAAATTTATTGAGGCAAATAAGTAACGAAATATTTACTTTAAGTAGACATTGAAGTTGAAGTAGTAGGTAGACACTTAAAGTAAATATTTTAACGCATCCGTATCGGTATACGTAACGCGTTCGAAACAAAGTCAAAATACACTACATTTTTGACTTGCTCATGCCATGTTTCGAACGATGCCTGCTTCTTTGACGATTGTGATGACAGAATCTCGTTGCGTACGGAAGGATGTACGTATTGTTAGGGAGCCACGAACGTACGCAACGATTTCAATCAGTAGTCCTGTCATCGCACACTTCAAAAAGCGGGCATCGTTCGAAACATCGCATAAACAAGTCAAAAATGTAGCGTATTTTGACTTTGTTTCGACGCGTTACGTATACCGATACGAATGCGTTGAAATATTAGAGACATAAAGCTATTTGTAACTCATCACGGTATACGTATCCGCATCTAGCGAGAACCAAGCACATTGATTGGTCAGAAACTTGTAGCACGTTCGAAAAGAGCAGATATATGCTAATTTAAGGTGTTTCTGAACGCAGTAATGATACGTGATACCTAACGCATCTCAACACCTATCGCGTTCAAGAACACCTTAGATTAGCATATATCTGCTCTTTTCGAACGTGGTACAAGTTTCTGACCAATTAATGTGCTTGGTTCTCGCTAGATGCGGATACGTATACCGCGATGAGTTACAAATAGCTTTATGTCTCTATTTACTTTAAGTAGACACTTAAAGTAAATATTTCAACGCATCCGTATCGGTATACGTAACGCGGTCGAAACAAAGTCAAAATACGCTACATTTTTTAGAATCTCGTTGCGTGCGGAAGGATGTACGTATAGTTAGGAACCCACGAACGTACGCAACGATTTCAACGGGCATTGTTCGAAACATCGCATAAACAAGTCAAAAATATGTTTATTTTGGCTTTATTTCGAACGCGTTAGGTATACGGGTACTGATGCGTTGAAATATTTACTTTAAGTGTCTAATATCTAGTATTCCAAACGTATTTGGTTTTCGGACAACCAAACTACTACTATAGGAAAGTAGCGAAGCCTTTATCCATGTAGCTGTATAAATGTTAGTTGGGTAGTTTTCGACGTGATAGAACAAAAAGCATTAAAACTATTCGGAGCCAGTTAGTTGAAGAACTGCAGTAAATTTTGCTGGAAGACATGCCTTTAGAAAGATTTCTTTATTGTCAAGCCAAGTGTCAATTAAATAAAAAGGATAAAGTACCAAACGTCGCATTTTCCTATGTGCCACACTGACTTATTGACTTTTTAGGTTATATTTTTTTTACTAATTCAAAATATAAGTCCACTAAAAATAAAAACCACATTTCAAAAAAGCAAAAATGTTTTATTAACTAAACAAAAGCTATACAGTAATTGGTCTATTCGACTAGCTGATTATGAAAGAAGCAAGTCTTCGATAGTAACCATAATAAATCGATTTCAAGAAGAAGGAACTATCCCTCGAAAGGAAGGCACTGGTTTGACGAAAGTTTCAAGCCCAAAACAATGAAAAGGCCAGATCAAGTTAACGAAATAAATAGAATTAAAAAAAAACAAAATTTAAAACATTTATTTTAAAATTAAAAATTAAATATAAAAAAACTACTTAGCCTCGAATGTAATCCTTTTGCCTAATGGTGTTATGGATCCTGAAACATTTGTTCAAATTTTTACTTCTTTCGCTTTGGCAAACGGATGATTTTCCAGAAAATTGATTGCCTCTTGGTCTTCCTCTGGACTAGTTACTTTCGTCAAACCGGTGCCTTCCTTTCGGTGGATACTTCTCTCCTCTTGAAATCGGTTTTTTATGTTTACTATCGTAGACTCGCTTCTCCCATAATGAAGAGCTTCTTGCCGAATAGACTAACCAAATCAGTTTGATAAGATTTGAGGCGTTTTCTCGCGTTGAAATTGTTTAAAATGTTTTTAAAAAGTTTGAAACATTTGTTTTCTCGCGTTGCAACGGTGACTTCACATCGAAACGGGTTAAAAATATTTTGAAACGGAATCCACTCTAGTTTCAAAACTGACGCGTGCGTAGAAGATACGTCAAAATTCTACATTCTTGTTTTAACCGACTTTTTTTTTTGTTTTTGCGTGAAAATGTATGAAAAATCGTATTCTAGATATCTTGTTAGCCATTCTTCATGGTATCCCTGTGGTCTTACATGATTTTCTGGGCTTAAAAGAACAGTAAATAAAAAAACTTCACTATCCATGTAGCTTCCATTGCTTGCCATCCATGCTACTAAAACGGGCCGTACACTCGAAGGTTTTGTTAGATAAACCAGTAGTTGATCCATTTTAATTTTAAACACCAAAAAAATAAACAGAAAAACGAAAAAAAAATGAGGTACTCATTTTTTCTCGGTTCTAAATGATGACGTCACATCAAAATAGTTTCAAATAATATTTCAAAATAATTTCAACGCGAGAAAACGCCTTTGAGCTTTATTAACTTCGGAAAGATTCGGCGGTATTTTTTTAAATTTGGATGACACCGACATGCAAAAAATTATGTTGTCAGGAGTCTGTAACATGTCACTTATAGGAAGACAATGCCGTACTATAAAAATTTTAAAAATTTAACATTCTGCTAACTTCCGCTGTACCAGTTTTTTGTGGAGAGAAGTGTACATTAAAAAAATAGAAAAATCTGTTTTATATTGTAAATAAAACAATGTTTCCGCGGGTTCAACAAAATTAAGATAGGAATCCCGGCTCTGTTGTCCAGAGCCATCCCATAAGAGTGAATTATTGCGAGCAACTTTGGAGGCAAATGAGAAAATTGCATTTGTGTTCTGGTTTTGATGGGTTTACACGTTTTAAATTGGCAAAATATAAGTAAACAAATTACTTTCTTCGTTTTTTTTGGTACCATCTTTAAATCAGTGTTGGCCATATAACTATGAGATGCTTGCATTTTACGAAAAAAAAGCTGTTGCGATAATAACTCTCCTAATCAAGTTATCCTGGAAAAAATGCAGAGTCTGAACTGAACTGAACTAAATATTTGGATTTAAAGTTCGAAGTTTGGGGGAAAGGGCAAATCCCAAAATTGAAAAATAAATTAATTTATCAATTTATTACTGTTACATGGAAAAATACCGCAGGATACAATTCCATACATTAAAGGAGTATCAGAGAAAATTCGAAGAGTAGCGAACAACTTTAATATTAAAACAGCTGTTAAATTTAATAATAATACAATTCGAAGCCTTCTTAGTAAAACAAAACCCGAGAACAAACAAAATAAGAAATGCATTTACCAAGTTCCTTGTGAGTATGATGAATCATACATAGGCAAAACAAAAAAGACCACTAACTGTTAGGGTTAAGGAACATTAGACGAATAATTAACTCTGTGTTTCGGACTTCCATTGTCTATATTTTATTTATACACGACGTTTCGATCAGAGATTGTACTGATCGAAACGTCGTGTATAAATAAAATATAGACAATGGAAGTCCGAAACACAGAGTTAATTTCAAACACATCATTGTCTCAAACTTTCAAACAATCAGACGAATACCCAAAGAGGTGAAACAACGAAATTAGGAATCGCCAAACATGCATGGTCAAAACAACACCGAATGAAGTGGACAGAAGCAAAGGTTTTGCACAAGGAGTCACACTGGAAGAAAACGAAAATTCCTTGAAGCTGCCTTTATTGGGCAGAATCAGGGTATTTTCAGTAAACCAAGTGTTGAAATCCCAAATATTTGGAAGCCCCTCCTTGGGCGGAGCCAACTTCTTAAATTTCAAGGTTGAGCGATTTCCCATAGTATATAAGTACGTAGCCTTAGAAATGGATTGTAGTTTGCACCTGAAGACGATCAGAGATTGTGCTGATCGAAACGTCGTGTATAAATAAAATATAGACAAACTTTTAAACACCGCAGGATATATTTATATTACCTCTCTTTAATACCAGAAAACTATTTACTTTAAATAAGTACAAAAAAAGAAACAAGTATTTTCATCAACATATTTCTAAATTATTTTTGCGTTTAATTATTACGTTTATAGTATTATGATGTGAAACTCTTCAAAATTTCATTTTTTCTTGTGATATCCAAACAAGATATATTTATAAACATAGTTAATACAGGGTTCCTAAGCAAATCCTTAGGGGGCCAAGCAGCCGTGTATAAGACGCAGACAAACGGAAAAGCACATTAGGCAGAAAAGGATGGGCATGGGGCGATGTTGTCACTACATCTTACACGTAGTAAATCCATTCCAGGTTGTTGTTTTCTAATGTTTTCCATTTTCATACCTTTAGGACTGGAATAAAAATTGTTTTTGCTCGACTATAATACCAAACTGGTGAAAGATATCGTAAAAAAATATTTTTCGGCTTTTCATTTTGTAACCATTGTCCTTACGCACTGTTTACAGGCTGGGGACTGAGATACATGCAAATGCCTAACCTAAAGCGTTCATACACGGCCGGAGAAATCGACTGAGATATTTCCGTAGAAACTTTATCAAGCAGATAGGACGGGTTGACGCCTTCGAACGTCCAACCCAGGTTTCGCACTTTGATTCGAAATCAAAAAGGAGGAACAGTCAGATGTGTGGCCGTGCACAAATTACGTAACGGTGATTTTACCAATTTTTGACCCCCTCCCTATTTAATGTTTTGTAACGGTTATCACGCCACTCCCCTAATATTACGTAACGATTTCAAGACCACTACCCCCCCCCCCAAAAAAAAAACTTTTCACTTATTTTCATTCCAAATTTTCTTAGTTTCACACAAATGCAAACGCTGTCGAAAACCCCCCTCCCTCCTACGTAACGTTTTGTAACCCCCCTCCCCCCTATGACCATTACGTAATTTGTGCACGGTCCCTGTAGTCCCAGTGGAAGAGGGCGAGAAAATTGATATTTTTTTCTTAAAAATTATACTCTTTAGACCTATTTCTTTGCGTTCCCGAAATTACGTAATTTTTGAAAAAAAAATGTAAGCGGCGCCATTTTTATTTCGTGCTTTATTTTTCTAACATTTTTGCGTTCGGCTAATTTAATTGAAAAATTTTTTCCTGCGGCGCCCTTTATCTTCTCACTCGAAACCAAGATCCCCCGTTTTAGGAAAAGTGATCCCGTCTCTGTTTCTAAATTTTTTCGAATAAAAGTAGAGTATGACCATGGGGGAAATAATTTTTTTCTACGGTATGACGAAAATTTCGAGAAAGTTGAAGAAAAAAATAAAAAAAGTGGCAGAGCTCAAGTTTTTCGTAAAAAAAACGTTTTTTGTAAAGAAACAGAGCAAAATAAATCTTTTCACCCCTTTTTGGGTGTTACAAATATTGGCAGCCCCTTATTTTTCGCTTTTACCCTCCCGCTAGTTTTAAAGAATTGGTTCGCTACATGTTTCGAGATCATGTCATAAAACACCTCGAGAATATCAAATGTAGTGTAGGGCCAGCTTTATTTAAAATCAATAATATCGCAAGCAAAAAGCTCTGCAGGAAAAACAGCGCCGTTTATTGATTTCTTTGGCTGCTAGTGGTAGCTGCATGGTTTGGCCGTTTCTGGATAGATGTCACTAGTAGAACAGAATGGAAAGAAATTGAATTAAAAGCGAAGATATTTCTTTCTAATGTTAACAACCTCACGAGTTTATCGCTCAGCATCGTAAATAATGGACCCTGCCGCCTCCTTTAAGCAAGAAAAAGCTGTGGTTTGGACCTGAAAACATCTAATTTTTTCCTCGATCATCTCATGGTGTGGCCGCCATCTAGCGGAATTTGCAGACATCTTGTCAACGGTTATTATTGCAATTATGATTTATGCTCACAATGAAAGAGTGGCGACAATTTTTTCTCATGAAAGCAGTCCGGAGATAATAACAAACTGGCACCATTGCTCAATATACCTGTTTCTTTTGTGCGCGCATAACTTTCTATGCCATTTCTGTTTGATTTATTGAAATCCTATCCCTAAGGAAAATCTTAGGAACCCTGTATAAAACAAGTAACCGTGCCATTTTCACACCCTGTATCTCGAAAACAAAGGATTAGTTATGTGACTTTATTTTCTTCTTTTGACCTCCCTATTACCCTCAACAATATTTGCACTCACGCCTTTCACACTCCGTTTAAAATATACTTTTTATGGACATGTCTGGAACTCGAAAACAACAAACGTAGTTCAAGAAATTACATTACAAAACTCGATTAATTCCAAACCCATTTCGGGTCTTAGAATTCGTATAATTTCGCCTCCTAATACCTGTGTGCACATAAGTTTAATTTTCCTTAACTTCATCCCAATTCAAGTGTGTTTTAACTTGTTTTACTCGTGTTGATATTCTGTTTTTCGATTTCAATTATAAATCTTGTTTTCACTTGTCTGAAACATTCGCAAAACGCGTAAAAATCAGGGAAAATAGAACATATAGGGACTGGATATCATCAAAGAATGAATGAGCGGATGGAGCAATCTGAAAGACATAACGGTCAGGTAAATTTGATCTCAGGTCCGACTTGACGTATAACCCTACTTTTTTGTTTACTTTTGAAAGTTTGAATTTCTTGGCCTTTTTTTGAGTCTTTTCTCTAAAATATCTAATAAATTTCTCCAATTCAATTTGTAAAGTATACTGCTTCGCGTATTGTCTAAAAATCCCACAAAAACGAAGTATTTTCTACAAAGAACAGATAAGTTATCCTAAAAATTTAATTTGTAGCTCAAATTCCTGCCTTTTTGTCAGAATAAACGAATTGTAATGTATTGTCTTTATTTTTAAATCTAAATTCACTTGCATAAATCACTCAAAATTAAAAAAAAAATGTAAGAAAATAATTGCCATGATAACAACAATAAAATACGCCATTTTGAAAAGTCGCTGTCAACCTCTTGTGTCAAAGCATAGAAAAAGTGACGTTTCCCCAACGGTTATGCCTTGGCTGGTTGTATCATCATCCTAAGTTGTTCATTAACCAATAAAACACCTCCAATTTTGTCCAGAAAAACGCCATATTTTGAACCCGTTTTGAGCACAAAAAATTTATTTATGAGGGCACTACGAGGCAAAACAAATATAAGTGAAGGTCACTGACTATGCGCGAAAAATATACCAAACAAAAAAAAAATCCAAACAAACTATATTAATTTATTTACAAAGTAGAGGTTGGTGCAAGCCAAGGTACAAGCAGAGGTAAGAGATCCGAACTCGCTGTTTGTGATTTGAACGCAGCTAATATTTTGAAACTGACACTCACAGAAATATAAAAAAACTTGCATTTAAGTTTTTTAATACAATAAACAAGAACACATTTAAAATCTATCCAAAATTAATCTACTCCATATTTTATTATTACCCATCTAAATCGTTGTGTGATATCAAGTATTAACTGGAAAAATTAATTAACAAGGGTAAGTTTTAATCATTGTGAGCTATAACCTCAATTCTAATTTGTTCTACAGAGTGTTTACTATTCAAAACCCGCATGGGTTTATATTTTTTAATTTTCTTTTCTTCTAAATTGAAACCTTCTTCTTAAATCCAACAAAAGTTTGTGCTAAGATGATTATTCAATAAATAAATTTATTAAAATTCTTCTAATACATAAAACTATGTCCGAAACTCAACCAGGTATTAATGTCATACAATTTTTAACAAATCTTGAACTTATTTTAATTGACTTATCTATTAATTCAAAAATAATTTTGTCTGGCGATATAAATATTAATTATGATAATGAAAATAGTCATGTTACACAAGCGCTTAAAAATTTGTTCGCATCTTATAACTTAAAAATGCATGTAAAGTCTCCTACTACTAGAGGGTTGGTTTAAAATGCTTAAACCCAAAAATTTCACTTAGGCTTAGGACCGTTCGAAAATAGACTAAACCTTTTTAGTAAATCCCACCGTTACAGTTTTTTGAGGTTAGAATCTTTCAGAAACTATTAAACTGAAGTTTAACAAACACCCAGATCGTCGGTAATGGTTAAACTAAAGTTTGTTGGTAAACTGCACTTACAAAACGTAAAAAAGTCGACATCCGTGGTTTTGACTGAGGTTTGAAGTTTAACCATGAGTTGTAAAATTGCACCTAAGCTATGCTTTAACAAACACATCAAAAATACACTAACAACAAGAAATCAAAAATAGCTTGGCAACTTTAAGTGTCTACTTTTTTGTAAACCATCTAATAATGTAAAATTTCACTTTTCTGCCTCTCTTGGTTTGGGAGATTAGATAAGACTTTTGGGACACCCTGTATATACGCAAGGTCATTTAGACTTTCGCGTTTTATAAGCATAATAACAAATTCATATTTTTATACTTACAATTTTGAGATAAAGATTTGGAACAAGGCACGGCATGCAATATGAGTGAAATATTAGTCTGGAGAGGGTCAAAAATCTCTAGACACATGGAACCCTTTGTTTTGTAATTAACAAACAATAATTTTAAGAATTTTCTATTACTAGTTTGCTTATACAACTTATGGAATGACGGTTGCCTAGGTTTACCTGGGGGGACCAACATATGGGGCCCAAATATTTTCAATGCTATATTTTGTAGCCTTATTGTAGCGATTTTGTTGCGATTAAATTAATTTTGTAGCTGTTGCCGTTTACGAGATACTTTTATTTTATTTTAATGGGCAAAATATATGGACCAAATGTACTATTTGATATATTTTTCTTATTTACCAGGAGGCCCACACACTTTAATGGTTGTAACATGGAGCAGAGTTTGGGCTCTCATCTGACATATTAAAACATTTTGTAGCTGTTGCCGTTTACGAAATATTTTTAGTTTATTTTAATGGGAAAAATATATAGGGCAAATGTACGATGTGATATATTTTTCCCAACCCAACCCTAGCAATATTTTAAAAACTTTTAATAGGTGATCCCCTCGAACAAGCCGAGCTACAAAATGCGGTGTCTATTTCAAATATCTAGCTTTAGCAGAATTTAAGTTATGGGGTAGCCCCTCAACTTAACGGTTACAGAAGGAGGGGTTCGCGTTTTCTCGAAAATGGCTACAGCTACAAAACTAATTGATCCGTAAAAAAATTTAACTGTTTAAGTTTTCGGGAAATAGTTAAGATAATTATTAGATTTTTTTCTGTGTAAGCTATTTGTTCGTATACAATTCTGGACTAAACTCCGTTATACATAGATTTTTTTAGACATAAAACAATATTTCACTTCCTCCATTCTAATATTCTAAACTTCTCATAGAAAACGTTAGATACGAACACAGTTTCTGTGTATACGCCCTCTTTATTGTTATTCTGCTATAGGCCTCACCCACACGTAGATTCTTCCTTAAACATTTTTTTAATACGCGTTTTGCATTGTTTTTAAATTTTACGCAAAACAAAGTAAGATTCAAACGTGAAAAATAATTGGGTTGTTTTCTCTCTTTTTGCGTTCAGTAGAGGTACACTCATTAATTACTTAGTTTTTACCTGAATCTAAATACGATTTTAATACGATTCAATTTCAAACCTTCCATGAAAACGCGGTAAATTGAACTTTTTTTCGTTGGCCCAAAAAAAAAGCAAACATTTATTCTGATGTTTAGTTTTCCCTGGGTACCTTGACAAAGTTATCGAAAAAGAGGTTGTCAGTCTTAGTTTTTTTTCTTAAATATTTGGGTAGAAGCAATTCCCTTAACGCAACCTATAGGTCCTGACAAATCCAATATCGATACATCATAAACTACAGGATTTATTTTTATTTGTCTTTTAAAAGCATCACAAGTCACATTATTTCCGACATCGACGCTCGCTTATAGACGATTTATTTCAATAAACACCTTATAATACTAGTCCAACATATTGACAGTAAAGGATTTCCCATAAGGATTAGAGTATACTTAGTAAAAAAAAAATTGGAATGTTATTTCAATACTACTGAAAAAAAATGAGAATAAATGTAGTAGCAACAGCAGTCCACCAACAACTTCAATAATAGTGCATGGACTACGTGGGAAAAAGCGGCGTTTTGTGATAAAAGCAACAAACTTTTCACAAATGTTCTTTAGACCAAAACAGTCAATTTGACCCGCAGCTCTTCTCCCAAAACCTGTGCAGGCGTGGTGGGGAGGGGGGGTAAAAACTGGAGGGGTTTATATTTTCTTAAATTTTAGTTTGTTATACAGACCGCTTCAAGCTACTGCGAACATAGGGGGAATCAAGTCCAATTTACTCTCCGTGCCGTACGACCGAGGTGGATTCGAAGCACGCTGCAGTGTTATCTTTTGGAAATTCATTTTGTTTGTTTTATTTCTGCCTTGCTCGAGAAACAGATGGGTAAGTTCTTAATTGAAATAATACATTTTTAAAACTAAAAATGGATGTCTACGAAGTTGCCGAAAAAGTGCAGATGGTCAAATGGTCAAATCGTCATAACCCAACACACGTTCGATATTGGTTGAGGCAAAATTTGCATTTGTATTTTGACGTAAGAACACAGTATCCCCAAAAACTAAATGTTTGGGGAGGGGTATTGTAGGGGAACACGTAATTGGGCCATTTTTCATTAACGGCAATTGCAATTTGAATGGTCCTAGATACTTGGATCTACTGCAGCAGCACATTATTCCAACTGCTACGCAGTTGTTAGGTGTAAGATTTGGTGAAACATGGTTTCAACAAGATGGTTGTTCCGCTCACAATGTTGGCCTTGTTAGGGAATATCTTGATAATGTATTTCCTAATCGGGTTATAAGTACACGGGGAACTATTTTATGGCCAGCTCGATCTCCCGATCTTGCTCCTAATGACTTCTATCTGTTTTTGAAGAAGCTTTTCAAATTATCACCCCTAACATGCTTGGAAACGTTGGAAGGGGTTTTTATAGTAGGCTCGGATATTGTCTAGCCGAGCAAGGAGGACTTTTCGAACATTTGCTTTAATTTTTTTTTGACTGGGAGAATCTTTTTGGTTTTTAGAATGTATTATTTTATTTTGAGAACTTGCTTTTATTTTGTTTCTCCTTATTATTTTCATTGTAACACGTCGTCACTGATAAATCTGAGCAGTTGACAATAAAATGCTCTTATTTATCAGTGACAAAAAATAAGAAAATTCCGTTATAAAAATTTGCGTATTTATTGACCAAATTCCGGTTTCATTGACTACACTCCACACAGCACCGTGGTTAGAGGCGTACTAAATACAAGGCGAACGGCGGCGAGCGGCAGCGAATGGCGATCGGGAGCCTGAGTGTTGGTTGCTTCACTGATAGGCGTGCGGTGTCTCTGCATGTACGTACACTGGCAAATTAGACTTCTTTCGCCCTATGTTCGCAGTAGCTTAAAGCGGTCTGTATATAATAATCATTGATATCAATTTATAGGACCGCAAATTACCACCTATATTCGTTTCAAGGTGCCTCTAAGGGGTTAAGGGGGTGTTTAAGCTCCTATTTGGGCATTTTTATAAAAAAAGTGTAGGATTAAAAAAAAAATTAAAAACTTGCGTAGAATTGTTAATAATTTTAATATTTTAACTTATATCACTTAATTTTTGATCAAAAATCTTAGTCCTGTTGGGTAGGTGGAAAGGGAGGGGGTAAAAATTAAAGGAGCACATATTTAAAAAAATAGTTTGCTGGATATTATCGACACGGGTATTGATTTACAGGTTTTAGAGGATGACCAAAGCCAAAATAACAATCTTCATTCATTTTAAGGTTTCCTTAAGGGATGGTGAGGGGGTAAAAGCTCCAATTTGGGCATTTTAATAAAAAAGTGTAAGATTTTAGTAAAAATTTGCATAGTATTGTTAATAATTTTAATATTTTAAATTATATCGCTCACTTTTTTACAAAAGATTTCCTTTCTGTTGGGCAGGTGGAAAGGGAGGGGCGTAAAAATTAAAGAGGCATTTATTTAAAAAAAAATATTTTGCCGGATATTATCGACATTTACAGCAAATTTTAAAAAGCTTGGATACTACTTTAATAGTCAATTAAAGCCTTATATTCTAAAACTTAGATCAAGTCTACAAGTTAAAAGAGTCGATTTTGCTTGGGATCTTTACGACCCCAATAGCCTAAAGGAGGCAACAAGAGACAGCAGGGGATTCGAATTCCGACGTCAGAATTTGCCGACAAAAAATAAATATTTTTTCCTGGTATGTCCATTATTTTTACTATAACTCTTACTTATTTAGAAACTTTGCTTACAGATATGCTAACCAGTGATTGGGCAGATAATCTCCGAAACGCAGAAAACAAAAAAGATTTATTTTATTATTTGAGGATAACTGTTTTAAATGGATTACCATAGTTGCAAGTTGTAAGCAATATTGAAAAACATTATGACGTCTAAAGATAAAAATTTAACGGACCTAAACCAAATGGACTGCACAAATTTAGGGGAGGCCGATGGCCGTATTTTCTGTTCCTATCCGTTTCTCTGATACAGACGTTTTGATTTTGGCAATGTCATTTTATTACAAATTAAATGAGTCATGTCATTCCATCACATTTAATTGCTCTTGCTCTAAAAAAAAAGAGAGATCCGAGATACCAAGAGGATTTCATGCATTTTCTGGCTGTGATATAACCTCTTTTTTTCTGGGGAATGTCAAAAGGACGTGTTGGAAGGTATGGACTGAGGAATACACTGAAGCATTTGCTACAATTTCCTAACCTTCTATGCAGATTGGCGAAATGTCTAAAAAGTCTGGAAAAATTTGTTGTCATGCTATATGGGGTTCAAGAAATGGACAGTGACAATGAGGCAAGAAAACATGCATTTATTTATGCCTCAAACCAAGCCGTTGAATTTATTGCCATCAGCTGAAGCTGCCATCCAACAGCATGATCAGCTGATAAGTTTCAAACTGCCGAATTAACCTCACCTCACCTTGGAGGTGGTATAAAGAAAAGTGGAAACCGGTCTGCTCAACCAAATATATGCGGGACTTGTCGGGCATTGGATAGATGTGGGTGCACTACACAATGCGACACTCTAAGATGTCTTTGCAAAAACAACAAACTACCTTGCACGCCTGTATGAAAAAAATGTAGAGGGGCTTGTAGCAACATAAGATAAATAGATAAGTAAATTTTCTTACCTTCGTAGCAATCCAGCAACCTATAATTTATTTTTTAGCGCTATATTAACAAGAACCACATTTGTGAAATGACAGTAACGACGATAGTAAAAACGACAATTTGTGTATATAGCTATTCTATAAGTATTTTTATCATTTTTGTTTTTGTTGGTTTTGGATACTTATAACAGGATAAAACATATCCTAAAATTTAAGTAATGCATTATTTAAATATGTCCTTTTCTCCTATCACTATTAACTAAGATAAAGATTTTAAGTAAAACACTGAGGGGATATGGGTTAAAATATTAAAATTATAAATAACCCTATGCCAATTTTTTCTATTTTAATAAAATCTCACTATTTGATTATTAAAAAGCCCAAATTGCAGCTTTTACCTCCTCCCATAACTCCTTTGGGATACCTCAAAATGAATAAAGGTTGTTATATTCGGTTTGGGCATCGTCGAAAACCTGTAAATCAATGCTCATGTCGATAATACCCAGCAAAATATTTTTTTTTAAATAAATGCCTTTTTAATTTTTACGCCCCTCCCTTCCCACCTGCCGAACAGGATGGAAAACTTTGGTAAAAAATTGAGTGATATAAGTTAAAATATTAAAATTAATAACAATACTATGCAAATTTTTACTAAAATCTTACACTTTATTTATTAAAATGCCCAAATTGGATCTTTTATCCCCTCACCATCTCTTAAGGAAACTTTAAAATAAATTAATGGATATCCAGCAAACTGTTTTTGTTAAATAGGTGCTCCTTTAATTTTTACCCCATCCCTTTCCACCTACCCAACAGGATGAAGATATTTGATAAAAAATTAAGTGATATAAGTTATTATTAACATGCCCACATAGGAGCTTTAGCACCCCCTTAACCACTTAGGGGCATCTTAAAACGAGTGGATGTGGTAATTTTCGGTTTGGCCATCATCGAAAACCTATAAATTGATATCAATGATGATTATATACAACAAACTAAAATTTAAGAAAATATAAACCCCTCCAGTTTTTACCCCCCCCCCCCTCCCCACCACGCCTGCACAGGTTTTGGGAAAAGAGCTGCGGGTCAAATTGACTGTTTTGGTCTAAAGAACAACTGTGCAAAGTTTGTTGCTTTTATCGCAAAACGCCGCTTTTATTATGAAAGGTTATCTCACTCGTTTTTCCAAGTTGCCAAATGCTTCGAAAATCATCCCACTCTCTACTAACAAATATATTCCGTTATAATACATACGACAGAGCAATTGCCAGAGGGCTAGACTGATATTCTGAAGGTTCTGGGTTCCAATCATGGTCGGGGCCAAAACTTTTTTTTTTAACTTTAACGGACCGGGACTTTTCAATAAAAAAAAACTGTCGTTGAATTGTAAGAACGAACAATATCCTCCTAATCAAGTTAGCCTGGAAAATATGCAGAGCCAAAAGCTCTGCATCAGGCATGAGCAGTAGTTTTTCATTTAATTTTTTACATTTATTTAGAATGCTTTGGAAGAGAGGCCCCTAAGCCATAGTGGATATGCCCATGCCCTTTTACAAGTTGATACTACCTAGATTTTCCATAAAATTGATCGCAGGTACTCTAATATAACACTAACCTATTATTTAACATATTATTACTATAAGTGACCAAAACGGGAGAGCCAGCGCCGATAATAAACCGATTTATTTGTTCTGATAAGGGTAGTTTGATTTTCTTTCAACTCTGCTCCCTTTTATTCGGTGATTTGCTCGAATTTGTCTGGGGAAATTGACGGGGAATTTATTTTTACGAGATGTGAAACATGTGTTTGCCCACTTTATCGCGACAGGTTTATTGCTTTTATGTACAGGGTGTACCAAAAAAGACGAGAGTAGCGTGCCTATATCCACGCTGGGCCCCTGTGGCTAACGGTTAAGGCTTTGGCGCAAACGTAGGAAATAAGTGACCCCATCGCGCAGAAAGAAACCTCTGCAGTGATCCAAGGGTAATGAAAAATAATGAATAATGAAGTAATTGAATTAAAAATGCTTAAAAATTATTTTAAATATCAAGCCCATAACAGATGCAGCCTTGAATCAAACCGAGTCACATCAGGGGCGCGTTCAGCGGTGGCTGGAGCCAAACCAAAATTGGCACTAGCCGTTCAGAAATGGCTCCAGCTTGCCAAAAGTGGTTAGCATATACCGTTCAAGATCGGCTGAAACCATACCAGTTTTGGAGGAACTCGAAAGCGCCGTTGGAATTGGCATCGCTTGTTGTTACTGATCCGCGGGCGAGGCAAACGAAAAAAAATTCAGCTGCGAGGCTTTCCTAATATAACAAATTGAAGAAAATTCAGAAAATCATTTGAAAATAAAAAGTGCAACACGTTTCTCCATGTTTTCTTGCATACAATGAATTGTGTAGACGCCACACTTGTGGATTATGAGAAGAATGCGTTTATTTTGCGGACAGAAGGTAGGACATTTTGAGTAGTAATACAACAGGTTATCTTATAAAAAAGAAGTTAAAAAACCTCCAAATCAGTTACTTCAACCGAAAAGAAACTAAAAAACAAAAGATCAAGAGATCTTGGGTGGAAATAACGAAAATTCAAAATTGGATGAGTGTCCCACAAGGAACACACAAAAGACCAAAACGAAAGGAGAAACAATTAAACGATGTTTCGCCCGAGGTGACCAGCGTGGGGTCGTCAGTGGATTCACTAGTCACCCTCAATCCAGATATCATTTAACACCATCGCACACCCTGACTTCCAACTTTGAATCACTCACAAATAGCCATCGTTCCGCATGGTACTTATTATAAGTCACCTGATACGGGTTCGTCCTGGCGTGTTAATCTTTCCAATAGGAATATGCTCCTAAGACAATTAAAACAAGAAGTTAAACTTCCAAATCAGTTACATCAACCGAAAAGAATCTAAAAAAGAGAAGATCAAAAGATCTTGGGAGGAAAGAACGAAAATTCAAAATTGGATGAGTGTCCCACAAAAAACACACAAAAGACCAAAACGAAACAAGAAACCAATAAACTATATATCGCCCCAGGTGACTTATAATAAGTACCATGCGGAACGATGCCTATTTGTGAGTGATTAAGAGTTGGAAGTCAGAGTGCGATGGTGTTAAATGATGTCTGGATTGAGGGTGACTAGTGAATCCACTGACGAGCCCACGCTGGTCACCCCGGGCGAAACATCGTTTAATTGTTTCTCCTTTCGTTTTGGTCTTTTGTAGGTTCCTTGTGGGACACTCATCCAATTTTGAATTTTCGTTCTTTCCTCCCAAGATCTTTTGATCTTCTCTTTATTAGATTCTTTTCTGTTGATATAACTGATTTGGAAGTTTAATCAAAATGTGGTTGCACTATGGATTTATATACAGTTATTGTACTTTGCATTGAAAAAATTCTAGAAGAGAGAAAATATAATTTCTTGGCAACTTTATTGTAGAAAAAAGATGTACCACAATTAAGGATTTTGTAATCCGTAACATATCTAATTAATTAATTTAATTAATTGTATCAGAATGATTAATAGGTATAGAAATTGTTTTTTTAATATTTTTTTCATTTTTTTAGCCATCCGTACTTTTAGGATCGGCAAAAAAGCTTTTTTTTTATTTTCGCTTAAAATGTAATGCTATGTTGGCTGTCTGTCTAGAACACGACGAAATTTAATGCTAAATACCTTACCTGCTGAATATGCGTTTCTTTCCACCTGTTTTCCTTAAAAACCAAAGGCCGGAAATTAAAAGAAAAATTACCGCGCGAATACAGAACGAACTAAAAATTTCAGGAGCCGCAATTTTCGATAACTCACTTTTCCAAGGAAATAAACGGAGAAATATTCCAGACGCGTTATAGCAAAGGGAAAATTCCTAATTTCTTGCAAATGCGTGCGTACTACTTGGCATCAAACTTTTACCCCCTTCTTTTAAAATTTTGGAGCCCTATTTTCAGGCTTTAAACAATCTGCACACATAAGTATAGCCAGTAGTCAAACTTAATTTAAATAAATATTAGTTAAAGATTTATTTACTTATAGATAAAGCTTAATTTAGTGAAAAAATTTCAGTCAAACCCTCTTCAGAAGGCATTGTTCCAAGGATGGACGACGGGCAATACTGATTCGTTGTTTTAGAAAGCTAGTTGAACTTTTCTCTCCCGTTACGGCTTGGATTCTTTTTCCCCAAAATTGATATTAATTTTTTTGCTTCTTCCTCCCAAGGTCCAAAAGTCTTCACACCAAAAGGAACGAAAATGTATTTACTTAAGAAATCATTATACTTATGAATTTTATTGTTTTATGAAATTCTTGCAGCTTCCCCTGATTTAAAGCTTGTATAATTTATGTAAGACTTTGCCAAAGTGTCACTACAACCCTTCAGCCCTCCTTCCATCAGCTCTGTGAATACCGGCAGGCTCCAAAATTGTGTTTATTTGGGCGGAAGCAAAAGTTTTTTTTAAAAATGTCATTAAGCCTGCTGTGACGTGACCACCTACTTGCGCTTTTGCGGCAATATAGGCCATGAAGACCCAATTTGTTTACTGTCTCGCCGCAAGTGCAAATATGTGGTTCACATATATTTTGACCGGTGAGCTACTGAAATTCGGCATGATGAATCGCCCAGAAGTGTCCCCAGAGAAGGTGAAGGCAACGCATTCAACCAGGCCCCACTTTCTTCTTTAATAGCTAATAATCTTGCTCTATCCAGGAGGTTTGTAGTATCTTAATACAATAATATAAAAAAAATATTTTTTCGATAAAAAAGGAACATAAATTATGATCTAATTGTTTTTGTGTTAAAAGATTTTCATTGTTAATTTGGTTGTTGCATAAAGATAACCAGTTGAGTAAAGCCTCATTAAAAGTAAAATCAGGACTATTTGGAATGTCTCTCGGAACAATTAAAGGAAGAAATGTTAAAATAAATCTATTTGAAGAAATGAAAGCTGAAAACCGCCAAGCTTTACTGGTAGTTTACAGATAGGCCAAGATATTTCGGAAAAAATACAATTTGTAATATTTTCAGTTGTTTTTTTTAAAATTTGGTCGTATTTATCTAAAAGTTCAGGTTTTCTCCAACATGAAGAACAACGAAGTAAATAAATCATTCTTGGAATTGAGAGTGAGTTTTTCAAAATGAAAAATGATATATGAGAGTTAATTCCTTCTAAATTCTTACCCAAGAGTTTCAAATTTTCAATTTTTTTGTTTAAAGCTAGGGCCAAACCTTCATCTGAAAGAGGACATCCTAAAAGACAAAGATCTTTTTTTTCAACTAATTTAATATTTGGTAAAATTTTCTTAAAAAAATTAATTTCATTTGTAAAATCTTTGTTATTTCCTGAAACTACTGATAATTCACATTTATTAAAGTTTATGTTAAGCCCTATTTTTTCTGACTCAGAAATCAGGGATTGAAAATCTTTCAAGACAATTTCACAATTATCCGAGATCCCATCATCAAGATACCACAAATTAAGTTTTGATTGAAGTTTTGATATAATAGGATGTAAGGCGAGTGAAAAAAGAACAGGACCTAGTGGATCGCCTTGTTGAACACCCCTTTGAGAAGGAATAACTTGATTACCAAATGATAGAAAAGAGGGTTTTCTGTAACATTCATTAATGAAAAAGTAATATTCTGGAATATTTCTTTCAACGTCACAAATAAAAATTGACCATAACCAGGCATCTCGTATGGGATTTTAACCCCAATCCCCCCCCCCCCCTCGGTGCGCCAGTGGTCTAAGTTCAAGCATAGCAAGTCACGTTATTTTACGTTCAACTTAAATTACTGCCGTTTGTTATAGGCATGCGAGAGGTACTGATTTTGATAACAATGGTATCACCACCCGTGAGGGCTAAACGCTATATCTTATTAAAAAAAAAATCAATATGGCGGATGTTGGGCGAAATAAATTGACCAAAAAAAAAGTAATATGCAGACCTCACTTTCAGCAGGTTGAAGAATTTACCCCTTTTTTTCATTTTAAACCCCATTTCCAAACGTCTTCACGTATTGCGAGAAGGAAATTAAACGATACGCACAAAAATCTTCCTCCGAAAACACATAAACTCTCTTCCGGGCTACCGACTTATTTTATTATTATTTTGCTTTGCTTCTGATTTTCCCTTTCTGCTGTAAATGCATATTCCTTCGAAAGTTTTACCCTCGGTTTTGCCCTTTCGATAGGTGTAGACAGTGTAAATTACAGAGGACCAAACACTGATAGCTATACAGTTAATGTTAATACTTAACTTGTTTCTGTGTTTTTAAAGTTATTATTATATACCATTTTATTTTTTACCATTTTATATGTTTATACTAGATGGCCGCCCGCGACTTCGTTCGCATGTTTAAAATTGTAGATTCCTACTCCTTCTCCATCTTACTTCATGCCCTCAAACCTTTATCCCCTTAAACCCTTCTATCTACTCGAGTATCCGCTTTACCTGGCTTTTTTTCCCGTTTTTTTGCTTTCAAGGGTCATAACTTTTGTTACCGTGAACCGATTTTGATTAAATAGACTATGTTCTTCCCATAAATCCAAATAATGCAGCAAAATTACTCCAAGTGTTTTTTTTTGCGAAAAAACACTTTCTTTGATTCCGGTTTTATAGGTAATTTATTTTGGTGGTGGGGGGGGGGGGGGAAAGAGTAACAAAAATCGCAAAAATAATAGAAGAAGTACTTTATTTTCAATAAATATGGGGTGGGAGGGAGGGACCGGTAATAAAAAATTGCAAAGGTTGATAGAAAATAGTACATTATAAACCTAGGGAAAAAAGTGGTACATTTAATCCCTTCGGTCGGGCTATAATTTGTCGAGGGATTAAGCATCACTTTACTCCTGAGGTTTATATACTATTTTATGCACTTTAAAATAAGCAGAAAAGTAAAAAAAATAACTATATTTTTTACTTATTATTCAAAAAATCGCACTCTGTAGACAAACCGCCACATGTACCTTCGCTCTGTCTTTATGTCAAATGATAACATCCAGTATGCCGAAACGCAGAAACATATGCGTCGCTATGTCAATAAATTATACATTATTTCACTAGGGAATAAATTACCCACTTTATTCCCGTAAAAGCGGGATTAAATGAGTGCATTTATTCCCGGAAGTGCATAATAGTACATTATAAACCTAGGGAGTAAAGTGGTACATTTAATCCCGAGGCAAAAAGTTTATAGCCCGACCGAAGCGAGGGCTATAATTTGTCGAGGGATTAGGCATCACTTTACTCCTGAGGTTTATATACTATTTTATGCACTTTAAAATAAGCAGAAAAGTAAAAAAAATAACTATATTTTATTATTTAATTTTAAAAAAATTGCACTCTGTAGACAAACCGCCACCTGTACCTTCGCTCTGTCTTTATGTCAAACGATAACATCCAGTATGCCGAAACGCAGAAACATATGCGTCGCTATGTCAATAAATTTTACTTTATTTCCCTAGGGAATTAATGACCCACTTTATTCTCGCAAAAGCGGGGTGCATTTACTCCCGGAAGTGCATAAACACTTTTTTATACCTTCACCAAAAACATGATTTTAGTAATTGTTTGCAGATAACTATAGCATGGCTTTTTTGGTTACAGATGCAAAAAAAAACTTTTTTTTTGATCACGGGTGCAAAAAAAGATTCCTGTCCATTTTTTACCCAAAATTAAAGCGGAATAGCCGAAAATAGTAATAATGAAAAAATCTAATGATTTCTGCCTGAAAATGAAACCATTTCGGCCAGTTCTCACCAAGTATTTACGAAAAGATCATTTAAAAACATCATCAAAATTTCAAACTGTCAAAGATTAAAAAGGCACATCGCTATGGGCACCGTTGTTATTTCATTTACCAGCCGCCTTGATTTATAGTGTAAAGATAGTGTGTTGCGAGAAGTGCTCATCGTTCGAGATTTTTAAAAGTATTTTTCTGCTTTTCTTGGATTTTTTGATAAAGGTATTAAAAAAGTAATGTTCACAACACGCGGCTAAACCGTGCTTTTTTTACTCGCGTTTTTAACCAACGCTTGATGAAACTAATATTTTCGATTCCGGGCTTTATTTACTTTTATTTTTATTTGATACCCAACAACCCGTATTTTAACAGATCAAAATTTTTATTAAATATCGGAGATAATCCCCCCCATTAATAGGCGATTGGTCAAAAAACGCTGAAACACGTGTCCATCTATTTTATTAGTAGAGTCTATAATACCAATCTCTAAACCTTTGTGACTTTTTTTTCTGAGATACAGAAGATCCCTTTACCCTCTTTGAAATCGAATTACCCTTATTTCTCCACCCCTAGTTAAAATATCGAAAAACGCCAAAACATGTGTTTACTTATTTTATTAGTAGAATCTGCATAACAATTTTCAGACCTCTGCGGCTTTTCGTTTCCGAGATATAGAAAACCTACTTAAAATTTCAACCCATATTTTTACCCTCTTAAGGCGCATTTACACAGACAAACTTTCCTTTGATGTTGAAATGCCGACAAACATTTACACGAGCCTCTTGAGCAAAATGTTCAAAGAAATGTTCGAGCAAAATCTCGTACAAAAAAACACACGTAAATTTTGGAGAGAATGGCAAAATTTGTTTGAAGAAATGTTGGTATAGAAATTTCTTACAAATTTAAATTTTATAGTTTTATGGGAATTCATTGAACTTAACTGAAAATAGAAAGACTAAGTTTTAAAACAAGGTATTTTTATTTAAGTGCTTTCCGACGGAAAAATGATTTGATGTCGAAATTCACATTTTACCTCATAAGCAACTTCGTTTGACCTGATTTTTATAGGGGATATGCCAGTATACTTGTAACTTTTTTGGGGTTGTAAAAAAACGAGAATAAAAAAATAATAATGGCACTTATTTATTGCTGTTGCCTGCAAAACGTAATGATAAAAATTTACGTTTAAAAGAATATCTTTTTATTTTACTTCCTAGTTTAAAACACAATACCATAATAATTAAGTCAAATTAAAAAACCTATATACATTTTATTAAATCTCAAATATATGAACAAAAGCACGTTCGGTCTAAATAATACCCGTTTATTACCCACTTTTACAATCCTACCATCCCGACCATTGTCTAAAAAAATATAATATAGCAGTAATAGACTGGACTTCTGAATCGGAATGTTGCTCCTTTGCATATTGTTTGTTCAGTGTCAGTAATCGACCTTGATTATTACATTAAATTGACAGTAAATATCTATCTTCAGCATTTTCATGAACCTTTTTGCTTTTTTAAGCAACCGTTGGGGCCTTAAACTAACTAGGTAAATCTGGTGTGAGAAATTAAAAAAAAAACAATCAAAGCTAAGGGTAAAGTAAAACAAAAATATGTTTAAAAAAAAATCCCCTCCGCACCACTCCTCATAAACGTGACGCGCGGATTACCGCTTAAAAGTGCAATTTTTCAGTTTTTTGCCGATATTTGAAAAACTCAAATTTTTTTTAGAAAAGAAAAATTTTCCTGGGTTTTTTTTGACTTTAGGAAAAAAACCCTAGAAAATAAAAAAAAACTCAAAATAAAATCCCAAAAAAATGCCCGGGCAAACAAATCTGGGAAAAACCCTAAGAAAAAAATATTATAAGTAACCCTAATCCATGTGACAAACCTGATAGTCAAGAATAATGTTTCGCTTGCCGTCGGCTTTTTTTCACAAAAATTTAAAATAACAGTTGGTGTTCCATTTTTTTAAAGAATTGAGATCACTGATCACTGATGTGAAATTTTATTTATTGACATCTTTAAAAATATGTTTCCAAAATAGATAGCAATAATTTGCTCAAAAATTTACCCGAACAAAATGTTCAAAGAAAAGCTCACAAAAATGTTCACGCAAAAAATTTTAGATCTTTTGCACGAGCTTTTATTTGAGCATGTTCGTCTGTGTAATTGCGCCTTTAGGGTTAATACTTTCAAAAATGCTTTCTTAAGGCGCATTTACACAGACAAACTTTCCTTTGATGTGCAAATGCCGACAAACATTTACACGAGCCTCTTGAGCAAAATGTTCAAAGAAATGTTCGAGCAAAATCTCGTACAAAAAAACACACGTAAATTTTGGAGAGAATGTTGAGAAAAATTTTTTTTAAGAATTGGGGGTATAAAAATTTCTTTACAAATTTAAATTTTATAGTTTTATGGGAATTCATTGAACTTAACTGAAAATAGAAAGACTAAGTTTTAAAATTTTATTAAGTGCTTTCCGACGGAAAAACGATATGATGTCGAAATTCACGTTTTACCTCATAAGCAACTTCGATTGATCTGATTTTTCTAGGGGATATGCCAGTATACTTGTAACTTTTTTGGGGTTGTAAAAAAAACGAGAATCAAAAAAAATCATAATTGGCACTTATTTGTTGCTGATGCTGGGTTAGGAGAAGGTAAAAACCGTAGACTAGTGAGAGGGGGTTTTGGTCAAATGAACATTGACACACAAAATTACATGACAACAAACAAGGGTCAACGCAGTTTTTTTATAAAAGTTTTAGAACAAATCTTTCCATAAAAGGACTCTCCGACGCAAAACAAAGAAATTTTCTTTAGTACGCTTTAATTTGTTTATTTCGTTTTATTTTATTGACGCGTAGAACTTGCGTTTCCGATTTTTTAAATATTGCAATTTTTGGCGATTTTTACAAGCTTTTATTTATGTATGTTTGTATGTTCGGCTCAAATCTTGCAACTCAAATTTGGTATTCAATTTCAGTTTTCGGTGTGTATTTATAGTTGCGGCGACAATACAATAATATGGTATTATTAGGCACCCCCTCCCGCTAATGAGGGAAGTGGAGGAAGAAAAAGATTTATTTTGTTCGATTTCAATCAAAATTGGCATACAGGGGTTTTTAGTATTCTCATATCATAATAATAAAAGCGACGGGCGCAAACTAAAACTAAAAATGTCCATCCATATATCAGAGAAACGTAAAGTAGTTTGGGTCGAGTTGGGTTGGATTTACTTCACAAAAAATTGAACTTACAATACCAGATAAAGAATTCTTTATATTTACACGTCGTAGTTGTGGTGAGAGTATTTTTTGTACTTATGGTATTTATTGTCTTTTTGATACGTTAGTTATAAACGCCTTACCACTCATATCTCTTTATATTACTTCCTAGTTTAGTCTTTTACAATAATAATTAAGTCAAATGAAAAAACCTATTTTTATTAAATCTCAAAAATATGAACAAAAGCACGTTCGATTTAAATAATACCCGTTTATTACCCACTTTTACAACCCTACGATCCCGACCCTTGTCTAAAAAATATAATTTAGCAGTAATAGACTAGACTTTTGAATCGGAATGTTGCCCCTTTGCATATTGTTTGTTCAGTGTCAGTAATCGACCTTGATTATTACATTAAATTGACAGTAAATATCTATCTTCAGCATTTGCATAAACCTTTTGCTTTTTTAAGCAACCCTTGGAGCCTTAAACTAAGTAGGTAGTGAGGAATTAAAAAAAAACAATCAAAGCTAAGGTTAAAGTAAAGTTACAAAAATATGTTTTAAAAAAAATCCCCTCCCCACCACTCCTCATAGTCGTGAGGCGCGGATTACCGCTTAAAAGTGCAATTTTTGAGTTTTTTGCGGATATTTGAAAAATTCAAAAATTTTTTGGAAAAGAAAAATTTCCTGGGTTGTTTTTCGAATTTAGGAAAAAAACCCTTGGAAATAAAAAAACTCGCAAGAAAGTCCCAAAAAAACCCCCGGGCAAAAAAATCCGGGAAAAATCCTAAGAAAAAAATATTATAAGTAACAAAACTGATAGCCAAGAATAATGTTTCGCTTGCCGTCGGCTTTTTTTCACAAAAATTTAAAATAAAAGTTGGTGTTCCATTTTTTTAAAGAATTGAGATCACTGATCACTGATGTGAAATTTTATTTATTCTCATCTTTAAAAATATGTTTCCAAAACAGATAGCAATAATTTGCTCAAAAATTTACCCGAACAAAATGTTCAAAGAAAAGCTCACAAAAATGTTCGCGCAAAAAATTTTAAATCTTTTGCACGAGCTTTTGTTTGAGCATGTTCGTCTGTGTAATTGCGCCTTTAGGCGCATTTACACAGACAAACTTTCCTTTGATGTGCAAATGCCGACAAACATTTACACGAGCCTCTTGAGCAAATTGCTCAAAGAAATGTTCGAGCAAAATATCGTACAAAAAAACACTCGTAAATTTTGGAGAGAATGTTGAGCAAAATTTGTTTGAAGAATTGGGGGTATAAAAATTTCTTTACAAATTCAAAATATCTATTGTTATCGGAATTCATTGAACTTAACTGGAAATAGAAAAACAAAGTTTTGAAATAAGGTATTTTTAATCAAGTGCTTTCCGACGGAAAAACGATTTGATGCCGAAATTCACATTGTACCTCATAAGCAACTTCGATTGATCTGATTTTTATAGGAGATAAGCTTGTAACTTTTTTGGGGTCGTAAAAAAAACGAGAATAAAAAAAATTATAATTGGCGCTTATTTATTGTTGTTGCCTGTAAAATATAATGATAAAAATTTACGTTTAAAAGAATATCCCTTTATTTTACTTCCTAGTTTTATTATTTACATTTTATTAAATCTCAAATATATGAACAAAAGCACGTTCGGTTTAAATAATACCCGTTTATTACCCACTTTTACAACTCTACGAACGCGACCCTTGTCTAAAAAATATAATTTAGCAGTAACTTAGTAGACTGTGTCGCCGATCTATCATCCCGCGTTTTGGATTTCGCAGGTAGTAGGCCGGCCACCCTTTTGAATCGCAATGTTGCCCTTTGCATATTGTTGGTTCAGTGTCAGTAATCGACCTTGATTATTACATTAAATTGACAATAAATATCTATATCTTCAGCATTTTCATGAACCTTTTGCTTTTTTAAGCAACCCTTGGGACCTTAAACTAACTAGGTAAATCTGGTGTAAGGAATTAAAAAACAACAATAAAAGGTAAAGGTAAAGTAAAGCTACAAAAATATGTTTAAAAAAATCCCCCTCCCCACCACTCTTTATAGTCGTGAGGCGCGGATTACAGCTTAAAAGTGCAATTTTTGAGTTTTTTGCCGATATTTGAAAAACTCAAAATTTTTTTGGAAAAGAAAAATTTTCCTGGGTTTTTTTTTGACTTTAGGAAAAAAACTCTTGGAAATAAAAAAAACTCACAAGAAAATCCCAAAAAAAACCCCGGGCAAAAAAATCCGGGAAAAACCCAAAGAAAAAAATATTATAAGTAACCCTAATCCATGTGACAAAACTGATAGTAGAGCCAATAATAATGTTTCGCTTGCGTCAGCTTTTTTTCACAAAAATCTTAAATAAAAGTTGGTTTTCCATTTTTTTAAAGAATTGAGATCACTGATCACTGATATGAAATTTTATTTATTCTCATCTTTAAAAATATGTTTCCAAAATAGATAGCAATAATTTGCTCAAAAATTTACCCGAACAAAATGTTCAAAGAAAAGCTCACAAAAATGTTCGCGCAAAAAATTTTAGATCTTTTGCACGAGCTTTTATTTGAGCATGTTCGTCTGTGTAATTGCGCCTTTAGAGAGCGCCTACGTCATAAACCCAATAGGTCTTTAAATTTTCGTAACTGTAAGTCAAGTGGTTCGACATGTGCGTTTATTGTTGTTGTTGACTACCGTTCTTTTATTAGTACAGATTTTTCGCAACAAAAGAACAAACATAAGTGTTTTAGAAGAAGCCAGAACAACTAGTATAGAAGCCCTTATCTCCAAGCACCAGCTTCGTTGGACTGGTCACGTGATCCGCATGCCCGAAACACGTCTCCCAAAGCAGATATTTCACATCAATATAAACAACTTCGAGACCACGGCAAACGATAGGGCTTCATGGCGCCGAACAGTCCATGAGGGAGCACAAACTTTTGAAGAGCAACGACGTAGACTAGAGACGGAAGAGAACGTAGAAAGGAGCGACAAAATGGAAGAATGGCTGACCAACAACACCTGGCTGCTGCCGGAGACTGTGTGTGCCAGGACTGTGAAAGGGTGTGCGGCTGGAGACATGGCTTACATAGCCATCAAAAAACGCACCACAAATAGCGACGATACAGAATAGAGGAAAATTATACTCGGTATCAAGTGATTGCCTATGATGATGATGATAGATTTTCATACATCTGTTTTTTATAGTGGTTTGTAAACAAGATAGAGTTTAAAAAACAAAAAAAGAAGTTAAAAAACCTCCAAATCGTTTACATCAACCGAAAAGAATCTAAAAAGAAAAGAGTAAAAGTATAGCTGGTTACCCAGAGCGAAACATTGTTTAATCATTTCTCTTTTCACTTTGGTCCTTTGTGTGTTCCTTGTGGTTTGAATTTTCGTTATTTCCAAGGAGGATGGAGCTTCTTATCTTTCATAAAATGAGGACCGTTTCAGTCGATCGGTAAGAGTAAAACCAAAAGCTTTCCTTGGGTTTCATCTCATTTTAAAGATAAAAGTGCTACTTTTTGCAATTTTTGTCTAGTCTTGTAGATACGAGCAGCCAAAGTACGATCCATATTTCACAAAAATGAAAGTTAAAACTCCAAAAGTATTACTGGAGAGCTCTATATTTAATTTCTACCTTCTGAAAAATGTATGTGCTTCTATAAAAAAATGTGGAATCAAAAATACCCTGGCAAGTGAAAGTTTGCATGAGTAAGATAAGGAAAGATGCCGGCGAAGACTATACCCTTAACCAAATCCCCCTCAAGAAAGATCTTTCATCGACTACGGTTTTATTGACCTTTGGTCTAAATTGGCTTAGTAATGTGATAACTATCAACAGTGTTAAAAATGGCGGCTATTGTAGACCGTAAGTGTACTAAATCGGAATTTTTTAAAAATCTTCTTCCTTCCACTCCTCGAACTCTAAAGGCTAAGCCTGGAATTTATAGTCGATCCTTAAGGCCTTCCTTCGGTGAGGATTCTTTAAAGGCTCCTCATTGAGTCCGCTTCATAAAGTCTTCATCCTCATTTTTGCTGTTTTTTTTTTGTTGGCCGATGTCAGAATTTTGTGTGATGAACTGTGGTTGTTGTCAAGAATGTTAGGTTATTTTTTAGTTTGTGTGATTTTGTTAAATTGCATGTTGTAGTTTTTAAAGCTATATAAGCCATGGAAAAACGAAAGAAGAACAGAACTCCTTTTTCCAATGAGGAAAAGGAGTACTGGTGGCAAAATTTTCCATATTGGAATCCAATATGGCATGGGAAGCAATAACCAAATATTATAACAGCAATTTTTCAGCCCTCTTCTATTATCTTTTTTTAATTCATCATATACAATTGGGTGTATATAATCTCGAAATATATTTTTAGAAAACCAACATCGTTTTTTGTACGTCTTTTCAGAAAACCTCTCAAAAGGATTGTCAAAATCTCTGAGGTATATTTTTTCAACTCGTTGATAGGGTGAGAGGGGTTCTTCTACTTCTACCATATCCTGAGTAGTAGTCTAAGAAATCATGAAGTTTGTCCATTATTCAGCAAAAAATAACCCAAAAAAAACACTCTTCAAAAATCACACCAACAACAACCTGAACCTAACTTGAAAAACACTACTCAAGGCCTCCTTAAGGTAGCTCTCGAGCTACTTTGGCGTTTACTCAAACTTAGGGCTTCCTTCAGCCACTAAAATGCATTTCCGACCTTAAGAGATCCTCAAAGACCACTCAGCCTTAAGAAGCCCTTGAGGATCGACTATAAATTCCAGCCTAAATGAATTGGAAACAACTCCATTAACCTAGCGACCCTACCTCAAAAAAATCAAAATTTAGTCACACCATAATTATTTGCTAATTATGAGCTCATTTCATCCCCAATCAAAAAATGTTATGCTCCTCTGGTTTCTAAGAAAATCGAAAAAAGAATGGGGTAGCTAGGTTAATATTAACTTAGCAACCCCACCAGAAAATATAATGCCAAAATAAAAAAATTTTGCTTTAAAATTATGTGCTAACTATATGCTCCACGAATATATAAAAAAAATCGAATTTTTCATTTTAAATTATGTTAAAAAAAGGGTGGGGTAGCTAGGTTAATATTAACTTAGCGACCCTACATGTTTAGGTATCACGAAATTAAAAAATTTCAAAAACCAGTATTATTATGGCATAACTAAATTTTGATTTTCTTGGGGTGAAGTCGTTAGGTTAGTGGAGGTCTTGGAAACAAATAAGTTTTTAATTCTTATACTGTTTGCAAAGCGATCGTTTTTAATCCTTTTGAAAAATATTTAGGTATAACATCAATAATCTATTTTTTATAATGTTATTAAGAGAAGGGAACCCCACTATATAGCACAACCACAATATGGTAACGTTTATTTGAAAAATTAACCTTTAGGTTATTTTATCCATCACTGACAAAGTCGCACTGAAAATGTCTGCCACGTTGGTGTCACCTTCAGAAATAAGGATACTTTATTCACAAAATTTCCAGACACTATCATGTTCAGAAAATTGATAATCTGGGTTTTATTTATTTTTTGTTTATGGTTGAAACAACTGTAGACAAACCAAGTGAATTTGAAATAAAAAATTCGCTTAAAAATTGAAGTTCTACATCTAGAAAATAAAATGAAAATTCAGTGTTTCAGATACCTGTTTTATGGAAATCATAGCCAAATGAAGAATACTAGAGAAATGGGATTTTGCATACAAGCCTAAAATTTCCCTGCCAAATGCGCTACAGAGAGCTTTTTTAGAAAAAAATTTTATTAAAAAAAAATAAATTCCAAAATTAGTATGTGTGCAAAATTTCAGCCCTCTAGCACTTTTTGTTTGGCCAGGATTTCCAGATTTCGATTTGCCCTGGGGGTCCTGGCTCTTAAAGTCGAATACCTACTTCAAAATGTATAAAAATGTGGACGTATTTCAACACGTATCTATTTATCGCTAAAAAATCAAATGTATGAGAACATCGTGATCCGTGCTTATTATCTAGATCGAGAGCCCATTCGATAAGTTTATAATCAAGATGGCGTTTGGCGGTACACCTATGGTGAGACATTTGAATACCGCCGTTCAGGACATGTGTCTTGGCAGTTCTTAACGATAGCGCTTTCAGCGCCACCTGAAGGATAAATTTTGGTTTTGTACTTACCTGGGCACCAGTGATACACATTGATGTGTGTAATTACACACTTTTCGTGCGTTTTTCAATAATAAATTTCAATAAAAATGCTAAAAACAAAGATTTGGCAAAACAAGTAATACTGATTTCCTGCTAGATAATAGGCGTAGTTACGTAAGGTTATTTCTGACTTTCTTGTGGCATTGATAAGCGACTTTTTCTTAAAATTAAAACAAAAATAGTCAACTGACTTAAAATTAAATGCTAACAAACAATACTCAGCGTAAGTCCTTTAAATACGCTGGTTTAAAAAAAAGTGTGTACTCGTTTTACCGATAGTGTGCAAAAGTATGCGTTTTTGAGCGGCTTGTGTGTAATTTTATAAATTTTGGTTGGCAACACTGCTGGGCACTCAGCACTCTTCATAGCTGATCGATCAAAATGAGTTTTTTTGCCATTTCCAAAACTATTATTTCAAAGTCAAGTCACCTGATACCGCTGCTGCTGCGGATACCTGGACGCTTATTCTGGACGGCCCGTGAGGTGAGGTGAGCGAAATTCACATATCCAAGGGTGAACTTACTTTCACCACCTATTTCCACGAGGAAATGCATCCGCGTAACCTTACTTTATTTGGTTGTCAGTATTTTTGCGACCTTTTTTGTAAGGGTTTTGCAATTTGTTTGATAGTTTCGAGGTTTTTTAATTCAAACAAATTACAAAATACTTAAAAAAGATCCCAAAAAAACTGACAACTAAATAAAGTAAGGTTACAAACGTCACAACAACTCCCGCGACTTCAATCATTTCCCCGTGGAAGTAGGTAATGAAAGTAAGTTCAACCGTGGATGTGAGAATTTTGCTTACTTCACCTCACATGCCGTCAAGAATAAGCGTCCTGGGCCACTTTTTCGTGCCCATTCTGCCTCCCGAAGGGTTTGATGCTAGCATAGCTTTTGAACTGTTCAGGAGAGCTTTAATTTGATCTCGTTTTATAAAAATTATACTTCCCCTTTCATTTTCATGACAATTAAAAACAAAAGCCTAAAAATCGTCACCTTGCTGGGCCCGTTGCACGCAACCTTCTTATTTGATTTCACTAGTACACTTGCATATAAATATGCCGCAATAATTTAAATTAAAAAAAATGGTTGAATCAAAATAAAAACAAAATTATGTGGGGTTATGGGCGCCGAATGCTTCTATGCGAATTTATACATACAGACCGCTTCAAGCTACTGCGAACATAGGGCGAAAGAAGTCTAATTTGCCAGTGTACGTACATGCAGCAGAGACACCGCACGACTATCAGTGAAGCAACCAACACTCAGGTTTCCGATCGCCATTCGCTGCCGTTCGCCGCCGTTCGCCTTGTATTTAGTACGCCTCTAACCACGGTGCTTTGTGGAGCGTAGTCAATGAAACCGGAATTTGGTCAATAAATACGCAAATTTTTATAACGTAATTTTCTTATTTTTTTTCACTGATAAATAAGAGCGTTTTATTGTCAACTGCTCAGATTTATCAGTGACGACGTGTTACAATGAAAATAATAAGGAGAAACAAAATAAAAGCAAGTTCTCAAAATAAAATAATACATTCTAAAAACCAAAAAGATTCTCCCAGTCAAAAAAAAATTAAAGCAAATGTTCAAAAAGTCCTCCTTGCTCGGCTAGACAATATCCGAGCCTACTATAAAAACCCCTTCCAACGTTTCCAAGCATGTTAGGGGTGATAATTTGAAAAGCTTCTTCAAAAACAGATAGAAGTCATTAGGAGCAAGATCGGGAGATCGAGCTGGCCATAAAATAGTTCCCCGTGTACTTATAACCCGATTAGGAAATACATTATCAAGATATTCCCTAACAAGGCCAACATTGTGAGCGGAACAACCATCTTGTTGAAACCATGTTTCACCAAATCTTACACCTAACAACTGCCTAGCACTTGGAATAATGTGCTGCTGCAGTAGATCCAAGTATCTAGGACCATTCAAATTGCAATTGCCGTTAATAAAAAATGGCCCAATTACGTGTTCCCCTACAATACCCCCCCCCCAAACATTTAATTTTTGGGGATACTGTGTTCTTACGTCAAAATACAAATGCAAATTTTCCCTCGACCAATATCGAACGTGTGTTGGGTTATGACGATTTGACCATTTGACCATCTGCAATTTTTCGGAAACTTCGTAGACATCTATTTTTAGTTTTAAAAATGTATTATTTCAATTAAGAACTTACCCATCTGTTTCTCGAGCAAGGCAGAAATAAAAAAAAATAATAAACACAAAATGAATTTCCAAAAGATAACACTGCAGCGTGCTTCGAATCCACCTCGGTCGTACGGCACAGAGAGTAAATTGGACTTGATTCCCCCTATGTTCGCAGTAGCTTGAAGCGGTCTGTATATGGTTCTTTGATAGACTCGGGGTAATGCCCGCGAAGCGGTAGGCCTTTTTTGGCAGGCGAGCGCACACGCGGAGTGGTTTCATATTTGTTTTAGAACAATGTTTTTGAAAACACATTTTTGAGAGATAAACATAACCTCGAATGGTTTTGTGTCAGAAAACGTAAAAATACTCTTCTTTCCCACTGCGGCTCGATTTAAAGTTTGTTTACAAAACACCTGCAGTTACCATGGAATCGTATAAATTATGCGATCTATCGGACAACACTTGAACTGCGTGTGTCTTCCAAGTTCAATGAAGTGTAAACGTTTATGATTGATTGATCGGTTTTCTTTTCCGAGGTGCACAGACTTTTAGAAAAAATAAAACTTAGTTTTTATTTTCGCTAAAGTAACGAAATATAAAAAGGAAAAATGTAATCCAGAAGAAATTGTGAATATTTCTCTATTTTTTTTGTAAATCGGGTTTGTTCTAAACCGCAATTATTTTGAGGCTTTTAGGATATATGACAGCACAAAAGCTTTTATTTTGAAGAAAAAATAATTGAGAATTTTGAAAAATCCTTTAGATATTTTTTTAAGCATTTAAAAATGATCACCCCTGCAAAATTTCAGCTAATTCTGATGTTTAGTTTTCCCTGTGTACTCTGGCAAAAGATCAAAAATAATAAAGAACAAGGCGTTGCCGGTTGCACATTTTTTACTTAAAATCTGGGGGAGAAGCTAGAGCCTTAAGAATTAATATTATTGAATATAATCATTAATTTGACATCTATTTTTATAGGAAGCCCACTTTTTAGCTAGAGCTGTTGAAAAAAAACCAAACGTATAATATAAATTAAACTATTACATATCTAATAAAAAATCGTACCCGTCTTAAGTAGTTATTTTGGATTGGAAGCTGTAAGAGAAATGTTTCTCATAATCCTGGTGATATTCGGAAGTCGTCTGACTGGGCAAAACCGCAAAAGAATATATAAACTCAAATCGAATATTTTAATAAAAACAAAGCAACCAAACCAAATAAAGTTCTTAGTTTATCTAAATTATTAATAGTTTAAGTATATTTTTTTAAGAATAACTCTAGTCTTCTATCTAGTGCACAATTTTTTTCCGTATAAAGAATTTGATTTCCTGCATAAATAATTTTCACAATTATTTCATATTATTATTATTTTATTATTATTAATTATTATATTCATGTGCCTAGGGTTCTTAAAAATTTAATGAATAACAGTAATAGACATAACCATAACCATGATAAATTCTTACAAAAATACGGTAACGTTTTTTCGTTGCATAACTAATTTGGTTCCTATTCAAGTGGGAACCGACGCCTCGGTACTCACACGAATCAATGATCGTAACATTTCCACCACAAATCGATCAAAAAGGCGTAAAACTCCGCTTTGGAATGTAAATAAGATGCTGAAGAAACGCAACTTTTATGAATAGCAATTCAATAGATCACTAAAAATTATTTTAAAGAAAAAAAACAATTCTGTATTATAGAGAATCGCCTTAACAATGTAATAATAGTACGAGAGGCTGTAACATTTTTTTAGGAAGTAATAAGTGGGTAGAAATATTATTTATTATTCAAATTGGATGAATTCTCTTAACCAATTTCAATCTGGTAACTGAAATTTAAACACAGAAACTGAATGGAAGTGTCAATGTCAAAAAAATGGCGCGACTGAGTTTTCGAATAAAAACTATGTAATTTTAGTAAAAAATAGAAACATCAAATGTAAAAAAAAACTCATACATGCGATTTTCCTATTCCGCAAAATTTACTTTTCTAAAGCTGGGTTCATACAGAAATAAAAATAAGATAAAATAACAGAAGAGAAGAGAAAATAAAAAATAAAATAAAAAATAAGAGTTCACCTTATGGGACTGATTGATGGCGTTCATATAGAGAGAAAAATAAGATAAGATCACATAAAGTAACAAAAAGATTACAAACTTTTATCTTTTTAACAAAGTTTTGATTGTTTTCCAAAAACCACAACTGCACTTTTTTGCACTCGACGCGCGTTTCGCTAACAACGTTAGCATCATCAGGAGACGATAAACAACGTTGTTAGCGAAACGCGTTTCGAGTACAAAAAAGTGTAGTGTTATTTTATTTTATCTGAAAGCACGTTCCACGCATGACCGTGACGTCATCACGACGAACGAATGACAGGAGACAATAAAGTGATAGTATAATTTAAAATCGCATGTACAAAAATTCGCTGGAACTGATTTCTTATTTTATGTCATTTTTCTGTGTGAACGCCCAACTTTTTTTATTTTATGTTATCTTATCTTATGTTATTTTATTTCTGTTTAAACCCAGCATAACAGTTTATGTATTTTATTTAAAATAGCTGACGGTATGCGTCAAACTGATTTTGACAATAATTTTTAAAGTCAAAAATACGGCAAATTACAACATTTACGAAAGCACATTATCAGTCGAGTTATAGAAGAGGGCTGGTCTATAAGAACAGCAGCCACTGATTTTGGGGTTGATAAAATGACGATAGTACGATGAAAAAGGCCCTGGATCCAAAATAATTCGATGAATAGAAAAGACGGATCAGAACGAAAGCCTGTAAGTTCGGAGATATAAGATGAAGCATTTAATGTAACGATGTTCCCAGGTTCCTTATCAACTATTGACAAAAGGATTAAAAAATCTGAAATTTCCTGTCTAGTAGCTGCAAAAAAAAATTTTTAACGGAAGAACAAATAACATAGGCCAGGGTTATTTTTGCATTGGTCTCCACAGATGAAAAAATTCTAGGTTTGATTCAAAATACACCAACCAAATTAAGAAAGCTGGACATTTTCCAGTGAATATGTGGGGCTGGTTTAGCGCTAGAGGTTTGGGTATGTTTTGGCAAATCGAAGAAAGATTCAACAGTCGAAGATATAAAAAATATGTTAAGAAAACCTCCAAATCAGTTACTTCAACCGAAAAAAAACTCAAAAACAATAGATCAAAAGATCTTGGGTGGAAATAACGAGAATTCAAACTTGGATGAGCATCCCACAAACAACACACAAAAGACCAAAGCGAAAAGAGAAATGAATAAACGATGTTTCGCCCCGGGTAACCAGCGTGGGCTCATCAATGGTTTCACTGGTCACCCTCTACCCATCATTAAACACCAACATACACTTTGATTTCCAACTCCAACCGAAAAGAAACTCAAAAACAAAAGATCAAAAGATCTTGGGTGGAAAGTTTGAATTTTCGTTATGAAGTAACTGATTTGGAGGTTTTTTAACTTCTTTTTTGTTTTAATGGCCTTAGGAGCATAATCCTATTGGAAATATTAACACGCCAGGACGAATTCGTGTCAAAGTTGGAAATCAAAGTGTATGATGGTGTTTAATGATGTGTGGTAGAGGGTGACCAGTGAAACCACTGATGAGCCTATGCTGGTTGCCCAAGGCGAAACATCGTTTATTTATTCCTTTCTCTTTTCGCTTTGGTCTTTTGTGTGTTCCTTGTGGGATGCTCATCCAAGTTTGAATTTTCGTTATTTCCACCCAAAATCTTTCGATCTTTTGTTTTTTAGTCGAAGATATGTTGAGATTCTTGAGGATGTTATGTTGTCATCTGTGCAGATGTTTTACGAAAACAACGACTTCGTTTACCAGCAGGACAACTGTCCCCTGCACATGGTTAATGTTGGTCGCCAGTGGTTTGAAAACAATAATATTGAAACTCTTCTTTGGCCATCCAACAGCCCTAATCTCAACCCAATAGAAAATATATGGAGCCGACTTGTCAAAATTTGTCAGAGAAACTGGAGACCACAAAATGCTGAAGAGTTAAGCGATGCAATTCATCGTACATTGGAGGTGCTCTCAAAAGATCATGAATATTTTCAAAATTTAAGATTTTCAATGCTCAAGCGTTTGCACAGTGGTTTTGAAAAGAATGGTGCGCATACTGAATACTAATTTTTGTTGCTGTTTTAGGCAATGTTTAATATTTAGTTGTTTCCAATCCTCCAACCCGTTAGGTTATTTCCATCGCGCTTTTCATTTTGTTATCGTCAAATTCGTTTAAAAGTTAAACAACGTTTTTTTAATCTGTTTTTTATTCTTTTAAGACACTATAATTTTATTCTAAATTCATTTCAACAAGATATGCCTCGTAGAGTCGGGACTTTAGTGTAACTGTTATGGCAGGTCAGGCTCAGACTTTTGCAGCTTTTTTGAAAGAGCAACGTCAATCTGTAGTAAAAGTTTGTGGAAAATGGGCATTTTAATTAATTTAGCGGATTCTAATTTCAAACTAAAATAAGAAAGTACTCATAATCGCTGTTTTACGCCCTATGAATGCAACATTTATTAATAAATTTGACGGGATCTTACTTGGAAATCTTTTAGTTCATTGTGGGTGACATCGGCAACAGCGTATCGTTTTCTCTATATCTCTTTCGCTCTCATTTACCTAGCCATTGCGCTTCTTATTCAATACACGCTATTTCGGCACCCTAGACAAGAACGATCGAACCCTGCAATGTATGGCGACGGCGACGTTTTACAGATTCAGTTCTGTAGCCGCCTCCTGTGTTATAATATATAATCACTTCAACAATGCAAATCAGTGATTTTCGAAGTTTTCACGCATCGACGAAAATTTCGACTAGATACGCGACAGTATTATGACTAAGCGACAAAAGAATCGTTTAGGCCCAAAAATGTCTCCAATTTTTTCTTGTGGACCGGACGTTTTTTGGTAAACGGGATTTTGCCGGCATTCAAAGTTTTGAATAATAAAAGAACATGACGTGAAAATGATCTCGTTCAAAGTGTGAAAAGACCTCGTTTTGTGGTTTTATTTAAAAAATTGTGACAATGGGACAAATTTTCAATTATTCTTCATCGTTTTTTCGCTGCGTTTCTTAATTATGTTATGTCGGACGTTCTTTTTCTGAAACGCATTGAATTGTTCATATTCATTTTCAACCCTTAAAAATTATTTCTTTTACAATATGACATAAATATAAGGATTTTTGTTTTAAAATGTTTATTGTTATTTATATAACAATTCAAAGCATAAAAAATACTACAGTATACGGTATTTTATATGTATGTATGTACAGGGTGTCTTAAATTCGATGGTTTAGGGGAATTTCGAGTATTTACAGAATAGTTTTAAGGTGAAAACCGCACGGGGGCTTTTTGAAAAGTCTGCATTATTTATTTATTTAATAGCTACTTTATTTTTGTGAAAAGTAAGTAAAAAAGTAAATAGGATAGTATAAAAAACAATTGGTGCTAGAAAGCATGGATAGTCCATCATACAATCACTTATTTTATGTTGAAAGGAAATGAAAATATCTCGAGAACTGTAGCTTTGAAAGATTTGAACCTTATAACAAAATTTTTGGATAATATTTAGGAAAACCAAAATCTGCTTTACCTCTAAAGTTATGATTTTTTTTATATATTTTAACGTTTTTTCAAATAACTCGGAAACTAAAGCTCCCACGAATTTGGAATTTTTAACAAAAAAAAAACCGTATATCGCTACTTGCTTTTGTTTCAAAGTTACAATTTTTTAAATACTTTATCCCCCTTTTCCTCCCTTCAACTCCCCACCACCCTACCCAAAAGTTAATTAGTTCATGGTCACCCGATACAGGATTTTTGTACCAAATTTTGTTAAAATCGATTAAGGCGTTCTTGAGTTATGGTACATACAGACAGACAATAGACCAAGAGACCGACAGACCGACAGACCGGCAGACAACTTTTTTTTTTCGTCGATTAAGGTGTTTGTCCTAGTAACTCATTTTTGATAAAATTAAGAAAAGTCAAAATTTCACGATTTTAATATATATATATATACCATTTTGGTATAAAAAAGGTCATTCTATAAGAAAAATATTAACTTTTTGTTATTTCTCATAGAATAAAAGTGAAAGGTAAAACTTTACTTTAAAAAATCTACAAGAAACCCAATTACACCCTCATATCTGTTCAGAACAGTTGGAGACCGTGCTAAACCGTGCCAACTCACCTTCTCGTGGTGCTCCCTGTCTAAAACAGACGAGTCTCTGAAATACCTGTACAAACTCGTACAGGGGATAAATCTAATGGAGTGGTTAAACTAGAATCAAGGTGTGCACAATAAGCCAATAATTGCTGCAGTGCAGTGACTCTGGTCAGCCATTAGGCTGGTCGGAGCCACAATCCCGATACCCTTAAAAAAAAGAATATCGAGTTGGCGGTTTTCATCTTTAAGCTTCTCTTAAAAATTAAGTCTAGTAAGTGGGGGGTCAGTTTTTTTTCCATAACCTCTGGAAATACTCTAAACATCCCAAAAACATCGAATTTTTGACACCCTTTATTATCTTGTGAAAAAAAAGTCACCTTTTTCAAATAGAACAAAATATAAAAATTTAAGTTATCTATTTGCAAACACCAAATGGGCCTCAACCGAATAGTGTGACCGTAAATTTTACCATGAGATTTCCTGTATAAATTTAACCCTTTAGAGTTAAATGAATTTTCCCATCACTCGCATCTTTTCTTGGGATATAGTATGTATGGCATAAATAGACGTAATAAATTATACTTCTTGGAGGCATCATATATGTAAGCTCGTGACCCAAGTTCATCTTAACAATAGGAGCACTATAAGTAGTTCACGATTTTCAAATTATATACGAGGGCCACATAATTATTAGATAATATAAAAAAAGCCGTAGCCAATCAAGTTAGCCTGGGCTGCAGTGTTGTTATTTGGAGGAAAATTTGGCAACAACTTTGTTATTTTAAATTAAACACCATGTAAATTTTAGCATTTTTGGATTTTTGAAAAAAAATTACGTGCAATTTATGTATAATGCCCTATACCTTTTTGAAATATTGACAAGTGAAAAAAGACATTTTATAATTTCGACAGCCCATAACATCTCAATGTAATGGTTTCCATAAGTTATCGTTTTAGATTTAAATCAGGGTTAAAATAGTTCAAGGTTAATTTTATTCTGGGTTAAAAATAGTATGTTGCCAAGTTTTACTCCAAATGGCAACACTGCAAATATGAAAGTATTTTAAAAATATGGCTTACATGGACTTATGCTCACCCAGACAGCACATCGGACAGCCATTTTTTGTCCAAAAGCGACCGCAGGGTTTTTCCTGATACAGTGGGTGACAAAAGAACTGAATCCAAAGGACTTCCAATTTTGATCCATAAAGAACTGCTTTTTTCAGCTAGTTTTTGGACATCCAATGGATAACGATGTTTCTTGGTCCATCGGACCAAAAATAAACTACATCCGGCGGACGTCCATTTTGTGTCCTGCAAAAGTGATATACTTTATACATTGACTAAACATTGAATATTTATCAAAAAATCTATGTCAATCGGGCTTGGCCTAGTTGACACATTAATAAATAGGTATGTCTTTTGTCCGAACTGTTTTGGATATCATGTTTTTTCTTATTCATTACCAACAATAAGATTTCTCTCATATCTAGCCGAATCATTTGTATATTATAGGTAAGTATTTTTCATTATTTTAAACTAATTGGTATTTTAGTATTTTGATACCCTTATCCTTTTGCTAGGAACTCCTTCCTCGGGAATCGACAATCAGACTTATGATGTTGGAGTGGTTTTGAAAAAACTGTCCACTGGATATCCATTGGAACATAAAAATATCCAGTGTACTAAGAAAATTAGACCAACAGTGAACCATAAAGATACTTTTTGGATAGCCAAGTTAGTTATAGTGGTACAGTATAGTCAAAATATTGAAACTTTTTGACTTTTTTGGGATGGGCAAGAGCCGTCCAACACTTTAACAATTGTATTATCCAATGGATATGCCTTGGACAAAATTTCTTACAGATTTGGTTGTCCAGTGGACTGCTGCATTGTCCAGAAAACTCTCTCCACTGGACATCCTGTCAAAATATTTTAATAGGTTGGGACACTCGGTATGACAAGGGCGGACAATAACATGGTGATGAATAAAAAACATTAAACTGGTAGGCAACTGATAGGCAATGTAAAAGAGTTGTTTGTATTATGTTTGATCATATAAGCGCTAAAGTCATCCTAATGCTAATAAACGAACCACATTTTACCTGTGCTTAGGTAGTCGCGCACCCTGATAATGACTTCGGAGGGGGGGGGGCGGTTAAGAATGATGATCATATGCTGTGGTTGATCATCATTTTCTAAGAGCAGAGCTGAAGGCCAGAAACAATGGTGAGTCGTTCAGCGAGTTCGACTTTGGTGGCATCGACTGATAGATATTAATGTTAGATTATAGATTAGATAGAATGTTAGATTGGCCATCAAACTTCGAATAAAGAAACGCCTTGGTGTCTGATATTTGACATACTCCTAATAATTTTCGGCTTTCGCAGTTTTTTCGTAAATGACTTAGAATAAATTAGCCCTCAAAGATTTCTAGTAGTCCTAAAGCACGATGGCGGGTCAATTCAGGTTGATCTAATGGCTGAAGAAATTGAGGAAATCTCCAAAGGGATGTAGATGCTCATTTTCTTCTCAACTTTCTTCAGATTTAGCAACTATTTTTACTGGCATTTTTTTTAAATACTTTTTAAGGTTATGTTAATCCATCACGACCGGTCCACCGACTCTAAAGTCGGTGGGATCGGATTTCAATCGGTCGGTGGACTGATGGATCCATTGGTAATTTTAGAAACGGGCTGTTGGACACTAAATATTTTAGAAACACGTTTGATGCCATCGATGAATCCACTGATGAATTTAAAAACATGGTCCTATCATTATTACAGCCTGACAGCGAAGCTGAAGCCAGAAAACAATTTGTTGGTACTAGGATCGCACACAAACTTGCAAACTTGCATAGGCCCGGGTTACATAATGTGCAAGCAATCTGCAATCCTTAATAAATCGTTAAAGTACCTAACTATTGCCTTTCCCTCGTATATCAAGCGTTTATCTCAGCTGATTAATTTTACAAATTACCTCTGTCAGATGTACTTTTCAGTGTCTTTTGTATATGGTTCTATGGTCGCTCTCGTGAAACCATAAGAGACATAATAGAGAGCTTTGGCAAAATTCAAACGTTTGGTATTCTAGAGGTAAGTACATGCTTTATTTCTTGTATTTTTTTGTACAAGTTTATTTATTTCTTGCCTATACAAGAATATTTTTAAATCATTTGTTTGTATATACTTAGATAAGGTTTTATTGTCATTAGCTCTGACTGCATTAAGAATTTTTTGTAATAAAGTGCAATTTATTGCTTTATTAAAAACAATGTAATAAATTGTTGCTTTCCTGGCACTTTCTTAACACAATAGGTTTGATATTGACAAAGCTAAAAACAAATGGAAATAAATTCATCTAAGCACTTAAAGCTAAAGCTAAGCTAAAAGCAGTAAATAATTACAGTTTTTGTCATGTCTTAACCAAAATGAATTTTAATTTACATATAAGAAAGTTGAAAAAAAAATAATAACAAGTTCTTTTTTTTTTTAAGAATACTAACATAATATTTAAAAATAATACAGACACCTAAAAATATTGCTAAAATGTCATAAAAAATACAAGTAAAAATAAAAAATAAAAAACAAACAAGTGCTATCCAATTAAAAAAGTAAAAAATTAAAGTTAAAAGTTTTAGAATGGTCAAACAGTGTCATTATCAAGCAGAAATTCTTTTAATGAGTAATAGACTTTTTCAACAACAACAACGCATTTAAAAAAGTAAAAAAAATAACAAGTTCTTTAAGGAATACTAACATAACATTTAAAAATAATACAGACAGCTAAAAATATTGCTGAAATGTCATAGAACATGTTACATTCAATACATAGAAAATAACAAGTAAAATAAAAATAAAAAATAAAAGTACTATCCAGTTAAAAAAGTAAAAAAATTAAAGTTAAAAGTTTTAAAATGTTTAAACAGTTTCATTATCAAGCAAAAAATCTTTTACTGAATAGTACAGCACAAGAACAAGAAATTTTTTGATTATTTTTCTAAATTGTTTATGATTGTTGCAGTTCCTAACACCACAAGAAAACTCGTTGTAAATTTTAAGACCCCTGTAAATGATGGAATTCTCTAAGGGTGCAAAATGCAGAATGGGTAACGGTATTTGATTTACTTGCCTACTTGCGTTTGAAGGTTTTGATGTTTTGGAAAATATTTGGGATTTTTATGTATCAAACAAGCAGTTCCTAAGATAAAAAGCGATGGTAAAGTTAATATTTTATATTAACTAATGGTGGTAACTTGCATAAATACCTAACAGCTCTTTTTTGAAGTACAAATTTTTTGAATTAAACATGTAGTCACTGCAACATCCCCAAAAAGGAAGCTCATAACGTAGGTGGGACTCCACAACTGCAAAGTAAACTGAGCGAGATATTTGTTTTCCCTACTCTTGATAAGTAACCTTTACCGTATAACAAGCAGAAGAAAGTTTTTTATTTAAGGACAAAATATTGCATTTAAAACTTAAAGGTGGGTTTTTGACATATTGAAACATAGATGATTAGCATCACACCATTTCTTTATCTTTATAATGTCATCTGTAATTAACTGTGACAATGTATTAATATCTTTTGTCCAACTTATAATAAGTAACTTACTTAACGTAACAACTTATAATAAGTACCATGCGGAACGATGCCTATTTGTGAGTGTTTCAGAGTTGGAAGTCAGAGTGTGCGATGGTGTTAAATGATGTCTGGATTGAGGGTGACTAGTGAATCCACTGACGAGCCCACGCTAGTCACCCCGAGCGAAACATCGTTTAATTGTTTCCCTTTTCGCTTTGGACTTTTGTGTGTTCCTTGTGGGACACTCGTCCAATTTTGAAATTTCGTTCTTTCCTCCCAAGATCTTTGGATCTTTTCTTTTTTAGATTCTTTTCGGTTGATGTAACTGATTTGGAAGTTTTAACTTCTTGTTTTAATTGTCTTAGGAGCATATTCCTATTGGAAAGATTAACACGCCAGGACGAACCCGTATCAGGCGACTTATAATAAGTACCATGCGGAACGATGCCTATTTGTGAGTGTTTCAGAGTTGGAAGTTAGAGTGTGCGATGGTGTAAAATGATGGTGTTGTCGTCTGCAAATGTTGTAAATTTCCCCGCTGAGCAAATCATTAAGGTAAATTGTAAAAAGAATTGGACCAAACTAAACCATAGAATAGAATAAAATAGCATACATTTCCGTAAATTACTGTTTTACAACAATATGGAAATCGTCAATTATCGTAACAATAATAATAACAATATGCTAAATACTGAAACACGAAAATATTCCTTACATATCGGGTTGATATTCATCATCATCCTAAGTAAATAAACAAACATTTCAAAAATAAAATAAAATTTAAAATAGAGACGAATTATACATATATATATACACTTAAATAAAATAAAATAAAAATAAAACAAACAAACAAATATAAAGACAGTCGAAAAAAATCTGTTACGTTGTACGGATATAGTTTTAAAGTCTTGCTTTTGACGACCTGTTTAAAACATTTTATATCATTTATCTGTTGTATATCTTTGGGTAACTGATTAAAAGCTTTAACAGCAAAATATGCAGGTGACTTTTCATAGAGAGCGGCTATTGTGATGATTTATTCTCAGTAGTGGTTTGTTTCGCAAGTTTTACTGAATTCTGTTATATTGTTTTTATGTACATGTTTATATTTAGATCCCCCATCCCCCCCAAGGGATCGCCCGTGAGCTGGGACGCGTGTAGTGTCGCTAAAAACTATTTCGCTCGACTGTACTCATGCCCTTAATTAAGCTAAATTAGTTTTAAGCAAATGATGCGTATGTAGAAACATCCCCAATCTATATACGTGTAACGATTTCAGATGACAGCGGACGGTTCTAAGATTAATGAGAGGTCACACAACACCCCAAATTTATCTTGTAATGAATATCTGAAAGTTTAGTCTCTTTAAGGAACAAACCGGTCAGGTTGCTGGTGGCCTGGATTAATAATACTCAGGCATCCCTGTTTTCTATATAGCAAAAAGTTTGATAAATTTTGCGTAACTTACCGCCTATTGCACCGTTTTCAACCAAACGGTCGGTTACGTAAACTCCGGTTATTTAGTTTAGTTCTGCGGCTAACTCACAGACGCTTACATTCATCTCTTGCAAACTTTTAAAACAGCAGCGAATATCAAAATGTTCAACTAAGCATATTTGGTATGGTTATTCCTAACCCAATTTTCGAGAGATTTTTTGATTGTTTTGATTTTGTCATTTTGATTGAAATAAAATAAAAATTCTTTCTGCTACAAAAAGATTAATGAAAACAGTCAAATCAATAAGTGAATAATATTGAAAGAGGTACAATACCGTCATGCCCGCATGAAAAGATTTTACATATTCTTTGGGGCAAAAATTACCAAAACCCGAAGTTGGGTTCTTAATTTTAAAAATTTGATAGTTCAAAACAAAGTGAACCCTTTATTCTAAGTTACTTTACATATATCCGTTTCTAGATGTCTCGACTAATATTGAGAAGTTGGTTAGGTACAAAATAAGTGCGTTAATACCTTGAACAAAAATATGTTCTTTTTTAGTTCAAATCATATAATTTTTTTAAAGTGATTTTTATCTCAAAGTTATTAAATTAATCCAGCATTTCTCTATTTTCAACTGGGGTTTTAGGCTTATTTTGCTGTTTGCAGATATTATATAGCTCAATCAAGCTACACTCCCCCTCAACGAAACTCAATTTGGATATTGTAAAAATTATGTACTAATTTAGTCCCCTTTTAAAAAATTTTGTGCTTAATGAATAACGGAGTTATTTGCACTTAAAAAAGGGGGTGTGGCTTGGCGCTAAGCTGCACCCTTCTCCCCTATTTTGTACTAATTATGTACTCTTAAAGAAGGGTACTTTTAGTTTACAAAAACCATCGGTTCCTAAGATATTTGTTTGTTTGTTAAGCGTTGTGTAGCTTGATATCAAGGTACAGGAAAGAGATTTCAAAAAAGTAATTATACCATAATTTGCTACTAATTATGTACTAATTTTCTACTCTCAAGATAACGTCATTTTTTTTTGTTTTTATGGGGTGTATAGAACATCTCATAAAAACAAAACAAAATAAAGTTATCTTGAGAGTAGACAATTTTATAGAAGGGGACGAAATTAGTACATAATTAGTAGCAAATTTTAGCAGAATTGCTGTATTTATTTCTTAAGCAGAGGGGGGTGTACCTTGATATCAAACTGCACATCCCGGAACAAACAAACAAAAATCTTAGGAACCGATGGTTTTTGTAAACTAAAAGTACCCTTCTTTAAGAGTAAATAATTAGTACAAAATTATGACATATCAACTTTCATTTTTTAAATGGGGACTAAATGACTACATAATTAGTACATAATTTTTAAAATATCCAATTGAGGGTGGGGTGTAGCTTGACTGACCTTTATTATATGCAAAACAGCACAAGTCACGATGAGAACTCTTCTCCAATTTGTTCCAAATGCACATGTTGACTTGTACATTCGAAAAAAAATCGATATTTTGTTCTGTTTTACTCTCCTTCTAAGGGTAACAAACAGAAAACAAACTTAAAAAAACAACACCTATCGATATTTTTTAGTTAAACTCGAAATTAAACGGTCGAAATTGGGCGTTTAAGTTAAACGTCGATAAGACTGCTTAAACTGCTCTTAAAAAAAGGTGCAAAGGGAATTAATCATTTAAGCGTGGTTTAACGTTAAACCTAGGTTAAAACTAAATGGTGCAACAGGCGGTCATTTGCCTTTATGTATAGCGTGGTCCAATAAGTTCAGACGCTGGATTTATCTGGCTAAAAAATAAGCTTTGCAACCCTTATATATCTAGGTTTTGAGTAGACTGAACCGCAACAAAAATATTTTAGGTAAAAATAGGAATAATTCAGGCAGACCTTATAAAGTTTACAGTAAAGCTTTGAAAAGTCAGTTGAAAAGTACTATGCAGTCTACACTTTAAAAATGAAAATGTAGATTTTCTAGTTATAGTGTATGATTAGTGATGTTTACTCAGTGACCTGACCTATCACAATGTGTTTTTAAACTTCTTGGAAAAAAAAATTTTCGGCCCCTAAGTAAGGGTAGCACTTATTATCCCTACTAGGTTCTTCAGCAGTAGTATGTCTGCTTTCGCGTGTGCCGTGTCGCCGCGTGCTTTCATTGGAGTAGGTTATTTGCATATTTAAGGTCGTAGTTACAATCTGGGGAATTGTTTTAGCAACACCGTACGGGAAATCAATTTAACTATGTCGACCTGATTTTTGTGCAAAATTTTACGTCTTTTAATTTGTTTCCCATGGCAACGCGGAGACTTTATTTATTTTTATCCACAGTGGGACACCAGAGTTAGCACCGGGTCAAAAATTTGGGGTTAAGTTACTTATTTTGACTTTTCGCGTTCTACGCCGCTAAAAAACCAAGTAAAACACTAAAATAAAAGAAAATCATTTATTGCAGAATTACCTGCTAAAAACCGCCACCCAACTACGTATTAAAGTAACTGGGTGTAATGGTTAAGTTTGCATTTACAGGTGCATTTATAATTGAATTGAAAATACTCCCGCTAGTTGATACCGACAACAGGTTAACTTACGAGCATGCAGATTTAAAAATCGGCTACTGGCGCTAGACGAAATAATCGTATTCTATTTTAAACAGGAGCATCAACGACTAGCAAGAGTCTTTCCAACCTCTAAATGGAGCTTTACTGACCTGTTTTGTTAGTACTCAAGTATCCGTGTATTTTTGAAACTGAGGTTCTAAAATCTATCCTTTCACTTGCACATAACTATGCCGCAATAATTTAAATTTTAAAAAAAAAGGTTGAATCAAAATAAAAACAAAACTATGTGGGGTTATGGGCGCCGAATGCCTCTATGCGAATTCCTAGTAATCCCAGCGAGCCAGTAAAGTTCTCTTGGTTCTTTGATAGACTCGGAGTAATGCCCGCGCAGCGCTAGGCCTTTTCCGGAGGGCGACCGCACACGCGGAGTGGTTTCATATTTGTTTTAGAACAATGTTTTTGAAGACACATTTTTGAAAGATAAACATAACCTCGAATGGTTTTCTGTCAGAAAACGTAAAAATACTTTTCTGTCCTACTGCGGCCCGATTAAAAGTTTGTTAACAAAACACCTGCAGTTGAAATGCGTGTGTCTCCCAAATTCAATGAAGTGTGATTGAATGTTCGGTTTTCTTTTCCGGAGTGCACAGGCTATTAGAAAAAAGGAAACTTAGTTTTTATTTTCGCTAAAGGAAGGAAATATAAAAAGGAAAAATGTAATCCAGAGGAAATTGAGAGTATTTCTCTATTTTTTTTGTAAATCGGGTTTGTTCTAAACCGCAATTATTTTGAGCTTTTGGGATAGATGACAGCACAATAACTTTTATTTTGAAGAAAAAATAATTGAGCATTTTGTAAAGTAAAGTAAAGTACTTCAGATATTTTTATTAAGCCATTAAAAATGATCACCCCTGCAAAATTTCAGCTAATTCTAAAATATTAAAGAACAAAGCGTTGCCAGTTGGACTTTTTTACCTAAAATCTGGGGAGAAACTATAGCCTTAAACGGCTATTTATTATTCTCTTCCTAGCACATTTTCCTTATGGTAAGGATTTTGTAATTTTTATCGCAGAAAAGGTACGGCCGATTCAAAAATTTTATAAAATACAAATTCAAGGCAGGTGTATTTGGTCAGAACAATTGGGTTTCTTTGTCAGTCCACATTTTGTTTATCAAAGAAAAAACCCTTTCCAACTCAACTCTGCTTTAGTCCCAGGCAGGCCAAAGAGGCTTCGACCCACCTGGAACTAACACCGATGCGCTTAGATACGTGTAGCTGCGCGATTTGATAAAGCCAAATAATATTTATAATCATTTGATTATAACTATAAAACCATACAACTATGAACGCGACAAAAAGACTCAGAAATGACACAATTACTTATTCTAAAATAATAAAAATTAGATCTTCGAAGAACTAACAGGCAGCTCTTCTTACGCAGAGTTACGCAACTGTGAAAATAACTACAGACGAATTAAACTCTGTGTTTCGGACTTCCATTGTCTATATTTTATTTATACATGACGTTTCGATTAGTACAATCTCTGATCGTCTTCAGGTGCAAACTACAATAAATTCCTAAGGCTTCTATATACTGTGAGAAATCACTCAACATTGAAGTTCAAGAAGTTGGCTCCGCCCAAGGAGGGGCTTCCAAATATTTGGGATTTCAACACTTGGTTTACTGAAAATACCCTGATTCTGCCCAATAAAGGCAGCTTCAAGGAATTTTCGTTTCTTCCAATGTGACTCCTTGTGCAAAACCTTTGCTTCTGCCCCTTTATTCGGTGTTGTTTTGACCATGCATGTTCGGCGATTCCTGATTTCGTGGTTTCACCTTTTTGGGTATTCGTCTGATGTTCCTTAAGCCGCAACATATAAACCTAAGCTCTGGCTGAGATATGTTGATGATACTTTTATTGTCTGGACCGGGAATGACCAACAACTTTCAGAATTTCTTCACCACCTAAATAACATAAGACCCACCATTAAATTCACAATGGAGTTGACAGAGCCGTTCAAATTTGTAACAATTCTCATGACTTGGAAATCGAAATAAGAAACATTAAGAAGGATCTGCAGCAGAATGGTCACAGCCTTAAACTTATAACAGATACTATTTCTAAATTTCAACAAACAGGACAGAGATTACAAGACCAAAACCAGGCAAATGCATTCCTTACAATCTCATACGTTAAAGGAGTATCAGAGAAAATTCGAAAAGTAGCGAAAAACTTTAATATTAAAACAGCTTTTAAATCTAGTAATACAATTAGAAGCCTTCTTAGTAAAACAAAACCAGAGAACAAACAAAATAAGGAACGCATTTACCAAGTTCCTTGTGCCTATGACATACATAGGCGAAACTAAAAGTTAGGCTTAAGGACATCAGACGAATACCCAAAAAGGTGAAACCACGAAATCAGGAATCGCCGAACATGCATGGTCAAAACAACACCGAATGAAGTGGGCAGCAGCAAAGGTTTTGCACAAGGAGTCACACTGGAAGAAACGAAAATTCCTTGAAGCTGCCTTTATTGGGCAGAATCAGGGTGTTTTCAGTAAACCAAGTGTTGAAATCCCAAATATTTGGAAGCCCCTCCTTGGGCGGAGCCAACTTCTTAAATTTCAAGGTTGAGTGATTTCTCACAGTATATAAGCACGTAGCCTTAGGAATTAATTGTAGTTTGCACCTGAAGACGATCAGAGATTGTACTGATCGAAACGTCGTGTATAAATAAAATCCGAAAACACAGAGTTAATTTCAAACACATCATTGTCTCAAACTTTCAAACAAACTACAGACGAACTGTGAAATATCGGACTTTACTGGACAACGTGAAAAAATACCGGGCAATACCGGACGTATTTTTTAAACTTGACAATTCATCAAAATACCGGACTGTCCGGTCAAATACCGTACGGTTGGTCATCTTATGTACGTGCGTTGTGCGATATGAAAGAACATACGGGTTTCGACATGCAAATACCGTCATCTTCAGCTGATGGGTATAACGCTAAATATGTTGGACAGTTAGCTTGTCAGAGCATCCAAGTTTTATGATGACGTCATTGACGAATTTGCAAAAAGTAATCAAAAAATCGATTACAAATAGAGTAAGTTTTTAAAAATTGCTTCCCTTACTTGAAACGAAAGATTATTATAAAACACTTATTATTTGTAAATTCACCTGGATTTTTTTCAGTGTGTCTAATATTTCACTTAGTTTCTAGAAAGGTTTACCGAAAAATTTCGCGTAAAAGGAAACTGTGGTCGCCATTTTCAACTGTGAAAATTATTTACTTGACCCTTGGTAAAGTATTCAAAACAAACGAAATTTCTATGGCTTCTAAACGGAAGTTTTTAGAGGATAAATTACGGTGTATCAGTGTGCTGAAAGTACAGTCGGGAAGGGGTCTATTGTCAAAAATCTAAGGCTATACAAAGGGAGTATTTACTTATTCTTTCTGTTTTTTTTCAAGCGAAAAAGTAAACTTGAATGAATGTGGAAATACGGGCGGGAAAATTCCCATGTACGTAGGCCACTTTGCTGGGCCCGTTGCACGCCCACTATCCAGGGTTTAGCCGAGTGCATCTAGTCTTGAATCGAGAGAAAATTTGCTCCCAGGGAGTCAAATTCGTAGCGCTGCATCTCATTGGTCCAAATCTTCGGTCTAAATCGATTTCTCTTACTTTTGCCCCATATTGATCGAAAGTAATTCTCTTAGTCAAGACCAATAGAATTACTTTCGATCAACATCGGACAAAATTGAGAGAAACCGATTTACACCGAAGATTTGGATCAATGAGATGCATAGAGGAGAGGGAATTTAACTCCCTGGGAGCAAATTTTTTCTTGATTCAAGAATAGACGCACTGGAAGCCTGCCTCTTACATCGCCTGGGGCCAACAGACAGTTCCCAAGACTCTCTTGACCTGGCCAGAGCGGGACATTCCAGAAGGACATGCCAGGACGACTTTTCGCCCTCCATGCGCCATCGACTCTCTGAGTTTTCGGCGATTCCCAGCGTCTCTAGGTGCTTGTTGAGGTGACAGTTTCCTGTTAGGAGCCCTGTTGCTAGACTTACATCCTTCCCACTTAGGTGGAGCAAGGACTTCGAACAGTTGCTCTTTAGTCCGTCCTGTTTCGGTTGGAGCATCCATGCTGACCATGATTTTGACGTGGAGCTTCCTGAGCTCTTTGGCCAATTTGTTTACATCAGCGGCGTCTGTAGGCGCCCCTGATGCATTTGTAGAGTGGCCAATAGGAACTTGTGCAGTTCCCTGTCGGACCTCTTGTGGTAAAGAAGATCTACTGGGTCCTTGAATAGTTCCTTGTTGATCCTTATCTTTAGAGGTTCCCCTGGGTACCTGTTCGGTTCGCTGTGTTAACTCCTGGTTGTCGGAGGGTTCTTCTAGAGTTCTCTCCGAGTAAGAGTGAACTTTACACGTTAAAATTGTTTTAAAAATGGTCAAAAAGTTTCAAACATTCATTTTCACGTGTTGCAACGGTAGGAGTAGACGTCAAACTACGTAAGCTAAGGCTTAGTCTAAACGTAGGAGACACCCGTGAACGTGGCCTTGGAAAAAGCTCACGAAAGACCGCAGAGATGGGATTCTGATATCCATATTAAGCGGAAGTCATTGTTTTTTAATAGATAGAAAGAAGACAGAGTATTGAGCTATATTACGCGTCTTCGCGCACGGGGTGACTCACCATATTTTTCCAACTACATAGGTTATAATTATTAGATGTAGAAATATAGTGTAAATACAAAAGTTGCTTAGTTTTTCACAAATTTTAAGAAAATTCATTAAAAAAAAATTTAGACATCAACTTTATTATTTTAAATTGATCACCCTGTATATTTTTTAGATCTTTTCTGCCTGATTCCAAAAATATTCCATGGGCAGGGTTTATCTTAAGCGGTTCTCGAGTCAATTAAAAAATAATTTGCCATAAGGGCGATGTGTTCGCCAAGGAAAAATAGTTTAGGCGGTTTTCCTTGTTTAACACATTTGCTCTTATGGCAAAGTTTTTCTAAATTTGTTCAATGAACGTTCAAGACAAAGGTAACATATGGTATATTTTTGGAATCAAGAAGAAAGATCCAGCGAAGTTTGAAAAAATATACAGGGTGTTCCATTTGAAATAAGAAAGTTGATGTCGAAATTTGACATTTTGAATGACATGTTGAAACTGAGGGGGAGGGGAGAGGCAACGTTTCGTGACCCAAATTGTCACCTACAGAGGAACGCCTTTATTAATAATAATAATCAAGTCAATCATCAAACATTGGTCAAAATCTCTATACCTATACTTAGATCACTAACAGTCTAACCTACGTTACGTTGAGTATATTAGTTGTCTTATGTTTATTGCGTCCTTATTCATGACCAGTCTCCAAGTAACCAGCCCACAAACAGCAGCCAGCCCACAAAGAGTTGGATTTTCTTAATTCTCTCTCTCTTTATGTTGAGGTTATGTTTTAATTTGACAGGTTAACTTAGTTCCATTTTTTGGTTGGTTAGTAGTTCAAACGCACATTCACTTTTTAGGTGACATTTACAAAAGCGAATTCAATTGGTACGTCCACAAGGAACGGGGTGCTTTATTCTCTCGCGAATTTACCCCCAAAACGGCAGGACGGGCAAAACGTCGCTTTTAGAAAACCGAAAATACCTTTAAAACCGCAACACATCCCCAAAATTAAAAGTTAAGCTCAGTTTAAACTTAGGTAACGCATCTTGGGTGAAACATTGTTTAACCCTACTCAATCCGTTTGGAAAGACACCTTGACCACATAGAGGCGGTCAATTTAGACCGAAGCATTTGTTTTCCGCATATATCGGGAAATGGGAAATGTCAGTCGTTGTTTAGTGAGTGTATTTTTTAAGTAATTAATAGTAGTTTACATAACACGCATGTTATTCTTATGATGGTCATTAAAGGCGAAAATAAAGTTTGAGACGCGAGCCGCAGGCGACTTAAGTCAATAACCATAGAGAAAGTAATAGCATAAAGTAAGTAACTAATTACTTTATGGTAATAGCTACGCGAGAGTGACCGATACTGCGTCGACGTCGACATGAGCGCAGCCGGTGGCTACAAGAAGGAACTACTTGTACAGCCAGATGCATAATAATAAAAATACATTCTTTTGGCTAATTTTTTACAGACACTTACTTGTATAATAATAAAAAGACATGAAAAAACTTAAAAGGCGCCGCCGTTTTTCCATATTTTTTAGTGTTAAAAAGCAATGCATTCGCGAAAGGTTTTAGCTCTATACAAAGCTTAACCAACTTTGTACTGTTAAATGCAGCTAAAAAACTTTCCTTAACTTACAAAAACTTTTTTGGACCCTTTAAAAATGTAAAATAGGAGGAGGGGGTTCTAACTATGTTGAGGAATATTATCCGATATTAAAGGTAACAACATTTTATTATGTTATTTTCTTTTATTAATTGGGAAATAATCCAAATTGTTTTTTTTTAATTGTATTTTAACCTATTATCTTTCCCAATTCACAGCACTCTTCAAATAGTCCCATGCTAGCTTTAATGTGCTAGTGATCCAGCCTGATTTGAATGGCATTTTAGACTTTTGAATAAGTTGTTAATCCACTATATAGCTCATCCCATAAACTCGCGTGATTTCCAACCTAAACTGATTATTAGGACTTTTTAAAATTGTCGCTCCCTTTCCTTTTCTCCTACCATGGCCTCACTTTCCCACCCGTCTCTCGACCCCTTCCCCAACCTCTCCAGCTCCGCCTGTGGGTTTTTCCAGTTTTTTGCTTTAAATGTTAATAACTTTTATTTCCGTGAACCGGTTGTAAGAAAATATAGCCCGTGTCCTGCCCAGGAGTTCCAAGAATCCAGTAGTAAAACTACCATCATCATGCGTTTAGTAGTTTTTGCGTGATGCTGGAATAGGGTTGCCAACTTTTGTTTCATCTGGACATTTGCTCTAAACTATCAGGACATTTGACGCAAAATCGGGACATTTTCCAAAACGCTTAAAAAAGAAATAAAACAATAAATATTGATGGTTTTTTCATTTTAATTTGGAAGCTAGCTAAGAAATTTCAATCGAAACAAAACAAAGGAAAAGAAACTGACAAATTTCACACGAGCGTGAATATTGTGCACACGCGAGTGTAAGAAAGTTACTTTCTATCAAGTTGTGTACGCTACTTTCCTACGAACACTGTTGAATTACACTAATTTTTGCAAAAATTGCTCTTTAATTTCGCACAAATCAAAAAATTTCTGCACACGGGAGAAATTTAACGTTTTCAAAGGATGCAAATCGTGTGAAATCCATTGTTTCATATGTGGTCGTAGGAAAAAATAGTTAAACTACACAAAAACCTGTGGCCCAGATGGTTTACCAGTAATTTTTATAAAAAACAGTAAATTTTTCTTCTCCAGTATTTTGGCTAAAATTTTGAATGGATCATTTTCTACAGGAGATTTTCCGACAGCTTGGAAGCTAAGTTATGTTACCACAATATTCAAAATAAATATAGTCAAACATTAAAAACTACAGAGGTATTAAAAAATGTCTTGATTTCTTAAATTATTTGAATCAATATTCACAGATAAAATTGCACCATATTTTCCAAACATAATTATAAACCAACAACACGGGTTTTCAAAAGGTAAATCATCAATTAGTAATCTCTTGATATATGAATAAACTTTGTTGAAAGCCTTGGAGAGTGGCTATCGGATAGATATAATCTATACCGATTTCTCCAAGGCTTTCGACAGGGTCGATCATAACCTAATACTTGATAAACTTAAAGTCATGGGTATCCATGGCTCATCTTTCAACTGGTTTCAGATTAATCTAACTAAGACGCCAGGCAATAAAAATAGAGAAAACTGTCTCCGACGAGTTTTAACTTTTTGTCAGGTGTCCCCCAGGGCGGAAATTTGTTTCCATTGTTATTTAAAGCATTTATAAATGATATATCTTCGGCTTTAGAAAACTGTAACTTTGTGCTTCTTGCTGATGATCTAAAATTCTTTAGAGTTATAAGAAGTTTGGAGGATTGCCATTTTTTGCAACAAGAGTTGAATGGGTTTTCAGCATGGTGTGAATATAACAATTTATCCCTGAATGTTGACAAATGTAAGATTGTATATTTTTATAGAAAATTAAACCATATAGATTATCGTTGGATAACTCCAATTTGGAGAAACCTTGCAATTATCATGCGTGACTTGGGTGTCTTTTTTGATACAAAAATCAGTTTTGTTGAACACCTATATTATTGCAAATAAAGCTATGAAATTTTTACATTAATAAATGCTTACTTTGCAATTATGAGGTCAATTCTAGAATATGGTTGTACTATTTGGTCTCCATAATATATTATGAGATTCATATAGATCATTTGGAAAAATACAAAGATAATTATGGCGAAACATCGTTTTATCATTTCTCTTTTCGCTTTGATCTTTTGTGTGTTCCTTGTGTGATGCTCATCCAAGTTTGAATTTTCGTTATTTCCACCCAAGATCTTTTGATCTTTTGTTTTTTAGTTTCTTTTCGGTTGAAGTAACTGATTTGGAACTTTTTTACCTTCTTCTTTGTTTTAAAAAATTAAATATTCATTAATGGTCTATCTAGATATTTATTGTATGTATAGATTATAAAATTATGCAAACTTGATCAAAGCCTAAAATGTTACTTGGGAAACGGTATAGTCAAGCTTATGCTCACTACACGTAAGTTTTTTTTGTCCTTGTATTGTTTGACTAATACAAAAGTCATGCGTGCAGGGTCACATTTCGGCTTATGTGTGACACAAAAAAGTCGTGACCACAATATCACAACAGAAACGCTCTTGACAAATCGCTGGTCATTTAGGACGAGTTGCAATGAGAATGTAACAAAATCGTGCTATTTTTGCGATCTGACCACCAGAACTAAAAACTAGCCATATAATCAATATAGATTAAAGATTAAGTAACACTCATTACGAGCAGGCCTTCAATGTCTAATGGATAATCCAGACACCTACAGACCTGTTTCATCTCTATTAGAAATCATCAGGGAGTCATAGATTTGTTTTAAATTCGAGGTGTGCATGGTGCTTGTGTAGCTTCAACTGCCAGGCACAATCCTGTGACTCCCTGATGATTCCTAACAAGTTTGTAGGTGTCTGGATTCTCCATTAGACATTTTAGTAATGAAGTGAGAAACAATAACGTGTTACTTTAATTTTTATTTGCGGACACGAGATTCACTTTGTTAATTTTTAGATTAAAGATGTTTAATAAGTTATCTACCAGTCTTAGTGCTCATGAAATTGCAAAGCTAGTAAACCTAGGTTTAAAATGCAAGGTGGTAAAAATGCTGCTGTTAAGAGAGAAGATTCCTTTTTTTTCTATCAGTGACCTTAGCTCAGGAAATTTCGAAGTGACGTTCAAAACACGTGATATCCACACTTTTTGATGTCCAATAACATAAGAATTGGCTGAACCTTGAATGGTAAGCACATTTTGCAAAAAAAAATGAAACAAATGTTTGAATATTTCCAATTGGTGGCCTTAGAAAGAAATTTTAGCTTAAGATCTTGGGAGGCAAGAACGAAATTTGAAAATTGGAACACACAAAAGACCAAAGCGAAAAGAGAAACAATTAAACGATGTTTCGCCCGGGGTGACCAGCGTGGGCTCGTCAGTGGATTCACTAGTCACCCTCAATCCAGACATCGTTTAACACCATCGCACACTCTGACTTCCAACTCTGAAACACTCAGAAATAGGCATCGTTCCGCATTGTACTTATTATAAATCACCTGATACGGGTTCGTCCTGGCGTGTTAATCTTTCTAATAAGAACATGGTCCTAAGACAATTAAAACAAGAAGTTAAAACTTCCAAATCAGTTACATCAACCGAAAAGAATGCGTGCGATGGTGTTAAATGATGTCTGGATTGAGGGTGACTGACACGCTGGGACACTCATCCAATTTTCCTCCTAAGATCTTAAGCTAAAATTTCTTTCTAAGGCCACCAATTGGAAATATTCAAAGATTTGTTTAATTTTTTTGCAAAATGTGCTTACCATTCAAGTTTCAGCCAATTCTTATGGCATTGGACTTCAAAAAGTATATCACATGTTTTGAACGTCACTTCGAAATTTCCTTACTAAGCTCACTGATATAAAAGAAAGAAAGTTTTTTTTTAATGAATTTAAAGTTATTTTTTTGTCAAAAATAGTATATTGTGACGTGAAAATTTTTTTGTTGCAAAATCATTAAAAATCATGTTCCTAGCAAACACATCTGTTACATTAACATATGGTTTGTCCTAGAACGTTTTAGAACTGCGCGTGATAGTTGCAAAATCGACGGGGCTGTTCTTAACAGTTTACAATTTTTGGACGAACCCGAACGCATTTTCATAAAATTGCTATAATAATAGAATGAAGAAGAAGAAGAAGAAGCACGTGATGCGATCCAGAGTGTCTTCAGTTTATCTTTTTGTTTTTAGCATAAAATAAATATTTTACCGAAAATTTTCCATGAATTGGTCCACAGTTTCTTCTACAAAATTCAAATTTTTTGTGTTTCTACAAAATTCATAGCTTCATATTTTTTTTACATTGCATTTAAAAATCTGTCAATGGCTTCATTATCACCACTACTTGATGACGAGGTAGAATATTGCCTTAATTCTTTCAAAGTGAAATTCTTCAGTTTTTGAAAGAACAGAAATTTAACTCTCAAAAAGCTGAATTTTTGGGTTAGGCAGGGATTCCTCTTCTTTAGGTCACACCATAAAAAACTTTCGACAAAAGCTTTATAAAAATACACGCGGATAATAAAATAATACAAGATTACACTCTGGATTTTTATTATTTTTGGTAAAAATCCATTTATTTGGGTATATTTTCAAGGAACAAATTATTTTTGCGCACAAACTTTACATGCGTAAATGAATTTGCGCATACGTCAAAAAATAGTCCTAAACAGTTCCATTTCATTCCGCCCGGCTTCACGGGACTGTACAGAACAGTATTGAACCGGTCCTGGACAAATTTTCGGGACTAACCCGAACACAAAACTTTTCAGTTCAGAACAGTTGTGGTCGAACCAGAACGCGTTTTTTTAAGCGCGCATGCTCCGGACTGTTTAGAACAGGAAATTTCGACGAACCCGAACAAACCATTAGTATTTACGAAAATCTAGAGTCAAAAAATTTACATCAAAAAATTTGTGTAATATTTACATAACATAACTTATGTTACTTTAATTACAATATATTTACGTAATAAGAAGGGATGTGCATGGCGTTATGCAGAACATGGAAATTACTTATTACCTTGTTGTATTTATTATGTAATATTATATACACAATATGACTTTAATTCTATATAAATGTTACGTTCCAATAACATTTATGTTATAAATTTTTATAGTAGTTACAAAAAGAGTACGTTATTTACGTGACGTTAATTTTACCTTGCAGTTTTACCTTTATATTTACTTTCTAGTTACTAGTTAATCGATATCTACAGTTTCTTAATTTTTGGTTCCCATGTATTATTTACGTTATTTTAATTTCATATTATTTACGTAAAAAGTAGGGAACTTTGTGCATGGCGTTATGCAGAACATGGAAATTACTTATTACCTTGTTGTATTTATTATGTAATATTATATACACAATATGACTTTAATTCTATATAAATGTTACGTTCCAATAACATTTATGTTATAAATTTTTATAGTAGTTACAAAAAGAGTACGTTATTTACGTGACGTTAATTTTACCTTGCTGTTACTTGTAAAAAATATAAATATTATGTAAAAAATTTACCCCAGTTTTACCTTTATATTTACTTTCTAGTTACTAGTTAATCGATATCTACAGTTTCTTAATTTTTGGTTCCCATGTATTATTTACGTTATTTTAATTTCATATTATTTACGTAAAAAGTAGGGAACTTTGTGCATGGCGTTATGCAGAACATGGAAATTACTTATTACCTTGTTGTATTTATTATGTAATATTATATACACAATATGACTTTAATTCTATATAAATGTTACGTTCCAATAACATTTATGTTATAAATTTTTATAGTAGTTACAAAAAGAGTACGTTATTTACGTGACGTTAATTTTACCTTGCTGTTACTTGTAAAAAATATAAATATTATGTAAAAAATTTACCCCAGTTTTACCTTTATATTTACTTTCTAGTTACTAGTTAATCGATATCTACAGTTTCTTAATTTTTGGTTCCCATGTATTATTTACGTTATTTTAATTTCATATTATTTACGTAAAAAGTAGGGAACTTTGTGCATGGCGTTATGCAGAACATGGAAATTACTTATTACCTTGTTGTATTTATTATGTAATATTATATACACAATATGACTTTAATTCTATATAAATGTTACGTTCCAATAACATTTATGTTATAAATTTTTATAGTAGTTACAAAAAGAGTACGTTATTTACGTGACGTTAATTTTACCTTGCTGTTACTTGTAAAAAATATAAATATTATGTAAAAAATTTACCCCAGTTTTACCTTTATATTTACTTTCTAGTTACTAGTTAATCGATATCTACAGTTTCTTAATTTTTGGTTCCCATGTATTATTTACGTTATTTTAATTTCATATTATTTACGTAAAAAGTAGGGAACTTTGTGCATGGCGTTATGCAGAACATGGAAGTTACTTTTTACCTTGTTGTCACTTCCAGTTTACCTAGAATTTATCTAACAAAGTAATCATGTGTTGTAACTTTTACGTAATATTTACGTAACTCTGTTGGCTGGTTTATGTGCCATTTAACTACTCTAAACTAAAGGCTAAATATTGAAAGATTCTGGTAACTACATGGTTTGTTACAATTTACAAAGGAAATTATAAAATCGGTATAGAGAAACTAATGTAAAGTGCTACTTTTTATCCCGAGACGAAAAGTTTGTATCCCGACCGGACAGAGATATTTCCACCTCAAGTATATAACACATACCATTTGCATCAATTAAGGCTCGACCTTAAGACCGAGCAATTTAAATTTTTCACACCGCGAGCTTCGAATCTGAAACTACGTCCCTTTATTCTAATTAACCCCCGGCAGCAGTAGCAGGAAAGTCCCTGACCGTTAGCTAAAACCCCGGGTTTGAGACCCCAATCTCAGAAAGGACGCGCCACGGTCTTCTCCGTCTTAACTCTTAACGCGACGGCCACTAGCCTAAGTCTAGCTTCACTAGCGATGGGCGAGATCGAAATAGTCTTCCCAACCCAACCCATAAAGCCAGCGATAAACCATTTCTCTTGCGAAAGTTTCTCCTGATCTGTTGAATTTCTCACGAAATTTTTTTAAGCGTTGAAAAATCCTTTATTATTAACACACACATCACACATTCACAGGCAATCGTCTTTTTAACTGTCCAACATTTTTAGCATTTTTCCCGTCAACTGAAGTTGACGGTCTTCCATATCGCACGACGCATGTGCACTGTACACACCGATAGCCGTTTAAACCTCCAATGATAGTTTTCACGTCCGCCTAAAGCACGCGACCACAACTCGATGCTCGATGGATTGAGCAGGTTCAATGACCTCTTCACGCACACTAAAGCAGATATACTGCTTTAGCATTACAGCTTCTCTTGCTTCCATGGACCGCAAGTTGTTGATTTGGTTTGGGACTTTGAATGAAGGAATTTTGTGACTATGTGGGATTGATAGTTCTTTAGTCACATAATCAAGCGTTACCGGGTGTTTTGTTCACATCCGCGTAGAAGGGGTTGATATGACGTCATCTTTTAAGATGGCTGCCAAAAATCATTAAAAAAAACTTTGGCAACCGGGGCATGATTATACTCGATTCGATATAATTCGACGACGAGGATTCCAAAAAATTTACTTCTAAAGTCATCCGAGCTTAAATGACCTTGAAAATCGCAAAAAACGAGATTTTTGCCATTTTTTCTACAAAAAATCTTAATAATTCGACGTTTTGTCAAACTAACTTTAAATGTACCTCAAACTATTAGGCATATATGTCAAATTCGATCCTTGGAGTTTGATGCTGTTTATACCCCAGTAAAATTAACATATTGCAAAAATAACATACTAAAGGGTGCTATTCATCATCTATTAAAGGGAAAAGAACCAAATTTGGTAAGAGATGGTCAGGTCCAACAAAATTGGTTCAGCTATGACGCGTTTCAATATGGCCGCTGATATATCAAAATGGCGACCTATAACCACATTTTATTTTATCCAATTTTGGCCATCAATTCTTGTTGCCTTATCGCCGCTTATTATGAAAAAAAGTTTAGTTGATGCATGACCTTGATTAACCTTGAAAAAAACCATGTACTAGTGAAAACCCAGCTTTTTGTAGTAATTTTTCCAATTTACCGCTACGCAAAAACTTTAAGTGCCGGAAATGAAATTAACATCTCAGCCATAACTAAAAACTTCATTTCGATTCAAATTTGCTCATAAAGAGGTTTGCGATAAAAAGCAAAAGGCAGAATTTGATTATTTCCCCAGAGTATGGTTTAGGTATGTAGACGATGTGTTTGCAGTATTCAACACTAAAGTAACTAGTGTTGAAAATTTTATGGAAAAAATAAATAACAAATTTCCCACAATTAAATTTACTTATCAAACAGAGAACAACGGTAAATAAAAATAAATTGGACTTCGACCTATACAGAAAAGGAACGGCCACTAACAGGTATATTCCAAATGACTCTTTTCATTGCTTACAACATAAGCTTGCAAGTTTGCACTTTTTAACATATAGATTAGTAAATTTCCCCTTAAACAAAGAAAGATTTGAAGCAGAAAAGAATAGGATTAGGAATATAGCTGGCGAATACGGTTACGACGAAGGCTTAACAAATAAGCTGATAAATAGACATTCTTTTCAAAAGACCTTTCGGAATTCCACTTTTTTCAGACAAAAAGATATCTGCGACTCAAAATTTGTATCAATCCTAATTATACGAAAGGATTAAAAAAAGTATTTAACAACACCGGTCTTAAATTAGTATATCAATCCGGTAACACAATAAGAAGCTTACTAGGAAATCCCAAGGATAAAACTACAGTTCTAGAAAAAAGTGAAATTTACGAAATTAGTTGCATGGATTGTGACAAAAAATATGTTGGCCAAACGAGATGCTCTATTCAAACACGTTTTAAAGAACACAGCACACTTAAAATACGGAAGAACAGAAAAGTCAAGTGTGGCCGAGCATGCTTTTGAAAACAATCATAGATTCACATTAGATAACCTAAAACTTCTAAAAATTGTACCAAACAAAACACTTTTGAATGCATATGAAAGTATGGAAATCATTAAATCCAGAAACAGTTTAAATAAAGATAGAGGACCCATCCCGTTTAGTACACTTTATTCTTTGGTTGAGAGGAGATAGGATTAAAAATCATGATCAATCACAAATTATTAGTTTTATCTTCGCCCACTAAAGGATTGTATATAAGATAGAGCGTAGATTAATTTAGTTCATTGTTTATCGTCTCCTGATGATGCTAACATTGTTAGCGAAACGCGCGTCGAGTGCAAAAAAGTGTAGTTTTGGTTTGTGGAAAACAATCATAACTTTGATTTATAAACAAGTTTTAGACAAATTCATTTCGGACATAAAATCAAGGTTCAATAACGAGACTCTTAAGTATTTTTGACCTGAACATATTCATACCAAGTTTTATATAAAGTGAAGCCAAAATCAAGGCAAAATTTATTAATGTCGTTTCTAAATACTATAAACTGTTTGATTAATTCAAAATAAAAATTCTTGAACTTTTAATGGTAGAAGTCAGTATTTGGAAACTATATTGGTCAGAAGTAGGCAAAAGCTTAAATCAAAACATATATGATAACGTTTTCGAGGCATTGAACAAGTGTGGCGATATTTTTCCGTTGATAAAAACATTCTTGTTTGTTTGCCTGTAAGTAATGCTTCATCAGAAGGCAGCTTCTCCGGCCTCAGAAGGTTAAAAACATAACTACTTAAAAACACTGTGACGGAAATTCTTCTGACGGGCTTAGCGTTGCTGCATATCCACAGACATATTGAAGTTGACATTGAACGGGTCATTGACCGTTTGCTCAAAAAAACCGGAAACAAATTTTTTTTTGAGATAGGTATCTTATATTTGAGATATGCAATATAAAGGTAATGTTTCAACCTAAAAAGCTTTTTAGACAAAAACAAAGTATTTAGCTATTAGGTTTTGTTTGTGGTATGTTTGTTATCTATGTTTTTTATAACTGCGAAAATTATAGTAGACTAGTAGTTACTCAAACGCGGATTTCGGGGGGGGGGAGTAGTTCACCCTCTCCCCCACCCAGAATTTAATTTTTTTACAAAAACGTTTAGAAAATTAAAAGTAGGACATAAGTTGCAGTGCTATAACTATAACACCTTTGATATTTTCTCAAAAATTTTTGCCTGCTGCGCTTTGAAACCATTAATATTTTTACAATATTTCGGCGCATTTAAACATTTTTTAAAATAAAAAATGTATGAAATAAACAACTTAAAATCTGAGTACCCCCCCTTCTAGATTTGAGGAAAAATCCGCGCTTGTAGTTACTAAGTTTGGTTGGCAGATATTGATATGTTCCTCATAAAAGCTATGCTTTTAATCTATTTTTTTTTTCGTATCGAAACCGCCCTCCCCCCTTTCCAAATGGCTGGGACCGCCACTGATTATTTTGAAGTTAAAAAACTATAAGCAGATAGTAGATACATTCGTTATTGTCCAGCCCTAGTTCTTGGTCCGGCCAGTCTTCGGAATCCGTGATGTGTGGACGTGAATATGCAATAGGGGACAAGACTAGGCAAAGATTAATGGCCCTCTCCACCGGATTGCTTGGCTTAAAACAAACCCTTAGAGTTAGCCACCATCCAGTTTCAAGCAGTCCAAGTTACGCTTTTTGCACTTGTGTATGTAGATTAGTAAGAGGCTATACTTCCTCGGGCTTTTCGTAGATTTCTGGAACAGTACTTAATTGTTTTTTAAGAGGTTTTTGTTAATGTTTTAAGAGTAGAGATTCTTTTTTTCCGTCAGTAACCTTAGCTCAAGAAATGTTGATATGACTTTCAAAAGTACGGATATCACATGACCCGTTTTGAGCATCACTTAGACATGGATATTTTTATACATGCAGCCATACACACTCTACTCTGACATGTACTAACGGCTAGCTTTATTAGAAACGAATAACAGCAAACCGAGGTTGTAATTGATTAAAATCTCAACATACTACCAATAAACTAACTACCTTGGTAACCCTGGTTCAAAAAAACCATTTCTGAGTTGTTTTTTTTTTAAACACACTATTATTTCAGAACAAACTCGTTATCCGGAAGCACTTCGAAAAACAACTTAAATTAAAAATACAAGCTACTAGATACTAGTGAGAGACTTTCAAAGCCGTTAAATCAATGCTTTAAGTTAAAATAAAAATACTTAATGCAGGCTACTAGTGACAGATACAAACTACCAAAGTTTTGGTATTTTGTATCTTGTAATTTGTATCTCATTAATGAAATTGGTGCAAAAAAGTGAGGGTAGAAATCACTGTAATTTGTATTTAATCAGCTTAACTCCCTCGGTTTCTGTCGATTCTTGAATTTTGTAGGAAAGGTCGCACGGGAAGGGTCAGCTCCTTAATATCGACCAATAACGGGCTTTAAAGCTATCACTAGTTATCCGAAACCTATCCGACCACGGCCGAACCTCAAGCAATTGCCGTGTATCGAAGGAAACTTCCTACACTTTCATACTCCTGCCTCTGAGCAGGGGAACGGGCGCTTTTGAAAAACGGAAATCGAGTCAGCTTTGCGCGTGCAGCGTACAAGCTTCTGAGCCTTCTTATTGGCCTAAACGAAGGATGTGAACGTTCCCAGGCGACCATTCTTTCGAAATTCAAGAATCGGCATCCCGCTAGGTTCTCTGTAGCCTTCAGCTATAATACGACGTAGGTAAAGCTGGAGGGACCACCATAAGGGAACACAAAAATTCCAATTTGTTGCTAATTTGTTACCGAAGAATTAAATTTGTGGCTGTTGCTGTTTCCGAGAAACCACGACCCCTGTGACTTTACGGTAAAGCTGAGCGGCCACCCCATAACTCCTGATTGGCAAGCGATGGCACCGGCGACTAATTTTGCGTTTGTGTACTTAAAAAGCCTTATTTGAGCTCAGCTGCACGGTATGCAAATCAAACTTTTTGGTTAGTTTCAGAAAACCAGTTTTAAAAAATTTTCCTGAACCCTACAGTAGCAAAGTATTGTTATTGTGCAGAACAAATTCGGACTTTGCATAACAAATTATGTTTTTGGTTTAAGCCTGATATCTCGTGGGATAACCGAGATCATTTATTAGACGCACAGTGGTACAATTTCCCCAAAAAAATAGGTTAAATTTTAAATTTTGCTTGTAAGACTTTTAAATGGCAGCAGCAAATTCCAACAAGCTCATTGCCGCCTAGTGGGCTTAGTTCTGCTTCATTGTTTTTTTTTTTCAGAAACGGCAACAGCGAAAAATTTTATTCTTCGGTAACAAATTAGCAACAAATTAGCACCAAATTCTGGCATGAAAGTTTTTGTGGCCCCTTATGGTGGGTCCCCCAGCTTTACCTAATATATAATACGCCCTATCAGCGTTGAAAATAGCATAGCTAATTACCAGAATCTACGGTAATTTCTGAAGTTTGGATATTTTTTGCAAAATACAATAACAATTTCAAAACAAAACCAAAATCGCCTAAAATTTGAAAATTGTGCGCCAACACCGACAAAAGACTGTTTTGCAGTCAGCAGTTTGGATATATGTTTTTCAACCTAAAAAAACTCACTTGGATTTTTTTACAGTTGGATGCGTTAACTTTTTTTGAAGTAAAAATTAGTCATTTGGAAAAAATACGGTAATTTTTTTCCAAATCTGGTCATAAATTCCCGAGTTCCTGGCAACATTGCGCCCGACGCCGGCAGCAGCCACGGTCCGTAGAAAAGATACGGTCTAGTAATTTTGCCCCACTCTTCGACCTGAAGACGACACAAAGATAGCAGCTGATTTTTGTCGGCCATTTAAAAACTGTAAGAAGGCTTGACAAATTAAATTACATTTTCGGATTTTTCTTTCTTTTTTTGTTTAAATGATTGATGCCAGGGCTATTTTTTATTTTTATCTTGTATTATAACTTTTAGTGAACAAGTCCCAACGCTCCCGCATGTGTCCAGATGGTCCCGCTGTTTTGAATAAATTTATGTTTTTTTTCCAGAAGTATGCCTAGAAAGTACAAAAAGTTGACTGCAAATTATGTTAATAAAAGCAAGGAATGCGGATTTGAAAATATAAAATTTTCGCCACAGTATGTTACCAGTCAAGTCTTTCCAGAAAATTTGGAATCGGAACTGGCTACCTATCTTAAAAATTGCTTAAACATGTATCATGACCTGTCACCAAAGCCTACAAGACGGCTGCCTTATGAGTTTTCCTTAAAAAAGAAAAGTAAAACGCCACCTGCATGGATCAAAAATCAGCAGGCTGGAAAGGATTGGTTTACTGGATTTCTATCGCGACAACCAAATTTATCTTTACGCAGAGCAGAAGCAACGAGTTTGGCTAGAATAAGAAGCTTCAACCCTACAACTGTTGGTGAATTTCAGAAGAAATTAGAAACTATCTTCAAAAGAAAGCAATTTTTGACATCTGACATATTTAATTTGGATGAAACTGGCGTTACTACCGTCCAAAAAGTTCAGAAGGTTATTTCTATAAAGGGACAGCATCAAGTCGGACAAGTCACATCTCGAGAACGGGGAGAGTTGGTCACACAAGTGGGAATAATTGGAGCAAACGGCACAGCCCTACCGCCAATCTGGGTATTTCCCCGGAAGAAATACGACCCACACAGAATGCTAAAAAATGTTCCTGGAGATCGGGTGCTATAAGCTACATCAGAGTGGATGGATGACAAGTGACAATTTCATTAAGGTTCTAGAGCATTATGTTAAACACGTGCGGTGTTCGAAGGAACATGCAGTCGTTCTTATCATGGATAACCACGAATCCCATTTGTCAGTAACTGCCATTGATTATTGTAAAGAAAATTGTATTACAATATTGACGTTGCCTTTAAGCACTTTTTTAATCAGGGTGCGGACTAATGGATACTTTCTCATCCTGGAGAGCTCCTAACCATACATAACCTAGCAGAAATATGTTACAAAGCCTGGGATAGGGCTGCCACACCTAGTAACATAAAATCGGAATTTAAATGTACCGGAATATGGCCGTTTGACAAAAAAATATTTACTGAAGAAGATTTTTTGTGTTCGTATGTGACAGATAGACCTCTACCCACAATTCCTACAACGGAATCCAAAATAAATGCAAATGAGCCTACAACCGATGAAAAAGATGTCAACCAAAATCTAATTGAAACAGAAGCTGGTCCATCATCATCCGTCGATAAGGAAGAATGTCATGCTACGCCCTCAAAAATCTAACCTTACTCAAAGGCACCACAAAGAACAACAACGAGGTCCGCCACGAAAAAAGTCTATCATTGCCACATACACCCCAGAACGAAACGAAATTGCTGTGAAGAAAATAAAGGTGATAAAGAAACCAAAGGTAGATAAGAAGGAAGTAAAGCTAGCAAAGAAAAAAGTATTTCCGGACTCGTCTTCAAGCGACGAAAATGACATAAGCGTTCATGATTTTTCATCTGACTTTGAGCCAGAAATTGAAGAAGACCCTGTAGCCATACAGAATTTAGAGGTCGGAACTTTTGTCATTTGCAAAGTTTTTGGTAAAAAATCAGTAAGGAATTATGCAGCGCAAATCGAGGAATGAATGTATGGAGGGTACCATGTTAGGTTTAAAAAAAAAAACAGGTTGCTTCCAATCGATTTACATATTCCGAAGAGGCCACATCTTTTGTTCCATTCGACGATGTCGTTTTACAACTGCCCAAACCAATAGAAGATAGATGTTTCCGATACACTGATACGTTACATTTCAACCTAGATTTAACCGAAAGTAAAAAAAAATATTTTAAGTATTTTTAGTTAAAAAAAAATTCTTTAAGTTTTGATTTTTTGTGTGTGATATGACTTAAGTTTCACTGTTGGTAGTTCTTTAATATTACTCATACGTTTCTTCTTAGTGCTAAACGAAATGTTTTTTGTTTGATTTTGCTAAATTAATAAACTTATTTAGCCATTTAGTTCGAAATTTATTTGTGTCCAAACCGTCCCGGCGTCCGGGAGGGTTTGGACAGTTTGCACCTGACTACATAATGTAACATTTATGGATTAAATTGTGCGTGAAAGTTCTGCAAAAATAAACGTAACCCCAAATGTCAAAAACAAAAATCAATAAAGAAAACAGCTGATATCTTTGTGTCGTCATCAGGTGGGCGGAGCAAAAAATTTACTAGACCGTGTTTATTCAAGGGACCGTGGGCAGCAGCAGTACGCTTGCTTTTGTGTGCGGCGAGAGGTAATTGAACCTGCTGAATGCATCAAGCATCGAGTTGTGGTCGCGTGGAAGCTATCATTGGAGTAGGTTATTTGCAGGTTTAAACGGATATCAGTGTGTATAGTGTACGTGAGTCGTGCGATACGGAAGACAATAGGGACTTGGACATGTAAAGACCGTCAACTTCAGCTGACGGGAATAATGCTAAAAATGTTGGACAGTTATCGGGTGGGCCATAAAAAACCGGACAAAATGTTTTTCGTTATAACTTTCGAAAAATAGCACCGATTTTAATCCAATAAACTGCGCTTTGTAGGGAATTGAGCAAGACTTTGAGTAAAAATATTTTTTTGTCCAACATCTTAAAATCTAAGATGGCAAAAAGAAACAAACTTTACCCTTCAAAGAGCCACGTTTATTCTTATATTAAGGAAGATTTTAGATCTTTTTATGAATTCCTCAAAAAGCTCTGTTTCTGCCACGCAGAACGAGTTGCGAATTATAAAATCGGTTAAGTGGTTCCCAAAAAAAAAAATGTTCAATCAGTGTTTTACGGATTATGCGATTGCCGTCTCAATTCTGTCTGGATACATTTTCTCATAAATTCATTATTACTGCTATTGAAATTTGACCCTTCAAAGAGGCTTGTTTATTCATATTTCCTGAAAACTTTTTATTTTTTTTTTAATTTTTAAAAAAGTTCTGCTTTCGCCACGCACAACGAGGTATAAATCATTAAAACCGGTTTAGTGATTCTTAAAAAATTAATTTTTGTTTCCATTACTGTTTTCTAGATAATACGATTGCCTTCTCAATTCATTCATTTATTGAACTAAGACCACTATTGAAATTTGTCGTCATTTGTAAACCTGCGAACAAAAGCGAATTTGACCGTTCAAAGACGCTCGATTATTCTTATGTTTCGAGAACCTTTTCGACTTTTTTTAAATTCGTAAAAAATATCTGTCTCCGCCGCGTATAACTAGATAGATACAAATGATTAAAAACGGTTTACTGGTCATTAAAAAATTAATATAAATCTAAAAAAGGGTAAAAAAATTACTCGCAACAAAAAAAAGAGCGGCGTAAATGCTAGCAAATTTCAATGGCGATCTTTAAAGAGAAATCGAAATCAGTTCAGTAATAATGAGTTTATGAGGAAACAATGGTTAAAACAAAAATTAATTTTTTGAGAACCACTAAACCGATTTTGATGATTCGTACCTAGCTATGAGCTTGAAACCTAAGAATAAACAAGCTTCTTTGAAGAGATACATTTAATTGTGTACGCCATCTTTGATTTCAAAATGGCGACAAATTTCGATAGTGATCTTTTAAGAGCTTTTGATCTTCGCCATGATGCTTTTTATTTTATTGAAATCGGTTGAGTATCAATTTGAGAACGCAATCGTATAATCTGGAAAACAGTGCTGGAAACAAAAATTAATTTTTGGAGAACCACCAAACCGGTTTGGATGATTTGTATCTCGTTGTGCATGGCGAAAGTAGAACTTTTGTATACATTAAAAAAGGGTCAAGTTTGATTCTGTCCGCCATTTTGGATTTCAAGATGGCGGCAAATTTCAGTAGCAGTGGTTAAAGAACAGTCGATTTTCGCCATACTTTTATTTCATCAAAACCGGTTTAGTAATAATGAATTTATGAGAAAATGTATGCAGACAGAACTGAGACGGCAATCGCATAATCCGTAAAACACTGATTGAAATTTTTTTATATTTTTTGGGAAACACTTAACCGATTTTAATGGTTCGCACCTCGTTCTGCGTGGCAGGAATAGAGCTTTTTTACGAATTCATAAAAAAATCCAAAAATCTTCCGTAAAATAATAACAAACGTGGCTCTTTAAAGGGTAAAGTTTGTTTCTTTCCGCCATCTTAGATTTTAGGACGGCGGACAAAAAAAAATTTTTTACTCAAAGTCTTGCTCAATTCCCTGTAAAGAGCAGTTTGTTGCATTAAAATCGATGGTATGGTTCGAAAGTTATAACGGAAAACATTTTGTCCGTTTTTTTATGGCCCACCTGGTAAGTAAGAAGATTGTGTGTGAATGTGTGGTGTGTGTCTTAATAATAATGGGTTTTTCAACGCTTACACGTATAAAAAATTTCGTGAGCAATTCAACAGACCAGGAGAGACTTTGGCAAATATCACTTTTGTCCATTGAACAGAAACTTCTTCAAAGCTTGTCAGGGCGTCCACGTTTTTATGAAGACGTCATTGACGAATTTGCAGAAAGTGATCGAAGAATCGGATTACGTTACAAATAGGGTAAGTTTTTAAAAATTGCTTCCCTTACTTGAAATTTGACCGCACACCGCTGGTGGAAGTGGTATTTCTTTTAAAATTTATACATCCCTTTGGTCCGATTTTGGAGATTTTTAAAGGCTATCCGCGGTCGGTCTAACCTATGAGCATCGCAAAGTTAATGAGCCCGAAAAACGCTTAATCTCGTACGGATACGTTCTTTTTAAATGAAAAGCCAATTAAAAGACCTTTCTTTTAACTCTCTCGAAAAGTCTAAACAGCTAACCCCCTGATCGAAAAGGGCGGGCAATTATTTAAAAATTACATGTGGATGTAAGCCTGGAGACTGGATCTCTTTTTTAAGGGGTTGTATACAGCATTTTTCACCCAAAGTTTATACAGATTCAATTGAAGTCGACTGTCAGCGAGAATTTTCGACCTGTCGTTTGGTAATTTTGTTTCTCCCTAAAAAGACAGTTGGTCACAGTTAGGCCAGTGCCGCAGAGTTTCCTTTAATTTTATTTTTATCACGTGTGCTGATAATATTGGTCAGTCAGAAAAAATTGACTAGCAAAACTAACCAAAAATCGTCCATCTTGAATCTGCCATATTAAATTTTCGACGTCTGATCGAAAATTCGTATTCCTTATCTCTAAAAACCCCTGTATACCATATTTTGTTTCATATCGGACATACTTAGGCGTTTTCCCCCCTTCACTCCCCCCCTAGGAGGGAAAGGGGTGCGTAATAATATTATATTATTGTATTGTTACCGGCACCATAATCGCATACCAAATTTGAATTTAATCGGACATCTAGAAGTTAGTCAAGATTGAGTTACAAGATTTGACCCGAACATACATACATAGAGGTGAAGTTAAATAAAAGTTTGTAAAAAAGAAAACATATTTAAGGATTTTTGGAAACTCAAGTTGTTCATTAACCAATAAAACACCTCCAATTTTGTCCAGAAAAACGCCATATTTTGAACTCGTTTTCAGCACAAAAAATATATTTATGAAAGCACTACGAGGCAAAACAAACATAAGTAAAGGTCACTTTTTATGCCCGAAAAATATACCCAACAATAAAAACCCAAAACAACTATATTAATTTATTTACAAACTGAAATTAAAACATTGTGGTTATCTAAAAGCTCAGTCAAGAAAACTTTCCTTATTCAAAGCTCACTCATTTCAAAGCTGTAGCTTTCATCAGTTGAGGTTGGTGCAAGCCAAGGTACAAGCAGAAGTAGGAGATCCGAACTCGCTGTTTGTGATTTGAACGCAGCTAATATTTTTAGACTGACATTTCGACGGTGACAGAAATATAGAGAAATGCATTTAAGTTTTTTAATACATTGCATAAATAAAAAAACCTTTTAAATAAATACAGAATTAATCTACTCCTTATTTTATTATTACCCATCTATATCGTTGTGGGAAATCAAGTATTAATTGGAAAAATTAATTAACAAATGTAAGTTTTAATTAGAGTGACATATAACACAAATTTTAATTTGTTCTACACAGGGTTTACTATTTAAACCCCACCAGAGTTTAAATTTTTTAATTTTCTTTTCTTCTGAATTGAAACATTCTTCTTAAATCCAACAAAAGACTGTCTTAAGAAGACTATACAATAAACAAATTTCTATGTCCAAAACTCAAGGAAAGTTGGTTTAAAATGCTTAAAACCAAAAATTACACTTAAACTTAGGACCGTTTTAAAATAGACTAAACCCTTTTAGTAAATCCCACCGTTAATTTTTTTAATAGTTTATTCTTACTGGATCAGATCATAAATATAACAACCGCATGTATGTATCTGCTTTGGTTTCAAAGTTATGAATTTATCCCCTTTACATACTTCAAGCACCTCTTATTCCCGATGTTTTTTCATAAAATTGTATTCTCTCTAAAACAAATCATAAATTGAAAACCCCATATTTTTGTATCTGTTCTCATTACAACGTTCAAAATTTACCCCCTTTACATCCCTCATCCACCCCCTTCCCCAAGTATTTTCATAATATTGTGTTGTCATCGGGCCCACATTACTGTGCCAAATTTAAAATCGGTTCACGGGGAGTGTGTCAAAAATGAATGGCAAGATTTGATAGTCGGACAGCCAGGCTCTGTGAAGTTAAATGAAATCGTTTAAAAAAAGGTTTATTTTGCAAGAAGTCTTGCTTGCCTTGTTTTCACACACTCTTACCAAGAAATTCTTATTATGTTTTTCGAACTACAACAGGTCAATTTTGAAGTCAGTCCACACCCCCCCCCCCCCCGAAAGATATTCCAGTTTTGATATACTTATAATTTCGAACTAATTTTGTACAACTTTAAGAAAATTTGACCACCCTAATTTCTGTGATTTTTTATATTTATTCAAAATGGGGGGTTTAGCCAATTGAAATCCAGTCAGTTTAAAAGGCATAGAAATATACTATAAATATACTAGAAATCACGTAGGAAAAAGCATTTTCCTCTTTGTTGGACATTTTGGTACCTATGGGCACGTGTCAAGCGGGACCTGACGACGTCAACCTGCACCCGCCACCATATTTAAAAAAAAAAACAGGATTATTAGTGGATTTTTTGAAATTCTTTTTGGTGATATTAGGAGTTCAAAATTAGTTCTTAATTTTGCGATAGTTGCTTTTTATTTTTCTCTACACTTTAAATGAGGAGGGTGTAGCTTGACGGCCGGCTTTTGAATATAAAAAAAAACCAGGAAGGAGTGTGTTTCAAAATTTTTGAAAGGGTTTCAAAATTCTAAGTTGGTTCGAAATTAAAACCATATCAAAATTCGAATATCTTTGGGGGGGGGGAAGTGGTGGCTTGACTGACTTGAAATCTTTCTTGCCTTGTTTTCACACCCTCTTACCAAAAATCTTATTATGTTTTTCGAACTACAACCGGTCAATTTTGGGCGAGCCTCTTAACATCAAAAAGTCTAAATAAAATGAATTTCCTGGTCCATGCATATGGAAAAGGTATGAGGATTAAGAAGAAATACAAAAAGAGGGAAAGGAAAACCATGGGGCTTTAAAAATCGTTTAGGTAAATAAAAAAGGAATATGGTGTGTACATTAAGTAGATTAAGGTATTTAGATTTAAAAAAACCTGGCCAATTTTAAAGGTCATATTTTGTTTTCTGTATTTTTTTTAATGAAATCCTCAGTCAGTTTAAAAAGTTAACGTTATCCGGAAAGAAGTTGTCAAAAATCTATAATTTGGATGGAATACTTGACCTATGTCTGATAAAATTGCGATTTTTAAAAGATTTTGTGTGTCTGGTACGCACTAAGAACACATACACATATGTGTTTTTACAAGTCAAAAACTACAAAAGAGAGAAAAAAAAATAAATTAAGAAATTTAAAAATAAAATACTTAGGTAATGTAAAAAGAAAATTTGACAAACATTTACATTGTTAAAATGTCAAAAAAACAAGACCTTAAAATACAAAATTACTGTCAAGATATTCTTCACAAGAGTAGAATGCATTCTGAATAAGGTAGTTTTTTATTTTTTTAATGAATGTTCTCTCATCAAGGATTTTCACCTCAAAAGGAAGAACATTAAAAAATTTAATTCCGTAATGGTCAGGACATCTCCAAGTTCTTTCCACACGATGGTAGCTGGGTACCAGTTTTCCATCGTTTTTTGTTGCACATGAGTGAACATCTGCATGGGTTTGAAACAGATCCTGATTTTGCTTTACATTATGTGAAGCAGTAAGGATAAAAATACTTGGAAAAGTCAATATCTTTAGATCTTTAAAGCCATCCCTACAGCACTCGCAATACCATTTTCCCAGAATAACTCTTATGCAAAGCCGTTGAAATTTAAAAATTTGTTTAGCATTGGGAGCATAGCCCCAGTTTAAAATTGCATATGTCATATTCGAGCAGAAGTATCCATGATAAGCTGTGAGTAGTGTGGCAGTTAACACGCTTTTTGACAAATTTATAATAATAAAGATTATTTTAGAGAGTTTGGAGCTCAGAGTGTCAACAAGAGCCTCCCATGTCAGACCCGGATCAAGATGCACTCCAAGAAACTTAACCATGTCATCGCTGGGCAGCTCAGATTGAGTAGTCCTTAGCGTTAAATTCAAGATATGAGTTTTGCTGTTATTGAGACTTAATCTGTTAGCTAGAAACCAATCTTATATTGTTGTAGTGAGGTTGTGTCATCGGCAAATACTATAAGCCGCATATCGGCAATATCACAGTAATTAGGAAGGTCATTAATGTAAATAAGAAAAAGCAAAGGGCCCAGCACCGATCCTTAAATATATATATAAATATAGTGATGAAGCCTTTGCCTTTCTGGGCTCATTTTATCGAAAAACACATACTGTTCCCTCTCCTCCCTATAAGACGCAACAAACGCAAGGCTGCTTGGATGAAAGTTGTAGTATTCCAGTTTATTTAAAAGAATATCAAATGAGATGAAGTGAAATGCTTTTGTTAGGTCCAGGAAAGAGGCATGTCATGCATCCTTTCAAAATCCCTTGAAACTCAGTTAGATGGTCGATTGCCAAAGTTGTAGATTTTTTATTGCGAAACCCATCATTGATCTGATCTTTCATTAATGATTTAAGAATTTTTGAGATTATTGGCTACAGTGAGTTAGGCCGATAACTGTTGTTGTCTTCAGAGTTACCGTTGTTTTTGTAGATAGGAACTACTTTTTCAACTTTGAGATTTTAGGAAAATAGCTATTGATGATGCATAAATTAAAAAGATCAGTCAGTGACCTTACTAGAATGTCTTTTATTACGCTAATTATTTTTTAGTTCACGGTTCACGGAAACAAAAGTTATGACTGTTTAACACAAAAAGACTTAATAAAGAGGGAAAAGCTGCAGACAAAGCTGAGGGTATTCAATTTAATAAGACGTTTCATTTTAAGGCACAATCTATTATAAAATAGTTTACTTCCTTAATTTTCTACCGCGTGGCTAGCCCGCACTGTTTCTGGTCCTTTCCGGTTCCGGCCGCCTTAAGGCCAAGGGGATGTAAACTCCCGTAAGTTTCACCCCACCGCCTTCCTCTTTTCCCACCCCCCTAAACTTCCAAAATTCGTGTGTGTCCATGCAGATATGGCCAGGGTAGTGTTTCTATTGATTGGAATAATATGTATTAGCATTTTGGGGGTACGAGTGTGTATATAGATAAACAAATATAAATAGAATACAATGAACAGAAAAAGATAGACAAATATGTAGGGACGTCTTAATTGTTTTCCTTTCTAAAGTTTATAAATAAGAACCAGGTAAGTAATTATAATTACCACGTTTTTACGTGAAACTGAATATGAATCGAACTTTTTTTTCGTTGGCTCTGCCGAAGTTCAAAACCGTTTTTTTGGGATCGTATCGCAATATTCCTGCAACAAGTAGATTTACTTTATTTTAATTACATTATTGTGCTGTTAACTTATTGGCTTTCAAAAAGCAAACAAAAAAATAAAATTGACCCAAACTAAACCCATAATACATCAGACAAATATTAAAAGCTCAAATCGCGTTTGTATCACCTCTACTGATGAAAGCTACAGCTTTGAAATAAGTGGGCTTTAAATAAGGAAAGTTTTCTTGACTGAGCTTTTAGATAACCTCAATGTTTTAATATCAGTTTGTAAATAAATTAATATAGTTGTGTTGGGTTTTTTGTTTGGTATATTAATTTTTCGTGCATAATCAGTGACCTTCACTTATGTTTGTTTTGCCTCGTAGTGCTCTCATAAATATATTTTTTGTGCTAAAAACGGGTTTAAAATTTTTTCATTTTTCTGGACAAAATTGGAGGTTTGAAATTAACTCTGTGTTTCGGACTTTCATTGTCTATATTTTATTTATACACGACGTTTCGATCAGAGATTGTACTGATCGAAACGTCGTGTATAAATAAAATATAGACAATGGAAGTCCGAAACACAGAGTTAATTTCAAACACATCATTGTCTCAAACTTTCAAACAAAATTGGAGGTGTTTTATTAATGAACAACTTGGGATATTAACTAAGGTAAATTAATCCTTGTAAAAACGGTTACTTAGGGAAATTATAAATGAAGTTATTCCCAATTGCCACAAAACAATCCTTTCTGGAGGCTAAAATAAGTAGTTTTAGGGCACTTTCTCCTAGAATATGCTATATTTTGAGAAAAAAAGCAGTTTTTCAGTGGTATTTTGCAATAACAATACAAAATAATGAATAACTCTGTGTCTTTTTGTAAGTGTTGTTCGAAAATTGGTTTTAAAATTTAGTACCCCTCACAGACGTAAATATTTAGACCTGTGGGGGGTACTATTTTAGATCTTAGTAAATCCCACTGTATATTTTTAGCAAAATCACGTAACTTTTGGTTTGCTTACAACAAGTGTGTGGCTAATAAAAAAAGCAGGGAAATACAGGTGACTTGAAACCCATAACAATGATATAACTTTTTACTTTTTCTATTAAAAAAAATTGTTTTTTTTTTTATATATTACGAAAAATCATGGAAAAAATACCATTTAATAATTGTGGAAAAGACATATCAGATAAAAAACTAATGTTAAGTCGATTCCATTGATGTGACTACGTTCTACATAAGGCAGTAATTTTTGTTAAATTTTTCAGGAGTTATTATCATTCTACTTATTTTTACTTCCGTATAGACACACGTAGGTTCTTGTACTCTCCTAATGTTTCGTGATGTTCCCTCGCAAATGTCAAGCAAACTTATACACGGAAATGTAGAAAGTTCCTCCGGGCCAGGAAAGGGCAGTGCTTAAGATTCTACGTTTATATGTGTGTAGGTTACCTAATTCTATTACTTAGGGGGCATAGCGTATTCCGTGGGACTTTTGATGAAGATTGTACGAAACCTATTTTAATCGATTACTAATGGACCCACCAACACTGTCTTTTTTTTAAAATTCAGACGGTTTAAGCTAGACAAATGAAATTTGGCACATATGTTGGCATTCCGGCAACTCACCCTCGCGTACCATAAAAATTACATATGTGGCCCCTAGGGGGCAACAGCGGCCAAAATGTGTTTTTAAACTATATTTATATCACCTGCAAATCTGAGTCTGGGTCAGTTGCTAGTTCATACTATTACCTACAAGTCTACTATACCGTGGTTGTTAACAAGGCTCCTAGGTGAGGGGCTAAAAATTTTGTCGATTTCTATTAAAAAATTATGTTTCACTTATATTTCAGCCAACGTCCACAAAAATTATAACTATAACTTTGCCCCAGCCCGTAGGGGATGAAAGGGGGCACTCCATATGCATGTTTAAAACTCATGAATTTGGTGTAACAAATATTATGAAATATAAAAATCTCAAACCCTAGGGGCTAAAAATTTTAAAAGTGCAAAATTTTTGTTATTAACACTGCGTGTACGCCTCCGGTTCATGTATTATTAACGAATGCGCAATCAATTTAGCAAATATTTTCTGATAAACAACGGGTTTTATAAATTCCGGTTTTGAAAAATAATGGTTTGACAAGTTTCTGGGTTTTATTAAAAATGGGTTTTACAAATTACGAGTTTGATATTGAATGATTTTGATGAACAATGGTTCGATTAAAAACCGGACTTATAAATTTCGATTGAATTGGTATGAAGAAATAAGGTTCGGATAAAAAATTGGGTTAACAAACTGCAGTTTTTATGGTGAATCGTTCTTACGATCAAAATTTTTATTAAATACGGTCTGAGGAAGATTTCAAAATGAAAACAATTTAAAAACGGAAATATTTTTACTAACCTGTCTGCGCATAGACCGTCCTGATTTTGTGGAATATAGGCCACATACATAACATGATTTTCGTCAGAAAGACCCTCCACAGTAATAACTTAAAAACACCACAAAAAAGTTATCTCAATAACAAAAAAGATGACACCACGACGTCAAAATTGACACATTCACATCGTTGTCAGATTGTGTCTAAATTCCTGAAAACAAAAAATTTATAAGTATGTAAAAAACACTGGAAGAAAAATTATATTTTCTTTCCTCTAATTTCTTTTTCAGTTATAGGGGTGACCCAACATGCTCCTACACGCAACTATGTCCTGCGCTCTCCCCCGCTTGAAATTTTCTATGAATTACATGCCTATTTCTAGCCTTTACATTTCATAAATAATAGACCTCAAAGTTATACACCCCATTCCGCATTGTATCCTTAACATACATATTCATATTATTTCCATATTCCATACATGTTAAGATAGTCGGTATATATCGGCCTCTGCATGTCAGAAATTCAAACGTGATATCCAAACAATTCAAGCCTGCTTCTCGCATCAAAACACATAGAGACCCTAGATAAAGGGATTTCCCTGTGTCAGCCGTATGTCAAAATCGTTACATATATACCGAGGGCGAGTTTGTAAATTCATCAGATTTTTTTCACCGATGTCATCAGTTTTTTGACTAATGAAATATGACTTTAATCTGACATTCCACGCGATAAAAATCAGTCAGAATTTAGCTATAGCCTAGATTTTTTTTCCAATTGAGAAATTTGTCCTTTTTCGAACAAATCCCATGTATTACAATAAAGACGAACGAAAAATCCTTGTAGTGCTTCAGGAGGATATGGCGAGGATAAAACTTAAGTTCATCTTATACCAGCCCAAATTGAAGATTTATTTATCTCCTTATGCTGGGTTTATAAAGCGAATAAAATAAAACAAGAAATAAGAATTAGCCTGCGATTGGTCAAACGTGATCATGTGATTACAAATATGGTTTTTATTGGGTGGTCGTATTATTATATTATTTTATTTTGCTGTATAAACCCACCCTTAGTCCTCGAAAACTGTCTTTCAAATAGTTTTAACGTGACTTGGCTCACCGGCCCCCAAAGTCGGTGAGCATATTTTTATCGGTGAGCTTATCGGTGAATTTACAAACTCGCCCCAAGTTATGCGCAACATAGGGCCACTTTCTTACCTTCCACTCCAAGTCCAAGCTTCACTTACTTTGACTTAAGGGCTTGCAAGTGCTGTCAAAGTTCCATTGACGGTGACTTAAGTTAAGAGGTAGAATTTTTACAACTGCTGATAGTTTTGAATAATTTATTATTGTTTTAGTCACTTTTCATGGTTGTTTTAAAATGTTTTTAACAGCGAAAGGTTTTTTCTTCACCTACAAAGTTGAATTTGTACTTATTTTGCCAAGTTTAAAAAATAGTGAATTGTGGTCCTGTCACGGCGGAACTGTGAAATTTGTGTTTGTTTTGGTTGTGAAATTATAGGAAGATTGATAGAAAAACAAGAATACACGAGTAAGTTAATGGGACATTTTCTAACAGTGGATTAAAAAAAAGGTTTTTCCTCTTTTTTAGTTTGTTTGGTGTGGTAATTATGAAATAATAAGCACAAATTTAAGTCATACATTATAGTTACATTTCTTTCTCCCTTGTGAAATGAATAGATTTGTGTATATAAAGCTAGTTCTATATACAAGAAATGCAGTAAAATTATTAGCAGGTAAATTGCCACAATTATTTTTCTTTAAGTAATCTTCAGCCCCATTAACGTTTTTTCTTTCCTGTTATTTTTTTCGATTTACTAGATGTTGGTACGTTGGTACAGACTTGAAGATGGAGCTGGTTTGAGACGAAAAAGAATTAGATGGACTGGAATTTGTTAAAAAAGTGAAATTCGGAGCTCTTTTTTGTCCTTCCTTTCCATCCATTTTTCAAACATTGAAAATATTCGCCCACTCGAAACAGAAAAAAATCACAAACAAAACTTTTTCTAAAATAACAATTTCAGTGTGAAATTAGTCAAAATTCTGTCAAATATCGGACACCACTCACGAAAAATAAAAAATTCACAACTCATTGCAACGTTGCCAATGCCAATTTATAACGCCTAAACAATTTTCTTTTCTAACGAACTTAACTTAAGTACTAACTTAAGATAAGGTGAACCTTAGCTAAGAGTAAAACTTAAGTGACAAGTGGGAAAGCAGCCCATAGAGGGTGAGTTCGCGATGACAGTCGGTAGAGCGGGCGGGGACTAATGACATCACGAGCAGGGCGCACAGAGATTTGCTGATCATCTCGATCGCTATAGATTCGTAGAATCATAACCTACAATAGTTTTCCATGTTATTTTTTTTTGAAAACTTGGAACTGCAGAAGCATTGAAGCGAAAATGGAGATTAGCAAACTTGTTTTCCATTTTACTGTGGATATGTTTTTCGGCAGCAGTAAGGAAGACGAAAAAAATGAGCCTGTCCGACGTTGGTATATATCCGTCACTATTCCCTTAGTAAAACAGGAAAGGACAGAGATGCTTCACCGTCGAACAGTTAACCGTCGAGTTTATAAATCCAGGGTTAGAAACTTTAGAAAACATCAAAAATCTTATATTTCACAAGCGACAAGCCCAGCCTATCGATTTTATTCGCAGTTTTACCAGATCCGACCACGCACTTTGCAAAAATTACAAAATTAACAAAAATTTTATTTGCTTAAAAGAAAAACGGCTTTTGGCTAAGGTATTTTTCCCTTTGTGCGCTCTTTGTTATCTCGAACAGAAAATGGCTCGCCCCGAGCGTCAAAACGAACGGAAAAGTGATCCTCGAAACGCACGGGGTGTCATCGCGAACTCACCCAGAGATTGTGTGCGTTGAGAACATGAGTTGTGTTTTTTTCTGCAACGCTGCGTTGGAAATTTTGACGTTATTCCACCAAACCAACACCAAGCGTTGCAAATATGGTGAAAAGGTTTAAAAATATGTTCGGTTTCACCAAGATGAAAATCGACTCGAATTGTTATCTAAAAACGCAATAATCGATGTACTTTTTTTTGTAATTATCGTTTTTTGCCTTGGTTGTTGCGCCCTCGACACTCCAAATAGGTCGTGACAGTACTTGCGCTATCGAACATTTTGCTCGAACAGATCCAAGAAGTTTATGCGTTCAAATGTAAACGTAGGTGTGATCAATAAAAGTGGATATGCAACTTGTAGTGCTTTTTTGTGTATTGTAGGTTTCAGAAATAAAGATATAGCAATCTTTGTCATACGGAAATAGAATTAGTTACGACGAGTTCTAATTAGTCAGGGTTGGCCATGGGCAAGGTCAGAGGCGAAAAATCTACTGCGCATGTCTGACGCTAACTTGATTGTGAGACTTATTATCGCTGCGACTTTTTTTTTCAGAAAATGCTAGGTCAGGGCCGTTACATTATTTCATACCCAAGAAACAATTTGTCGATGTTTTAACGTTGCCAAAAGCGACTTAACGTTGCGTGAAAACGACCTGCGTGTAACGTTTCCGTTATTTTTTTTTCAAACGACCGGAAAATAGCCACTTTCCGTACGATTTTTCATACGGAAAGTTCTACATTACAAGGCATGTTCTTTCGAAATATTTCCACTCTCCAGAAAGGACCTTTTTGTTCAATTTTCTGGTCCCTTGATCCTTTTCCGGTCCCATTTTTGGCCAAGTTGGCTATGACTTCTTATTGACAGCTTTTAGTTTGTTTTTTGGGCAGTTTTGACACTTCTAAAAAAGCTGTTTTAAATTTGTTTTAAAAGTTTTGAGTGGACTCAGATCTAGAAGATAACTTGAATCCGGAGGAAATAATAAAAGCTGCTTCAAGAGTCACATACACCGAAAAATCGACCACACATTTTTAATTCTCAAAGTAAGAGTATACTATAAATATAGGTAAATAAAGAACAAACCTAGAAATCTGCCTTTTATGAGCTCTTTTATCATTATTTTGCTTGATAAGTTGGCCATGGTTGGCCATAACTGGTCGTCAGTCATCACTGATTTAGCTGTGTGAAGCTAATAGGCACTACACTATAATTTTTCTAATGTTCTATACAATTTTGCACAAGTTAAAAATAGAAACATCATTTCTAACCACAAAACTTTACTTGTTTTTCTTAGTTTTCATCTTAAAAACTACCGGCCTTAGCGGCAATGGCTATGTAGCCAACAAGAAGCAGAAAATATCAGAGGACTGTTCATAAATTACGCAACACGGCTAGGCGTCGACGAAAGTGATAGATACTAAAATGTTTGAAAAAAAAGTACGTACGATACACGACCGGAAAGTGTCTTTACAAGTCTCCGCAGGTTTACAGGACTCGCCTGCGCCAGTAAATTTCCTGCGTCGACCTGCAAAGACCAATTTTCCGGTCTAGTGACGTAAATACCTATTAAACTGTAGTCATTCTAAAAGAATAATTGAAAATTACTGAAACTAACTAAAAAAAATCATCAAAATCCAGCAAAAAAAAACAAGATTTTTTAACGATTTACACAAATGGCGTAGCGGCGCAAATCAGGAAAAAAAAACAGTATGGCGGCAGTAATCATTTCTTGGGTTACTAAAACATAACCGTTTTGCGACTAAGGAGGTGTCCTCCATAGTTGTCAGATAAAGTTATATTTAGAAATTGGCTCGTAAAGAGAAACGTTTAAAGAACTTAAATTAATTATTAACTCTAGTTAATCATCAACGTTTTGGCGTCTTTGATCGGTCGTTCGTTGCGGTCGTTGAAAACCCCACAATATTCCAGTCAAAATAAACATTGCTAAAGGGTTGCCAAAGTTACCCTGAGGCGTCGTTTTCTAGTCCTTCATAACGGCCGTTGCCCAAATTACTAGTTTTTGTGCTTTATGCAACGTTAATCTTAGTTATGGCAACTAAAAATTGTTACTTCGGTAGTTATATGGTTAAAAAAGCAGACTCTAGGAATCCTAGATATTCATGAGAAGGTCGTAATATGTGGCTAGACTCCTTACTAGTTATTGATGCATCGGTAAATAATTCAGAGCCACCTGAGATCGGGAGCTCGTGTGTTCCTACAGGGCCTGCGGCGATCACTTGCATTGTTTGACGTTGTTATTTGGTAATGGATACGGGCCTTGTCTTATTCTCCCAAACTATACAAGGTGTTATGAAATTCAGTATCAAGATTTTAAAGGCGACCGCAAACGCTTATTAGCGATCAGGGAAAATATAACATACAGGGAGTGGATATCCCAACCGACCAATCTAAAAAATTAGGGGCAACTATGCGATTGACAGTTTAATAGCTAAAAAGGCATTTTTCTATGCTTTGATACAAGGGGTTGGCAACGGTTTCCAAAATTGCGTATTTAATTGTTGTTTTCATGGCAATAAAATTTTCTTTTTTTTTTACTTTTCAGTGATTTACGCTAGCCAATGAGTTTACAGTTCAAAATAAAGACAATGCATTATAATTCGTTTATTCTGAAACAAAAAATTTATTAAAATGGGACAGGGCCGTCCAAGAAAAAAGCTGGACAACTTTAAAAGTTGAAATGAAGCAACTTATTAGGTGTTTTATAGTAAAGACTTAAAAAATATGCTCTATTTTTCCTTTTACCGATATACAGAGCGTTGAAATTTCATAATTGGTCCTTTCATTAAAAATGTTAATTAAATTTAGGGAATTAATTAATTAATGAAAATTTTTTTTTCTTGAAAATTTTTCTAAATAAATCAAAGAACTATTATCGTATTTAAAAAAGTGAAAAAATCTATGGAGATTGAGGATATATTGTTGAATAATGAGCAGTAGCGTAGTAACGGGGGGAGGGCAAACCACCTCCTCTAGAAGAAGTCTGGTCTGTCTGGTTGCACTGGTTGTTTGAGTGCAACATCTACAGTGGGGAAAGGGGAGAAAGAAAGCTGTGTTGCCAATTTTATTAACGAAATTATGCAACAAAAAACTTATTAACTTTGGATTAAGTTTTGACGCTTATTTATGAATTAATTAATGAGGTTTATGATATATGTTGAAAAAGCTAATATACACAATAGAGACATAAAGCAACATCATAAATTTCAACACTTATTCCTATCCGTATATGTATCGGAGAAACTTAAGTGACCTATCAAAAAAAGGTATAAAGCACAGCCTAAATGCATACGTAACGTATCTCTACTTTATTCAACCGACCAAATATTTTTCTTTGGGTCTTAAGACCAAAAAATAGGTGAATTGGTTTGGATACGTCACGGATCGTGATACGTTACGTGTACCGGATCGATAAGATTTACGTAACGTATCGAAGCAGACGTATCGTGTTTGCACATGCGCATTTCGATACGAATGCGGATAAGTGATGATTTTAAATACTGCTTTATGTCTCTCATATATATAATACTCACAACCTATTTAAAACTTTCGACGTTTTTTGAAAATTTAACATGTGTTTTCCTTAAACATCTTCCTTTGTAGTCAACGTGGCAACATTGATTGTTTGTTGCGGTTTCTCGATTTTTTTTGGAAGGTCATTATTGTTTTGAAAGTGAAAGTTTTAGCACTTGTCAATAGTGTTTTTTTGATATTTTTGCGAAAAGTTTGTGGCGAAAAATGGTTCCGAAGTGTATTATTATATGCAAGTTGAAACAGAAGCCGGGGACCGCAGTATTTCGTTTCACAAGTAAGTTAAATTAAAATATTAACTAAATATTAGGTTATAATCCGTCAAATTTGGCCATTCTTTGTAAACAAAGGCAGGAAATTTGTGTTGCCGGCTTGTCATTAATTTAAGTGTGAATAGGGATCTCCATAGCACCTTTTTCTTATTTTTATAGTTGTAAATCCTACTTGAATACATTTGTAGGTTTTTTTTATAGAAACATATATTTTTATTAATATATCTAGACCATTTAATAACACGGAAGTAAAAAATTATTGAAGGTTTTTTAAATAATATTAAAAACTGGGAAAACGTATTAGGTTAACATGACAACAATGGGATAAAGATGTTGAACTCAAACACCCTGTAGGTCTGAAAAAAAGCTCCTTCTAGTAGTTCAATGTTCTAAGGCAAAATATGCTGTTCGTTGACCATGAAGCTGTAAAAATGTTTAAAATACTTTTATACCTATCTCCCCTCCACCGAAAATTTTTCTTACTACGCCACTGATGATCACCTGGACATTCACGATAGGCTTTCCGAGGCGTCGGATTGAATTTTTCACTTGCAAAAAATCAGTAGCGACCTTAGGGTGTCTTCAGATTAAATGTAGAGTACGCCCAAAAAATATTTCCATATTTGTTTTCCTTCGCTGATAGACAGTGACAGAAATATCATCCGACGATGTCCGGCATGTTGATTTACAATTTTTCCGTTCCTTTTTTTGATTAAAACCTGTTTCTTTCTTCAGCCACGTTCAGTTAACTAATTGTTGTTAAAAAACATTTTGATGCATAGCCAAATATTTTGGTCAAGCAACACGATGTACAGGGTACATTTTCGATGGGATTAAATGGGAAACTTCGTTGTCATTGAAGATAGATACATGCAGTTTACGTATTAGTGTCTTACTTTTTTGAGCTTTAAACGAGATTTATTCTGTCCCTCGTAGTTTTTTAGCTACAGGAGAAATTTGAAAAATGGTCGGAATTACCAATTGATGATATCTCCCTTAATTTAAGAGATAAATGAGTTCTGTAAAAACATGTCTGTGGCAACCTTTTTCGAAATTTTATTTCGACGTTTAGTTGCGTAGATACCATCATCAGGATCAAAAAGTTAAATACAGACCAAAATATTTTACTTCATATTTTAGTTTTATTTTAAATTTTTTTGGTAATAATATATCATTTTTTTTTATTTTGAAGTTTTGATCCCCCGATTATTTGTTTTTCTTCAGACCATTTTTTATATTTAAGTTCTATATAACAGACCTGGACAACAAAGATATATTAATCCAAAATGGCTCACAAAATGAAATTATTTAAACTTGTTTTTTATTTAGGTATAACTGTTACTTTTTGACATACAAAAACAAAGATTTACAAAAAAAATGTCAAGATTTAACAAAATGGGGTTTCAAAAAGTTAGGAATTTGATTTTCTCCATCATCTTGGATTTCAATATGGGTGCAAAGCGAATGCTTTTTTTCAAAAGACTTATTTGTCTTATCAATACAGTTTTTTTTATTGAAATTGGTAAAGTTATGGCAAAAAACAATTTGTTCGTATACTATATTTTGGTTCTCCAGGTCTACTATATAGTAGTTAAACATAAATGGTCTAAAAAAAATAAGTTAAAATGGGCCGGACCAGAAAAAAAAATGCACTGAAGATGATTTTTTCGGGATGGAAACTTCAAAATAACTAATAACTAAAATAATAAGTAAAACATTTTGGTCCTTACACTGAACCAAAAAAGGCACCGTTTCCTATAAAAAAATACACTGAGCCAATGTATTTTGTATATGATTTTTGCTCCGATATAAAGTTTTATTAATATCATAATCGAGTTTACATAAATTTTATAGCCAAAATGAGTTATTGATTTTACTGCTGCAAGGCACAGTTTCAAAAAAAAAGTTGTTACAATATAAAGAGTCTTTAAGAATGATTTTTGTGAAGGGTGTTATGAAATCAAGGATTAAGAGACAGGTTTTCATAGCTTTTAGTTATACCTAAGAATGAATTTAGTAAAAGACTGTTAGGTAAATAAATTTCATAACCAATTTATTTAAGGCATTGATTAAAATCGTTAGCATGTTTTATTTATTTCATATGCTCTTTTATTATCTCCATAACCTACGTACTATTAATAACAACTCTCTATAAAATGTCAAGAAACATTTTTCATTGATTTCGTAACTTCCGTTTATTAATTTCGTTACTTTATATGACAATTTTTATAACTTTTTTCCGATTTTTATAACAGTTACGTGTTATTGATGTACAATTATGTATAAAAAATTAATAAACGCCTGTTATTAATACTATGTAGGATATTTTGTACTTAACGTTTTGATCCTGATGATGGTATCTGCAAAACGAAACGTCAGATTAAAATTTGCCACAGAAATGAACTCAATTATCTCTTAAATTGAGAGAGCTCAAAAACTAAAAGGGACAGAATAAATCTGTCAAGGCCACAAAATCGGCATAGATTTGACAACACTGCTTTGCTATTTTTTTTATAAATAAATAAATAATAAATAAATTTAAATTTATTTGCATAAAAAAAGGTACAATGATCTTCTATTACTAAAATATGTGAATGCAAAAAGGAGTTGAAAACAATTTGGTAATTGATCTAAGTTCAACCCCTTTTAGGTATTTTACCTATAAATTTAGTATTAAATTATATAAATAAAAAATATTAAAGAAAAAACAATAACAAAATTAAAAAAAATACACAGTTATAATAACATAACATCTATAAATATAAAATATGGTCCCTACAGATTTTTGATAGAATTAAGTCGAAAAAGTATACTAAAATTTAAAAAAAAAAAATAATAAATTTGACGAGTTAAGAGTTTTTTTTCCGAGGATTTTTTTTATTAGTTTTGATTGGTTCGAGTCCATACAGATTTTTTACTGAATTAAGAACAAAAAAATACAAGAAAAAAAAACAAAAAATATCAATTTGTAGAGTTAAGGAGTTCTGTCTTCAAAAATTTCTTGAATTGTGAGAGATTCAGAGATTTTAGCTTTTTTGGAATCGAGTTGTATAACTTACATATGTTGTAGCTAAAACATCTTTCAAAGAGTGTTGTACGATGTTGAGGCGTGACAATGTACGTTTGCAGTCTATAGCCGAGAGAGTATTTGTTAGATCGAAATTTAATTTTTTTATATAAATATGTTGGCTTTTTTGATTTAATAATGTTGTGAAATAAACATAATGAATGAAGATTTCTTCTCTGTTTCATTGACAACCATTTGGCTTCCTTTAATTTATGTGAGATTCTTTCGAATTTGCGTATTCCATAGATATATCTTAGGCAAGACTTTTGTACTTTTTGAATACGTTCTGTATCCACTGCGTCCAGACAGGGACCGTACACAGTGTCACAATAGTTGAAGTGACTTAGGACAAGCGTGTCTGTTAGTTTTATTTTAAGGCTCCTGGGTAAGGTATGTCTGCTGGGGTATAGCATCTTCAGACTATAGTAGGCTCGTTGGAGACATTTTTTTATGTGCGGTTTGAATCTTAGTTTATCATCGAAGTGTAATCCTAAATTATTGGCGTCATTTGTTGTACTAATTATTTCATTATTTATTTTAATTTGAATGGGATCTTTAACTTTCTTTCCAAATACTATTTATTACCTTTGATTTTGTTGGATTAATCATTAGGTTGTGGGCTTCTGACGCTTTCATTAGTCTATGTAGGTCTTCATTTATTTCCGTTTCTGCCACTCTTTGATTTTCGTTTCTAAATGATTTTTTGATTTGTGTATCATCACAATATCTTGCTGATGAGCATTTTTCCAGACAGTTAGTCAACTCCGCAGTATATATATTGAAGAGAATGGGAGATAATATCGAGCCTTGTGGTACTCCGCTGCTAATTTTGGCACAACCAGATCTCCCCTCTGACGTCTCAACAAATTGCGACCTTCCTTGTAATTGACTTTTCATTAACTCTATTGCTTTGTTCGAAAAGCCCGCAAAATGTAGGACGGCAAAGAGCAGTTCGTGGTTTAATCTGTCGAATGCTTTTGAGTAGTCTAGCAGAATCAAAGCCGTAGTTTTTCCACTGTCTGACGCTTGAATTATATCGTCTGTGATATTTAGTAGTGCTGTTGTGCAACTGTGGTTTGAACGGAATCCTGACTGATCTGGTGGAATTATTCCATATTGATCTAGGTGTTGTTTTATTTGCTCGTTCATAATTTTTTCAAGAATTTTGGACATGACTGGTAAGATGCTGATGGGGCGTAGATCATTAAAGCTTTTAGGTTGTGTTATTTTTGGTAGTGGTATTACCCTAGTCACTTTCCAAGCGCTAGGAAAGAATCCTTCAAGATTTTTTTTTAAAAGATCAACAATAGGTGGCATCGCTAATACCATTTCGAGTGAGATCGTGCAATGTTCAGAACACGGTGAGAACACCATATATGAGGAAGAGTATAACTTATTAGGAACGTAACCATTTATTAATGCTTCTTTCAAAGGTTTTTATGCTTGGCTTCATGCTTCATGGAATGCAATGTCTCGAAATTAAAAATAAGTAAAAGAAAAATGATTATTCAACACCAAAAAAATATCATATTTCCGTATTATTTTTATCACTAGACAAGTATCAATTTATTGGCCGAATTTTCCATTAAAAAAGTGGCCGGTGGCTATGCGGAATCTGAATTCCAATACCCCAATCGAACTCACTTCGGTTTCCTTGGGCCTACTAAATTACATGACCTTGGCGTTTCGGAATTCCGGCAGAATATTGCTTACAAAGAGAAAAACAATAACTTTTTTGTTAATAGGATTTATAAAAATCTACAACGTATCAAAAGGATTTTCCAAAATTTGGTGTTGTTTTACAAAAAATAAAAAAATCCAAAAATTGCTGTTACAGATTTCTGTATTATCGACGAGGCTAAAGAAAAACCAGGTAAGATTTTTTACTATTGTTAGCCGTGTTTATTTTATTTCGAAAATGAGAGAGTCCAGCAAAAAACTGTCTGGATACGATTGTGAGGAGTTCGAAAATAAATATTGCTGCCAAATTTCAACAGATTTCGTTTTCTCGTTTCCGATATTCTGCCCGGTAGAGATTGGTCCAAAAACAGCAAAGCAGTGTTGTCAAATCTATGCCGTTTTTGTGGCCTTAATACCATTTTTTAAAGCTTCAACAACAACGGAGTTTCCCATTGAATCCCATCGAAAATGGACACCCTGTACAGTCCGTTCCATTATTATTTAGACAAAACCTAACCTCACACTAAACAAAAACAAAAGTTGACAGAAATCCAAACGCCCTAGATTGTTGTTGTTGTCAGTTTTGAAGTTTTTAGATTAGGTTTTTTCTAACAGAAATTTCGGCAGAAAGAGTATTTGTTTACATTTTGACCATAGAAGACTCGTGAAAATAATATTATTTAAAAATGCCTTACAATTGTGCCAATAGTAAACCTAGTTTAATTTCTTATTGTTTGCACTTTTTGACACTGACATGTTGTAACAAAATATATCGTTCTTTTTGGCTACACAAGGCTGAGAATGTGGACAAATATTTTGAATTAATGCGTTCATGAAGTGATCCTTTTATCTCTAAAATTATAGATAAAAAAGTATACAAAAAAAAGTTTTATGAAATTATAATAACAAAATTATCATCAAACATCATAAAAGTAAAATTAAAGAAAACTATGCGACATTGGCCCAAATGTGACCAACTGTCTTTTTAGGGAGAAACAAAATTACCAAACGTCAGATTGAAAATTGTCGTTGACAGTTGACGTCAACTAAATTTGTACAAAACCTCTGGTGCAAAAAAAATACTGTAAACTGGTGCAAATATTTTTGGGTAGTAATCAGGCCGCCAGAACTTTCATCAAAGAAACGCTTCTTCAGTCCCGCATGATACTTTTTATATTACCAGTAAGTATAATATAAGCACTTATGTTAGTTGTACATCAACCACGACGGTTGTATAATAGGTCACTCATGCATATAGTTGACGTTAGAATATTGATAAAAGTAATTGTTTGATAATAGTAGGCGATGCCTAAACGGATCGTGAGTAAACACTACAATTTGTGCGCAACCGCGCCGGAAAAATTGACGTTGTTTATCGGTTTAACTCAGTACCACTAAGTTTACTCGGTTTCGGGAATGAGGACAATGAACCAAAAATATCAACATTTGAGATGCGTTTATTTTTTTGTCTGGTGGAATTGGGATGTGTTCACAGACGACTAAAAAACGTATTTTGAAACAGTTTTTTTTAAGTTTTTTCCTAAATACATTTGTGAGACTGTGATAGAACTATTACTTTTATTTATTTTCATGGGTTCCTGTTAAATAGGGAAACAATTGTCAAATTTATCAGAGGCGTTTTCTCGCCTTGAAATTGTTTTTAAAAAGTTTGAAATATTTATTTTCTCGCGTTGCATTGGTGACGTCACATCTAAACGGGTTAAAAATATTTTGAAACGGAATACACTCTAGTTTCAAAACTGACGCGTGCGTAGAAGATACGTCACAATTCTGCATTTTTGTTTTGACCTAAGATTTTTTTGGTTTTTGCGTGAAAATGGATGAAAAATCGTATTCTAGATATCTTGTTAGCCATTCTTCATGGTATCCCTGTGGTCTTATATGATTTTCGGGGCTTAAAAAAAAAACAGTAAATAAAAAAACTTCACTATCTAGCTACTAAAACTGGCCGTACAACTCGAAGGTTTTGTTAGATAAACCAGTAGTTGATCCATTTTAATTTTAAACATCAAAAAAATAAACAGCAAAAAAAAGTAAGGTTACACTAAACTACGTCAGCGTTTTGAACTACTCATTTTTTCTCGGTTCTAAATGATGACGTCACATCTAAATAGTTTCAAATAATTTCAACGTGAGAAAACGCCTCACAATTCATTAAATTTTATGCATGGGTCCGATGTCAAAAAGAGGTATATCCGAGAAAGACGAAAAATCACCGTAGTTTTCATTTTGTCTCTTTTTTGTCATGCTATTGCTAAAGGAAAGAAGCATTTCCCGACTAAAACTTTAAAATTGTGAAGATACTCTAGCGTCGATTATTTCCACCAGTTCTCAAAGTCGTTGGCATTGCGGTGACTGGCAAATTTTTTGGTTAGAATTTTATGTTTTTAATTTTACAAGAGCTAGTGTCTTATGTCGCCAAAATCGTTCAAGACTCATCGTCGTCCTGCTCTTTAGAAGATTTTTATTCTGACGGGTTATTAAATCTTTATCAAAGGAGCTCAATAAGAATTGCCGGAAAGTGAAAAAAAGGCAGTAATATTGCAACTCCAAATTGTCTTTGTGTGTTGATTTTGGTTTTATTTAAATAAATTACTTTATTTTTTACAAAAAGGCACACTTTATCACTTTAATAATTTTTTTTAAATACCAGACCTTAACCCTAACTAAGATGACAAAGATGCTAAACATGACACTTTCAATTTACCCAAACGCATAAAGGAAGGAGCAGGATTATTTAGTAAAAGACAAGCTGGAATACTTGTGAACAATTAGAGCAAAATCATACCAAAGAAAAACTAAAAGGATGGTGTAGCTAGATAACCGATCCGAACAGCCAAAAGAATTCTCAAACCAAGGCATAGATATAACACCAGAGCAGCAAAAATAGAAAAGCGGTAGGGCAAGGCGAAGTATAGACTTTGGTATTAAAGCTAATAAAAAATGAAGATTCGGTAAATACGCTGGTCAAAATTTTTAACATGATTTATCGCAGCGGTAAAATCTTTAATGACTGGCTCAAATCAACCTTTGTTACACTGCCTAAAAAACATTCAGCAAAGGAGTGTAGTGATTACCTACCAGCCTAATGAGCCAGATATTAAAAATATTTCTAAAGATTATCCATAAAATAACACGCAGTTTGGATTTCAGCGACCTAGGGATGTGTCGGTGCCTGTATATGCCTATTTCATAGATTGTGAGAAAGCGCTTGATCGAGTCCAACACGAAAAGCTCATAGAATCGCTAAAATAAGTTGGTCGAGATCTAAAGATAATCGCTAATCTATACTAGAACCAGACTACCAAAAAAAGGTTGATGGGAAACTGTCTGAAGAGTTCCAAAGAAGAAGAGGTTTGCGCCAAGGTTGTATATTGTCTCCGCTGTTGTTTAATATCTATAGTAACAAAATAATAGATAATGCACTTCATAACTGCGAAAGTTCGCAATTCGGGCTTAACTTAAATGTTGGGAAAACAAAATGGATGATCATATCCAAGGACAAGAACATCAGAGGCATGTTAGAAGTAAATGGGCAGCAAGTTGAACGCGTGGATTCATACAAATATTTGGGTTGCCTCCTCAATGAGAACTGGGACAACATGCAAGAAGTTCGTGCAAGCATTCAATAGGCCGGATCATCTTTTATCAAAATGAAATCAGTGTTGTGTCGTCGCGATCTTAATATCACTCTCCGAATTCGTATGCTTCGGTGTTATGTTTTTAGCATCTTGTATTATGGCATGGAAGCATGGACACTAACTGAGGCCATGAGCAAAAAGTTAGATGCATTCGATATGTGGTGTTATCGAAGAATACTAAGGATATCTTGGGTGGACAGAGTAACTAATGTGGATGCTTTGCTTAGAATAAATAAAGATCTTGAAGTTTTATTTACCATCAAAAAACGAAAACTTGAATATTTTGGTCAAATTTTGAGAAATGACCAATACAAACTTTTAAAATTGACAATAGGAGGCAAAATTGAAGGCAGAAGAGGTCCGGGTCGTAGACGGATATCATGGCTTAACATTATTCGATATGAATGTGGTGTTAGTACTATGACACTCTTCCGAAAAGCAGTGGACAGGGTACAGATCGCTCTGATTTCCAAGAGAGCATGGCACTTGAAGAAGAAGAGCTATACACAATAAAGAACAAGTCAAACAAAAATACCCATATCTTTATTTCTGAAACCCACAATACAAAAACAAGCCTATAAGTTGCGTATCCACTCGTTTCGATCAAAACTACGTTTACATTTGCATGCATAAACCTTTTGGATCCGTTTCAGTAAAAAGTTCGATCGCGCAGGTACTGCGCCTTTTGCGGTTTCGAGGGCGCCACCACAAAAGCAACAAACCATAATTACATAAAAAAGTACATTTTCAACTTCCTGAAACTGCGTATATAAGCCTCTTTACAATATTCAGTTGAAGCTCGTGGTTGGTCAAGAATAATTCTATTCCCCTCTTATTTCTATATGAGGCTTACCAAACTGCAACTCTTTTTGTCTTAAAAGTACGACATTGGCAATACTCTCTTAATGCAGCCTATTCACAGCTTTTATTGTCTTCTTGCAATGGACCTCTTCATCTCGTCACAATATTATTAGGTATTAAAAAAAAGTTAACGAGTACCTTGCAGAGTGAGCTTTATCGACCAAACGGGCCGTCATGCATGGTTCTTAGGGCGTACCGTTACGGTACCTTTGGACATATTTGTTTAATGTATATTATTATCACATGAAATTAATCTTAAATGCCATTTATAGAGGAAAATTGGCGCTTGAAATTCAAAAAGGGTGATAGAACAATCAGTCAGCGTGATCTCACTAATATGTAGTCCTAAAATGATATATCTCATAAAAGAAGCGCAAGAGACACCAAGTGACAGACGTCAGACTACCTTGGTGTCGACCAAATAATATTGGCAAATTGCTCAGATTGAAGTAGAGCCAAAAAAAAGGAGACAGAAAGAGAGAGAGTATATCATAGTCATACCGACAGGTTAACAATAAGTCATAAGATTTCCGGCCGACGCATCCAGTAGAATCGTAGGCCCTGCAAAACGTGTCCAAAAGATCTCCCCGTCCGCCCCCTTAAGGGTCACAAGAGCACTGCTACGCCAGCAAACCCATTACAGAATAAATTAAAACCGGAAGAATATTCCCTCTGAAGCCCAGAAACAAAAAAAGGAACAGAGGTTGGTATTCTAAGGATTTTTTTAAGACTTAGTGATTGTGCAAAAAATGAAACGGGATATGGCCTCCAATAGGAGTTCTTACTGGACACTGCGTGCTCCAAGATACAGAGGAATTAGAGAAGGAATCTCTCAAGAGGAATAATTCTAGGACGGGATGGTCCGACCGTGGGGAGAGTGGAAGTGTGATAGGGTGGTTTAGGGGTTCCTCCTTCTACCACTGCTACTACCAAGACTTAATTGCCTGCCTTTTGGACTTGTGCAAGTGTTCGGAACCTAATTGAATACAGTCCAAGATACTTTTAGCACTTTTTTGCAAAGCTTACCTTATTGGTGAAGAGAGCCTTCTCAATAAATTTTACTACTAAATCTATTAAATCATCAGCTGTTTTTTGTGACTTGTGGCGTGATAATGAGAAAAAAATGTATTAAAACTATTGAAAGACAGTTCAAGGGGATGAAGAACTCGTTGAATAGTTAAAACAAATTGCTTCCAAACCAGAGTAGAGTGTGATGATGTAATTAACCCACTGGAACCGTTGTATTCTGCGAACAAGCCTTGCCATTCCCTCATAGGAACTAATTACAATGTATGATTAATTATCGGGGCCACTGCAGACTCAGTATCGCTCGTCTTGCTGTCCAATGTCTTACTGCACAGCCTCCTCTCTGCCTCTGCCTAAAACCACGCTTCGTCTTAGCTTGCTAATGTCACCGGGACCTTTATGTTAGATATATCGTTTCTACGGACGTGGATAACTTGAAATAAGTAGATACCCATGTTAAACTACGTGGCGTCTTTTCATTGGTTCTAACGTTAGAAAACAACATCAAGTGGCCAATGTCCGTGTTGGAATTTTACTGCTTTTTGATTGGTGGGTTTAACTTTATCGTTACTTTCTATATTAGTTTACACGGTCACATGTTTATTCCTGGGTATAATTTGTCCATTTTTGAAGTAAGGAACTCAAAGTTTGTCCGACCCATACACAGTGGACGTGCCATCTCAGAAAGACTAAGAATGTGTCACGACCAGGAATATGATAAGGGTAATAATTTAATAGAAATGCTATATTAGCAATAGTTGATTAAGGGATGGAAAATATATATGTATCTTTAAATAACAATATTTTCTGTGTGTGTATTTACAAGGATCTCGTGTGGAGTGAAAAAAATAGGTAGAATGTTTTGAATAAATTTTTGTCACGTCAATTAATTTTTTTTTGTCCTGTCACAGAAAAAAAAAATATTTTTAGCAGTTTTTTTTATTTTTTTTAATACAAGAAGTCACTAGATACTGTAATGATTGTAAAAATGATAAAATTTGCCGTAAAAAATAATTAACTGAAGCGTTTTTTTATACCTTCATCAAAAACATGATTTTAGTAACTGTCTGCAGATAACTAAAGCAAGGCTTTTTTGATTACCGATGCAAAAAAAACTTTTTTTTTTGATCATTTGATCATTGCAAAAAAAGATTTTGGTCCGTTTTTTACCCAAAATTAAAGAGAAATAGCGGAAAATAGTAATATTCGAAAAAATCTAATTATTTATTATTTTTGACATCGGTAACCAAAAAAGACAGTTACTAAAATCATGTTTTTGATGAAGGTATAAAAAAAATATTTTTTATTCGTGAATTATATTTAATAAAATTAAATAAAACAAAACCGTTTTTTTTCTATTTTTTGTTGCCTTATCGTTTTCTGTCCTCTTAAGATTGGTCCATTTCCAATGCATCTTGTCTTAAGAAAAAGAGCACAAAACTTAGCTAGGGGCACTGCTGTTATCCATCGCCAAATCCAGGCATTAGCTATTATACGTTACATGCATATTGTAAAGGAAGAATGGGTATTTGATATAGTATCCAAACATTGAGCCATAAGTAGAAGGGGAGAATAAGATATAGCAAAAACACTTCATGGTAACTGTATTGGCGAAGTGTGTTTCTAATATAGCAATAAAATAATAAAAGTTTTTTATCAAAAAAAAAAAATAATAAAAAAGTATCACTAAAGAACATCAGTTTGGAGCTTGAACTATCAAATAAAAGAAAATTTTAAAAAAAAAATATTTTTTGCCTAAATTTCATAAACTTGATTGACAAATTTAAACAAGGATGGAAGGATGGGTAGATTCCCAGAACATTCGATTGGAAAAATTTTCAAAGACATAACCGTGAAAAGATTAAAGTACTTACACCAGTTGATTTACTATGACTATTTGGATTTAGTTCTTACTTCCTTCGCTGTCTATACTACCTAATACGAGGATATACCTCCTTACAATAAACCAAAACACTAAGTTTCGGACAAGTCAACAATGGTTGCCCAAGGGATATAAATAGGTAGGTATATTCAAGGTATATTATGGAATACTAGATAAGACGAACCCAAAAATTTTTTGTAAGATATTGTCGTAAAGTAATATACCTAGGGAACAGAGGCGCAAAGCCGGCTGAAATGGAACGCAGACTTGTGCGCAGAAACGCTTTTCGCGAGGATTCGCGCAGGAGCCTGCGATCCACTTCGGTCCGATTTACTCCTCTGTTCCGTAGGTATATTACTTTATGATTTTATGAAAAACCAACAATACCAAAAAAAATATGATTTTCCATAATTATTTCTTACAAGTCTTGGAGGATAACTATTGGCTTACTCCGAACAGACGCCCGGGGGTACTAACGACAAACTGTTATTAGGTTCGTGAAGGCAACTCACTTAAACAAATTTTGACCGTTGTCCTTTCTATAACATGTCCCGAGAACAAAGATAACCCTGCATAAGGGTTAATTCTTGCGTGAGTGTGACCAGGGAACAAGATAAGGTCCTGGAAAAGCTACAGGATTCCTCCGCCTCGCTAAGACGAGATCTTAAAGGACTAATTTGCATATTAAGCCTTATGCGTCGTCCGGCGACGTCCCTTTCTGTTGTCCGCCATTGTTATGTAAGGCGAATTGAATTTTAGGCTTTTAACCGGGTTTACAACGATTTTCTAAAAAGATTTGGATTTCCTGGACCCTTATTCTTCAATTCAATAGAAAGGAGCGCTCTTGTAAATTTCAAACAAATCGCTAAGCTAGGCGTTGTTTTCGAAAAAGCCAATAAACATGACTTTTTTTATAGCGACGAAAAAGCTTCGTTCGTTTATCTGCTCAGAGAGCGAAGCGTGTACAGCGGAGAGCTTGATCGAGCTGGCGATGCGATAAACAAAAAACAAACGCCGTTTTCCCGCAAAGACTTTTTTTTATTTAACCTAACCTTCACATTTGTTTTTGCAAAGTTTGTGTTTTCATTTCATGCTAACGTTTTCCATCACGAAGACTGTCTTTACCACATGAATGAGCCAAAAATAATTTTACTTACCTTGTTGCACAATAATCTTGGAATATTGTTCGACGCTTAGGCTTAAGTTGTATAAAACATTTTCTTCGTCGAAAACGGCATTGTAGAAACTACTCAAACGTTAAGAAAAACTGAACTCGGCACTACTCGGTAAATAAACAAAATTTCTAGGTTAGAATTTCCGCAGTTTGACAAACCTCGATATACTCGCTTAAACAGCATCAAGCTAATCGAGAGACTCTTTTCACTCGCTCGGTCTAAAAACGAACGCAAAAAAGTGCGCACGGGGTTTGCTCGATTTTGAATAAAAGAACGGAAATTTGCCATTTTGGAGCACAGCGCATCGATCAGATAAAAGAACGCACCAATAGCCACCGGCCTTTAGTGGTCTGCCCAAGGTACCCGATTCGTTCTCTCTTGAGAGCGCCTACAGACTAAAAGCCTCCGCTGCTGCAGATTTGCTCGAAATAGTGGAACCCTCAGATTAATAATATTAGTCTGAGGTGGAACCATTCTCAGTATTTTGGTATCTTAGGTGCGTTCGTCTTCGTGTTTGATTTTTAGAATCGCTCTTATCATATCATGTCCCTGGTTCCATTTATCTATACTTGTTGTATCATTTCTTTGAAGAGGTTCTCTTTGATCATATTCTCTATCTGTGGATCGTGTCTTGTTGTTTCGCGGGAGTTCTTAAATCTTGGACAGTAAATGAACGTATGTACTGCGTCATGTATTCTTTGACAGTACCGATATATGTCGTCCGTTTTCCCTATACGCTTTGTATATGTCCTAAAAGATCCATGGCCCGATAGAGCTTGTCTCATTAATGTCGGGAATAATTCTTTTCGTCCATTGTCCTTTTTGGGTATTTCGGTCCCATCTTGCTTGCCTGGATTCCAGTATTTTCTCTTTTGGAGTTTCTTTTTGCAGTTTCTTTTTTGTCTTTACTGTGACCATTTTTATCTTCATACACAATATCTTCGACAATTACAACACAATTACAATTACACACTTCTTTGCAGCGTCGTTCTATCGGGATCACTTCACTGCTTTGTTCTAGCAAAATGAAAAAGAAGAGAATTTGCCGTCATCGGCACGACGTCGATTTACGACATCGGACCAGCAGTATTTTTTGTCCGCTTTGCGATCTAGGCCCAATGTATATTTGCCGACGCAGCGTTAGACTGTAGTCCGCCGTCGGACCAATGGTAAATTTTACTTTTTGCTGACATCAGCATACCGTCGCCGTACGATTAAGGTCCGATATGGTTTAACCACATGGTACCGACCATCCGACCATAACTGCTTAATTTGGTCGGTGTAACGTAGGCAAGCTGGTCTCGACCCGACATCGGTAAACTATTTAAGTCCGATATTGGTTTCCTAAAGCGGTCCAACGTCGGCGATTGACAAAGGTCCGTTGGTGGTAGCTTAAAGCGGCCCGACAATGGCAAACCACACAGATCCGATAAAGGGTGGATAATAAGGCCCCACATCAGCCTCTCAAAGCGGCCCGACGTCGGTGATTGACAAAGGTCCCTGGGTGGTTGCTTGACTCGGTCCGACATTGGCATCGATAATGCGGGTGCTTAACCAGTCGGGCTGGTTTAAGTGGCAGAAGAGGTGATTCTTGTAGAGAAGTACCACCATCTTGTCAAGTCCGCATTCTAGTTTTGAAATATCTTTGCTCATTATATATATATATATATATATATAATATTATCTTTCATTGTACACAGAACATAGTGACATTAGCGCCATCTCTATATACTAGAATGAAACTATTAAGCAGTAAAAAAATTTTTAGCTGACGTAATCGGACCATCGTCAGTTGCCGATTCTCGACCAATCAAACAAAGTTCCAATCGCAAAGCAGATAAAGTGGTCGTTGGCATAAAGTCGACTATAGTAAATCGGGCCATCGTCAGTTGCCGATTCTCGTCCGATTAAACAAAGTTCCAATCGGACCGTCGTCGGCCCTAATGCAGATAAGGTAGGCGTCGACATAAAGTCGACTGTAGTAAATCGGGCCATCGTCAGTTGCCGATTCTCGACCGATTAAAGAAAGTTCCTATCGTAGCATCATCGGCCCTAAAGCAGATAAGGTTTGCGTTGGCATAATGTCGACTATAGCATATCGGGCCATCGTCAGTTGCTGATTCTCGTCCGATTAAACAAAGCTCCAATCGGACCGTCGTCGGCCCTAAAGCAGATAAAGTAGGCGTCGGCATATAGACTATAGTAAATCGGGCCATCGTCAGTTAACGATTTTCGACCGATTAAACAAAGTTCCAATCGGACCATCGTCGGTCCTAAAGTGGTGTCGGCATAAAGTCGACTGTAGTAATGTGGACCTCCGTCAGTTGCCGATTATTGAAAATCACAATCTGTCCAACATCGGGCCAAAGTGTAGTCGCCGATGCCGACACACTGCCGACGTTGTCGAAATTGGCCCGATTTAATGCCGACGATTTGTGTTTGCTGGGATGTCCCTGGTTCCATTTACCTACGTGTTGTATAATTTTTATGAGGAGGTACTCTATGGTCATATTCTCTATTTGTAGATCGCATCTTGTTGTTCCGCGGTAGTTCTTAAATCTAACACACTCCATTGCAGCGTCGTTCTATCGGGATCACTTCACTGCTTTGGTCTAGCAAAGATTTTTCAGCTGAAATGCGATGACTCGGGTGGTGTTTAAAACCATTCGCGTCGGGACGAAAATCCACGAGAGGATACTCCTTTATATCGAATTTTGCAAAACACGGAATCAAAAGAAATAAAACAACAAAAATGGCGTCGCCTCGATTAAAGACCTATGACGTAGGCCACGAAGCTGGCCGAAACTGACCGAAATCCCTCGAACCGCGCATGTGCAAAAGGCCGGAGCTAAGTCAATGCCTTTAGTTTCGGTATTTCCATGGCTGGCGAGATTAAAGATGTTGCTTACAAGTTTGGCCTGGGTAAGGCGTGTATTTAAGCTAATGGGCATATGGATTTTTCTATCAAATCAAGCCCAGTGGCATTTTTGATTCAAGATCAGATAGTCAAGATGACAATGCCAGGGTACAAACGAAAAGAAGGAGCCGATAAACTTTCCGGAGAAGGAACACTTTATTGCATCTAAAAAAAATATTCTTCTATTTTTTAACTTTGGCTCATCAGCACAATATTCATCTTAAGGCGCAATTACACAGACGAACATGCTCAAATAAAAGCTCGTGCAAAATATCTAAAATTTTTTGCGTGAACATTTTTGTGAGCTTTTCTTTGAACATTTTGTTCGGGTAAATTTTTGAGCAAATTATTGCTATTTATTTTGGAAGCATATTTTTAAAGCCGAGAATAAATAAAATTTCACATCAATGATCAGTGATCTCAATTCTTTAAAAAAATGGAACACCAACTTTTATTTAAAATTTTTTTGAAAAAAAGCCGACGGCAAGCGAAACATTATTATGGCCTCTACTATCAGTTTTGTCACATGGATTAGGGTTACTTATAATATTTTTTTCTTAGGGTTTTTCCTGGATTTTTTTGCCCGTGGTTTTTTTTGGGATTTTCTTGCGAGTTTTTTTTTATTTCCAAGGGTTTTTCTCCTAAAGTCAAAAAAAAACCCAGGAAAATTATTCTTTTCCAAAAAAATTGGCAAAAAACTTAAGAATTGCACTTTTAAGCGGTAATCCGCGCCTCACGACTATGAGGAGTGGTGGGGAGGGGGATTTTTGTAGCTTTACTTTACCTTTAGCTTTTATTGTTGTTTTTTAATTCCTCACACCAGATTTACCTAGTTAGTTTAAGGTCCCAAGGCTTGCTTAAAAAAGCAAAATGCTGAAGATATAGATATTTATTGTCAATTTAATGTAATAATCAAGGTCGATTACTGCGAAATCCAAAACTCGGGATGATATTGAATTATATTTTTTAGACAAGGGTCGGGTTCGTAGGGTTGTAAAAGTGGGTAATAAACGGGTATTATTTAAACCGAACGTGCTTTTGTTCATATATTTGAGATTTAATAAAATGTATATATGTTTTTTAATTTGACTTAATTATTATTGTAAAAGACTAAACTAGGAAGTAAAATAAAGGGATATTCTTTTAAACGTAAATTTTTATCATTACATTTTACAGGCAACAGCAATAAATAAGTGCCAATTATTATTTTTTTACAACCCCAAAAAAGTTACAAGTATACTGGCATATCCCCTATAAAAATCAGATCAATCGAAGTTGCTTATGAGGTAAAATGTGAATTTCGGCATCGAATCGTTTTTCCGTCGGAAAGCACTTGATTAAAAGTACCTTATTTCAAAACTTTGTTTTTCTATTTTGAGTTAAGTTCAAGGAATTCCGATAACAATATATATTTTAAATTTGTAAAGAAATTTTTATAGCCCCAATTCTTCAAACAAATTTTGCTCAAGATTCTCTCCAAAATTTACGTGTATTTTTTTGTACGAGATTTTGCTCGAACATTTCTTTGAGCATTTTGCTCAAGAGGCTCGTGTAAATGTTTGTCGGCATTTCAACATCAAAGGAAAGTTTGTCTGTGTAAATGCGCCTTTATATACTGTTTTCTAAAACGTGTCGTTGTGCTAACACAATACTATTGCAGTGCCGCACCGAGGTGGGGGGGGGGTTGGGGTTAAACCCTCTCACCACAAAGTGTGATACATCATTTTAAAGTGGAATCCTAACTTTATGTTATATCTCAAAAAATAAAAGTGACAGATAAAATCCAGTTTGACAGTCGAATTCTCCTTTAAAAAAATCTAAAAAACCCAAACAGATATTTTCACAAATAAAAATAAAAATGTTATACATCCCATCCAAAAATGCAGACTTTTACATAAGTCCCCGTAGTTCGAAAATGGCTTGACTCACCAAAACCTTAGAATTTTGGACATTCTGTACAACTCGACGAGTTCGAAAAAAATTTACAATTACAAACTGACTGCAACGTATCGTGCTACACCGTCTTATTATTATATTATATTTCTTGCGATGATTAGCTTCCCAAACTTTGTAATAAACGTCTTCAAAATTTATATAAAACGCAAATCCTAGATTGTGCACCTCATTCAAGGCGGTTAGCAAAACCATAATTAACTTCGTACTGTGTGATAGTCTAGTATAAAATCTACAGGGCCTCTCAAAAAAGAAGCAGTTAGCTTTGAAGGAAAACAATGTAGAAATTTTTGGATTTTATGTTAAAAGAAGTTATTAAATTTAGGGTTCTCTAGTTTTAGTAGGGTCTTTTTGGTCAGTGTTTTTGATTCTTAGTTTAGTGGTTGTTAACCATATCGCAGTCCGGTATTCAAGGAAGAATAACTTTATAGTTATCGTTATTTTTATTTACTTGTTTTCGCAATATTTTTGGTTTTAATAAAATTTATAAAATTGCTAAATTTACTGAAAAGGTCATCGCCTTGATCTTCTTTAATTCGAAGAAAATCGGTAAAAAAGTAGGGTTTTATTAACCAAAAAAAAGTAGGCTATATTTCACGTTAACGCAAAAGTGGCTCTAACCAAAAACTTCTTCTGCGAACATTCCGTTATCGCTATTAAAAATAAAAATAAGCAGAACAATATTTTCTCTTTTTTCCTGTTCTTTTTTGTGCAATATCTGGGCACCGGAAACAAAAAATGAACATAGTACCAGTACTAAAAAGCTGAACCTAGTTCTAAGCTTCGTCTGTCAAATAATAGTAGTTTACATAACAAGCATGTTATGATGGTCATTAATCGCAAAGATGAAGTTTGAGAGGCGAGCCGCAGTCGAGTGCTTTAATTTATGTGAGCGTGTAATGACTATAACATGCGAAACAAAATTATGATTGTTTTCCACAAACCAAAACTACACTTTTTTGCACTCGACACGCGTTTCGCTAACAACGTTAGCATCATCAGGAGACGATAAACAATGAACTAAATTAATCTACGCTCTATCTTATATACAATCCTTTAGTGGGCGGAGATAAGACTAATAATTTGTGATTGATCACGATTTTTAATCCTATCTCCCCTCAACTAAAGAATAAAGTGTACTAAACAAGATGGGTCCTCTATCTTTATTTAAACTATTTCTGGATTTAATGATTTCCATAATTTCATATGCATTCAAAAGTCTTTTGTTTGGTACACTTTTTAGAAGTTTTAGGTTATCTAATGTGAATCTATGATTGTTTTCAAAAGCATGCTCCGCCACACTTGACTTTTCTGTTCTTCCGTATTTTAAGTGTGCTAAGTGTTCTTTAAAACGTGTTTGAATAGAGCGTCTCGTTTGGCCAACATATTTTTTGTCACAATCCATGCAACTAATTTCGTAAATTCCACTTTTTTCTAGAACTGTAGTTTTATCCTTGGGATTTCCTAGTAAGCTTCTTATTGTGTTACCGGATTGATATACTAATTTAAGACGAAATGGAAACTAAGACGTATGGAAATCATTAAATCCAGAAATAGTTTAAATAAAGATAGAGGACCCATCCCGTTTAGTACACTTTATTCTTTGGTTGAGGGGAGATAAGATTAAAAATTATTAGTCTTATCTCCGCCCACTAAAGGATTGTATATGAGATAGAGCGTAGATTAATTTAGTTCATTGTTTATCGTCTCCTGATGATGCTAACGTTGTTAGCGAAACGCACGTCGAGTGCAAAAAAGTGTAGTTTTGGTTTGTGGAAACCAATCATAATTTTGTTTTAGTGCAACCAAAGGTTCCAAATTCCCAACATAGTATAACATGCGAGTTAGAGTACTATACTTTACCTACTACCAATGAAAATGTCATCAGAAATGTCAGAAATTATTAAAAATATCAAACGCGAACCCTCCTAAGTCAACAACCTTCATAACCTGAAGTTTCAATGACGGTTTATTTGAAACGTCAAAACAAATAAGGTCACTAAGGCACTTTTCATATAACTCTTTAAAAACAAGGCTTTTTTTCTTAAAAATGCGTAATATGTCAATTTAGTGGGACTTATTTTTGGTTAGGTACTAAAATTATATTGAATATATTTACGTTTTAAAAATATGGAAAAATAATCGTCAATTAGTGCTCTTATAAAATAAAGTTTCATCGCTTGGACCGTAAATGAGCCGTTAAAATCGTGTTGGGATGGTCGTAGGCAAAACAATATATATATTTTTAAAAAAAATTGTTTATGAACTAAATCATTCTCCTATTGAGAAAAGGAGAAGACAGATGCACAGATTCTCCGCACATTAAATTCAAAGAATTTGCAAAGAAATAAACATCTTTGGCTACTAATACTAAACTGTAGGTTAGATACCTACTCTCACTGATACCAGAACCCCCAAAGTTTTTTGAATAAAAAAAAAGGATGTTGAATATTGCTATGTTTTCATGGGTATTGAGTTCGTTTTCGAAACTCATTGTATCTTCTTCTTTTATAGAGCGTGTTCTTTATCAAGAGTAAGAACACGCTATAAAAAAGAAAAAGATACAATGAGTTTTGAAAACGAACTCCATACCCATTGAAACATAGCATATATTTTAATCCACCCCGTATTTGGCTAAAAGTCTTGTAAAATCGAAGCGCCAATGTATTTAAACCGAAAGAACCTGGGGCAAGAAAATGTGCAGTGTCAGTAATTATACTATTAAATCTCTCTAATAGCAATAATAATAATAATACGCGTTCATTTTCTGGAGAACTGCCTTTCAGCAATGGCGACCGAGGTGGTCTAGGTTTTCGACGTTTTTCGAGAGTTCTCTTACCGGTAATGAGAAAATACTTTAGAGAGGCGTTTAATTTTTAAATAAATGGTAGCATTGCCATGAAGTAGCTGTATTTTAGAACAAAGCAAATAACGACAGAACAGAGGTGCAATGACTAACGAACCGAAATGGATCGAATGCTGTGGCGTCGGGTCGAACGGGCCAGGGGGGGGGCACTTTTAAGCCGATAATATTTTCTTTTGGCTTTTCAACCAATCTAACACACCTTTTTTTTTAAATATTTTACACAGTCGATTGTTAAAATTTTAGTTTAATTTGAAGTAAATGTGAAAGAGTGCACACTTGACACTTTAGGCAGGATCGGATACGGGACAGGGGCAGGGGGGAGCGACGAATCCCGCGTTTTACAGCAAACCTGACTTCAACTTCAGATCAAAAAATCGCCCTTCGAAATCGGCTGTATCCGCCCCTTCTTTAAACGAATTTTTGCCCTGCTTACCACCCCATACTATAAGTCGTGATTATAACCATTTGGAACGACGTCAATTTTGTTTGAAAGTTTGAGACAATGATGTGTTTGAAATTAACTCTATTTTTCGGACTTCCATTGTCCATAATGACAGCTTCAAGGAATTTTCGTTTCTTCCAGTGTGACTCCTTGTGCAAAACCTTTGCTTCTGGCCACTTTATTCGGTGTTTTTTTGAACATGCATGTTCGGCGATTCCTGATTTCGTTGTTTCACCTCTTTGGGTATTCATCTGATGTTCCTTAAGCCTAACAGATAGTGGTCTTTTTGTTTCGCCTATGTATGATTCACCACACTTGGTAAATGCATTACTTATTTTGTTTGTTTTCCGGTTTTGTTTTACTAAGAACGCTTCGAATTGTATTATGATATTTAAAAGCTGCTTTAATATTGAAGTTGTTCGCTTCTTCTTCGAATTTTCTCTGATCCTCCTTTAATTTATGGAATTGTAAGGAATGCATTTGCCTGGTTTTGGTCTTGTGATCTCTGTCCTGTTTGTTGGAATTTAGAAATAGTATCTGTTATAGGTTTAAGGCTGTAACTATTCTGCTTCAGATACTTCTTAATGTTTCTTATTTCGATTTCAAGTCATGAGAATTGTTACAAATTTGAACGGCTCTGTTATACGAAGTTCTTATTATGCCTCGTTTGGTTGTAGCGGAATGATTTGAACCTTGATTTAAATATTGTCCTGTGAATTTAGTGGTGGGTCTTATGTTATTTAGGTGGTGAAAAAATTCCGAAAGTTGTTGGTCATTCCCGGTCCAGACAATAAAAGTATCATCAAAATATCTTAGCCAGAGCTTAGGTTCATATGTTGCGGTAGCAACCGCGTGTGATTCGAACCACTCCATGTAAATAATGGCCCACCACTGACAAAAGCAACGGAACCATTAGCAGACCGTCATCCTGAGCATAGAAGCTATCTTTCACCTAAAAGTAAGAGTTCGTAAAGGGATTCGTCATTAACCAGTCTCTGTCTAATAATATCTAGCGATTTCTTTATCGGGACACTGGTGTAGAGACTTTAGACATCAATTTTTTTATTTATTTATTTTGTTATGTTGGCAATGACACACAGTTCCATGCTTAAAAAAAAAGATGCATGTCAAAAGTTGCATTAGTATGATGATTGCATAGTGAGACAGGGCTTAAAAGTATCGACCCATTGTTAATGTTTCGATATCAGTCGACTAATTTCTTGAGTTTTTTCCAAATATCGTTATTGAAAAATGCGCAATAACCCCATTTTTTAATGCTTTGTACATTTCTAGTTTATTTGCTTGGCGGCCTGAGAATAAGAAAGCAAGAAATGTACGTATCCACTTCTTTGGCGGTCAAAATAATAATTATTAATATTCTTAGCGCAACCTTACTGGAAACTATATGCAAATGAAATCAGGGAACGTGGGTCTTAAATCTTGGTCCTTAGCCATCGTCCTGCGTCGGTCAGCAGGATTCATAATATATACTATATATTAGACATTTCTATTCAATCTTCCTGGCAGCATAACGTTACCATAAAAAACAAGTTTTTGACACAATTGAAAAAACGACGCCGAGAACAAATAAACTGTGAAAAGTTGCAGAGAATTACCCACAGCACAAAAATCGCAGATTTTGTAAATATGCTTCATTTAGAGAGATAATGTCACATGGATGAAAACTGCTTGCACACATGCCAAAAAATAGACCGTACACCAACATAGCCTACTGTTTCGCGCAGATACAAGCAGTGGCGAGGGATGCACGTCTTTGTATCTCTCCTGAAATGAGCGCCTTTGTCTGTCTAAAATCCTTTCTTGACCGAATGTAGAAAGATCAGAATAAAAATGATCAGAATAGAAAGTAATTTTGGTAGAGATAGATCTATCCGTTACAGATAAGGCCTATCTATACAAAATTGTAGATTTTCTGCGACCATGCGAAAAACCCCACTTTGCCGCATGCATTTTGGTTCAGAAAGTTTATCTTTCCCGAATAGCGGGGAATTTATCCCGAGACGAACACCTTAAGAGCGGGTTAAGTATGTAGGTCCCAAAATACTATTTTTGGATATATTAAAACACAGAAAATGTTCAATTTTAGTCTAAAAATCAGGAATATAGGTGCGTTCGTCTTCGTGTTTGAATTTTATAATCGTGCTTATCATATCATGTCCCTGGTTCCATTTATCTACGTGTTGTATCATTTCTTTAAAAAGGTTCTCTATGGTCATATTCTCTATATGTAGATCGTGTCTTGTTGTTTCGCGGTAGTTCTAAAATCTTGGACAGTAAATCGTCAACGTCAGCGTCATCTATTCTTTGACAGTACCGACATATGTCGTCCGTTTTCCCTATACGCTTTCTGAATATCATAAAAGATCCATGTCCCGTTAGAGCTTGTGTCATATAGTGATCCATTTTTTTGTGTTTGCAGTCTATCCGTTGTTCTTTTTCGGTATTTCGGTCCCATCTTGCTTGCCAGGATGTGTTTTAATGTGATGTGTTTTCTCTTTTGCAGTTTCTTTGTTTTCTTCACTGTCGCCATTTTTATCTTCATACACAATTTCTTCGACAATTAGATCTATGGACGGGATTCCTGTTATAATCTAATTCTAAATAGCTTCCGTTCGGTAACCGCAGGCTACTCTTAGTAAGGCTTTCCGTTGCATCCAAGTCCATGTTTTTGTACTTCTGGATGGATTACACTGTATGGTAACTTCCTCTTGCTCGTACTGGGCTCGTTTATGTTGTGCATAAGTCTTTGTAGTTCAGCGAGTCTTTTAGTTACCTTTTTAGTGGTTTCTTCTACAGACCGCTTCAAGCTACTGCGAACATAGGGCGAAAGAAGTCTAATTTGCCTGTGTACGTACATGCAGAGACACCGCACGCCTATTAGTGAAGCGACCAACACTCAGGCTTCCGATCGCCATTCGCTGCCGTTCGCCGCCGTCCGCCTTGTATTTAGTACGCCTCTAACCACGGTGCTGTGTGGAGCGTAGTCAATGAAACCGGAATTTGGTCAATAAATACGCAAATTTTTATAACGTAATTTTCTTATTTTTTGTCACTAATAAATAAGAGCGTTTTATTGTCAACTGCTCAGATTTATCAGTGACGACGTGTTACAATGAAAATAATAAGGAGAAACAAAATAAAAGCAAGTTCTCAAAATAAAATAATACATTCTAAAAACCAAAAAGATTCTCCCAGTCAAAAAAAAATTAAAGCAAATGTTCGAAAAGTCCTCCTTGCTCGGCTAGACAATATCCGAGCCTACTATAAAAACCCCCTTCTAACGTTTCCAAGCATGTTAGGGGTGATAATTTGAAAAGCTTCTTCAAAAACAGATAGAAGTCATTAGGAGCAAGATGGGGAGATCGAGCTGGCCATAAAATAGTTCCCCGTGTACTTATAACCCGATTAGGAAATACATTATCAAGATATTCCCTAACAAGGCCAACATTGTGAGCGGAACAACCATCTTGTTGAAACCATGTTTCACCAAATCTTACACCTAACAACTGCCTAGCAGTTGGAATAATGTGCTGCTGCAGTAGATCCAAGTATCTAGGACCATTCAAATTGCAATTGCCGTTAATAAAAAATGGCCCTATTACGTGTTCCCCTACAATACCCCCCCCCCCAAACATTTAGTTTTTGGGGATACTGTGTTCTTACGTCAAAATACAAATGCAAATTTTCCCTCGACCAATATCGAACGTGTGTTGGGTTATTTCGGCAACTTCGTAGACATCCATTTTTAGTTTTAAAAATGTATTATTTCAATTAAGAACTTACCCATCTGTTTCTCGAGCAAGGCAGAAATAAAAGAAATAAAACAAAATAACAAAAACAAAATGAATTTCCAAAAGATAACACTGCAGCGTGCTTCGAACCCACCTCGGCACGGAGAGTAAATTGGACTTGATTCCCCTTATGTTCGCAGTAGCTTGAAGCGGTCTGTATATGCTTTCCGAATTTCTGGTTTTCACCGATGTAGATTCCCAGAAATCGTACGCTCCTTTGCGGTTTTATGAGATTATGATGACTTCATTTAGTCGGAACTCAATGTTTTGCCGGCCTTTTTTTGGCTTGGTAAAACGGTTTCGGATTTTTCTGGTGCTAGTCCTAGGTGGTTGTTTGTCATCCATTCGTTAATAAGTCTTTTTGCCTCGTTTGCTCTTTGCATAAGATGTATCTCTGTGCCAGTCCTGACTATTACCATCAGATCATCCGCGTATCCTATTATGCCCACGCCCCTAGGCAGTTTTAGACTAGTTATGGGGTCATAGTATATATTCCAGAGTAGGGGCCCTAATACCGATCCTTGGGGGATGCCGTCGAGCTAGACATTTCGCCGAGTGCGTTAATTTCAGTTTTTTACTAATTCTTTTTGCGGCATTATACATGCGAATTTTATGACAAGAAAAATAGTTTTTCTTCATATTGTAAACCATATACTGAAACAAAAATTTTCGCTGGCTTTCGAATCAAAATTTTTCTTCTTCTTCTCCACTTCTATGGATTTGCGCCTTTTCAGTCTGAACGAACATTTTCAGAATTAAAAGTGATTCAAAATATTAATTTTGGTTATCTTTATAAACCTACTGCGCAAGCCGAGCGATTAATTTAAAATTCACCCATTGTGCCATCTGAACGCTGTAGAGCGAGTCCGACGACGCTCGACGCTTTAAGTGAATGTACCCCAGCTATGTAAAAACTGTTTTTAACTTATCGGTCTATAAGCGATTAAATATTCTGAGCCTCAAAGATTGAGCCAAGGGGATAGAGCAAAGTCGTCTAATGTATTCTGGATCTTGGTCACTCAGCTGTACATGACATAATGTATTCCAATTATAAGAGGAACAATGTTTACCGGACTCTGACATGTCGGGATAGAGAAGGGAAGTTAGCACCGGCCTCCGGGAGACGACCAGGGACTTTTGGGGACCCACCGTCGATTTCCTTACGCCAAGAAGATAAAAATTAATTTTTTTTAACCTTGTTGCAATACTCTGTTGATAACCTTATCCAACGTTACTAAGTCCAGTCAAGCTACACCCCCCTCAACGAAACTCAATTTGGATATTGTAAAAATATGTACTATTTATTATTATTACCATTATACTTTAGTCCCCTTTTAAAATTTTGTACTTAATGAATAACGGGGTTATTCGCACTTAAAAGGAGGGGGCTGTGGCTTGGCGCTAAGCCGCATCCCCCCCATGCTTAGGAGATTTAACGAAAGTCGACATGTCAGAATTTATGTACTTTTAAAGAAGGGTACTTTTAGTTATGTTATGGGGTGTGTAGCAAGTACACCCTCCTCTGCTTAGGAAAGAGATTCGACCAAAAGAAACTATTCCAGAATTTGGTACTAATTATATACTATTTTCGCCTTCTTCTAAAAAATTGCCTACTCTCAAGATGACTTCATTTTTTTTATGGGGTATGTGCCTTGATATCAAGCTACATACCCCATAACAAACAAACAAAAATCTTCGGAACCGATGGTTTTTGTAAACTAAAAGTACCCTTATTTAAGAGTACACAATTAGTACAAAATTATGATCTAATTTAATTAAATCTATCTCCTAAGCATGGGGGGTGCAGCTTAGCGCCAAGCCAAGCCACACCCCCCACTCTTTTAAGTGCGAATAACGCCGTTACTCATTAAGTATAATTTTTTTTTAAAGGGGTCTAAATTAGTACACAATTGGTACATAATTTTTACAATATTCAAATTAACTTTCGTTGAGAGGAGGTGTAGCTTGACTGAGCTACATCACTAATTATTTACATGGTTGCCAATACAAAAATCCCAAGAAAGTCAACTTTTTTGGGCATTTTTGTACTGACAACCCAGTAAACAATTAGTGACATGGTAAAACTGGTTTAAAAAACTTTTGCACTAACCAAAGTTTCAGCTCGGAATATTGTCCCTATTTTTGACAATAATGATTGCTGTTATGTCTAAAAAATCTGTTTGACGTTAGAATATATGAAAATGGTGGTGCCTTTTGACAAAAGATGGCGCAGATTTTATTTCCAACCATGATTAATGTCAAACTTATCTGTTTTTGTGGTTAAAAATCCATGCCTTTAACTCATTGCTCGAGGAGACGGGGCAGACCTACTTTATGTATATGTATGTATGAACTGGCTAAAAGCTCCTTGGAATTTCAACCAGTTGACGTCCAAGGGACTATTAATTTTGTCCAAAGTGTTTAGAACATTTTGTTTGCACCTTTACCTTACTTTTATTTTATTTCTAAAGAAAAATTGCACTCGAGCAAATTTTACCATGTATAGTAGTTAAACACTGAAAAAAAATCTTTATTTCTGATCGGTACCAAAGTACCCAACGTCTAAGCCAACGCCTGTAAAAACTATAATAAAGCCTCATAGTGGTACGTTATCACGCGCAAAGTATCGGTAAACATTGGCGGGGAAAAACCAACGGAAAAATTGATTTATCTGAAATGAAATAAAACGACGAGACCCATCGAGCAAGTGTATAGGTAGAACCAACAACAACGTTGGGTACCCTACGTGGTTCCGAGGTAATAATAATGACGAGGCGCGAGTTAACCCGAGGGGCCAAACACTGAGATAGGTGCCAACCGCTCTCTGTAATAGATAAAAAGTTGGGACACAGACTTCCCAATCGCAATAGTCTTGAAATTGAGAGTTACCCAACCCAACCCTAGGGGGTCCTATTTTCGAAAGCTCTTTTGAGATTAACTATGTGTTCCACTGTTTATATTTTATTTATACACGACGTTTTCAACATGTGCAAACTACAATCTATTCCTAAGGCTACGTACTTATATACTATGGGAAATCACTCAACCATGAAGTTCAAGAAGTTGGCTCCGTCCAGCAAGAGGCTTCCAAATATTTGGAATTTCAACACTTGGTTTACAGAAAATACTCTGCTTCTGCTCAATAACAAACAAATGACGTAATACATTTACACAGATATTTAAAAAAATTGGCCCAACACTGTCCTCTGTGGCACCCCGAATTCTACTATACGGTATGTGCTTAATGTTTGATTTATTCGTACACTTTGAGTTTTATTTTGCAAAAAATATCTTAGCAGCAAAGACAACACCGCTAATTCCCATGTTTTTAACCTTATTTAGTAGAATACGGTGTGTTACAGTTTCAAACGCCTTTCCCAGGTCCAGAAAAATTTACATGCACCTTTTATTCTTTAAAAATCTGGTTGAATGACAGAACTCCTTGTATGCGAATATTTTTTTATAGTTTCATAAAATCAGACCTTCTGGATGTCATTTTATAAAAGCGATTTGCATTGGTAAAACTGGTGCCCCACCAGTCGAAGCTGTTGTTCCATTATTTTAGTGCAACTTTTTCCACATCGGCTCTGAGGGAGTAAAACAAGGGTTCTGGTTTGGGTGCAGTTTTTTCATATTCCATTCAAAGTGTACTAATATTCCAATGAAGGACTTTTTTGGACAGCACCAAGCCACTGCTACAATGAAGGCAATTCTCCAAGGAGACCTGACTCTAGAAAATACTTTTGTACGATTTGTTAATCAAAATAGGAAAAAAATTACCCAAAGTATTAAGTTTTTTTTTCAAAATATTGCCGACAGTTTTTGAGATATTTGCGATTAAATTTGTAAAATTGTCACAAATCGTAAAATGATAAATTTTAAAGTTGGCGTTTGAATTCATATACACGAAAAAATCAAGGTGGCTTAGGCTGACGTAAAAAAAACAAAGGTCTCAGTCACTGTGATGTCAAAATCGCTGTTGAACTTAAAATGCTTTTTGGTGTGGTTGTTTATGTTATGCTTCATACGCCAGGTATAGTCCTACGTTACCCTGATGATTCCTAACAAGGATGAAACAGGCCTGTAGGTTTCTGGACTATCCGTTAGATCTTGGAGGCCTGGTCGTAATGAATAGAAAAGCTAAATGTGTGTCCGATATGCCACGAACCTTTCATTTTATTTATTTTTCACGGGCAACAAATTCCTTTTTTTTATTTTTTTTATTTATTTATGTTTTACGCAAATCAACCCATCGATACTAACAGTTGCAGTTGCAGTTCCAACGCCAACTTTAAAATTTATTATTTTACGATTTGTGACAATTTTACAAATTTGATCGCAAATATCTCAAAAACTGTCACTGACAGACCTATAGTGTGTGGTATTTTTGGAAAGGTAATTTTTTGTAGAATTTCAAAATGTAAAAAAATACTGCGTGTTCAATTTAAAAAACCACTAATTTTCACATTTCATAATTCGCTTTTTGTTTCATCTTTCTACGACAAACAGTACCCAAGTTATGGCGAGGTACGATTATAAAAAGTCACCCTGTACACAAACTGACGACCGAGCGACCCCTCGCCCCAGAGTGAAAAAATAAAGTAAATAATAAAGGCGGTGAGACTTTTTTTCGAAAAATACCAGGTCGGGCCGTTATCATTGGTACCATATTGTTAACAAATCTATGCACAACTGTGGATCTAAAAGGCGTCTATTTAAATTCTTTCACACTTAAATACACTGCACGACATCGCGAGAGTGCCCGCTTATTGACCTTTTGATATAAATTGCTGATATTAGGCTTTATGGTGTCCGAAGCTTCATATCGCACTTCAATGTCGGAAGTGAGAGAGCCATAGCGGATTGTTTTGTGAGAAAGTGGGAGCTTTATTCTTCGCATATCGAGAACTGTAGCGGTCGATCCGCGATATCCTCAAGTAATGTGTTTTGACATCTGTCATTGAGCGAAATATCAAACAAAAATTAGCCTATCTTCTTACCGAATTTCATCCAAATCGGTCTAGCCGTTTTTGCGTGATTGAGGAACAAACACACACAGACATATTTTCGCATTTATAATGTTAGTAAGATTTTGCTGCCATGTCATGCACAAATAAAATTTTTGATGAAAGTGTAAAAGAAAAAAACATCTTGAAAGTATTTAGAATGTAATTATTAAGATTTTTCGAAGAAGTAAACAAAAAATTATCTAGAATTAATTACATCGTAACTAAAATGAATTTGGTGGCCTTTCTTTCTGCATTTCCTGCAAAGTTTACTTTTAATTTGACCACAAAATTCATTCGAATAAATTGACAAAAATAGTGAAATTGGTTTTGGCTGGTTACATGACTGTATAATTAAAAAATTGTCTGACGGAATTAATAGTTCTAGACGACAGAATTTATGAAGAAAGAGTCGGATTTTATGAGTATATGTAGGTATGTTTGTAGTGTATTACCTACTGAAATAAGTACCACAAATTCGAGACCACCCTATATATATTATGTTCCACCGCCTAAATAGATTCGGTTTCCCAGGATTTAACTTTCTCACTCCTTGGTCCAAAGACTTGACACTTTTTGTGAACCTATATAAGGGGCATCCAAGACTATTAGTCATTTCGCCTTGGTGTTGTCCTGTCACAGGCTGGAGGTCTTCTCTCTACTTCTGTGTGTATATAGTTTTAGCATTCCGTATCTCATATCTGCTGCCTTACTTGCTCGGGGCATTAATATCGCAAATACCTTGGGCACGATTAATGATATCTGAAAAGGGCGTGCGGGTGAATATAGTGGCCCCCTGTTTTACATTGAACTCAAAACGCCCTACACACACGCAGTTACCAAAACGTTTTGACAGCTAAATTCTGCAACCATATGGTTTTGGCTATTGCGACCTCTTCAAAATATTTTAAGAACGTTTTCCCAGATAATTCCGATCTACATGGTGGATTAACGCACGCATAAAATAAAAAAACCAAAAGAAATTACTAGTTTACTTTTTCAAAATATACGCGCTTCAAATGTGATTTTCACTCCAAGTAACACAAGGTGTTGTTGCTGTTGTCTGCCACAGCGTCTTGAAAGTGTTGATAAAACGTTGCCTAGCCCAATTTGGCAATCATTTTTTGGTCCCTCCAATGACCATTCTAGCACTTTTTGCAACCGATATAGCTTTTTCAGTTAACTTAATTTAAAAAAAAACATTTCTTACAGAACACAAAGAAAAAATAGCAAAAAAAACAAAAATAGATTTTTATACAAATAAATGGTTGATTGGGTTTTGAAAACACAAGTATCGATGTATTGATTATGGGAATATTTATTTATATACACAATTAATATCGGATTTTTGGCTTCATCCATGAACGAAATTGACATGCGAAGTCCAGTTTATTTATCACGAACCCTCACCAAAACACGCGCGCTTCACACATTAAAAATATTTAAAGTTTTTTTTTATTTAGTTTTTTGGTTACATTTTTTGGATTGGAGCCAAGATAACGCAAAAAGATTTATCTCTACCTTAAAATTAGTTTTAGTTTCAAAAATCTATTCTTTTTATAGAATTTTTGATTTATTTTGGAAATCAGGTTTGTTTTTGTGTAATGGCCGCCATTGAAACTAACAACGCGACCTAACTCGACAGCTAATATTGCTGTACTTTAGCAAGCAAATAACGTTTTTTTTTCACAATTTTTTTCTACTTAATATGAATAAAGGGCGGAGATTTGTTCACGAAGCAAACCGAAAGAACCCGACGGCTAAAATTGTATTATTTTTTGATCTTACAACTTTATTGCTCCAATTTAATTTGTCAGAACTGATTTAAAAAAGCTACAAAAGTTTGGCTTTAATATATAGCCAAAGTTTAATAAATACTTTTGCTTTTAATACCAGTATTAGAAAAACTAATCAAGCTAATTTACAACCAAAAAGGTGCTGACAAGACGTTTTCACAGCTTTATTTTGGTCATAAATTCTAATGTGTACAATGTGTGTTACTTGGGACGTTTTTGGTTATTATTTGTTTGAGGTTATGTCAGAAAACTAAACCCCTGACTCTAGCCGAACCTAGCTGAAAAATCAAAACCAATTTAATAAATATTTGCTACAATCTTTCTTACGTAAATAGTTCGTTTAGTTAAACAGATAAACCGCACATCAAAAATTAACAAAATTTTGCACAGCGGAGGCTTCTGGTATCCCCCACAGACCATTCGCGTGGTTTTTCAAAAAAAAATATATATATACTGGAGAACAAAAAAAATGCAACTTTATTTATGTATTAATACATTACATTTCCAAGAAGATTCCTCCATGATAATCATCAAAAAATTAATAATGAGTGGCTCCTCCATGGTTATTTATGCACTCGTTTGTATTCTATATCATATTGAGGAACACTCATCCAAATCCTCCTTACGAATGCCAGAGTTCATCTAAGTTTCCAGGGGGACGTGGTAATCGACTAAGATTGCGCTCTATCATATCCCATACGTGTTCGATAGGCGACAAGTCAGGCGATCTTGCTGGTCAAAGTCTCTATGCCAAGTTCATTCAGAAGTTCGTTGTTTCACGAGCAATATGCGGTCTGGCATTATCTTGTTGAAAGATCGCATTTGGGATAGTTTGTAGGTAGGGATGTAAAACTGGCTGCAGCACTTCATCGATATATCGCCGAGCAGTCAGATTGCCGTTGATGAGCACGTTCAACAGCAAAGTCTATATTAAAGCTTATGGTATTCCTTTCGCTATTCCAGTTTTTCCGAGCTCTGCACCACTCCAAGCGGCGAGCCTTATGTTGTGGGATCAAAGGTCGCACCAAAAGCGGACGGTAAGCCCTCAGTCCCATACCAAGCAATCTTCGATTAACTGTCATCCTTGAAAACACTGGTCCTGTAGCTGCAACTAGAACATCTCTTACTTGGCGTATACTATCCCGTCGATTTGTGAGAGCAAGAAGTCTGAGGTGCCGTAAATCACGACCTTGTAATAATCTAGAGCGTCCAGAACCCGTACGACGTCTATAAGTCTCATCATTGGACCACCTTCTCCAAACTCTTAATACTGTTGATGGATTGGCATTAACCCTTCTTGCAATATCCCGTAAACCAAAACCAGCCTCTTTCATGCCCACGATGCGTCCTTTCTCGAAGTCGTTGAAATGATGAAATTGTAGGCGACTGCGAACTCTTGGCATTTTTATTTTTTAAGTAAACTGTGAGCAATCCAAAAAGACCAAAAACTACGGGAAAAATGATTTAAAGTTTTCAGAAAAGGTCTTTTATGCGTTGGTTGCTTTTGAAAATGAATACAAAAGATGATTGGAAAGATTAGAAGACAAAAAATTTATCAAATATTTTTTTCAAGATAAGGTATACACACAAATAATTTTCATTCAAATAATTATCTATATACATTGTTTTCCTTTTTTTTTGTTTTCCAGTATATCTTGTTTTTATTTAGTTTTTTAAAATAATCGATAATTTTTACCTTGAATTAAATATTTTTAGGATACGTAAATGTAAAAAACTGAAAATTATGCAAAATCACGTTCTGGGATGATGCTTTAAACTTTCACCGTACAAAATTTGATACAAATTTTATTAACAGTTTTTTAGATTAACTTGTTGGAAGAAGCGCATTTTTTATTTAAATTCACCCTTAACGCAAAGCTGAAACTATATATGGATTGACTATTAATTAAACCAGGTTTTCAAAATTTTCTAAAAAGCCAACCATTTTGCTGTAAATTTCAGTTGAGAAAACGTTTTCCCAACCTTTCTGTGGTTGTAAAAACCAGAAGGTACCATCCATACTACAGAAGGAGCGTTCAGTCTCTTGTGCGGCTCGTATCTGAAAATTTTAATATTTTGTGCAAAATTGAAAGTTGGACTCGACGTTTAGCCATTTTTGCCTACACTGAGGAAAGTAGCTCTAGTACAACAAGAAGATTTAGTAATACTGGCAAAAAAAATAGTTAGACTAGCAAAGAAAAAGTCTTATTTTAACAAAAAACTTTTTTGTTCCAGTAAGATTGTTTGGCTAAATAAGAATAACTGGGTGCTTAGATTAAAACTCGGTAAACACAGTTTTTTAATCCATTAAATTCTATTTTATAAATGTTAACATCAGTGTCGCATAGAATCTGACTTAAAGGGACGCAAGATGGGGGGAAAGAGGTTGGATTTGAGTTCTGCTAAGACGAGGAGTCGAGATTTGCATACGAAGGTCCAGCCTCTCGAATGTAGGGTATATAGGTATGTTATTCTGGTCAGAATTACTGTATGTTTGTTTTGAAGTTATGCAAGATTCACAATCTTTTAAACAACTTGATGTGAACGGCACACCGAGAATTGTTTTAGTAAAGTTGTTTTGACTGCTCCCGATGTTTCCAAACACTCTTGCTAGAATGGCAATTTTTTTTGCCAAAACTTCAATATAATAGTTACGCCAGTAAAAAAATTTAGTAACTTGTAATTCTAGCAAAAGACTCTTCTGTTCTAGCAAAAAACTTTCTTATTTTAGCAAGATGGTTTGGCAAAATAGCAAAGCTAAAAATTTGTTAGTTGATGTATGTCCGTTATTATCAAAAAAGTAGTTAAAAAAATCTCCAAATTAGTTACTACAACCAAAAAGAAACCAAAAAACAAAATAACGAAAATTTAAACTTGGATGAGCATCCCACACGCTCTGGATAATCAGCGTGGGCTCAAATAACGAAAATTCATTTTATTCATTATTTTCCACGCAAGATCTTTTGGTCTTTTGATTTTGGGTTTATTTTCGGTTGAAGTAACTGATTTGGAGGTTTTTTAACTTCTTTCTTTGTTTTAATTGCCTCAGAAGCATAATCCCATTGGAAATATTAACACGCCAGGACGAATGCGTATCAGGTAACTTGGATAAGTACCAGTGCGGAACGATGCCTATTTGTCAGTGATTCAAGGTTGGAAATCAAAGTGTATGATGATCTTTAATGATGTGTGGGGAGGTTGACCAGTGAAACCACTGATGAGCTCACGCTGGATACCCAGAGCGAAACATCGTTTAATCATTTTTCTTTTCGCTTTGGTCCTTTGTGTGTTCCTTGTGGGATGTTCTTCCAAGTTTGAATTTTCGTTATTTCCACCCAAGATCTTTTGTTTTTTTTTACGTTATTGTCATTCATGTTTCTTTTTATCGAGAAAAAGATAACACAGGCGTAGCCTAAAAACCTTGCGAATACGAAAAATGAGATTGGCTAGTCCTGCATCATGAAAATTTGCAAGTGTATCTACATCAAAGACACTAAAACCCCTTAAGACTCCTTGATCAAAACTAATATCCCTAAAGTACATATGTATAACTTCCCAACAACCCCTTTAAAATTAATACGTGTTTCGATAAGTTTGTATGTTTCTATAAGTGGTATTGTGTGCTTAGTATCGATTCCCACAATCTTTGCCTATGTGTTGGATTTGCTTGTACTATTCATACATTTGCTTCCAAAGATCTGCGATGTCCTTTCCTAATCCAGGGGAAATTGTTAAAAATTTTTGAGAGGTTGAAACATTCAGGAAGGATCACAGGACCGGAGCATTTTTTAAAGAAATTTTTTTAAAAAATCTTTCAAATAATATATATTTGTGGATGCCAATTTTACTTTTTTTTCTAAAAGATCTACAGAGAAACCATAGATATAGGAGACACGAATAGATAAAGTTTGTTGGGCGACCATTTGGGCCATAGCTACCTCACAATCCACCTAACCTCACTATTTAAACAGCTTGCTCCCTTTTACGGAGCAAAACTTGATGCAACAGAACCACAGATAAGTAAAATCGTTCTTTCCCTTTTGATTGATATCTGAGAAACCGCCCCCCCCCTGGCCATTATCAAAGTTTTAAAAACATTAAAGAATCACGCCTGGACACTCCTATAAAACATATCTCGATCGATTTCAACTAATTTTGTTGTGTATTGTGTAACTAGTGCTAATTACAAAAATGGGTAATTTTTATTTCGTTTCTATGAGCAGTTTTCAAGATATCCGCTATCAAAGTAAGAAAAATAGCCACTGTTAAGAAAATACCGGTCTCTCTAGAATACATTGTTATTGTTGGCGGATGCCCAGTTTTTATACAGGGGACCGTCAAAAATAATTTTCGAATTTTTGTTACAAGCTATTTTGACAATCTAAAGGATTTTTTTGCCATAATATTATAATTTTAATTATGTGTAGGTAAGAGAAATAGGTTTGGCTTGGGTAACTTAAAGGAGTTCATACGAAAATATGTTTTAAGTTTAAAGTATTCGTCTTGCCGAGAAAAATTACATAAGTAGGTTAATCGGATTCACAATATTTTGTGAGCAGCAGAGTCGAGACAAATCACTTAAATATCGTAATTTGCAGCCTTCACGTAAATGTCTGCCAAATGTCATATTTGAATTGCATACAGGGGGCGATCCAACGACCCTTCAAAGTTGCGACGCAGACAAAATACCAGGGGGGCAATTCCAGTGGGCTATTGTTATGAGATAACGATCGCTATCGCCATTATTTTCACTGTTACGGCAACATTGCTTATTGTTAAGTAAAAAGAAGAAGGCTTGAATGGCACGCAACCCGCAATACTTTCCCTAAACAACTGTCAAATGTCGACAGTCAGTCAAGTTTGTTTACCTTTCTTCGAACTTGCGGCAAAATTTCGGGAAAAATAATAATTTTCATGAACTTTTTGCACGCAATATGGATTAAAAATTTGATTACAATGTGATGGTGGACGACCGTTATCAATTTTTGATTGAATTTTCTTTCTTTGTGAAGAAAAACCCACATGGGCCTTGTGTGGAAGTGCCGCCAGATTTTTTGTTTGGGTAAGTACTTATACTTACTTTATTTTATGTTCTATTCTGTTTTTTTGGTGCCTAAAGAACACCACCTACATAATGTAAACAAAAAGATATAGTAGGTCAGTTTTAAGCACAGTTTATACATTTTGAAAAGACGTGAGCCAATGGTCAGAAAACCGAAAAATAATTTTACAAAATATTTAGACAAAAAAGTTAGGAATTAGTTAAGAATGCAGGATTTCTTTGGTCTAAGGTTATTACACTGATTTTTTATTGAAAAAATCTGACATCAACTAATAATTTATCTGGACACTGACACTTGTTCGCCTATTTATCATCCATTGTGTTTGTGCTTGTATTTTTTGTGGTTATCGCCAAATTATTAAATATTATGCCTTGTATAAATGATAGTACTTGCAACAGAACGCATTGAGTACCTAGTTAAAGAGAGGCCGCTGATTCTGAATTGTTATGCACCACCAAGCAAAAATTTTGCATCCCTTCTCATACTGTCCCCCCTTCTTCAATGATTTTCTTTTGCACAGGATAGTAGATCTTTTGAACACCCTCCCTCTGTCCGCTATCGCCATTTAAATGGATAAACGACAGAAAAGAATCATGTACCTAACTTTCGTACATTCAAATTGATTTTTCTAAAACAAATTCTGATGTACACATTTTCTTTTTTTAAGGTATGCAAACTTTTAATGTTTTAATGTAATGTAATGTAATGTACTGTTTTTTTTTAGGTTAACTGTTAAAAATCTACAAGACCATGACCCATGCTGTAGTACTAATAAGAGAGAAAATAAATTATGAAGTTTAGGAATAAACACTTACAGTAGCTGCTCAATGTATATTGATAAATTATCCATAGAAATCAGTTTTGGTAAGTTTTCAATTCCAACACCAGATTTTAAATTTGTAGGTACACCTATTGTCAAGTAATGCAAACTATCCAAAGATTTTGTCTCATACAGTCAAGTATTGTCAGGTATTATCGAGTTTTCGTACACCTATTAGAGGTGTTGGCCTATCGGTTTTAGATTCTGAGATTTAAAAATGTTTAATTAAATCTCTGATTAATAATAAGGCATGTTTAAAAAGTAAACAAAAACTTCTAGTAAATTTTACCATCAGTATTTATAGGCATTGGGTCATTACTTTTTAAATCCACCAATTTGGGATTAATTTGTTTCTCAATATTTTTAAAAATTGATAATTTTTGACAATTATATACTATAATTTACATGTATTGGTTAAAAAAAACCTAATTTATTTTTTTTTCTCTGTTTGTAAATATGTACTTACTCGCTTATCATTTAAAATTATGGTTTCAAGCTAGCTAATAGTAGCTTTCAAAAGACTGTTTAATTGGTCTAATTTTTTTAAAATATATTTTTGTGTAAAAGTAGAGTATTGTGGTTTTTAAAGAAACATCATTTTAAGTTTCGAAATTATGTCAATTATAAATATGTAATTTTTAAATATTTATCCTTTGCGTTTCTACATAGTTTTAAGACCAATTTTCTCAGTTTTGTCAAAATTAAAATGCATAAAACTTTTAACTTTTCAAGCTCTCTACTGTTGATCAAATTCCTGTCTTAAAAACTGTTTTAGTTTTTATCTACTGTTTTACAAAGTTTACTGGTTCTTATCAGTAAATTATTTAACCCATCATCACACAAAATTATTAAAGTTACAAAAATTTAATGTGCAAAATTAGGAAAATAATTTAATAATAATAAAATGCAATTTTACTCGGAAATCATTTTATTGGGATAATTTCAGATAATTTCGTTTTTTTAACCGGTATCAAAGACTGTTTACCTCGACTCCCCCTTCCTTTGTGATGCCACTGGGTAACCATATATACCTATTTAACAAATCTTATGAATTTTTGTTAGATATCGTTTAAAAAAATTGGATTATTTAAGTCACGTTACATGTTTTATGCATAGATGTCACTAATAAAAAGAATAAGTAAAATTGATAATACAGTACCTAAAATGTGTTATAAAAATCTAAACTTTTTACATGAAAAACTTCATTCATTCATTTTTTTCCTCGTATTGAAAGATCAATATCTCAATAACTGAAAGAGTCTCAAATACAGAAATTTAATCATCAGTAGAGCATGAAAGAATAACAATATATGACAAGTTTTATTCATTTTGATTCAGGCCTAGATGAGAAGATTACCATTAAATTTGGCACAAAATTCGGATAAAACAAAAAAAAGAGCACATGGTATGGCTATTGTCTGAAGTATTAATTCAAGTGAACTAATTGGTTAGCTGCTTAGACTATAGATTTGCATACATCACACCTATAATAAATTATTTTAAATTTAATTTCAGATCAATGATTTCTCATAATTATTAAGATGTATGATGAAGACATTTAAGCAGGCAGCACCCCATCCCACGCAACGAAACATTTTAGCAAAATCCGGCAAAATCATATGAAGGACAAAACACATGGTAAGCTACCTTCACATTAAAAAAAAACATTTTAAAATCCAAAAATTCATCAGCAAAATTAAAAAATTTGGCTACTTTTTGGTAGATTGTTGTCGTTTCAACCAAATATAAATTTCCAACATAAAAATTTCAAATTTCATTAGTGAAATCCAAAGTGGAATAAAGTTTTAAGGTAACTTTGTATGGGAACAGGATATTTAAAAAAAAACATTGAATAACAATTGAAGATCTTGGGGTAACTAGGGAAAAAGCCACACTTATTTCGTTAATTTACAAGAAAAAGTCAAGAGTCTTTTTCCACTTGAATCTCAACTTGTTAGATTTTCTGAACTTGTTCCCTTTGTTTCCCCAAGGTTTTTAATTATTATTCACTATCTTGACAGTTTTTTTTATCAACAGTTTACATGATTTTTTCTAAATAATATATACAGGGGCCAAATTCATATTGTTTTTATTTAACAGTCAAGTTTTTTTACCACCTTAGCCAGAGAGTTCTTTTATCCTCTCCCTTAATTTCTAAATCAAAGTACGTTGGCCAAATTCACACAAGCATTGACCATCACTTAAGTTTCTAGTTTACCTTAAATATTAAGATGTGGGGTAAACAAAAGATAGTCAATAATAAAATTTTCAAAGTAGAATGTGATGTAAAACTTGTTTCGTACTTCTAAAGGAAACTAAATTGGCAGACAGCAATAAAACTGGTGGCCAAAAAATTGGTGAGAGATAGTCGATGTAAGTCTAATAAGTCGGATTGTACTCTTGTTCAAAGGAGGAGGTGATTAAAACTTACTATCGGTGTAATTGATTGATTTTACAATCCAAACCTGAAAGCTTCCAATCTTAAGTAGCCAGTTCACTGGCTTATATTTTCAAATATATCTTATTTTTTGTTTCAGGTTAGCAGTGCCCAAGCTGATGAAGGAAAAGATGCAATCCACCAAATATTGAAATATTAGAAAACAATTTTTAATTCTAAGTAACATTTAAACCAATAAGTAAAATAAATCAGTTTTTTATCCCAAATTTTATTATTTTTTAATAGCAATGTTAAGAGTGACAAAATCAAGTCAAATCAATTTTTTCTTTCTAACATATTAAATTATTAATATTAAATTAAAAACTAGTATAAAGTATAAATTTAGCCAAAAAATTAAATTTACCTAAATGCATTGTAATTGTAGCCGTAAAAATAAGTTGACAAAGCAGATATTAAAAAGATATAAAAAATAAAATAATTTGCTTAATTAGCCAACTGCTATATAAATATCATGCTATGCTATGTGTGTGTGGGAAGAAATATTATGTAGGTAATTGAAAAATGGATGTAAAATAATGAAGAAATATCATTTAGGTAAATATTAAATCACATGAGTTCAATTTTTTTTTAAATCTTCATCAATTCTTTTTTATAGCAACCAGAGCTGGAAATAACTTAAAACTGTACTTAACTTTCCCCACCAAACCAATCTAAAGGCTCTTGAAAAAAAAAACTCTGCCTTATTTTAAAAAGTTTGCAATATCTTAAATTAATATGTTTAAAATAAATTGGTTTTATAGGTGTGACAGTGAGCAGTAACTGTGACCCACTCTTTTTCGATGACTCCCCCAAAAAATCTGCGAATTTTCATGAAAAATTTCTTAAATCGTAGTTACAATAAGTCCAATGTTCTATAACTATCACTTAAGTGACATTTAAATTTTTTGATTTAAACAAATACGGCCTAACATACATATTTATAACATATTTTTTTTATATATTTATTATTTTTTTAAACGATTAACATTTAGCATACATGTACGTATATTGCATCAGTTTCTTCTGAAAGTTAGTTTAACTATGTCTATTGAACATCGAATCTTTGTCTACTTTCATCTAGTGCCTTGGAAGGTTGATCTATGTCTTACTTGAATCCATCCATACCTAATTTGTGGCCCGATTTGTGGTACTTGATCGGAGACTTGATCATACTAGAATGATTCTTACATGTAGCTCCATTCAAATACCCTAGCATGTTATTCCTAAAAAGAAGTATACATTTTAAGTTTTATCAAAATAATACTTATCCAAAATCTGATCACAGCTTTAAGTAGTTATTTTTTCTTTGGTGAACTGCAAGAATCTAAGTCAATAGTTTTTATTTTAAATAAACTATCTTAGTAGAACTCAAAAGATATATATGGACTCAATGGCCCTCGCTAATGCGCCCATACATGGATGCAAAGAATATGTCATATATGCTCACTTGTTAACTTTAAGTCCAAAATTGGTAAAGTATGTTGCATAAACTAAGCTTTAATTTCTTTTAAAAATTTTTTTAATGTATCATTTTTTGTAGGGTCATCTTACGACTATGTTCGCTAATTACCTTCTTTATCGGTAATAAACATACACACGAAAAACACAAAGAACATGGTTTTTTATTTTTTCTGCATCTGTGATTATTTGTTTTGTTAGACCTATGTTCTTAAAGCTCTTTGGCCATTTAAAGCATTTTTTAGCTAACAGGATAGTGCAACCGGTTTTTTGTTTTAATAAAGACATTTTATGACTTTAATTTAAACTTCAGCAAACTGGTTGGGCCATGCTTATCTATATTCTGCCATAAGGGCTTGCGTTTCCTTTTACAGAAGAGTATAAAATATAAACCCACCATAAAAGAGCAGTCTCATAAGCATCTAGTCGGGAACTTATGATGTACAAGTTTAGGATGAGAAGTAAAACAAATATTTCCCCATAACAATAGCTAATTTTACTTACTGTGTTCTGCTCTGTATGGGCTCCAAATATGGTGTGAACTGCAACCATCGCAGAAGAAATCATGTTAATTTTTCTCAATCATTGTAGCACCATTATTACTCAAGTTATATTTTTGTGCGAGTTTAGTTGTCAAAGTTGAATTGACACGGCCGCGGCCATTGTGAAACAACAAAACAAACCGCGGTGTTGCCGCGATAACGAATTCGCTCCGTAACGATATCGGTATGAGCCACTGGAATAGCCCCCCAGATATGATAACAAAAATTATAGAAAAAGTTGGCGCAGTTTCAAACAATAATTCTCACACAGTGTTATTGGGAGAATTAACATTGTTTGAAAACGAAACTTTCAATAGTAAATGCGATGATAACTTAACAGCGTTGACACTGTATAGTAAACATGATTACCCCAATTAGACCGATCGTATTAACTCATTTAGCGAGAAAAAAATAAAGAATTTTTAACAGCGTTTTGATGAGTGGAAATGGTAAAGGGGCTTCTGATAAACGTTTAAAAAAAAATGCGTGAGTGGGACTCTTGCGGGGTGGATTTGATGGGGAGAAAGAGGGAGAAAAATGGTATTATTGCAATTTCCGGCAAAACAAAACGTCATAGAGTAAAAACTTCAATATCAAAGTTGTAGACGGTGCAAAGGTCTACAAATTTTGTAAATGTCACTTTTTAATATAACCTCAAAATTTTCGATAAAAATGCGAAAAATCGTAATATTTCTATTTTTACTCAGAAAATTTCTCGTAGTATTTTTTGACGTTGCTCATTTTTTTTTGTTTTGGCATATAATTTTTGGTGGGATAATAAAAAATTATATTTACAATTAAAAAACATGAAAGTAAAGTAAAAAACATGCAAAAAACAAATAATGGCATTTTCAACAATGAATTTTTTAGCAATTGTTGATAATTTCTTTCAATAAAAAAAATAACAACCGATTACACCATCTATTTGTACCGAAGAAATACAAAGTAGACGGTATTTAATTTACTACATTTATACGCGCCTAAAACCGGTTTTAAATAAATTCGCTTTCTTCTTCATTAAAATCGTTTTCTAACAGCTGATCGATGTACTGTCAATCCTCTTACCTTACTGTTTCCCAAAAATTAAAACATATGTATTGTTATATTGAAAAAACCTTATATTGCATTTTTTTTAAACGCAAATAAAACAACTAATTTAACAATTTATGGTATGTTTATGACAAACATTTTCAAACCGTTATTTGTTTAAAAGTGCTTTAAGAGTACCGTATAAACAAAGTAATTGTTGGACCTGAAACTTTATTTTTGTGCAGTATTGCTATAAACAGTTTATTTATTTTTTAAATTGTTTGTCGTAGAAACGATTGGTGCACCTATTTTTTATTTTATTTAAACAATTAAAATATATTTTTGTTGATATATTATTTTAAATTATTCCTAAAGTCCTTGTCTATATGAATGTAATAAATAAATTAGAAAATGAAATGAATAGGTCATTTTTTTATTAAATTATTTGAAATTCCGATTTTATTAGACCTTATTAAGCCGGAATTGCAAAAGCAATGGTCGTTTTCAATATTTATTTGTTTTTTAATTTTAACCAGAATTTTCCTGAGTAGAATTTTTTTACATTACCCATTTTTTTTTGTTTTGACATATACTTTTTCGTGAGATTATTAAAAATTATAGTTACAACTAAAAAACATGCTCATAAATGCAAAAAAACAAATAATGGTTTTACATTTAATTTTTCAGTAATTTTTTATAATTTATTTCAATTTAAAAAAAATCAAGAATCGATTATACCATTCAGTTGTACGGAAAAAATACAAAAACTTAGTAAACTGTTTAAATCAGGATAATATGAGAGGCGTAGTTTTTCTATGTCTATCGAAATAATTGTTGGACGGAAATAGCTCAAAATTTTAGGTTTTTGTTGGATATTCAAAATAAATAAATATTGATAACGACAATTGCTTTTGCAGTTCCGGCTTAAGCAGCAAGTAATATAATATACATTGTAAAAATTTAGAAAAATATACTATTTTTGAAAGCAAAAATAGGATTTATTTTTTTTTACATAAAACTTACATTCATATAAACAAGAAATTTAGATGCACCAATCGATTCTACGACAAACAATTTTTTTTATGTATGACACTTTATTAATCGAAATAAGATATTAATAGCAATACTGAACAAAAATAAAGTTTTAGTTCAAACAATTTTTTGTTTATACGGTACTCTTAAAGCGCTTTTAAACAAAGGATGGTTTGGAAATAACTAAACATAACATTAGAACAATTTTAAATAAATTTTATTTTAAACCGGAAAATTTTCATTAACTTAGTTGTTTTATTTTCGTTTAAAAAAAATGTAGTGTAAGGATTTTTTAATATAACAATATATATGTTTTACAGTACAGTACATCGATCAGCTGTTAGAATACGATTTTAATGAAGAAGAAAGCGAATTTATTTAAAACCGGTTTTAGGCGCGTATAAATGTAGTAAATTAAATACCGTCTACTTTGTATTTTTTCGGTACAAATAGATGGTGTAATCGGTTGTCATTTTTTTTTATTGAAAGAAATTATCAACAATTGCTAAAAAGCCATTATTTGTTTTTTGCATGTTTTTTACTTTACTTTCATGTTTTTTAATTGTAAATATAATTTTTTATTATCCCACTAAAAATTATGTCAAAACAAAAAAAATGAGCAACGTCAAAAAATACTACGAGAATTTTCCTGAGTAGAATTTTTGATTGAAAAAAAGTGATTTGGACAAAAAAAAATTAATATCTCAATAAGTTTTTTACTTAAAAAAAATTGTAGGCATTAAGAACACAGAGAGGTATTTTTTGGTCAAGTTTCGTGAAAATATAATTATTTTTGCGAAAACGAAAAATAAAAAACGAAAAAATAGAAATATTTCGATTTTTCGCATTTTTCTCTAAAATTTTGAGGTTATGTTAAAAAGTGACATTTACAAAAATTGTAGATCTTTGCACCGTCTACAATTTTTATATTGAAGTTTTTTGCCGGAAATTACAATAATACCATTTTTCTCCCCCTTTCCCCCCACCAAATCCACCCCGCAAGAGTCCCACTCACGCATTTTTTTTAAACGTTTATCAGAAGCCCCTTTACCATTTCCACTCATCAAACTGCTGTTAAAAATTTTTTTGTCTTTTATTTTAATTTGGTTGGACTAAATATCTACAACGCATTAAAAATTGGTTCTTCTCTTCTCTTCTTCTTTCGGTTGCTAACGCGTGAAAACTTATCTTCGGTCCACGGTAGGAGAAGAGAGACTTAATGGCTTGGCGCTTTTGATTTAGAATCTAATAGATAGGTTTGTAAAGCAAAAAAGAATACTTAATTTTATTATATAACTAAAAGTTTTTTAATACGATAATAATGTTGGAATGTTAATACTGAATGTCTGTTATCCATTTCGGTCGGCTTTGCGCCTCTGTTCCGTAGGTATATTACTTTATGATTTGTATGACAAATAACTTTACCAAAATAAATTATTTGTATCAGGTAGTATCTGTTACTCACCACCAACAGCTCAAGCAACTGCGAATATATGTAGGTCGAAACTGTTTGGTTAGTGGGGAGTGTCAGGTCACCACTAACCAACATAACTAAAAGTTTTTTAAATACGATAATAATGTTAGAATTTTAATACTGAATGTATGTGATCCATTTCGGTCGGCTTTGCGCCTCTGTTCCGTAGGTATATTACTTTATGATTTGTATGACAAATAACTTTACCAAAATAAATTATTTGTATCAGGTAGTATCTGTTACTCACCACCAACAGCTCAAGCAACTGCGAATATATGTAGGTCGAAACTGTTTGGTTAGTGGGGAGGGTCAGGTCACCACTAACCAACATAACTAAAAGTTTTTTTTAATACGATAATAATGTTAGAATTTTAATACTGAATGTATGTGATCCATTTCGGTCGGCTTTGCGCCTCTGTTCCGTAGGTATATTACTTTATGATTTGTATGACAAATAACTTTACCAAATTAAATTATTTTTATCAGGTAGTATCTGTTAGTCACCACCAACGGCTCAAGCAACTGCGAATATATGCAGATCGAAACTGTTTGGTTAGTGGGGAGGGTCAGGTCATCACTAACCAACATAACTAAAAGTTTTTTTAATACGATAATAATTTTGGAATTTTAATACTGAATGTCTGTGATCCACTTCGGTCGGCTTTGCGCCTCTGTTCCGTAGGTATATTACTTTATGATTTGTATGACAAATAACTTTACCAAAATAAATTAGTTATATCAGGTAGTATCTGTTAGTCACCACCAACGGCTCAAGCAACTGCGAATATATGTTGGTCGAAACTGTTTGGTTAGTGGGGAGGGTCAGATCACCACTAACCAACATAACTAAAAGTTTTTTTAATACGATAATAATTTTGGAATTTTAATACTGAATGTCTGTGATCCACTTCGGTCGGCTTTGCGCCTCTGTTCCGTAGGTATATTACTTTATGATTTGTATGACAAATAACTTTACCAAAATAAATTAGTTATATCAGGTAGTATCTGTTAGTCACCACCAACGGCTCAAGCAACTGCGAATATATGTTGGTCGAAACTGTTTGGTTAGTGGGGAGGGTCAGATCACCACTAACCAACATAACTAAAAGTTTTTTTAATACGATAATAATTTTGGAATTTTAATACTGAATGTCTGTGATCCACTTCGGTCGGCTTTGCGCCTCTGTTCCGTAGGTATATTACTTTATGATTTGTATGACAAATAACTTTACCAAAATAAATTAGTTATATCAGGTAGTATCTGTTAGTCACCACCAACGGCTCAAGGAACTGCGAATATATGTTGGTCGAAACTGTTTGGTTAGAGGGTCAGATCACCACTAACGAACATAACTAAAAATTTTTTTAATACGATAATAATGTTGGAATGTTCATACTGAATGTCTGTGATCCACTTCGGTCGGCTTTGCGCCTCTGTTCCGTAGGTATATTACTTTATGATTTGTATGACAAATAACTTTACCAAAATAAATTATTTGTATCAGGTAGTATCTGTTAGTCACCACCAACGGCTCGAGCAACTGCGAATATATGCAGATCGAAACTGTTTGGTTAGTGGGGAGGGTCACGTTATCACTAACCAACATAACTAAAAGTTTTTTTAATACGATAATAATGTTGGAATTTTAATACTGAATGTCTGTGATCCATTTCGGTCGGCTTTGCGCCTCTGTTCCGGGGGTATATTACTTTATGATTTGTATGACAAGTAACTTTACCAAAATAAATTAGTTATATCAGGTAGTGTCTGTTAGTCACCACCAACGGCTCAAGCAACTGCGAATATATGTATGTCGAAACTGTTTGGTTAGTGGGGAGGGTCAGGACACCACTAACCAACATACCAATCTAACCAAACACCCAAAAACAATGATGACCATAAAAAAGTATTGCTTGAGCCGGCCTACATAAGTTTTATTACTTGTGCTCCCCCACCCCCCGGTGAAATTGCTAGATCCTCCACTGCTCTAAACTGTTTTCCATCAACAACATCAACAACCGACAAATGGTCAAACCTAGTTTAGGATGTGTTTAAACTAGGTTTAACAGTACGGTGCAATTAGCCCGAAATCAGTAAATTTTAAGCTCTCATTTCGAATAATCAAAAATGTTAGGTAAGTCATAATAATGTTTTATGGTTTGCGATTTTGGCACAATCTGTATAGCTCTGCTATCCATTAAGCGGTGTTTAGGCACAGATAGTTCACTGTTAAAATTATCCTCGAAACTGTTTTCCATCAACAACCGACAAATAATGCGTTTCTTATCGTTTTACCCGCGGAATTCGATCTTTGTGAGAGTAAAACACCTACATTATCACATTCTTTCTATTACGGATACTTACCAATCGCTTGTAATTTTATTAAATTGAAACAAGAAAAAGAGCAAAAATACCTATCTACGTATTTTTATGAATAAAGTTCAAATGCAATTTAAAGAAATCTTTTCAGTTAAACTATGTTGTCAGGGCTTATACTGGAGTTTCGTACTTCTATTGTCATTTTATTTACTTTTTCACAACGTTTCGATTGCAGATACATACGCATTCGAAACGTTGTGAAAAAGTAAAAATAAAGACAATGGAAGTTCGAAATTCCAGTTTACTCTCAAGAATCTGACTCAATTGAAAAATAAACATCGTAAGTGTTGCAGGTGGCTTCTCCGACTTGGGCACGCCAACAAAAAAACCACCAAAATATCATCATCATAGGCAATCACTCGATACCGAGTATGATTTGCCTCTATTCTCTATCGTCGCTATCTGTTTTGCGTTTTTTGATGGCTATGTAAGACAATTCTCGAGCCATTCTTCCATTTTGTCGCTCCTTTCCACGTTCTCTCTTTTCCGTCTCTAGTCTACGTCTTTACCCTTCAAAAGTTTGTGCTCCCCCATGGACTGTTCGGCGCCATGAAGCCCTATCGTGTTCCATGGTCTCGAAGTTGTTTATGTTGATGTCACCCTTCATCATATTGCGTTTGAGTACGTCCTTGTACCTTTTTTGTTGACCTCCTTAATTTCTCTTTCCCTCCTTCAGTTGTCCATAAAATATCTGCTTTGGGACACGTGTTTCAGGCATGCGGATAACGTGACCAGTCCAACGAAGCTGGTGCTTGAAGATAAGGGCTTCTATACTAGTTGTTCTGGCTTCTTCTAAAGTACTTATGATTGTTCGTCGGTCTTGCCATTTGATTGATATGCCTTTTATAGGTGATCCACGTTTCCCATCCGTATGTTAGAGTTGGTATTATAAATGTGTTTTAGACACGAAGTTTGGTCTTCGCAGTGACGTCGTGCGCTAGCACATTTTAGGCGATGCTGTATTTCTGCGTCAATAGTTGGATTTGATGATAGGTGGCTCCCAAGGTATGGGTAATGTTCCATGTTCTGCAGAGGATGCCCATTTATGGAAATGTTTTGAGCTTGGGGATTCGTACCTGGTTCTGGTTGGTGAAGAATTTGCGTTTTGGCAAGATTGAACTCTAGCCCAGCGCTTTTATAGGCTTGGTTAAATGCGTTGATTATCAGCTGTAGATCTTCCTCTGTATCGGCCATAACGATGTTGTCATCGGCGTATTGCAGTTCGATTACCGGGGTCGTCGAGACCTTAGTTTTTGCTCGCAGTCTGCCTGGATTAAGTAGGCCACCGTCGAATCTATATAGCATTTCCACTCCCGGTTTTAGATGTTCCTGAACAAGGTGAAGCATGGCACCTAAAAATATAGAGAATAGAGTGGGCGCAATAACACACACTTGTTTAACGCCTGTCGTAATCTAGAATGACCCTCCTGGTCCATCGTTGCTCAGGACTGTTGCATTCATATTGTCGTGTAGTAGTCTAAGAATTTGAATATATTTTTGATGGCATCCAGCTTTTGCCAAAGAGCTCCTCTGTTGATCGAGTCAAATGCTTTGACTAGGTCTATAAAGATGGGGCGATTTTGTTCTCTAGATTTCTCTTGCATTTGTCTGGCACTAAAGATCATGTCAGCTGGGCCTCTATTGGGCCTAAATCCACATTGTGTCTCTGGCAGATTTTGTTCAGCAATCGGAATTAATTGGTTTGATAGTATCCCTGCAAGTATCTTTCCAGCAACAGAAAGCAAAGATATACCTCTGTAGTTTCCACATTGGGCCTTGTCGCCTTTTTTGAAAATGGTAACTATAGAGGCGTCTCTGAGTTCGGTAGCAATGGTGTCATTGGTCCATATTTTACTTATTAGAGTGCGCATTTGGGAATTAAGTGCGGGACTCCTTTGTTTGTAGAGTTCAGAAGCGATACCATCTGTGCCTGCTGACTTTTTATTCTTTAGCTGTGTGATTGCCTTTTCGACTTCCTCTAATTTCGGAATCTCACTTAGGTGTTGTTGTGTAATTTTCTCCGGAATTTTGTCGAAGATGTCATTATCGACCTGAGACTCTCTGGTGAGTAATTCTTGGAAGTGTTCTTTCCATCTTCAATTGATAGAGGATCTGTCTTTAAGCAGCCTTGTTCCATCTTTGAATCGTAGGGGATTGATACCTTGTGTCGTGGGACCATATATCATCTTAATAGCTTGAAAGAAGGCTCTGGTGTTGTTGGACTCAGCTAGATGTTGCATTTCATGTGATTTTGTTGTCCAACATTGGTTTTTTAATCTACATGTTTGCCTTTGTATTTCTGCTTTGACTTCTTGATATTGCCTTTTCTTTTCGTTAGAGTTAGGGTGGCTTTTCCAAGCATTATGGGCTTTTCTCTTCTCAATTGTGTCTTGAATTTCTTTAACGTGCTCATCAAACCTGTCTTGATGTTTTCTTTGTGTGTAGCCGACCGTTTCTTCGGAGGCAGATTGCTGTCTTCAACATTCTCCAGTGTCTTTTAAAGTACCCAGCTTTTGATTCAGAGAGACTTGGAATCTTCTACTTTGAATCTTCTTCTGATTTGCTTTTTTTGATGGCTAGTTCTTGGTGGAATGTGCAAGTTTATTTTGGCTCGTATCAGGCGATGGTCTCTCCAGCAGTCGTCTGCTCTCGTTATTGCTCTTGTAATGTTTACTTCTTTTTAATCTCTGGAACGTACAATAATGCAATTAATCAGATGCCAGTGTTTTGACCTCGGGTGTTGTCTGGAGGTTGTGAATTTGTCATTTTGTCGGAAAATTGTATTTGAGATTATGAGGTCATATTCCGAACATAAGGTTAACCAAAACATAGGCAACCGCTATTTGAGATTTACAAAAAATGTGTTATTTAAATAAGTTTTACATACGACTGACGAATAATACTAAAAATAAATCCCGTTAAATACGCATTTTTAAGAAAAAAAAATTGTTTTTAAAAAGATATATTAAAAGTCCCTCGGTAACATTATTTTTTTTGATGTTTTAGATCGAACGTCATTGAAACTTCAGGTTATGAAGGTTGTTTACCTAAGAGGTTTTGATATTTTTACTCGCAACTTCATCTTCGCCTTTAATGACCATCATAGCATAGCTATTTTTTGTTAATTTTTATAGTTTTTTTCAGATTACACTCTTTTTACCAAATGTAAATCCGGACCTTATGACTTACAAAAAAATTATTTTTTAGAAAATGGACCAAAAGTTTTCGTTGTGTATTAAGCGAATAAACTTCATAATTCATTATATTTGTCCAAATATCCCCGGGTCATGGGCTAATTTTAGACCACCCTCAGGGCCGATTTATCAATCAATGATTAACTCGCAGAGTTTGCTGACCCAAGATTTTTTAACTCAGAGTGTAACGATGGCAGCTCACTTTTGTCGATTTTTTTAATTTTTCTGCTCATAACCTTACTTTTTGCTGTTATTTTTTTGTTTTTTTTTCGTGGACAAAAAGCTCACAATAAAAATGTTTAGTTGTTTCGCGGGAGACTTCGCAAACAAGATTAAAAATGTCTGGAAAAAAAGGGTCAAAAGAATGCATCAGATTTTTTTCCACTACCATTTTCCGTAAAAAAATGTCGAGGTTTAAAAAAAACTTTGAATATATACTTAAGTATATTTTTAACAAAACAAATATGATAAATAAGTAAAAGTGATGAACAGTGGGAACTTACGGTATCTCTACAAATCATTGATCTGCAAGGTAGAGGGAGGAAAAATGAACAAAACTCCTAGCAGGACGCAAAGTAAACAATACTCCCTCGGGAGAAAAAGTGCCATGAATTATGAACATAGAGAGGTACTGATTATTTGTGAAAGTAGCTGCTTGCAATGCAATGCATTGTAATTATTGCATGATCGATAAATTTAGTAATTGATATTTTTATGTACAAAGAAGACACGAGATATAAAATTTCATTATTGTATAAACGTGCCCTAAAATGTCATATGATACAGTACCTACCTAAAAAATAACAAAACATTTTGAGGTTAACCCAGGCGCAAATACGCTAACCTGCCGTGAGATCGGGGGTTAACTTTTTCCTGGGATAACTTTCGAGTTAGCAGTTGACCCTGAATGGATAAACACTTGTCACAACTTTGACTCAGGGTTATCCCTAACCAATGGGGTAACCCTCCATTGATAAACCAGCCCTAAGCTTTGTAAGATTACGCGAATGGTGCAAAATAAAATTAAAATGCTGCTGACAAAAAGAAAAAAAATTAAAAAGTCCTTAAACTAAATTACGAATGACCTTTTGTTAGTCGCGTGTATGAAAGCGGTACATTAGCAAGTAACTTGAGCCCTTTCTTTATTATATTTGGCTAGTGACTACTTTTTACAATGGATGTGCACTGCACAATACTAAATTTTCGCTCTTTTGTTGGTAAAATTATGCTTGGGAGACAATGCGATACATAAAGAATGTAGCTATTTAAATGTCACTTTTGGGGGTACATTCAAGAAATGAATAAAAATGTGTCTGGATTACGTTAAGGTGTACAGGGTAATCAGTTATAAGTGTTTCCTGAGATAAATTTTTTTCTAATAGCCGCAGAAGAACCAAAGAAAAACTGGGTGAAAGGGTATTTTATGGGTACCTCAAAATCATTAATAAAAATTATTTAGTCCAAATGGTATACAGGACGTACAAAAAAGTTTTTTTTTTCATGTAAAGCACCCTATATATTGGTATTTTCGAATTCTCCAGAAAATTATCTTTGTAAAAATATCTGCATACAACCGTTTTCGAGATATTTCAATTTGAATTAGATATAAATTAACTCGTATTTTTGTATTAAAATAAAACCTAAGTAATTTATGACGCCCTGCTGTCAAAACGCCGCTATTTTTGATTTTCTCAGCCAACTATTTATCTGAAAAGTTAAGTAGGTTCTAGTTTGAAAACTTTGGTTTAATTATAATACAATAATACGAATTAATTAATATCTAATTCAAATTAAAATATCTCAAAAACGGTTACATGCGAACTTTTACTATATAATATTTTTAAAAAGCTAATTTTCTGAAGAATTCGAAAATGTCAAAATATATAGGGTGTTCCCTAAGAAAAAAAAAACTTTTTAACAGGCCCTGTATACTATTTGAACTGAATAATTTGAATGAATGATTTTCAGGTCCCTCTATATATGAAATACTCTTTTACCTAGTTTTTGTTTGGTTCTTCTGGGGCTGTTAGAAAAAAAGTTATCCCGGGGAACAGTTATAACCAATCACCCTAAACTGTATGCGGTCATAGTTACTTAATTATATACAGGGTTCCTAAGCAAATCTTTAGGGGGCCAAGCAGCCGTGTATAAGACGCAGACAAACGGAAAAGCACATTAGGCAGAAAAGGATGGGCATGGGGCGATGTTGTCACTACATCTTACACGTAGTAAATCCATTCCAGGTTGTTGTTTTCTAATGTTTTTCATTTTCATACCTTTAGGACTGGAATAAAAATTGTTTTTGCTCGACTTTAATACCAAACTGATGAAAGATATCGTAAAAAAAATATTTTTCGGCTTTTAATTTTGTAAACATTGTCCTTACGCACTGTTTACAGGCTGGGGACTTCAAAACTAGCGGAAGGATAAAAGCGAAAAATAAGGGGCTGTCAATATTTGAAACACCCAAAAAGTGGTGAAAAGATTTATTTTTCTCTGTTTCTTTACAAAAAACGTTTTTTTTACGAAAAACTTGAGCTCTGCCACTTTTTTTCGCTTTGTTCTACAACTTTCTCGAAATTTTCGTCATACCGTAGAAAAAAATTTTCCCCATGGTCATACTCTACTTTTATTCGAAAAAATTTAGAAACAGAGACGGGATCAGTTTTCCTAAAAGAAATAGGTCTAAAGAGTATAATTTTTAAGAAAAAAACATCAATTTTCTCGCCCTCCTCCACTGGGACTACAGGGGCCGTGCACAAATTACGTAATGGTCATAGGGGGGGAGGGGGGTTACAAAACGTTACGTAGGGGTGAGGGGGGTTTTCGACAGCGTTTGCATTTGTGTGAAACTAAGAAAATTTGAAATGAAAATAAGTGAAAAGTTTCTTTTGGGGGGGGGGTAGTGGTCTTGAAACCGTTACGTAATATTAGGGGAGTGGCGTGCCAAACCGTTACAAAACATTACATAGGGAAGGGGTCAAAAATTGGTAAAATCACCGGTACGTAATTTGTGCACGGCCCCACATCTGACTGTTCCTCCTTTTTGATTTCGAATCAAAGTGCAAAACCAGGGTTGGACGTTCGAAGGCGTCAACCCGTCCTATTTGCTTGATAAAGTTTCTACGGAAATATCTCAGTCGATTTCTCCGGCCGTGTATGAACGCTTTAGGTTAGGCATTTGCATGTATCTCAGTTCCCAGCCTGTAAACAGTGCGTAAGGACAATGGTTACAAAATGAAAAGCCGAAAAATATTTTATTTTACGATATCTTTCATCAGTTTGGTATTAAAGTCGAGCAAAAACAATTTTTATTCCAGTCCTAAAGGTATGAAAATGGAAAACAATAGAAAACAACAACCTGGAATGGATTTACTACGTGTAAGATGTAGTGACAACATCGCCCCATGCCCATCCTTTTTTGCCTAATGTGCTTTTCCGTTTGTCTGCGTCTTATACACGGCTGCTTGGCCCCCTAAGGATTTGCTTAGGAACCCTGTATAAGGGCATTGAAAATTTATGTAAATCGGTTACTTATAGACCACTAAATATTACCGCACCTCTTCAGTGGGTAATATTTAGTGATCTATCTAATTTTTTTTTGATATCGGGCTGATTGGTAATAGTATGTACTACAAAACCAAATAGTTTCAAGTGGTCAGAATAGGTCGTTCGGGAGATACAAGGAAAAATCTAAACCACATTTTGCCCCCTATCGGCTCCTAGATACAATACAATCATCGTAGATCAAACCGTTAAGATTTAAAAAAAATATTTTGTCACCCTAACCTCACTTTTGGACTGCAACATTTTTGAGGCTATTCATAGGTGGAGAAATATTGAGTGGTCTATAAGTAACCGATTTATATAAATTTTCGATGCCCTTAAGTTAAGATTGCGTAAATAGATTTTTTTTTTCGAAATTGTCAAGAAAATGCCGTCTATTCAGGGCTCTCCGCTCACAGGCTAAACATTTTTTTTGTGATATAAGACTGATTGGTAGTATATACTACAAAACCACCTAGTTTCAAGTATGCAGGATAAGTCGTTCAGGAGATACAGGGAAAAATCTAAAAACACATTTTGCCCTCTACCGGCCCTTAGATGCACTAATTGTTATTTTTTAAATTATATTATTTACTTTCATCGTGGTAGATCAAACCGTTAAGATATAAAAAATATTTTGTGGCCCTAACCTCACTTTTTAACTGCAGCACTTTTGAGGCTGTTCACAGGCAAGGTGATGTTAAGTGGTCGATTAGTAACCGATTAAAACAGGTTTCGTAAAATCATCATCAAAAGGCCCACGGAGGCCGAATTTCGACTTTATGCCCCTCGACTACTAGCTGCGTACGAATACTGCAACGGTGGTCGAGAGATAGTTACGACGTAGTCGCTGTTGTACGATGTATCCTTTCTGAGCATGCGCACTGAGATACGATTACCAATCAAGTTAGCGTGGAAAAAACACAATGCCAAAAATCCTCTGGGCGCGAGCAGACAGCGTCAGGCATGCTCAGTAGATTTTTCGTCTTTGACCTTGCCCATGGTCGACCCTGATTTTTACATTATTTTCTTTGTTTTTCAAACTTTTTATTGTTACACATTTAGTGACACTAGGGCCATTATAGTATCTCATAGTTAAATGACTCAAATAGAAAGCAGCACAAACCGGCCTCAGTTTTTTTTCGCTAAAGAAGAGAAATATAAAAGAGAACAATGTACCCAGACAGCACAGGTACGTACCATATACGTACCTGGTACGTAACTTTGCGACGAAGTGTACGTCCATGGTACGTACCAGCTACGTACTTGGTACCTTTACTTTTGTACGTACAATGTACGTCCTATGTATGTACAATTTATGTCTTAGGCGGGACCAAAACTGGGCGTAAATTGACCGTGAGTAGGCTTGGGTCAGGCAAAGATATTTCACCAGTAATTTAAAAAAAAATTTTGGACACACTGGGAATTGAACCCGCGCCTCCTGGGTGAGACACAAATGCTCTACCACTAGACCACCATAGAAAATAGTAGTGTATAGTGTAGTATAGTGTACGTACTATGTAAGTACGCGTTTGTACGTTCATAGTACGTCTATAATTGGTCCCAGGACGTACCGACTTAAAATGGACGTAAAATGTACGTCCCTGGGACGAAGTGTTGCCATAGGAGAAAAAAACCGGTTTTCCATGAGCTGTAACGTTAACAAAAAACGTAAATTTCCCAAAAGCGTCAAGCGATGCAGTTCTAAAAAAGATACAGGGAGATCGAATATTAAAATTCTAGAGAGAGAAGGCGCTATCTACAGTAGTATAAGTGCGTAAGAGATAGCGGACGCGGCGTAATCGTGACAGAAAGTAACGTTTGACCAGAGATATCAGATGTCACCCCAGGAGCCATATTTAGTTGTTTGAATATTTAACTTTGTTTAGCTACTTTAATTGTTTATAATAGGTACGTACATAGTACATACGCTTATGTACATCCGTAGTACGTATGCTTATGTACGTTCAGTGTACGTCTGTAAATGCATGTTTGAGAGGTAGCTCTATAATGTACGTGAAATGTACATACATAGTGTACGCACTATGTACGTACTCTTTTGTACGTACATAGTAAGTCTCTAATTAGTCCCGGGACGTACCGACGTAAAATGGACATAAAATGTACGTCCCTGAGACGAAGTGTGCTGTATGGGTAGTTTAGAGAAAACTGTTGGCAATTCTCCAGTTTAAAAAAAAATCGGGTTTGTTCTAAAACCGCATTTAGAGAAAAAGAAGATTCTTAAAAATCCCTTATATTTTTGGTAAGATTTGAAGTGGGAAAAGAAAATAAAAAAGTATTTTAATAAAATACCAACGACCTGTTATAATTGATTCGAACTCTTTTTTTGAAAGGCAACAAAAGGAAAATAACTTGAAAAATGTTCGCTGACCCTTTGCCAGCCCAGTCAGCCCCCGAGCGAAAATAACTGACCTACCTACAGTCCTGGCGAATAAAGAGTGGTCAGTTAAAAATAAAAGACTTTAAGCTTCAATAAAAGTTGTATTCTTTCTTTATTTTTTTGTTCTTTACTCGTGGGTTAAAATTGGAGCATCCTTCTTTATGATTACGTGCACGATGTACTGGGTGTTTTTTTTCATTAGCTGTTTATAAAAACGTCATCAAAAACAAGATTTTGGTAACTGGTTTTTGATAAACGGTGCGGAAAATTGTCCCATCCATTTTTTAGCCAAATTTTAAGAAAAATAGCATAACATTGAAATATTAAGAAATGATTCCCACCCAAAACTTAAGTCGTTTCCTCAGGTTTTCCCAAAATATTTGCAAAATAAGCATTTCGAAAAACGACAAAATAATTTTTAAAATAGAAAAAAATTACTTGATATTGTATTAAAAATGGTAAAAATTATTTTAAATATCAAGCCCATAACAAATACGACCTTGACTCAAACCGAGTCACAGCAGAAAGTCTGCCCGCGTGTCGTATGCGCGCGGCTTTTCAGTAAAATCCAATAAAAGCTATCCCCGCTGCTAAATTCTCTGTAGCCTGCAGCCTGCAGCTATAATAGGCCACGATATATACACGGTACTTGTTTACCACTGAGAGCTGGAAATATTTTCAGGACTCTCATAGAGTTTAACTAAATATTCTAGTTTTTGTTTATAATAGTGAAATATCAATTAAAAGACCAAAATGCCGAGTTCTGCCGTGGCTACGTGCAAAAATACGAATCGGTATACCAAAGATACAGGGATCAAATACTAATAATATTATTCATATATTTTTGCATACTTACTTACAGTTTAATATACATACCTAATTCCTGAATAAGGTTTGGTAATTAGGGACTTATCGGTACATAAAGTCGGCATAGCCTGACTTTAATAAAGACCGCACTATTTTTGACAATTCCGCACGAAGTTTGAAAGGATTCTGACATTTTTGTTGTCTAAATATGTCATCTTTACTATCAAAATAATGTCGACTTTCATAATGTTTGTGCCTGCCTTTAATAAAGGACGGCATTAACTTTAATTTGTCAACTTTAAGAATGACACAATATGAGCATCTTTAGATGACATGTTTATATGACAAAAATGTCAGAAACCTTTCAACCTTCATGCGGAACTGTCAAAAATAGTGCTGAGTTAGGCTATGCCGACTTTATGTAACGATAAGTCCCTGTTAATAATTATTCTTTTAACGTTTTTAATTTCTCCCCAACTCCATATATCTAATAGAAATTAGGGACTTATCGGTACATAAAGTCGGCATAACCTGATTCGGCACTATTTCTGACAGTTCCGCACGAAGGTTGAAAGGTTTATGATATTTTTGTCATCTAAACATGTCATCTAAACATTCTCATATTGTGCCATTCTTAAAGTTGACAAATTAAAGTTAAGTTAATTAAGTTAAGTACTTTATTAAAGGCAGGCACAAACATTATGAAACTCGATCAGAATCCCTTTAAACTTTGTGAGGAATTGTCAAAAATAGTGCCGCCTTTATTAAAGACAGGCTAGGCCGACTTTATGTACCGATAAGTCTCTATCATCTATATTATGCATTCTTATAATAAGGTAATAGGATTAGAGCATTTTTATTTACCAAAGTACTGCCTTTATCTGTTTTAAAAAAAGTAAATACAGGCTGAGTTTTAAGTTGAGGCATTTTTTTTTCCACAGCATCTAGAAATCGAATAGATAAAGAATATTTCAGCTTTTTTTGAAATCAAAACTCCGTAATAATTAAAGCTGTGCAAAACTGAAAATGTGAACAATGAAAAATGTCCTAATTCACACAGTGGCGCACCCAGGAATTGACTTTGTGGGAGGGAGGAGGATAAATAATAAAATAAACCTAATTTAAAGGAAAAATGTGACGATAACCAGGCTTCTCGGGGGGGGGGGGTTAACCCCAAAACCTTATTTATAAAAATGTCTCAACTCGAAATTCACCCTGTATACATGTGATAGGTTCTTTTATCTTTCAAATAATATTTTTAAATCCAATCATTCTAATCATACTTAAAAGATCTGATTCTACTCAACAGCGGGAGCATTATTTTCTTTGTAAATTACTCCCAGCCTTACGTGAGATTTTAACTAATAAATTCAATAAAAATATGTGTAGTGTATTAAAAAATGTAATTTCATCACATATTATACATTCATGATACAAGTAAAACAGATATGATATCGCGCAGGAGTAGGCGTGGCTAACTGACGTCACCTGGTGAGAAACGTGAGAGACATCACTCAGTCGCCATTTTTATTAGGAGGTGGTCGTTTGTTTACAATTACTTAATGTTAATAATTTTTCAGTGGAAAAAATGAACAAAAAAAAGGTTTTTCACGTGACATTAAGTTTTTCAGATTTCCAAAACGCACTTTTACGTGAATAATGCTCGAATTTGCTCAAAACATTTTTTAGGGATAATGATTATGAACGAAACCTTAAGTACGAGTTGCTTGACTACTTTATTTTACTACTTTTATGTGGTAAAAAAGTAATTTTAGCTCACACATCATGTTTGTGTGTCCTAATTGCCATGGGCCACTATTCAATTGAAACTGCTTAAATTTGTCGTCGAAAAATTCTTGCAGACGCTAATAGCTTTTATCAACCAAAAGTTTTTTAACTATTTTTCTAAATACCTAATCTTGAACATGGTTAAACATTTTAATTCCATTGTAGTCGATGGATCTATGAATAAGTGTTGATTTGGGAATCGGGAGTCATAGGTTTAACTTCCACTGTGTTAGAGTTAAAATTCGCTGTGATCTAAAAAGTGGTTTGCAGGAGTCCCTAAAGTAAGCACGACAAAGACAACGTATAGCACGTTTTTGAAGATTAAAAATAATCCATAAAAGTTGGTTGTTAGTTGGCCCCCAAAAAGAAATTCCGTAACGTAGATGGGATTCGATCAACGCAAAGTAAACGGTCCTAGCAAAGGGAACACCTAATTCATTAATATAGTGATCTTAACAGCAAAACACCAGGAGGCAACTTTTTTACTTAAGAGGGAAATTTTGCTGTCAATAGTCAATCCAAGAAATTTGCTGTTCTCCCAACTCTCAAGTTCAGTGTCACCAATGTAAAAAAAATCATTCAAGAAACAACCATAACACATGATATTGGTCTTACTAAAGTTAAGAGTGAGAAGATTGGCGTCACACCCCTTCGCACCTGGTCCATGTCCTCATAAATATACATTTTAAGGAGAATGGCACTCTAGCTGCACTCCATAAAACTTTGATGTCATCAGCAAAAATTGTAAAACGACCTTTCACTTTTAGTTGAGCTAAGTCATTAAAATAGATTAAAAACAGAATAGGACCGAGCACGGAACCCTGAGGCACACCACATTCAATGTCTCCAGGCTTATGGTCTACTACAACACGCTGAGAATATCCTTTTAGATACGATCTAAACCCCCTAAACCCATAAATGTTTGATTGGTTGATAGAGGAGAATAATAATTCCATTAAATAAGATAGAGTTAAGTATAAAATAAAATAGTGTTTACAACTCGCGGCTAAACTGTGCTTTTTTACTCCCGTTTATAATTCACTCACTCCCTTACGGAATTTAATCAATAGTAGCCCTAATTATTCCTCCCATAAAACATGTGACTGAATACCAACAACAGAAACTCCGATATGTTGGTACCGCTCGCATTGACTCCTCCCACCGTCGCCGGTACCGTTCGCCGCGGTGACAAAACACGTACATACGTCAACAATCTGTCAAGCGAAATAAAGGAAACCAAATAGTACTGCTCGACTGCGGGAAATCACAAAATATGTGTGGAAAGAGTATACGGCACCAATGACAGCCTTCCGCTGACTCGAAGGCGGTTCTTACAGAACCCACTACTCCACTCGCGGTACTGCTAATTCTGCAATGTATGAACGCGCAGGTACCGCTTGCCCAAGTAAAGTACGGCTTAGCAAGTGATGTAAAGCGATTCGTATGGTACTTACGTGTGTGAGAGTGTGGTACGAGGAAGTACTTTGAGTTTTGGACAGCGGTGCTTTATCGTACGCGAAATACTAGTACTCGACTTGTGACAGTAATCATTTTTGTTATTTTAGTAAATCTTTTTTGCTGTGAAATAAAGATACTCTTTTTCAAGACAAGTTTGATTCTAAACAGTGACTAAAAATTTGTGGTGTACTAAAACTGATGTGAAGAAAAACTACACAGAAACTGTGAGCAAAAACTGAATTTAGTGGATGCGGGGATTGATGGATTCTGCACTTGGATAATTAGCATTGTTTATCTCTATGTCAAGAGGTAGGTGTATATGCAATATTTTTTTTGGCACAATTAGATATCTTTTACCATGGCAGTGGCAAAGAAAACATTACGTAAGGATTTATCGTATTTTGTTCCTCAGATATTATCTTTTTTTTTAAGAATAAAGGGTTGGTCTAAGATTTTAGTTCTTAAATTATATATTGAATTAATTATATATAGTTTTAAAATAGGATTTAGCGAGGTTGAATAAATAACAAAATCAATGAATGAGATGAAATGATGATGAAAAAATCTGACACAGGATTCATTCAACCATCTGTCAATTTGCAGAATCGGCAGATGTACCTTCAATTTGAAGGAAAATTAAGCGTCTCTACGGAGATAGACAAGTACGAAATCCGGATCTATGGTTACCATTACCTTTTTTGAGGGAAAGCTCGCTATTCATTGATTTTGTTATATATAGTTTTGTTTTAAATGTGCTTTTTGCAAACTGTTTCCTATTATTTGCCTAGACGTTACTGACACAACAACGTATAGTAACTGTTCTGTAATAGATATTTACGTCACTAGACCTGTAAAGACACTTTCCGGTCGTGTATCGAACGTACTTATTTTTTCAAACGATCAGAAAAAACATTTTAGTACCTACCACTTTGGTCTACACCTACCCGTGTTACGTAATTAATGACCAGTCCGCTAATAAGAAAATGTTAGCTTTCTAATTCTTGTTGGATAGATAGCAATAGCCGCTAAGGCCAGTAGTTTTAAGATCAAAACTAAAGAAAAACAAGTAAACTTTTATGGTTAGAAATTATTTTTGTAGTTTTAACAGTTTAACTTGTGCAAAGTTGTAAAAAGCATTAGAAAAATTATAGTTTAGAGCCTCTAAGTTCACACAGCTAATTAAGTGATGACTGACGACCAGTTATGGCCGACCATGGCCAACTTATCAGTGTCCAAACGACCAAAAAAAAACACTAGCTAAAAGCTGTCATAGCCAACTTGGCCAAAAATGGAACCGTAAAACGATCAAGGGTCCGGAAAATTGAACAAAAAGGTCCTCTCTTGAGAGTGAAAATATTTCGAAAGGACATGACTTGTAATGTGGAACTTTCCGTATAAAAAATCGATCGTTTGGAAAAAAAATAAATTAAATAGCCGAACAATAAAGAACTAATGACACAAAAATTACATTTTCTTGAGTGTCAACGGAGTGACACTTACTTAGGTAACCGTTAACAATTTTGACCCTAATTACAGTTCTGCCAAGTTATTGTTTTTTTTTTTAATTACGAATTAGGCAATGGTTATTATTTCTGTTTGCATTAAATTATTCAGGGCTTTTAAATTCCATATATTTCAAGTCTAATTGAGATGGTGTGCAATCACATTACACCAACAAAGTTCATGTGATCTTTTTAAGTACATACACTGAAAAAAATATCGTACATAGTATTTATAACAGTCGTTTATTAATTTTTTATAGATATTTGTACATCAACAACACGGAAGTTTCGAAATCAATGAAAAATGTTTCTTGACATTTTATAGAGAGTTTTTATTAATAGTACGTACAGGTTATGGAGATAATAAAAGAGCATTTTAATAAATGCCCTAAATAAATTTAATAAATGGCGATAATTGATTTACTTTTAAAAGTTGTTATAGAATGTATGGACAAGTTTATTAAAATTATGATCAAATACATAAACAAGGTTATCAAATTTATGTACGTAACAGTCTCTTACTAAATTCATTCTTAGGTGTAACTAAAAGCTATGAAAACATGTCTCTTAATCCTTAATTTCATAACAGCCTTCATAAAGATCATTCTTAAAGACTCTTTATATTATAACAACTTTTTTCTGAAACTGTGTCTTGCAGCAGTAAAATCAATAACTCGTTTTGGCTATAAAATTTACGTAAACTTGATTATGTTATTAATAAATTAATACATTGGCTTAATGTATTTTTTTACATGCTTAAAGAGCTTGAGTTGTTTGGTTTCTTCCTATTTACCCTATGTCCCTCTTAACTTGTAATTGCCTTAAAATTACGTTTCATTATTCTTAGAACATGCTAGCTAAACCTCTTTCATTTTTTGATAAATTAACAAAATATAACTAAAACGAATTTCATGCTCCTCAGAACAAAAACATTGTGAACTAATTTTTCCACTTTATATCATTTGTAAAATTCAAATTTTTACCTCATACATTTCTACATACATTTTTTATAATGAATTGGTGTTACACATTATAGTAATTAATTTTTCTTTTAATTCTCCCATCAATTAGTAACGATTAATTATATTCCAGTAATTACCGGAATCCTGCTTAATTATTGTTAAACCAAATTATCTATCATCATCACTTTTTTAACACCGATTGTTTAGGAGATAAGGTTAACATGAGGTGTTTATTTCGAGTAGGAAAACCCAATCTTCATATATTATATGTGTTGTTCGTTACCAATAAAAGATATACAGGGCGGATAGATTTTAAAAGACAAAAGCGCACATTTGTGCCATATTGTGTAAAACCAACTTTTTTAAGTTTTGGACATAGTTTGATATATGTTCAATGGCTTCAGACTACTGCGAACATAGAGGGAATCAAGTCCAAGCACGCTGCAGTGTTATCTTTTTTTGTTTTATTTCTGACTTGGTCGAGAAACAGATTGGTAAGTTTTTAAGTGAAATAATAAATTTTTAAAACTAAAAATGGATGTCTACGAAGTTGCCAAAAAAGTGCAGATGGTCAAATGGTACTATCAAGGCAGACCATTGAATCTTATTCAAGAACTTTTTTTGGAGAATTTTGTAAATCTCTCAGAACCTTAGTTTATCAACGATTCATAGGTTCGCGCAGAATTTTGAAAAGTTTGGTTGTGTAGCGCCAAGAAACCATAAAAAACCCATTGTTTTGAATGACGAGCAGGAAGTTCGAGATGTGATGATTTGCGCTGCAGTGGAGGAAAATCGAAAGTTAACTAACCACCAAATTGCCGAAGCAGTTGATACGTCTTCAGCCACTGTCTTACGTGTTCTCAAAAAGAATGGTTATCATTCTTACAAAGTGTCAAAAACGCATCAAATGTTTCCGGAGGACAACTTTGCGCAATTGCAATTGCAATTTTGCGAAACAATAATGGAAAGGGCTAATCGTGATAAAAACTATGAGACTGAAACTGAGATCTATTCTTTTCACAGATGAAAGCACTTTTCCATTATTGAATCTTCATAACCCAACACACGTTCGATATTGGTCGAGGGAAAATTTGTATTTTTATTTTGAGGTAAGAACACAGTATCCCCAAAAACTAAATGTTGGGGGAAGGTATTGTAGGGGAACACGTAATTGGTGCATTTTTTATTGACGGCAATTTGAATCGTCTTAGATACTTGGATTTACTGCAGCAGCATATTATTCCAACTGCTAGGCAGTTGTTAGGTGTGAGATTTGGTGAAACATGGTTTCAACAAGATGGTTGACCCGCTCACAATGTTGGCCTTGTTAGGGAATATCTTGATAATGTATTTCCTAATCGGGTTATAAGTACTCGGGGAACTATTTTATGGCCAGCTCGATCACCCGATCTTGCTCCTAATGACTTCTATCAGTGGAGTTATATCAAAAATAAAGTTTACGGGCATGAAAGGGCTAATAATTTGGAAGAACTTCGGATTAAAACTATCACCCCTAACATGCTTGGAAACGTTAGAAGGGATTTTTATAATAGGCTGGGATATTGTCTAGCCAAGCAAGGAGGATTTTTCGAACATTTGCTCTAATTTTTTTTAACTGGGAGAATCTTTTTGGTTTTTAGAATGTATTATTTTATTTTGAGAACTTGCTTTTATTTTATTTCTCCTTATTATTTTCATCGTAACACGTTGTTAGTGATAAATCTGAGCAGTTGAAAATAAAACGCTCTAATTTATCAGTGACAAAAAACAAGAAAATTACGTTATCAACATTTGCGTATTTATTGACCAAATTCCGGTTTCATGGAATACACTGCACACTGCACCGTAGTTAGAGGCATACTAAACGCAAGCTGCGAACGGTGATCGCAAGCCTGAGTGTTGGTTGCTCCACTGATAGGTGTGCGGTGTCCCTGCGTGTCTGTACACTGGAAAATTGGACTTCTTTCGGCTTATGTTCGCAGTAGTCTGAAGCGCTATGTATAAGAAAAATTTTATTAAAAAAAGAATTTTATTAAATTTGTTTAGTGAATAATCATCTTAAGAAAATCTGTTGGTGGATTTAAAAAGACACTGTGTAGAACAAATTACAATTGGGGGTTATATGTCACTCTAATTAAAACTTACCCTTCTTAATTAACTCTCCTGAATTTGGATGAAAAACTATGTGATATCTTTCTAAAAAAAATGTTAGCTAAAACTGAAAATCCAACAGATACGGCAAGAATTCTTGCCCTTCAAGGAAAAGGGAGTAATGTTTGGCGTGAACGCACTGGCCTCTTTTTCTCTACGTTGGTATTGCAGTAATAAAGAGTTAATACTTCAACTGTTAGAAAACTTAATAAAAAGCTTTTAAAAATTCAAACAGTTGTTTTGGGTTTTATCTTTGGTATAATTTTCGTGCTTAATCAGTGACCTTCATTTGTGTTTGTTTTGACTGTTAGTGCCCTCACAAATACATATTTTGTTCTTAAAACAGATTCAATATACGGCGTTTTACTGGACAAAATTGGAGGTATTATATTAATCAATGAACAATTTGGAATATTATGTAAGGTAAATTAATCCTTCTAGAAGGGCTCCTTTCAGAAATTATAAACGAACGGACTACCACATTTAAACCACCCCCTAGAACTTTATAACCTCAAATACAGATAATGAACCTGTTCTGTGCCAAATTTTTGGCGTCAAAAAATATTTTTACATTTCTGAGCAAAAATTCTAAAATAAGAACACAAGTTAGATTTTACCCATTAAATTTAAATTAGATCAAGCTCATCTTCCGTCTTCAGAACTAATGACTAGTTTTACTGCCATTTGGGCATTAATTAGTTTTGTTGTTGCAATCGATCGGTGGATTGATTCATCCATCGGTAACTAAACGGGCCGATGGACCCCAAATATCTTAGAAACACGTTTGATGCGGTTGGTGAATCCACCGATGAATTTAAAAACATGCCCACTCTGGGTGCCGGTCCACCATCTCGTCGAATGTCACTAACGTCATTCATAATCAGCTGTTTTGTGTTGCCTTTATTTTTTTTAATTTACTTCATGTTTTTTTAAATGAAAGTGACAAATATAAACTTTTAAAATTGATAATGGAAGGCAAAATTAAAGGCAGAAGAGGTCCGGGTCGTAGACGGATATCATGGCTTAAAAATCTTAGACAATGGTATAGTATTAGTACTAGGAGAAAAATACATCTTTAATTTGGGCTGGTATAAGATGGTCATCATCATCGCCGACATCCTTCTGACGCCCTACGAGGAGTGTTTCGTCTGTTCTTTGTTGTAAAGCTTTAAAAAATATGTGCTATAGCTAAATTCTCAACGACATGGAATGTCAGATAAACGTCATATATCAGTTGTCAAAAAACTGATGACATCGGTGAGAAAAATCTGTTGAATTTACCAACTCGCCCTATAATATATAATGTTTTTCATTTCAATAGGTAATGTTTCACTAAATAAGCAGTTACTAAATTTCAAAATTATTATTAAAGAACCGCCTAACTTGACATTTGGCATAATTCGTCATGATTGTATTATTTCTTTAAAACGGTTACTTTCGTGATTTCGGTATTCATGTACGCTGCACCTTGTTACGAACAACTCTATTTAAATTTATATACTTGTCGGATTTAAATATTTCGTTAATGTTTTATTGGGCAACGTTTTCTTAATATTAAAGTTATTGTATTGCCATTGTCGAGAAATCAAGTACAGCAAATGTCTAACAGGGTGCTTTAGGTGAATCAATCCTTATAACGTGATAAATATAATCGATAGTTACAACCTGTACATCTTTTTTTGGCATAAAAAAAATGGATTATCCGACCCCTGCCTGTTTTTCTTAAGAAGAAATTTTAATTTTTTTATTTTTTTTTTCTTTTTTTTCTTTTTTTTTATTTTTTTTACATATTTTTTTTTATTCTTTTATTTTATTATTGTTTTCAATTATTTTTTTTTATAATTTATTTTATTATTTTGTTTTTTTTATATTTTTGTATTATTTTTTATAATTTTTTTAATAATACCATTTTTGTACCTTTCCTACTGCTATTTTTGTGCTCCAATATGTTCAGAATACATTTTATTTTAAGAAACTGTTATAAAAATTTCATAAAACCCTTTTTTGCACACTTTTTTATCTATAATTTTTAGAGATATCGCATAACAAATAAGTTCCAAAGATTATAAACTATAATACATGATCAGTTCAAAATGTCTCTCTAAAAATAACGGCACATTTTGTTACGTCAGTGTCAAACTAGATGCCAAAATGTAACCAAATATCCCTTCCGACAAAATTTCTGTCAGAAAGAAACCTAACCTAAAAACTGTGAAAATGTGTCAACAACAACAATCTAGAGCGTTTGGATTTGTGTCAACGTTCAAACCTGGCTTTGTTCAGGGGGTAATTGAGGTTAGGTTTTGTCTAAATATACCGGAGAACAAAAAAAATGCAACAGCAGAAAGGTCAAATATTTTTAAAGTAATTTATTTATATATAAATACATTAAGATGCTCTTAGTAATTGATTACATTTCCCAGAAGATTCCTCCATGATAATCATCAAAAAATTAATAATGAGTGGCTCCTCCATAGTTATTTATGCACTCGTTTGTTCTATTGGGAGAGTTCATCTAAGTTTCCAGGGGAACGTGGTAATCGACTAAGATTGCGCCCTATCATATCCATAGATTCGATAGACGAGAAGACGAGAAGTCAGGCGATCTTGTTGGCCATTCCAAAGTCTCTATGCCAAGTTCATGTAAGAAGTCCATTTTTTCGCATTTGAGAGATAGTTTCTAGGTAGGAATGTAAAACTGGCTGCAGCACTTCATCGATATATCGCCAAGCAGTCAGATTGATACCATATACTTTGCTGTCTGGCTGTATCACGTTCCACACTTCGTTTCACATTCCACACGTTCCACATTTCGTCTCTCGCCTCGAAATCGCCTAACCCTCATGCGTCCATCATGGCCGCATGAGGATTCGTCGCTGAACCTTATAGTATTCCATTCGTCATTCCAGTTTTGCCGAGCTCGGCACCACTCCGAGCGGCGAAACTTATGTTGTGAAGTAGCACCAAAAGCGGACGGTAAGCCCTCAGCCCCATACCAAGCAATCTTCGATTAACTGTCATCCTTGAAAAGACTCGTCCTGTAGCTGCAACTAGAACATCTCTTACTTGGCGTATACTGTCCCGTCAATTTCTGAGAGCAAGAAGTCTGAGATAACGTAAATCACGACCTTGTAATAATCTAGGGCGTCCAGAACCCGCACGACGTCTATAATTGGACACCCTTCTCCAAACTCTTAACACTGTTGTTGGACTGGCATTAACCCTTCTTGCAATTTCCCGAAAACCAAAACCAGCCTCTTTCATGCCTTCGATGCGTCCTTTCTCGAAGTCGTTTGAATGATGAAATTGGCATTTTTATTATTTAAGTAAACCGTAGGCAATCCAAAAAGACCAAAATTTTCAGGAAAGGTCTTTTATGTGTTGGTTGTTTTTGAAAATGAATAGAAAAAATCTGTGAAAAAAGGAAAAATTAGAAGACAAAAAATTTATCAAATATTTCTTTTGAGATAAGGTATACACACAAATAATTTTCATTCAAATAATTATCCTGGTGTTGCATTTTTTTTCTCCAGTATAAAAATCGAACAGACCGTAGGTCCTTTTATTAGATTGTAAGCACCCTATATTTACTTGTTTCTAAAACCCACAACAAATAACCAGTAAATTTATGTATTTGACTCTTTAAACTCAATACAATTTTTAAAAAAATGTGATAAATGTTCAAGACTTTCTGCGCCTAATTTCTTGACGGAACTCGCGAAATTTTATTTGCAAAATAAATCATAATAAATCTTCGCCATTGGAGATGTGAAGTAACCTTTTCAAACCCAAGTCGCAGATTAGACCAACACAGAAATTCTACTCTAATAAATGCCGTCAGTTTAAAAAAAAACAATGGGGTTTCTACACATTTTTAAATAATCGCATATTTAAAAAGTAATCGAAACAGTCAGTCCAAAAAATAGCATTTAAACTTAATTTTCCAAGATAAAAAATCTATGTCAAAAACGAGCCAATTCCATTTTCTGGGTTAATGAGACCTTCAATTTTCACAAAAATCATCATACGAGTGGAGTATCTGTGTAAACATCTATAATCGGCGATACATGACCAACCTAAACAAAGAAAAAAAATGGCGCAAAACCCCATAAATTAACTTGAGCACCATACATATACGCGTTCATTATTTAACATTAAGCATGGGTAATTTGATAGTTATTAAAAAGTGCGGTAATTTTCGTACGCACGCCGTATTAAGTAAAATACATGATACAAATAAATAAAAGTAAGTAACATAGGTATTTACAATTTATATACTAAAATTTAATTTAATGCCATTTTTCAAAATACCAAGCGCTAAAAATCTTTTTTTAATTTTTAAATTTTGTTGCAGTGGCGCACCGAGGACGGGGAGCTTGGCGTTAACCCCCCCCCCCCCCCTCCCACACCGGGAAGCCTGGTCGCAATTGGCACAATCAAATAACAGCAGAAATAAAATATATAGGGAATAAAATATAAGAGAAGTCAGAAAAAACTTTTATTGTGTTACTACACTTTGAAAATCCATTTTAGAGGGTGCGATTAAGGGTATGTTCAAACGATTTTTTTTGGGTCACTCTGAATATATATAAAGATAAGTACCAAATAAAAATTTTTGATAATGCCATGTACAATCATATTTCAAAAGGTATTTGTTGATAAACCTTATAGTTTTCTCATAAACCAGGGTCCAAAACGGTCATTTTTACCCTTCATTGCTGGCTCACCTTGTACAATTACGGGAAAATGGTAATGCCAAAAAATGGTTCTTAGGATCTTCTCTATCACATAATAAAAAATTACAAAAATTGGCCAATATTTTAAAAACTTGCATTTAAAGTCGTTTTTGGACACCCTGTATAATATTGAAAATTACGTTAATTTAAATAGTTTGGCATAAGAAATAAAATCCCCAAAAATTAAATAAAATCAGAAACACTCTATTGAATTTGCCAATTTTTTTGGAAAACGTACATAATTTGGTGTAACCATTCTCTTACCTTTAATAGACAGAGAACATATTGCATAAAACGCAGAAAGAAATTATCTTTTGATCAGTGGTTTTATTTTTTCTATTGGCCAAGTACTTTTTGATATTTAGCATTTTTCAAATTACGCTTTTTAATACAAAAATACAGGGTGGTCACTAAAATAGTTGGGCCCGAGTGATCCATGTCTACCCAAGATGAATTACTTCTACAATAATCCAAAAACATGAATCAAAAGTCAAAATCTTCGGACCTAGATTTTTCTGCGGGGGTATACGATGGGGCCTGGACTACAATGTTATCTTTATTTTTTATTCTAAACTCATGGCAGGTTTACCCAACTTTTCATATTGATAATTCATAACTTTAATTCCTAGTGTATAAGCACAATTTTAGTGTTAATAAATAATTTAACAGCACCTGTTTATCCAAGAGTTTATAAGCATAGTGCATTAGGATAAATTTTGAAAATTGACATACCAAATTGATAAAAAAGAAGAACAAAAAAAATTTTTTTCTTTACCTTACCTCAACAGGTTAGCTATTCTTCCTTCTTGCTAAATTTTTGTTTTCTAATATCAGCTAAAATCAATCACTCCCATTTTAAAATCAACCAACCAAAATGTTTTCTTTGCTTTTTTCATATTAATAGTGCATAAAGTTTTAACCAACTTTGGTAAACACTTCTGTAAACAATAATGTATTTAACATTAGGACTATGAGTAAAATTGTGCTTAGGTTAGAAATTATCAATATGAAAAGTTGGGTAAACCTGCCTTAAATCACTCAAAATTAAAAAAAAAAATGTAAGAAAATTATTTCCATGAAAACAACAATAAAATACGCCATTTTGAAAAGCATAGAAAAAGTGACGTTTCCCCAACCGTTATGCCTTTTTAGCTATGAAACTGTCAATCGCATCGTTACCACTAGTTTTTTAGATTGGTCAGTTGGAATATCCATTCCCTATATTATGTTCTATTTTCCCTGAATGTGGTCCGCGATCTCTAAATCTCCATAACGTGTCTGACCACATGTGGGCTCTTAATAATAACTGAAATGTCAAACGCAACTGCCGAAATACTAATAGTGTTTCGGGTTGCACCGTCGTAAATGTGTAGCCGCAAGTTCTGTACATGTATACACAAACTTATTGTCGAAGTTCCGAAGTCCCTGTATTTCCATATGTTCTTGGGAGACTTAGAGGATAATATATGACTTTTGGAAGGCTTTTAGTTTTAGAAGAACATATGTTGTCCTCGTCATTATCAGACAATGCGAAAGGCAATGCGGATAATAAATGCACAGGTAGAAGGTGATAAAATCACAGAGAATACAGGAAAAAGGGGCATTCGCAAGGTTCAGGAGGGCAAGGGTTAAAATAGCTCTTATAATAATAAGTAAAAACTTTTGAAGAGATCTGGTTTGTAAACTAGGTTTTATTTAATTTTGTTTTAAACAATGACATTACAGTTGCAACCCGATTATTCAATTTTAGAATCAGCCTAGGACGTTGGTTTAGCTTTTTGGTTGTAAACATAATTCTGAAAATTTTACAAAATTACATAAATATAGAAAATGCATAAAACCGCCTCTTTTACCTCTTCTATGGTTGTCCGTCAGAGGGCACATTATGACAAAAGTGACAGAATGTCGGTTATGAGTTCCATTTTAAAAACTGAGGTTCGCCAAGGTTTTTAAAAAGTGATTTTATGATTTTTCCTGTTCAAAAAATTGTGATTTTATCCGTTGATTACAATAGCTGTTAAACAAAGAGTTAAAGTGTGCTGTGCTCAAAGCTGCGGAGACCGTGCCATGATCCCAATAAAAAAAGACATCGTTTCCCCAAAGGCAATCCTGTAATTTTTCAGAAGTGGTTAGACATAGTGAAGCCCTTAAACGCGAATAAACTAAGTGCTGATGATATATATAACAGATTTTACGTGTGTGATAAATATTTTGCTCCAGAGGAAATTTTGCAGACTGGTCGCAGAGGCCTTACCGAGTGCCGTAATTGCCCTTTACATATATACAGTAAATTTTTGAATTTTTGAGTTTAAAATTATTTTTTGTTGTTTCACAAATTTAGTTTGGAATACAAAAGTATTTCATTTATTGTTTTCTATGTACTAAAAACAAGATAAACATTTTAAAGAAAATTATTTAATATTTAAAAAAGCACAGACAAGATAATATTGTAACATTTTATTTATTATCAAAAATATAAACTAACTTGTTTTGAAATATATTCCATAATCTTTTATAATAAAACAACCAGAGGTTTTGTACTACGAGTGCATTATTATGGGTAATTTGTATTTACCTTTTTAAAATATGCTTTTTTATTTTAACATTAACAATTTTGTTTTGTGTCTAGCAAAAAAGCATATTTTTACAAACTAAAACAAATTACTGGCAAATTTAAAAAAAGCAGAAATTTAAGCGGGCACCATCTAGTGGTGTAAGTACGCAGCCTTAGGAACAGATTGTAGTTTGCACCTGAAGACGATCATAGATTGTACTGATCGAAACGTCGTGTATAAATAAAATATAGACAATGGAAATCCGAAACAAAGAGTTAATTATATCCTAGGTCTTGATAACAAAAGAAGTTGAGCTACCAGATCTTTAAAGTTTTTTGCTCCAATGTTTCCCAAAAAATTTGTTGCAGCCATTCTTTGCCTTGAACTATGGAATCAAATTGCGCATCTCCGAAAAGTTTCCTAACCCACAAATATTCCCTGTTTAATTTTAGCGTCACTGACTCTGGAAAACTTTTCTTTCCTAATGGTTGCATAATGTTTGGTCTCCATTTCAAATTGTTATACATTTCTTTCATATGGATTGCATGACCAACTGGTAGTGAAGGCAACTTGTTTCCATTATGAACTAACGCAGCTTTAAGATTTACTTTTGAACAATGAACGAAAAGTCTCCAGTCCTTTGAATCGTAATTCAGATTTAGAGCTGTCAGTAATCTTAAAATTAATAACAATGTAACTAACAACTTAGAATTGGATGTTATAAGTATTTAAACACCTTATAAGGTACAATTTATATAATTATTTGTCTTGCTACTACACACTTGGTTTTATTTCTAGACTAGGTTTTAGCATTCCATACATTATTAAGTTTAAGTTAGTTAATAATTAAAGTTAAAAAAAAAATAATTTCAAGTAAATTTTTACACTTTGAACCCAAATACCTCTTTCACATTCTTCCAATCGCTTAATTGATAAGTTATTTTTTAAAGTCTCATTTTAATTTAATAATTTTTACAAACAGTACGTTTTAGTAAATATCGTTAACGAAATTAAATTTGGTTTTATAAATGTCCACTCTCTACTCGCTCATTTTGCCAAAGTCAAAAGCTATTTAGAGAGTGAAAAATTTGATCTACTTGGAATCTCCGAAACCTTTTTGACAAATAACATTCCAGACAACATTTTACATATCCCAAATTATAATTTGGTTAGAAAAGACGTGGGTAAAAGGTGTTCAGGACCAGCAATCTACATACATAAAAACTTAGAGTATGAAACAATAGAAACTGGCAGATTCGAGAAATTAGAGCAGTTGTGGATCAAGCTTAGAATTTTAAAACAGACCTATATATTCAGAGCACTATATAGAAGCCCAAACAAAACAAAAATATCAAAATTCAAAAATATCTTAGAATCGCTTCTTCAACAATTTTCAACCTATCCAATCATATGTGGGGGGATATTAACATAGACCTTTTAAAAACAAATACTACAGTGGAAAAATACTTGGAGTTAATAGAAATTTACAATTTGAAACAGCTTGGGTGACAGACATCTCTGGTAAAATAATTGATCATATTGTGATCCCAAAGGATTTGATAGAGAGTTCGTCAGTGATTCATGACATTAGCCATATAACGGACCATTATTCAGTTTACTGCTCTTTTAAGACAAAGCTAGATGTAAAACCAACAAGCCAAACAACTTTCCGCAACTACGAAGACATCGACAAAGAGTTATTAAGTGAATTTCTGACTGCTTCTCCATTCGAAAATATTGTACACATAAAAAATATTAATGAAAAAGTACAGTTCCTCACAGAATTAATTTTAAATATTTTTAATATTTTATCACCAGAGAAAACTTCAACCCACAAAAAAAACAAGCCCAGGCTGGCTTACTCAAACGCTTCGAGATATGATAAAACTGAAAAACAAATCTTTTTTAAAAAACAAGAAAACAGGCAAAGAAAAAAACTGGATATATTACAAAAAACTTAGAAATGAAGTCAATAAAGCCATATCTAACGAAAAAAAAGTTACTTTGAAAATAGCATAAGACAAAATAAAAACCAAAAGTTTCTCTGGAACAAACATAAAGAGCTAGATATCTATAGAAAAAATCCATAGAATCTCTTCCTGCATAACTTAATAAACCAAATGAAATAAACAATTTCTTTTTGCAGACTTGCTCTAACTTAACCCTTAATACAGATTTAATATATTATTATAATCACAACCTTAAAATCAGAATGGAGTGGCTGTTTGAGTTTCATTCTGTCGATGAGGAAGTGGTGAAAGAAAACTTCCTTACTATCAAATCTTTAGCTACGGGGTCGGATAAGCTAAATTTAAGCATGATCATCATGAGCTGTCCTAGAATTCTGCTATTTCTTACAAACATAATAAATACATGCTTAATCGAAGGAGCATTTATTGATTCTTGGAAGGTGCTGCAGGTAAAACCTGTGCCAAAAAACGCTTTATCTGAATCCTATAATGACCTAAGACCTATTAGCATATTACCATCTCTATCCAAAATACTGGAAAAAATAATGAACAACCAGATACGCGTTCATCTAGAAAAATATAACTTACTTCCAGCGCATCAATCGGGATTTCGGCAGGGCAGACCACAACTTTAGTTTTACTGGGTTATTTCAAAGCCTCTGACAGGATTAGTCATGATCTTATGTTTGCCATACTGCACTTTCTTGGTATTGCAGAAAGCGCGATTAATGGTATAAAAAGTTACCTTTCAAAACGGAAACAGTATGTAGTTACAGAGAAGGGGATCTCGGAGGAGCAAGAAATTATCAATGGGGTACCCCAAAGATCCATTTTATCCCCTCTCCTTTTCTGTATCTACACATCAAACATAACAAACTGTATACAAGACCTTAAAGTACACACATACCCTGACGATACTCAATGGCAAAAGTCATTTAGTAAAAAAAATCTGAAATTAGCAGAATCACAAATAAATGAAGACCTGGATAAACTAGTACAATACTAAGAAAATCACAACTTGCTACTAAACTCGTCAAAATCGTGTGTGATGCTATTTGGAGAAGGTAAAGAAGAAACGTTTAAACCAAAAATTAAAAATAATACTATGGAAGTAAAAAATAATGCAAAATATCTAGGTCTTATAACAGATAACAATCTTAGATTCAAAAACCACATAAACAGCTGTTTGCAAAAACCATATTGTAATTTAAAAATGTTGTATCCCAGCCGACACATCCTGTCGGAGTCTGTCAAAATTAATCTTGCGGATACCTCAATTTTAAGCCAGAACTACTGTGACGTGGTCTACGATCCTTGCCTAGACGCTCAAACAATAGAACGAATACAAAGAGTGCAAAAATCTTGTCTTACATACAAACGAAAAGACGCTAAATGGTTAAACATAAAGCATCGCAGAAAACTACATTCATTTTGTCTTGTTTCACAATATTATTAAAAATAAAAAACCAGATTAACTGGACTGGGATCAAGATTACAAAATAGAATTGTAACCCCTACGCACCGAACCACGTTTTTTGAAAGATCGTTTCGATATAACATCTGTAAAATCTATAATTTAATACCAAAAAAATTCACACATTTCAAACCAAACCAGTTTAAAAAAGTTTTAAAACAAGAAATCTTTAAAAGCTAAAATTTTTATTCACTCTCTGAAAAAAATTTTGTTTACGTACTACATTTTATTTTTATTTTTAGGATATCTCTTTTAACATATAATAATTTATTTTATTGTGATATTATTATTTTAATTATGGGCTTCTATATATTTACTTTTTATAAAAACTTAGAATTAATATTTTATTAAAAAAACGCCAACTTGTTAATTTTTTTTTAGTTGCAAATAAACTTATTTATTATCATTATTAATTGGTAAAATAAGATCATGTATAATATTTAATGGTCGAATTTTTCTATACATTAAGGGTAAATAGGTTATTATCATAATTAACATTGGTCTATAAAAAACGCGCTAACTGAGACTTTTACAGGACAGATTGTTAACCAGTATAATAAAATAAGTAAGATTTTGATATTTCGATCTAGGAAACATTTTTGCTGCTCCCCAGTGTTATAGGTATTCTATTTTTTAGTAAAATTGTTTTAGAACCGCTGGAAAATTTCTGTCCAAATAATGTCAACCAGAACCACGACCAGTTAATTCTAAATCAAAAATCCCTAAAATGGACACCAATCGGATGGCGGTCCATCAAATGTTGGTTTTCCTTTCGTCTCACGGAGGATATACCTAGCAACATCTCTACGTAAGCAAGAAAAGAAAATCTGTCATAGTAGTAACTGGATCAGATTTATTTAAAAAAAAAAAACTAGAAAAGAAGTGAAGAAGTTCTTTCTTTATCGGTGTAAATTCTTAAAGTCAAGTAAAACCAATTAATTAACAAATTAACTAATTAAGGAAGGCAATTAATAGCTCCCTTTATCTTGATGTGTGTGAACAAGACGTTGAAAGATTGTCTGCACCAAAACTGTAGATTCTGAGCGGAGTTCCTCGAAAGTGTGAGAAGGAAGCACTCGCCAAAGGAGTATTCTTGTCCTCTTCAAACTTGTTTGTATTTCTCCACCTCACTCAAACTCAAATTTCGAAGAGTACACATTTTTCTGACTTTTTTGCCGGAAATAGTATTTAATGTTAGAAAAAACGAACCCTCTCCGTCACAAAATTTTTCTCAAAATCTATATTTTACCCAACAAGTTTCGGGCTGTCTGTGTTTGTTAATTTCTTTTTTAAAAAAAGGAACAAATTTTTTTTCCAACAAAACAGCGGTTTTTTGGAATGGAAATAGTATTTGTTTACATTTTGACCATCGAAGACTAGTGAAAATAAAATTATTTAAAAATAACTTACAATTGTGCTACCAGCAAACCTAGTTTGACACGCTTTTGTTTTATTTTTCACTGTGCACTTTTAGAGAAAGCTGAAAATGTAGACATCCCTAAAATTATACGCAAAAAAGTGTGCAAAAAAAGGTTTTCTGAAATTTTAATAACAATATTATCAGCACTTTTTAAGGAGAAAAAAAATACAGTACTGCCTTTCTAAAGTGTCTTAGTACTAACACCACATCATTTTCCAAGAATTTTAAGCTATATTACTCGTCTGCGACCCAAAGCCTTTAATTTTTCCATCAATTACTTATTAATAATTTTCACATGTCATTTCTCTCAAGTTTGCGTCATTTGATGGTCAATAAAACGTCATGTTCTTCATTTAATCAGAGCAGAGGATTCTACACAGCAATATTAGCATATAACAATGAAGGACACACGAATTCGGAGAGTGGTATTAAAATCCTGAATACACAAAACTGATTTCATTTTGAAAAGAGATGATCTGTCCTGTTCAATTCTTGCACTCGGATTTCTTGCATGTTGCTCCAATTCTTTCTCATTGAGGTGGCAACACAGGGGCCGATTTAGCGCATCTAGGCAAATATTTCTCCACATTTGTTAGCTACTACTTCTTGACTAAGTTTCCCTGTTCAGTTTGGAACGACTTTAACCTGTTCTGTGAACGTTTTCCTGTTTTTTTTTTGAAATTTACTACTGCACTTTTAATATATTTTAGTTTTACCTGTAACTAGCATAAAATTACTCTCTTAATTATCAAAATGCCGTAAAAATTGGCCATTTTAATCGATTTTATCACAGAAAGTAAACGATCAAGCCAACTTTTTGTGATTAAAGCAGTGTTGTCAATTTTTTATCTACCATTGTCACCAGTTTATTTTCCACAATTTTTAATAAAGTTGACCGTCCTGATTCTTGCAATAGATCTCGAGTTCAAGACTCATGTCGACCACATTTTTCTTAAATTTTGAAATTAATTAGTAGGTATTACAAATAAACAAAACATTTCGATAAACGATTAAATGCAAAATGATAAATTTACATAAAAATATAACCTCAAAATTACTCTGACATTTTCGGTCCGATCAGTCATGGCCTGCTTGATAGGTTCTTGTTAGTAGTAATTTGAATTTGCGGCGTAGCCAGCTTGTACCAATAGTAGCAGAAGCACGCTCGTACGAATCGACGCGTTCACGTAAAAAAAACTTCAAAATAAAACAAAGACAGATAGTAGACACTTAAAGTAAATACTAGACACTTAAAGTAAATATTTCAACGCATCGGTATTGATATACCTAACGTGTTCGAAATAAAGCCAAAATGCAATACATTTTTGACTTTTTTATGCGATGTTTCGAACGATGCTCACTTTTTTGAAGGGTGCGATGACAGAACTGCTGATTGAAAAAACGCATTTTTAATTCTTCTGTGCATGGCGTTGGTGCAAACTTTCTATCTCCTGTCTCAACGTGTGAGCTCAAATTAGCATAACGTAAACGGTTACAAAATGATTTCAGAGCCGAGTCAGCTCAACAACATGTGTTAACATATTAGCTTAATTAACACGAAGGTGGTTTTGTTCCTGACAATTATTATTATTACGTTTATCTCGGCGTTCCGTCGTAGAGCTGCTAGATAGAGCTAGAGCGATTCTATCATGCCTATGTTAAAAATCGTCTCTCCAACCATGCGAAATATCAAGTTGGCCAAGTGCGCTGACCAGAGCAATGAGACAGAGAAAAAAATTGAATCTTTTAAAAAGTCGTCCTGAAAATGAACTACTATGAAAAATTTGGCACAACCGCACTCCAATAGACCAATAATACAGATGCCAATGAGCTTTAAGTATTTAATTAGTTTAGGCCAGCTTATTAATCTCGAGTTAAAAGTTAACTGAGATTATGAGGACGGTTCACTATATTGATTCACATTCAGAGATAGGCCAGGGCTCTGGTTTAATAAGTTTAGAACCCGCTAAGTAATCTTGAGCTAAAACTTAACTGCGATTATGAAGACGGTCCAATAAATTGATTCACTTGATTTGAATAAGGTGTGACTTTAATTAGCGATAGACCAGATCCCTAATTGATCTTGATTTGATAGAAAATTTAAGTATTCTCTCACAGATTTCTACCAATCAAAATGTGGTGGGGCGGGTCGGGTTTATTTCACAGAAAAAAGATTTAATTGAGCCAAATAAATATTTGTCTCCCATAATTCAAAAAAATTATTTATTTTAACCAAAGAAATATTTATTTAAGTCAAAATAATTTTTTTTACTCGAATAAATCTTGCTTGTTAGAAATAAATATTTATTTGATTCAATTTAACATTATTTCTGTACGGCTTTCGCGAAACTCATGACAGCTTCTAGAGTTGCGATTGATGAAAATATTTACTATGAAATCGAGCATAAAAGCCCTGCCAACATAACTCCAGATTTTTTTTAATTCAACAAGTTTTTGAATTACTCCACATTTCACGTTTATATATATAAACAAAAACAATTATTATCACCTCACTGTACAAAACCCAATCATTTTTCCAAATGGAGGTCACAATCAGATAAAGTAATTACAATTATTTATACTTATTTTATTTAATTCTTAATGCTTCTACGCGGACCAATAAGAAAAAAGTAACAGTGTCAATTAATTGTTACAAGGCTGTACATATTCAATTTTCTACGGTTTAATCATATTTAATTGTTACATGCTGTGCGATTCTTACGTTCTGAGGATTTTTTTTCGATTTGCCATGGCTATACCCGGTGTCCCAAATTTGAACGTCCTATTAAAACTTTTAAACCAAATGGAGTCTATGCATATCGTATATTGGGGCTATCCCAAACTTTTTTCGCACTTTTTTGGATGCACGCCCAGCAAACACAAACCGTCGGCATTGAATCGGGCCAATGTCGACAACGTCGGCAGTGTGTCGGCATCGGCGACTACACGCTGGCACGACTTTGGACAGATTGCGATTTTCATTTTTCGGTCAATAATAGGCAACTGACAGGGTCCACATTACTACAGTCGACTTTATGCCGACACTACTTTAGGACCGACGATGGTCCTATTGGAACTTTGTTTAATCGGTCGAAAATTGGCAACTGACGATGGCCCGATTTACTATAGTCGACTTTTTGCCGACGCACACTTTATCTGCTTTAGGGCCGACGACGGTCCGATTGGAACTTTGTTTAATCGGACGAGAATCGGCAACTGACGATGGCCTGATTTACTATAGTCGACATTATGCCAACGCAAACCTTATCTGCTTTAGGGCTGATGATGGTCCGATAGGGACTTTCTTTAATCGGTAGAGAATCGGTAACTGATGATGGCTCGATTTACTATAGTCAACTTTATGCGGACGCCTACTTTATCTGCTTAAGGGCCGACGACGGTCCGATGGGAATTTGTTTGATCGGACGAGAATCGGCAACTGATGATGGCCCGATTTACTATAGTCGACTTTATTCCAACGCAAACTTTATCTGCCTTAGGGCCGACGACGGTCCGATTGGAACTTTTTTTAATCGGTCGAGAATCGGCAACTGACAATGGCCCGATTTACTATAGTCCACTTTATGCTGACGTTCACTTTATCTGCTTTAGGGCCGACGGCGGTCCGATTGGAATTTTGCTTAATCGGACGAGAATCGGCAACTGACGATGGCCCGATTTACTATAGTCTTCATTATGCCAACGTAAACCTTATCTGCTTTTGAGCCGATGATGGTCCGATTGGAACTTTGTTTAATCGATCGAGAATCGGCAACTGACGATGGACCGATTAACTATAGTCGACTTTATGCCGACGACCACTTTATCTGCTTTAGGGCCGACGATGGTCCGATTGGAACTTTGTTTGATTGGTCGGGAATCGGCAACTGACGATGCCGATGGTCCAATTACGTCACCTTAAAATTTTTAAACTGCTTAATAGTTTCTTCCTAGTATGTAGAGATGGCGCTAATGTCACTATCTTCCCTGTACAGTGTAAGATAATATTATATATATTATGAGCAAAGATATTTCAAAATTAGAATGCGGACTTGACAAGATGGTGGTACTTCTCTACAAGAATCACCTCTTCTGCCACTTAAACCTGCTCGACTTGTTAGGCATCCGCATTATCGAAACTTTGAAGTTTGCCAATGTCGAATCGTGTCAAGCAACCACCGATGGACCTTCGTCAATCACCGACGTCGGGTCGCTTTGAGAGGCTGATGTGAGGCCTTATTATCTACCCATTATCAGACCTTTGTGGTTTGCCATTGTCGGGCCGCTTTAAGCTACCACCGACGGACCTTCGTCAATCGCCGACGTTGGACCGCTTTAGGAAACCACTGTCCGACTTGAATAGTTTACCGATGTCCGGCCTACGTTAGACCGACCAAATTAAGCAGCTTTATGGGCGGATGGTCGATACCATGTGGTTAAACCATATCGTACGGCGACTGTATGCCGATATCAGCAAAAAGTAAAATGTATCATTGGTCCGATCGACAGTCTAACATACATTAGGCCTACATCGCAAAGCGGACAAAAAATACTGCTGGTCCCATGTCGTAAATCGACGTCGTGCCGATGACGGCAAATTCGGCAATCGATATCGGGCCGACGAAGGCCCGAGGGAACCGTGTTTGCTGGGCGGGCCTAAAATATAATAAAATTTTCTGACTTCATGACCCGTGCAGCACTAAAAGATTGACCAATAAAATTGTTTGTTTTTGGCGGTTTTTTATTTGCGTGTCAAAGCCAGATAATTCACCTGCAACACTTGAGATGCATGGTTACTTTCCGATGGAGTAGGGTTCTGTTCAAAAACCCTCAGAACATCACCGCTCATTGTCGGCAATTTTTTTCAGCATTACCAAATTTTAAACAAACAATAAGATTTCCAAAGTATTCTCGCATTTCCAAAATAAATCTCTGAATGGACCATTTCCTTTTAAATGTTGGTGTCAGCTTGTAAGCATACACCATAAATACCGAAAATTCAATTTTTCGCTGTTTTTTTTGTTCGAGCATGACTCAAAACGTACTGAACCGATTTTGGTGGGTAGAGTTGGGTTTCACTTTTACATTCCTTGGGTTTCGGAGATAAAGACTCAGGTGTTGTTTTATTAAAGTTAGTCCACTGAGTAGACTGTGATTTTCAAGACACCTTGTATTAATTAATTTTGCCAATTCATGCACCTTTTCTTTATCCCCGTTTCTGAAAGATATATGTCATTTTCTAATTTAAAAATACATTAAAGGAAATGTAAGAGAGTGGCCAAAAGTACTGAAAGGTTAAGAGATAATTAGCATTTTAAGCATAATTATATGTTTTAAAAAATTTCAAATTTTCACCCACTTTCCTGGTTTTACCCCTTCGTTTCTTTCGTGCAAAAAGCGGTCATGTTTTTAAAATCAACGCTTTTTCTCAGTGGCATCGATTGATGGACAGATGAATAGTGACGTCATCACTGATTGGCCGTCAAAAGCCGAATAAAGAAACGCCCCGGTGTACCTGACATTTCAAATTTTTTGGCTTTCGCAATTTTTTCGTAAACGACTTAGAATAAATGAGCTCCCAAAGATTTCTAGTACTCCTAGAGAACGATGGCAGGTCTCTTCAGGTTGATCTAACGGCTGAAGAAATTGAGGAGATCGCCCAACAGTATGTAGATGCTCATTTTATCCGATAAAATTAGCTCAAGCGCCTCACCTCTGTGTACACGCAGATATATTTCAAATAGACGTTTTATCATTTTAAAAATACCCTGTAAACAGTGGCGCGCGGTCCAAACAGCATCTTTTTAAATGTAATTTTTGAAATAGGAAACAATTCCTTTAGATAGTATTAAAAAAGCTAAAAATTATTTTTAATATCAAGCCCATAACAAATGCGGCCTTGACTCAGACCGAGTCACAGCAGAAAGTCTGCCCGCGTGTCGTGTGCGCGCGGCTTTTTAATTTTCTAAAAAATCCAATAGAAGCTATCCCCGCTGCTAGGTTCTCTGTAGCAGCCTGCAGCTATAATACGCCGGCAAATCAAAGCAAATCAAATAAAAAAATACTTTGTTGTCAAGAAAAAAAAATTTCTTGACAAAGCAGGTTAATAATAATAAATTTGTCACTAAAATAGATAAAGTTAATTCTTAAATTAATATGTTAATACGTCAAAAGAGGAAGAAAAAAAATCCACAAAAATAATATTAATATGTTAAATAAATAATAAAACAACATGAAAATTTAAACACTAAACTAACAAACGGATCACAGTTTTAAAAAAAATAAAAATAAATAAAATCCATAAAACAAAAAACTAGACAAAAAGCCGTAAAAAAAACGACTAGATGTAAATTAGTTTAACATACTTTTTAAATTTAAGAATATAAAATAAAAATAACACAATAAAAGACAATAGGTCTTATCCAAAAAATTCGGACAACGAGTAATATGGTCTCTCTACAAGGAGGTTTTTTATTTTTTTTTAAATTGTGTCAGAGTTGTAGCATGTTTAATAACAAAAGGCAAGTAATTAAATATTTTGCTTCCTTGGATTGGTAAAGGAAGATTGAAATTTTGCCTGGTCATACGTCTTGGTCCAGAACCATAAATATTATTAAAATTTTTAAAGACCAAACTGGCTAAAGAAACAATGACATCAGAGTTAGAATGTTCTGATCAACAAAATGAGGCCTACATGACTCTCTTTGGTGAATATTAGCCACAAAACGCACTGCTTTCTTTTGAAGAACAAAAAAATGTTTCTATAGATGAAGAAGTGCAGAGCCCCAAAAAAGGTATGCCATATCTTAAATGTGACTCAAATAAGAAAAAATAAACAGATCTTAAGGCGCAATTACACAGACGAACATGCTCAAACAAAAGCTCGTGCAAAAGATTTAAAATTTTTTGCACGAACATTTTTGTGAGCTTTTCTTTGAACATTTTGTTCGGGTAAATTTTTGAGCAAATTATTGCTATCTGTTTTAGAAACATATTTTTAAAGATGAGAATAAATAAAATTTCACATCAGTGATCAGTGATCTCAATTCTTTAAAAAAATGGAACACCAACTTTTATTTTAAATTTTTGTGAAAAAAAGCCGACGGCAAGCGAAACATTATTATTGGCTATCAGTTTTGTCACATGGATTAGGGTTACTTATAATATTTTTTTCTTAGGGTTTTTCCCGGATTTTTTTTCCCGGAGGTTTTTTTGGAACTTTCTTGGGAGTTTTTTTATTTCCAAGGATTTTTTTTCCTAAATTCGAAAAACAACCCAGGAAAATTTTTCTTTTCCAAAAAATTTTTGAATTTTTCAAATATCGGCAAAAATCTCAAAAATTGCACTTTTAAGCGGTAATCCGCGCCTCACGACTATGAGGAGTGGTGGGGAGGGGATTTTTTTTAAAACATATTTTTGTAACTTTACTTTAACCTTAGCTTTGATTGTTTTTTTTTTAATTCCTCACACCAGATTTACCTAGTTAGTTTAAGGCCCCAACGGTTGCTTAAAAAAGCAAAAGGTTCATGAAAATGCTAAAGATAGATATTTACTGACACTGAACAAACAATATATAAAGAAGCAACATTCCGATTCAGAAATCTAGTCTATTACTGCTAAATTATATTTTTTTAGACAAGAGTCTGGGATCGTAGGGTTGTAAAAGTGGGTAATAAACGGGTGTTATTTAGACCGAACGTGCTTTTGTTCATATATTTGAGATTTAATAAAATGTATATAGGTTTTTTAATTTGACTTAATTATTATTGTATTGTGTTTTAAACTAGGAAGTAATATAAAGAGATATTCTTTTAAATGTAAATTTTTATCATTAAATTTTACATGCAACAGCAATAAATAAGTGCCAATTAATATTTTTTTATTATCGTTTTTTACAACCCCAAAAAAGTTAGAAGTATACTGGCATATCCCCTATAATAATCAGGTCAATCGAAGTTGCTTATGAGGTAAAATGTCAATTTCGACATCAAATCGTTTTTCCGTCGGAAAACACTTAATTAAAAATACCTTGTTTTAAAACTTAGTCTTTCTATTTTCAGTTAAGTTCAATGAATTCCCATAAAACTATAAAATTTAAATTTGTAAGAAATTTCTATACCAACATTTCTTCAAACATTCTCTCCAAAATTTCCGTGAGTCTTTTTGTACGAGATTTTGCTCGAACTTCTTTTTGAACATTTTGCTTAAGAGGCTCGTGTAAATGTTTGTCGGCATTTCAACATCAAAGGAAAGTTTGTCTGTGTAAATGCGCCTGAAAAAAGTCTTGACGAATTTACACGCCTCTGCCTGTAAATATCGTCGATTCAATAAACTTCCAGCAATAAATAGCAAATAAATCCAACATAAATCGTGGCAATATATTTACACCCGTTCAATCTGTTTTGTCGCAAACGCCCACAAACAGGCGACATAAAGCAAAAAGGAAGAAAAATACCCGGAAAAATGTCATTTGGCACCCTCCTCCTCTTGGGGATAACAAAAAGGTGTTATCTCAGAATAAACAACTATACAGGGTAGACTCGATCTCCAGCCAATTTTTTATAGACTTACAACGCTCAAGCAAAGAATTTTTCATGCCTAATTTTTAATTTCTTTTTGTATAAAAAAAATATTTGGTGATTTTGCTCAAAATTTTCAGACTATAAAATTAGAGATTTATCAAAAATTTCCTCCGGATTACATTATTCCTTCTTACTTTTCCCTACTTTAGTGAATCTTTTCGTTTTACTGTTGATAATATACAGGCTGTCCCAAAAGTCTGGAATAATGGATTTTTTGGGAGAACTATGGGTTTTTTCAAAAAAACGTATCTTAGGTAAAAAGGATGTTTAAAAAATGTATATCCTCTTATACAGGGTGTTCCCAAAATAAAATATGGCACATTTATTTGATTGAACACCCTATATATTCTCTCGTTTCCTGAATCCCTAGAAAATAGGCTTTTAAAATAAGAGATAGGAAAAGATATCATAGGTATTATTATTGGTTAGTTAATTTCGATTTCTGTCTCTTCCATACAAATTTAAAGTTGAATATCTTGGAGGAGATAAAATTAATACCCAAAATGCTCTATCATTGCTTTTTATTCTATTTTCTCATAAGGAATGTGTGAAAATCCGGGAAAACTGGGAAAACTATCAACAGGTTGCAACTGAGAGTGGTTGGTGAAGAATGTGTGTGTGGGAAAAGCGTGTCGTGTTTACTCCCGGATTCACAACCACTTCTAATTTTACTTCCAACAAACAAATCTAAACTTTTACAATCCATAGATCCCGTTGTTCAAAACTGGTTTAAACTTGGTTTAACTTAAATATAGTCTTTCTCCAAACCACGTTTATTTTCAATGAGCGATTGTTCAATTCAAATGTAAACCAAGTTTGGTTCAAACCAAGTTTAAACCAGAATAAGATCACTCAGCAATGTCGAGCCATCTAGATATTGAACTTGATAACCATTTTCTTATAATTGCGCAAACTCGAACAACAATAAGTGGGTTTTTTTCGTGTGGTTTGGACGTTTTTGACCAAAAAAATAGCCAGAAAAGCGTGCTCCAAACTTTTCCCAAAAAGGGAAAAACAATTTTAATTCATCTGGCGAAAACTTTTAAAAGTATACTAGAGTACAAAGAGACAGGATCAATGGCCAGCAAGAAAAACGAGGAGACTTGGAAGAAATCGAATTTTTGTGTAATAGTAAGAGTGGCGCAATTTTTCGAGATGCTTCGACATTAAAGAGAAAATACGAAAATTTAAAAAAGATTTCAATACGAAATGATTTGTTTTCACATCCAAACACAAGCCAAAATCCACTGTGCAAAATTACATGAAACTCAGAAATTTAAACAAAATATAACTTTTTTCCTGTAATAAAAGCATAAACAATTGATTTCTGCGCTTAATTTTTCTATAAAACATGATTTTCGTTTTTAAAAATTGGTTTAAACCTACGAATTTGGACGTTTGGAAAAACTGAGTTTAACCTTCCTTCAAACTCGGTTTAGGGCGCAACCAAGATGGAACAATTTTTCCAAAAACTTAACCCAAAACTTTAAACCGAGTTTAAACCGCTACTGAACAACCTGGCCTATGAAATTGCTGTAAATCTTCGAGTAATCAGCTGTTAATTAGACGTGAAAATTCGATGTAAATACCAAATGGGCTTTTAAAGCTGTTCTCTTTGTGACACGGAATCATCAAATTAAACTATTCAGCCTCTCTAAAGTTACCCTCTAAAGTGCTGAAAGGCTTAAGTCGAGTGTATAAAATAAAGTTATCGCAGGAAGTTTAGTATAACGTTGGAAATTTTCATAAATTCAGGTGTTTAAAGACACCACACACATTAGGCACTTAAAGGTAGCAATATTTTTGATTCCTTGTTGGTTGCGTATCTTTAATGGGTTTGTGAAAACGTCCTTAACAAACAGAGTTAAAGTACGTAAGCAAACCAATTCTTGTTCAGTGCTTGATGCAGAGTTTTAATTCATGCCGCTCACTTCAATATCCTTCCTTGTCGAAAAAAGTGAGAAGAATACTGCAATGGTGGTCGTAGATATAGGTGACACATATAGTCCCTGTTGTACGACGTATCCGTTCTGAGCATACGCACTGTGCAATTTTAAGTGATAGAATAGAAGACCGTATTTGAGTAAAAAAAACATAAAAAAAAACCTTGTGGGAAAAGTATGGAGCAAGTGCATTAAGAGAAAAATAAAATACCCTTTCATGGTTTGTAATTAATTTTATTAGTTTGAAAATGTAGAAATAATTTTTTATATTGTACGTCAAAAATACTAAATCTATAAGGCTGTTTTAATCAACTATGTATCAGCCTTTAATTTTTTTCAAGTGCTTTAATAGCTCTATTAACTTTAAGCTTGTTGATTTTCATGGTTTTCAACAATGAATTATTATTGATTGAATATTATTACGTGTACACCAAATAGGTATACATGCGTTTATTAAAAGTAGTTTGAAGCTTATAAGCAGGTTGAAAATTATTCGCTGTTCGCTTGAAAGGCACAATTACTGTGGCCTCACATGATTGACACTCTCAATTAATCATTTTTAATTTTTTGTTGTTTTATTTAAAATCAATAATTTGCCGAACAGCAACTTATTTGTACACGGCGATAAAAAGTTTTCCGATGCGTAACAAATAAAGAAAATTTTGTGCAGTAAAATAAAAGCACTTTTTTCTCGAAATCCGTTTAACAAAATAAAATTTTTAAAATAACTACGTTTTCATGTGAAACTGAATACGATTCTCATTCAAACCTTCCATTGAAATGCGGCGAATCAAACTTTTTTTTCCTTGGATCTGCCCAAGTTCAAGTTCAACTGTATGGAAACGAATATCGTGTCGAACTGACTGCTGTCACTAATAATGAGCTGTTAGTATTTCCAATATTTCTCCAAAAAGTAGTTATACATATGGAAAAAAAGTATTTTAACAATAGATATAAATATAATAAAATCTAATAAATTATTCATTAATATATGTTGTAAAAATTCAATGTTTTAAAAAGTATTATAAAAATATATTATAATAAGATATTTACTGCCAAAATTCAGCATATTACATATAAAAATCTATGGTATTTAAAGGTTGAAAATGTATTTTATTAAAAATTAAAAAATCATTTTATTTAGTTTTAAAAAAAATTAATATATTAGCATTAAATATCTCTTATATTAAGATTAAGTATATGTATTATAAAGATTTAATAAACTAATTTATTAAATTTTGTATTTTCAAATTTAAAATCTTTTGTTTTACACGAAATTAATAGAAATATATTTAAAATAAATTTATTAATGTATATATATATGTTACAAAAATCCAATATTTTAAGAAGTAATACACAATTACACTAAAATTAGATATTATATAGACATAACATTAAATTCTCCCTTTCTTTATTCTGTCCAATCTCTTTCCAACATCTCCTGATTTAGTTTTGCCTGCTTTGAAAGACTTCTTCACGTTTTCCCTTTTCCCTGTATTTTTATTCATTTAACCAAACATTCCTTTTCTCCTTTCCTGAAAAAGAATACCAAATTTGGTACAAAAAAATACATATAAAATCTGGCGAATAATTCATTAAAACCTAATTCTTTTAAATTTTTACAAAAGAATTAACAAAATTAAATGTTAAATATTAAAACGCCGTTCCTATATACATACAAGATCACAAACTACGTTGAAAAAAATTAAATACACCTTAAAAGAAATTAGACAAACCAAGTCAGGGTTAGATTTTGTCCTAATCCTGTATGGGATTCTTTTAAATGTTTTTTAAAATGAGTGTTACCTATGTAAAATGTAATTCAATTTTTTATTTAAAAGATGTAGTTTGTTTAGGCATTTTATTTCCATATAATTTGGATCATGTTGTACTTGCATTGTGAAAAAAAAATATGACCTAATTTTAAACCCTGAAGTTTTTCACTGTCAATGTCGTTAAACGGTACGACTGGTAAATTTTAAACAATATAAAGAATTTTCCATAAAAGGCAAAAATAAAAAAAAATCTATTTGTGCCTCGATCTGTTTCAAAACTTACCTTGAAATTCTGCAAAAAGTTCTGGCATTTGCCAATCTTCTAAGAGTTTTTGCAAATAATTCATAACTTTTAAAACTGTTAGTTATTCCTACGCACTTACTCTAAGCTACTGTAGACGGGGTATAAGGAAAGATTTTTCCGAGGATTTTTCAAGCCTCGGTCTTGGTCGGTCAAGACACTTCGTCCCACGATTGAACCTCGAAAAACACTTTTTTTAAATTTCAAATTTTACTAGCTTGATTTTTCAAATATTTTTTTCACTTGTAATATTTTATATTTTACGGATTGTAATAGAATTATTTTATGTATAAATAGGTTCGCGTTTTATTTTTTAAAATATATTTTATTAAAAAACTTTTTATTATATTTTTTAAACATTCAGATTTTAAAAATATTCTGTAAAATTTTTATTTATTTTTGAATTCGAACATCTAGGAAGTATTCTAAGTCTAATATAAAAAAATATTTCAAAGAAATATTATAAAACACAATTTATTAAAAAATACATTGCGTTTTTTTCCGTGTGCCTTTATTTTAATTATATTAATGTCCTGTAAACTTATTGACTTTAAAAAAACAAACAAAGAAGTAAAATTGGCAAAAACTAAAATACATCAAGCAAATTTCAAAACCAAAAAAGTGAAAACGTATTCAGTTCCACGTGAAAACTTAGTCAATATTTTGCCGGTTAACTTCGCAAGAAAACTATTTATTTACGCATTAATTTTCAAACTCGATGCGTGCGTGGATTTCATTTAAATAAAATTATGTTTTACGAAACAAATTAAAAATATTGTTAATGTCATTGAAATTCTTTTACTTTTCGATACAAAAAGAGGTGAAAAAGCCCGGCTTGATTCACCTTGATGCGCCTTAACCGTGGCGAAACGCGTTGACTGATGCATTGTGAGAAAATCTCCATGGCAGAAATTAGGTGTAACACAAGATTTAAAAAAAAAAACTCGTCATATATTATAACAGTGGTCGTCTCACAAGAATTTTTATCAGAGGATAATAAAGTGTGAATTAAAAAAAAAATAATAATTTCACCTTAAAAACTAGCAATAATACTATATGCAGCAACCCTATAAACAAGGTGTGACAGATTTCTGGTTGGCTGTAACAGAAACTACATTTAGCCCAATGACTATGTGACAAAAATCCTTCATTATGCCAATATTTTACTGATCCAGCAACGGTTTACCATTGGCCCAATGATGTGGTATATCGGTGACTGATGGGTCAGTATTCCCAAGTTAGAAAAAAATTTAATGTCTAGACACCTGCTACCTTCAGTGGTCCATTGAACGAAAATTTATGTTGGGCCAATATTTACCCATCACAAACTGTTTATAGGGAAGACTTATATTTTTTTCGTATTGCTGGGGTTTTGTTCTGGTAAATTATCATATCCTTTCTACATCATTGCCTTTCCTATTAAAATTGATGAAAATTTAATACAGACAAAAAATCTATATATATTTTCACGTACCTAGTTTTTGAAATTATATTGCGGCCGACGAAAAAAAAACTAAGTATGGTACGGTACGGATGTAGGTTTTGTACGTGATTTTTCACGGTATGCTTGACAGGAGTTTTTAAAGTTTTTAGTGGTTTATGCATAGGTAACATTGGGAATGGGATGTGACAATTTTAATTTTTGTGGTATGGCATCCGGCAAGCTATCTTATATATCCCACAGTTATCATAAAGTGGGTATTCAAGGAAAAAATATATAAACTGGCTTTAATTAAATTTAAAAATGAAAACCTTTGATGTAGCTATTTTTTTTTTGAGGGGCGGGAGATTTTTAGGGGCAATCCTAATATTTTTTTTGGTGCAATCTCCTGTTTTTAATACCAAATTTTAAATCATAAAGTTGCCAAAGTTGAGTTTTTGAAAGAGATTATCTCACAAAGTAATTAAAATACTAAAAATAACAAAATTTTTGAAATTATGCGTTTGTATGAATACTTTTGCAGTGGCGTACCGAGAAAAGGGGGGTTTGGGGGTTACAACCCCCTCCCCCCCTCCGAAAAGCCTAGTTACAATTGGCACAATCAAATGAAGCAGAAATAAAATATATAGGGAATAAAATACAAGAGCCTGGACTTCATTTTTTAACAAAAATCTTTAAAACATCATAAATTGCAAACATTTTCTGTAAAAAAAAACACCCGACCCACAAATTGATATAAAATAATATGCCCGATCCTTAAATGAGCAAAACCACAATCCAGCCGAATCGCTATTGGGCATGCGTCAAATTTAAATCTCTAGAGTGCCGTGAGCCCTGGATTGTGGCGTTCACAAGTTTCTCTATTTTGAAAATGACACGGGGAGTTTTTTTATTAAACGATTTTATTTAACTTTACAGTTTCTGGCTGTCTACCTGTTTATCAAATCTTGCGATTTATTTTTGTAATTTAGATCCGATGACTATACAATATTATGAAGAAATTTGGGGGTAGGGGTTGGTTGAAGAATGTAAAGGGGGTAAATAACGTAGCAATCGAATTTGTGGCTATCCCTTTAAATCATTTTCGGCTAGATTGGGGTTCTCGAATTTTGTGGTTCGGCATTATTATGTTTCTTTCAAATTATTTTCGTTAATAGTAATTTTAACAACTAGTAGCTAAAATACTGCTTTTTTACAAGCGTTGGTTTGGCGCAGCGAGGTATTTAAAAACGCGAGTAAAAAAAGCACAGTTTAGCAGCGAGTTGTTAACACTATTTTTCTTTAAATATCTTTGTCAAAAAATCCAAGAAAAACACGAAAATACTTTTAGAAATCTCGAACAGACTATTTTTACACTATAAATCAAGGCGGTTGGTAAATAAAATAACAATGATGGATTCCATGGCAATGTGCCTTTTTATTCGGTGACGTTCATTGTTCATTCATTTTAATCGTTGACAGTTTCATATTTTGATGATTTTTTCGTAAGTACTTGGTGAAAGCTGGCGAAAATGGCTTAATTTTTATTTTTCTCTTTAATTTTGGCTAAAAAACGAACCGAAATCTTTTTTTGCACCCGTAATAAAAAAGAACAGTTTTTTTGCATCGGTAACCAAAAAAGCCATGCTTTAGTTATCTGCAGACAGTTACTAAAATCATGTTTTTGATGAAGGTAGAAAAAAAATATTTTCCAATATTTTGTTAATTCTATGCATATATTTTCTAGCGATTTGATTTTCCAATTATTTTCTTTTCTTTTAAGAGTGCAAAGCGGAGGCTTCTGGTATCCCCCATAGACCATTCGCTTGGTGTTTCAAAAAAAATATGAATCTTGTTTTTATTTAGTTTTTGAAAATAATCGATAATTTTTACCTTGAATTAAACATTTTTGGGATTCGTTAAATTATATAAAAAACTTAAAATTATGCAAAATCCGCGAATTGGATCCGGGATAATGCTTTAAACTTTCACCGTACAAAATTTGATACAAATTTGATTAACAGTTTTTTAGATTAAGTAATTCGAAGAACCGCATTTTTTGTTCAAATGCACCCTTAAATTCTGACAAGGTCGCGATTCTTCAAAAACCGTCAGAAAATCTCGCCTTTACAAAAGATCTGACGATTTTCAACACAAGTTTACCCTAACTGCTTTTTTATCAGGACTTATTTGATAATATTCCTTAATATTTAGTTTATTAAAACTATAAATAAATAAAAAATATGTAAATATTAAGTTTTGTAGGCAGTTTTTGTGAAAACACTCTTTTTTTATTTAAAAATGTTTGTTATTAAGCTTATTTTTGTGTGTAAACAAACCTTTAAAACTTTTAACATAAAAAAACATCGATAGCCATGGAATATGTCGCTGTCACTGTTCAGAACAGTCACAGAAATTCTATCTTTCCTTTTACATGGTGAGAATTTTCGACACTTTTTGATGTTTCTTCCCAGCAAACACGGTTCCTTCGGGCCTTCGTCGGCCCGATGTTGATTGCCGAATTTGCCGTCATCGGCATGACGTCAATTTACGACATCGGACCAGCAGTATTTTTTGTCCGCTTTGCGATGTAGGCACAATGTATGTTTGCCGACGAAACGTTAGACTGTAGCCCGCCATCGGACCAATGGTAAATTTTACTTTTTGTTGACATCGGCATACCGTCGCTGTACGATTAAGGTCTCACCACATGGTACCGACCATCCGCCCATATAGCTGCTTAATTTGATCGGTCTAACGTAGGCAAGCTGGTCTCGGCCTGACATCGGTAAACTATTAAAGTCCGATATTAGTTTCCTAAAGCGGTCCAACGTCGGCGATTGACGAAGGTCCGTCGGTGGAAGCTTAAAGCGGCCCGACAATGGCAAACCAAAGGTCCGATAATGGGTGGATAATAAGGCCCCACATCGGTCTCTCAAAGCGGGCCGACGTCGGTGATTGACGAAGGTCCGTCGGTGGTTGCTTGACACGATCCGACATTGGCAAACTACAAAGTTTCAATAATGTGGGTGCTTAACCAGAGTGGTTTAAGTGACGGAAGAGGTGATTCTTGTAGAGAAGTACCACCATCTTGTCAAGTCCGATTTCCAGTTTTGAAATATCTTTGCTCATTATATATAGATTATTGTCTTCCACTGAGCAACATAGTGACATTAGCGCCATCTCTACATACTAGGAAGAAAGTATTAAGCAGCAATCGAACAAAAATCTGATCAGGCCATCGTCAGCCCTAAAGCAGATAAAGTGGTCGTCGGCATGAAGTCGACTATAGTAAATCGGTCCATCAAGAGTAGCCGATTCTCGACCGATTAAACAAAGTTTTAATCGGTCCATCATCGGCCCTAAAGCAGATAAGTTTTGTCAGGCCATCGTCAGTTGCCGATTCTCGTCCGATTAAACAAAGTTCCAATCGGACCGTCGTCGGCCCTAAAACAGATAAAGTGGGCGTCGGCATAAAGTCGACTATAGTAAATCGGGCCATCGTCAGTTGCCGATTTTCGATCGATTAAACAAAGTTCCAATCGGACCATCGTCGGTCCTAAAGTGGTGTCGGCATAAAGTCGACTGTAGTAATGTAGACCTCTGTCAGTTGCCGATTATTGACCGAAAACTGAAAATCGCAATCTGTCCAACATCGGGCCAGCGTGCAGTCGCCGATGCCGACACACTGCTGACGTTGTCGACATTGGCCCGACTCAATGCCGACGATTTGTGTTTGCTGGGTTGAAACGGGTAGTAGCAATTTAGCTTCGCCGTAAAACTAGTCCTGCAGAATATCTTTAAAATATTACATTTACAAAATGTTATTAAACAAATGACGCAGTTTCTTCTACTACGTTAGGATAAATATTCAGGACGCTGTGTTTTTTTAAATGAGACAATAAGTAAAAAATCGGCACTCAGAATTATGACGAGTGAGATTTTCTGTCGTTTCTGAATCACGACCATTATGCCAAATTTGGTTTCGGGTTTTTTATAGGTCAATAAGACATTTTCTGACAGAAAAAAAAAGAATCTTTATAAATAGACACTTAAAGTTAATTTTCGGATTTATCAGCATTCGTATCCTTATTTCTATCGAGTCGACCTATCGAGCAGGTGTAGTTTTAAACTAATGGCGAATGCATGACAGCTCCAGCTGATCAAATGCATCAAAACATCTTTTCGTACGCAGAGACGGTCGTAACGTTACGACTCCCCAGCAAACACAAATCATCGGCATTGAATCGGGCCAATGTCGACAACGTCGGCAGTGGGTCGGCATCGGCGACTACACTCTGGCTAGATGTTGGTCAGATTGCGATTTTCAGTTTTCTGTCAATAATCGGCAATTGACGGAGGTCCACATTACTGGACCGACGATTGTCCGATTTGAACTTTCTTTAATCGGTCGAGAATCAGCAACTGACGATGGCCCGATTTACTATAGTCGAATTTATGCCGACGATCACTTTATCTGCTTTAGGGCCGACGATGGCCCGATTGGAACTTTGTTTGATTGGTCGAGAATCGGCAACCGACGACGGTCCGATTACGTCACCTTAAAATTTTTAAACTGCCTAATAGTTTCTTCATAGTATGTAGAGATGGCGCTAATGTCACTATGTTTCCTGTACAGTGGAAGATAATATTATATATATAACGAGCAAAGATATTTCAAAACTAGAATGCGGACTTGACAAGATGGTGGTATTTCTCTACAAGAATCACCTCTTCTCCACTTAAATCAGCCCGACTATTTAAGCACCTGCATTATCGAAACTTTGTAGTTTGCCAATGTCGGGCCGCTTTAAGCTACCACCGACGTGAAAATCTACTATTATATTTTTCTTTGAGTGAAAGTCTAGCACAGCAATAGATACCAAAAACATCTCGATAAAAAGTCAAATGGTGACAAAAATTGGCAGTTTTCGATTATAAACTCTGTGTCTAAATCGTCGGAGACCATCAGACGCAGCAGAGTTTGCTCCAAAATCACAGCTATTAGTTCAGAACACTTGTTTCCTTTTTCCATCACACAGGAAATTTCTAATGGGATTAAAAGCCCCCGCTATTCACCAGCAAAAGATGTTTCAAAAGAAACGTGGGTCGCATTACTCCTATACTTTTTATGGTTTTGAACTTAAGTGAGATAGGAAACAATTTATAAAGTTTAGGATGAGTGGAAAAATTAAAATATTTATTAATTTTTTTTCAGTTTTTTATTAATAACAGTTTTTTTTGTAATCTACTATTTTTGTTATAAAAATTCTAGAATCTACTATTATTTTTGTCTCTGATCTACCATGTGGTTGAACCATATCGGACCTTAATCGTACGGCGACGGTATGTCAATGTCAGAAAAAAGTAAAATTTACCATTGGTCCGACGACGGGCCACAGTCTAACGCTGCATCGGCAAACGTACATTGGGCCTACATCGCAAAGCGGACAAAAAATACTGCTGGTCCGATGTCGTAAATCGACGTCGTGCCGATGACGACAAATTCGGCAATCGACATCGGACCGACGTAGGCCCGAGGGAACCGTGTTTGCTGGGTCCCTTATCTTACCTAACGAGGTTTCCTTGCATTTAATCAGCTGGAGCTGTCACGCATTCGCCATGATTTTAAAAGTGCACCTGCTTGATTGGTCGACTCGATAGAGATAAGGACACATTAACTTTAAGTATCTAATATCAAAATGAGCAAACACATGTCTTGTCTTCCGCATCTCGCAGAACGAAAATTCACATACCAACCACAATGATGTCTCGAAAAACATTTTAACTCATTAAAAAACCATCACATACGAACTTTTTTTTCCTCTAAAAATTTAAACGTCTTTTGTTTTAAATCACCTTTAAAACACTTCGCGGCAGTCACACATATCTTTATGATGCAGTAGTTCCTTTGTATCAATCTAGCCCATTTTAGAGGCTCCCGTAATTTGTGGGAACACCTTTTGTAGTGCTAATAATAGTAATAATTAGAGTCAAGTGGTTTTATCTTGATTGCGCAAATTGCCTCTTACTTTTTATGACATGTTCGAATAAAGAAAAGGTTTCTGGTATTCGCATGAATGTGCACAAGCATGTTATGATGTCGTCGAGTCGAGTGTCTTAATTTATCTGAGCGTGTAATGAGCAAATTTTGTGGTTTACCCTCTACACATACGGACATTATTGCTAATATTAAAATTGTAGGTGTTAGCCAGCAAAAACAACTATTACATTAACATAGTATTTACGTAAATCTAAAGTCGAAAAATTTACAGAAAAAGTGTTTACGTAATAAATGGGGAACTTTCCACACGTTTTGATTTGATTTGTCTCAACAGCAAGTTTAGGTCTTGAACTCCCTGACACTGCAGCTTCTTAGCTTATTGTATCTCTTGCTGTGTGCCTTCCTAATCTAAGAGGTTTGATGACCTCGCCCCTTTATTAGGTTTCTCTGGCAGTTAGTTTCTCTGGAGGGGTCGTCCTCCAGGAGGTTTTGTGTTCTGCAGAAGGTTAGTGCTGGGCACTCAAATATGATGTGAGCGGCTGATTTGTCATCCTTATCACATAGTCTGCAGGTGCGCTCGTCTCTATAGATTCCCATCCTATGCAGGTGCTCTCTCAGTGCGCAGTGACCGGTTAATAGCCCCGTCACTTGTCTGATTTCTTTCCCATTCAGTTTAAAGATTTCACAGGTGAGTGATGCTGGAGGGGATGCCACCATTCTTTTGCTGAGGTTTTGCTCCGATATTGAATGCCAGTGGTTTCGATGTTCTTCGTACACCCATCGCTTGATATAGCCACGTATCGAGGTTTTTGGAATTCCAAATATAGGTTCAGGTCCTATAAATGGTCTTTCTAATCCTTTTCTTGCTAAAGAATCTGCGTGTTCATTGTCTGCTACCCCTGTGTGCCCCGGCACCCACGCAAGGGTGACTCTATTGTGTTTCGCCAGAGTTAGGAGGGTTTGAAGGCAGTTCCACACTAATTTTGAGTAAATTTGTTAGCATGCCAGAGCTTTAATAGCTGCTTGGCTGTCTGATAAGATTGTTATATCTTTGTTGAGATATTTACTTCTCAGGTTTTCCCGCAGACAAGTCTCTGTGGCATGTATTTCAGCTTGGAATACTGTGGTATGTTTCCCCAGAGATACAAACCAATTTGATCTTGTGGCTAGGCTATATACTCCCGCTCCTGATCCACTGTCCATCTTGGATCCGTCGGTATACCATACGAATTTTCCTGGCTGGACTAGTGATCTCTCCGTCTTGTTTTCCCAGGATAGCTGGGTCTTAAACGGCTTGTTCGTGTTGATTCTCGGAGTCATGATGTCACTCCTCATCTCTAGCAGGGACTTGGTGACAATGCTCGCAATCTTGGTATGTCCCAAATGGTTATCATACCAGTTGTCATTGCATTTTAGTCTGTATGCTCCCATTCTTGCCTCCGCTTTGATGACAATGTAATGTGGTGGGAGGTTTAGAATGGTCTCCATAGCAGCGGTTGGTGTGGTGTTCATTGCTCCCATTATGCAAATACATGCAAGTTGCTCGAGTTTGGAGAGCTCCAGTTTTGTAGTGCTTTGTTCGGCCTTCGGCCACCATACTGTGGCGCAGTAGGTTATTTTGGGTTTTACCACCATAGTGTATAACCAATGGGTTATGTGTGGTGCAAGTCCCCAAGTTTTCCCTACAGCTCTTCTGGCGGGCATTAGCGCCATTTTGCTCTTGTTAATGGCGTAGGCAATATGCGCGTTTCAGGTTAGTTTTGCATCCAGGATAATACCGAGATATTTTACCTCCTGGGCATATTGTATCTGTTTTCCAAAGAAGTTATTTTAATTACATATTATTTAAGTAAAAAGTAGGGAACTTTTTGCAGAACATACTTTTTACTTTGTTGTGACTTTCAGTTTACTTAAAATTTATGTAACAAAGTAATCCTGTGTTGTAGAAACCACTATTATCCTATCTTTAGTTTTGTCGTAAACGAAGATTAACTTTATTATTATTATGTCTAATTTCTAGCCCACCTCCTCTATAACATATTAAAATACAAAAAAAAATTAACCGAAATATATAACCCATAATAGATAGAAACGTGGTGGCAATTGAGGTGTATGATATTATCCACATTATAACTAGTATAAAACTGTAGTTTACATCTACACGAATTAAGTAAAAATATTATGATGCTCAGGTGGTGGGGCTTTTTTTACAGGGAGGTCCTAAAACTTGCAAAAAATGATTAGTATATGAACTCATTTCATCTCTTTCCTGATTAGTGCTATTATGTTAAGGGCCTCACCAAGATAACAAAAAAAATTATTACACACTTCTGGGTGGAGGCTTTTTTTACAGGGAGACCTCAAAAGTTGCAAAAATAATTGTTATATAATTTAATATAATTTCATCTATTTTCTGATTCGTGCTATTATGTTAAGGGTCACACCAAATTAAGAAAAAAAATATTGGACACCTCTGGGCGGGGGAGTTTTTTACATAGTGCCCCAAAACTATTATTTTATACGTTTTGACACCTCCCTGTAAAAAAACGCCCCCACCCAGAGGTGTGTCTTTTGTTATCTTGGTGTGACCCTTAACATAATAGCACAAATCAGAAAAGGGATGAAATGACTTCCTATAGCAATTATTTTTTGCAAGTTTTAAAGCCTCCCTGTAAAAAACGCCCCCACCCTAGGGGGTCCAATATTTTTAGTCCACCATGTGGGACTATTAAAATCGTGAAATTTTGACTTTTCTTAATTTTATCAAAAAAAAGTTGTTTGTCAGTCTGTTGTCCGTTTGTCTGTATACACGATAAATCAAGAACGCCTTAATCGATTTTAACGAAATTTGGTACAAAAATCCTCTATCGGTTGACCATGAACTGATTAACTGGGGGCAGGGTGCTGGGGGGTTTTTGTAAATGTAATTGTAACTTTGGAACAAAAGCAAGTAGCGATATACGGTTTTCAGATTTAAGTTTCCATGAATATAGACAAAAAATTTTTTTATAAAGTCAAAATTTGTTGGAGCTTCAGTTTCCGAGTTATTTGAAAAAACGTTAAAATATATTTAAAAAAATCATAACTTTAGAAGTCAAGCAGCTATTGATATGCGGTTTTCAGATTTTAGTTGCAATATTTTTTTAAATTATATTGGTGGGGCCCTTAACACAATAGCACTAATCAGAAAAGAGATGAAATGACTTCATAGAACTATTATTTTTTCATAGTTTTGGGACCTTCCTGTAAAAAAAAGCCCCCACCTCGAGGCGTGCCATATTTTTTTTTTATCTGGGTGGGGACCTTAACATAATAGGACTAAATTTAAAAGGGATGAAATTACTAACTTTTTGATGTATCATAAATATTTGGAAAAATATTAACTACTCGTAAGCGTTTTGATTTTTTTAAAGTCCTGAGCTAAGTAGATTGTTTTGATATAAATTTCAGAAGAAGCCTCCAACTAGACGTTTCAAAATATTATTTTTTATACCTTTATCCAAAACATGATTTTAGAAACTGTCTGCAGATAACTAAAGTTTTTGGTTACCGATACAAAAAAAAACCTTTTTTTTATCACGGGTGCAAAAAAAGATTTCTGTCCGTTTTTTATCCAAAATTAAAGAGAAATAGGGGAAAATAGTAATATTGAAAAAATCTAATTATTCTTGCCCAAAAATTAAGCCATTTCCGCCAGTTTTCACCAAGTTTTTACGAAAAAATCATTTAAAAATATCCGTAAAATATTAAACTATCAAAGATTAAAATGTCGCAACAATGAACATCACCGAGTAAAAAGGCACATCGCTATGGAAACAATTGTTATTTCATTTACCAGCCGCCTTGATTTATAGTGTAACGATGGTGTGTTGCGAGAAGTGCTCTTCGTTCGAAATTTTTAAAAGTATATTCCTGTTTTTCTTGGATTATTTGATAAAGGTATTAAAAAAAATAGTGTTAACAACTCGCGGCTAAACTGCTTTTTTTTACTCGCGTTTTTAAATATACCTCGCTGCGCTTGTTATTTAAACAAACGCTTGTAAAAAAAGCACTATTTTAGCCACTACTTGTGAAAACTACTATTTTTGTTATCTTTGTTCTGTTTTTTTTTACTGCCACCACCTCTCTATATATAAGAAAACGGCAGGATTTTTTTTATGGCCAACCTCAGCTTGGGGTATTTTAACCGATAAACTGGCCCTCAAAGATCGACTCGGGTTGCAATATTTCAAATAATACATACCAATAAGTGTTAAACGAAAGCAGAATACGGCACTAAATCTTAAAACCGTACAAAGAAATTTTTAATAGCAAATTCTATAGATCATCCCACGTACAAAACAATGCGATTGTTGTACTTAATTATGTAGTTAAATGTACACTCTCCCGTGTTGTTACGAAACATTCTTTCCTCGAAAAAAGTGCGCAAAAATTCGCGCAAGTGTGGGCAGTACCCTCCAGGCTACTTATGCGTGGAGAGTCCCAGTGTGGTACGATCGGTACGCGGTGGTTTTCTCTATCGTTGCGCCGACGTTCTGTTAAAAATTTTAAGACAATGAGAAATTTATTGAAATTTCCTGCTATGGATTGATTTTTTCCTTGTTTTGCATAATAGTCCGTGAAATAGCGATTTGGCTAACGATGTTTTACTGCTTACAGCAATTGGTATTATATACATTTTTTTAACGTTTTTTATCAAAGGAGAGTAGGTTTTTAGTCAAAGATTTATTAGTCAGAATTTCATTAGGAAAATTTTGAAGAGCTTAAAATTTTGACAACTTCGACAGCGGCTGTGGTAGTGTTTAACAACCACTACCACTACGACGCATCGATTTTACCAGAGTTTTTAGAACACATTAGAAACTGTTACTCGTGAAAAAGTTTAGAGATGAGAAAAAACACAAAATTGGGCTTTATTTTACAAAATAAGTGTTTTACATCAAAAAACAAAAGATCAAAAAATCTTGGGTAAAAATAACGAAAATTCAAACTGGAATCAGCATCCCACAAGGAAAACACAAAGTGTATGATGGTGTTTAACGATGTATGGGGAGGGTGACCAGTGAAACCACTGATGATCTCGCGATGGTTACCCAGAGCGAATCATCGTTTAATCATTTCTCTTGTCTTGTGTGTTCCTTGTGGGATGCTTGAATTGAAGTTTGAATTTTCGTTATTTTCACCCAAGATCTTTTGATCTTTTGTTTTTTGTTTTCTTTTCGGTTGAAGTAACGGATTTGGAGGTTTTTTTAACTTCTTTTTTTGTTTTAATTGCCTTAGGAGCATAATCCTATTAGAAATATTAACACGTCAGGACGAATCCGTATCAGGTAACTTGGATAAGTACCAGTGTGGAACGATGCCTATTTGTGAGTGATTCAAGGTTGGAAATCAAAGTGTATGATGGTGTTTAACGATGTATGGGGAGGGTGACCAGTGAAACCACTGATGAGCTCGCGCTGGTTACCCAGAGCGAATCATCGTTTAATCATTTCTCTTTTGAATTGTTTGAATTTTCGTTATTTCCACCCAAGATTTTTTCATCTTTTGTTTTTTGGTTTCTTTTCGGTTAAAGTAATGGATTTGGAGGTTTTTTAACTTCTTTTTTGTTTTAGTTGCCTTAGGAGGATAACTCTATTGGAAATATTAACACGTCAGGACGAATCCGTATCAGGTAACTTGGATAAGTACCAGTACGGAACGATGCCTATTTGTGAGTGATTCAAGGTTGGAAATCAAAGTGTATGATGGTGTTTAACGATGTATGGGGAGGGTGACCAGTGAAACCACTGATGAGCTCGCGCTGGTTACCCAGAGCGAATCATCGTTTAATCATTTCTCTTTTGAATTGTTTGAATTTTCGTTATTTCCACCCAAGATTTTTTGATCTTTTGTTTTTCGGTTTCTTTTCGGTTAAAGTAATGGATTTCGGGGTTTTTTTAACTTCTTTTTTTTGTTTTAATTGCCTTAGGAGCATAATCCTATTGAAAATATTAACACGTCAGGACGAATCCGTATCAGGTAACTTGGATAAGTACCAGTGCGGAACGATGCCTATTTGTGAGTGATTCAAGGTTGGAAATCAAAGTGTATGATGGTGTTTAATGATGTATGGGGAAGGTTACCAGTGAAACCACTGATGAGCTCGCGCTGGTTACCCAGAGCGAAAAATCGTTTAATCATTTCTCTTTTCGCTTTGGTCCTTTGTGTGTTTCTTGTGGGATGCTGATTCAAGTTTGAATTTTCGTTATTTCCACCCAAGATTTTTTGAAGCGTTTTATGTGTTGGAACCTGGTAATATTTTATTATTTTTACAATTAATTTCAATTTCAATTTCCAATAAGCTTTACTGACGTAAAATTAAAAATTTCATTGACAAAGCAAATAATTTTAAAGTAATCAAGTAATATTAATCTAGTTGTCTAAATAATATTAATTAAATTTTGTGGAAGTATAAAAATATTAACAACATCTAAAGTAGATAATTAAACCACAAAAATTTTAAATGCTTTACACGAAAGAGAGTTTTAAAATACACATCTAGACATATACAGTTAAAGAAAAAAAGATGTACCTGTAACGAGTACAGAATTTAAAATAAAGAACACAATAATATTAGTCACATTTAACATAATTTTAACATTATATATACACTAATAAATATGATAAAACTAAGGTATAAAACGCTTTGGTAGCCAAAATTTTTTTTAAACTACTTCGGAACCTTGTAATTATCAATAGTCTTTATTTGGTCAGGCAGGTGATTATACAGTTTAACACTCTCATATATTGTCGAGTTTTTGGTTAGTGTAAATTTTGGTATTGGCAAAGGTAAATTATTGTTATGGAGACTATAATGCCGACTGTTAACAAACCCTGAGAACTCCTTAAAGACCAAACTAACAGATTCCAAAATAAAAATGCAAGGTACAGTTAAAATTTCCTCCTGTATAAACAATGACCTACACCTCTCTGCAGTTTTTTTTGCAAATATAGTGAAGTTGTAGTAGAAAGACTGCCTGGATCGATTTTTGTGTCGAATATCCCCAAAAAGCAATTTAATATCTAATATGGGACTTCATAAGTAAGAAATATGCGTTTCTGGCAGCCTCTTTCCCCAGCTCATGTACAATATTCCAGACTATAAAACAAGCACTATACAGTTTTTTTTTTTAAGTTATATGTGTGTAACTCAAACTTTAATTGGGAATCGATGTGCAGCTCTCAAAATTTTACAGTTGATTTGTGCCAAAATTATCTAAAATTAACCAGAAAAATAACCATAACCACAACGAAATGGATTTGTAGCTTTCGACAGTGGTAGTGGTTAATTACCACAACGGCATGACGTTTAGCTATTGCACAGACGCAGTAATTACCACAACAACTACGAAGTATCAAATAAGCGTTCCAAAATATCCCTTTTATCTTTAGCTACCCCCGTTTTGAAATATATTAAATTTGGAAAAAGTAGTTTTCCTTTAGTAGCCCGGAATCTGAGCAGCAACAATTATAGTCAATTTCACTGGCACCATTGTCATTACCACCAAAAATGGGTTAAAACGTAGTAATATTTCCTACAAAAAACTATTTATAGGAAAAATTTCATTATCGTCACGTGTGGTCACTATTACGGTTAAAAAATTACCACAGTGTCGTAAAAATATAATTTTATACGCGAAAGTAATATATTCCACTATATAATTGTACAGGGTGTAAACAATACCATACTCATCTTTTAACTGACGAAAGGTGGGGTCAAAAAGGTCATATGACTTATGGAGCAAAACTCAACAAATTTTTGTCTAAACGACTTTAAAGGTGGGTGCTTATATCTACCAGAATATGGTCATTTCCAAATAAATAAAAATAAACATTTCCTCTAAATCCTCTAAATTAAAAAAATTTATAAAATAATTAATAATGATTTACTTTGAGTTAAAAATTTAAAAAAACACTTGGCAACAACGCAATTCGCTGCATACGTCAGTCTCTGACCTCCGACCCTCTCTCCTCTCTACAACACAGTGCAGAGTTTATCTTCCGCTGTTCGTTGTGAAGGTTGTCAGTCGCCCGAGTCCACCTGACGTCATCAACTAGTTAAATGCTTATCTTTTATGAATTTTAGATGATTTCAGCGTATTCATTATGCGTGGAACCAGAAGCGGTGTATAAAAGAAACTTAAAAAGACATAAGAAAATTGATTAGTTTAATTTGTCATTATTATTATTTTAATTAGATTTAATTTTAGACTGATCATTAAGTGTAGTATTTCTTATAATATGTAGAGATATGGTAGTTTATGAAAACCTGAATTATTAGTTAACAACAATGTCATACTAAAATTCTCAAATGGCATGTCTATGCAATAGGCACTAAAATATGATTAGTCTATTTTTAATTTACGGACTAAAAAAATCTTTCTAAAAAGATTTTGGCTCTATTTCAATCATAAACAATCGAAAAACTCTTTTTTTACTCAGCCTAAAATTTGTTGCCTAGTGTAATTATACGTGAAATATACCATAACTACTTTTTCAAAGTTTGATATATTCCAAAACGGGGGTAGTTAAATATAATGACATATCGTGTATGACGACTCTCTAAAATTAATTGATCTACTTATAGCTAATACAAAATAAAACGGGACAAATTTACAACTCAACGGGTTGTTTCCACGACAAAGTATAATAAACCTAGATTTGAGAAGGTCATGCTTTTGTAAAAAGTTTGTTCCTCAAAAAACTTGCCAGTGAAATATGATAAAATCTTTCACTTGCACTACTCAAAAATTATAAAATATGATAAATTTATTGGGGGCATAGATCATGAAAACTTATACGGTGGGATTTACTAAAAGGGTTTGGTCTATTTTAGAACGGCCCTAAGTTTAAGTGAAACTTTTGGTTTTAAACATTTTAAACCAACCCTCCTTGAATTTTAGACATAGTTTGATTTATAAGAAGAATAGGAATAAATTTGTTTATTGAATAATCATCTTAATCTTAATTAAGAAGAAAAGAAAATTAAAAAATTTAAACCCACCCGGGTTTTAAACAGTAAACACTCTGTAGAACAAATTAAAATTGGGGTTATATGTCACTCTAATTAAATCTTACCCTTGTTCATTAATTTTTCCAATTAATACTTGATGTCACACTACGATTTAGATGGGTAATAATAAAATAAGGAGTAGATTAATTTTGGATTTATTTAAGAGTCACTGTCGAAATGTCAGTTTCTAAATATTAGCTGCCTTGAAATCACAAACTGCGAGTTCGGATTTCTTAACTCCGCTTGTACCTTGGCTTGCACCAACCTCTACTGATGAAAGCTCTACAGCTTTGAAATGGGTGGGCTTTGAGTAAGGAAAGTTTTCTTGAGTGCGCTTTTAGATAACCTCATTGTTTTAATTTCAGTTTGTAAATAAATTAATATAGTTGTTTTGAGTTTTTTTGTTTGGTATATTTTTCGTGCATAATCAGTGACCTTGTTTTGCCTTGTAGTGCCCTCATAGATATATTTTTTGTGCTGAAAACTGGTTCAAAATATGGCGTTTTTCTGGACAAAATTAAAGGTGTTTTATAGGTCAATAAACAACTTGGGATATTAAATAAGGTAAATTGAACCTTGTAAAAACAGTTACTTAGGGAAATTATAAACGAACTTATTACCAATTGCTACCAAACAATCCTGTCTGGGGACTATAAATTTAAACCACCCCCAAGGGTGCTCTAAAAAATCACCAACTTTCTAACCTCAAACACAGATAATGAAGCTATTATGTGCCAAATTTTTAGCGTATTCACCATTTGGCATTTTGAAATCTGACAAAAAAAATTAGTTTTAGGGCATTCTCTCTTAGAATAGGGTAAATTTTGGGAAAAAAGCAGTTTTTCAGTAGTATTTTGCAATAAAAATAAAAAATAATCAATAACTTTGTGTAGTTTCTGTATGAGTAAGTGTTTTTTGAAAATTGGTTTTAAAATTTAGTACCCCCCACAGGTGTAAATATTTAGCCCTGTGGGGGGTACTATTTTAGATCTTAGTAAATTCCACTGATAATGTTTTAGGTGATAATTTTTTATAATCTCTTATGACGTTTTTTTGGCACTAAATATTACAATTAATAACAACCACAAAAAAAATTAAATAAATCATAAAAAATATATAAAATTGACTGTGATTTTATCAGACATGTAAAAAGAGTAATTCCTATATCAAATATCCAAGATGACTGAGTAAATTAAAAAACAAGAAGTAGGCTAGGCCCAAGGGCGGATCCAGGGGGGTTGTCATGGATATCATGACACCGCCCTTCTGGGCGGTTCACATCTTTTTTTTAATATCTAAATAACAAAAATACTTTAACTTGGACATCATATCTAGTCACTTCCCAAAATTTTATATGAAATTCCTACAACATACGTAAAAACTATTGTGGAAATCCCAAATATTTGGAAGCCTCCTTGGGCGGAGCCAACTTCTTAAACTTCAAAGTTGAGTGATTTCTTACAGTCTATAAGTACCGAGCCTTAGTAATTGATTGTAGTTGGCACCTGAAGACGATCAGAGAGTGTACTGATCGAAACGTCGTGTATAAATAAAATATAGACAATGGAAGTCCGAAACACAGAGTTAATTTCAAACACATCATTGTCTCAAACTTTCAAACAACTATTGTGGAGTTAAAAAGAGTGACGCACAGTGCTTCGACTATATGGGGATTTGGGACAAAAATCATATCTTTTTTTCAGTTGATGTAACAAAAAATATGTAAAGAGCTTTTTCGTTGAGCAAACCTTACAGTATATAAGTACGTAGCCTTAGGAATTGATTGTAGTTGGCACCTGAAGACGATCAGAGATTGTACTGATCGAAACGTCGTGTATAAATAAAATATAGACAATGGAAGTCCGAAACACAGAGTTAATTTCAAACACATCATTGTCTCAAACTTTCAAGCAACTATTGTGGAGTTAAAAAGAGTGACGCACAGTGCTTCGACGATATGGGGATTTGGTACAAAAATCATATCTTTTTTTCAGTTGATGTAACAAAAAATATGTAAAGAGCTTTTTTGTTGAGCAAACCTTGTTCTATAAACCGATTTATATATAATTTTTTGTATTTTATTCACTTTTAAAAAAGATACAGTGTGTTTAACGTACTGTGACAGATGTAAATCACATTAAGAAAAAATACAAGGAAATGGAAAGACAGCTTTTATTAGTGGTTTTTAGATTAGGTTAGTGAACCTTTCTTTAAATATTATATTACCTCTATTTTTTATAAAAAAAAAGATTTAACCCATTTCGATATATCATATTTTAACTGATGGGTTAAGTCGAGTTGGCAAAATACTGGTTAGTGTTGGTACTGAAATCGAGTTTGACACACAGTTTGGTTGGAATTATTTGAACCTAACCTGTTTATAGAAAATGATCATTGGCTGTTGCTTTTAACTACTAGTTTTATACCAAGTACATTCATAATTGTTGCCATACTATTTAGATTTAAAGAGTGTATTATTACCTCTTTAAATTATTGGTAAAAATAATCGTGAGTAAAATTAAACAAAAAAAATAGAACTTAAATTTACAATAATAGAGAAAATTGTCGTCCAAGCAAATAAAGCAAAAAACTAAATCACTACGAATTACTCTTCTGAGTCCTCATCTGATAAATTCAATTCCATATTTTCAAAATCAATAAGATTGTAATTATTATTATTAGTATTGTCACACATCAAAAAATATTCCTTAATATCGTCGATGTCAGTTTTTTTGGAGTGAGTGTGTCGTAGTGAGGCCAAATAAGGGTCAGAGGTCAGTAGCAGTGATGTTAGTAAGTCTTTGTTACTGTTTGTTCTCGAGGACTTTCTTGTGTGGTTTAATCTTTGTTTTCTTGCTTCTTTATGTCTTGCCTCTAAAGCGTCCTCTGACAGTTTGCCAATGGGTATAATAATATATAAAATTTATTATGAAATGATTTTCCCCAAAGTTTACGAAATAACCTGTCAAATTTTCAATTTGAATTTTCAGTTTTGATTCTTCTTCTTTAACTAATGCTGCATTTTCTTTCATAAACAAAAATTTTATTGGCCTACAGAAAAACGTTGACGATGCGTATTATTTGACTCTATCTGATAATTCCAAGGGGGACATGGCAATTATAAACATGTATTCGTCAGTCAAGTTCTCGTCTTCAAATTTTTGCTTATAAGTGCTATGTCCCGAACTCCCGTCAAAGCCGTACTTACAAGTCAAAGTTAAAACATTGTCGCTTGGTAATGTTGAAATGTCCAAAGTTTTTAATATTCCATCACATGTATTGTTTAATAAATTTTGAAGATCTACTTGTGCCATATACTCTGAGGAGGTAATTTCTTTTGGAAGAAGTTCAGCTTTTTTTCCCTTAATTTTGTAAAGAGTTGGGAAACAATTTTCGTGTATAGAATTGTCAACATTACCCAAAGTTAAGTACTTTCGTTCTGACAAATCTAACTATAAGTATAACGCCAAAGACTTTTCTGCTGTCATCGTTTTCTTCTCTTCATATTTCTTACTCATTCCAGCAATTCTCGCAGATTCCTCAGCTGCAAAACTTAACTAATCGTAACTATGTATTTACCAACTCTTCGACGCATCTCCTTTTTGTTTTATGAGAACATTCCTCAAAGGATTTTTGAGGACGTCCACGACCATAATCAGAGGGAGATTCTTGTGGAGAATCCACCAAAAGATCCCATAGGTATATATTGTTTTTAAGAAATCGTTCATTTCTCGATAAAAACATTTCCGTTTTTCTTTGAGATTCCTGCCAGAATTTATTTACTTTTAAGCAAAAATATTTCAGTGGGATTTGTTTTATTAAAAAACTTTAAAATTTTTTCGTAAATAACTGTTTCCGCCTCGCATTTTTTATTTGATTGCCATATATCAAATAATATGCTATTTGTCAACGTAATACCAGAAACTATAAACAGAGAAAATGAAGTCTTAGCGCAGATCTGCGCAAAAAGTGACATATATGGCTTTAAAGAGCGTAAACCAAAGTATCTTATCTAAATCAATAATCCTTAGTAAAAAAATAAGTAAAATCATTGATTAACAAAAAAATCGAAATAAAAATAGTTTGACAAATAATATGATTTATATTATACTTTAATAAAAGTACATAACAGTGCCTTTCTCGCACATCTTAAAAGATTTTTTTAACACTATCAGCACCACTTCAAAAATCACATTGAAAAATGGGAATTTGCAGGTATGATTGCTATGCAGTTTTTTAATATTGTTCTCTCGGACTTCTGACAAGATTTTTCTTGTTTAAGTGATAGCGTAGATCAAATGTTTATTATTTTTGATACTATTGGTGAATTTTAAAAAGTGGGGGTAGTTTTTGAATATATGGGTAGTCGATATTTGATTATTGACCATTGGTCAAAGCACTGTGTGACGTAACAGTTATAACTCAGTGCATATTTTTTTCTGCAAATTGAAAACACCGTTATTTTACGACGTCGTGCAAAACCAAAACGAACGCTGCCGGTAATATCATTTTCGCAGGAGCATCTACATCCCTCCTCTAGACTTTATTAAACGACCTTCAAGAGCGGTTATCTCCAGAGGTACTAACAGGTATTAACTGGTACTTCTCCATTTTCATAAAAACGTTCTTATGGAAGTGGAGGAAGTTATTAATCGTTTCGCGAGAAGACAGAAGAAGACATTTTTTAAAGTAAAATGTTTGGCTTTTTTGCATCATTTTTTTTCTCGTCTTGGGAGGAGGCAAATATATCCGCTTACCTTTACGCCACTGATGTGACCCCCCCCCCTTACTAAAAAGCTGGATACGCCCTTCAGGCTAGCGGATAGGAACAGATTTTGGTCATCGTACTCTATTTCTATACCAGTTGGAATACTATTTTAAATCTATGATTTTAAGACAAAAGAGTCAATAAAAAAAGGTACTTATTTCTACCAAAAAATATGGTCATACTTTATTCCACCCCGTGCACAGTCTGCCTCAATACTTTCTTTAACTACATGTAACCCCTAATGATATATTATTAGGCCTTTTGCCTGGAATTGTTTCTACTTACACGTATCTAGTGCCGACGCAGACAATCAATAATGGAAATAATAACTCATGATGTATTCTCCTTCCTAGTTTCAGTTTTTGATTAAAATTTTTTGCATGTCATTTTGTTGTATGAATTAAAAACGATATACGTAACTACGTTTAACTAGGTTTATCTCAAAAAGTAGAAAAAAGTATTGCTCCACTAATAAAAACTTCAACAAAAAAATTATCCCGACTTATTATAGGTTTATGAAAAAACGCACGGCGTGCGGAAAAAGGTCACTTTCTGTACTCAAAAGAATGTCGAAAGTAAGCCTTTTCCACACTGAAGTAAAATAGTAGTTTACATAACAAGCATGTTATTAAACGCGAACTTGAAGTTTAAGACGTGAGTCGCAGGCGAGTGTCTCAATTTATGATATAATTCACATTTTTGACTATGTTGGGAATTTGGAACCTTTGGTTGCACTAAAACAATCATAACTTTGTTTCACATTTTTGAGTCAATTAGTGCTAAAACAAAGTTTCATCGCTTGTCGCACCATCTTTTGTATTACGTCTAAGCTTTATTATTATCCTAGGACCGTAAATGAGCGATTGAAATCGTTGTAAAATTAGTATTATTCGTTCGTCGTAGGTCAAATAAATTATGACGATTTCTCCGGAATGACCAACGTATCGTATACGACAAAATATCATCGAAATAAACTTGGTTATATCGATGCGATACCTGTGTGGGAACCCAGCATGTGTACTCAAACTTATTTATTATCGGCCTAAATAATTGATGGCCTCATTTCTTCGTGTAGAGGCAAGTATGTGGCTCGCGAAAGCCTAATTATTTAGGAAATTTAGATTTATTTCGCCGACGCTCGGGACAAGTTAATGGTCGGGTAAAGTCCGCGTGCGATCCTATAAAAGAAGGTCTATGCGGGGGTCATGTTGAAGTACAAACAATATTAAATTTGATTCTAGTTGGCCATAAAAAACGGCACTTTTTGTATTGCCAATAACTTTTAACCAATGCATGCAATGGTCAAAAAGTTTTACACATTTAGAAAGAATATAAAACTTCAGATTTCACAGAACAAGGGTCAAAAATGTTTGAAAAAATCCAAGACGGAAGACAATGTTTTTACCAGTGGCGTATCAAGAAATCAACTCTAGGGGAGGGTTTCATCATTTAATAAAAATAAACTACCTACCAATGGCAAATTGTTAAAAATTAGGTAGGTGCCTATTGCTTGAGCTTTTGAACTGAAGGGGAGAGAGGGGCGGTTTACTAGATGTTGAGTTAGTGTATACGAAACAAAAATACTTATTTTTAAAAGCAAGTCCCTTCTAGTCTTATTTACAGATTTTTTAGCTCTAAATGCGCCGCAGGCAGAAATTTTGAAAAAAATACACTAAAATGTTATGTTTTACGCGTTTCACATGTTGTAACAATATTTAATATTAGTACAGCGTCGCAGGCGAAAATTTTGACAAAAAAAACAAAAAAGTCTTTAAAACTCTCCTAGCTTTTTTGTCAAATATTTTTGAAAAAGTAGATTGGGTTAGACGCCACGATGAAAATTTTAAGAAAAATTATACTATGAATGCCATTTATTACACGTTTTGAAAAATTGTAACAATTAATGACATCATAGCACCGCATGCATCATTTTTAAAATTTAAGATATCACACCAAACACACGTCACAAACCGGAGTAAAGGGTAAAAAAATTGTGGAGCTATAATAGCTCTCCTTGGGGCCCCTGATCATAATTAATATATTGTAGACTAGGTTGGGCCTCCTGGGGGCGGTTTAACTCCCAAAACCCCCTCTCCTGGCTACGCCACAAAGCTTCCTTCCAGTGTAGCTGTTCTTGAAATCAGGGAGTTTAGTAATTTCGTTTCTCCCTAGAAGAAAGACAGTTTGTTTATTCTTACTTTTATTATGTGTGCTGATAATATTATTGACGTTTTGCACACTTTTCTAAATGCAAAAATTCTCAAATTGTTTGCCCATATTCCCGACTTTTTCTGGCCAAAAATTGTGATATGATGATTATAAGTGTCAAAAAGCCCAAACAAGAAAAACAAAACAAATGCTTGGCAGACTCGGTTTACTAGTGGCACAATTATGATGTATTTTTAAATATTTTTATTTTCACCAGTATTCCATGATAAAAATGTAAAATTTTTGTCGGAAAAATCTAACCCAAAAACTTCAAATTTGAGAACTAGAAGAGTTCGAATATTTACAACTTTTCAAATCGGGTTTTGTTCCGGGGTCATTGAGGTTATGTCTTGTCTAAATAAAAATAGAATGTACTATACACTGAACATAAAAATGTATCATCTGCTAAAAGTGAGAATTGCAAAAAAGCGACAGACAAAAGACAATCATCTGCGAATAGTCTAAAAACGACCTATTTCTATCATTTTTTGTTTTTTAAAAAATTACAGAATCACGATAGACAAAAGACGATACTTTTTTTGAACTCAGCTAATTTTTTTTGTTAAAAATCTAAAAAACATATTCCTCTATCGGCTTAAAGAATTGTTGCTTAAGAAAATCTGAGCTGAGCTATTAGTCCTTCCAAATTTCCTGAAAAAATTAAGTAATTAATTGGCATAAACTAACCTCAAAATACAGCAGGAAAATGTAAAAAGTTCAAATCGTGTTCAAAACACGTTCAAATCGCTTCAAAAAAACCGAAGTATGGGAGACGTATTCAGTTCCACGTAAAAACGTAGTAAATATGTAGTACTTGCTTAACCTCCGTGCGGAACTGTCGAAAATAGTGCCGATTAGTTTTTTTCCCTTTTGCATTTGAGACTTAAACGAATTTCGTCAAGTTTTGCCATTCTTTCCAAACCTGTGTAGCAAATATTCATTCCTTCCAATAGGGCGCCGTAAGCGAAAATTTTTGAAAAACCATGGGCGATTCTTTAAATAAATTCCTGAAAAAGGGGGCGATCACCCTCACCGCCCTCCCCTTTGGGACTGCCACTGCTACATTTACGTATGCGGAATGGTGGACAACAAAATCACATAAAATGCAACATCTAGCTGAGTCCAACAACACCAGAGCCTTCTTTCAAGCTACTAAGATGATATATGGTCCCACTACACAAGGTATCAATCCCCTACGATCCAAAGATGGAACAAGGCTGCTTAAAGACAGATCCTCCATCAATTCACGATGGAAAGAACACTTCCAAGAACTACTCAACAGAAAGTCTCAGGTCGATAATGACATCTTTGACAAAATTCCGGAGAAAATTACACAACAACACCTAAGTGAGATTCCGAAATAAGAGGAGGTGGAAAAGGCAATCACACAGCCGGCTAAAGAATAATAAGTCAGCAGGCACAGATGGTATCGCTGCTGAAGTCTACAAACAAGGGGGTCCCGCGCTTAATTCCCAAATGCACATTCTAATGAGTAAAATATGGACCACTCAGACCATTCCTGCCGAACTCAGAGACGCCTCTATAGTTACCATTTTCAAAAAAGGCGATAAGGCCCAATCTGGAAACTACATAGGTATATCTCTGCTTTCTGTTGCTGGAAAGATACTTGCACGGATACTATCAAACCGATTAATTCCGATTGCTGAACAAAATCTGCCAGAGACACAGTGTGGATTTAGACCCAATCGAGGCACAGCTGACATGATCTTCAGTGCCAGACAAATGCAAGAGAAGTCTAGAGAACAAAATAGCTCTCTCTTCATGGCCTTCATTGATCTAGTCAAAGCATTTGATTCGGTCAACAGAGAAGCTCTTTGGAAAATACTGGCAAAAGCTGGATGCCCTCAAAAATATATTCAAATTATTAGACTACTACACGACAATATGAATGCAACAGTCCTGAGCAACGATGGACCAGGAGAGTCATTTCAGATTACGACAGGCGTTAAACAAGGGTGTGTTATTGCGCCCACCCTATTCTCTATATTTTTAGGTGCCATGCTTCACCTTGTTAAGGGACATCTACCGCCGGGAGTGGAAATTCTATATAGATTCGACGGTGGCCTACTTAACCTAGGCAGACTGCGAGCAAAAACTAAGGTCTTGACAACCTCGGTAATCGAACTGCAATACGCCGATGACAACGTCGTAATGGCCGATACAGAGGAAGATCTACAGCTGGTAATCAACGCATTTAATCAAGCCTACAAAAGCATTGGCCTGGAGGTCAATCTTGCCAAAACGCAAATTCTTCACCAACCAGAACCAGGTACGAATCCCCAAGCTCCAAACATTTCCATAAATGGCCATCCTCTGCAGAACGTGGAACATTACCCATACCTTGGGAGCCACCTATCATCAAATGCAACTATTGACGCAGAAACACAGCATCGCCTAAAAAGTGCTAGCGCAGCGTTCGCACGGCTTTCGGAGAGAGTCTTCAACAATCACGACATCAATGCGGAGACCAAGCTTCGTGTCTACAACACAGTTATAATACCAACTCTATGCGAAACGTGGACCACCTACAGAAGGCATATCAAACGACTAGAAAAACCAAACCAAAGTTGTTTAAGACGAATACTGAGAATCAAATTGCAAGACCGACGAACAAAGATAAGTGTTTAAGAAGAAGCCAGAACAACTAGTATAGAAGCCCTTATCTTCAAGCACCAGCTTCGTTGGACTGGTCACATTATCCGCATGCCCGAAACACGTCTCCCAAAGCAGATATTTTATGGACAACTGAAGGAGGGAAAGAGAAATCAAGGAGGTCAACAAAAAAGGTACAAGGACATTCTCAAAGGCAATATGATGAAGGGTCACATCGATATAAACAACTTCGAGGCCACGGCAAACGATAGGACTTCATGGCGCCGAACAGTCCATGAGGGAGCACAAACTTTTGAAGAGCAACGACGTAGACTAGAAACGGAAAGGAGAGAACGTAAAAAGGAGCGACAAAATGGAAGAATTGATGACCAACTACACCCGGCTGCTGCCGGAGACGGGGTGTGCCAGGACTGTGGAAGGGTGTGCGGATCGAGAATTGGCTTACATAGCCATCAAAAAACGCACAACAGATAGCGACGATACAGAATAGAGGAAAATCATACTCGGTATCGAGTGATTGCCTATGATGATGATGATGCGGAAATCACTCGTAAAACTATAGCTACAAAGGCTAATTAATCAATCTGATTGATTCGTGTATCGCTTAAATCGATTAAAACCGTTTTATATTAATAATACCGTAAAAAGTTGCGCTTTGTGGGAATCTGTCGAAATAACAGTTAAGAAAACAATTAACAAATTGTTTGCTCAAATAAAACAAATAAACAGCGCAAAATTATCGAATACTTAATAGTGTTTATAGTGGCTTTCGATAGACTTTAACTGGTCGCCAAGAAAATTAGACCACCATGAACAATTGAATGGATTTTGAATATGTTTGAATCAAGAATCAAGAATTTTATTTAACTGAAAGTAAAACTCGTGGCATATCGGACAAAGCGTTTTTGTTTCTCACTTCATTACGACAAGGCCTCCAATGTCTAATGGAGAATCCAGACACCTACAGACCTGTTTCATCCTTATTAGGATTCATCAGGGAGTCATAGGATTATACCTGGTAGTTGAAGCTACACAGTGACTATGCACACCTCTAGAATTTAAAACAAAAAGTTTGTAATCCTTGGGGACGTAGTAACTGTGTGCGCCACCTGTCGAATAAACCGAGAAACAAAAACATCAATATTGAAAAGTGCAAGACACCGTAAATACAGAAGGCTTTTTAGTTCTGCGCAACAAGCTTTCTCCGGAGCGATTGCTTGCGGATGCCTTGAAATTAGGGCCACGTAGTATGAAGCTCCAATTGGGGGCGGTGCTGCTGCGAACGTTAGCTCTTTTTAAGAGTCATGTTACAGTGACCTTATACTTTTACAGGTTTCTACTTTATAACCTGCTGAACGGTACATGATTCTGTATTTACGGTGTCTTGCACTTTTCAATATTGATGTTTTTGTTTCTCGGTTTATTCGACAGGTGGCGCACACAGTTACTACGTCCCCAAGGATTACAAACTTTTTGTTTTAAATTCTAGAGGTGTGCATAGTCACTGTGTAGCTTCAACTGCCAGGTATAATCCTACGACTCCCTGATGATTCCTAATAAGGATGAAACAGGTCTGTAGGTGTCTGGATTCTCCATTAGACATTGGAGGCCTGGTCGTAATGAAGTGAAAAACAAAAACGCTTTGTCCGATATGCCACGAGTTTTACTTGAATGAGAATCATTTTGTTGTATTTTATTTAACTACGTTTTGTAAACATATACAATTGTAGCAAGTCAGACAAAGAGAGAAAAATACATAACATGGTAAAAAACAATTAAGTATTATAACCAACGAAACACATTTGTAGTAAAAGTAACAAACATTCCTAGAAAAGAGAAAAACAGAAAACTTAGTTTCTGTAAGTTTTCATAAAAGATTTGCTAAACATGGTTAGATTTCGTAGTATAAGGTGAAAACATTCCCCCCTCACGTAAGATTTACCATGCAAAAACAAGTTAGAATTTTTAACATTTCTGTGCTATTTTGAAAAAAAAATGTCTTACTGAATAATTTATGAACTTCTTCTTCAACTGCCATGCTCTCTACGAACTTTGTCTATCAGGGGGGCAATTCCAGTGGGCTATCGTTATGAGATAACGATCGCTATCGCCATTATTTTCACTGTTACGGCAACATCGCTTATTATTAATTAAAAAGAAGGCTTAAATGGCACGCAACCAGCAATACTTTCCCAAATCAACTGTCAAATGCCGACAGTCAGTCAAGTTTGTTTAGATTTTTAGATTTTTGTTACGGCGAAATTTCGGGAAAATAATAATTTTCATGAGATTTTTGCACGCAATATGGACTAAAAATCTGATCACAATGTAATGGTGGTCAACCGTTATTGAATTTTGTTTGGAAAAGCCACGTTCTCTGTGAAGAAAAATCCACATGGACCTTGTGTGGAAGTGCCTCCAGATTTTTTGTTTGGGTAAGTACTTATATTTACTTTATCTTACATTCTATTCTGTTCTTTTTGGTGCTTAAAGAACACTACTTACATAATGTAAACAAAAAGATATAGTAGGTCCGTTTTAAGTTCAGTTTATACATTTTGAAAAGACGTGAGCCAGTGGCCAGAAAACCGAAAAATAATTTTACAAAATATTCATACATCATAAGAAAAAAAAGTTGGAAATTCAAGAATGCAGGATTTGTTTGATCCAAGGTTATTACACTGACTTTTTATTTAAAAAAATCTGAGATCAACTAATATCTACCTATATATCGAGAAAAAATCAAATATTATTTATTTGGACAGTTTATGTTTATATTTTTTGAGGTTATAGCCAAATTACTAAATATTATGCCTTGTATAAATAATAGTACTTACAACAGACTGTATTGAGTACCTAGTTGAAGAGAGGCGGCTGATTCTGAACTGCTATGCACGATCAAGTAAAAATTTAGCATCCCTTCTCATACTGTCCCCCCTTCTTCAATTATTTTATTTGCACAGGATAGTAGATCTTTTGAACTCCCTCCCTCTGACAGACAGATAAGAGTCATGTACCTAACTTTCATATATTCAAATTGATTTTGCTAAAACAAATTTTGATGTACACATTTTCTTTTTTTAAGGTTTTCAAAGTTTTAATGTAATGTAATTTACTGTTCTTTTTTTAGGTCAACTAAACATTTTCGCAGGACAAAACACATATGGTAAGCTACCTTCACATTAAAAAGAAAACATTTTAAAATCCAAAAATTCAACAGTAAAATTAAAAAAATTGGCTACTTTCGTTTCAACCACACATAAATTTCCACTTCTTTATTGCTGTAATTTAAGTTTTTGTTTTCTACTATTTTTATTAGCCACCAAAACCTAAATATTTCAAATTTCATTAGTAAAATTCAAGGAGGAATAAAGTTTTAAGGTAACTTTTTATGTCCGCAGGATATTTAAAAAAAAACATTAAATAACAATTAAAGATCTTGGGGTAACTAGGGGATAAGCCACACTTATTTCATTAATTTACAAGAAAAACTTAAGTCTTTTTCCACTTGGATCCCAACTTGTTAGATTTTCTGAACTTGTTTCCTTTGTTTTCCCAAGGTTTTTAATTATTATTCACTATCTTGATAGTTTTTTTGATCGACAGTTTACATTACTTTTTCTAAATAATATATACAAGGGCCAAATTCATATCGTTTTTTTTAACAGGCAAGTTTTTTTACGACCTTAGGCAGAAAGTTGTTTTATCCTCTCCCTTAGTTTCTAAATCAAAGTGCGTTGGACCAAATTCACACAAGCATTGACCATCACTTAAGTTTCTACTTTACCTTAAATATTAAGATGTGGGGTAAACAAAAGATAGTCAATAATAAAATTTTCAAAGTAGAATGTAATGTAAAACTTGGTCTGTACTTTTCTAAAAGAATCTAAATTGGCAGACAGCAATAAAACTGGTGGCCAAAAAATTGGTGAGATATAGTCGATGTAAGTCTAATAAGTCGGATTATACTCTTGTTCAAAGGGTGAGGTGATTAAAAGTTACTATTGGTGTAATTGATTGATTTTATAAACCAAACCTGAAAGCTTTCAATCTTAAGTAGCCATTTCACTGGCTTACATTTTGAAATACATCTTAATTTTTGTTTCAGGTTAGCAGTGCCCAAGCTGATGAAAGAAAAGATGCAATCCACCAATTATTGAAATATTAGAAAACAATTTGTAATTCTAAGTAACATTTAAACCAATAAGTAAAATAAATCAGTTTTTTTATCCCAAATTTTATTATTTTTTAATAGCAATGTTAAGAGTGACAAAATCAACTCAAATCAATTTTTTCTTTGTAATATAATAAATTGGTAATATTAAATTAAAAACTAGTATAAAGTATTAATCTAGCCAAAAAAATAAATTTATCTAAATGCATTGTAAAAAACTTGCCATGTCAGTCAGTAAAACTTTAGAGTTAATTTAAAAATGCAGCATACATTTAAGGCCCTTTATTTGAAGTAGGTACTAAGTAAGTTTCTTAAATTACATTACTCAGGTATTAAAAATTAAAATAATTTGCTTAATTAGCCAACTGCTATATAAATATCAAGCATGCTATGCTATCATTTAGGTAAATATTAAATCACATCAGTCCAATTTTTTAAAACATCTTCATCAATTCTTTTTTATAGCAATCAGAGCTTGAAATAACTTAATACTGTACTTAACTTACCCCACCAAACTAATCTAAAAAAAACTCTGCCTTATTTTAAAAAGTTTGCAATTGCAATAACTTAAAATAATATATATTGGCCCACACTTTTTCGATGACTCCCCCAAAAAATCTGCGAATTTTTTTGAAAAAGTTGTAAAATCGTAGTTACAATAGGTCCAATGTTCTATAACTATCACTTAAGTGACATTTAAATTTTTTGATTTAAACAAATGTGGCCTAACAGAATTAAATAATAAAATTTTATTTCTGTACTATATTTTACACAACTTTTTAATTCATTAAGTTATCTTATTATTTTTTAATGGGAGAACAAATAACATTTAGCATACATGTATATTGCATCAGTTTCTTCTGAAAGTTAGTTTCACTATGTCTATTGAACATCGAATCTTTGTCTAGTTTCATTTAGTGCCTTGGAAGGTTGGTCTGTGTCTTACTTGAATCTATCCATAGTTAATTTGTGGCCCGAGTTGTGGTCTTGTGTGGTACTATCCTACTAGAATGATTCTTACATGTAGCTCCATTCACATACCCTAGCATGTTATACCTAAAAAGAAGTATACACTTTAAGTTTTATCAAAATAGTACTTATCCAAAATCTGATCTCAGCTTTAAGTAGTTATTTTTTCTTTGGTGAACTGCAAGAATCTAAGTCAGTAGTTTTCATTTTAAATAAACTCTCTCAATGTATCACATTCTTGCCAAACCTGACTTTAATTTAAGTGGGTGATAAACTCAACTAGTTAGGCCATGCTTATCTATATTCTATCATAAGGACTTGCGATTCCCTTTACAGAAGAGTATAAAATATAAACCCAGCTTAAAAAGCAGTGATGTACAAGTTTGGGATAAGTAAAACAAATATGTCCCCATAACAAAAGCTAGTTTTACTTACTGTGCCGTTCTTTGTAGGCTCCAAATATGGTGTGAACTTATTTTCGTCTTCCATTCGGGTGGTTGGAGAACACAAGATCACAGGAGAAACTAGGCAGCAGGAATTATAAAAAGTATTTTGTTTCCCGATGTCTGCAACCATCGCAGAAGAAATCATGTTAATTTTTCTCAATCAAATCAAAACTTATATTTTTGTGCGAGTTTAGTTGTCAAAGTTGAATTGACACGGCCGCGGCCATTGTGAAACAACAAAACAAACCGCGGTGTTGCCGCGATAACGAATTCGCTACGTAACGATATCGGTATGAGCCACTGGAATAGCCACCCTGCAGCGCGATCTGTACCCTGTCCACTGCTTTTCTGACAAGTGTCGTAGTACTAACCCCATACCATTGTCTAAGATTTTTAAGCCCTCATATCCGTCTACGATCCGGACCTCTTCTGTGTTCAATTTTGCCTTCTATCATCAATTTTAAAAGTTTATTTTTGTCATTTCTCAAAATATGGCCAAAATTTTCAAGTTTTCGTTTTTTGATGGTAAATAAAACTTCAAGATTCTTATTTATTCTAAGCAAAACATACACGTGCCTCTAACTTTTTGTACATGGCCTCAGTTTTTGTGGTTCCCTATAAAAAAACCCGAAACCAAATTTGGCAGAAACATAATTTGTCAGAATTTTAAAGAAAAGAAAGTAATTGGTCCGAAAAAAATTGTCTCGAAAATGAAATAGTCAAATCAAATCGCTAGAAAATATATGCATAGAATTAAATTGAAACGAAAATTTTTATAGAAACACAAAATGTCAAAAAATATTTTTAACGAAAATAATTTAATAGACACATAATAATGTCGAATCACATAATTCAAGAACCCCAATCGGTCCGAAAACAATTTGAACCGATAGCCACGAATTCAATTCCTACGTTGCCAGACTTACGACAGGGAAGAGTCGAAGTAAGTTGTATTAATTTACCCCCTTTACATCTTTCAACAACCCCCTCTAAATTTTTTTTTCATAATATTGTATCGTCGTCGGACCTACATCACTGTTCCAAATTTCATTAAAATCGGTTCACGGAAAGTGTGTCAAAAATGAATCGCAAGATTTGATAGACAGGTTTTGTCGGAATCCTAAACATGCCTAGAAGTTGTTTAAAGACTATATTAAAAATAAAACATTTGCCTACATAAAATAAGTACAGGTATCACTTTTGCTGGTTATGTTCCGGAATAAACAAATTAGGTGATCTTAGGTAAAGACTTTGATTAATTTTCTTGGATCCGCCACAAGATAGATCCGCACCAGTGCATCGGATAATCCTTATGCACACTTAAATGTTATTACAATACCTCGGTCGGTCATGGGTCATAAAATAGCTGCACAAACAATCCAGTTCAATCCAAGATAGTCTAGTTTAAATCGGGATTCAAAATTCCGCGGAAGTCGCTCGCAGTTAAATTTTTAGAACGTCTTCAAGCCAAATCAAATCAAAATCAAAAATTCTTTATAGTCTTAAGAAACTACAAAAATAGTATAGACAACGTCACTATTCTAAACGACAAAAGAAAAGAAGGAAAAAAAAAGTCTTGTACTCGAGAGTACTGTTGTTATATAAAACAAAAATTAAAAAAAAATAGATAGCAAATTTTTGTGAGCTTACTATAGTTCTTTTTTCTTCGTTTTTCTAAATTTATTTGGCTGAGAGAGATCCAGCATACTACAACATACCAGGAACATGGCTTGTCAGACCCGCCTGTACACCCTTCGACCCCGTAAACTGTCAACGATAACTACATCAAGGAGATATTAGTTATATTTTAACAGACAGAGGGGTGCGGGGGAGTATTTTCTGGTAAGTTTAATCTCCCTCAGACCGATGCAATTAAAAGAAGATAAAAATAGTAACTATAGTAAACTCACTCACTTTCTTTTAGAATATTAGAATATTCTGAACCGAAGAAAGTTTTACAGATTAAGACGTTTATTCGAAAAAGCCTACAGGTACAATAACAATCCAAAATATTTATAATTCAAATAAATCCAAAGCAATCCAGTTTCTTACAGAAATATTTCTGCAATAATTCAAACTGTCTATGATAAATTTCGCAGCGATCACTTAATTCATAGATTAGACGGTACACAGAATCCTATTACGTGCAAGACTTTATTAATTTTATTATTATTTATTAATCCCATATAACTATTTTTTTTTGTATTTAAAAGCCCTTTAAAAAAAAACCTACAATTTTTTTTTAATTCCTATTTTACTTTTATTTGATAGGGCACTTAAGAACTTCATACTGAGAAGCCTGGTTACAATTGACAATTTTCCGAGATTGAAAGGCTGGGTAGCAAAATAGTTTGGCACCAAACCAAAACAAAATGACCAACAGAATTGATAAAAAGAATTAAGGTAAATTTTGCTGGGAACCCTCAAGATAACCAAACTTTTTTGTTTTTAATTTGCAAAAATAAACAAACGGACATTTCATTGAATTTAAGTTAAAATTTACATAAAAATTAAAGGTATAGTGTAATAAAATCCCCGCTTGATAACTGCTGCAGAATAAGAACCGTGAAAAGATCAGCTCATGCTCCAAAACATGTTCAAAAACGAGTTGTAAAGAATTGGATTCCATAAATGGATAGCATACAGACTTTTTACTGCTCTGATGAGGAATCCAGCTAGTTACAGATATGCCTCGAAATATGCAGCAGTTCAATGTGTGGAAATGCTCTTTACAATGTTGGTAATGGTTTAAAGATGCAGTCAGAGTTCCGTAAAGTAAGAAGTAACCCCGAGGGGATTTTATTACACTATATCTTTAGCTTTTATGTATAACGTAAATTCACTGAGGTGCTCGTTTGTTTATGTTCGCAAAATAAAAACAAAAAAGTTTGGTTTAAAGTCGAAAATCAAGATTCTCACCGAAATTTACCTGTCAATTTTTTATTTTCTTTGTTGGTCATTTTGTTTTAGTTCGGTGGTAAACCTTTTTGCTACCCAGCCTGTCAAATTCGGAAAATGGTAAATTGGCACCATTAAATAGCATCAGAAATAAATTATATAGGGACTAAAATACAAGAGCCTGGAATTTACATTTTAGTAGTAGTAGTAGTAACTAGGCGGCGGCCCAAGACCTGGCAAGTAGGCGCAATCGGTCCCTTTTTACCTCACCCCAGCCCAGCCGCCTAATCCACCACCTGTACAGCTTGAACGGTAGTGGACTTAAAAAATCATAAATTGCAAAATTTTTCGCCTGAGGCGCTATAACACATTTTTACTATTTCGTGTCAAGATGGCATTTTAAATGTAAAATTTTCGCCTGCCTACAAACAAATTAAGAGTAAATAAACAACTTAAATTTCCAAAACCCAATCAATATTTACGCAAAATTGCATTTCAAGTGTTATTTTCTCTAAAAATTTGCCTGCGGCGCATTGAAGCATGATTTTGACATCCAATATTAGGTAAATAAACAATTTTAAACCGCCTCAACACATTTGAGCCCAGCTCCGCGCTTGTAAGCACTTGTTTCCTTGTATCAATTATGGTCACATTTTTACTTTACAAATTAAGTTTTTTTTATTATTTATCCTTACACCTTCCACCCCCCCCCCCCCGCGAAGTCAATTCCTGGGTGCGCCACTACTAATATAACTATTATCAAAACACTAAAATTGAAACAATTTGAATTCGATCGTAGGTAAACGAAACAACAACAAAAATGGCGGAAAATGCCAAAATTAATATTTTCTACGTTTTTACGTGGAACTGAATACGTTTTCAATACGATTAACTGCCAAACCTTCCATGAAAACGCAGCGAACCGAACTTTTTTTTTCGTTGGTTCTGCCCAAGTTCAATATTACTTTTTTTCGGATCGTATCGAGATCTAATTGCATGAAAATGGCTATTGTATCGAACTGACTTCCTACAAAAAGTAGGTATATACCTTTATTTTAATTATGTTATTGTACTGTAAACTTATTACAAAGCAAATAAAAAAGTCAAATTGGCAAAAACTAAACTACTCAGGCAAATGTCAACAGCTCAAATCGTGTTCAAAGCGCGTTCAAAACCCGAAAAGTGGATCATATTGAAAACTTATTCAGTTCCACGTGCAAACGTAGTAAATATGATCTAATCCCTAGATCTAATAGGCATTGAGTAGCCAGGATGCGAGAAAATCGTAGCGACAACCGTCAAAATCTAACTGCACGAGTAGCTGACGCATGCGCATTGGAGTTCGTAATTATTCCATTTTTGCAGGGGTTTCCCCTACGCTTTTTATAATAGGGAAATACACAGAACACATACTTTTGGATATTTCAAACTAGTAAGTTTTAGGCAAAAAGAAAAACACGAATTATTCTTTTTGTTTCTTGGATTTTAAAAATTGTATTTAAAAAAAAAACTAGAGAAACCCCATTTTGGTTAAATTATTACTTGTGTCAGGTATCATGTAGCTCATACTAATATCAAACCAGCCTGATTAAATTTGCGGATAATTAAAACTGCTTGGAGTTTTTGGCGCTCAAACTTTTTTCCCAAGCATCAAGTATTAGTACTTTGATAAACTTTTAGAGAGCGAAATATCTATACACTCCTTATTCCGCGCCACAAGGTGGTCTTAATAACGTACAGGATCGGTCTCGGATACCTTAATAACCCCAATAAATAATCTGCGGGGCCAATATCATTTATAAACTTACCTCTCTTAAAGAATGTACTCTCATTTCATTAATTAAGCCATCCCCAGAGCTAATATTCTCTTGAGAGCGCGCGGAATTACATGTACAGCATAAAATGTATTACATACTAAACATGTCAGAAGACCAGGCATTAAGATAAAGCATGTCGAAAATGTAAGAAAGAAATGATCGAATCATGTTGAAGCCATCATTCTGTCGGCCTTTAGTAAAAGCACAAACTAATAGCTAATTCCACTGACATTATTTTGGTGCTGTCACAAATTTGTCCCAGGGTTCAACAGAATATGACTGACGCACTGATATTCCCAAGTGAATACGCAACTAAAAAATATGCACTATAGTTACGTTAACTTTTAATAAATATTACTCATTATCGAAGAATTTATTATTTTTTACTAACGAGACATCCGCACAACTTGCTCATACATCAAGTAAAACCATCTAATCAATAAATGACATCTTTAATAACAAAAATATTTTTTTTGTGCCATGCCAAACTGCTTCTGCCACCATTTTTATAAAAAAAAAATCGAAGACAAGTGCGTCAAAAGCATTTATAGCTCGTGCACTGAGTGCAATACGGGATTTTTCAGTTGCTCAAGAAAACACAAAAACTTGCACTAGTTTTGCCAAAGGAATACAAAAATTACACCAGTGTTGCACTTTTTTATCAAAAGAATTCGCTTTAGCTAAATATGTCGAACCAATTTTTGGACAATGACAATATTATAACAGTTATAAATATAGGAGTTTCCATTGGTAAAATTGGTACGCCTCATGTAGTGCACAACACTGGCTTGGTGCTGTCAAAAAATTGCGTCAGTGTAGTCTGAGGCAGATTGAATGGAACATGAAAAAACAGCACCAAACCAGAACACTCGTTTCATTCAAAAAATTAAGGACCATAGAAAAATTCTTTTTGAGGTTGATTAGTGTGTTCTAACTTAGTTCCATTGGGGTGCATTATGGAACAGCAGCAGTTTTACGAATGGAAACCGCTATTAGTTTCTGGGTTTAAATATCAGCGGCCATATTAAAATTGGTTGACATTAATGTAAGGAGCACGTTTTTTACGGACTCGTTTTGTCCAGCAGGTTGCGTTGGTTTGTTGAACTTTTAAAAAGGGCTAATAAGTCATTGTTCACACTCTTCACCCTTACACGGAGATATATATATATAGGTTAAAATTAATGACATCCATGCCACCTACTACTAAACAAAGAGCAAGTGCTATATGCCCCGATTTTTGTGACATTTTAACACAATGATGGGAGGAGCTGATATTCCAACACGGTTGGCCGATGTTGCAATATATTATGATTATTTTGGATGGGATATTAACACTTTATAGAGTGTCTTTAAACGGTTTAAAATTTTTAAAAAATTACGTCAAAATAACGAAGATAACATCCACGCAATCGCTAATAGAGCTTTTTTTTAAAAATATCTAAGGTATTTAAAAAAAGCTTGGTCCTAACTAAAAATTTAGAATTATTATTGAGACTTTCCTCTGGATTACATTAGGGAATTAACCGGCGATCCCGTGGGGGGATGGGGGGAATCCTCCCCCCCAATGTTGCTTGCAGTTGGGAAATATGACGGCTTAGTTGGGAAATTTAAGTACATTTTAAAAAATATTGTGTATTTCAAATTCCTTCAAACAACAATTTTAAAAAATCTCAAAGTTTCAGGTAACTTAAAAATGGCCTTTATCCCCCCCCCCAAACCAAACGTCGTCGGATTGCCGGTGAGGGAATTATTGAAACGCAGTTAGGGCCCGGCACTATTTTGACGCAACAACCAACACATAAAAGACCTTTTCTGAAAATTGTAAATTATTTTTCTCGTAGTTTTTGGTCTTTTTGGATTGCCTACAGTTTACTTAAAAAATAAAAATGCCAAGAGTTCACGGTCGCCAACAATTTCAACATTTAAACGACAATCCATCAACAGTGTTAAGAGTTTGGAGAAGGTGCGGGTTCTGGACGCCCTAGATTATTACAAAGTCGTGATTTACGGCATCTCAGACTTCTTGCTCTCAGAAATCGAAAAGACAGTATACGCCAAGTAAGAGATGTTCCAGTGGCAGCTACAGGACGAGTGTTTTCAAGGATGATAGCTAATTGAAGATTGCTTGGTATGGGCCTGAGGGCTTACCGTCCGCTTTTGGTGCTACCTTTGACCCCACAACATAAGGCTCGCCTCTTGGAGTGGTGCAGAGCTCGGCAAAACTGAGATGACGAATGGAATACCATAAGCTTCCATATATATAGACCATCTTATTCTGTCAATGCCCAATAGAACAAACGAGTGTAGAAATAACCATGGAGGAGCCATTATTAATTTTTTGATGATTATCATGGAGGAATCTTCTTGGAAATGTAATCAATTACTAAGAGCATCCTAATATATTATTACATAAATAAATTACTTTAAAAATATTTGTCCTTTCTGGTGTTTCATTTTTTTTGTTCTCCAGTATATATAGAGAATGGATTCTATGCTTTGACATAAGGAGTTGACAACGGTTTTTCAAAATGGCGTATTTTATTGTTGTTTTCATGGCAATAATTTTCTCAATTTTTTTTTAAAGTATGGTTATACGTCAAGTAGTTGTAACCGTTATACCTCTTACATTCCTCCATCCGCTTTATCAAAAGTATCCACTTTTTCTTTGGTGATATCCATTCTCTTATGTTCTATTTTCCCTGAATAAAGATCGCAGTATAGTCCAATTTTTTGATGAGCGGACTGCCGTCATTTTTTCCTCTGGAAACGTATTTCTTTGTTGTCAACAGTTCGCATGTCAAATAATTTGTTGTTGTCAATTTGAAGTAACAGTGGAAACAATCAGCGACATGATATATTTTTACATATTTATTGTCGCTGTCTAACACAATGTATTAAATAGAGATCCAAAAAAATTACGTCAGTCCACTCATCAAAAAATTGGACTATACTGACGATTCATTGTAATTACCAACGTACAGTGTTGCTAAAAAATGTCCCCAGATCCTAACAAGGACTTTAAGAAGAAGCTCAAGTCTCACATGCAAATTTCACCCAAAAAGGTACTCTATTTAGCGAAGGAGTTCGCTCCATCCGACCAATTTTGCACCCAGCGGCTAAAGGTAGTGATGGTATTTATCGCATTGAATATTCCAAATTGCACAATGTATTTTACATTTATTATTATTAAGTGTATTATAGTTGTACCGTGCCACTATTATGTGATTATTGAATATTAATAAGTTTATAGATAATTACTGGTTTTATTTTTATTCGTTTTTTGCGAACAGTTGATGGTCGACCAGGTGCAGCCAACAGCTTGTGGCATAAAAAATCAATGCTTTATTAACGGAAAGAGCTAAGTTAAAAAAATAATTCTAAGTTGTGAACTCATCGGAACATCTACAGGTCCATTTTTGCGAGCCTAACTTAGTTACTATGGGGCTGTCTCAGTTCACATGGAACTGAGCATGAAAGACTTTAAAACGAGCTAAAAAAAGATCCGATACTGGGATTGTCGAGCGACGTAATGGTCTGCAAGTACAATTTCAAAAAGAAATATAATAAAGTCAAAATTCCAGATAGAGCCGACTGGGAGGGAGGTCCTCCTTTCGGAGCGGAATCCATCTGGTACACAGACGGCTCCAAGACCGATGAGGGTGTAGGAGCTGGCATATACGGGCAAAAATACGAGACTTTATTTTACTGACAAATGATTGCACAGTGTTCCAAGCTGAAGTAGCGGCAATACATCACTGTGCCGAAGAAATACAAAGAGTAGAAGAAAACTCTCATTCGGTAGTTATATATTCAGATAGTCAAGCTGCACTTAAAGCTCTAGAAGCAGTGCAAGTGACGTCCAAACTGGTTTGGAACTGCAGAACAGCTCTAAACAGGCTGGCAAGCACCAAAAGGGTGACACTAGCCTGGGCTCCAGGATATCGGGGACACTCTGGAAACGAAAAAGCCGATAAATTGGCCAGTCAAGGATCGGCAATAAAGTTCACAGGGCCTGAACCATTTTATGGGATCGCTAAGGCCAGAGCCAAGAAATCTATTAAACAGTGGCTCACCAAAGAGACGAACGTCTGTGGGAGCAAACGCCTGGACAAAGACAGGCCAAACAGTTCATTAAAGAACGTTCACCAAAGCTGACTGCAGAACTTCTAAGTAAGGAAAGGAAGCTTGGCTCCTTACACGTCACTGCAAACTCAATAAGCACTTGTATGCAATGGGATTGGTAGAAGATGCGACATGCCGCTTCTGCAAGAAAGAGGAAGAAACCTCATTACATGTCCTATGTAAATGTGAAGGCCTAGTTAGAATCAGAGCCTTACTGGGGGGACCTAGAATGTCCGCGGTCAGAAAGCTATTTACAGAGCAAACTGGCAAAGCTTCTGGGTTTCATGACAAGGACGGGGCTGCAATTTGTTTTGTAGTTCTAGCAAAGCAGGGAAGAAGAAAGGGGAACCACAATAGATCTGAGAAGGTCGAGGTGGACAGGTGTCTACACCACCCCATTTTAATCTAATCTAAAGGGGCTGTCTAACAAATTGTCAAAGTCAGCCATTAATAACGTGATGGTCCTTTAAAAATGGTGGGTGTACGGTACATAAAGCGATTTCCATAAGACATACTGCTAATAAATATAAAAATTCCGGGAGAAACGAGCATTTTGCCGAAATGTTAGAAATAAACTCAAAATTCGCAGTTAAAAGGGGCAATGTCATGTACTTTTATCTCTCTCGTACTTGCATAGTGTGGATAGGCATTGTCTCTCTCAGTTCAGCCTGAAGATCGGGCCAGATCGGCTTGAAGAAAGATATTTGCGCTTTCTGATTTGAGAGAGAAGACGTTATCTGTAATTGCACGAGTGCGACAGAGATAGGTGGAGGGACATTTCCACGTTTAATTGGGAATTTTGAGTTTATTGTTCAAATTTCGGCAAAATGCTTGTTTTCCCCGATTCAAAAAAATCACTTTGCATAATCTGCGTCTTTTTCCACTTTGCCAAACGGTTTGTTTACCTTACACCGGCCATATTGGATCGGCCATATTATTTTTGTTAGACTGCCCTATTGTTGCGAGAAATCCAGCATACTACCTATGCCAGGAAAAATACTCGCCTCCACACCCATCGTCCCCGTATGTCTAACTATCTTCTTGAGATAGTTGTCCCTGACAAGTATGCGGGGTCGAAGGGTGTACTAGCGGGTATTTTCCTGGTATGGTGTAGTATGCAGGATCTCTCAAACGAATACATTTAGAAAGAGAAAACAATAGTACCTATATTAAGCTCGCAAAAACGGGCCTAAAGCTTTCGAAAGCGGACGCGGCATTGCCAAATAACCTTGTGAAACAGTCTCCTGTTTTGTCTGGCCATGCGGTCAAAGGAAAGGTGAATATGCTAATGGATTAGGTGAACACCTTTGGGTTAAGTCCACCTTATCTTGCAATGGCTAGTAAGGAAGTAAATAAAGGAATTATGTTAACAAGACTTTGAGTCTGACAAACTGCAAGAGCCTCAGGTGACATTTAAATTAGAGTCCGGCTAGCTCTACGGTGCATAGGTATTTCTTAGCAGATATGACAAAGCAGAATTTTAAGAATAGCGTGTTTTACGCTTAAAACAATAGACACTTACAGTAAATATTTCAGCGCATCGGTATCGGTATACCTAACGCGTTCGAAATAAAGCCAAAATACACTACATTTTTGACTTGTTTATGCGATGTTTCGAACGATGCCCGCTTTTCTGAAGGGTTCGATGACACAACTGCTGAGTGAAATCAGCTGTTCTGTCTGCATACCCGTCAAAAAAGCAGGTATCGTTCGAAACATGGCATGAACAGAACGCGTTAGTTATACCGATACCGATGCGTTGAAATATTAGGGAGATTTTGGTCAGGTTTTTTGTCAGTCTGTTACCCTCACCTTTATTCTGGGCAGGCGCAGTATCGCTCTGTCAGGCTGTTACCTTTATTAAAGGTAACCACTATCACTAATTAGCGTCGAATAGCGACTACCTTTACCGTTAAAAAGGCAACAAACCAAACTTGATGTGATTCTGTGGTGGAAGATTTTTGGTTATAAAAATTTGTTTTGTGTTACAAAAATTTTGTGTATTTGGATTTTATTTTTTGTTAACCGTATTTATAGTAGTAGGGGGAGGTGCCTTTTTTACCGTTTTTTTTTTGGTAAACAGATGAGCAAGTACAAATAAGTTTGCAGAGGCTCGTTTTCTTCTATTGCTTCTCCAAAGACATCTTGCAAAATCATTCGCCTGACTAAATTTATGTTGGAGTGTCCGTCTCCCAGTCCTATCACTAAATTAATATTTTCCTCCATGATATGGTTAGAATAGCAAATAAAAAAGGACTTGAGAAAAAAACAACAAAAGTCAATAAAAAAGTAAGGTTATGTTTACCGCCAAACGATTGACTACGTTGAAAAGCTCTATTTAACGATAACCATAAGAGTAATGAAATTTGCCGTTAAACTGCCTGACCAAAATCTCCCTATTTACTTTAAACTTAAACAACGATTCATATCACAGTTGGTCTAGAGAGGGGTTTTAAGAAAAAAAATATATGATCTTTAAAACATAGATTTTTATTTTTGATACATCGCCAACTGCTATTTACCGTAAAAAGTAAAATCCCTTATGTAGCCCTTTTCTGGGGGGCTATTTTTGGAAAATATTCTAAAAACCTTAAATAGTAACTCCCTATTTTGACTTCATAATTGAATTCTCGCTGAAATTTTCTTTCCAGAGGTACCCCATATCATAAAGTTTGCTTTACTAATTTTCGAGATATTGGCTTTCAAAATGTTAAAAATTCAATTTTCAAAGGCCCATATCTTAGAAACTAAACAAAATATCTCTATTGTGTTTGTTAACGATTTTGAGGGTTTTATAAGAGCAAATAAAAATATGAAGTAGAAGGTCAGATTGTCAAACTGTTGTCATTTTTTGTTTCCTCGTAAAAAAATCCTAAAATCGATAATAAACACAATAGAGATATTTTGTTTAGTTTCTAAAATATGAGCCTTTGAAAATTGAATTTTTAACATTTTGAAAGCCAATATCTCGAAAATTAGTAAAGTACACCTTATGATATGGGGTACCATTGGAAAGAGAATTTCAGCGAGAATTCAAATATGAAGTCAAAAGAGGGGGTTGCTATTTAAGGTTCCCAGAATATTTTCCAAAAATAGCCCCCTAGAAAAGGGCTGCATAGGGGATTTTACTTTTTACGGTAAATAGTAGTTGGCGCTGGGTCAAAAACAAAAGTGTATGTTTTAAAGATTATATATTTTTTTTCTCAAAACCCCTCCCTAGACCAACAAGTAGTTCACCACATCAAAAAAGATTATTTTGTATAAAAATTATTTTATTTTATTGATGTTTATTGTATTTTTTAAGTCGGTGTTTACTTCCTTGTTAAAAATTGTATGTATACAAATTGTTCTAGATTTTTTGCCAAGCTTGAATCATGATTAACACTAATCGGTGTTTAGAATGACCCTAACAAAGTTTTTGGCAACATTTCTACGGGTTTCTCGATTTCATCTTTTAATATGGAATAAAATTAAGGCAGCCAGACATTTTAAATTGTTTACTATCGTTTACATTAATTAATAATTGAACAATAGTAGTTTTAAAAACTTTTGGCTAAAATAGTGGTTTTTTTGCGCTGGTTTAAATAACGAGCGCAGCGAGGTATTTAAAAACGCGATTAAAAAAAGCACAGTTTAGCCGCGAGTTGTTAACACTATTTTTTTTATACCTTTATCAAAAAATCCAACAAAAACAGGAAAATTCTTTTAAAAATCTCGAACGAAGAGCACTTCTCGCAACACAAAATCTTTACACTATAAATCAAGGCAGCGGTAAATGAAATAGCAATCGTTTCCATAGCGATGTGCCTTTTTACTCGGTGACGTTCATTGTTGCGACATTCTAATCTTGGACATATGATATTTTGACGATGATTTTAAAGATAAAGAAGATGAAAAAAATAAAAGACTTTTATTTGCCATAGTACAACTTTATAGCCTCGGTTTCGTCACATTTTTTTCTTTTTGAAAATAAATTAGCAATCAAAAAATACCAACATAAAAAAATTTACACAAAATTATTAATAACAAATACCTTGGGCCTCCAAATGATTAAAAAGTACAATTAATGCCCCAAAAATAAATACATATTACACAAATCCAAATTATAATAAACAGATATACAAAAATGATAAAAAGTTGCTAAATAAAACGTAAAATGAAATAAACATAAAAAATAAAAAATAAAATTAATTACACATAAAAAAAAACAATCTACACAGCATAAGTAAAAAGGTGTATAATAACAAAGAAAAAATTGATAAAAATACATAAATTATTTTTTCGTAAATACTGGCGGAAATTGCTTAATTTTTTGGCAAGAATAATTAGATTTTTTCAATATTACTATATTCCGGTATTTCTCTGTAATTTTGGGTAAAAAACGGACAGAATTTTTTTTTTGCATTTGCAAAAAAGCCATGCTTTAGTTATCTGCAGACAGTAACTAAAATAATGTTTTTGATGAAGGTATAAAAAAAATTATTTTTGGGAAACTTTTAAAAAATTTTGAAATCTTGTTTAAAGCGTCTCTATAAGGGTATCCAATGTCCATATCATATATTTATTTTAGAGTCTAAATCTACGCTTGGATGAGCATGGTATAGCATAAACATTGGTGAGTACTAATAATAGTACCTACTTATCCTAACCAGATTTAAATATAGAAAGAAATAAGATGCACTTACATTTTTTCGACATTACGATTATTTCCAAAAAAAAACAATTAAGTTTTTGAGCTGATTTGTTCCAACGCTTTCCAGCAACCAAAATACCTTTCCTGATTTTTTTTTCTTTTTTGACTCTCCACAATCAATTTTTAATTTTTGTTGCAATAAATCACAAGATAAACACTTTTCTGTCACTGTTTCAAATCATTGGGAAAACAAGAAAAACATCTTTTTAAGAAAAAAACTTCCGATTATTGTTAACTCATTGCGACGGGCGTAACTGACGTTTATCATACACTGCTTATAAATAATCTTTATTTGTGGGGTTTTTAAAATATAATTAATGTTTTTTACTTTTGTTTTATATTATAGTAATAAATAAATAAATAAAGGTACATAAAATGATTTACAATAAATATCGATCGATACTTCATGGCGAAGTCTAGCTGCAATAGCTACTTATATTTAACAATTCAGCATCCAGATAATAATATAAAAGATATACAATTTTAAAAATTTCATAAATATTTTAACATACAACAAATCAGATAGATTTAGAAAAATTCCTATAACATACATAAAAGTATTTCAAAAAAATTAAATACTTGAATAATAACAAATAGGGTTAAAAAAATTTTAAAATTTGTACTCTAAAGTTTAAAATTTAGAAAAGATAAAATCTAGGAAACTATGTTACAAAAAAATAACAGGACTCAGAAAATGACTATTTATAGGAAAACCGGACTACGAGATCTCGTGATTTAAATTACTCTCTCAGTTTCGCTGGGCCTACAAATTACTTAACCTTGGCGTTTCAGAATTTCGGCAGAATCACGCTTATAAAGAAAAAAACCATTATTTTTTTGTTATTTGATAATAGGATTTATAAAAATCTATAACCGTATCCAAAGGATTTTTAAAAATTTGTTGTATTTTGTACAAAAAATTAAAAAATCCAAAAATTGTTGTTACAGATTTCTGTATTATCGACGAGGCTAAAGAAAATGCCAGGTAAGATTTTTGATTATTGTTAGCCGTGTTTATTTTATTTCGGGAATGAGAGTCCAGCAAAAAACTCTCTGGATACGATTGTGAGGAATTCAAAAATAAACATTCCTGCCAAATTTCAACAGATTTCGTTTTCTCGTTTCCGATATTCTGTCTGGTAAAGATTAGCCCAAAAACAGCGAAGCAGTGTTGTCAAATCTATTCCGTTTTTCTGGCGAGGAACCCCCTTGACACCCCTCCACGCTACGGTTTAACCCCAACCCCCCCTCGGTGCGCCACTGTTGTTTGTGAAATATTTAGAAAAAAGATAAATGGGTTGGCTGAAATGATCCCCTTTCCACCCATCGCCCTCCTCTGTGATCGCCACTTAGTATTAGTAAGCTGTCTTATGTTTATGGTAATAATCCATCAGGTGCCCAACATAAAGTGTATGCCTGACGACCCAAATGAAGGTGAAAGATAAAAAGAAAAGATTCATCGGCAAGAACACTATTTAAGAGACAATGATGTCATAGGCGGTCATTAGCCCATTAGCGAGACAATGGCATTATTGTGTGTTCGGAGGTTCGAAAATCTGTCTCAAAATCGTGCAAAGAATCGCACGATTATACAACACACGTTAAATAATGTATACCTTATTTAACGACAACAAACGATGCATGTGTGGGAAGCGAAAGATTCTTGTTAAAGATACGTAAAACACTAATTTGTATACACAAACAATTTTTTAAAGAACGCTTCGATGATGGCAGAGAGAGCATGAGCAAAGTAAAAAAAACGCACTCTTGTGACTCAAAAATATGTGGTAGCAAATTTTTTTATACATTCATCTAAAACCTAGTCAAAAACGCGATTTCATAGTACGTCTATCTAAGTTTGAGCGTGTAGTGACTATGGCATACGACCAATGAAAATGTCGTCATAAATATCGTAAATTATTAAAAATATCAAACGCGAACACTCTTAAGTGTCATAACCTGAAGTTTCATTGACGTTCTATCTAAAACGTCAAAACAAATAAGGATACCAAGTGAGTTTTCATATATCTTTTTAAAAATATGGTTTTTTTTCTTAAAAATACGTAATATGTCAATTTAATGGGACTTATTTTTGGTTAGGTAGTAAAATTATATTGAATTTATTTACGTTTATTAAATATTTATTGTCTTAAAGATATAGAAAAATAATTCACATTTTTGCGTCAATTAGTGCTTTTATAAAATAAAGTTTCATCGCTTGTCACGCCATCTTGTGTGTTACGTCTAAGTTTTCTTATTATTCTAGGACCGTAAATGAGCCATTGAAATCCTGTTAAAAGTTTTTCTTGCACACGGATGCAAAAAAATTGATCTAAATATATTTTTATTAATTTAATTTTTATTTTAAAGGACAAGCTTTTATTAAATGCACTCAAAAGTAGAAAATAATTTTTTATCTTTTTTACACCATAATAAAAGCGATGGGCGCAAATTAAAAATTTTAACTTTAGGTATCGTATATCGGTCACATTGACGATTCACCTAAGAAACATTTGTATTACTCTATAACCTAAGGACATTTTCAAATCAATAAAAGAAGAATTTCCCCTTCCCAAAAAACTCCTGTATGCCAATTTTAATTGAAATCGAACAACCTCAATCTTTTTCCCCCTCCACTTCCTTCGTTAAGGGGAGGTGGGTACCTGATAATACTATATTTTTGTATTGTTACCGGAACTATAAACGCATACCAAATTCACATTCACAAAACCTTAATTTTTAGATTTCTACCCTAAATCGTCCATTTTGAATTCTCCATATTGAAATTTTCAAATCTGATTTATAATCCCCTCCCTTAAAAACCCCTTTATGCCAATTTTGATTGAAATCGAACAAACTAAATATTTTTCCCCCTCCACTTCTCCCATTAGGGGTAGGTGGGTACCTGATAATACGATAGTACTGTATTGTCAACGGAACTATAAACGCATACCAAATTTGAACACAATCGGATGTGTATAAAACAGTTAAAATTTGTTAGCAAAACATGACCAAAAATCGTTCATCTTGAATCAGCCATATTGAATTTTCAAAATATGCCCCTACACACCAAATTTCAACGAAATTGGGCGTATTTCAACTGTACTTCCCTCCAACCCCTTCGACTAGGGGAGAACTGTCAAGTTCATCACACTATATTAATGTGTTGATATTTGGAAGTTGGTCAAAATTAAGCTACAAGATTTTATTACATACAAATATACAAACAAATATATATACGAGTGAAGTTAAATAAAAACTTATGAGACAGTAATTTTTTTATACATTCATCAAAAACACGAATACAATAAACCAATTTTTTGTGGTTATCAAAGTTTTGGCAGTAATTTTACATTTTTTTTGTTTTAATTCTTTCGGATGTAAGAAAACTCAACCTTATATCTCGCGTTTTTCACATTTTTAAATATTTAAATCAAAATTCACTCCTTCACGGGTAATGGGAAAAGCAATTTTCGACAGTGTTGCCGTTTCATTATTCTATCTCTTTTCTGCGCATATAATCGTCCAGAAGAGTGTTGGATTGTCAACATTAGAGGATTTCTATAAGGAATATCTGTCTTTTCTTTAGTTATTAGTCTGAGAACAACACCGTTATTCAACTCATAGGAATCAATCAAAGAATATGAGATTAGGATAATGCTTTTCATCTAGTCCAACACGAAGAGCTCATAGAATTTTAAAGCCAATAAGTTTATAAAGGTATATAACTACTTTTTGCATAAATATTCTCCGAATTCGTGTGCATCGTTCTTGTGAGTTTAGCACTTTACATAAGCCCAAAAACAGTAACATCTTAAACTCATGTGTGTGGTCAAAAAATGTGCCAAGAAAATATACATATATCCTGTCTGCTTCACGCAACCACGGTAGCCTTTACGATATCCTGCCGAGATCCTACCTCTCATAGCGTTTGGCGGCAAGTAAATAAACTTCCCGTAAGAGCAGCGGGAGAAACACATATTTCACACCGAAGTTTTTTCGCCACGTCCGAGAACTTTTTCAAACTCTACTACATACAATACGTTTGTAAAAAATGTTGACTGCTTTGAATTTCCATCACACACAATATTATTATTTGTTAAATTCATGCGACTGGCAGATTAGGACCAATAGAAAACGAATTAGAGCGAAAATTTCCCTCATATGTAAAACTGTTCATAGAGGTGTGGAATTATCGCTGAATTAATAAGAAATAATTCCCCAGTGGGTGATAATTCCCCGTAGGTGATAATTCCCCAGTAGGTGATAATTCCCCAGTAGATGATAATTTCACAGTAGGTGATAATTCCCCAGTAGGTGATACTTCCACTGCTCTGTTTCCAACAATAAATAGACTAATTTCTATATTCTTGAAATTTTTTACCGAATACCGTTCGTGCTTTGAGAATTAATTCTGAAAAAAAACGTGTTTTTGTTGAAAACCACATCCGGATATTTTTTCCGTTGTATCAAAAAATTTCCCTCCTCATGTGGAGTCGGGCAATTTCTGCTTTGACAAAACGGAAAAAATAATAAACTTTTCAAAAAATACGTTTTTTCACAATTATCGATAATTCTCAAAGCACTCATTTGCACATTAGTGCAAATTATCGGTAATTTTCAGCAAAGCAAATTATGACCTTTCATAAAAAAAACAATTTTAAGACATATTTTGCTTATTACTGTCACGTGATGATAGAAAATCATACAATATTTTCTACTGCATTGCAAATTATAATAATTTTTACCTCAGTACTCGAGCGCATTTGCGCCTTCCTGCTTCGGAAAAAATTATCGAAAAATTCAGTATTCGAATGGTTTTCTAGTATATTTTACACCGTAGTTTCCCTGCATATAGAGGTTTATAGGTATATACAGAGTGATTCAAAATTCCCTAGAAAGAGTTTAACTGTAGGTAGAAATTTTTGTTCTGAACAAGAATTAGTGAAACATATTTTTGTAAACTCTTTCGTTTCAGAGATATTTGCATTTAACAATTGCTAATATTTTCTGAGAAGCACTCTTTACTACGAGGTTTTTGAAAACAAAATTTGACAACTTCACTTGACAAAAAACCTAAAACATGTCATTGTCAACGAACGTAGACTTGCTCGGTAAATTATTTTAAAGGCGATTCCCAAAAAAATACGAAAATTTGACTCCTAAATTCAGAGGCAAAAAAAATGAAATTTAAACAAAATAATCACGTAACTTTTCTTAGATTCATATCTAACCACTGTTCAAATCTTTCCAGGGAATTTTGTCACCCTGTATACGCATCACCCTGTATACACATATCGCGACGTCAGTAATTTAGGGAATCTTTTTTAAATTCTACATACAATATGTTTGAAACAAACATAGTAATATTGTCGATTTTTGACACTGTTTCTGTGTTTAATTGTCAGCCGTCATATTGAAATTGGTCCGGAGAATTGGGAATGAGGTGTATTGCCAATCTAGTAAATCAGTCCAATGACGTAGTAAGAAAAATTTTCGAAGGGGGATAGGTATAAAAGGATTCTAAACATTACAGCCCCAAAGTCAACAAACGATATCTTTCGCAAAGTTAGTAATAAATTTCGGGGGGGGGGGGATTGTCCCCAAACCCCCTTCGATACTACGCCACGGGAACAGTTAGTCAAATTTTGTGGAGATCTAGAAACTTTTAAACATTATTTGTTAATGATTTAAAGCATATTGGCATCACTATTTTTCCCTAATTCCCTTTATTTCGATACTTTCTCTTTCTCCATAATAACACGCTCTCCCCGTATTTTCTCCACACATACTCCGCAGGATTTCAAATTTAATAGATTACTGGAACCCCCGTGTTGTTACCTCTGACGTGTAGGCTGTCGCCTCATTATGAATTTAATCGAGTAAGGAATTTATAAAGGAAAACCAAGTTAAGCAGATTTAAAAAAAAAACGTCAGGTTGACGTCAACCTACACCCCCCCTTCCCGAAAGACATTCGATTTTTGATATGCTTATAATTTTGAACTTATTTCGAACTAATTTTTAACCACTTTTAAAAATTTGGAACCACACTTCTTCCTGTTTTTTTTTTATATTCAAAATGGGAGGTGCAGGCGGACGTCAAACTAAAAAAAAAAACCAGGAAGCAGTGTGGTTCAAAATTTTTAAAAGTGGTTCAAAATTAGTTCGAATTCAAAATTAGCTTGAAGTTATAAGCATATCAAAACTTGAATATCTTTCGCGGGGGGGGGGGGGTGGCTTGACTGACTTAAGTTAGGGATTCATAGAATACGATTCAGCGAATGAGAGAAGTGAAGTGGATTCATCCAATAAACGCGCTCACAAGCAGTGACAAAGACTCGTTCTCTTGCCTTAACCAGAAGAAGAGACTTCTAAAGGCGCAATTACACAGACGAACATGCTCAAATAAAAGATCGTGCAAAAGATCTAAAATTTTTTGCGTGAACATTTTTGTGAGCTTTTCTTTGAACATTTTGTTCGGGTAAATTTTTGAGCAAATTATTGCTATCTATTTTGGAAACATATTTTTAAAGATGAGAATAAATAAAATTTCACATCAGTGATCTCAATTCTTTAAAAAAATGGAACACCACCTTTTATTTAAAATTTTTGGGAAAAAAGCCGACGGCAAGCGAAACATTATTATTGGCTCTACTATCAGTTTTGTCACATGGATTAGGGTTACTTATAATATTTTTTTCTTAGGGTTTTTCCCGAATTTTTTTGCCCGTGGTTTTTTTTTGGGATTTTCTTGCGACTCTTTTTTATTTCCAAGGGTATTTTCCTAAAGTCAAAAAAAAAACCCAGGAAAATTTTTCTTTTCCAAAAAAATTTTGAGATTTTCGAATATCGGCAAAAAACTCAAAAATTGCACTTTTAAGCGGTAATCCGCGCCTCACGACTATGAGGAGTGGTGGGGAGGGGGACTTTTTTTAAACATATTTTTGTAACTTTACTTTACCTTTAGCTTTTATTGTTGTTTTCCTCACACCAGATTTTCCTAGTTAGTTTAAGGTCCCAAGGATTGCTCAAAAAAGCAAAAGGTTCATGAAAATGCTGCAGATTTAGATATTTATTGTCAATTTAATGTAATAATCAAGGTCGATTACTGACACTGAACCAAAAATATGCAAAGGGCAACATTGCGATTCAAAAGGGTGGCCGGCCTACTACCTGTGAAATCCAAAACGCGGGATGATAGATCGGCGACACAGTCTACTAAATTACTGCTAAATTATATTTTTTAAACAAGGGTCGGGTTCGTAGGGTTGTAAAAGTAGGTAATAAACGGGTATTATTTAAACCGAACGTGCTTTTGTTCATATATTTGAGATTTAATAATATAGGTTTTTTAATTTTAATTTTTCTCGTTTTTTTTTACAATCCTAAAAAAGTTACAAGTATACTGGCATGTCCCCTATAAAAATCAGATCAATCGAAGTTGCTTATGAGGTAAAATGTGAAATTCGGCATCAAATCGTTTTTCCGTCGGAAAGCACTTTATTAAAAATACCTTATTTCAAAACTTTGTTTTTCTATTTTTCAGTTAAGTTCAATGAATTCCGATAACAATATATATTTTGAATTTGTAAAGAAATTTTTATACCCCCAATTCTTCAAACAAATTTTGCTCAACATTCTCTCCAAAATTTACGTGTGTTTTTTTGTACGAGATTTTGCTCGAACATTTCTTTGAACATTTTGCTCAAGAGGCTCGTGTAAATGTTTGTCGGCATTTCCACATCAAAGGAAAGTTTGTCTGTGTAAATGCGCCTTAAGAAACCACTCATTTTGAAACACGGCACGTCACGTTTTTTGGAGACACCTCATAATAAATTTTATAAGACTCTATTTAAATTGCTTATATTTTTAAAATATTTCTTTAAATTTTATGGATTTATTGTGAAAATTTAAATTTTTTAAAGATGACAATTTCAGAAATTCTCCCTACAGAAATGTTTTATTTACGCCTATATATATGCGGTAATAAAACGTAAAGAGTAATGTCTTAAGCTTCTCCTTTTTCATGGAAATTTATCCACCCGGTGATTTCCACCTCCATGCTCACGAGACACACATGGCTTTGCTTACTCCTTTTCCCTTTCGCCAAAAATAAATGGGTAATAGGGAGAAAAAGCTATGCACCTTTTCATTTCTACTAGCTTTTATTAGATACTAACGGTGGGATTTACTACTAATAAATTTGTTTATTGAATAATCATCTTAACATAATCTTTTGTTGGATTTAAGAAGAAAGTTTCAATTTAGAAGAAAAGTAAATTAAAAAATTTAAACCCACGCGAGGTTTAAATAGTAAACACTCTGTAGAACAAATTAAAATTGAGGTTATGTGTCACTCTAATTAATTAATTTTTTCAATTAATACTTGAATTCACACAACGGGTAATAATAAAATAAGGACTATATTAATTTTCAATTTATTTAAAAGGTATTTTTATTTTCATTTCTTTCACTGTCAAAATGTCAGTTTTAAACAATTAGCTGCCTTCAAATCACAAACAGCGAGTTCTGAATTCTTACCTCTGCTTGTACCTTGGCTTGCACCAACCTCTACTGATGAAAGCTACAGCTTTGAGTAAGGAAAGTTTTGAAATTAACTCTGTGTTTCGGACTTCCATTGTCTATATTTTATTTATACACGACGTTTCGATCAGTACAATCTCTGATCGTCTTCAGGTGCAAAGACGATCAGAGATTGTACTGATCGAAACGTCGTGTATAAATAAAATATAGACAATGGAAGTCCGAAACACAGAGTTAATTTCAAACACATCATTGTCTCAAACTTTCAAACAAGGAAAGTTTTCTTGAGTGCGATTTTAGATAACCTTAATGTTTTAATTTTAGTTTGTAAATAAATTAATATAGTTGTTTTGGGTTTTTTTGTTTGGTATATTTTTCGTGCATAATCAGCGACCTTCACTTATATTTGTTTTGCCTCGTAGTACTCTCATAAATATATTTTTTGTGCTGAAAACGGGTTTAAAATATGGCGTTTTTCTGGACCAAATTGGAGCTGTTTTATTGGGTAATGAACAACTTGGGATATTAAATAAGGTAAATTAATCCTTGTAAAAACGGTTACTTAGGGAAATTATAAACGAACTTATTACCAATTACCACAAAAAAATACTTTTTGGGGGCTATAAATTTAAACCACACCTCAAAGGTGGTCTAAAAAATTGCCAACTTTATAACCTCAAACAAAGAATTTTGAAACCTGTAAAAAAAAATTAGTTTTAGGGCAGTTTCTCCTAAAATATGGTATATTATGAGAAAAAAAGTAGTTTTTCAGTGGTATTTTGCAATAACAGTAAGTGTTTTTTAGAAAATTGGTTTTAAAATTTAGTACCCTCCAGAGGTTTAAATATTTAGACCTGTGGGGGTACCATTTTAGACCTAAGTAAATCCCACTGTGAGTGTCTATTAACTTCACACGTGTTTGTTTGTAAGTTTAGTATGAATCTTATAGTCAATTTTGATTAACTTCCACATATCCGATCAACTTCAAATCATAACTTTTGAATGAAATCAGCTACGAATATTCAGTTGACAGTTTTATGTTTGTTTAAAAGTTTGAGACAATGATGTGTTTGAAATTAACTCTGTGTTTCGGACTTCCATTGTCTATATTTTATTTATACACGACGTTTCGATCAGTACAATCTCTCTGATCGTCTTCAGGTGCAAACTACAATCAATTCCTAAGGCTACGTACTTATATACTGTGAGAAATCACTCAACCTTGAAGTTTAAGAAGTTGGCTCCGCCCAAGGAGGGGCTTCCAAATATTTGGGATTTCAACACTTGGTTTACTGAAAATACCCTGATTCTGCCCAATAAAGGCAGCTTCAAGGAATTTTCGTTTCTTCCAGTGTGACTCCTTGTGCAAAACCTTTGCTTCTGCCCACTTCATTCGGTGTTGTTTTGACCATGCATGTTCGGCAATTCCTGATTTCGTGGTTTCACCTTTTTGGGTATTCGTCTGATGTTCCTTAAGCCTAACAGATAGTGGTCTTTTAGTTTCGCCTATGTATGATTCACCACACTCACAAGGAACTTGGTAAATGCATTCCTTATTTTGTTTGTTCTCCGGTTTTGTTTTACTAAGAAGGCTTCGAATTGTATTACTAGATTTAAAAGCTGTTTTAATATTAAAGTTTTTCGCTACTCTTCGAATTTTCTCTGATACTCCTTTAACGTATGGGATTGTAAGGAATGCATTTGCCTGGTTTTGGTCATGTAATCTCTGTCCTGTTTGTTGAAATTTAGAAATAGTATCTGTTATAAGTTTCAGGCTGTAACCATTCTGCTGCAGATCCTTCTTAATGTTTCTTATTTCGATTTCCAAGTCATGAGAATTGTTACAAATTTGAACGGCTCTGTTATACAAAGTTTTGATTATGTCTCGTTTGGTTGTAGCAGAATGATTTGAACCTTGATTTAAATATTGTCCTGTGTGAGTGGGTTTACGATAGACTGTTGTTCTGATGTCGCTTTCTACTCGTGTGACAAGTACATCAAGAAAAGGAATTTGACAATTTTGCTCCAACTCCATTGTGAATTTAATGGTGGGTCTTATGTTATTTAGGTGGTGAAGAAATTCTGAAAGTTGTTGGTCATTCCCGGTCCAGACAATAAAAGTATCATCAACATATCTCAGCCAGAGCTTAGGTTTATATGTTGCGGTATCAACCGCGTGTGATTCGAACCACTCCATGTAAATATTGGCCACCACTGGCGAAAGCGATGAACCCATTGGCAGACCGTCTTCCTGAGCATAAAACCTATCTTTCACTTGAAAATAAGAGTTATGTAGGCAGCACTCCAACAACTCCATCACTCCCTCCAGCGGTAGGCTGGTACGTTCATAAAGGGATTCGTCATCAACCAGTCTCTTTCTAATAATGTCTAGCGATTCCTTTATTGGGACATTGGTGTATAGACTTTCGACATCAAAACTGACAAGTCTATCCTCGGTTCCTAAAACAAAAGATTTAAGAATATTAACAAAATGGTTTGAATTTTCTACAAACCTATTAAGCATACCTCTAATATAAGCAAAACAGAGGAAATCGCGTTGAAGAATCTTCAAAAGGACAAATCAATTAAAATCTTACCGGCAGACAAGGGCAATGCAACAGTGATTTTGGAGACGGAAACCTATGACCAGAAAGTTGAAGAGGTACTGGCTAAAGGAAACTATAAACTTCTCCCAAAAGATCCGACGCAATCAATCGAAAGTAAGGTTTATAGAATTTTGAAAAAGTATTCCAGATATATTCCGGACAATACAAGATCTCAACTTACACCACATTATAGCAAGCCTCCTCATCTATACGGACTTCCCAAAATTCACAAAGATACAATGCCCTTACGCCCAATTACAAGTTCCAGAAATTCTCCAACAAGCAATCTGTCTAAATTCCTTTTGAAAATTATTCAACCTCTTGCAGGCAAGACCGCTTCATTTGTAGAAAATTCAAACCATTTTGTTAATATTCTTAAATCTTTTGTTTTAGGAACCGAGGATAGACTTGTCAGTTTTGATGTCGAAAGTCTATACACCAATGTCCCAATAAAGGAATCGCTAGACATTATTAGAAAGAGACTGGTTGATGACGAATCCCTTTATGAACGTACCAGCCTACCGCTGGAGGGAGTGATGGAGTTGTTGGAGTGCTGCCTACATAACTCTTATTTTCAAGTGAAAGATAGGTTTTATGCTCAGGAAGACGGTCTGCCAATGGGTTCATCGCTTTCGCCAGTGGTGGCCAATATTTACATGGAGTGGTTCGAATCACACGCGGTTGATACCGCAACATATAAACCTAAGCTCTGGCTGAGATATGTTGATGATACTTTTATTGTCTGGACCGGGAATGACCAACAACTTTCAGAATTTCTTCACCACCTAAATAACATAAGACCCACCATTAAATTCACAATGGAGTTGGAGCAAAATTGTCAAATTCCTTTTCTTGATGTACTTGTCACACGAGTAGAAAGCGACATCAGAACAACAGTCTATCGTAAACCCACTCACACAGGACAATATTTAAATCAAGGTTCAAATCATTCTGCTACAACCAAACGAGACATAATCAAAACTTTGTATAACAGAGCCGTTCAAATTTGTAACAATTCTCATGACTTGGAAATCGAAATAAGAAACATTAAGAAGGATCTGCAGCAGAATGGTTACAGCCTGAAACTTATAACAGATACTATTTCTAAATTTCAACAAACAGGACAGAGATTACATGACCAAAACCAGGCAAATGCATTCCTTACAATCCCATACGTTAAAGGAGTATCAGAGAAAATTCGAAGAGTAGCGAAAAACTTTAATATTAAAACAGCTTTTAAATCTAGTAATACAATTCGAAGCCTTCTTAGTAAAACAAAACCGGAGAACAAACAAAATAAGGAATGCATTTACCAAGTTCCTTGTGAGTGTGGTGAATCATACATAGGCGAAACTAAAAGACCACTATCTGTTAGGCTTAAGGAACATCAGACGAATACCCAAAAAGGTGAAACCACGAAATCAGGAATTGCCGAACATGCATGGTCAAAACAACACCGAATGAAGTGGGCAGAAGCAAAGGTTTTGCACAAGGAGTCACACTGGAAGAAACGAAAATTCCTTGAAGCTGCCTTTATTGGGCAGAATCAGGGTATTTTCAGTAAACCAAGTGTTGAAATCCCAAATATTTGGAAGCCCCTCCTTGGGCGGAGCCAACTTCTTAAACTTCAAGGTTGAGTGATTTCTCACAGTATATAAGTACGTAGCCTTAGGAATTGATTGTAGTTTGCACCTGAAGACGATCAGAGAGATTGTACTGATCGAAACGTCGTGTATAAATAAAATATAGACAATGGAAGTCCGAAACACAGAGTTAATTTCAGTTTTATGTTTCACTAAACATTTTGTAATTTTGGAGGTAAACACTACGTCCGTGAGGGGGGAGGTAGTTAAGGGGATGAGAGGGAGTTAATATTATTATTATTATGTCATTATGAAGATAACAGTTCCCCCAGTTGAGGGGGGGCGAATGGGGTGGAACCATCTAAGTATCGTCGGTTTCGTTTAAAATTGGTATATGGGGGTTTTTGGGGTCGAGGCACACGAATTTTTGATCAGATTTTAAAAGTTATGATATATGTAGTGTATAGAAGTTGTTGCTGTAGAAAATTACAAATTTGGGTTAAAAATTAAACAGCAGTTGCCAGATTTTCCGTCTTTGAGGGGGTAAAGGGGAGTACCATCTTACTAATTTCGTTTAAAGTGCCAACTCATCAGAGCAAATTTGAAACCTTAGATCCAGCTGACGTCTTTTTATAATTCACACTTATTTTGCGTTTCCTGAAAATGATCATAGTTAACGTCGCCTGGACGTCTTTAAACTGTTTTAACTTTGTAATTATAGCGTTAGCGTGTTAGAATAAATTCATATATCTCTCAAATCCCTAATATACGCACATTGCGGGCGGCACACTTAGATTATACGCAAAATATATTATTTTTGACGCTCTCCAGACGTATTTTAATTTAATTTTCTGAAAAGCAGAAGAAACTGGGGCGGTGGCGATGTAGCACATGCGGTGTGTTGATTATGCATAGTTTGTGGTCCTTGAAGTTTTATGGTTTTAGCAATGTGTACTAATTCTATAAAAAAAACCCTTAAAATAATTAGGGTTCGCATATCTTAAATATTTGAAATCTATACATCTAGTGCGTCCCAAGTCTGGAATAATGGATTTTTTGGAAAAACTATGAATTTTTTCATTATTTTTTTTCTAGGAAGCTTTCGTTGGTCCAGGTATCTTTTTTTTTTTAATCTAAGAATTTATCATTATAAATATATATTTATTTTATCTTTTTTTATTTTCCTCTTTGTTGTATTCTATGTTTCTTGTCTATGTTTACACTTCTTAGTTTATAAGGAGTATCATAACCTGAATCGTATTTAACGATGCATTTACACAAAGCGAATGGGTTCGTCTGAAAATTCGGGCCAAATCTGGCGAACCTTTTTCGACGAACTTTTGCCCGAACACTCAAACATTTGCAACGAACATTTGCCACGAACATTCGGACAAATTTCCGCAAGATTTTTTGGAAATATATTTTTGAAAGTGGGAATAGATATTTCACACTGACTCACTCACTGACCTCAATTCTTCATATTAAACTGGAACACCAAAAATATTTTATTTTATTTTTCGATTAAATAGTAAAAACCGACGGAAAGCGAAAAATTATTATGTGCTGGGTGGTAGGTTGTGAGGTTGGTAGATATCTACTAAAAAAGTTTGTAACTAATTGTTGCTATGCTTAACTGCAGGAGGCTAAAAATAGTGTTTTTGAACGTATCCAAAAATAAAGACAGTAAACATGACCTTACCTATTTCAATATTTTTTTCTTTCTTCATTGTAAAATTTTGGCATTTGTGTTTAATCATCCCCCACACTATAACTAATCATCTCGAACGCAAAAATCCAGCCAAAAACCTGACCAAAATCACCCTACTATCTTATAGATTCTGTTCTGACGTGAAAATTCACGCTATATAATAACGTATACCGACCGCCCTAAAGCTGATAACTAATTTATTACCTAAACTTATGAACTTTTTTTTTTAATCAAAAGGGTTAGAAAAAAGTCCAAAACACTTTCGCGAAAACCACTGCAGGTGGACCGACTTTGAAACCCAAACAAAACCACAAAATTTGTACTTTTTTAAAACAATTTTTTTTTTACAAAACAAACTTTCGTTAAAAAGTTATTTAAAAAATTATAGTACGCAATTAGTAATATTTAAACAAAAAGATAATATAAAAAGATAAGGACCTGCCTTTTCAATAACCAAACAAAATATTCTATATTTTTGGCATTCAACCATTTGGCTCATTTTGAAAAAATCTGGGGTCGGTTTTAGGCCAAAATATGCTTATTTTTTTTAGCGTGTGTATACATACTAATTAGTAATTTTAGCAAACCAGCATTAGGTATTAAACTAAACTTTTGATAAAAATCTACTAATTACTACCTTGAAAATATTGTACATACCTACCTGCTTGTGTATATTGTCCTACAACTTATAATTACTAACAATACCAAATAATTGTTTTATCAAGATGTATTTATTCATATAAAAGTCCTGTAGATTAACAGGACTAACACCATAAATGAATAAACAAAAAAAAAATCTGAAAAAGAGACATTGTCTATGCATTTATTACTGTGTAATAATATATAAGATATTAATAAGGATTGCAAAATGTGCAGGAACAATAACTTCTTAACACAAAAAAAAATTAATTTACCTGACGATATTTTGGGTTACCTAAAAATTCCTATGATAATATGTAGCTGGCTCTTTACGTCGTTCTAAAAATCTCTATGTTAATAGATGTAGCTAGCTCTTTCTTAAAATCCCTAGGTTAATACAAGTAGTTGGCTCTTTGGCTCTTTCTAAGAATTCCCTAGCTCGTTCTAAGAATTATCTATGTTAATACATGTAGCTAGCTCCGCTCTTTGACTCTGTACCTGACTCTTTGGCTCTTTCTAAGAATTCTCTAGCTCGTTCTAAGAATTCCCTATGTTAATACATGTAAGCTGGCTCTATGGCTCCGGCATTTATACCCAAGCTTCGTGTCTACAACACAGTTATAATACCAACTCTAACATACAGATGCGAAACGTGGACCACCTACAGAAGGCATATCAAACGACTAAAGAAATATGAGAACAACTAGTATAGAAGCCCTTATCTTCAAGCACCAGCTTCGTTGGACTGGTCACGTTATCCGCATGCCCGAAACACGTCTCCCAAAGCAGATATTTTATGGACAACTGAAGGAGGGAAAGCGAAATCAAGAAGGTCAACAAAAAAGGTACAAGGACGTTCTCAAAGGCATATGATGAAGGGTCACATCGATATAAACAACTTCGAGACCACGGCAAACGATAGGGCTTCATGGCGCCGAACAGTCCATGAGGGAGCACAAACTTTTGAAGAGCAACGACGTAGACTAGAGACGGAAAGAGAGAACGTAGAAAGGAGCGACAAAATGGAAGAATGGATGACCAACAACACCCGACTGCTGCCGGAGACTGGGTGTGCCAGCACTGTGGAAGGGTGTGCGGCTCGAGAATTGGCTTACATAGCCATCAAAAACGCACAACAGATAGCGACGATACAGAATAGAGGAAAATGATACTCGGTATCGAGTGATTGCCTATGATGATGACCCTACTGCTACCAATTTGAAATGTTTGTAAGCAAGTTTCAAAGAGTTTTTATTTGTATGAAGTATCTGTGTGCATATTAATCTAAGAGAAGTATTTAGTCTCAGATTTCTAAATACCCACCTCTCGTGTAACGACATTTAAAATTATTAACAATTTGAAATAATAATTATAATTGAATCGATCACGGTCTTGTAATAGCGCACCTTTCTGTGTTAAAAGCATTACTTATTGTTTAATAAATTTGTTCTTTATTGTTTTGTTGATTTAGTTTGAATTGCTTGAAACACTGTAATTAAATGATCAAAAAACCCAAAATATTAGAAAGAAACTCTAATTTTTAAAAGATTCCAGAGCTCTTATACCGTCGTTTTATCTAGATTATTTCTATACTCCAGTCAATCCAGTAAAAAAATGAAAAAAATAATAAATATTTGATTTTAGCATAGAGCTTTAGAATACCTTCATAAACAACGTATCGAAAGTCCCCTAAAATCCCCTGGATCCGAGGTCCGCCATATTGAAAAAATGACAGATTTTTGACATTAATTTTCTTAGTATCGTTGTTTATGGGCGTAACCAGTCAAAATTCGGCATGTACGTACTCATTGGGGTCGAACATAAAAATCCAAGATGGCGTTCTGCTTATGCCAAAAATGATTCCGCCATATTTGAAAATACCTTCTCTTGTTATCTATTGCCTAACTTCCTAATGCGTTCAGCCGTGATCGTTAAGTTTGGTACATAGCCTAACCATCAATGTTTTAATTTAAAAATTGGGGTACAACTGTCGCCTGTCAGAAATTACAGCCGCCAGCTTACATTAAATGTTGCACATCTAAGTCGGCCATTTTAAATAGGAAGATAACCAAATTTATGGAAACACGTTTCTAGTAAAGCCCTTAACATCATACTAAAAATACAGCTTTTTAAGTGCTAAGGGGAGGGCACTTTTTTATAATACAATTACAACAATAATTAAAGGGCAGATTTTTTTAGAAAAAAGTTATAATAATATATGTATAAGCCGATATAAGACTGGTAGCAAATATATTAACTTTTACCCCTCCCCCTCTCAGTCCCCCCTATTGACGAACTTTTTCTAAAATGACTTTTCGTTCAAATTATTATAAACATTAATTGTCTTTAAAATATACTTTTTAAGATAATCCCACACTATAGACCTATTTTTGATATTTTCTGAGATATGGGCTTTCAAACTTGTCAGAATTCAACCCAACAATTTTGAAAATAAAACATTTTAACCCTGGCATGTGGCACATCATTGAAAAGCATTTTTTAAGCAGATCTTAAAAATATAGTTGGCAGTTAGAATTAACCCCGCCCCCTCCTACCCCTCATATGGACCTCATTTTCAAGAAACATTTTTTATTTTCACTATAAATAAAACAAAAAAAGACTTAAATGCAAAATTTTTTCATGTCTCTCTTTGAAGCATAAGAAGTTGCACAGTGAGAACAGGGCTTTATATACATTATAAAAACTCAAATAAACCCACTAAGGCAAATTTTAAATAAAAATACTCATAAGATTAATGATATAACCTCTGATAATGGTACGCAATCCTCATACACAATGGATTTTAGACCATGTTGGGGCACAAAATAAAACCAAAACAAAGTTTAGCCATGCAGATAGGATAACACCCACCACCCACACATGAGAGTTCATAAGTTGTTATTATTATCTATTATTATTACTATTATTATTTTGTAGCGCAACATCATATGTTGAAACCTTATGTATACCCAGGGAACCACTCCTCGTTGTTACATACCCGCAAAAAAAGGCTACATTAGAGAGGTTATTAATTTGTGCTGAACACGTTAACGTTTCGGTCAAATGTTTCTTCTTCCTCTTCACTTGTTGGAAGTCAAGACAAAAGCAATTCAAAATGTTCGGTAATAGGGAATTATGGAAACGCTTAAGTTAACTTTTCAACAATTATTTTTGACACTAATGACATCATCAGTCTGGCCTGATATATGCGCTAATACAGGGTTCCTAAACAAATCCTTAGGGGGCCAAGCAGCCGTGTATAAGACGCAGACAAACGGAAAAACACATTAGGCAGAAAAGGATGGGCATGGGGCGATGTTGTCACTACATCTTACACGTAGTAAATCCATTCCAGGTTGTTGTTTTCTAATGTTTTCCATTTTCATACCTTTAGGACTGGAATAAAAATTGTTTTTGCTCGACTTTAATACCAAACTGATGAAAGATATCGTAAAAAAAATATTTTTCGGCTTTTCATTTTGTAACCATTGTCCTTACGCACTGTTTACAGGCTGGGGACTGAGATACATGCAAATGCCTAACCTAAAGCGTTCATACACGGCCGGAGAAATCGACGAGATATTTCCGTAGAAACTTTATCAAGCAAATAGGACGGGTTGACGCCTTCGAACGTACAACCCGGGTTTTGCACTTTGATTCGAAATCAAAAAGGAGGAACAGTCAGATGTGGGGCCGTGCACAAATTACGTAAGGGTGATTTTACCAATTTTTGACGCCCTCCCTTTGTAATGTTTTGTAACGGTTTGCCACGCCACTCCCCTACTATTACGTAACGATTTCAAGACCACTAACCCCCCCCCCAAAAAAAAAACTTTTCACTTATTTTCATTCCAAATTTTCTTAGTTTCACACAAATGCAAACGCTGTCGAAAACCCCCCTCCCCCCTACGTAACGTTTTGTAACCTCCCTCCCCCCTATGACCATTACGTAACTTGTGCACGGCACCTGTAGTCCCAGTGGAGGAGGGCGAGAAAATTGATTTTTTTTTCTTAAAAATTATACTCTTTAGACCTATTTCTTTGCGTTCCCGAAATTACGTAATTTTTGAAAAAAAATTGTAAGCGGGGCCATTTTTATTTCGTGCTTTGTTTTTCTAACATTTTTGCGTTCATCTAATTTAATTGAAAAACTTTTGCCTGCGGCGCCCTTTATCTTCTCACTCGAAACCAAGATCTCCCGTTTTAGGAAAACTGATTCCGTCTCTGTTTCTAAATTTTTTCGAATAAAAGTAGAGTATGACCATGGGGGAAATCATTTTTTTCTACGGTATGACGAAAATTTCGAGAAAGTTGAAGAAAAAAATTAAAAAAGTGGCAGAGCTCAAGTTTTTCGTAAAAAAACGTTTTTTGTGTGTTACTTTTTGGGTGTTACAAATATTGGCATCCCTTTATTTTTCGCTTTTACCCTCCCGCTAGTTTTGAAGAATTGGTTCGCTACATGTTTCGAGATCATGTCATAAAACACCTCGAAAATATCAAATGTAGTGTGGGGCCAGCTTTATTGAATTGGTTCGCTACATGTTTCGAGATCATGTCATAAAACACCTCGAAAATATCAAATGTAGTGTGGGGCCAGCTTTATTTAAAATCAATAATATCGCAAGCAAAAAGCTCTCTTTGGCTGCTAGTGCTAGCTGCATGGTTTGGCCGTTTCCGAATAGATGTCACTAGTAGAACAGAATGGAAAGAAATTTAATTAAAAGCAAAGATATTTCTTTCTAATGTTAACAACCTCACGAGTTTATCGCTCACTATCGTAAATAATGGACCCTGCCGCCTCCTTTAAGGAAGAAAAGCTGTGGTTTGGACCTGAAAACATCTAGTTTTGTGTGGCCGCCATCTAGCGGAATTTGCAGACATCTTGTCAAGGTTATTATTGCAAATATGATTTATGCTCACAATGAAAGAGTGTCGACAATTTTTTCTCACGAAAGCAGTCCGGAGATAATAACAAACTGGCACCATTGCTCAATATACCTGATTCTTTTGTGCGCGCAGAACTGTCTATGCCATTTCTGTTTGATTTATTGAAATCCTATCCCTAAGGAAAATCTTAGGAACCCTGTATAACGTTGTTAAAAATACAATAGACACAAGTTGGCAAGCTATTTTTGATTCCTTGTTGTTAGCGTATCTTTACTACGTTTGTGAAAGCGTCCTTAAGAAAAAGAGTTACAGTTGTGCTTACAACGCACGACGTAACCAAACCAATTCTTGTTCAGTGCTTGATGCACAGTTTTATTCCATACCGCTCACTTCTATTTCCTTCCTTGTAAAAAAAAGTGAAATAGCAACAGAATGAAAAATAGAAGGAGTGAAACTTTGAATCAGGCATTTATAAAAAGCCACAGATAACAATACGGTACTGCAACGGTGTTGTACGAAGTATCCGTTGTGAGCATGCGCACTGAGATACGATTATCGTTAAGCACTTTCTATTTGTGTAACTTTAAATGTCTTTACCCATTTTCTTGTTATTAGTGCCCTTATAGTTACAGTGTTGCCTATTCTAACATCACAATTAATAGTTAAGGGTTCTTTTCACGTCAAACTTTTTTATCTACGTACACTCGGTTGCAGAGAAAATGCTGCAAAATGCAAGACATATTTTGTTTACACCTTCATCAAAAACATAATTTGAGTAACTGTCTGCAGATAACTGAAGCATGGCTTTTTTACTATTTTTTTGATCACGGGTGCAATCCAAAATTAAAGAGAAATAGCAAGAAGGTATTGAAAAATTCTAATTATTCTTTCCGCCAGTTTTCACCAAGTATTTATGAAAAAATCATTTAAAAACATCGTCATAATATCAAACTGTCAAAGATTAACATGTCGCAACAATGAACGTCACCGAGTAAAAAGGCACATCGCTATGGAAACCCTTGTTATTTCATTTACCAGCCACCTTGATTTATAGTGTAAAGATGGTGTGTTGCGAGAAGCGCTCTTCGTTCAAGATTTTTAAAAGTATTTTCCTGTTTTTCTTGGATTTTTTGATAAAGGTATTAAAAAAAATAGCGTTAACAACTCGCGCTCTAATGTGCTTTTTTTACTCGCCTTTTTAAATACCTCGCTGCGCTCGATATTTAAACCAACGCTTCTAAAAAAAAAAACACTATTTTAGCCACTAGTTGTGAAAACTACTACTAAGTGATGGAGACTCATTAAAAAAAAATCAAAGTCATCTGACACCCGAAGTAATTTCTTCGCGACAGAGTGTACCTATCCACAAACTAAATCAATATTTTTGCGACATGCAAAAGCGTATAAAATGTAGGGTTAAAACAAAACGAAAATCTGCGCCACTGGTGTTTTTAATTTCCTCAAAGTCACAGTGGAGGAGACGATTAAGAAAATGAGCAAACGTCCCTCCCGTGTTTGTGCCAGAGAAGTGGGAGGCTGGTGGGTAGAAACATTTGATGATGAAAATTATATCTATTTTATTTTTATCACAGGTTTAATATTGAAAAAAATATGAAAAAGTGCAATATTTCTCACAAACAAAATATGTTTCACTTTTATTTTTCAATGTAAATGCTTGATTAGATCAAGAACTTACATCCAACTGCACATCGCATGGGAGGAGATTTTTTTAATAGGTTCCACAGTGGCGCACCGAGGGGGGGTTCCCCCGTTCCTTCAAAGAAGCCTGGTTATGGTCACATTTTTACTTCAAATTAGTTTTTTTTTTATTATTTAAATTTAACACCCCCCCCCCCCACCGAAATCAATTCCTGGGTGCGCCACTAGTTTCCATACATGCTGTTTTTGAAAATTTTGCGAAAACCTTAATGTTCGAATGAAGGCATCCTGCACTACAAAGCGCATAGATCTAACCAACATCGTATCTCTGGTTTATGCATCGAACACCATCGTATTGTAATAATCTATACCGCTGCAATGCAATGTCGCGAAATTAAAATTGATTACAAGTGTACGTGAGCCCACAGCTCCTTTTTAATTATTTTTCCTGCTTTTAAGATACAGAAAGAAGTGTTCGGGTAAAAGTAAAAAATCCAAAAATGCAATTTTTGTAGATTGTAACGGCAATATTTTAAATTCACGTAAAGTAAAATAAAAAATGAACCTGTACGTGAAAACTTTCAACAAGATTTTTCGATCTTACGTTTGCTAATTTTATTTCTCCGTAATGGAACAGTTGGTCGCAGTTGGGCCAGTGCTGCATTATTTTCTTCATTCTTACTTTTATCATGAGTGCTGATAATATTCTAATGAAGATTTCATAAAACGTTTTCTGAACAGTTCAAATTGTTTGCCCATATTTCCTGCTTTCGGACTTTTATTGTCTATTTATTGTCTATATTTTATTTATTATACACGACGTTTCGATCAGTACGATGTCTGATCCTCTTCAGGTGCAAACTACAATCTATCCCCAAGGCTACGTACTTATACAATGAGCTTCAGGCTACTGCGAACATAGGAGGAATCAAGTCCAATTTACTCTCCGTGCCGTACGACCGAAGTGGGGTCGAAGCACGCTGCTGTGTTATCTTTTTGAAATTTATTTTGTTTTATTTCTGCCTTGCTCGAGAAACAGATTGGTAAGTTCTAAGTGAAATAATACATTTTGAAAAATAAAGATGGATGTCTACGAAGTTGCCACAAAAGTGCAGATGGTCAAATGGTACTATCAAGGCAGACCATTGAGACTTATTCAAGAACTTTTTTTGGAGAATTTTTTAAATCGCCCAGAACCTAGTTTATCAACGATTCATAGGTGTGTGCAGAATTTTGAAAAGTTTGGTTGTGTAGCGCCAAGAAACCATAAAAAAGCAGCAGGAAGTACAGTGGAGTAAAATTGACAGTTAACTAGCCACCAAATTGCCGAAGAAGTTGATAAGTCTTTTAGTACTTTTCCATTATTGAATCGTCATAACCCAACACACGTTCGATATTGGTCGAGGGAAAATTTGCATTTGTATTTTGACGTAAGAACACAGTATCCCCAACAAGTAAATGTTTGGGGGGGTATTTTAGGGGAAATTTGAATGGTCCTAGATACTTGGATCTACTGCAGCAGCATATTATTCCAACTGTTAGGCAGTTGTTAGGTGTGGTTTGGTTTCAACAAGATGGTTGTCCCGCTCACAATGTTAGCCTTGTTAAGGAATATCTTGATAATGTATTTCCTAATCGGGTTATAAGTACACGAGGAACTATTTTATGGCCAGCTCTATCACCCGATCTATAAACTTTATGGGTATGAAAGGGCTAATAATTTGAAGGAACTTCGGATTCCTTCGGAAAAAAGAAGCTTTTCAAACTATCACCCTAAGATGCTTGGAAACGTTAGAATGGGTTTTTATAATAGGCTCGGATATTGTCTAGCCGAGCAAGGAGGACTTTTCGATATTTGCTCTTATTTAACTGGGAGAATCTTTTTGGTTTTTAGAATGCATTATTTTATTTGGTTTCTACCTATTATTTTTATTGTAATACGTTGTTAGTTATAAATCTGGGCAGTTGAAAATAAAACGATCTAATTTATCAGTGACAAAAAAACAAGAAAATTACGTTATCAAAATTTGCGTATTTATTGACCAAATTCCGGTTTCATGGACTACACTTCACATTGCACCGTGATTAGAGGCGTACTAAACGCAAGCCGCGAGCGGTTATCGCAAGCCTGAGTGTTGGTTGCTCTACTGATAGGTGTGCGGTGTCCCTGCGTGTACAAACACTGAAAAATTGGACTTCTGCCGGCCTATGTTCGCAGTAGCCTGAAGCGCTCTCTATACTATGGGAAAGCACTCAACCGTGAAGGGGCTTTCAAATATTTGGAATACAACTTGTTTTACCGAAAATACCATGATTCTGCCCAATAAAGGCAGCTTCAAGGATTGTTCGTTTCTTCCAGTGTGAATCCCTGTGCAAAACTTTTAATTCTATTCATTCGGTGTTGTTTTGACCATGCATGTTCGGCGATTCCTGATTTCGTTGTTTCAGTTCTTTGGGTATTCGTCTGATGTTCCTTAGGCCTAACAGATAGTGGTCTTTTTGTTTCGCCTAGTTTTGATTCACCACGGTCACAACGAACTTATTAAATGCATTCCTTATTTTGTTTGTTCTCCGGTTTCGTTTTACTAAGAAGGCTTTGAATTGTATGATATTTTTTTAATGTTTGGAATTGTAAGGAATGCATTTGCCTGATTTTGGTCTTGTAATATCTGTCCTGTTTGCTGAGAAATAGTATCTGTTATAAGTTTAAGGCTGTAACCATTCTTCTGCAGATCCTTTTTAATGTTTCTTATTTCGATTTCCAAGTCATGAGAATTGTTAAAAATTTTAACGATTTCATACTCGTTTGGTTGTAGCAGAATGATTTGAACCTTGATTTAAATATTGTCCTGTGTGATTGGGTTTATGATAAACTGTTGTTCTGATGTCGCTTTCTACTCGTTTGACAAGTACACGTGAAACAACGCTGATTTCGTTTGAATTTACCGAACATGCATGGTCAAAACAACACCGAGTGAAGTGGACAGAAGCAAAGGTTTTGCACAACAAGCCACACTGAAAGAAACAAAAATTCCTTGAAGCTGACTTTACTGGGCATAATCAACGAGGATATAAGCTTATATCCTCGATGGCAGAATCAGGGTATTTTCAGTAAACCAAGTGCTGAAATTCCAAATATTTGGAAGCCCCTTTCTTGGGGGGAGCAAACTTCTTAAACTTTGTAGTTTTCACATGAAGAAAATCAGAGATCGTACTAATCGAAACGTCGTGTATAAATAAAATATAGACAATATTAAAAGTTTTTAAAATATTCCTACGGTTGGATTAGGAAAAAAATATCACATGTGCTCTATGCAAAATCCATTAAAGTGTAGGGGCCGTCTGGTAACTAAGTTTATTTTAATTACAAAAAAATCTGGGAATATTTTGAAAACTTTTAATACGTGATTCCCTCGAAGAAGCGGAGCTACAAAATGTGGTGTTTATTTCAACTTTCTAGCTTTAGCAGAACTGAAATTATGAGGTGGCCCCTCAGCTTAACGGTTAAGCTAAGAGGGTCGAGTTTTCTCAAAAACGGCTACAGCTACAAAAGTAATTCAACCGTAACAAAATAGCTACAAAAAGGCTACATACAAAATGTAGCATAAAAAATATTTGGACCCGTTATGATGGTCCCCTCAGGTTAACCGACGTCTATATTTGCAACGTTTGGTGCTGATTTGGTGGAATGACGTCAAAATTTCCACCGCGAAAACAAACACAACTTGTATAACCTCCTTATCTTTGGCGGTTATATAATTAGAGCGAAACATCACATGTTTTTTTTTAATCTTGAATATCCTTTACCAAGGTTTTATTTCTCAATTTTTCATATCGATAAAAATCAATTAACAAACCGATTAAAAATCAATACAAGCAATAAGCATTATTTATTTTTATGCTCCACGCAATAATCGATTTTTTACGGTTTTTAACCAAATTAATTTAACTGAATTCAACTCAGTTTTAGTTACGCTCAAAAAACTGGTGCGATTGTGACAATGTGGTGAAAAAAAAGTTAACAAAAATAAAAAAAGTGAAGCATATGTTTTACAAGAACCAGCTTATAAAATACTTAAGTAATGTATGTGGTTTTTAAAGTTTTATATTGAGCAACGCCTTTTCTTTTCTTTGGGTTCCACGCTGTTAATTTTTATCATTTCATGGTTGCAATTATGTAAGCTCTTACGTGGCATTTGCTTGTGTTGGGTTGGATTGGCAAGATACAAGCATTAATCCAGCCCAAATCGTGGGGGTGGACCCGACTGAATAAGTCGATAACTGAATCTTGTTGGGGAAGGTCATACCGCAACTCCCTGAAACGCAGCTCTTTGGGGTTGGTGTGCCGGAGAAAGGGAGCGCTTAGGTGACCCCAACTCTGGCTCACTCTGGACTTCTCTAAGTGGTGGATCGGGAACGGGTGTGGGGGCCTTGGATTAAACGCCATGGTCGCGTGGATGAGGCATTACAATAAAAACCTTTCTCCTACGCCTACGGACGCCGCTGATGTGCAAAAAATTCTCCAGGTCTAAATCGTGGTCCAACCGAACCAGAGCTGACTGAAGAGCACCTGCTCGATGTCCCTGCTCCACCTGGGCAGGCAGGATGTGAGACCAGCAACAGGGCTCCTGTTGTTGCCTCAACAAGCATCTAGAGACGCTGGGAATCGCCGAAGACTCAGAGAGTCGATGGTGTATGACGGTGTTTAATGATGTATGGGGAGGGTGACCAATGAAACCACTGATGAGCCCACGCTGGTTGCCCAGGGCGAAACATCGTTTCATCATTTCTCTTTTCGCTCGCTCGCTTTTGATCTTTTGTTTCTTATTTTCTTTTCGGTTGAAGTAACTGATTTGGAGGTTTTTTAACTTCTTTTTTGTTTTAATGGCCTTAGGAACATAATCCTATTGGAAATATTAACACGCTAGGACGAATCCGTATCAGGTAACTTGGATAAGTACCAGTCCGGAACGATGCCTATTTGTGAGTGATTCAAAGTTGGAAATCAAAGTGTATGATGGTGTTTAATGATGTATGAGGAGGGTGACCAGTGAAACCACTGATGAGCCCACGCTGGTTACCCAGGGCGAAACATCGTTTAATCATTTTTTTTTCGATTTGATCCTTAGCTGCTGCTTAGAGGACTTTAGCCAACAAGTAAAAAAACAGCAAAAAATTATAGTTGGATTGAATAAGAATAATGCTGCCTGAAAATTGTGGTATGTATCTTATACCCGTCGAATTTTGAAGTGGCCCATTCAGGCAAATAGCAAACCGAGTTATTCTGCACAAGAACATAATAATTTTATTTCGAATTAAGTTACCGGTAATGTTGCAGGCTAAACTGAATTTTAAAAGCGCTGAAATATATAAGAAAAATATTTTTAGTCGTGCAATTTGTTAAATTGGAGCCGACGTCGACAAGTTTACGACGACTTAACATTGATCGCAACTATAGTCACCGTCACAACTATTTATTTATTTTTATTCATTTATTTTTATTTTTATTTATTTTTTATTTATTTATTTATTTTTATTTATATTATTTATTTATTAGTATTTTATACATTTTATTTATTTTCATTATTTTACTTATTTTACTTATTTTACTTATTTTACTTATTTTACTTATTTTACTTATTTTACTTATTTTACTTATTTTACTTATTTTACTTATTTTACTTATTTTACTTATTTTACTTATTTTACTTATTTTACTTATTTTATTTATTTTATTTATTTTATTTATTTATATTTATTTATTTATGTATTTATTATTGTATTAAACAACACCTCTAGTGCTTTCTTAAAGCAATATTTTGCACATGAAACCTTTTATGCTTTGAAGAAAAAACAGGACGGACTCCAGCCGCCCCCAAATTAGGCCTTCCGGGGCCTGAAAATGCTCCTACTTTAAGAAGGTTGAACCAGAACCGAAACCGGTCCTTTTGATTTCAAACAACCCGGTTATGAAATTTTAGAACTAGCCTGAGAGGTTGCAATTAAAAAAAGAGAACAATAGTAACTACAGTAAGCTCACAAAAAATTGCTAAAAGATTTCTTTACAAGATTATAGTTTTAGAACCGGTCTCAAAATTTTTGTCAAAATAGTGTCAACCAGAACCGGCACCAAATTCTAAATCGAAAATCCCTTTTGTGGCCACAGCAATGAATCCGCAACGAATGCAGTCAGCTGTTCTGTCATCTCATTGACGTCACAATCTCGTATTACCAATGCTCAAAAACCATTTAAAACCCACTAAAGTCTGTATTTCTTCTCAACAATTTAGTAAAAATTCGCATAAAGTTGAAAAGGTTTGGTTTTTTTAATTTTATTACCAATAACATCACTTTTCCAGCAATTTGAATGGTTTCGAAACGAGCTTTTTGTTCGGTTCAAACTAGCGCATCCGTCTTTCGCCTAGACTCCACATTAAAACTTTTTGCCGCTGCCTTCTATTGCTTCTCATTCTTTTCGACAAAGAGATAAATAGAAATCAGTGGCAAGACGTTGGATTGTAGACTAGGCATTAGTTACGTCAAATACTGTGGCTAACTTCGCGTCAAGTCTTATCGTCTTTATTTTTGCTTTTCTGCCTTTTCCACAAAGAAATATATTTGTGAAAAGATTTGATGAAATATTAATTTATTCGAGCCACAAGCGCCTTATCAAACTATGACGTAGTATGTGACGTCATTGTTTTCAATCCTTTTTGAAATAGTTGTATTTGAGCGGTCCTCGTTCAAAACTTACCTTCATGGCCAACAAGTCAAAAATGAAGTGTATTTTGGTTTCGATTTGAACGCGTTATCTATACGTATCAGAATACGTTAAATAAAATGCCTTTTCTACCCATTATTATTTATTTTAGTGATTTTATGGGGTAATTGCGTATGCTTGCCCAAAAACGAGTGAAGATTCGCCAAGTAGAAATTTAAACATGATGATTTTATTAAACTGTAAATTCTGCAAATCCGCATTATTTTCCTCCGACTCTCAATAACAAGATTGCTGGCGGTCCATTCACACACACTTGAAAACACACGGCACCTAACTTTGCGATAAAAAAAGCCAATAGCGAAAATAACGGGCAGTACTTTTTTAACTTGCTTGCTTTTAACTGAGTGTTAGATGATTTTCTTCATGTTAATACTAAAATTCTATAAAGTTTTTTTATGTGCTTTTATTTTTGGATGTTGAAATTAGTTATGAATCAGTTTTTAGTTAAATGGAGCCACAAAACATAAAACACAAATTAGCTTTCCACATAACAATTAAATTTTCCTGCAATGTAATAATCATATACTTAGAGAACAAAGAATGTTATAAACATGTCCAGATGGCCACGAGATGGATATTCTAAGAATATATATCCACATGAATATCCACCAAATATGCATTAGTCTTCCACTAAAATACAATTACGGAGTAGTATATGGATATAGGTATATCACCATTATGTTGATGTACTACTTGAGATTAGTTCTCACAAGATTACCTTAATAACTTTTTGCTGTCATATATGTATATTAATGTTACCTGATACATAGAGAACATATTGATTCCAGTGCCATCTACCTACAATAGATGACACTAAACAAAATTATAATTATAAATCATGTGAATCGCGTTCTTTTCACAAGATAGTAATATTTTCAGCAAACATGCCAAAATCCTGACAAAAATATTCTTTTTGGGAATATTCATAAAAATAACTTGATTATCAGGTTTTCATGGGCATATTATTATCTTATTACCAAAGAAATATAACTATCACAAACTCTTATAGAATATTCAACGAAAAATAGGTCCGCAACATTCCTGTCATATTCGCAATAGAATATTCCAAAAATCACTTTGAAGAAATATTCCTATAACATGAATATTCCTTCAATGTTATGTGGGTTCATATTGGCAAAGTAGCTAACATCTGGGCTGGCGATTGGACGTAAACCAGCACTTAGCTTGTGCCTACTTTGAGCTCTTCTTTTTCCATTTTGCGTTTTCCCCGCCATTAGCGGCCAATTTTCCTGATGTTTGTTTTCTATTTTCCTCTTTTCCTGCTTTTTTTCCCTGGATTTCTAATTTTATGGCGCTTAAAATACAATTTTATGCGATCATGTTGCGGTACAAGTCAAAACGCTGAAAATCTTTTTTTACTGGTCCAAAGCTCTGTCCTATCGACCTTAGATTAAATAAAGAAAGATACCTGGTCCAAAGAAAACTCCTTGGCAACACAGTGTATATATATATAGACTGTGTTGACAAATAGTAACCATTGTTTATTCAGTGGCGTAGCCAGAAACTGGCTCTGGGAGAGGGGGGCGGGTTTTGACCAGTTAAGAAGGCTATAACTTTAAAAAAATGATGGAAGAAGCACCGCAGGCGAAAATTTTGGGAAAGGTAATGGTGATTTTCGGGAAAAAAAATTAAATAGCAGCGCAGGTGAAACTTTGTCGGAAAAAAAGGAGAAGAAGACATTTTTAAGTACATTATTGGGTAAAAGGGTTTCTATTTTTTAGCCCCCCCTGGCTACGCCACTGGTTTATGTACAAAATTTTGTTGATTTGTTTAAGCATTTGAAAACTTTTTACTGCAGTGTACAAGAATTTGGTATAGTAAATTTTTTAAAAGTTGTTCGAGAGTAGATATACAGTAAGGATTCCCGCTCACTTTCCCCATGTAAATCCCCATAAGACGAAAACGTGGTATTTTTTTTTGAACTACATAGAAGTTTGCATATAACTCTTATATTATATATTTATTATATATATTTAGATATAGGTATATATTTAAAATTATTTAGGAAGTACTTTTAGATCTATCGATCACAAATATTATATTTTTAGAAATAATTAGTTTATGCAGAACAGAATTAGGTAAGTTTGAGTTTGAAACGTATTATAAATATATAATTAGTTTATATTCAATTTTATATATTTTATAATATATTATGTAAAAATAGGTAGAAATATATTATAAAATATATAAAATTGAAAACAAACTAATTGTTTATTTATAATACCTACCAAACTCAAAGTTACCTAATTCTGTTCTGCATAAACTAATTATTTCTAAAAAAATAATATTTGTGATCGATAGATTTAAAAGTCCTTCCTAAATAATTTTAAATATATACTTATATCTAAATATATATAATAAATATATAATATAAGAGTTATGTGCAAATTTCTATGTAGATCAAAAAAAAATACCACGTTTTCGTCTTATGGGGATTTACATGGGGAAAGTGAGCGGGAATCCCTACTCTATATTTACTCTCGAACAACTTTTTAAAAATTTACTATACCAAATTCTTGTACACTGCGATAAAAAGTTTTCAAATACTTAAAGAAATCAAGAAAATTTTGTAAATAAACCAATGGCGTAGCCAGGGGGGGGGCTAAAAAAAAGCTAACCTTTTACCCAATCATGTACTTAAAAATGTCTTCTCCTTTTTTTCCGACAAAGTTTCACCTGTGCTGCTATTTCCTTTTTTTTCCCGAAAATCACCATTACTTTATATCTACTTTCGAGATTTAAAATTCTTAGCCCCTGGGCTCTGGGGCAATGTTGGAGGTATTTAAAATTGAAAAACGATCCACTGCGCTTCTGGTGGTGCATTTTTGTTAACATTGCCTGAAAGAATTTTTAATTGAGATCGACAAAATGTTTATCTTCTAACCTTGGGGGGGGGGACCTTGTTAACAGGTGCATTATTAGTATGGAAGGTACGAGGGATAGTTTCAAAACACATTTTGACTCCTGTTGCTCCCTACGGGCCACATGTGTAATTTTTTATGACACACGTGGGTAGGCTGCCAGAAAGCTAATATGTGTGCCAAATTTCATTGCTTTAGCTTAAAGCGCCTGAATTTAAGAAAAAAAATGTGGCACCCTAACTCTGGGGCAAAGTTGGAGGTATTTAAAATTGAAAAATGATCCACTGCGCTTCTGGTGGTGCATTTTTGTTAACCTGCCTGAAAGAATTTTTAATTGAGATCGACAAAATGTTTATCTTCTAACCTTGGGGGGGGGGGGACCTTGTTAACAGGTGCATTATTAGTATGGAAGGTACGAGGGATAGTTTCAAAACACATTTTGACTCCTGTTGCTCCCTACGGGCCACATGTGTAATTTTTTATGACACACGTGGGTAGGCTGCCAGAAGGCTAATATGTGTGCCAAATTTCATTGCTCTAGCTTAAAGCGCCTGAATTTAAGAAAAATAATTGGCACCCTAACCCTGCCTTTTGACTGCAGTATTTTTGGGGCTGTTAATAGGTTTAGACAGTGTTGGTGGGTCCATTGGTAAATAAGTTTCGCAAAAATCTTTATCAAAAGTCCCACGGAATACGCTGGGCCCCCGAAGTATGTGGAAAAAGGCATAAATAAGGCAAGAAAAGAAAAAGTATCAAGCGTAAATAATTATTTTCCTGGATCGTACTTATGTGTTTTAATTACGATCTTCAAAATCTCAGTAGATTTCTGGACGTGCATTCTTGAAAGTCGTACGATCCGGTCTTTCGGCGTGCGATGGGATCTATCACCTCCCAAGATCGAAAAGCAATTTAGGAAGGAATACATCTCAAGGAAAAAACTCTCTATTGCGCAAGCGTCACTAGATTAGACTCTGTTTAAGAATGTATCGTTTTCGTTCCATGTGATCATTCGCCATAGTTCTATGCCGCTCCGTGTTCAAGAATACACGTCCTGGGCACAATAGGCCCACTTGAAACCGCATTGCGCGCTTCAGCTTTTGAAAGAGAGCTTTTTTGAATACATACGTACGTACATACATGCAAGCTCTCTAATAATATAAAGAAGAAAATAATTAACGGAAATGAATGAAACATGAATGAATTTATACCATTTTGTTATTATTTTTCGTAATTTTCGGTTAATTATTTCCCCGTTGAAAGCGAACTCAAGTGCCCGAAAATGCATGCAGAACTTGAACAAACGAAAAATTAAAACAGAAAAAAAAACGAAAGAATATTTCAGGTAGGTACGTGGACGAATACACTTTGCGTTCTAGCCAACATCATATATCTACTAGCACAAAGGTGTACAAACAGATGTAAAATTTAAAAAAAAAATCGTTCCCTTCATTGGTTTATGAAATATCACTCGTATGAAAGTTTATATACTAAATATAGTACATCAGGATCATCTGGGTTAATAAAAAAACTTAACATTCCTTATCAGAAAAACATTTCAAAAGAGTACTTTTAGTTTGAAATTTTTAAAGTTACTTTCAAAAAAACGAGTGTTTTCTTAAAAACTTCCACCCAATTGTTTTTGTTTACTTGGGATTTTCAGCACGCTGGCAACATCACATCTTGTGTGGTTGCTAGGATGAGTTGTTTTATTAAAAGGGTCACTGCACCAGACGATATTTGCTGACTTCTGTCTTCTTTTTTTTAGAATTCAGTCTAATGTGCCTTTTAAAAGTAAAAAACCAACTTCTTTGAAACATTTTCGAAGTTTCTTTCTTCTCTCACTTTTCACACATCAAAACTCTGTTTTTTTACCGAGTTACTTATAATTTTAACCAATTTTTTCTATTTTTTCCACATTTTTATGCTATGATTTTGTTCACCTTTTCAAGCTTTCTTTCGAAACTTTAAATTTCTAGAGTAAAACACACACTTTTTTCAAATTTTCACTGTTTTTTAGCGCTCACAAAAAGTACTGCCAAAAAAACATTTTTTTCTGTTTAATCAAAATTTCTGTTTTGTCATCTGTCTATCATCTTGAGTAGTGTGGTGCATATGACTTTTATTTTGCCATTTTTATGCAAAAAACAGCAAAAACTGTAATTGTTCAAAGCGTAAGGTGTTGTAAGACATAAGGTGGCATTAATTTCTTTCAATTAAAGTTCTCTAAAATCATTAAAATTACCAAAAAACGTGTCCTACTATAAGTGTATTTTAGCACATCTAAAAATAATTTAACAGGTATTTAACTAAAATATTTCATCATGGCCGTACAAACACTCACGTTGGACGTTTTATACAATGATCTTATTAAAAGCCAAGCTTAAAAAGCCAAGCAAAACTTTCAACTAAAAAGCCAGTTAACTCTTTACCGTTTTAGTATCCTTTGGCCTAACATCACGGCCCAACACCTTTCTCAACTAAAAAGCCAGTTAACTCATTTTCGTTTTATTATCCTTTGGCCTATGATCGGTGCCATATTGACACCAAACTGACAGAAAATCCATGTCACTTTGATTATAAAAATGGCAGCCACAATAGGCTAAAGGGCACTAAGGCGGTAGGAGTTAACAGGCTTTTTAGTTGAGAACGGTGTTGCACGGCCATATTGACACCAAACTGACAGAAAATTCATTTTTTTACCTGTCAACTTTGTTAGCACACTTTTTTCGATTTATTATCCTTAAGCCTAATATAGCAGTCACAATGACACCACACTGACAAAAAATTCATGTTTTATCTGTCAATTTGGTTATAAACATGGCTGCAACAGGAGGCTAAAGGGCACTGAAGATGGAATTAACTGGCTTTCTAGTTGAGACGGTGTTGATCAAAACTATTCTCAACTAAAAAGCCATTCGCACTAAGGTTAGTTGGTTGCATACCCTTTACCTCCTTTTTTAGTAAATATAATACTATAAAATATTATAGTACTCTACTAATATTAGGCCTAATCAAATTTCACTCAGACAAAGCCTCGCAAAAACGATTTCTCTCTAAAAATAACGATTTTTGACAGTCAGAACACTGGAAAACTAAAATTAAGCGTCTCTACGAGATAACTATATCTGTCTCCGTAGAGACGCTTAATTTTCCTTCAAATTGAAGGTACATCTGCCGATTTTGCAATTTGACAGTTGTCTTTTACATATATCCTGTGTCATATTTTTTCATCATCATTTCATCTCCTAATTCCTAGCACCGTACTGATGAGCACCACAAGTGCAAAATCCGGATCTACGGTTATCATTACCTTTTTTGAGAGAAAGCTCACTATTCATTGATTTTGTTATTTATTCACCCTCACTAAATCCCTTTTTAAATTTACCAACTCCAGAGCTTAGGATATCTGTAAAGATAATTATATCTGTCTCCGTAGAGAGGCTTAATTTTCCTTCAAATTGAAGGTACATCTGCCGATTCTGCAATTTGACAGATGGTTGTCTTTTACATAAATCTTGTGTCATATTTTTTCATCATCATTTCATCTACTAATTCCTAACACCGTACTGATGAGCACCACAAGTGCAAAATCCGGATCTACGGTTATCATTACCTTTTTTGAGAGAAAGCTCACTATTCATTGATTTTGTTATTTATTCACCCTCACTAAATCCCTTTTTAAATTTACCAACTCCAGAGCTTAGGATATCTGTAAAGATAATTATATCTGTCTCCGTAGAGAGGCTTAATTTTCCTTCAAATTGAAGGTACATCTGCCGATTCTGCAATTTGACAGATGGTTGGCTTTTACATAAATCTTGTGTCATATTTTTTCATCATCATTTCATCTCCTAATTCCTAGCACCGTACTGCTGAGCACCACAAGTGCGAAATCCGGATCTACGGTTATCATTACCTTTTTGAGGGAAAGCTCACTATTCATTGATTTTGTACTTTTTTATATTTTGATAACATTAATAATGAGTGGCACCTCCATGGTTATTTATGCACTCGTTTGTTCTATTGGGCATTGACAAAATAAGATGTTCTATATCATATTAATCAACACTCATCAAAATCCTCCTTACGGCATGCCAGAGTTCATCTAAATTTCCAGGGGAACGTGGTAATCGACTAAGATTGTGCCCTATCATATCCCATACGTGTTCGATAGGCGGACAAGATCTTGCTGGCCATTCCAAAGTCTCTCTCTATACCAAGTTCATGTAAGAAGTCCATTGTTTCAGGAGCAATATGCGGTCTGGCATTATCTAGGTAGGGATGTAAAACTGGCTGCAGCACTTCATCGATATATTGCCGAGAAGTCAGATTACCGTTCATGAGGACTAAAGGTGATCTGCTTCCTAAACATATAGCAACCCATACCATGATACTTTGCTGTCTTGCTGTATCACGTTCAACAGCAAAGTCGACATTTCGTCTCTCACCTCGAAATCGCCTAACCCTCATGCGTCCATTATGGCTGCCTAAAAAAAACCTATATTCGTCGCTGAAGTTTATGGTATTCAATTCGTCATTCCAGTTTTGCCGAGCTCTGCACCACTCCAAGCGGCGAGACTTATGTTGTGGGGTCAAAGGTAGCACCAAAAGCGGACGGTAAGCCCTCAGCCTCATACCAAGCAACTGTCATCCTTCAAAACACTCGTCCTGTAGCTGCAACTAGAACATCTCTTACTTGGCGTATACTGTCCCGGATATTTCTGAGAGCAAGAAGTCTGAGATGCCATAAATCATGACCTTGTAATAATCTAGGGCGTTCAGAACCCGCACGACGTCTACAAGTCTCATCATTGGACCACCTTCTCCAAACTCTTAACACTGTTGATGGATTGTCATTAAGCCTTCTTGCAATTTCCCGTAAACCAAAACCAGCCTCTTTCATGCCTACGATGCGTTCTTTCTCGAAGTCGTTCAAATGATGAAATTGTAAGCGACCGCCAACTCTTGGAATTTTTATTTTTTAAGTAAACTCTAAGCAATCCAAAAAGACCAAAAACTACGAGAAAAATTATTTAAAATTTTCAGAAAAGTACTTTTATGTGTTGGTTGTTTTTGAAAATGAATAGAAAAAATCTGTGAAAAAAGGAAAGGTTGGAAGACAAAAAATTTATCAAATATTTCTTTTGAGATAAGGTATACACATAAATAATTTTAATTCAAATAGTTATCCATATACATGGTGTTGCATTTTTTTTGTTCTCCAGTTTATTTAATTGAAATATATAAACAGTGGACTTACATTCGGAAAAGTAATTATACTTTGCCTTACAACACCAAGTGTAAACTCTGTAAAAAAATCAGAACAGGATGGCTTTGAAAATAGCCACATTCCATTGAGGCAATCGGTGCGCCTCTGTGACAGACACTTTTTCAGTTTTCCTGTTCCATTGGGGAACTGACACCTTCAGTGTGGCACCGAGTGCCGCTTTTTCGGCACCAGCTCTGAGGGCTCGTGCCGCACCCAAAACTGTTTCCCGCCATTAAAAATTCCAATTTCGAACAGCGAAAATGGCAAGTGTGAGAGATTTTTGTACATTTTCTTCGCTGCTGAGTAGTAGCAGCGATGAAGACGACGAAGAACAATTTTATGCCTTACATTATCGCAGAGAAATCCCAAAAGTAAAAACATCGAAATATGGTTTATAGATACTTCAATGGTTATGAAGGTGAAAACACCCCGTTTGACAATCGGACGTGTAAATATAGGAAAAGGGTCGCGAGTCGCGATTTCATAAATAATTGCAAGTCGTGTTCCATTCAAACAGCACCAGTGCCATTTTTTATAGCACCGAGTCAGTGTCAGTGCGAAACTGAAAACAGGCAAGTGCGGAACTAGATTTTACAATGGAATATGCTATATTAAATTGTCCTTCAGCCACACATGCTAGTTTAAATATGTATATGACAAATACAAAATTAAAAAAAGTTGTCGTCGTCGTGAAGTTAGAAAAACACCAAAATTTTTCCGAGTTTTCCGCTACTTCTACAATTACGGGGAGACGTAACGACGTGTTTTTTTATTTTTTGGCAACTCTCTGACGCGGAGTCGTGTAGGTTTTGAGGGGGCGGGGTGCTGCTTTGATAACTAAAACAGTTGAATAATATCATTGACTACTACTATAGGGGTCCCATAAAATAAAGAAAAGTAAAATGCAGGAATCGTTATTTATCGAAACAAACTTTGGCAACATCGTATTTTGTGAAATTCGAACTTTGGAGAAATATACATCAAAGAAATCGAAAAACAGAGAAACCGTACAACGTAGAAATTGGTAAGGCGAAAATCTGTTCTCTACCTGACAGGTGTTTGCACGCGAGCTTAGAATAAGAAAGGGTTTAGGTTTAAGCGTAGATAGAAAATACTTAAGATATGTAACTGATAAGTGGAAGTGAGAATAGTCCGTTGCACTTCCACTCGTTATAAACCCTGATCAGGCAAGTGGTGCCCCCCATTTACCTTGCGGAAAGTATGGAAACCAAAAATTTTGTTTTGCCGAGTAACTGTTAGAGGGCGCTAGCGGAGACCGCATAAATAGGTACTGCTGGCAACGAGGATACATGCTAATATCCGACGAAAGCCGACGGTATCCGAACAGCCAGCCAAGCCATGAAAGGGGAATTACCGCAAGTTTTTGATTCTTTGCTGAATACCGGTTTATCAGTGGCGTAAATGAATGAACTTGTTGCCAAGGGAATGGGAGCTGGTAGAGAGATCATAATATAAATTCATGAATATGCTGAATGAAGCAAGACAGTTTTTATTATTATTAAACGATTATATTTAACTTTACAGTCTGCCTGACTATCAAATTTTGCGATTCGTTTTTGACACACTTCCCGTAAACCGATTTTAATAAAATTTGGCACAGTAGTGTAGTTCGGATGATAATACAATATTATGAAAAAAAAATTGGTGGGTAGGGGGTGGTTAAGGTTTAAAAATAAGGGGCTAAATTCATTGACACACTTCCCGTGAACCGATTTTAGTGAAATTTGGCACAGCAAAGTAGATCCGATGACAATACAATATTATGAAAAAAACCTCGAATAAAACACTCAAATTTTTCAAGCCTTCACCGGTTTTTTAGCGTTCAAAAAAGTACTGCAAAAACATCTTTCCTCTGCTAAAATGAAAAATATTTAATGAGAGAGGGCAGAATTTTAGAGGTAGATGGAGAGATAATTTAGTAAAGTGCAAAAATATTAAGGCAATTGTGTACTAAAAATTTTAGTTGTCATCTGTCATCTTTAGTGGTGTCGTGCATATGATTTTTATTTTGCCATTTTATTATAAATTCTCCTCCCTATGACAGTAGCTATTTGGATTAAAAGTTCCTTTTTTTCCAAAAATTTAGTTTTGGGATACAAGAGTGTCGCATTTAAGCATTGCAAAAATATTTCGGAAAAAATTATTTTATTATATATTATATTAGTTGATGAGCATAAATATAATAAATGCTATAATCTTATTTCTATTATAGGTATTTATTGTATTTAATTTTTTTAAATATGCTTTTTTATTTTAACTTAACAACAATTTGTTTTCAAATTTAAATATTTAGCGGCCACATTACAAAATAGAATCATCTACCATGATGAACCTGGAAATAATTTAGTTAAATACCTGTTCAATTATTTTAAGATGTGCTAAAATACACTTATATACACGTTTTTTTGTAATTTTAAACACTATAAAGAACTTTGATTGAAAGAAATTAATACCACCTTATGACTTACACGATAAACAATTACAATTTTTGTCGTTTTTTGGATAAAAAAAACACTCAAGATGACAGACAGATGACAAAACAGAAATTTTTAGTAAACAATTGCCTTAAATTATTTCCATCTTTCTCTAAAATACTTTTTAATAGCCTGCTGTCTCTCTTCAACAACCTTAAATATTTTTCATTTTAACAGAGAAAAATGGTTTTATAGCAGTACTTTTTTGAAGCTAAAAAAAAAGTGAAAACTTGAGAAAACTGAGTGTTTTATTCTAAAAATCGAAAGTTTGGAAAGAAGGCTATACAATGGGAACAAAATCTTGGCATAAAAATTTTTTAAACAAAAACGTTACCCCTTTAATTATGCTAAAATATCTTAAGCCAAATTTATTTATATTTAATATTTTGTTTATAACTGAAATTTTCTAGGAAATTCCCGAACTGCCCGATGTTTTTTTTTTAAATAGTTCCTACCTACTTAATTATTAATGCGAAAAAACGGTAATTATGCAATATACGGTTTTCTGCCATTTTTGATTTTTTATGAAAAATTCTTTATGGTGGCACCTACGAGAGTCCCTAGGACCCCAAATCCGCCTGCGCCGGTTGTTTTTTTTTATTTTTTTTATGTTTTTTTTTTATTTTTTTTTCACTAAAACCACCCAATCCAACACAGTCCAACCCAACCCAACCCAAAACAATCAGAAAAACATTACAACCCCCCCCCCCGGGCACCCTTTTTTCTCTTAAAAAAAAATCGGGCGCAGGCGGATTTGGGGTCCTAGGGACCCTAGTATAGGTGCCACCATAAAGAATTTTTCATAAAAAATCAAAAATGGCAGAAAACCGTATACTGCATAATTACCGAGAAAACATTTACCAACAGTTTTTTGTTACTATAAAACAAAAACATGCAAAATAAGGAACACTTACCTGTAAGCGTTAATAAATCACAAGAATAAAACTGTTTTTGTTTCAAAAATCACAAAATCAACAAGATCATCTTTTTTTTTCTAACAATAAAAAAGTACTGATAAGAACAAGAAGAATATTCTCTATGTCGTCATAAAAAGTTAAATTCAATGATATACAGTTCGATTTCCACCAAATCTAAACAATGGCAGTGATATTTCTATTTTCTACACTATCTAGCGCAGGAGGAATGTTAATGCTAAGTTAATAGCGCCACCTATACGAAGTCAAGTGAAACATTGGAGAGTTATTACAGATTGCAAAGGAAAATTGATTATGTCTTCTATGCTTACAGATTTCGCTGCGGCGAAATGCACTGGGTTGATGACAGTCGAGTTGTCCAAAAGCGACTATGCGCGCTCTGGGGAGTTATCCACGAACGAAATTTTTGCTAACATTTTAGCCCGTAAGGTTACCTATCTTCAGTATTTCCTCTATCTACGGTTTAAGTCTAGTTGGGACAAGTCGGGTTGGTTTAGAAAAAAGAACGTTGGCTATCATCAGCGCAATTTGCACCCTGTCCACTGCTTTTCGGAAAAGTGTCGTAGTACTCACACCATACCATTGTCTAAGATTTTTAAGCCATGATATCTGTCTACGACCCGGACCTCTTCTGCCTTCTATTATCAATTTTAAGAGTTTATATTTGTCATTTCTCAAAATATGGTTAAAATATTCAAGTTTTCTCTTTTTGATGGTAAATAAAGCTTCAAGCTCTTTATTTATTCTAAGCAGAACATCCACATTAGTTTCTCGGTCCATCCGAGATATTCTTAATATTCTACGATAACACCACATCTCGAATGCCTCCATCTTTTTGCACATGGCCCCAGTCAGTGTCCATGCTTCCATGCCATAATATAAGATGCTAAAAACATAACACCGAAGCACACGAATTCGTAGAGTGGTATTAAGATCGCGACTACACAACACTGATTTCATTTTGATAAAAGATGATCTAGCCTGTTTAATTCTTGCACGAACTTCTTGCATGTTGTCCCAGTTCCCATTGAGGAGACAACCTAAGTATTTGTATGAATCCACGCGTTCGACTTGCTGCCCATTTACTTCTAACATGCGTCGGATGTTCTTTTCCTTGGATATGACCATCCATTTTATATTTCCAACATTTAAGTTAAGCCCAAGTTGCGAAGTTTTGGCAGCAATTTGATTCAACAACTCTTGTAGGCCTTTCAGCGTGTCTGCTATTATGACAGTGTCGTCGGCATATCGTATGTTGTTAATTTTTATGCCGTTTATGGTCAAACCCTCTTCGAAGTTACGAAGTACATCCTCTATTATTTTGTTACTATAGATATAAAACAACAGCGGAGACAATATACAGGGTTCCTAAGCAAATCCTTAGGGGGCCAAGCAGCCGTGTATAAGACGCAAACAAACGGAAAAGCACATTAGGCAGAAAAGGATGGGCATGGGGCGATGTTGTCACTACATCTTACACGTAGTAAATCCATTCCAGGTTGTTGTTCTCTAATGTTTTCCATTTTCATACCTTTAGGACTGGAATAAAAATTGTTTTTGCTCGACTTTAATACCAAACTGATAAAAGATATCGTAAAACAAAATATTTTTCGGCTTTTCATTTTGTAACCATTGTCCTTACGCACTGTTTACAAGACTGAGATACATGCAAATGCCTAACCTAAAGCGTTCATACACGGCCGGAGAAATCGACTGCGATATTTCCGTAGAAACTTTATCAAGCAAATAGGACGGGTTAACGCCTTCGAACGTCCAACCCGGGTTTTGCACTTTGATTCGAAATCAAAAAGGAGGAACAAATTACGTAACGGTGATTTTACCAATTTTTGACCCCCTCCCTATGTAATGTTTTGTAACGGTTTGGCACGCCACTCCCCTAATATTACGTAACAATTTCAAGACCACTACCCCCCCCCAAAAAAAAAACTTTTCACTTATTTTCATTCCAAATTTTCTTAGTTTCACACAAATGCAAACGCTGTCGAAAACCCCCCTCCCCCCTACGTAACGTTTTGTAACTCCCCTCCTCCCTATGGCCATTACGTAATTTGTGCACGGCCCCTGTAGTCCCAGTGGAGGAGGGCGAAAAAATTGATATTTTTTTCTTAAAAATTATACTCTTTAGACCTATTTCTTTGCGTTCCCGAAATGACGTAATTTTTGAAAAAAATTGTAAGCGGCGCCATTTTTATTTCGTGTTTTGTTTTTCTAACATTTTTGCGTTCGGCTAATTTAATTGAAAAAATTTTGCCTGCGGCGCCCTTTATCTTCTCACTCGAAACCAAGATCCCCCGTTTTAGGAAAACTGATCCCGTCTCTGTTTCTAAATTTTTTCGAATAAAAGTAGAGTATGACCATGGGGTTGAAGAAGTTGAAGAAAAAAATAAAAAAAGTGGCAGAGCTCAAGTTTTTCGTAAAAAAAACGTTTTTTGTAAAGAAAAAAAAATCAATCTTTTCACCCTTCTTTGGAAGTTATAAATATTTGCAGCCCCTTATTTTTCGCTTTTACCCTCCCGCTAGTTTTGAAGAATTGGTTCGATACATGTTTCGAGATCATGTCATAAAACACCTCGAAAATATCAAATGTAGTGTATGGCCAGCTTTATTTAAAATCAATAATATCGCAAGCAAAAATCTCTGCAGGAAAAACAGCGCCGTTTAATGATTTCTTTGGCTGCTAGTGTGCCGTTTCCGGATAGATGTCACTAGTAGAACAGAATGGAAAGAAATTTAATTAAAAGCGAAGATATTTCTGTCCAATGTTAACAACCTCACGAGTTTATCGCTCAGTATCGTAAATAATGGACCCTGCCGCCTCCTTTAAGCAAGAAAAAGCTGTGGTTTTGACCTTCTTGAGCCTCACAATATCCCAATCTATTGTAAAACTCTTGGCGCGTAGCAGCCAACATTTCAGGGGTGATAGAGTTGCCCGCCTCCAAAATTTTCGCCCTCAATTCCTGTATAGTCGTAGGCCGTAAGTAAGGGTGGAAAATTTTGTCGTGCCAACAACCCCATAGGAAAAAGTCATTTGGCTCAAGATCTGGTGATCGAGGAGGCCATCGGATATTTCCATACGTGGAAATAATTCTAACACCAAATACCTGACAAAGGTACTTTGTAGCCTGGCGTGAATTGTGGGATGAACAGCTAACTTGCTGAAACCACAATTCGTCCAAATTTATGTTGAGTTCCCTCAACCGTAGTAAAACCTGGTGTTGGAGAAGATCAACATATTTTTGGCTATTCAAATTCCCTTCAATGAAAAAGGGTCCAATAATGTGATCCCCGACAATACCGCTCCAAACATTTAATTTTTGAGGATGTTGCGTTCTAACACTTGCGTGCAGAGGTTTATTTTCGCGGGATCAATAGCGGCTATTTCGTGGATTGTGAGAGCTATGAAGTTCAAATGTCTTCTCGTCACTAAACAAAACTTTTGATAGGAAATTTTCATTTCTGTCACATTTATCCCTCATAACCTCACAATATTCTAACCGGCGAAAATAATCACCTGGTTGCAATTCCTCTGACTTCCCAATCTTAAGCGACTTGTAGCCATATTTTTTTAGGATCCATTGGCAAGTACTGTCGGGAATATCCAGTGCCTCCGCAATCGGTTTCGTCGAACATGGTTCATGTGCCTTAACGAAAGCGCATACCATTTCGTCTCGTTCCACCCTGTGTGGAAGAACGGGATGCTCTGGTATTTCGCCGTCGTGGTAACACTTTCTACAACTATTTATGCACCCGTACCTTTCAAAACGATAATAAATGTTGTAGACAGTTTGAGCCACAGGAACCGGTCGATCTGGAAACGCAAAAACAAAAAGCCCAATGACCTCGTCCGCACTGTCAGTTTTTATGTAGATTTTAATAATAAAAATCTTTTCTCCTCGAGTATACGGCATTTTAAAAACACAAAATTTACGAAACTGAAGCGACTCGAAAAGAAATAAAAATGCAATGCCTGTGAATCCCAGTTTTTTCTCGATCATCTCATGGTGTGGCCGCCATCTAGCGGAATTTGCAGACATTTTGTCAACGGTTATTATTGCAACTATGATTTATGCTCACAATGAAAGAGTGGCGACAATTTCTTCTCATGAAAGCAGTTCGGAAATAAAAACAAACTGGCACCATTGCTCAATATACCTGAATAAACTTCTTTGATAACGGCAGTAGAATTTCTGCCGAAACGTCAGATAAGTACTTAGATTCTAGTAAGGATTTGCGTGTGTGTAGGCAAACTTTTTATCTTATTTAAAAACAACTGACAAACGAACAAATTTTTTTTCTTTAGGAATTTACGCAGTGGGTTTTAACATATTTTTGAAAAAAATGTCCTTAACTTAGTAGCGAAAAACCCAAAAAAAGTAGTTTCGACATTATGAATCCGCCACAAACATATAGATTTTATTTACAGAGATCAAAGATTTGCCACTTTTTCTTTGGTGATATCCATTCCCTATATGTCCTATTTTCCCTGAATAAATGCCGACAACTGTTTAGTTGAGGGGCAACCGACGTTGCAGCCAACTCACGACCTCCATTATGATTGGTTTTTAGAATACCGATAAACGGGGAAAATCGGATTGCAAGGAGAATATCATAGTCACAGTATTTTCCACCTGAAGTTTATTCAGATTCAGTTGACGTCAACTAGCTATCAGCGATCTGACGCTTGGTAATTTTGCTTCTCTCTAAAAAGACAATGGGTCACAGTTAGGCCAGTGCCGCATAATCTTATTTAGTTTTACTTTTGTCATGTATGCTGATAATATTGTTATGAAAATTTCATGAAACTTTCTCTTGCACACTTTTTTATCTATAATTTTATCATGACTTTCATGAGCGCATCAATTCAAAATGTTTGCGGACATTTCCAGCCTCTATAGCTAAAAATAACGATACAGGGCGAGTTTGTAAATTCAACATTTTTTTGACAGCGGTGGAACATCGGTGCCAACATTCGGTTGACAGATGAGTTTGACATCCATCTGACGTCTAGCAGTGATGAGAAGTGTAATCAGCTGAGTGCCAATAACCACACTTTAAAATAATAAATTCATACCTTAACTTCGGCTCGAGAAAATCGGAAATATGACTTAAAGGCACTCATGCTGTACTTTTGGAGAGTTTTTTCATCATAATCTTCAATGCAAGTACGTTTTTGCGTCAAATTTAGTATGCTGTCTATATCATCATCAGAGTCTTCACTTGAACTGTCTTGCATTAATTTTATGGTTGGCTCACCTCTCCATTAAGCATCCTTTACTGTACCTTGTATTAACCAAAATAAATAAAAAAATATTTGAATAAGTTAAAAACCAACTGAAAAAAATTAATAACCATTTTCTACCGACTCCCGAAACCGCTGGCGATTGGTGCCAACATTTGTTGGATTGGTGAAATCCATCTAAAATGTATGAACTCTTTCCGCCACCGGTGCCAGTGGATTTACAAACTCGCACACATTTTGTTATAGCATTTCAGTGTGAAAAAGTGCAAACAATGAAAAATAAAGCGAATGCGTGTCAAACTAGGTTTACTGGTAGCACAATTGCACTGGCGCACCAAGGAGGGGGGGTTTTGGGTTAAACTCCCCCCCCCCCCAAAAAAGCCTGGTTGTGGTCACATTTTTACATTTTGGACATTTAAAAATCTTTTACGATGCACTGGGGTTAAGGATAAGTAATAAAACAAACTTAATTTTAAGTTAAAATATGACCATAACCAGGTTTCTGACCTTTACATTATTTTCTTTGTTTTTCAAATCACCCTTGGGCCCTTGGGTAAAACCGATCACCGATGCTTTAATTATTACCACGATTATTTCGTGCGTTCTATCCAGATAGAAACTCGATCGTGTTGATTTCACAGTTGAATTGAAATTGATTTGACCCTAACTTAATGCCAAGTTGTCAGTGGGATATTTAGAGGTTATGTTTTGTTAAAATCAATCAATTTTTTCCGAGGACTTTTTCTTTAAAAAAAGCCAATAAATAAAAGCTCTAGCGGTCCCTACGCGAAAAAACCGCTGAGTAAAGTAAATATGACCTTAGGCTTAATTTATAAACGCGTTCGCGTTCGCAGTTGAAGTTCGCCTTCGTCGTTCGTAAGTTCATAGTTGGGAGTTCAGAAAACAGCATTTATAAACGCAGTTCGTCTTGCATTAATTTTATGGCTGGCTCACCTCTCCATTAAGCATCCTTTACTGTACCTTGTATTAACCAAAATAAATAAAAAAATATTTGAATAAGTTAAAAACCAACTGAAAAAAATTAATAACCATTTTCCACCGACTCCCGAAACCGCTGGCGATTGGTGCCAACATTTGTTGAATTGGTGAAATCCATCTAAAATTTATAAACTCTTTCCGCCACCGGTGCCAGGGGATTTACAAACTCGCACACATTTTGTTATAGCATTTCAGTGTGAAAAAGTGCAAACAATGAAAAATAAAGCGAATGCGTGTCAAACTAGGTTTACTGGTAGCACAATTGCACTGGCGCACCAAGGGGGGGGGGTTTTGGGTTAAACTCCCCTCCCCCCCCCCGAAAAGCCTGGTTGTGGTCACATTTTTACATTTTGGACATTTAAAAATCACTTAAAATGCACGGGCGCACCCAGGAATTCTTGGACTTCGAGGGGGGGGGGGGGGGGTTAAGGATAAATAATAAAACAAACTTAATTTTAAGTTAAAATATGACCATAACCAGGTTTCTGACCTTTACATTATTTTCTTTGTTTTTCAAATCACCCTTGGGCCATTGGGTAAAACCGATCACCGATGCTTTAATTATTACCACGATTATTTCGTGCGTTCTATCCAGATAGAAACTCGATCGTGTTGATTTCACAGTTGAATTGAAATTGATTTGACCCTAACTTAATGCCAAGTTGTCAGTGGGATATTTAGAGGTTATGTTTTGTTAAAATCAATCAATTTTTTCCGAGGACTTTTTCTTTAAAAAAAGCCAATAAATAAAAGCTCTACCCATCCCTGCGCGAAAAAGACCGCTGAGTAAAGTACATATGACCTTAGGCTTAATTTATAAACGCGTTCGCGTTCGCAGTTGAAGTTCGCCTTCGTCGTTCGTAAGTTCATAGTTGGGAGTTCAGAAAACAGCATTTATAAACGCAGTTCGTCGCTGAAATTTGATTGGTCTTTCCAAGGTCAAGTGAATATGATGTTAAACAGCTGACATCATAAACTGACCAAAAATCAAAAAAAAAAAATTTGCCCATTTGAAAGTGATTCTTGTTTGTTTGGCTTCTTTGTGGCCACAATTCTTATATACGTAGCCCACAAAGTGAAACAGAGAAACTTAAAAATTTCTCTTAAAAAAAACAACAAACAAAAATGGCTGAAATGACAGTTAACAGATGTATCATGTGATGAAATCGTGCATTTTGATTGGTTGATCCGAACTTCACCAACTACCAACATAAAATTTGGTTATCTTTGAACTGCGAACGCAGACGTGAAAGGCGAACACGAACGCGAACTTTTATTATAAAAGGAAATACAGATTTCAATAAGGTGATCTTCAGCGCACGAACTACGAACTTGAACTGAGGACGCGAACGCGTTTATAAATCCCGCGTTACTTTTCCTCTTCTTCTTGTTAGTTTGAAGTCTAGAAATTAGCAGTAGAATTTTCAAGTCCATCCTGCAAAGTTTTAGCATTGACTTGAAAACTCTATCCGGATAGAAACGGCTTTTATTTCGACGACTTTTTCAAGTCAATCGCCTTTCTATCCGGATAGAATGCACGAAATAAACGTGGTATGTTTTAATGTGTAAATTTCGCGGTCAATAGGCAGTTTAACTCTTTTTTTCGTAACATTTCATCGCCAAAATCCGCAAGACTTCCTGGGCCACCCCGATGTCCTTTCCCTCACCGCTCTCGCCTCCCCACCACTTCTATGTCTCATACGCGACTTGATAATTAACAAAAAAATCGTTATCGCGGACGACCGTGCATAAACGAAGGAGGCTCTTACTTCTTAACGCCGCACAGCGGTCCATTCACCCTAAATTAGCAGTCAGGTTTCTTCACATATTCCAATTACGGCATATTTGGTAACTAATTGCGCTGTGGAGGTTGCTCTTTAACTTTTTCTAGCGTTTTTGAGTTATTAGTGCAAGACATTTTATACATTTTTACACTCAGTATTTTTACCTAAAGCAAATATTAAGTTGGGTAGTTGGGCGCTTAGATATGGGAGAGTTGGATAGATAACGCTTCTTACCTGCGCGAACGTCGAGATTTATTGGGCGGCCATTTTGATGGTCGTTACGTCACAATGAGTTACCTGACCTCACTTTTTATTTAGTAGGAAGAGCTGTTGACTCTAATGGTTGTTTTTTTATTTTCCGGACGGTTATAACAAATAACCGACTTTGTAGTTCTTGCGATATAAATTTCGATACCATTAGATCAATTAAATCCCCAGCTAAACAAAATCCAAATTGGTTTTAAATTTACCATAGTTTAATAGTCGTGTGGGAGGGTGATACGTGTTGGTCCAAACTATTCTGTCCCAATGTGCAATCACACCCCCTTTCGCCCCCCGCGTCTCCACGCGTCATTCCCCTCTTTTTCTTTTTTTCCACCCCCCCGACTTGCCACCCTTCGCGAACCACACATGCGGTGGTGGCGTCTTAAATTTTAAATACATCGGTCGAAATGGACACTCTATTAAAATATTTTTAATTATTTTTTTCCTATTTTTAATTTAAAAAATTATACATTATAATCTTTAAGAATAAGTGAAAATTTACCAAAATTGCCAAAGAAGAGGGTTTGGCCGTAGAGCGGCTTAAAAATCTATCGGGAAGAATTTTAATATTATATCATTGAGATAATAAATAGCAATGAATAAATTAGATAAGGGTCATTCCACGTCATATTTACAAGCAAATTTTTAATTTCTTCAAAAATTTTTTCTCGCACTCTTTATCGAATTTTTTTTCTTTCAAAATAATATTTTTTTTCATGTTTTTTGAACTTTCGAAGTTTATAAAATTGAACATTTTTCAATCACTGATAACTAAACTATTTGATGTATGAAAAAATTGTCGAATAATAAAAGTTCTGTTTTCGTATGAGCTCACCAAACAATTTTTTTTTAACTTGGACCAATTTTTTTTGTTTTTTTCTTCTTTGTAATTGTAAAAATTAAATAATGTATAAACATTTCAGAGTGGATATCGAAATACTTCACGAGATATTTCAGTTATACGAGGCCTATCACAGGGCGTCTACTATAAAGTTGTTTCGCTACGCGCAGCGCGTGGCTGAAATACACAGGCTAATCCTGCTTGGATTTTTACTATATAATTAACTATGGGTATGAGATTATGAACACTGCCCTGTCAAGACACAACATCCACAACACCATAGGTAGATGGGTAGATAGTATGCTTCGTGGAAGACAGGTACCAGCCACTCTAAACGGAGACACAATGGAGGTCGCGGTAGCCAAAGGATGCTCACAAGGAGTAGACCTGGTTGTAGACGAACTCCTAAACGAACTTAATAACAAAGGCGTCTATACCCAAGGGTATGCCGACGATATCGTCATACTAATCATGGGGAATATACAGAATATCAAGGCAAATGCAACAAGCCCTGAATATCGTAGAAGACTGGTGCAAACGGGTAGACCTAAAAGTAAATCCCGAGAAAACAGCGCTAATATTCTTCACGAAAAAAAAAGAAGCTGGAAGGACTATCAACCCCCACCTTCTTTGGAAAACAGATACAATATACCCAGGAGGTAAAATATCTCGGGGTTATCCTGGATGCAAAACTAACCTGGAACGCTCATATTGCCCGCGTCATTAACAAGAGCAAAATGGCGCTAATGACCACCAGAAGAGCTGTAGAATGGAAAACCGGACTTGCACCACACATAACCCATTGGTTTTACACGATAGTGGTAAAACCCAAAATAACCTACGGCGCCACAGTATAGTGGCCAAAGGCCGAACAAAGCACTGCAAAACTGGAGCTCTCCAAACTTGCATAGATGTATTTGCATAATGGGAGCAATGAGCACTACACCAACCGCTGCTGTGGAGACCATTTTAAATCTTCCACCACTTGACATTGTCATCAAAGCGGAGGCGAGAATGGGAGCATAGAGACTAAAATGCAATGACAACTAGTATGATAACCATTTGGGACATACTAAGATTGCGAGCATTGTCACCAACTCGCTGCTAGAGATGAGGAGTGACATCATGACTCCAAAAATATACACGAACAAGCCGTTTAAGACCCAGCTATCCTGGTAAAACAAGACGGAGAAATCACTAGTCCAGTCAGGAAAATTGGTATGGTATACCGATGGATCTAAGATGGACAGTGGATCAGGAGCGGGAGTATATGGCCTAGCCAAATTGGTTTGCATCTCTGGGGAAACATACCACAGTATTCCAAGCTGAAATACATACCATAGAGACTTGTTTGCCGGAAAACCTGAGAAGAAGATATCTCAATAAAGATATAACAATCTTCTCAGACATCAAGCAGCTATTAAAGCTCTGGCATGCCAACAAATTCACTCAAAATTAGTGTGGAACTGCCTTCAAACCCTCCTAACCCTAGCGAAACACAATAGAGTCAGCCTTGAGTGGGTACCGGGGTACACAGGGGTAACAGGTAATGAACACGCGGATTCTTTAGCAAGAAAAGGATCAGAAAGACCATTTATAGGACCTGAACTTGTATTTGGAATTCCAAAAACCTCAATACGTGGCTATATCAAGCGATGGGTGCACGAAGAAGATCGAAACCACTGGAATTCAATTTCCGGATAAAACTACAGCAAAATAATGGTGGCATCCCCTTCAACACTACTCACCTGTGAAATCTTTAAACTGAATAGGAAAGAAATCAGACAAGTGACGGGGCTATTAACCGGTCACTGCGCACTGAGAGAAGACCTGCATAGGATGGGAATCTATAGAGACAAACCCACCTTCAGCCGCTCACATCATATTTGAGTGCCCAGCACTAACCTTCTGCAGAACACAAAACCTCCTAGAGGACGACCCCTCCAGAGAAGCTTAGATTAGGAAGGCACACAGCAAGAGATACAATATGCTAAGAAGCTGCAGTGTCAGGGATTTCAAGACCTAAACTTGCTGTTGAGATAAATCAAATCAAAATGTGTATGAGATTCTATAACTGCCCCGTCCTTGCATTTTTTGAAAAAAAAAGCCTGTCCTGTTAGCCTGGAAAAAAAGCAGTGCCAAAAACTCCTCTGGGCTCGAGCAGGCTGCGGTGGGCATGCGCAGTAGATTTTTTCGCCTTTGGGCTTGCCCAGGGTCAGCCCTAATTTTTAGAAACCAGAGGATAAATTGTGCAATCCTCGCACAATAAAGATTGGGAAAATGAGTGCCATAATATTTGTGAGTACATGTTCAGCGTCCGTCGCTATTGCTTTTCGTTCATTATTTTTCATTTACAATGAGCACCACACCAACCGCTGCTGTGGAGACCATTCTAAATCTCCCACCACTTGACATTGTCATCAAAGCGGAGGCGAGAATGGAAGCATACAAACTAAAATGCAATGACAACTAGTATGATAACCATTTGGGACATACCAAGATTGCGAGCAATGTCACCAAGTCGCTGCTAGAGATGAGGAGTGACATCATGACTCCGAAAATAAACACGAACAAGCCGTTTAAGACCCAGCTATCCTGGTAAAACAAGACTGAGAAATCACTAGTCCAGTCAGGACAATTGGTATATTCGTTCGTTGGTTACATTGCGTCTAGAGGCATTTTCTCGCTTTTAAATTGTTTAAAAAATTTTAGAGTTTGACACATTCATTTTCTCGCGTTGTAGCGTCATAAATAAACTGGTAAAAAAATATTTCGAAACGGAATCCATTGCCGCTTCAAAACCGACGCGTGCACAGAAGTTACGTCAAAATTTTACCTTTTTAAATTTTGTTTTTTTTTCAAATACTGTTTATACTTTTTTAGATAAGAATGGGAACCCAAAAATTACATGGTGTTTTGCCAGACGAAAATTGCAAACTCAAAGTGAAATCTTATTGTTTCTGCCCGGATTTTAAAATAGTGAGTTTTATGAAATCAGGGCCAAAACGCGCACTCAAACGAAAATCATGTTTATCAAAATAAATGCGTACGATTTGCAAAAATAACTGTGACAAAAATTTTTTAACTAACAGTCGATATACACAGCATGACTTCTGTAAATTTCGTTAATATGTGTGCGGGTTATGTAAATAGCAATAAATAAAATTAAGAAGATGATTAATGTATCAATTATTTTAAAAAAAAAACAGTGTGAAACCCAGATTGCAAAGATAATATGGAATAATCCAGTCATTACGTATATCTGAACTCTTGAGTCGAGGCGCGCGTTGCGAGCAGCGAAACTTAGGCCTATTCTAATTGAAATATCTCGTAAAGTATTTCGAGATTCACTCTGAAATTTTTACAGAATCTTCCCAACATGATTCTAAATATTTACAAAGAAAAAAAAATAAAAAAATACAACAGAATACAATAGTTAAATAACAAAAAAAAATATTTCAAGAATTTATCCGGTGAGCTCATACCAAAACGCAACTTTTATTATTCGATAATTTTTTTCATACATCGAATAGCTTACGAGTTATCAGCGATTGAAAAATGTTGAATTTCATAAACTTCAAAAGTTCGAAAAATCATTGGAACTTGGAAAAAAAATCAAAACTTGAAAAAAAAAATTATTTTGAAAAAAAATACGTGTCGATTATTTTTCGCTAAAGAGAGCGAGGAAAAATTTTTTTCGAAGAAATTAAAAATTGGATTGTAAATCTGACGTGGAATGACCCATAAGTTTTTTGATAGGTCACTTATATTCTTACGATGAGTATAATACGAGATAAGTGTTAAAACTTATGATGTTGCTTTATGTCTCTAGTTTTTAGCAACAGTCAGCGCTAGGATAAATATTTTTTCTTTACCGTTCATGATTATCCCAAAAATATTCATAATCACCCCAAATAATAAATGACGCGTGCTTCTGCCTACAAAGACCGCACCGCTCGAAGGGCAGCACAGTATGGTGGTGGGGGCGACGTGCGCTTAAAATAAGAATAAACCTGCATTAAAAACGAACATCAATACTTTTCCTTATTATTAAAACTCTCTTTATAATGACAATCAAGACGCGGGGCCGCCGTCTCCACGACTGATGCGGAGTCTGAGGCACAGAATGAAACCCGGTTAAAATGAATAAAAATCATATAAAAAAGATTAACAGCAATCTCCCCTCAAATAAAGTTGACCTTATACAATCGCACACTCCAACCACACTTAAAACAATAAAATAGTGGGTGTAACTAGCGTAATGGATGTGACACACAACACACACATAGTCACAACCGTATATCCTGAAGGGTGGGCATTGTTGACAGGTTTTCATGACATGTCCTTTTTCTTTTATTGATTTTTTTTTCGTCAGTTTTCTAACGCCCGTTACAATGGAAGAACCAAGAGGTAGATAAACTTGGCGATCTGAAAACTATGATTTTATGTATGTATTAACCTGCTAAATGTAAATAATGAGCAAAAAATTGAGACTACATGGTAAATGCGTCCCCTTTAAGGTCTTACAACCCTATTTGTCATTAATATGGTGCCTACCCTTCGTTAAGCACACATCTACGAAAAATTATATGCAAGACATATGCCTAATTAGTGAGTCATGGTTGCCGCAGAAATAAGCGTAACTGTAATAAAACTGACTCTGTTTATTAAAGCAGTGGCAATCTTTAAAAAATATAATTTTAGGACTACACCAAAAACCAATCTGATAAGAAATCCAGTAATTTTAAGATTAAATTTAAAAGAATTTCTATATTCTAGTTTTATTAAGATACTTTATATTTATAATCTTGACGAATATTAACGAAAAGATATTGACAAGTAGGTAGGGAGAAAATAAAAACGTTTTTTTTTTTGTTGTGTATTTAAAATGATTTTTTGAGAGAACCTGTTCTCAAAATATAATAACCATGAGTTGGTGTTTTCTTATAAAATGACCTATTTTACTCCATTTTTAAAATCAGCATAAAATTTCCTTTAAAATGGTGTATCGCGCATGATATTTCATTTTTTGTTTTTTTCAATACCTATTTTTATTTTATTTATTTTTATTTTCATATTAACATAGATATTTTTATTGTATACCTTTTGCAAAAAACGAAGAAAAAAAAAACAAAAAAATTATTGAGAAAATTAAAAAAAATATTAAACACATGATTTTATACACAAAATAACATTACAAGTGTGATAAATCGTTTTAAAGGATATTTTTCACGCTCTTTTAAAAAAAAATTAATTTATTTGTAGAAAAGAAATTTAAACCAAAAATAAATTTTCCTTTCTGCATTAGAAATAAAAAATTGGATATTAGATCCATCACCTTCCCAGAAAAATTCAATTTAGATCAACTATCTCTTACATATGAAATAGATACTTACAAACTGTTTACATATTTGCAAATTAATTTTTCCATTGATACGTCAGGATGCTATAACGCCTTGCAGTTATTTTTTACAAAATGAGGTTCTGATATCAAGCTCTCCCCCAAGGCGATTTTCTTTATACGCCACTAATTTTATATGAAAAAATAGTTCTGTTTTTGATCTATCAAATTTTTGCGAGCCGACAATAGAAGATTTTTTTTTAATTTTTAGTGGTGAAAGGCTTTTTGAATAGACACTTAAAGTTCATTTTTGGGTTTATCGGCATTCGTAACCTTATCTCGATGGAGTCGACCTATCGAGCAGGTGTACTTTTAAACTAATGGCGAATGCGTGACAGGTCCAGCTGATCAAATGCATCAAAACATCGTTTAGTATGCAGGGACGGTCGTAACGTTACAACTTTTTTATCGCACCTAACGAGGTTTTCGTGCATTTAATCAGCTGGAGATCACGCATTCGCCATGAATTTAAAATTTTAGGCTTTATAGTTAATTTAATATTGTTGATCTGTCAGGAAAATTAGAACATATAGAGATGGAGTAATCTGAGAGGCATAACGGTTGGGTAAATTTATATTCCCTGGATAAATTTGATCTTTGGTACGACTTGACGTATAACCTTACTTTTTTGTTTACTTTTTGTTTTGCGGTGTTTACTTTTTAAAGTTGGAATTTCTTGCCCTTTTTTTGAGTCTCTTCTCCAAAATATCCAATGAATTGCTCCATTTCAACTTCTAGAGTTGTCCTGCTTCGCAAATTGTACAAAAATTTCACAAAAAATAAGTATTTTCTGCAAAGAACAGATGAGGTATCCTAGAGATTCCAGCCTTTGTGTCAAAACAAACGAATTGTAATACAGTAAATAAATAATAAAATACCCAGGCATCGCCTTAGTTTATGTGAAAGTAACCCAACTTATATGGCAATAAAAACCTGCAATAAGATTTCTCAGAAATTAAAGACTTTAGATGATAAGACGTTTAAGAAAGAGATAAAAAATATTTTAATTAATAATAATATAATGTTTGTAATTATATTATATTTTATTTATAATTAATTTTAACTTAGTATAGGTATATAAATATAATATTTTTATTTACAATGCTTGTTTGTAAAGATATTTTTTTACACAAATGGCGCTTATTTTAGGTTGACGCATCTGTGAAAATAAGTAAGAATGTAGGTATCTATTAATTAAGTAATGAAGACTTTTGCAATGAAGATGCCAATACTGTAATAAAGGTCTACAGACAAATAAAAGATTCTATTCTATTATATTATATTATATTATATTATATTATATTATATTATATTATATTATATTATATTATATTATATTATATTATATTATATTATATTATATTATATTATATTATATTATATTATATTATATTATATTATATTATATTATATTATATTATATTATATTATATTATATTATATTATATTATATTATATTATATTATATTATATTATATTATATTATATTATATTATACTATATTATATTCTGTTCTGTTCTGTTCCGTTCCGTTCCATTCCATTCCGTTCCGTTCTGTTCCTTTCCATTCCATTCTATTCTATTCTATTATATGTTATTCTATTCTGTTTTCTTTATTTTATTTTACTTAAATGTAAGAAAGTTATTGCCATGAAAACAACAATAAAATGCGTCATTTTGAACAGCCGTTGTCAACCCCTTGTGTAGAAAAAGTGACGTTTCCCCAACTGTTATGCCTTTTTAGCTATGAAACTGTCAATCGCATCGTTACCCCTAATTTTTTAGATTGGTTGGTTGGGATACCCATTCCCTATACGTTCTATTTTCCCTGAGATCTGTTGAGCTTCTTCGCGAAGCAGGTGCATAAAAATTACGTTTTTAAAACATTTCTTATACAGATGGACGTCACTCCGTACTAAATATCCTCAGATTTCTTTTCTGCTCCCCTTTAAAGTCTCCACATACGCGCGCTCTTTTTCCACCCTCTCCGGCCTCCCGTCTAAGCCTGGCCCCCCCGCTACCTCCCGCGCTTTTTCTCCAAAGGAGCAAGCTTGATTGTCATTAGGACCTTCCTCGGACGGGGGGGGGGGGAGAGTTTTAATAAGAAAGTATTGATGTTTTAGGTTTTTAATTTATGCATGTATTCTTACGACGATGCTTCGCTCGATGTGGTCTCTACTTTGCCCATAGAGAGTGAGAGCATCAGTTCAATATATCTCCGACTCTACTAAAAGCCAATCTACTGTTCCAGTGTTTTTTGTTGACGTTTGCCGCCATCTTTTTTTCTGTCACTTTTAGGAGTTGATGGAAAGATAGTTTAGTTTAGTTTAGTATAAATAGAAATAAAACTTCTTTAAAGTAGTAGTAGTGGTAGTAGTAGGAGTAGTATTATAGGGGCGGCCCGTGGGCTGCCTTGATCTGGCATATGCATAGCACTCTGCTATTAAGTGCTGCGCCGATTCCTCTTCGAGCCCGCAAGCGGACACACGGGATCTCCTGCTACTCTTATTTGCGCCAGATCTTTGTTCAGCCGATTCTGCCCAGTCAGCATCAATGTCAGAAGTCCAATGTCCTTTCGGGTCTTGCCTACATTCGGATCATCCACAAATAGCTTGGACTGTCTGCACTTTTCCTCTTGCCTCCAGGACGTCTTCAGTTCATTGTTCGCCCATTTGTTGAGCTCACTCTGTACCTGTTTCCTTGTTATTCCCAGAAGAGGTTCTGGTCCAATGTATTGCTTTTCGGCCCCTAGTCTGGCAAGTTCGTCCGCTTTCTCGTTCCCTGGTATTCCCTCATGACCTGGGACCCACATCAGTGTTACCCTCTTGTCTTGAGCTAGTATTTGCAGTGCTTCAGCGCACTCCTCTACCAGACTACTGACCATTTTGGGTTGAGCCTTGAGGGCAGCCTGGCTGTCGGAGCAGATGTATATGTCCCTCTTGCCATTCCTGACCTACGGTAGGGTTGCTGCCATGATAATAGCATATACCTCCGCTTAAAACACCGTAGCGTATTCTCCAAGTGAATAACTTTTCTGAACTTCTAGTCTTTCCGCGTACACTCCTGTGCCTGTTGTCTGCCTGGCTGACAGTTTAGAGCCATCCATGTAGCAGACCGTCGCCTCTCTCCTAATTCCGTTCGGAATTCTTCCCTTTGCCACTCATTCCATTCTGGTATTGTAACCTTGTACTTTTTATCAAACCTCCATGGTTTAGGCCGTGCTTTCACTGGCAGTCTTAGGAGGGGCAACTCTTTCGTCGCCAGTCCCTCGACTGCCTTTTTTTTCTCCCTGCCCTTCCATAGTTCCTGATCCCTTAATTGCAGGTGCTTCGCCATCGCCTCCTTCTTGATTCAAATTGGAAGCGAGGGGAGACCCAATATTGTTTTCAAGGCGTGGATGGGGGTCATACTCATTGTGCCGGTTATCCCTCTGCACAAGAGCCCTTGTAGGCCAGTCACCTTTTTGGATATAGTCAGCTTCTTTACAGCGGGCCACCAGACCACTGATCCGTATTGGATCCTTGGTCTTATGATGGCCGTGTATATCCAGTGTAATATCCTCGGGCTAATGCCCCGGGTTCAACCGACCACTCGGCGTAACTGCCATAATGTTGCCTGGACTTTAACGGTAAATCTGGCAACATGCTCGCTCCTCTTGAGTCCCTGGTCCAGCGTCACCCCCAAATACTTAAGTTTTGATACCAATGTTAGGGGTCTGCCGTATATTATGAGAGCTCTGAATTCCTCTAGTTTTCTCTTTCTGGTGAATAGGATCGTCTCGGTCTTAATTGGTTTATTAATAAAGTATTACACAAAGTGCTGTTACAGGTCAAAAGTCATAGGCAATCACTCGATACCGGGTAAGATTTTCCTCTATTCTGTATCGTCGCTATGTGTTGTGCGTTTTTTGATGGCTATGTAAGCCAATTCTCGAGCCGCATACCCTTCCACAGTCCTGGCACACCCAGTCTCCGGCAGCAGCCGGGTGTTGTTGATCATCCATTCTTCCATTTTGTCGCTCCTTTCTACGTTCTCTCTTTTCCGTTTCTAGTCTACGTCGTTGCTCTTCAAAAGTTTGTGCTCCCTGATGAACTGTTCGGCGCCATGTAGCCCTATCGTTTGCCGTGGTCTCGAAGTTGTTTATATCGATGTGACCCTTCATCATATTGCCTTTGAGAGAGTCCTTGTACCTTTTTTGTTGACGACCTTGATTTCTCTTTCCCTCCTTCAGTTGTCCATAAAATATCTGCTTTGGGAGACGTGTTTCAGGCATGCGGATAATGTGACCAGTCCAACGAAGCTGGTGCTTGAAAATAAGGGCTTCTATACTAGTTGTTCTGGCTTCTTCTAAAACACTTATGTTTGTTCGTCGGTCTTCCCATTTGATTCTCAATATTCGTCTTAAACAACTTGATATTTTTCTAGTCGTTTGATATGCCTTCTATAGGTGGTCCACGTTTCGCATCCGTATGTTAGAGTTGGTATTATAACTGTGTTGTAGACACGAAGCTTGGTCTCCGCATTGATGTCGTGATTGTTGAAGACTCAAAAGTATAATATAAATAGAAATAAAACTTATTTAAGGTAAATACTAAATATAAATAACATAAAGTACATTAAGGCTGATTTAAAGTAAATTACTTAATAGATAGACAACATACAGTACATAAGAAAGACAAAAAATTGCAGATTAAAACAGGTAGTTATTATATATTAAAATTAAAATTGCTAGATACTATTCTTCTTAGATACCTTCTGACTATAGATTTAAAGTGATCTAAATTTAGATTTTTGATCTCTGCTGGTAGAGATTAAAGAATTTTATGCCGTGGTAGTCAGTGCCCCTTCTGATACGTTGCAGAACTAAATCATGCTGTTCCTAGTTGGATAGGAGTGAATATCACTATGGGCTCTAAATTTTTCTCGGTTCTGTTTCATGTAGACTAGTCAGTGAAAAATAAAAGTGCAATGGAGGGTAAGCAGATTCAGCTCTATAAAACTATTTCTACAATAATCACGATACTTTATGCCTGCAATAACTCTAACACAGCGGCCTTGTGTGTTGTTTGTAACTTAGATATTTGTGTAGAGTTGGGAGAATGGCCCCAGTTTAAAATTGAATAGGACAAATTGGAGTTAAAGTATCCATGGTACGTCTGTTACATTTTTGAACAGACTTCTGATTAGAAAAGTGATTTTTGATGGTTTGGAGCTTAGATGGTTAACATGCGCCTCCCAAATCATCCCTGGATCCAAAAAGACCCACAAGAATTCCCTGATGCCTGACTTTCTAAGATCGATGGGGAAGTTTGCAAGCTTAAGTTGATATTTTGCGTCTTGCCATTATTAAGACTAAGCCTGTCTGCCAGAAACCATCCTCTAATTTGTTCCTGTCTGTTTTGGGTCTACTGCAGTATTAGATCTGAGGAGTGGTCACGCAATATTGAAATGAACAAACTGATCTCTTTCTTCCAGGTAGGAATTGACAAGGGCTACACTGCTTTGGTGAAAATTGTGGTGAGATAATTTAATAATCAAGTCAAACTCTATTCCAGGAATGTTCCATTTCCACATATAATGTAGAAGTAAGTATATTAATATAATATTAGATAATTTTAATAAGTAATTAAGTAAAAAAAAAACAAAAAAGTAGTTTTTGTTTTTTACTGCGTAAAAAAGTTTTATTTTTAAAACAGTCTAATATTACTAATAGTTTAACAAGTCCCCTAATCGTGTAAAATTACCAAACATTAAAACAAAAAAAGCAAAATGCGTGACACTTTCAATTTTTTTAATACACACCCTTGGAAGTCCAAAACAATTTTTTCAACACCACATCATTTCTAATGAATATTTTAATAAAAGAAAAACTCTTACAATTTTTTTTAGAGACATGTAATTACAAACATTAAGCCAAACTACAAAAGAAATAAAAATATATTAAAACTATACGTAAGTATATCCCAAGTCTTTTGTTTCCTATTTTACATAAAAAGAAAAGTACTGGCTTTTTAATCATTTTGCCGTCCCCTCGGTTAAATAGGGTAGTATTTAAAGGATTAAAAATTCATGCAATAAGAAAAATCGTCAGCTGCTCAACATACATATCACTAAAAATATTAGATCAAAAAACGGATTTTTATAATTTATTAATTAGCTGGAAAACCAACTGCACAGTTGAACTTTCTTTTAGAGTTTATCAAGATGTAAATTTTACGCTACCCCAAATTCACCCTAATATGATATAACGGGGCATATTATATGAATTGTTGTTGCCGAAAGTAATACATTATTTCAAACACGTTTGCCGAAAAAAAGGTCTTACAACCATAGGTAGAAAAAGGTTTTTTTACAACGTTATTACCTATACATTGGCCGAAAATTTTATGACAGGAAATATTGCATTATTGGTCGTCCCTTGAAATCTACAAAACAATACATGAAAAGTATAAGGTTGTCATACATTTACAGATAGCATCTTGGGGCTACCTGAAAGGTGACGCCAACACATGGTCTGAAACAACTATAAGAAGCTTTTAATAAAATCATTTAAAGGTTTTAACTGGTAAGGAAATCCAGGACAAATGAAGAATTAAAAATGTGTTTGTTTTTAATAATTTGGTATTATTTCTACTACAATATAAATTGTTCTATCTGGGTCCCAATTGTCAAATAATTGTACTTTGGGCAGAAAAAATTATCACACAACGTTTTTTTCACCTATTAATCACGAAGACGTTTCTCAAGCGATCAGAGCTCTTTCAAGTAAGAGATCAACAGGTTTTGATGAGGTATTAGGAGGATTTACCTTAAAAAAAATGAATATATCCGTAAGTCAAGGAAAGTTTTCAGAACTACTTAAAATTGCCAACGTATCACCAATATATAAAAAAGGTAATAAAAAATTGCTAGAAAACTATCGTCCTATTTCTCTTACAAGCTGTATCAGTAAAGTATTTGAAAAATTAATGTATTAAGCACATTTCAACACGGATTTAGAGCAAACCACTCCACTGAAACTGCAAATATTTATAGCCATATGGACGTGGGCGAGTTTGTTGTAGGGATTATGTTTGATCTTACGAGAGCGTTTGATACTATTACCCCCAAGTTCGCTTCTCTTAAAATGGACCAATTTGGTATCAGAGGAAACATCAATAAATGGCTAATATCCCTTCTTATTAACAAACAATTTAGAGTAAAGAAAATGGAATAATTCTGATGTATGCTGACGACACTACAATTCTTATATTTGGTCAAAGCGAAAATGAAATATTGGAAAAGGTCAATCACATCTTGCTTGCATTCTCAAACTGGTGGTTATCTAGATTTTGTGTGTCTAGATTTTAAAACCAAAGCAAGCAAGGCACTTGATGTTCAATTTACTTTTAATGGTGTCCCCATTCCTTTTTGTAATAGTGCTAAACTGTTGGGGGTTACCTTCGATAGCAACCTAGATTTCAACAAACACATTGACCAGCTCTGTTCCAAAATGAACAAAAATATATACGCTCTTACTTGTTTGAAAAACTCCGTTGGAAAATCTACATTGCTAACATCTTACTTCGCAAACGTGCACTCAATTATTGAATATGAAATTATCATCTGGAGTCTGTCTTCGTATTTAGATAGAGTTCTGATCTCCCAGAAACGTGCATTGAGATGATCTTTGATTTGGAGCCTCATGTGGACATACTTTTACAAATAACCGTATTCTCACCGTTATTTTCTTATATGTTTTTAAACTTCTGACGTACGTACATAGGACTAAAGACAATTGCTATGCTAAAAATAATTTTTCTCATCGTGATCCAGCACGAATTTTATAAAAAGAGCCCAACTAAATTTGGGAAAAGTCTAAAAAAATTACTTTCTAAAGAGGCTTTTTATAACTTAAACGAACTTAAATTATTTTCAAAATCCAGAGCGCAATAAAACATATAGATAAAATTGTTTTTAGCGAGAAATTTTGTTTTCGTGCGCAATTAGTTACGTTTACTTTTATCTGTTGTTCTTGTAATTGAAGTTTTGTCTTTGTTATTTATATTTTATGCCCAGTTCTTCCCAAAACATTTTATTCTTATTAATTCAAGTCATCTAAGGTGTTAGACTTAATCAATAATTTTAAAATTTTGATTTAGTAACTTCTAAATACTGTTTTTTTATCGACTTATTCTAACTTTTGTTAGGATAAATTTTATCCGTATTATATAGTGTATGACCTGTTACATCCTATTTTTTATAGGCCGAAGTAATCAATAAAGAATTTGAATTTGAATTTTGTGACCATTCATGTAAGAAGTGACTAACCCCCGCCATCCCCTATTTTAAGTACAGCACAAAAAAATCCTCTTTTTTGATTGATGATGAAACAAGTATTTATTTACATTTATACAATTTCAATAATTTTAGATTTTTTTAGCTTTTTCGATATTTTTAAGTCTTTCGATTCGCACATTTTGAAGTATAGTTTAGTTCTAGAAGTGCCATTTAAAAAGCAAATTAAAAACAATCTTTATGGCAAAAGAGTTATTATCACTCGAGTTACAGAAGACGGCTGGTCTATAGGGAGAGCGGCCACTCAATTTAGGGTTAATAAAATTAAAAAAAGCGATGGATTCAAAGTAACACAACGGATCGAAAACAAGTAAATATTAAATATTGCTTAAAACAACAACAAAAATTTGTGTTTAGTGGGCGCGTCATTCTTTTCAATAACACTCTCCAAACGCCTGGACATTAGAAAACTTTCATTTTGAAAATATTTATGAAAATATTTATGATCTTCTCTCTCCAGTTCCCCTGCTAAATAAATTGGGTTGAGATCAGGGCTGTTGGATGGCCAAAGAAGAGTTTCATAACATCCTCAAGCATCTCAACATATCTTTGACTGTTGAATCTTCCTTCGATTTGCCAAAACATACCCAAACCTCTACCGCTAAAGCAGCCCCACAATTCACTGAAAAATGTCAAGCTTTCTTAATTTGGTTGGTGTATTTTGACTGAAATATCTTTTCATGTGAAGACCACTCTCTCTCAGAAGTCATCATCATGAAGAACATTATTTAATGCAAAAATAACCCTGGCCTGTTTTTGTTCTTCCGTTAAAAAAGGTTTTTTCGCAGTAAATCGACAGGAAATTTCAGATTTTTTAATAATTTTGTTAATAGTTGATAAGGAACCTGGGAACATCGTTACATAAGATGCTTCGACAGATGTGGCAAAAGGATTTTCTCTGAGGTGGTTTTCATCTTGTATCTCCGAACTTACAGGCTTTCGTCCGGATACATGTTTTCTATTTATCGAATTATTTTGTATCCAGCGCTTTTTCCATCATACTATCATCATTTTATCAACCCCAAAATGAATGGCCGCTCTACTTATAGACCAACCGTCTTCTAGAATGGTCAAGCCATGATGGCCCTTAAAAAAATTTTCTTAAATACCTGTTAAATTATTTTTAGATGTGCTAAAATATACTTTAGTAGGACACGTTTTTTGGCAAATTTAAAGACTGTAAAGAACTTTGATTGAAAGAAATTAATACCACCTTATGTTTTACACACTTTACAATTTGAAAAATAAAAATTTTCGCTCTTTTTTGGATAAAAATTGCAAAATAAAAATCATATGCACGACACCACTCAAGATGACAGACAGATGACATAACAGAAATTTTTAGTAAACATTTGCCTTAAATTATGTCCATCTTTCTCTAAAATACTTTTATATAGCCTGCTGTCTCTCTTCAACAACCTTAAAAATTTTTGCACGTCACTAAATTATCTCTCTATCTACCTCTAAAATTCTGCTCTCTCTAAATATTTTTCATTTTAACAGAGAAAAAATGTTTTTTGGCAGTACGTTTTTTGAACAACTAAAAGACAGTGAAAACTTTGAGTGTTTTATTCTAGAAATCGAAACTTTGGAAAGAAAGCTTTAAAATGTGAGCAATATCATGGCATAAAAATGTGAAAAAGGTAGTAAAAAATTGTTTCATCAAAAACGTGACTCCTTAAATTATGCTAAAATATTTTAAGCCTTAAATTATTATCATGGCTTGACCATAACTCGAGTGATAATTTGTGCTTTCATATATGTTGTAATTTCCGGCATTTTTGACTTTGAAAATTATTGTCCAAATCAGTTTGACGCGTACCATCAGCTATTTTAAACTGGTGAATGGAATACAAAACACTATTAGAAAAGTAAACTTAGGGATAACAAACAAGAGTACCTAGTGTTTGTAATTCAATACCTATCAAGGCATTAGTCAGAGGAGTGGTTGTGTAAGAGTCGTTGATATCTACTAAAAAGAAATAGGCTAAATTTGGTTGTGTTAACGCTCTAGATTGTCATAAACTACTGAAGCTTTGAAGTTCTAAAGCAACGACTTTTCACACACTCCACTTATTACAAATTAGCACCTTATTTTCTTATAAGCCATTACCACGCATTTATTTTGTAAAATCATGTTCTTTAATGCTAATAGCAAAGCTAAAAGGTGTAATATGTGATGGGCAATTTTGCCACATAATTGCACCACTATATCGCTTCAATCCTTATATTTAACCTCTGTGAGTATGTCGGACCAAGAAATACTAGTCACTTTAAGTTGGAAAAAAATAAGCTTCGTTAACGTAATCGTAGGAAGTGTAGGTTATGAAAGTTCAGTTTTAACATCAACTCCTAAGGCTAATCCATCAACAGGTATTGAAACAAATATCGGTACATCGGTTGCTGCGCTTTGATCACATTGCGAAACAAATACACAGAAAAAAGATTTAATTAAAAAATATTTATTTGAATCAAACAATAACAAATAAATATTTGTTTGGTTCAAATAAATATTTGTTTCAAATTTATTTGTTACAAATATTTATTTGACTCAATTAAATCTTTTTTATGTGTAAAAAAATGTTCAAAATCATTGTAAAAAAAATATATAAAAAATCGTATTGTCGCAAAACGCATTTCTTTTAAGTTTTTTGTGTTTTGTTCTTTGTCCTTACAAACTACATTTATCGCGTTCTAGTGCTCAACTACAGTGGCGTATTGAGAAAATTCTTCAGGAGTAAAGGTCGAGCCTGAGTAAGAGCATAGTTTCAGATATATAACTATAAATAAAAAAGAGAGTTTTACCAACAGAAAATTGTTGGATTTTTGGCGTCCTCAACAAATAGCAAAAAAACGAACTTTACAAAATACACCGTAGTACCACAAGAATACATACCGGGTGCGACTTGGAGACTAGACGCATACACGTGTTTCACCCTTGTTAGGGATCATCAGTGTGACATAAGTTTTTATAGTCGAATAATACGAACGATCAAATCAACAAATCATGGACAAATGCTCGGCAAAACATTAGATAACAGAATGAGAAATAAATTTCCAATGTCCATAGTGGAGTTAAATATAAATATTAAATTTTTATTAAAAAAAACTTTTAAAGAACAAGCTTTTATTAAATGCACTCAAAAGTAGAAAATAATTTTTTATCTTTCTTATACCATAATAAAAGCTATGGGCGCAAATTAAAAATTTTAACTTTAGGTATCGTATATCGGTCACATCGACGATTCACCTAAGAAACAGTTGTATTACTCTATAACCTAAGCACATTTTCTGTTGTAGAATGGTTTAACGATCCTATTTTTAATTATTTTTGAAGGTCTAGGTTTATGGTTTGAGGGACCTTGTTATTGAAACATCCTTTTTTTTGAAATGCCAACGTTTCGCAAAATTTATTTGCTTCTTCAGGGCTATACAAGACGGCCGTTCCATGTGTCGATTTTCTTGCCAATAGACGTCATCCGTGGGTAAAGAGGCATTATTTTTGTAGAAGTACCTCAAAATTTTGATTAAAACTTAAAAAAAAAACATAAACAAACACATTAAAATAATATTACTACGGCGAGTACTTCTTCTTCTATGACATGATTTTAGCAACAAATCAAGACCAGATCCCATCCCAGTTTTTTTTTATATTTAATAGTAAACATAAAAAAAAATATGAAAATATTTAAAACATTTCCTGCTTAAACTGCAAAAAATTTTGCCTGCGGCGCTATAACACATTGATTGCTACAATTTTAGTTTAATCCTACGCAATTTTTATCAACGGCACTTAAGTACGTGTTAAATAAATTTTTATTAAAAAGAACTTTTATTAAATGCACTTAAAAGTAAAAAATAATTTTTTGTCTTTCTTATACCTTAATAAAAGCGATGGGCGCAAATTCAAAATTTTAACTTTAGGTATCTTATGTCGGTCACATCGACGATTCACCTAAGAAACTGTTGTATTACTCTATAAACTAAAGACATTTTCAAAGGTTTGGTAAGCATGGCAATCTCACCGGTGCTCAGCTTCTCTATATAAAAGAATTGTCTTTATTATTCTCTTTGTCACCGTAAAGTTAAAATTTTTAATTTGCGCCGATTGCTTCTATTATGGTATGATAAAGATAAAAAATTATTTTCTACTTTTGAATGCATTTAATAAAAGCTTGTTCTTTAAAAGTTTCTTTTATAAAAATTTATTTTTTAATATTTAGATTTGTACTCTAAATCGTCCATTTTGAATCCGCCATATTGAAATTTTCAAATCTGATCAAAAATTCATATCCCCTTCCCGAAAAACCCCTGTATGACAATTTTTATTAAAATCGAACAAACTGAATATTTTTCCCCCTTCACTTCCTTCGTTAAAAAGAGGTGGGTACCTGAGAATACAATATTATTGTATTTTCACCGGAACTATAAACGCATACCAAATTTGAATACAATCGGATGTGCATAAGTCAGTTAAAATTAGTTAGCAAAACATGATTGAAAATCGTCCATCTTCAATCCGCCATATTGAATTTTTAAAATTTGATCAAAAATTCGTATTCCTCATCTCCAAAAGTCCCCGTGTACCAATTTTGGTTGAAATCGGTCAAACTTAGGTGTTTTTCCAATAACGACATATGATTGTATTGTCACCGGAAATATAAATTCATGCCAAATGTGAAGACAATCGGATATGTATCAGTTAATTAAAATTGGTTAGCAAAAGATGACTAAAAATCGTCCATCTTGAATCCGCCATATTGAATTTTCAAAATCTGATTAGAAATTCGTTATCTCCATCCCAAAGTGCCCTAACACACCAAATTTCAACGAAATCGGGTGTACTTCTACTGTACCGCCCTCCACCCCCTTCGAGTAGGGGTGAGCTATCAATTCCATCAGACTATATTCTTGTGTTGTCACCGCAACTCTATAAGCATACCAAATCTGAAGCCGATCGGATGTCGGGAAGTCAAAATTAAGCTGCAACATTCCACTCGAACATAAAATCTTGTAAAAATGCGTTATTACTATCCCAGCAAACACAAATCGTCAGCATTGAATCGGGCCATTGCCGACAACGTCGGCAGTGTGTCGGCATCGATCACTACACTCTGACCCGATGTTGGTCAGATTGCGATTTTCAGTTTTCGGTCATAATCGGCAACTGACGGAGGTCCACACACGACTTTATGCCGACAGCATTTTAGGACCGACGATGGTCCGATTGGAACTTTGTTTAATCGGACGAGAATCGGCAACTAACGATGGGCCGATTTACTATAGTCGACATTATCCCAACGCAAACCTTATCTGCTTTAGGGCCGATGATGGACCGATTGAAACTTTCTTTAATCGGTCGAGAATCGTCAACTGACGATGGCCCGATTTACTATAGTCGACTTTATGCCGACAACCACTTTATCTGCTTTAGGGCGACGACGGTCCGATTGGAACTTTGTGTGATTCGACGAGAATTGACGATGGTCCGATTACGTCACCTTAAAATTTTTAAACTGCTTAATAGTTTCTTCCTAGTATGTAGAGATGGCGCTATTGTCACTATGTTCCCTGTACAGTGGATGGTGGTTCTTCTCTACAAGAATCACCTCTTCTGCCACTTAAACCAGCCCGACTGGTTAAGGACCCGCATTATCAAAACTTTGTAAATTGCCAATGTCGGGCCGCTTTAAGCTACCACCGACGGATCTCCGTCAATCGCCGACGTTGGACCGCCTTAGGAAACCAATGTCGGACTTGAATAGTTTACTGATGTCGGGCCGAGACCAGCTTGCCTACGTTAGACCGACCAAATTAAGCAGTTATGGGTGGATAATCGGTACCATGTGGTTAAACCATGTCGGAACTTAATCGTGCGGCGACGGTATGCCGATGCCAGCAAAAAGTAAAATTTACCATTGGTCCGACAACGGGCCACAGTCTAACGCTGCATCGGCAAACATACATTGGGCCTACATCGCAAAGAGGACAAAAAAATATAGCTGGTCCGATGTCGTTAATCGACGTCGTGCCGATGACGACAAATTCGGCAATCGACATCTGACCGACGAAGGCCCGAGGAAACCGTGTTTGCTGGGATGTTTTCACAGCAAACAATCAACAAATCTATAGGATCAAAACGATCCCATGCAACCCAGTTTGTTTTTATATCAGTTGAGTTGAATTCTTTTGTACTCTACTGTGCCCTTGCATGCGAAACTGTCCAAAATAGTACCGACTTTACCAAAGTCAGACTATATCAACTTTATGTACAGCGGGTTATCCATTATTAACGTTACTCCCTCTTTTCTCTGTTATTATGCATTTTACAAAAAATAGTCTTGAACAAAATTTGCATAACTTTACGTAAACTATAAAACTAGGCATACCAAAATTGTCCAATGTCATCGCACATGTCAAACTTAGACAACAAATTTTAAATTGAACACCCTGTATATTTTTTAAAACTTCGATGTATATTTTCTTCCTCATTTCAAAAATATACAATACGTAGGGTTTATCTTAAGCGGTTCTCGAGTTAAGGTCCCTTTTAACTGGGTAATCAGGGCCCACCTCGGTCGAACCAAAAAGCAAAATAATACGAAAATCGATATTTTTATAATTAAAAATACATAAAATTGGAATAAAGAAAAGAGGGATGAAGCGACCCCGCAAAATAATGAAACGTGGAGTCGGGAGGGCGGAAACCACCTTCTTATCACCCCTCGTTCTTTTAACTTGGCGACCTAATTTAAATTACCAATGATTGGGAAAAAGGGCGCTGAATCTGGGCTTAAGAACGCTTTCACGTTCCGTTTTTTTATGTCAAGAGAACCAGAGGCTTGATAGGGGTTTTTCCACTTTAACTTAACATTTCTTATAGGCGTGATTGCAGTATTTTTAAATAAGATTATTAATTAATTTTCCTATATTTTATTTAATAATAAGGTCTACATTTGTGTCAAATTATCTTAAAACAATAGAGGAACAAGAGCCCCCGCAAAATGAGTTGGGAAAATTGTATTATATTTAAAAATTCAGCACACGGAGGTGCTTCTATAATCTGATTTCCGAAACAACCCTTAAATTCGAACTGAAAATATTGAGAAGCCTTAACGAACACACTTACAAATAAGGAGCAGGTTCACATATAGAGAAGGGGAATAATTTCTTCAGTTGAATGATACTATACAAAAGTCTTTTGATGAAAGTAAACAAAATACAACAATTGAAACATTTTTCACCATACTTCTCTTATAACATACATTTCATTGATAAACAAAACGATTTTTTTTTTATTTTTTAAAAGTTTTTGACGATGTATACCTCATGCTAGTCCAAGAGAATATCGCTTTTGTCCCAAACATAGTATTTGGATTAATCACAAAAATCCCAATGAAACTAGAATATAAACAAAATTGTAAGAACATTCTTCTCAAAAATCTTTTTAACAATAAAATTCAATACGTAACAAAAAATATTTTAAAAAAATGGTCCCAACGAAATGACAGTTAAAAAATATCCATTTAAAATATTTAGTTTTATTTTTATGGAACGATCCAAATGGATCCAATTATAGCAGTGGCGCACCGAGGGGGGCGGGGCAGTTTGGGGTTAGTTAGTTTAAAATCCGCTTATTGTTTCAAGTGTTTGTTGTTTCCTTTCTTGTTACTCGTCCAGCTCTGATCTTATATACTCCAGAGTAGGTACACTTGATTTCAAAAAAAACGCATACATGCATTTTTTCCTATGCCACAAAATTTAGCTTTCCATTAGTGTATACTGTTATAAGGCACCACCAGCTTAGTATGCTTGACAGCTTAAAATTCAGTGTGACATTCTTAAAAATGCCACAGATATCAACATTTACAAAAGTTCAAATTATCACTCGAGTTATAGAAGACGACTGGTCTATAAGAAGAGTGGCCACCCATTTTGGAGTTGATAAAATGACCATAATGCGATGGAAAAAGCGCTGGATTGAAAATAATTCTACGGATAGGAAAGATGGATCAGGACGACCAAAAGTAAGTTCTAAAGTGCAAGATGAGAGAATTATTGACCATCTCAGACAAAATCCTTTTTCAACGTCAGTTGAAGCAGCTAATGTAACATTATTTACGGGTTCTTTAGCAACAGTAAATAGAAGAGTAACGAAATCAGAAGTCTCTTGTCGAGTTGCTGCAAAAAAGCCTTTTCTAACAGAAGAAAAAAAACAGGCCAGAGTGATTTTTGCACTGAACAACGTTCTTCGTGATAATGACTTCTGGGAGAGCGTGGTTTTCATTGACGAAACAATTTTTCAATCATCTACAAGCAGCAGGAGAATTTTAGTTTATCGTCCACCAAATTCTACATTTGAACCCGAATATACAAACCAAATTAAAAAAGCTAGACATTTTTCTGTAAACATGTGGTGCTGGTTTAGTGCTAGAGGTTTGGGTTTTTTTCGAGAATCGAAGAAAGATTCAATAGTGAACGATATATTGAAATCCTTGAAAATGTTAGAATCGAAGAAAGATTGAAGCGATGCTATTTATCGCGCATTGGATCAGCTCGCAGAGGACCATCAGTATTTTCTAAATTTAACCTTTTCAATGCCCAGACGTTTGCAGCTTGTAATAGAGAAAAATGGTGATCCTATTAAATACTAAATTATTTATTTTAGTTCTTTTTTAAGTTAAAATAATTAGTATTAAGTTTACCACCGTTTTTGTCCTAATCCAAGTTTCCTATTCGTCGAATTGTTTTCAATCCAGTGCTGTTTCCATCGTATTATTGTTATTTTATCAACTCCAAAATGGGTTACCGCCCTCTTTGTAGAACAGCCTTCGTCCGTTACTCGAGTGATAATTTGATATTGTTCAATAAAGACTTTAATAAAGCATTATTTTTGCTGATTTTTTAGTATTATGCAAAATTTAATATAAAATAAGGTTGCCTTTAATTTAAGTAAAAAAATATTTTCAGTTTTAGAGAACTTTTTTAAACAATATGACAAATTGTCGTACTTTTGAAGTTTTTAGGCATTTTAGCTGGTGCTGATAGTCCGTATACAGACCGCTTCAAGCTACTGCGAACATAGGGGGAATCAAGTCCAATTTACTCTCCGTGCCGTACGACCGAGGTGGATTCGAAGCACGATGCAGTGTTAACTTTTAGAAATTAATTTTGTATTTATTATTTTGTTTTATTTCTGCCTTGCTCGAGAAACATATGGGTAAGTTCTTAATTGAAATAATACATTTTTAAAACTAAAAATGGATGTCTACGAAGTTGCCGAAAAAGTGCAGATGGTCAAATCGTCATAACCCAACACACGTTCGATATTGGTCGAGGGAAAATTTGCATTTGTATTTTGACGTAAGAACACAGTATCCCCAAAAACTAAATGTTTGGGGGGGGGGTATTGTAGGGGAACACGTAATTGGGCCATTTTTTATTAACGGCAATTGCAATTTGAATGGTCCTAGATACTTGGATCTACTGCAGCAGCACATTATTCCAACTGCTAGGCAGTTGTTAGGTGTAAGATTTGGTGAAACATGGTTTCAACAAGATGGTTGTTCCGCTCACAATGTTGGCCTTGTTAGGGAATATCTTGATAATGTATTTCCTAATCGGGTTATAAGTACACGGGGAACTATTTTATGACCAGCTCGATCTCCCGATCTTCCTCCTAATGACTTCTATCTGTTTTTGAAGAAGCTTTTCAAATTATCACCCCTAACATGCTTGGAAACGTTGGAAGGGGTTTTTATAGTAGGCTCGGATATTGTCTAGCCGAGCAAGGAGGACTTTTCGAACATTTGCTTTAATTTTTTTTTGACTGGGAGAATCTTTTTGGTTTTTAGAATGTATTATTTTATTTTGAGAACTTGCTTTTATTTTGTTTCTCCTTATTATTTTCATTGTAACACGTCGTCACTGATAAATCTGAGCAGTTGACAATAAAACGCTCTTATTTATCAGTGACAAAAAATAATAAAATTACGTTATAAAAATTTGCGTATTTATTGACCAAATTCCGGTTTCATTGACTACGCTCCACACAGCACCGTGGTTAGAGGCGTACTAAATACAAGGCGAACGGCAGCGAATGGCGATCGGAAGCCTGAGTGTTGGTTGCTTCACTGATAGGCGTGCGGTGTCTCTGCATGTACGTAAACTGGCAAATTAGACTTCTTTCGCCCTATGTTCGCAGTAGCTTGAAGCGGTCTGTATATTATACACTTTTAGAAAGGTCAATTTTGTGACTGCATGTATGCGTTTTTTTTAAAATCAAGTGTACCTACTTAGAACTGGCAAATTCGTATATATATTTTCAAGTTTCCATAATATAATGCCAACCTACGTATGTTGTGTGTTTTTAATGAGAAAGTCCTTGCACGGGTGTGGAGAATTTCGTTTTCTCAAATAAGGGGGAACTTTAATTTTGCCACGACGCGACGGGTGTGGGATTACCCTACTAAAAAGTAAAAAAACCCATAAGGACACTCACCAACCTTACACAAATTTGATCATATTAAAGATTTTAACTCTGCCTTTTTTCCAGGCTAACTTGATTAAGTAAGAGAGTTATTTCGCAGGGCATTTTCTCATAGCTATATGATCACAGAATAATTTTTTTTTACGACTTAATATTTGTTTCAAAGAAGCAGGTTAGGGCAGGTAAGATCTTATTACTTTGATAAGTTTCTATGAGATTTTGTGACGCCTTGTTTATAATATTTTATAAGATTTCATGAATTTTAAAGGAGTGGGTTAGGGCAGGTAAGATCTTATTACTTTGGTTAGTTTCTATGAGATTTTGTGACGCCTTGTTTATAATATTTTATAAGATTTCATGAATTTTAAAGGAGTGGGTTAGGGCAGGTAAGATCTTATTACTTTGATTAGTTTCTATGAGATTTTGTGACGCCTTGTTTATAATATTTTATAAGATTTCATGAGTTTTAAAGGAGTGGGTTAGGGCAGGTAAGATCTTATTACTTTGATTAGTTTCTATGAGATTTTGCGAGGCCTTGTTAAAAATATTTAGTAGAGTAGTAAGTAAGTATACTAAGTACAGCTTTTTTTATTAGTTTTCAGGTGGTCGAAAAAACAGAGTTTTTATGAGATTTGTCTGTTTCAAATGTCTTAGCCATGTAGTATATATTTTTTATAGACGGACACATAAAAGCATATAAAATTTTGTGAATTTGCCTGACTGTAAAATTTATAGGAAGACTTAAGACTTAAGACTTAAAACTTGTGTTTTTACCAACCCATAGCAAACAAAATGTTCACAGAAACCTTTAAAATTTTATTAGTCTGGGTAATCACAAAATCTCCCGAAAGTCTTTTATAAAAAATGTGCTTATACAAACCCATAATATATTATAAAAAAGAAGGGTGTAGTCAAAGAAATATTTTACGTTTTGATTGTAAAATCTCTTAGAAAACGGTTCTTTCATAAACCTATAAAATATTTGGAACTTTTGTACCAAAAATTTTATACATATTTATAAGTCTTTTAGAGTGTAGGATCAGACAAAATCAGATATATGAACCCGCACAAAATCTTGCCACAACCAAAGACATAACTCATAAATTATTACAAACTTTAATAAACCTAAAACTTTACTTCACAAAAGCCTATAAATCTTATAAAAAAGTCAGGTGCGCTTTTTATGAGATTTAATTTAACGACAGTATTTTAAATAAAAATTGGTGTATTTTATTTCTCTTGAAATTTAATGAGTCGGTTTCATTATACAATCTCTTAGAAAACGGTTTTTTCATAAACCTATAAAATATTTGAAAATAAAACAAAAAAAATTGTAATAAAAATTTTATACATATTCATAAGTCTTTTAGCGTATAGGATCAGACAAAAAACAGATATATGAACCCGCACAAAATCTTGCCAAAACCAAGGACATAACTTATGAATCATTACAAACTTCGTAAAATTTTACTTGACGAAAGCCTATAAATCTTATAAAAAGTAATAAAATTCAGGCGCGCTTTTTATGAGATTTAATGCGGGTTTTTGTCAGGGTAATGACAGTATTTTAAACAAAAATTGGTGTCTTTTATTTCTCTTAGTAAAGACCAGTAGAAACAAAGTGTAAGTGTAGTGTCATTTATATCATAGTGTCATTTTCGTCGACCAATAGGGCAGTCTAACAAAAACAATATGGCCAATCCAATTTGGCCGGTGTAGGGTAAACAAACCGTTTTTCCATAAGACGTAATGTTAACTTATAAGTTTAGCAAAGTGGAAAAAGATGCAGCTTAAGCGAAGTGATTGTTTTATAGAGTAGTCATTTCTGAATTTGGGAAAAACAAGCATTTTGCCGAAATTCTAAGAATAAACTCAAAATTCCTAATTAAACGTGGAAATGTCCCTCTACCTATCTCTATCGCACCCGTGTAATTACAGATAACGTCATCTCTCTTAAATCAGATAACGCAATTGTCTCTTTTCAAGCCGATCTAGCCCGATCTTCAGGCCGAACTGAGAGAGAGACAATGCAAGTACGAGAGAAATAAAAGTAGCCGAATTTTGAGTTTATTTCTAACATTTCGGCAAAATGCTCATTTCTCCCCGGTTTAGAAAGGATTACTATATATAATAGTCACTTTGTTTAATGTGAATCTTTTTGCACTTTCCCAAAATTTTCATTTTTATTAGCATTACGTCTTTTGTGCGTTTCAGGGAAGTAATTGTTTTGTTCTTGCTGCCAAATATTAAGAAAATGTACCTAGACTTCTCTCCACATAAAACTGGTACAGCAGAAGTTAGCAGCCTGTTTAGTTTTAAAAATTTTTATATTGCGGTATTGTCTTCCTATAAATGACAATGTCATTGAATTAAATTGATAAAACTTAAATCTTAGCAAAACAAGACGGTGGTTAGTCTATTCGGCAAGTAGCTGTTAATTATAGGAGAAGCAATAAGTCTACGAAAGTAAACATAAAAAAACCATTTTTAAGAGGAGGGAACTATCCACCGAAAGGAAAGCACCAATTTGACCAAAGTTACTAGCCCAGAATAAGACCAAGAAGCAATCAATTTTCTGGAATATCATCCCTTTGCCAAAGCGAAAGGAGTAAAAATTGAATCCAATTTTTCAGGATCCGTAACAACATTAGTCAGGACGATTAAACGTTTGAGGCTATAAGGTATTTTGCGTTGAATTATTCTCTGAGGGACGAAGAATTTTGACAGCTGGTGATTTTCACAGATGAGAAGAACGATATATTGTTGGAAACGAAGACCATGGAGAAAGCATGGCGCTCTATTTAGAATTATTGGGCGATTTACAGCCGAAGTTTACGTTAATATGCGGGAAAATGTAATGGTTCCATACGTGAGAGTCCCTTATCTAGATCATTTTGTATTCCAACAAGATAACTGTCCAGTTTATACGACCAGAATTGCGTCGCGATGGTTCCAGGATAATAATATCAAAATTATATATATATGCCAAAAATATAACCTAAAATGACAAAGGCAAAAGTATATGCTTTAAGTATATTATTCTTCGTATAAGAATAGGTATTATTAGAATCAAGCAATACCTATTCTTGATCTACGAAGGCTCTTATACTTAATAAAAACCAAATATACTTTAAATAGGAAGAGGCGGTAATTTAAATCAAAACCAAAGCTATTATTAAATCAAATAACTTCTAGAGGTGAACCGATATAAGAGTTTATTATTCTTTCAAAAAACAAATAGTTTACTTGGACTAAAACCAGAAATTCTTCTTTGAAAGCTAAAACATATTAAAACCAAGTCGAAAAAAAACTTGTCACAAGAAAAAGATAAATCTTGACCTAAAATATGTTACGAATTAATTGAATCATACTTTAAACTTAGTTTAACTACAAAGGTTTAATTTAGATCAAGTCCTTTTATTATTGCTATAAAGCCTTGGCTATTTTTAAAATAAGAAGAGCTGTACTAAAAACAGGAATTATCCCAATATCGAATCGCACCGTAAGACTGCTTGGCTAATCCATTCTCCCTCTTTGTTGTTTGGCATGGGGGCAACAAAGACTTAACGGCCTGCAGTTTCAGGTTTTTATCTCAACATCTATCATTTAATATAGGTAAAACTATACCCCTATATCTTTAGTTTAGAGGTTCGGATTATTATAAACGCCTAAAAAGTTAAATACTTCAGGAGAAACCGACTATCATTATGTATACCCACGGTTGTTAAGAAGTGTGGATGAAGTGCTGAAAGCACCTATTGTTTGGCACCGTCTTGACCGCCTCTTTTGCAAGAGCGCTTCAGAGCATGCTGTCGCGAGAGTCGGTTCGAAATTGCGGTCATAAAATCTCGCTGGCAGCTTGCGGAAGTTTTCTGATATATGCGTGAGCCGCAGAAACTCGGCACTGGAAAAACACCACATAATCCGCCTATGGTGGAAATGAGAGTCTTTTCAATTCGTATCCAATAATCGTGTTGATTTGATTCTGCTACGGGACTGAATCAGCATGGTTATAGGTTAATAACCATATATATATATATATATATATGGTTATAGCAGAATAACTAGAGTTGAGGATATCGAAGATGAAGCTATTCTTGGAGCAAGATTAATAATCTTGTTCCAAGAAGAGCTTTTTTTCCTTGCATTTAAAAAATTGTATTTGCAGCTACCTTCTGATGTACCAGTTTTTTGTGGAGAGAAGTGTACCTAGTCAAGTCAGTCAGTGGCCTTACGAAAAAAGAGGAAAATCTTCGCTTAAAAATACTGGCGACCCGAAGAGAGGGAAAATTACTAATTAAGAATACGAAAGAAAGGGGGCTGATGTTTAAAATGCGTGAGCTCAGAAAGTAGACATATATATACACGTATATATGGGAGACAAAGGAGGCGCGGGGAAATTAGATTTTTCTCCTTAGCTCAGTTAATAGGGGGGAAAAATTTATGCACGCGCTTCGCCTGATATCTTAAAAAATGTAATTAAAACTAAAGTTATATAATGATAAAATATAAGATATTATTATATATTATAAAAAAATGTTATAAGCAAAATGTTCAAATTAATTAATTAAGCAAGGCCTTCCTGCCACCTATAATTCTTTTTTTTTCCAAGTGAAATAAATATTATATAAGTTAATATTATATATACAGGTTGGATTCTTTTAAAAATCCAAAAACACGTCTACTGAGATTTTTAATTTCTTTTAATCGTGGTATGGAATTTCTTTATTTTTAAATAGGACACCCTGTATATTTTGCAATTTTTGAAATATCCAAACAATTCTCTATTCAGCAATACTACACAGTAGGATTTATCTTTTACGATAATCAAGATGTTTTTATCTAAACCTGTATGGAAAATTTCAAGTTTAAATGCATGCATCTTGGAAACCATAAGCGATAGAGTATTAGTGTGTGGTATTGTCAAAAAGATAATTTTTTTTAGAATTCAAAAATGTCAAACTATACACGGTGTCCTATTTAAAAAAAAAATATTTTTTTGCAATACCTTGTAAACAAAACGACATAAAAAGAATCCAAGATAGCATGATTAAAGAAAATTAAAAATATCAGTTGACATGTTTTTGGATTTTTTTATAAAACCTGATGACCAGTTTGTTAGTTTTGACGTCGAAAGTTTAACGAAGAAGCTCTGCGAACTTCATGTCAGAAACCCAAACTATGGCTAAGATAAATGGACGACATATTCATCATCTAGGAAAAGGACCACAACACACTAGAACAATTTTTCAATCATGTCAGCAGCATAAGAAACTACATCAAATTAACTAAAAAAGTCAAAAATTCGATCCGATCTGCGAAGGAATGGTTTCTCGAACTACACGATCAATAAAACTCTTCAGACCACACCAACACCAAAGCCCACAGACGTAAATACTGAAAGAAAGGCGACACTTATACGTCAAAAGAATCTCAGAAGAGATAAGAAGAATAGGTAGCCAACCAATACCATCTTCGGACTGTCTTCAAAACGACCACAACAATAAGAAGTCAATTGACAAAAACTAAACCACAACGCCACCACACCAAGAACTGCATCTACCAGGTACCATGAGTATGTGGGGATATCTACATCGGAAAAACCAGCCCACCTATGGAAGTTTGACCTACCAAACACAAACGCAAAGCTCGACAAGGGGATACTACTGGATCGATAATAGCTCATATCGCTGGAAAAATCGACATCATAAGGAATAGAAACAGGGAAAGATCGTCGCCAAGGACGAAAACCTATTCAAGCCAAAATTCAAAGAAACAGCATTCATCCTAAGGAACCAGAATGTATTTTCTCAAACAAGCGTCACCATCAAGAATATTTGGAAACCCACACTTTTCGGAGGCAACAATGGTCTGATTTTCGAATCCATACGAAAATATCCGTATACGTATACTAAATAGTAGACAATTTATATGTCAGTCTCTCAAAGATAAGCCAGTATGTGTGGACCACGTTCGAATTCGACTGGTTTAAACCAATGCTGCACGAGTGGTTGGAAGGCATTCGTATTGTTTTGCATAAAAAACCTGTTTTTCTTTCAACCCCAAACACTTCCATAAATGGCCATCCTCTGCAGAACCTTGGGAGCCACGCAGAAATGCAGCATCGCCTAAAATGTGCTAGCGCAGCGTTCGGCCTCTTCAACAATCACGACGTCAATGCGGAGACCAAGCTTCGTATCTACAACACAGTTATAATACCAACTCTAACATACGAAAGGCATATCAAACGACTAGAAAAATATCACCAAAGTTGTTTAAGACGAATCCTGAGAGAATCAAATGGCAAGACCGACGAACAAACATAAGTGTTTTAGAAGAAGCCAGAACAACTAGTATAGAAGCCCTTATCAGCACCAGCTTCGTTGAACTTGTCACGTTATCCGCATGCCCAAAACACGTTTCCCAAAGCAGATATTTTATGGACAACTGAAAGAGGGAAAGAGAAATCAAGGAGGTCAACAAAAAAGGTACAAGGACGGTCTCAAAGGCGATATGATGAAGGGTCACATCGATATAAACAACTTCGAGACCTTGGCAAACGATAGGGCTTCATGACGCTCAACAGTCCATGAGGGAGCACAAACTTTTGAAGAGCAACGACGTACACTATAGACGGAAAAGAGAGAACGTAGAAACGGGTGGATGGATGACCAACAACAGCCGGCTGCTGCCGGCGACTGGGTGTGCCAGGACTGTGGAAGGGTGTGCGGCTCGAGAATTGGCTTACAAAGCCATCAAAAAACTCACAACAGACAGCGACGTTATGGAATAGAGGAAAATCATACTCGGTATCGAGTGATTGCCTATGATGATGATGATGATTCTTTCACGCACTACCCATGAATCAGCATATCGGCATATCATTTGCCTCCTATTCTATATGGTATAAGAAGAGACGGAAGTAGTCGCATGAAAATAATTTCATATTGCGTTTTTATTATGTTTCGAAAATAGGACCCCAGATTTCTACTGTGAAAGGGCGGAGCCAACCAGTAGTTTTATGGTTCACTGAACACACGCTAGTATATAAGATTAGGTAGTCTTAGTTTTTGTTAGTATTCACCTGATGGTGATTGCAGATACGTAAGCATTCGAAACGTTGTGAAATAGTAAAAATAAATACAATGAAAGTTCGACACTCTAGTTTGCTCTCAACAAACAAAATGTTACACCACAAATTTTTGTAAACAACGATACATAAAATGCTTTAATTACTGGTCTACTAATATACACGAGACACAAAAAGCAAAGTAGAAATAAGACTCCTCTCTTTTTAGTTTCGAGCAAGACGAGCGCCGGAAAGCAAAGAATCCAGTTAAAAGAAAATGGCGGCCTGTACATTCTACGAAAGAATTTGCATGTAATTAATGTATAAGGAAAAATCAACGGGAGCACAGATGTATAATATAGCTCTTCTCCTCTCCAGTTTCGAATGCTGATTACATTACTTTTTCATCTCTAGTAATAAAACGCGCGCGGACGTTCTGTCCCTTTTTATCCAACAAGACGACAACACGGTCATTTGCATTTTTACAGACAACACACATCGGAAGCCTTAAAACAGTGACAAACGCAGAGGTGTGTGGCTTATGCCCGTGTGCACCACTTCCCCTTACTTCTTCCACTTGTTCAAGTGCCGCTTGAACTGAGGGTGACCCTTGATACTTGGTTTGCAAAAGTTCCGAATATTTTCCACTTGGGAAAATAAGGAAATTATTGGCAACGTGACGGTTATCTGCATTTTTTTGTGTGGTGATCAGCTGTCAAAAAAAAACGTAAAATTTGAGGTTGTTTTAGAAAAACAAATTTTATTGATGATTTATGATTGTATGGAGGAAAAGGCAAATAAAACTACTATAAAACCTGACTATTTATTTAGTATATGTTTCCACATAGTAATCAATACGTATTAAAAAGATTGTCTTCTTTTTGTTTTATAGAGCATGTTCTCTGTTCCGACAAAGAGCGTGACATATGAAGAACAAGATGCTTGATTTTCTATACTACTAATTATTACACCACTAGACCAACCCAACCCATTTTTTAGTTTCTTTGCAACGAATTTGCGGAAAAAAAAGTTGAATTATTCCCTTAGCGAATAAAAACATGATTTTCTTTTGGACATTATAAACCTTTTGTAAAAGGTATCTTCATCTTATTCTTTGAAAAATCCTTCTTGGTAGGTATTCCATTAATTACAAAGTCTAATTATTCATCTTCTTCACCATCCCAAAGAAGTTCCATTTTAAGCATAGACCACTATTATATTCACAGAAAGATTTTAAGGCAACGGAACAATTTTATAACCTGATTAAATTAATGGCTTTTGTTTAAAAACATAATCAAAAGAATAACTCACATAACCTCAAGTGCCACCTACATCATATTCCACACCATTGCACACCAAAACTAAAGCTTAAGCTCGGCTTACATGTCAAGCCAAACCCGTGCACACAGGCACTAGCCCCCTTCTCCGCACGGCCACTGAATTTTGACTCTCAAAGAATAATAATTCACTATGACTCTGACTCAAACTCATCTAGCATCATTTTCTGCATACCCCAGAATATGAAAACTACGAATAATAGGGAAATATTGGAACGCTTCAAATTTTGACAATTTTGACAGCCGTTATGATGGTTTTTAACAATCACTACGACTACCACGCGCCAGTTTTTCCAGAGTTTTTGTAACACATTAAAAACTGTCACTTATAAAAACCGAGATCAGAAACAACACGAAATTGGGCTTTTCTTTCAAAATAAGTGGTTTATATGTTGGAACCTGGTAATATTTAAAATTAATTGCGACAAAATTCACTAAAATCAACCAAAAAAATTACCACAACGGCATGTATTCGTAGCTTACGGCAGTGGTAGTGGTTAACTAAAGTAACATTCGTGGCATATCGGACAAAGCGTTTTTGTTTCTTACTTCATTACGACCAGGCCTCCAATGTCTAATGGAGAATCCAGACACCTACAGACCTGTTTCATCCTTATTAGGAATCATCAGGGAGTCATAGGATTGTACCTTTGTTACATCTCTTTAAGAGTCACTTTATATTTTTACAGGTTTCTTCTTTATAACCTGCTGAAAGGTACAGGATTCTGTATTAACGGTATTCTGCACTTTTCAATTTTGATTTTTATTCGACAGGTGGCGCACACAGGTACTAAGTCCCCGCGCATTACAAACTTTTTGTTTTACTCCCTGATGATGCCTCACAAGGATTAAACAGGTCTGTAGGTGTCTGGATTCTTCATTAGACATTGGAGGCCTGGTCGTAATGAAGTGAGAAACAAAATCGCTTTGACCGATATGCCACGAATGTTACTTTAAGTTTTATTTGCGGACACGAGATTCTCTTTGTAGTGGTTAATTACCACAACGGCATGACGTTTAGCTATTGCGCAGACGCAATAATTACCACAACCACTACGAAGTGTCAAATAAGTGTTCCAAAATTTCCCTAATATTTAAAAGCTGTGGTACTCTTAAGCAAAAGGGAAGATCGTTTGTTAGATCCCCAGAAACATGCAAAATTTTTATAAAAAGTGTATCAGTGTGTGGCGGGTACTAAATATTAAAACCAGTTTTTAAAAAAACACAAACTTATTAATTATTTTGTATTGTTATTGCAAAATACCACCGAAAAACCGCTTTTTTCCTCAAAATATACCATATTTTAGGAGAAAATGCCTTAGACTAATTTTTTTTAGAGGTTCTTTTGCCAAAAATTTGGCACACAATAGCTTCATTTTATCTGTTTGAGGTTATAAAGTTCGTGATTTTTTAGACCACCTCTGGGGGGTGGTTTAAACTTATAGCCCCCAGAAAGGATTGTTTTGTGGCAATTGGTAATAAGTTTGTTTATAATTAAGTAAGCTGTTCATTAACCAATAAAACACCTTCACCTCAAAAAATACATTTATGGGGGCACTACGAGGCAAAACAATAAACTGATTATATATATCAAACAAAAAAATCCAAATCAACTATATTAAATATTTACAAACTGAAATTAAAACATTGAGGTTATCTAAAAGTTCAGTCAAGAAAACTTTCCTTACTCAAAGCCCACTCATTTCAAAGCTGTAGCTTTAATCAGTAGAGGTTGGTGCAAGCCAACGTACAAGCACAGGTAAGAGATCCGAACTCGCTGTTTGTGATTTGAACGCAGCTAATATTTTGAAACTGACATTTCGACAGTGACAGAAGGAGTTTTTTAATACATTTCATAAATAAAAACACCTTTTAAATAAATACAAAATTAATCTACTTCTTATATTATTATTACCTATCTAAATCGTTGTGTGACATCAAGTATTAATTGGAAAAATTAATTAACAAAGGTAAGTTTTAATTAGAGTGACATAGAACCCCAATTTTAATTTTTTCTACAGAGTGTTTACGATTTAAACCCTGCATGAGTTTAAATTTTTTAATTTTCTTTTCTTCTAAATTGAAACTTTCTTCTTAAATCCAACAAAAGGTTGTGTTAAGATGATTATTCAATAAACAAATTTCTTAAAATTCTTCTTATAAATCAAACTATGTATGTCCAAAACTCAAAGAGGATTGGTTTAAAATGCTTAAAACCAAAAACCGTTCTAAAATATACTAAACTTTTTGAGTAAATCCCACCGTGTAAATTTTAAATTTAAACGTTATTTTTCCAATTTTGTACCTGCACCCTTTACCTAAAAGAAGTTTATTGAGTGTTTCTATTGCTTTGCACCCAAAGATTTGTTTAAAATTAATAATTAATATTTCAAGACAAAACAACAACCCAATCTAATAAAGGCAAAAGAAAATAAGTAATACAAACTGGCATAGGCTAGGTCACACTCCCAAAAGTCTTTTAAAAAATGTGCTTCAACCACCCCGTAATACATTATAAAAAACAACGATGTAACCATAGAAACCTATAAAGTTTAATCTGTCTGATCATAAAATCTCTTAGAAAAAGGTACTTTCATAAACCTATAAAATATTTGAAAATATGAAACATTTGTACTAAAAAATTTTATACATATTTATAAGTCTGTCAGATCATAAGATCAGGTAAAATCTTATAAAAATCAAAAAAATACCTCATAAACTATTACAAAATTTAATAAACCTACAATTCTACTTTAGAAAAGCTTATAAAAACTGATAAAAATCAGGTGTGGATTTTATGAGACTTTATGCGGCTGCAAATTGTGAACGAATCGTCAAAATAGCGCTAATTTAGCCCAATTTTTTTTAATAAAGCTGTATAGTTTTAAATATTTTTGTCTCTATAACCTTCTATTGAGTTGTTAATTCTCTAACGACGACTACTTCCATTAACGAGGAAATTGTGAACGAAGCTAACTTGAGCCGCGGCTGCAAACCAACGAAAATGAGTTTAAAAAAGTACTCGACATTTAAAAGCAAAAAATACCCGCCAAGTGGTCGGGAAGAAGAGTCGAAACATTCCGCAAAACGAAATAAATAATCGAGTTGCATTTTTATTGCGTCTTGGCCATTTTTAAATAAATATCCACCTTAAAAACTATAACCCCCGGATGCACCGTTTTCAGAGTCCGTTGCGAATAAAAATGGCAACGATGAAAACTTTAATTGAAGGAGGTTGTTTTTCCGATAGTGTTCAAGGTCAATTACTGCGTTTATACGCGCCTAAAACCGATTTTATATAAGAACGGTTTTAAATAAAATCGCAATAAAAAAGCAATTTACTGATATTTTTAGATATGTAATACGGAAATGTGTTTTAGGTGTTCCCTTCGCTTCTTTCGTACTCATCTAAAAACGTATAAGTTGTTAGTTAAACCGTCTGTCACATGACTTACTAGTGACCTTATTGTCACATGACTTGAACTAACTTTCTTTATTGTTAACCGTAATTTATTCTCTGATATTAGACAATAATAGCTAACAAATAACCCTCCAGAGAGATAAAAAAAACTTCACTTGTCGTTTCTTTTTCGTGTGCCTGTCTGTATAAAAAGTACAAAATATATAGTAAAACACCGTCGAGAAGGGATAATCGCCTGTTCAATCTGGATTAAAATAATGCATGAGCATCAAATTTTCAGTTTCTAGTAAAATTTAAGTAAAACTGCTCTTCTGTAGCTTTTGATACACCATGTACGTGCTTCTTCTGGCCGTTTATACATTATTCTTAAATCTATCATGCCTTACGACTGTATCTATTAGCTCTAAACTGCTTCGCGTATAGAGAAAACGGCTCACCCGCCTCTATTCCCTTTCTTATATTATTTTCGTTTCTGCAAAATCATATACAACAAAGTATTGTAATAGTAGTTTACATAATAAGCATGTTATGATGGTCATTAAACGCGATGATGAAGTTTGAGACGCGAGCCGCAGGCGAGTGTCTTAATTTATCTCAGCGTGTAATAACTATAACATGGGAGTTAGTGTACTATAATTTACCTAAATAATGCATAATATGTCAATTTAAGGGGACTTATTATTGATTAGGTACTAAAATTATATAAGATTTATTTACGTGTGATAAATATTTATTGTCTTAAAAATATGGAAAAGTAATTCACATTTTTGCGTCAGTTAGTGCTCTTATAAATTAAAGTTTCATCGCTTGTCACGCCATCTTGTGGTTTACGTCTAAGCATTATTAACCTAAGACCGTAAATGAGCCATTAAAATCGGGTTGAGATGGTCATAAAATGAGTATTATTCGTTGGCCGTAGGTAAAAGTAGTATTATTCGTTGGTTCTAGGAAAATAAATATAAAGAGGCAGAGAAGTAAAATTTCACATAATTAGATGCTTTACAAAAAAGTATCTTTTTGGATGTTAATCAGCGCACCCGTCATTAAGGAGGCGGAGCTAGGGCGGCGACGATACTTTTTCTAAATTAGATAGCATGTATATTTGGAAAATTTTAAGAGAGCTAAATATGTTATTTTTTTCTCTAACGGTTTTTTTTTAATTTTTTTTAGTATAAACACCACTAAAACTAGTTTAAACAAAATGAAAACAATAAAATCATCAAAATACCAGTGGCGCACCCAGGAATTGACTTCGGAGGGGGAAGGGGTTAAGGATAAATAATAAAAAAAACTTACTTTGAAATAGGAATGTGACCAAACGCCCCCCCCCCCTCCCTCGGTGCGCCACTGAAAATACTAACATATTATTTGATTAAAAATTAATTAGTGAAAGGCAATACTTTGTTTATATTTTCAGTATCGTTGAGATCCGACTAAGAATTCGCGAGCTATTTTATTTAAATGCAATCCTGTATTGATTAAAAACGCGCCGAGAGAAGGCACGAATGTTTTAACAACCCCTGCTCCCCCCTTGCGCCCCCGCCTCATTCCTTTTTGACTGCCTTTAAGTCCATGTGCACGAATTAAAAGTTCGTTTTCTCCATCTTTCGTTTGCTAAGAAGAGAGTGTGCTTCGAATATATAGGATGTTTAATGAAAGTTTCCTTCGAAGAAAAATTCGCATTTGTAAGGAAAAAAACCACTCAATTAGTATTACCCGATTTTCACCGATTGGAATTGACTATATAGTAAGTAATCTACCGCAGGAATCCTGTTTTGGCTATGTATTTGACCCCATAATTGCCGACCATTTAGCCCAAACTTTGCAAATCTATAAAAATCAAACAAATATCAACACAAAAGCACCACGGGCCAAACTGACACTCCCCATTAGATCTTTTAATGAACAAAATGTTGAAAAATTATATCACTCCTTAAGCAAAGAAAATTGGTGCAATATTTTTGTGGACGATCCAGAAGATGCCTGGAAAATCTAGATAAATGCAGCCCGGAGACAATACAAAAACAAAGTCACAAAGACTGCTACTCAAGCTCAAAAAACTGGGTAAACGAAGAAATAAAACAAAAAAGTAAAGAACTTAAAAATTTGTTTTACTTGTTAAAGTCAACACAATGTCCAAGTTTAAAAAAAAGTTATAGAGAACAAAAGAAAAATTACAATAAGTTACTTAAAACTACAAAAAGGGAATATTTCTCAAAAAAATTAATGAAATCAAAAAACAGACAAAAAGAAATTTGGAAAATTATAAACTCGCAAACCGGTAAAAAACTAAAAAAACAAGACTTAGAGTCTTTTAGGTTATCAGATAAAGTAATCAAAACACCAGAAGATATAAGCGAAAACTTTGCAAAATATTTTTCTACAGTGGCACAAGACAGTCTGGAGAAACATTATAAAGGAAAATCGTCAGCTAACTGTACCCTATCTAATCTAGTAGAATCCTCCTTTAATATGGCACCAGTATCCCCCGAAGAAATAGAAAAAAATCTAAAATTATTAAAAAATAAATCATCAAAGGGTAAAGACGGAATTCCTATGTTTGTATTAAAACGAGTTTCAAAATATTTAATAGAACCTTTGACGTTCTTAATAAATTTAAGTATAAATAAGTGTTCGTTTCCAAGTTGTCTAAAGGTTGCGACTGTTACCCCAGTTTATAAAAATAAAGGCTCTCCGCAAGATTTTTCAAATTACAGACCCATATCAGTTCTTTCACCGTTTTCCACGCTTTTTGAAAAAATTATTACAAATAGATTGTTTAGTTTTCTGGATCGATTTAATATACTAATACCAAACCAACATGGATTCAGAAAAAATAAATCGACAGAAACTGCGACAAACGACACCTTAAATGTAGTTTATTCTGAGCTTGACAAAGGTAAACATGTTGCTGGAATATTTTTTGACCTAAGTAGAGCTTTTGACACTTTAAATATTAATTTTTTATTAAGTAAACTTTATAACTGTGGTATTAGAGGAGAACTTTTAGACTTTATAGCGACGTTTCTTAAAAACAGACATTTAAGAGTAAAGATTGAAGGGAAATTTTCAAAGGAGTACAAATGCGACACGGGTGTACCTCAGGGGTCTGTTTTGGGACCGCTGTTATTTTTGTTGTACATAAATGATCTTGCTCAACATAATAAACTGGGTTTCTGCACTAATTTTGCTGATGACACAACTATAATTATATCAGCAACTTCCTTAATAGAACTTCTAACTTCTAATAAGTCAAATAGTGTCTGGTTTTTCAGATTGGTGTTTCAAAAACAAGCTTATTTTAAATGCAAGTAAAACAGAAATTGTTTATTTTTCAAAAAGGCGAGCAACACCAGAATTTGATTTAGCAAAAAATATTAAATTTACAAAGCCTGTTAAATTCTTGGGTACATATACTGATGAGAATCTATGCTGGGATCTTCAGGTTGATTATATTTGTAAAAAACTTGTAGGTACGTGCTATGCAATACGCCAACTTAAAAACTTTGTTACAACCAAAGACCTACTCACTGTTTATTACACATTAGGCTACTCATATTTAAGTTATAACATACTTGCATGGGGAGATTCCTCAACTGTAAGTAGGGTCTTCATTCTACAAAAGAGATTAGTGAGAACTATATTTAATATAAATCCTAGGGAATCCTGCAAAAACTATTTTATTAAAAATAATATCTTAACAGTCTACGGTATATATATATAAAGCAATAAAATATGCTAGGTCAAAAATAAACAACTCTCCATCTCAGTTTACAAAAGTCTCTGATATCCACGAGCACAATACTCGAAATGGTCAACTTTTGCGCTTGCCAAAACATCAAAATTCGTTTTTTAAGAAGTATACATAGCCATTAAATATTACAATACCTTACCAAATGATTTAAAATCTATAGTTAAGGACAGTATGTTTTATAGAGAAATTAAGAAATATTTAGTGGCGAAAGCTTTTTATTCATATAATGAATACTTAAAACAATAGCGCTTTTTTTCCCCTAATATTTTCGTTCTTCGTCACTTCTGCTTCTCTTGTATTTTTTTAAAATAATTACTGTGTTAGTGTTTATGTAATTAAAAAAAAACTCTTGTTATGTGTATTTAATTATACGAAAAAATAATTATGTTTCTTAAGCATGTAACTGTTAGTGCTGACTTTAAAAAGTGTATTAGTCTATTTACTCATTTACAATTATGACACGGGCACCCTGTGCTTAAAATTTAAAATATAAGTTTGACATGTATATTCTATAACATTTATAGGCCAAAGTACAGAATAAATTGAATTGAATTGAATTGATGTACACTTCGCGACAAATAAAACGCGTACGCCGATTTTATATGCCCTGTAACTTGTTTTTTGCGATGCCCTTAGTAAGAGTTTTTCCTAAGTCCGTAGGTATATGCTTTGTGACTCAAAAATATCACGACAGCTATCGGAATTCGAACGAAAACGAAATTTTATCAAAATTAGATGGAGGTTGGTCTGTTCGTCGGGTCGCCGATCATTATGGACCAGACAAGTCCACTATAGGAAGACTGAAAAGAAAATACAAAGAAGAAGAAACTGTACGACGAGAGGAAGGAACTGGCTTAACCAAAGTCAGCATACCCCAACAGGATCAGCAAGTCACTAATTTCCTGAAAGAACACCCATTTTCTACGGTCACAGAAGCAAAATTAACAGTTAATTTTCCTGGTATGGTAAGAACTGCACTAAGACGGATATAGAAGTCGAGGCTGAGATGTCGTGTTGCAGCTAAAAAGATACGGCTAGGTGAAGAAAAAAAGCAAGCCAGATTACTTTTTCGAGACAGGAAAACGAATTTTGGCGACATCGACAGGTAGCTTTTACCGATGAAAAAATTTTTAATTTTATCGAGAACGTATGAGGGCTCATTGCAAAAAAGTTATAAAAATTTAATATTCTTCCACGAAATGCTGACCATTTGATGGAGCTTATAGTTAGAGCTTATGAAGAGATCGTTGAAGAAAATACAAATTTATTTGATAATTTAGCAGACCCCATGCCAAGGGGTTTAGAAAAAATTATTCAAGCAAATGGTGTGAGTTAATTTCTATTTGTTTTTTAATATTTTGTTGTTTATAAAACTGATCCTGTTGATGTGTATTGACCTTTCTTAAGCCAAAGCCTTTCAGTTCTTTCTTCTTTGTATTTTCCTTTTAGTCGCGCTATCGTGGACTTGTTTCGTCCATTTTGACCGGCTATTTGGCGAAGGGGCCAACCTTCTTTCAGTTCGGCCAAAATTTGATTGGATTGCTCTATTTATAATAAAAATTTTGTTTTAAAAATGTTTTATCTTTTTTTTATATTTCTTAACAGCAAGCTGTAGAACCAGTAAATATCGATAAAAATGCTTTCAGTATGCTTAACAAAATTTGTTTCGGTTGTCTAAAAGCATTAACCTACAAAAGTCGGTAACAATAAGCAAGCTAAATTTTTGAATATATAGACATTTGCCTAACTTCTGCTGTAAGCGTTTTATGTGTCAGGAAGTGTACCTACTTGGCGCAAAACAAAGCTAAATTAAGTTTTGTTATGTTATCTTTCATTTTTAAAACTAGAATAAAAAGTGCAGTCAGAAACTCACAATTTAAGCTTAACTTGGAAAAACAAAATGAATGGTTATGGTCAAGAAAAAAAAAATAAAAGTCGAAACATACCTGGGTGCAAGAATTGAACAGGCCAGATCATTTTTTATCAAAATGAAGTTAATGTTCGGTAATGTTAATAACACTCTCCGAATTTAGGTGCTTCATTGTTACCTATGTGTTTAGCATTTTATATTTTAGCGGAGAGGCATGATGGCCACTCACTGATGTAATGAGCAAAAAATTGCAGGCTTACGTCAGAATAAGCAACGTGCTCTGCCCAGATTAGATAAGCTTAATTCAAAAAAATTGGATCGAATCCTAGGACTCACTGACGATTCCTTACAAGGATGTGTGTGTCTCGATTATCCTCGATGTTATTATTAGTATATACCTATCTTAAATGAGGATTGTTATCCTTAGTGACAAGTCGTAGGAAGACAAAAAGCACATAGAGGCAATTGCAATACGTCCTATAACGATTATAATTAATTCACAACCATAAGAGTACTGCTACGAACCCACGCCCGACTTTAGCGGAGGTACTTAACTATTTTGCACCTTTCTTCTTCCTTGTTATTATGGGTGCAAATAGGCTAAGGCTGATTTTATAGAAGTGTCTCTGCGCCATAAAGGCGATTCTTAATCCACAGTAAAAGAATCGTATTTTAAACTAGTGAACAATAATTCCTTTCAAAAACCAATCTTGGTAAACCAAAAAATGGTTTAACTTGGCTTATTCTAGTCCAAGAGAGTTAGTAAAGTTTTACCGATTTTGTTAGTTTACCCCATGTTATAGTTTCCTTCCTCCTCCGCCATCTTGGATTAAGGATATTATTCAAAAAATCTTAACGTTCTCATTAACAAACTTACTTTAAAAAAAGATTGATGTATGTATGGTATAACGGTATTTGAGACAATACCTTGCATTTTTGAAGTTCCTGTATCAAAAAAAATAATCATTTTTGTGAAACCATTTGTATGTGTTTTCTTCCAATGGGTACTAGCAGTTCTGCGCTAGGTTTTTCTTAAGCGTTTCTTTTTTCAAGTCGAAGTTGGATTTGTCTTCACCTGACTATACATTATGAGGTAATTTCTCAGAGGTTTCTTTTGTGGATAGGGCTGGTAATTAAACGAAACTGGAATTTGGTTGGCGCCGTTTTTTATTTCCACAACTCTAAAAACTATAAACCTACCTTAAATGCAAATTATGTCCTAAAAATCCGAGTCCACTCTATATATCCAGATCCATAAAAGACAGAGAAGTAAAATTTCACACAATAAGATGGTTTACAAAAAAGTATATGTTCTAAAATTTTTATAAGGCTTTTCATTCTGTTTCCAAAAATACCTAACCTTTTTCTGTAACGGTTTTTAAATAAAATCACAAAAACTTTTAAATAATAATCACTGAATATGAATTCTTGTTTAACTCATTGGTCTTATGGAGATAATTTTCCCATTTTATTTAAAAACCGTTAGAGGAAAAGTAACATAATAGATGTTTTTGGAAACAAAAAGAAAAGCTCTATTTAAATTTTTTTAAATACACAGGGTATCTCATTTAAAAAAAGTGTCGTCACCGCTCTAGCTCCACTTCCTTAATGACGGGTGCCATAATTAGCATCCAAAAAGATCCTTTTTTGTAAACCATCTAATTATAAAAAATTTTATTTCTCTGCCTCTTTTAGTTTTGGAGATATTAGGATGGACTCGAACTTTTGGGACGCCCTCTTTATATAGTGTATTTTTTGAAAAAACTCGACGTCTTTATAATAGGTACTCGTTTCCCAAGTTGCATTGTATTCGCCCGACTATAAACCTAGCTTAAATGCAAACTATCCATATAAAGATGTTTACTAGAATACTGTATCCTACTTCAAAATGTATAGATGTTTGCTGGAAAGCTATACCTGAATAAAATAAATCAACTAACAGTGAACAAGAAACTGTGTAGGATTTTATGAAAAAAACTCGACGTCTTTGCAATAATAGGTACTCGTTTCCCAAGTTGCATTGTGTTCGCCTGACTATAAACCTAGCTTAAATGCAAACTATACATATATAGATGTTTACTAGAATACTGTATCGGGGTAAAATAAACCAGCTAACAGTGTCTTTGGACATTCTTCTAAATATTTAAAAATTTCTCAAATTGCATTTTCTGCACATTAACCTAGCTTGAATCCAAATTATACTGTATCGGGGTAAAATAACCAGCTAACAATATGTATGTACACGAAACTGTGCTTTTATGAAAAAAACTCGTCGTTTTTATAAAAAAGAACTCCTTCCTAAAGTTGTAATGTGTTCGCCCGACTATAAACCTAGCTTTAATGCAAACTATACATAAATAGATGTGTCCTAGAATGCTGCATCGGGGTAAAATAAACCAGTTAACAGTGTCTTTGGACATTCTATTATATATTTTAAAAAAAATCAAATTGCATGGTCTGCACATAACTATAAACCTACCTTAAATGCAAACTACAGATACATGTATAGATAGATGTTGTCTAGAATACCGTACCGGGGTAAAATAAATCAACTAACAGTGTCTTTGTTTCAATTTGTTTTAGAATATTTAATTAGCTAACGAACGACATCAAGAATTTATTGCTAGTCGAACTTCAGGAAAGGACAAGCTAAATGTGCACCTTCGATCTTATTTAAAAGAATTTGGCCTTATTTAAAAGACAAGAGAGTTAAGCTAGGCAAATATACTAGAGAAACAAAATGCAACCCCACCTTATCTCAAAAAAATATTTGATACATTTTTTGTCTTCTAATCTTTCCTTTTTTCATAGATTATTCATTTTCAAAAACAACCAACACATAAAAGACCTTTTCAAGTTCGCCGTCGCCAACAATTTCATCATTTAAACAACTTCGAGAAAGGAAGCATCGTGGGCATGAAAGAGGCTCGTTTTGGTCTACTGAAAATTGCAAGAAGGGTTAATGCCAATATATCATATTGTTGTGCGGCTTCTGGACGTTGTGCGGCTTCTGGACGCCCTAGATTACTACAAAGCTCATATTTCTTGCTCTCAAAAATCGACGGGACAGTATACGCCAAGTAAGAGATGTTCTAGTTGCAGCTACAGGACGAGTGTTTTCAAGGATGGCAGTTAATCGAAAATTGCTTGGTATGGGGCTGAGGGCTCACCGTCCGCTTTTGGTGCTTCCTTTGACCCCACAACAAAAAGCTCGCCGCTTGGAGTGGTGCAGAGCTCGGCAAAACTGGAATGACGAATGAAATACCATAAGCTTCAGCGACGGATCCAGGTTTTCTTTAGGCAGCCATCATGGACGCATTAAGATTAGGCGATTTCGACGTGATAGACGAAATGTAGACATCCCTACCAACAAACTATCTCAAATGCGATCTTTCAACAAGATAATGCAAGACCGCATATTGCTCGTGAAACAATGGACTTCTTACATGAAATTGACATAGAGACTTTGGAATGGCCAGCAAGATCGCCTAACTGTGAGTGTTCCTCAATATAATATAGACCATTTTATTTTGTCAATGCCCAATAGAATAAACGAGTGCATAAATATTATTATTATTATATTATGATGGATGAATCTTCTTGGAAATAAAAACATTTTTTCTTTCTGGTGTTGCATTTTTTTTTCTCCAGGATATAATTAAAAACTTAAGAAAAAATAGAATTTACATAAAAAATACACTAAAATGTATAAAATAAACTGATGTTCATTTTTTATAAAACACACATTTATGACGTCGGTGCTTATAAGCAGTCCACTATGAAAAGTAAGATTACATAAAAATAAAAATGATTTTATTTTATACTTTTTATTTTTTTTCACACTCATTTTAGATTTAGACAACATTACTCACGCGAGACAAACAGATGAAATGGTGAAAAGATGGTAATATATAAAAATAACATGACATTTTGATATTACCGGAAATTACCATAATTTAAATACACGTAATTACAAACGTCCAACATCTATATGTGTGTGTGAGTGTGTCTTATTGAATATTAGAGACTTAAAGTTGCACAAATAGAGAGTGCTTAATCGTACAACAGCAACCACGTCTCACCATTCTCTACGACCACCCTTGCAGTATTCGTATATAGCTAGCGTATCCTAACCATTTTGTTATCTGTGGGTTTTCATAAATGTCTGATTAACAGTTTTACTCCTTCTATTTTCCAGTCTATTGCCCTCTTACTTTTTTCGACAAGGAAGGAAATAGAAGTGAGCGGCATGAACTAAAACTGTGCATTAAGCACTAAACAAGAATTGGTTTGGTTACGTCGTACGTTGTAAACACAAGTTTAGCTCTTTTTTTTTAGGACGCTAACAACAAGGAATCAAAAATAGCTTGCCAACTTTTTGTGTCTATTATGTCAACTTTATAGGTTACATGATATCACGGTCTCTTGAATAAACACGGTCTAGTAATTTTTTTGCTCCGCCCACCTGATGACGACATAAAGATATCAGCTTGCCTTCTTTATCTTTATTTTAATGGGTGACATTTGGGGTTATATTATTTTTGCATAAATTTTTCTAATAAAAATTGTATTTGTTTATCATTTCTTTTCTTCTGGCCCTAATTGAATACCCTGCGATATTACTTACATTATTTTTGTCATAGGTAGCTGCATTTATGCGCTTTTTTAGTGAAAAGACTCATCATTAAATTATGAAAAAAACCAAAAAAATAAGGCAGATTATAGTTTTAAATTTGCAATCAGATTTATTGCATATCCCAGCAAACACAAATCGTCGGCATTAAATGTTGTTAAGTCTTTCCTTGTAAATAACAAAATAATTAATTTCCCAAAAATGCAAAAATCAAGTACAAAATAAAATAGCTTCGAAAACAGGAAAAAAAACAATTACATAACCTAACTTCTGAACTACGAACGCGAACTCATCATCCAACTCATCCGATAACGAATTAATGATCTTTATTTCTATTTGGTGAAAGATCAACACATGCATACCAAAAAATTATATTTATTCATACACAAAAAGTTATAATAAAATATACGAGCAAAAAATAGGTCTTGCATCAATCATTTCAACAAATAAAAAGAAAAATCCGAAAAGTTACTTTAATTTGTCAAGCCTTGATACAATTTTTAAACGGTGGACAAAAATCAGCTGCTCTCTTTGTGTCGTCATCGTCAAATTACTAGACCGTATCTCTTCTAGGGACAGAGAGAGAGCATGTTTAAATGCCAGAAATAGTAGCAAGAAAGTTAACCAACTTAGGAGCCATCCATAAATTACGTAACACGCGGTTCCAACCTACGACTTTCTCGTGAGTGCTCACTCAATGTTATGACGTGCTCATGCACGCACAAAAAAATCGTAGGTGGGAACCGTGTGTCACGCAACAAGGAGTGGGAGAGTCGTAAGTGGTATAAAGTGTAACAAGGGGGGGAAATGGGGATTCACAAGATTTGTTCCATTAATTTTTTAGTGCCTAAAAATTTGATAGTTTGTATTAGTTGCGTGCTGCACTGTCAAAAATATTGCCGACTATATTAAAGTCAGGCTATGCCGTCTTTATGTTGCGATAAGTCTCTATTATGGTTTTGACATTTAATACGTTGTTGCATGGGTTCTCACATTTAATATTAAAGCAAAAATAAATTAGTAATATATAAATATTTTATTCATCATACATGCAATAATGATATATAGGATGTTAAGGAAAAAAACCAATAAAAAAACTGTATTAATTTTCATTTATTAAACCATTTATTTGTCTAGAAAAAATACAAAAGTGAAAACCAATAACAAACATTAAAATTAAAAAAAGTGGATTTTTGCCTTTTAATGATCAATTTCTAGGGTCAGATATAAAGTTTTGCATTATTAAAAAAAAACTAACTATAAGTAATATTAATTTTTATAGATGCTTTTCTTCTTGGTTAAAAATAAGACGATCAGTATTTCTAAAATTCTCCTTTCTCATTTTTTAGAAATATTAATGAGTGAGTTAAGAATATCGCAAGGAAAAGGAACCTTCCAGCCGGAGGCTTATTCTTGAGATTGAACGCAGAAAAAGAACAAACGTGACTAAGAAGACATTACATTTAAATCGATTTATTTATTTAATTTATTTATTCAATTCTTTCTCCATATGATACAATTTGTATATTAAATTTGACAATAAATAGTAAAGCTACTGGAAAATTCTTAAGATATCTAAAATAACAAATATACTTAAATCTATCTTTGGTCTGAACAAACAAAATTATAAAATAAAAACAAAAATACCAATTTTAATAACAGGACACACATTTCTTCAAACTGCACTCAATAGGCACACTCTGGACATCACACTTATAATTTAATTCAAAAAATTTCGTACCTAAACATCTAATACAAGTTAACAGTAATCAGAGTGACTGAATTTTTTGCGTCTGGCACAGCCCCCCCTCAAAAAAAAACCCAGAAATTCGATATTTTCGACACTGACGGCGCTGGCGGGCAAATTGGCTTAGAGTCGTGTGTATTTTTTGCAACCGTGCCGGGGCAACTCATGAACGCCCGTCGAAACATTACCGGGGGGGGCGCGTAATTTCTCAAATACGCACCGTCAAAAATTGCGAAAATCGTAGCATATGACTGTTGGCAGAGGTGGGAAAAAGTCCGACGACAGCCAGGGGCGTGTCCGTAGCCCCCTCCCATTTTTTTTTGCTCGCGATAACTCAGAAAGTATAAAAGCCACAGGTTTGGGACTTTGTGTCGGATCATCTACGAAAAAAATTGTTGAAAAAAGAAAAAAGCCCCTCCCCCCACTGCCGATTTTCCGTAAAACGCACCGATAAGATTCGTTTGTTTATTTGAAGGGGATGATAGGGGGTGGGGCTGACGGAACGTCCGTGGGATCGTTTCCCGCTCGATGAAGATTCTTTTCACCCTTCCGCCACGATGTCCGATTCCTCATTTTGAGGGGGGTAAGAAATGCGAAAAAAATCCTACGACCACGAAATTTCAGGTGCGGATAGCGCGCGAGAAACTGAATCGAAAATGTCTGATGATAAAATGTCGGTCCCCCCCCCCCGTTTCGAAGTTATCGCGAGAAAATTGATACGGCCAAACTTTGCTTGAACAGTAAATTTAAGGTAGTTAACGTCCTATTCGTCAGATTGTGTAGAGATTATTGGGAATAAGGACACCACAACAATAACAAGGTGTCCTTATTCCCAATAATCTCTAAACAAGTAAATTTAAGCTTTAAAAAGACACGACCATTTATAAAAATTACCAGTCCTACGAAATCCATATGGTAAACCTGGCACACACTTGACGAAACTAAAATAACAATTCACTAGGGAAAAAGCAAAAATGTTTCCTAGACCAAAATAGCAAAATATTACCTATTTTGAAAAATTGGGTGTAAATCTACTAGGTATGGATAACCACACCTAAGCATCATCAGTCGCGATTATGTTTCAGATGGGTGACCGCAAGGAATCCCTGTTTAATTCCGCCACATTTACCTTACCGTGCTAGAGCTGGTAAATGGTAAAGTTTTGGGGGTTTCCCATCTTCTTAAGTACCAAGACAGTTCGCTGTAATAACCAACCGTTCCTCGCATAAGCTATGCTTTTGAGGCAGCGAAAATAGAACATATAGGGAGTAGATATCCCAAAGACAAAAGGTCAAGAAATTCCGGGTCTCTATAAAAAACCCGAAACCAAATGTGGCAGACACATAATTTGTCAGAATATAAAAGAAAATAAAATAAAATTGGTCCGAAAAAAATTGTCTCAAAAATGAAATGACGGGAAAATCAAATCGCTAGAAAATTATTTGCATTGAACTGAATTCAAGAACTGAATTCAAGGTCGTAGTTAACAACGCTGTACGGGAAATCAATTTAACTATCTCGACCTGATTTTTTGCAAAATTTTACGTTATTGAATTTGTTTTATATGGCAACGCGGAGACTTTATTTATGTTTATCCACAGTGGGACACGAGAGATTTTTTAGCACCGAGTCAAAAATTTGGGGCTGGGTTACTCATTTTGACTTTTCGCGTTCTGCGCCACTAAAAAACCAGGTAAAATACTAAAATAAAAGAAAATCATTTATTGCAGAATTACCTGCTAAAAAAACGCTACCCAACTACGTATTAAAGTAACTGGGTGTAATGTTTAAGGTTGCATTTACAGGTGCATTTATAATTGAATTGGAAACACTCCCGCTAGCTGATACCGACAACAGGTTAACTTAAAAGCATGCAGATTTAAAAATCGGCTATTTTATTTTAAACAGGAGCGTCAACGACTAGCAAGAGTCTTTCCAACCTCTAAATGGAGCTTTACTGACCTGTTTTGTTAGTACTCAAGTATCCGTGTGTTTTTGAAACTGAGGTTCTAAAATATATTCTTTGCACTCCAAGATTTCACTACTACACTTGCACATAACTATGCCGCAATAATTTAAATAAAAAAAAAATGGTTGAATCAAAATAAAAACAAAATTATGTGACATTATGGGCGCCGAATATTTCTAGGCGAATTCCTAGGAATCCCAGCGAGCCAGTAAATTTCTCTTGGTTCTTTGATAGACTCGGGGTAATGCCCGCGCAGAGATAGGCCTTTTTCGGCAAGCAACCGAGCATGTTTTTGAAAACACATTTTTGAAAGATAAACATAACCTCGAATGGTTTTCTGTCAGAAAACGTAAAAATACTCTTCTGTCCCACTGCGGCCCGATTTAAAGTTTGTTGACAAATCACATGCAGTTACCATGGAATCGTATAAATTCTGCGGTCTATCGGTCAACACTTGAACTGCTTGTCTCTCCCAAATTCAATGAAGTATGATTGATTGATCGGTTTTCTTTTCCGGAGTTCACAGGCTTTTAGAAAAAAGGAAACTTAGTTTTTATTTTCGCCAAAGCCAGGAAAAATGTAATCCAGAGGAAATTGTGAGTATTTCTCTATTTTTTTGTAAATCAGGTTGGTTTCAAACCACAATTATTTTGAGGCTTTTGGGATAGATGACAGCACCAGAGCTTTTATTTTCAAAAAAAAAAAATAATTGAGAATTTTGCAAAATCCTTGTTAAGCATTTAAAAATGATCACCCCTGCAAAATTTCAGCTGATGTTTAGTTATCCCTGTGCACTCTGGCAAAAGATTAAGAAATTAAAGAATAAGGCGTTGCCAGTTGTACTTTTTTTTACTTAAAATCTGGGGAGAAACTATAGCCTTAATAAAAAAAAATCCCCGTGTCATCTTCCAAATAGAAAAACTTGTCAACGCCGCAATCCAGGGCCTACGGCGCTTTAGAGATTTAAATTTGACGCATGCCCAATAGCGATTCGGATAAATTGTCGTTCTGGTCATTTAAGGATCGGGCGTATTATTTCCTATCAATTTGTGGTTCGGGTGCTTTTCGTTAAAAAAAAAATATTTGCGATGCTTTTGTCCTTGTGATATTTTAAAGTTCGGGAAAATTATAATCGGTTAAATTATATTCGTGTCTTTTAAGGATCGAGTAAATTATATTCGTATCCATTATTTTCTGGGTGTTTTACTTTCGTTTCGGACGTTTTATTTTTTGTTTCATTGTGTTTCGGTTTTTGTAAATTCGGCTTTTTGTGAGCTCCCGAAATTCCCACTTTAAAAAGTAAACAACACGAAAGAAAAGTCGGAGCAGAGATCAAATTTACCCAGGGAATATAAATTTACCTAACCGTTATGCGTCTCAGATTGCTCCATCCGCTCGTTAAAAATTTGCCATTGCCTTTGGTAATATCCATTCTCTATATGTTCTATTTTCCCCGTTTTGATGGCACCGAATAGAATGTACATAGGAGGGGAGAATTATTATTATGATAAGGGCGTGGGTTTGAGAATGAGGTTCCAATGAAGCCGGAAAGAAAGAAAGTAGAGAGTAACAAGAAAAGCTACGTTCGTCCGATTTCTGGCATATTAATGAGAATAATTTATATATTTCAGTGAGTGAGATGCAACATTACCACCCCTTGGCATAATTATCGCCCTCTCTGGCATAAAGAAAACATTGATTGTCGGCTCTCGCTCTAAGACGAAGCGCGAAGGGGATGGTGCGGGCGGAGAATGAATGAAAGAACGAGAGAAAAGAAGGTGGTGCATGACGGAGGGAGGGTGTGCTCAGGAATTTGTATTGAAATTTTGTTTAAAATTTGTTTAATTTTTTTTCTTTACCTTTAAAAATGACCATTGGCCACCAAACTCCACCACAAATCAAATTAAATACTTTAAAGTTTATTTGATTACGATGTATTTTAGTGTTTTACGTCACTTGGGGGTCAATTTTACCACTTTTAGATTTAGATTTCAATTCAGCATGACGTCACACTACAACTTAAAACAGTTTACACGTGGTTTGGTTCGACTTTAAATTCTTCAACCAATGTAGGAAATCGTAAAAAAACTTTCACATGTTTTGTTTTTACTTTTTGAACCAACAATAGTGTGTAATAGTGTTAAATAATGGTAGAGCCATGATGAACCTTAAAATAATTTAGTTAAATACCTGTTAAATTATTTTTAGATGTGCTAAAATACACTTATATTAGGACACGTTTTTTGATAAAACTAAAGACTGTAAAGAAATTTGATTGAAAGTAATTAATACCCTTATATCTTACACACTTTACGGTTTGAACAATTACAATTTTTGCTGTTTTTTGAATAAAAATGTCAACAGATGACAAAACCAAAATTGTTATTAAACAATTGCCTTAAATTATTTCAATCTTTCTCTAAAATACTTTTTATATCCTGATGTCTCTCTTCAACAACCTTATAGTATATTTCCTAACTAGTGCTGAAAGTGTTACTTTTCCGCCCGCGATTGCAATTGGCCCAACGACGCGTAGCGGAGTTCGGCCATGCAATCAAGAGCGGAAAAGACACTTTCAGCACGTGTTAGGAACGCTATTTAGCTATATTTCTTAGCCGATTTAAATAAACGTAACGTATGTTGACGGCAAAAGAAAAAGGATATTTAGCACATAACTCAATTTTGTTACAGTGGTGCACACTTTTTTTAGGAGGGATTTTTTTTAATTTACACTTTTAGCTTTTAAGAAACCTTAAAATCTTTAAATTCTGATAAATTTCAATCAAATTGTATAACGTCGAATAAAAAGATGACTTATAGTAAGTAACTATAAGTAAGAAAGTTTTCTACTATACAAATACAGAAATTTCTTATTTCTTAACCGATTTAAAAAAACAAAACGGTTATACACCTTTAAATGATAAGGCTATTTACAGCGTATCTTAAATTTATTACAGTGGCGCACACAATTTTTTTGCAGGGGGGGTCAAAAATACCCATTTTTTTAAATCTGTCCGCCATCTTGAATTTTCAAAAAATGTCAGTTTCGACATTAAGCGCATAAATTTTAAAGCTCTCTTTTTGAAATAAACTTTAAATTTTAAATTTCGGATAATTATCATGGAAGTTGTAGGCAATCCAAAAAGTCCGGTTTTTTGGGAACACCCTATATATTTCTATTTTTGCAAGTTCTTCGCATTTTTAAAAATAACATTCCCAATGTATGAATCAATAGGGCTGTCTAACAAATTGTCAAGTCAGCCATTAATTACGTGATGGCCCTTTAAAAATGGTAGGTGTAGGATAAACAAAACGATTTTCCATAAGACGTAATGCTAATAAAAATAAAAATTTTGGAAAAGTGGAAAAAGATGCAGATTAAACAGAGTGACTATTTTATAGAGTAATCCTTTCTGAATCGGGGAGAAACGAGCATTTTATCGACCTGTTAGAAATAAACTCAAAATTCGCAATTTAAAGAGGCAATATCATGTACTTTTATCTCCCTCGCACTTGCAGTGTGGATAGGCAGTAGAGACATAAAGCTATTTGTAACTCATCGCGGTATACGTATCCACTGATTGGTCAGAAACTTGTAGCACGTTCGAAAAGAGCAGATATATGCTAATTTAAGGTGTTTCTGAACGAAATAGGTGCTGAGATACGATACGTGTGCCGTAACGATACGTGATACCTAACGCATTTCAACACCTATCGCGTTCAAGAACACCTTAGATTAGCATATATCTGCTCTTTTCGAACGTGGTACAAGTTTCTGACCAATTAATGTGCTTGGTTCTCGCTAGATGCGGATACGTATAACGCGATGAGTTACAAATAGCTTTATGTCGCTATTGTCTCTCTTAGTTCAGCCTAAAGATCGGGCCAGATCGGCTTGACGACAGACAGTTGCGCTATCTGATTTGAGAGAGATGACGTTATTTGTAATTACAATGCTACGACAGAAATAGGTAGAGGGACATTTCCACGTTTAATTGCGAATTTTGCGTCTATTCTTAAAATTTCGGCATAATGCTTGTTTTTCCCAGATTTTTTTTACCCCACACCGGCGATATTATTTTTGTTAGACTCCCTTATTAAAAATAAGCAGGCTCGTACTTCAAAATAATTTTACAAAAATACGCAAACTTTGAAGAATTAATTTCTTGAACCGTTATAAAGCGTTTTATTAAATATTTCCTGTTTTTTTTCTGTTTTTGTAAGTTCTTCGCATAGTTGAAAATTATTTTTGGTCAATTGCCAACACCGAACAAACGGTAAAATTTTCCTGAATTGTGAACGCACCTCGCGAGAAAGCAGAAGAAGTGTATATATAAAGAAAAAGGGCGCAGTTAAAACACGCTCGCATCGATTAAAAATTCCTTTCGATTAATAATTGAGAATCTTCTTTGGTAAAGGGGTTGATGGTGATGAGCAAGGGGAGACAGGGGGAGAGCGAGCGAGCGAAAAACTCCGTCAAAGGGGGGCAGAAGGGAACGGTCGCTATCCCGCTGAGACGCGAAAGAAGACTGATTATATGTTCTATACGTCGAAGTTGACGACATGGTAACATACCTTACAAAGATTACCTTTTAAGAGACGTGAAAAACGGCAACATAGCATTTGAATCCTACAGCGGTTTCTATTGGAAAAACTGGTGCACCACTAGTACACAACTGAGTCGGTGCTGCCGTTTCCATACCGTCCCCCGTTGAGGACGTTAAGAAGACGTTAAGAAGACGGTACCGTGTGATCCATATATTGATAGTGGAGTACGTTAAAGATCCCTAGCCTCGACAAAGGGGTAGGAAAGGAAAACAGCTTTCCTAGGGGGTGCTCATAAGACCGGTCTGGTAAACGGGTAGGGGTAAGTAAAATACACTGTTTTCTTCCGTGTTTTATTTAAACTGCACCAACGCAATTTTTTTTGCAGCATTAAGCCACCAGTGTTAGTGCACTGCGAGTGGTGCCCCAATTTTACCAATGGAAAACGCTAGTGCAGTGCAGGGTGTTCAGAGCTGGATCGATTGGCATTCGAATTAACTTTAGGCGAGTTCGTGCGCTGCTTAATAAAACCTTAATGGTATATTTCTCTTTCTCTAATAATACTTGCTTTAGAAAAGGACGTTCGTGGTAAGCTGCGCTGAAATATGCTGTTTGTAGAAAATATCATTCGTTAAGCGTTTTCTCTGTGGTTTGGACGTAACTGATCATAGACTACGTAAATACTGAATAAATAAATAATAAAATCAAAGAACAAACACCTAAGTTAGCGTTGTAACATAAGCTTAAAAAAAACTACACCCAGGACAAAAGATCATTTATGCAAAAAATTCTTCCAAAGCTGTAGTAAGACTTTCTTGCTAAAAATTCTTTTTTTTTTGTCTGAATTTTCTTAAGTTTTGAATTTTTGTCATTTCCAATGACAATTGATTCAAAATTTCTTTCCCATTAAATCCAAAAGAATTTTTTACCAGTGCTGAATGAGTTATAAAACTTAATCTAAAAACATCAACAACTATACTTTTTATACACTAAACACACAATCTCCAAAATAAAGACGCACCACAATATCAGAATTGAAGAGAGGTTTGCAAGATGCACGTCTATTAACTTTAGACATACCTCTTATTGCTCGTTTTTAAATTACACACACTGAATAAATTAAATATTCGGGACAGGACTGTTTGATAAAACTTTATTTTTAAGGTTCGCGATATATTTGTCAAACTTTAGACAGCTGTCGATAGTCAAACCTAAAAATCGATTTGTTCCTGAATTAGACAGAATTTCACTTTCTAGTGTAATATCACCTACGCCACATACGAAAGAAAGAAGGTTTGCATCACACCCTTCTTTTATTTTCCCAAAGTCATTTTGAATGTCAATAATAAATCTACCATTATCAGTGTTAAGCCAGAGAACTGTGTTGTCATCAAAAAACGCTGTTGTTTTACCACTAGGTAATTAAAAAAGTGGAGCTAATATCGACCTCTGAGGAACGTCTGTTTCAATTTTACGTTCTTCTGAATTTTTATTATGAAAATCCACGGACTGGATAAGTAAAATATATACACCAATAATATTTTGTGATCCACACAGTCAAATGCTTTGGACATATCACAAAACACTGATGCAGCCTTTTCCCCAGAGTTCAATTTGACATGTGATCGACCAATTAAAAAAAGTGAAGTAGTTTAGCCCAATAAAATGGTCTGAAAGTGTACGGAGATATCCGATACTCGGTCAAGCACTGCCAATCATCAACTGAGTGAGGTTTTACAGGTCACTTCTACTGGTTGTAGGCAAGAGAAAGGCTTCTCTTAAAAAGTGTTAATCGCTGTAAATCTGCACGTGTTCCATGCGCGTGTTTATTGGTTGAAACTACGAATAATAACATCCTACGAAATCCAGAATCCACACAGTCTCTCTTTCTCCTTGCCTTTACTTCGCTTAAACAGAAATAAATACATCCACTGTATGTCAAGCAGTAAAAAAACAATCAAAAGACAAAAATCGAGGGGCTTAATAAAGAGTGGAGAGTTTTTTTTTGTGACATAAAGAGGATTAAAATTATATTTTTCGATAATTAGAATGATGTTTTTTAATTATTATTTGAGCTTTCGACAGTGAACGAGGTCTTTTTGTGGAGTTGTCAAGCAATAATTTATTTATTTTATAGGCCGAACATCTAAAAGTGCCCGGAATGGAGAAAATGTAAGGAAAATTTTTGCAACATGTGGATTGATTGTTGTTATTTTAAGTTATTTATTTTTGAAAATGCTAAAAATAAAACTTTCAATTCAAAAATAAATAACTCAAAAACTAAACGAGATTCCTAAATCTGATCTCATTTTCGTGATAATATTTTTTAGGGAATATTAGAAAAGTCTTTCTGTGACATTTTATGGCAATATTTACCCCAAAAAAAAATTGCAATCAATAACTCGAAGTACTATCTTCATATATAGGCCGACCAAACTTCTACCATTTAAGTGTTATTTTCTCGTCCTCCGCCGCCATATTGACAGAAAACAAATGGATTTCTGTTACTTTTGAATGAAAATGGCGGCGAAGACGGATTAAAGGTTTGAAATTTGACCTTGTCTGTCAGTGAGTAAAACAGTGACAGAACGATTAAAACTTTCACCATTACTTGAAATCCGCTCGGAAAATCTGCTAATGAAAGGCTAGGCTAAGAGTGTGGTATCTCAATATACAGGGTGTTACAGTTAAAATAACAAAACATTTCTAAGCAACCTGTAAACTATGAATGTCAAATTTGACAAAAGTTGTGTTAAATTAAAAAAGTGATCGCTATTTGAATGGTTTTTGTTTCAAGAACTTGCTAGGAATTCGTCAATAACGCCATCATAAAAACGTGGATGCTCTGACTAGCTTTGAAGAAGTTTATTTTATATTTTTTATAAATTGCATTCTACTGATGAACTTGTTGCAGGCATTTGCAAGTTCAAGGTCCGTATTATCTTCCATATCGTACGACGCGCGTATACTGTACACACCGATAACCGTTTAAACCTGCAAATAACCTACACCAATGATAGCTTTCACGCCCGTCTAAAGCACGCGACCGCCACTCAATGCTCGATGCATTCAGCAGATTCAATGACCTCTCGACGTACACGAAAGCAGGCATACTGCTGCTGTCTGCGTATTATAGCTGCAGGTTACTGGGCCTAGCAGCGAAGATAGCTTCTATTGGATTTTTCTAGAGTAGTCAAAAGCCGCGCGCATACGACACGCAGTCAGACTTTCTGCTGTGATTCGGTTTAAGTGAAGGTCGCATTAGTTATGGGCTTGATATTTAAAATCATTTTTAACATTCTTAATACAGTAATTGTTTCCTTTGAGACAATGATGTATTTGAAATTAACTCTGTGTTTCGATCTTCCTTTGCCTATATTTTATTTATACACGACGTTTCGATCAGAGACTGTACTGATCGAAACGTCGTGTATAAATAAAATATAGACAAGGGAAGTGCGAAACACAGAGTTATTTTCTAATTGTTTTCTATTTCAAAAATTACATGGACTGCACGCCGCTGCTAGGACCCATGGTAAAAAACTTTTATTCAGAGAAGGTTTACATCTATATCTGATGCAAGTCTTCCTGCAGTCCTGCACATACAATTACCGTTTCTATATAAACACACATTAGCCAATTATTCAAATTATACCAATTTGCTATACCTACGAGAAATGCCCATATGCTTAGCCGATCATTATTTCGAGCCCTCATCGTCCAAGCAGAAGACAGTGTTTATTGTTAATCCATAGAACCATACTCAACAACTGTATAGATTAAGCTTTGAAAATTTAACTCTTCAGAAGGAGTTTTTCTTCTAGATCTAGGACAAAATGCCAAAACATTGATTTAGCATTGACTATATTTGAAATGCCTCCACTATGTTTTTACTTTCGTTTAATTGAAAGCTGTTTGGTAAGATAGATAGACTGATAGACTACTGATAGACTGATAGAGGAAAAGTTTATTTTCCTCAAAAAGACAATTTATAATAATGGTATTAGGAATAGGATAGATAGATAGTTTATTTTCCTCAAAAAGGCAATTTACAATAATTGTATTAGAAATAGTCAAAGGTAAAAATGACAAAATTTATGTAAACAAACACTTAAACATTTATAAATAGAAATTACGTTGAAAAGTCCGACACCTTTTAAAAGGCTGTTAAAATAAGAAAGTCACAACACAGTAACAAATTATAATGTGAAAAAAAAACATTTTTTTTTGTAAGGTCGCTGATTTCGTGAATTAATATAAGAATTTTAAGGATAGAAAAGGAATATTTGATATTTATAAATAAAAATATAAAAGATGGTTCAGTGACCTTATTTGGTGGTTCTAGAGACTTTAATTTTCTAAGGTTTAATGTTTAACTTTATTCGTAAGATACACATTATGCATGAGGCATTCTTGCGTAGAGAATTTATTTACCACCGATTTTGTTTTGTTTATTCTGCCTGGTTGCTACATGAGAAAATTTATAGAGTTCTACCATTTTGTTTTGTTTCTCAATTGTGTTACCGCACCTAGGGCAGTTCATTTTTTTTACTAAACTTAAGCTAACTCATAAAATTTCAGGTATCAAATTTACTATGCTTGTGCTGATCTGCTGACAGGAACTCTGACCGAAAACTTAGCTACATAAAAAAATTGCCTCAGGCAGCCAACACCCTAGGGTCGGGCCTGCCACAGCACAAATTCATAGTCTATAAAACACAACAGGCGTTTAAACAAAAATAAAGTAAAAAAAGCCCTAATAAATCGAGTAAAGATTTACTCCCTTGCCAAGCTCAAGAAAATATAGACTTTTTCAGGGGGTATCCAGGCTTTTTCGGGGTGTTTAGTGTTTAGTTTTTCGTTTACTATATATACTTTACCTACGACCAATGAAAATGGCATCATAAATATCAGAAATTATTAAAAATATCAAACGCGGACACTTTTAATTAAACAACCTTCATAACCTGAAGTTTCAATAACGTTCTATCTAAAACATCAAAACAAATAAGGTTACTAAGAAAGTTTTTATATATCTTACAACAACAAAGACCAAAAAACACCTGGAGATTCAACAAGATGTACAAAGTAGTCATCCCAGACAGGGAACTATGGCAGAGTAAAAACCTCCGCGAACAGCTCGAGGAGAACGCCGTGATTTGCTACACCGACGGGTCCAAACTGTCGGAGAGTCAAACCACAGGATCAGGGGTTTATGTGGAAGACCAGGAGGTTCGAAAGAGCTACCCGTTCGGAGAGCGCAAGCCACGGTCTTTCAGGCAGAGGTGTATGCCATAATAATGGCTGCAACCATGGAAGAAATAAAGAACGGTAGGGAGGAGCATGTTTATATATGCTCCGACAGCCAATCAGCCCTAAAGGCACTAAGGGCGCCCAAGATCAATAACAACCTCGTGGAGAAGATGGCAAACAAGTGACACTTATGTGGGTACCGGGACATATGGGGGTGCCGGGTAACGAGATGGCCGACGAGCTCGCCAAGATCGGGGCAAGCACCCAGTATGTAGGGACGGAACCACTCCTAGAAACAACCAAGAGGCAATTGCGAAGTCGACTCAATAAATGGGCCAACGATGCCATGACGACCACTTGGAGAGGACGAACAGGATGCAGACAGACCAAGGACTTCGTGAAGGGCCCGGATGTAGCCAGACAAAAATGGCTTCTGGGGAGATCGCGAAGGAACGCTGGTCTACTGGCAGGTATCATAACAGGTCACAACCGACTAAGGAAGCACATGACCCGCATCGCGGTGGAGAATGACTCGACCTGCCGGGCCTGCGGGCGGGCAGAAGAGACATCTCGACACGTTATAGCGAACTGCGAGGCATACCAGAGGACGAGATATCAGGTATTCGGTTTCCCGACCCTGGATGAGGAGGACTTGCACATGCTCAAATGGGACAAAATAGTGGACTTTGCAAAAAGAACAGTGAAACCAAATGAGCAGACTGCCAGACTAGTGGTGCAGGCGGTGGATTAGGGGCAGGCTCGGGGTAGGGCAGAAAGGGCCCAGGGAGGCCTACTTGCCAGGCTTCGCGCCGCCCCTTCTCTACTACTAATAACTATTGTCTTAAAAATATGGAAAAATAATTTACATTTTTGCGTCAACTAGTGCTCTTATGAAATAAAGTTTCATCGCTTGTCACGCCATCTCGTGGTTTACGTCTAAGCTTTATTATTATCTTAGGACCGTAAATGAGCCATTAAATCGTGGTCGTAGGTAAAAAATTTTGTCGCCAATAAACTAAGATTTTTGTCCATCAATCACGCAAAAATTTTGGTATGATTCGTGCAGGGGTTTTTGGGTTGCAGCGGCTACAAAGTGAGCGACGGACAGACAGACCGACCGACAGATAGAAAGAGCAACGGCGTCTGGAAAGATGCTTATTTGAATTCGGATCCGCGAAATTCGTGAACATTCATTAAAATCTCATAGGGCAATTTTTAGATGTTCTATTTTTCTATGTTAGCGAGGGAAGTAAAAACACATAAAATAAAAACATATAAAATGAAAAGAATAACAAAAAACAGACAATAAAAATTCGAGTGCCTGGCCTAAGGACTGGTTGTTCAATAGCAGTTTCAACCCGGTTTGGAGTTTAAACTCGGGTTAAGATTTTGGAACAGTTCCAGACCGAGTTTGGAAGCAGGTTTGAACTCAGTTTTCCCAAACGCCAAAATTCATAGGTTTAAGTGTAATGTAATTAAGTGTAGAAATCAATCATTTGTGCTTTTATTACAGGAAAAAGGTTATATTTTGTCTAAATTTCTGAGGTTTAATATACAAGGTGGATTCTTTAAACGGAATGGTGCTTCTAACGGGTTAAAATTTGGTTTTACAAAAAAATCCAAAAACACTTCAACTAAGATTTTTAATTTTCTTTAATCATATAAAATATTTTTTTTCAATAGGACACCCTGTATAGTTTGACATTTTTGAAGTCTAAAAAAACATGTCTTTTTGACAATACACTAATACTCTATCTCTTATGGTTTCCAAGATGGAGGCATTTAAACTTGCATGGAATTATTGTCTCCCTGTTTTACGGGGGATATTTGAATGAATAGAGACATAAAGCTATTTGTAACTCATCGCGGTATACGTATCCGCATCTAGCGAGAACCAAGCACATTGATTGGTCAGAAACTTGTAGCACGTTCGAAAAGAGCAGATATATGCGATACGTGTGCCATAACGATACGTGATACCTAACGCATCTCAACACCTATCGCGTTCAAAAACACCTTAGATTAGCATATATCTGCTCTTTTCGAACGTGGTACAAGTTTCTGACCAATTAATGTGCTTGGTTCTCGCTAGATGCGGATACGTATACCGCGATGAATTACAAATAGCTTTATGTCTCTAATATCGAAGTTTTCCATACAGATTTAGATAAAAATATCTTGATTATCGTAAAAGATAGATCCTACTGTGTGGTATTGCTAAAGAGAGAATTGTTTCAGATTGCAAAATATACAGGGTGTCCTATTTAAAAACAAAATTTTTTGCCATACCTCGTAAACAAATTAAGAAAATCCAAGATTTCACGATTAAACGAAATTAAAAATCTTAATTGACGTGTTTTTGGATTTTTTTATTCAACCAAATTCTAACCCGCTAGATGCACCGTTACGTTTAAAAAATCCACGCTGTATATATTTTTTTAAACGGGTAAATTTTGACAAGTGAACTACACAGTGCACACAGCTTATTTTGGCTGGCGTTTGGTTGCGAAAACAAATAATTTTTTGTTGAAATATTTTTTTTATTCTCGCATCTCGAAAAATTGCGCTACTCTCACAATTAAACGAAAATTCCATTTTTTCCAAGTCTCCTCTTCTTTTTTGCTGCCGATTAATCCTGTGTCTTTTTGTATACATTTCGCCAGATGGATTAAACTCGTTTCCTCTTTTCGGGAAAAGTTAGATGGCGCTTATATTATATTATATTATTCTGGTTTAAACTTGGTTTGAAGCAAACTCGGTTTACATTTGAATTGAACAACCGTTCACTGAAAATAACTTGGTTTGGAGAAAAACTAAGTTTAAGTTAAACTAAGTTTAAACCACTGTTGAACAACCGGACCTAAGAGGAATTTTAGGACAAGCTTCCTTCAAAATGGCGACTCTCATGGTGTTTCCTATAATTCGGACGCGCACTCCTGGAAAATAATTAGGTCAATCAAGCTACAGCCCCCCCCCCCCGAAAGATATTCGAGTTTTGATACGCTTATAATTTTGAACTAAATTCGAACTAATTTTGTACAACTTTTAAAAAAAAATTAAACACCCTAATTTCTGTGGTTTTTTATATTTATTTGCAATGGGAGGTTTAGCCAATTGAAATCCAGTCATTTTGGAAGGAAATATACTAGAAATCATGTAAGAAAAAGTATTTCCATCTTTTTTGGACATTTATTGGTACCTATGGGCATGTGTAAAGCAGGACCTGATTTTTTGAATATCAAAAAAAAACCAGGAGGGAGTGTGGTTCAAAATTTTTAAAAGTGATTCAAAATTAGTTCGAAATTGGTAAGAAATTATAAGCATATCAAAATCCAAATATCTTTGGGGGGGGGGGACTTGACTGACCTAAATAATTCTGATTACTCTCTGATTTATATTTTTTAGCCCCGTTTTGCGGTATTATAAATAATATTTTTTCTTTCTATTTTTTAGGCTAAAAGCACGAGAAACCGTATCTAGACGCAAATTTGGGTAAGTACAAATATGCAAACTAAAATTTTGCTAACGACCGATCCGTAAAAATCGAGAGATCTAGATTTGCCGAAACGACATAATTCCCCAAAATTGCCAAATTAAATCGTTTAAAAGCACTTTGCATGGATTACATCCAAACGTATAATCAAGCAAACTGCAACTCTATGTTGTTTAACGTCTCATGTCGTGAACCGTGCTCCGAAACAATCATTTTCTCTGATTGACTTTTGACAATTAGATCGAAATGTACGTGAAATAACGAGAAAACGATTGTTGGTGTTCTATGGGACCGATTAAAAGAACACAAATAAGAGGTTTCCGGTCAAACAGATTTTTTAGATTGTTTATGACTGACATAAAGCCAAAATTTGAGTGCATTTATTGCATAGACACGCCATTTGAGAATTTTAGTACATTGGCGATCCCAGCCTTTTGAAAAGGGGGGGGGGCGGTTTCGATACGGAAAAAAGGAACATATCAATATATATAGACAAAACTTAGTAACCACAAACGCGGACTTGGCCTCAAGTCTAAGGGGGGGGGGGGGAGGGTACTCAGATTTTAACTTATTTCATACATTTTTTATTATAAAAATTTTTTAAATAATTAAAATATCAATTTTTGAGTCAAATTAAACTAAAATTGTAAATATTAATGTATCATAGCGCCGCAGACGAAAATTTTTAAGAAAATTCCACTGAAAAATGCATTTTTTGATTTAAAAATTAAAATAAAATTGTAAACATATCAATGAGTTCAAAGCGCAGCAGGTGAAAAAAGAAATTGACACTACAAATGCTATTGTTAACACAAAATTAAACTAATACCGTAAGTATCAAAGGTGTTATAGCGCCGCAATTTATGCCGTACTTTTGATTTTCTAAATATTTTCTTACCTACCCCCCTGAAATCTGTGCTTGAGTGACTACGTATAATATTTTCAGTTCTAAAAAACATAGATAAAAAAAAACCACAAACAAAACCTGATAGCTAGCTTTGTTGAGATCTAAATAGTAGTTTTCACAACTAGTGGTCAAAATATTGCTCTTTTTACAAGCGTTGGTTTAAATAACGAGCGCAGCGAGGTATTTAAAAACGCGAGTAAAAAAAAACACAGTTTAGCCGCGAGTTCTTAACACTATTTTTTTCATTCGTTTATCAAAAAATCCAAGAAAAACAGGAAAATACTTTTAAAAATCTCGAACGAAGAGCACTTCTCGCAACACACCATCTTTACACTATAAATCAAGGCATTTGGTAAATGAAATAACAATGTTCATTGTTGTGACATTTTAATCCTTGGCAGTTTAATATTTTTACGATGCTTTTAAATGATTTTTTAGTTTTTACGCAAGACTGATTAGATTTTTTCAATATTACTATTTTCCGCTATTTCTCTGTAATTTTGAGTAAAAAACGGATAGAAATCTTTTTTTCAAAGTAGTCTAAAAAAAGTTATTTTGCATCGGTAACCAAAAAAGTCAGGATTCAGTTATCTGCAGACAGTTTTTGATGGAGATATAAAAAAAGCTTTTTAAATTGACACAATACCTTTTATATTGCATATCTCAAATATAAGATGCCTATCTCAAAAAAAGTTCGCTTCCATTTTTTTTGGGTAAACCGGTCGATGACTCGTTCAATGTCAATTTTAATATGTCTGTTAATGAAGCAACGCTAAGCCAGTCAGACGAATTTCCGTCATAGTTTTTTTAAGTACTTATATTTTCAATCTTCTGAGGCAGGAGAAGCGTCTTTCTTACGAAACATTACTTACTGACAAACATACAAGAATGTTTTTATCAACGGAAAAATATTACCACACTTGTTCATTGCCTCAAAAACGTTATCATATATGTTTTGATTTAAACTTTTGTTTGTGACCAATATTGTTTCCAAATTGGTGTTTTGTATTAATCAAACAGTTTATAGTATTTGGAAACGACATTAGTTAATTTTGCCCTGATTTTGGGTTCACATTGTATAAAACTTGGTGGGAATATGTTCAGGTCAAAAATACTTAGAGTCTCGTTATTGAACCTTGATTTTAAGTCCGAAATGATTTTGTCTAAAACTTGTTTATAAATTGAAACTCTATAGTACTGTTCTGTATTTCTAAGATCGTGGTTTTCGTCTGTTTCAAACTGTCTCAAAATAATGTGGAAGGACTTTAGAATGTCTTTAAAGGAACGTTCTGCAATTTCCCGACCGAACCCCCCCCCCGTCCCCCCCTGGGACCGCCACTGTTTAGTATGACATTGTTTTTAATTAATAATTCGGGTTTTCATAAACTACCATCTCTACATATTATAAGAACTACTATACTTAGGTAACTTGGATAAGTAAGTACCAGTGCGGAACGATGCCTATTTGTGAGTGGTTCAAGGTTGAAAATCTAAGTGTATGATGGTGTTTAATGATGTATAGTGGAGGGTGACCAGTGAAACTACTGATGAGCCCACGCTGGTGACCCAGGGCGAAACATTGTTTAATCATTTCTCTTTTCGCTTTGATCTTTTGTGTGTTCCTTGTGGAATACTCATCCAAGTTTGAATTTTCGTTATTTCCACCCAAGATCATTTGATATTTTGTTTTTTAGTTTCTTTTCGGTTGAAGTAACTGATTTGGAGGTTTTTTAACTTCTTCTTTGTTTTAATTGCCTTAGGAGCATAATCCTACTGGAAATATTGACACGCCAGGACGAATTCGTATTAGGTAACTTGGATAAGTAATTACCAGTGCGGAACGATGCCTATTTGTGAGTGGTTCAAGGTTGGAAATCTAAGTGTATGATGGTGTTTAATGATGTATAGTGGAGGGTGACCAGTGAAACTACTGATGAGCCCACGCTGGTGACCCAGGGCGAAACATCGTTTAATCATTTCTCTTTTGGCTTTGATCTTTTGTGTGTTCCTTGTGGAATACTCATCCAAGTTTGAATTTTCGTTATTTCCACCCAAGATCTTTTGATCTTTTGTGTTTTTTAACTACTATACTTAATGAGTAGTCTAATATTAAATCTAATTAACTTATAGCTAATTAATATAATGACAAATTAAACTTATCACTTTTCTTATGTCTTTTTAAGTTTCTCTTATACACAAAACATTCCACTTCCCTCGGTATGTTTTTCTCCATGCTCCTTACTCACATCTCCACAGAAAGTAGTCTAAGTAATATTGTAGAAAATGTACTTTTAAGGACACATGAATGCAGAAGTTTGTTTACAATGTCTGGATAATTATTTGCTCATCTATTTCCTAAGAATTTGGTCACCACCATTCCAAAGGCTTCCCGTGCCTCTTTTTCTTTTCCCACAAGCACAGTGTCAAATCCCGAATCCAAGAAAAGCTTTCTTACTTGGGGTCCCGAAAAAATTCCCTCTTTAATCTTGGCTTCACTTATTCTGGGTAATTTTTGTTTTATGTGGCAGGAAGATTTGATACGTACCGACGGAAATAAGATTTTATTTGAAGGAACTAAAGGATTAATAGAATGGTAAGTTTCTCCGGGGTGAAGCTGAGGAAAAAAGGAAAAATCAAAAGTCCAGAATAAGCTTAATAAAATGTATTATTTCACACGACGCGTTTCGATTTGTGTGGCATAGCAAACAAAAATCCATAATTCTAAGGTAAAATCTTCGAGACACAAGTCATAAAAAACAAAAACTACACAAATAATAACTAACGCACACTAAAAAAACAAACAGATTGACATTTGAAACTAATAATAATTATTTTTGTTTCGTATACACTAACTCAACACCATCGATGTAGTACGTCGATGCTCAACACCTATTAAAGCGCCCCTCTCCCCTTCCTTCAGTTCAAAAGCTCACGCAATACCTCATTTTAAAAAATTTGACAGTTGATTTTTACTAACCCCCTCCAGAGTCGATATCTGGCTACGCCACTGCCTAACCTTCCATTAAGAAAAACTAGAATAAGTTCTTACACTATTTATTCGGTTTATAAAGTCTATAAAACCCTATATTAAAACCTATTTGGTAAATTAAATCCAAATTGCACACTTACACTATAAGAATTAGTTTGAAAACACTCTGAATATTAAATTTAAGTTTAAATTATATAATGCTAAGACTTTTTTTATTTGTTCGGAATATTATAAGTAATATATTTTTTGAAATTTTTTTTTTATATGAAAACCAATTTTTGGATATGTTAACATTAACGGAAAATATTTTGAGCTATGGATTTGAGTCGAGCAGGTCAAAATCTATAAGACTGAGCTATTTTTATTACCGACCTTTTTTTGTGTTGAATAGTGTATTTTGAGTGTTTTTTTCATAGACGTATTAATCTGCTTAGACCGTGCGTTCAAATCAAACAACTCAAACATGGATGTAGGAGAGGGAACCATTTTGGTGGTAGCTACGTCACAAATTCATTGGCAAACTAAACTTACTTTTTCTTTAAGTAGTTGCAGTTCAACAAAAAAAAATGACACAATTTATGTATGAAAAATGTTCCTACAGACAACCCAAACTAAAAGTCTATAAAACACATAACGTACTTAGCTAAAAATAAGGTCACAAAAAGTAAAACAAAAATAGATAAAGGGAGGTTCAAAATGGCGGCACTTGTGGAGTTTTCCAAAATTTCGATGCGCACTCGTTCTATTCCCCTCATATATTCTATGCAATGAAACAATGACATTTAATATTCAAAACTCCTTCCTGATATTGAAGAGTTACCTATCAAAACTTTATAGAACAAACTCAAACAGAGAAGTGGTGAATATCCATATAGAAGTTTATAGTTACTAGCGTGTGACTATGTGGTACTTTATTGAAGAGCACAACTTGAAATAACATAACATTAAACTTTGAATTTCAGTCTCCACAGTCATATTAGCTATATAGGTAGTGTGTGTATTGTTTTCCCTTCTGATTGCTAAGTGTTTTTCCATTTATATCGAGAAATGTGGATTATAATCGACTATAATAATGCAAAATTAGGGCAATTTTCTTGCAGCAATTTGAATAATGTTAGTTTAAATTTGTGTTTAATATGATATGACACAACCACGTGTTTTTTCGCAAAATTTAAATGTTTTGAGAGAATCGTAACAAAATTTTATTGGAAACGTTGTCAAGCAAACATATTAGAGACATAAAGCTATTTGTAACTCATCGCGGTATACGTATCCGCATCTAGCGAGAACCAAGCACATTAATTAGTCAGAAACTTGTACCACGTTCGAAAAGAGCAGATATATGCTAATCTAAGGTGTTCTTGAACGCGATAGGTGTTGAGATGCGTTAGGTATCACGTATCGTTACGACACACGTATCGTATCTCAGCACCTATGGCGTTCAGACACACCTTAAATTAGCATATATCTGCTCTTTTCGAACGTGCTTCAAGTTTCTGACCAATCAATGTGCTTGGTTCTCGCTAGATGCGGATACGTATACCGCGATGAGTTACAAATAGCTTTCTGTCTCTATTATTCGAAGACGCGGGCGTGAAGGAGTAGACGTAATTTTTCTCAATCGATCGCTTAGAAGATTTTAAGGCTATAGTTTCTCCCCAGATTTTAAGTAAAAAAAAGTACAACTGGCAACGCCTTGTTCTTTAATTTTTTTATGTTTTGCCAGAGTGCACAGGCAAAACTAAACATCAGAATTAGCTGAAACTTTGCAGGCCTGATCATTTTTAAATGCTAAAAAAAATATCTGAAAAATTTTTCAAAATTCTCAATTATTTTTTCTTTAAAAAAAAAGCTCTTGTGCTGTCATCTATACCAAAAGCCTCAAAATAATTGCGGTTTAGAACAAACCCGATTTAGAATAAAAAAAAATAGAGAAATACTCACAATTTTCTCTGGATTACATTTTTCCTTTTTACATTTCCTTGCTTTAGCGAAAATAAAAACTAGGTTTCCTTTTTTTCTAAAAGCCTGTGCACTCCGGAAAAGAATACCGATCAATCAATCATAAACGTTTACACTTCATTGAATTTGGGAGACACACGCAGTGCAAGTGTTGCAGGTGTTTTGTCAACAAACTTTAAATCGATCGATGGGACAGAAAAGTATTTTTACGTTTTCTGACAGAAAAACAATCGAGGTTACATTTATCTTTCAAAAATGTGTTTTTAAAAACACTGTTCTAAACGCGCTGCGCGGGCAGTCTATCAAAGAACCAAGAGAACTTTACTGGCTCGCTGGGATTACTAGGAATTCGCATAGAAACATTCGGCGCCCATAACTCCACATAATTTTGTTTTTATTTTGATTCAACCATTTTTTTTAAAATTAAATTATTTCGTCATAGTTATGTGCAAGTATACTAGTGAAATCCTGGGGTGCGAAGGATAGATTTTAGATCCCAACCTCAGTTTCAAAAACACACGGATACTTGAGTACTAACAAAACAGGTCAGTAAAGCTCTTGCTAGTTATTGACGCTCCTATTTTAAATAGAATACGATTATTTCGTCTAGCGCCAGTAGGCGATTTTTAAATCTGCATGCTTTTAAGTTAACCTGTTGTCGGTATAGCCGAACGGCAAGGTTGCTGTTATCGGTGGAAGATCAATTATGGAAATGCCATCATACCATTTATAAACTTTTTAGCGCTAACCACACACACTTTACGAAAAAAACGAAAGTAAAAAATACTTATGTGCTTTAGCGGCACAGGACGCAAAAAGTCATGGAAAACAAATTCAATGACGTAAAATTGTGCAAAAAAATCAGGTCGACATAGTTAAATTGATTTTCTGTGTTGGTAAAAACAATTCTCCAGATTGTAACTACGACTTTAAGATTATTTTTATTTATTTGATACTGAACTAAAATACCACAAAATATTTTTTATGTAAGACGTGAAGAGCAGGCATCCTTTCGCGACTCTGAGGAGGGGAGGAGAGCCCCGTTTTCCCGGCAAATTTTTGTAAAATAAAGGAGTCTACAAGAATCAGAATTAAAAAAAAAGTTTTAAATTTATTTCAAGAAGTTATTTCGTGAGAATGTGAGACTGCTACAATAAATTGTCTCGTAGAGTCAAGACTTTATCGTAACTGGTTATGGGAGGTTAAGCTCAGACTTTTCGCAGCTTTATTGAAAGAGCAACGTCAATCGGTAGTAAAAGTTTGTGGATAAATGGGCATTTTAATTAATTTAGCGGATTCTAATTTCAAACTAAAATAAGAAAATCCTCATAATCACTGTTTTACGCCCTTTGAGGCAACATTTATCGTTAAATTTGACGGGATCAAACTTGAGAATCTTTTAGTTAATTATGGGTGACATCGGCAACAGCGTATCGGTTCCTCAAGTTTATTATCTCTTTCCCCTAGACAAAAACTGTCGAACTCTGTATATATGGGCGAGTTTTTAAATCCACTGGTGGATACACCGGTGCCAACAATAGAGTGCGCAAAAATTTATGTTGAAAGTAAAACTCGTGGCATATCGGACAAAGCGTTTTTGTTTCTCACTTCATTACGACCAGGCCTCCAATGTCTAATGGAGAATCCAGACACCTAAAGATCTGTTTCATCCTTATTAGGAATCATCAGGGAGTCATAGGATTATACCTGGCAGTTGAAGCTACACAGTGACCATGCACATCTCTAGAATTTAAAACAAAAAGTTTGTAATCCTTGGGGACGTAGTAACTGTGTGCGCCACCTGTCGAATAAACCGAGAAACAAAAACATCAAAATTGAAAAGTGCAAGACACCGTAAATATAGAATCCTGTACCGTTCAGCAGGTTATAAAGTAGAAAGGTATAATCTTATGACTCCCTGATGATTCCTAAAAAGGACGAAACAGGTCTGTAGGTGTCTAGATTCTCCATTAGACATTGGAGGCCTGGTCTTAATGAAGTGAGAAACAAAAACGCTTTGTCCGATATGCCACGAGTTTCACTTTCATTTTTATTTGCGGACACGAGATTCATTTTAAAATTTATGTTGTCCACCGATAGAATTTTTAAATATCTGATGGATTCACCGATTGTTGGCACCGATGACCACTATTGTCCACCGACCTCAAAAGTTTATGGAAAGGTTTGATCGATAATGGAACCTCAAAAACTACCAGCTGAGCTGAGTTTTGTTGTTTTTTGATCTAGATCGTTTATCTTTTTTGTGATTAGGGATGGAACACCAATTACAAGAACAAATGGTCATAAAACTCTCTCAAGAAACTAGTTCCTCTAATGATGAGGAACTCGATTTAATTTTAACTTTACGACGAAACAGACATAATAAGATTGAGGGCTATGTAGTCAACACCCTAGCCAAGTAGGATTTAATGGACTTCAAATCCCACAATTCATGTTCTTTCTTTTTAAATAAAAAAAAATCAGTTTTAGAAAAACTGTGGTTATGTTACTATCTGACAATTGAATGCTTAGTTTTTTTCCACCGGTGCTGTCAGTCACTCCACCAATTTCACCAAACTGATGCAATCGAAGTCAACAAGTCGGTGAACCCACATAACAATTAAACATTCCTGTAATGTAACAAAATTATGATTGTTTTCCACAAACCAAAATTACACTTTTTTGCACTCGACGCGCGTTTCGCTAACAACGTTAGCATCATCAGGAGACGATAAACAATGAACTAAATTAATCTACGCTCTATCTTATATACAATCCTTTAGTGGGCGGAGATAAGACTAATAATTTGTGATTGATCACGATTTTTAATCCTATCTCCCCTCAACCAAAGAATAAAGTGTACTAAACGGGATGGGTCCTCTATGTTTATTTAAACTATTTCTGGATTTAATGATTTCCATACTTTCATATGCATTCAAAAGTTTTTTGTTTGGTACACTTTTTAGAAGTTTTAGGTTATCTAATGTGAATCTATGATTGTTTTCAAAAGCATGCTCGGCCACACTTGACTTTTCTGTTCTTCCGTATTTTAAGTGTGCTAAGTGTTCTTTAAAACGTGTTTGAATAGAGCGTCTCGTTTGACCAACATATTTTTTGTCACAATCCATGCAACTAATTTCGTAAATTCCACTTTTTTCTAGAACTGTAGTTTTATCCTTGGGATTTCCTAGTAAGCTTCTTATTGTGTTACCGGATTGATATACTAATTTAAGACCGGTGTTATTAAATACTTTGTGTAATCCTTTCGTATAATTAGGATTATAAGGAATTGATACAAATTTTGAGTCGCAGGTATCTTTTTGTCTGAAAAAGGTAGAATTCCGAAAGGTCTTTTGAAAAGAATGTCTATTTATCAGCTTATTTATTAAGCCTTCGTCGTAACCGTTTTCGCCAGCTATATTCCTAATCCTATTCTTTTCTGCTTCAAATATTTCTTTGTTTAAGGGGAAATTTACTTTTTTTCCCCAGAGTATGGTTCAGGTATGTAGACGATGTGTTTGCAGTATTCAACACTAAAGTAACTAGTGTTGAAAAGTTTATGGAAAAAATAAATAACAAATTTCCCACTATTAAATTTACTTATGAAACAGAGAACAACGGTACACTGCCATTTCTAGACACTTTAGTTATAAGAAATAAAAATAAATTGGACTTTGACCTATACAGAAAAGGCACGGCCACCAACAGGTATATTCCAAATGACTCTTTTCATTGCTTACAACATAAGCTTGCAAGTTTGCACTTTTTAACATATAGATTAGTAAATTTCCCCTTAAACAAAGAAAGATTTGAAGCAGAAAAGAATAGGATTAGGAATATAGCTGGCGAAAACGGTTACGAAGAAGGCTTAATAAATAAGCTGATAAATAGACATTCTTTTCAAAAGACCTTTCGGAATTCTACCTTTTTCAGACAAAAAGATACCTGCGACTCAAAATTTCTATCAATTCCTTATAATCCTAATTATACGAAAGGATTACACAAAGTATTTAATAACACCGGTCTTAAATTAGTATATCAATCCGGTAACACAATAAGAAGCTTACTAGGAAATCCCAAGGATAAAACTACAGTTCTAGAAAAAAGTGGAATTTACGAAATTAGTTGCATGGATTGTGACAAAAAATATGTTGGTCAAACGAGACGCTCTATTCAAACACGTTTTAAAGAACACTTAGCACACTTAAAATACGGAAGAACAGAAAAGTCAAGTGTGGCCGAGCATGCTTTTGAAAACAATCATAGATTCACATTAGATAACCTAAAACTTCTAAAAAGTGTACCAAACAAAAAACTTTTGAATGCATATGAAAGTATGGAAATCATTAAATCCAGAAATAGTTTAAATAAAGATAGAGGACCCATCCCGTTTAGTACACTTTATTCTTTAGTTGAGGGGAGATAGGATTAAAAATCGTGATCAATCACAAATTATTAGTCTTATCTCCGCCCACTAAAGGATTGTATATAAGATAGAGCGTAGATTAATTTAGTTCATTGTTTATCGTCTCCTGATGATGCTAACGTTGTTAGCGAAACGCGCGTCGAGTGCAAAAAAGTGTAATTTTGGTTTGTGGAAAACAATCATAATTTTGTTTTAGTGCAACCAAAGGTTCCAAATTCCCAACATAATTCCTGTAATGTAATAGTCATTACTTAGAGAACAAAGAATGTGATAGAAATGTTACATTTTACCATTGGAAATATTACTAACACATGCCGGCAATAAGGTACGTTCTAGCTCATAAAGGTGATATAATTGTGATAGAAACATGACGTGAAACATTACTATAATACGACCAGAACCTAGGCACTGACACATCTCACATACCAAATATATATCCCTATTGAATATTGCATGGATATGAGTTTGGTGATTCGATTTAAAACATGTCCAGATGGCCACGAGATTAGAGATGTGTGATTCCTGAACGATACGTTCACTATGATCGAATCACTTGCAAGTATTGAATGATCGAATCATGTTTGCTCGATATGATTCCATCAGTGAAATGAGTCAAATGAGCGACGAAGACAGAATGAATCGGAACGGAACAAAGACTGACTGAGCCACTGTGGCGATACACTGAATCAGTCGGAAATAGGTCGATCGTTTCGTTCATTCGTTCCTTTGATTCGAATTCCTGGGCGCGGGGTAATCTGTATGAAAATATAGATATTTTGAGCAGCAGAGTATGTTGTATTTATTTAGTTAGCTGCATCTTGCATCGACCTTTTTTTTTGGTCACCAGGTCACCATTTTCTTTAATTTCGAATGATTGATTCAATGATCGATTCAAAAGATTCGATCAGTTTAGAAACGAATCACTGACCGATTCGTTCAGTACAAAATGATCGACTTACCCATCTCTGCACGAGATGCATATCCTAAGATATACAGTGGATATATATCCACATGAATATCCACCAAATATGCGTTAGTCTTCCACTAAAGTGCAATTATGGAGTAGCCTATGGATATAGGTATATCAATTTATCACTATTATGTTGATGTACTACTTGCGATTAGCTATCAAAAGATTACCTAAATAATTTTTTGCTGTATCATATTTATAATAATATTAACTGCTACATAGAGAACATATTGATTCCAGTGCCATCTACCTACAATAGATGACATTAAACTAAATTATAATTATAAGTCATGTAAATCGCGTTCTTTTCACAAGATAGTATAACTATCACAAACTCTTAAAAAATATTCAACAAAAAATAGGCCTGGAACATTCCTGTCATATTCGCAAAAGAATATTCCAAAAATCACTTTGAGGGAATATTCCTATAACATGAATATTCCTCCAATTTTATGTGTGAAGATCAGTGGACTTTAAAAACCGAAAAACCGCCCTATATATCTATTAGAGGCCCTCTTGTCCCCTAACGTTACAAATAGCTAAACGTCCCAAAACTATCAGGCACCGTCCTTGATTGCTTTTACAAATCGCCGAAATTCCCTAATCGCAAAAACATAAGAAGCTCGCATGGCATCATGGCGAAATTTTGCATTCCGTCAGTCCCTGCATCCCTCCGTTCTTAATTTCAATTTAAGTTCGGCTCTAGAAATAATTTAACTTGTTAAATATACGAATACGGAATGAACGGAAAGAGTTGTAATTAATTTTCTGTTATAAATGCTACCGCCTTCCAAGTGCCGCGGAATAAACGAACAATCAGCAAAATAAATCTATGCTCTTAATCAAGATTTTTAGAATGCCTGTTTTACACTGACTAATCCTCCCTAGTAACACACTTTGTTCCCGGGACGTCCCTTGTAGTATGTGCTAGGAACGTTTCCAGCAGCGATTTATGGAACGTTCCCAACGCAACTTTCCATATTGGTACATAATTTGGGGGAAAAATCTGAGCTTTAAAATGTACGTCCTGTGAACGTTCCCGCAACGCACAGTTGACTTCCAGAGCGAATTTTTGGACAAAACTGGCTTGGTGTGAAGTGATCCTCAAGCAAGCAAATTTATAACTTAAAGTAAACAATCCAATAGGCCTGAAAAAAAAGAAAAAGCAAAATATTGTTTTATGAGCTTCAGCTATGATTTGCTTTATTGTTGTGTTTTCTGAGTTTAAACTGTTTTATTATTTTAAGAAAGTTGCACAGTGACATAAGACGAATTTAGTCAAAAAATATGGTTATTGTATATTTTTTGATTTAGTAGAGAAAGGTAAGTACTTGTTTTATCACAGTCATCACTGAATTAGCTGTGTAAAGCTAATAGGCACTACACTATAATTTTTCTAATGTTTTTTACAATTTTGCACAAGTTAAAAATACAAAAATCATTTCTAACCACAAAAGTTTACTTGTTGTTCTTTAGTTTTGATCTTAAAAACTACTGGCCTTACACAGAAAAAAATAATTACTTCAGTCAAAGCAAATTGCTTTGATTCAAGAAAAAATCTGCTTTCCTATGCACGAAGACAATATTTCCTTAACAAAAAAAATAGTTGTTTTGATGTCATTTTCCTTGAAAATAAAGATTGCATTACCCGAAGAAAATCCGGCAAAAGCGGCAACCTTCTTGTTATACATAGACATTAGCTTTAAAAAATATCTCGGTTTAAAACAATAGGCTAACATTATTTTCTTGTTTTAGAATATATTTTTTCATCTGAAGAAAATTTAAATAAATAACTTTTCTTGATCGAATTAAAATTTGTTTTGCTTTAAATAATTTTATTTCTCTTGAGGGTGAATTTGAATAAAAAAATGCGCTTCTTCCAGTTAGTTAATCTAAAAAAACTTAATCCTTGTATCAAATTTTGTACGGTGGAAATTTAAAGCATTATCTCGGAACTATTGCACGTGATTTTACGTAATTTTAAGTTTTTTACATAATTTTAAGTATCCTAAAAATGTTTAATTCACGGTAAAAATTATCGATTATTTTAAAAAACTAAATAAAAACAAGATATATATGTTTTTTTGAAAAACCTCGCGAATGGTCTGTGGAGATACCAGAAGCCCCCGCTGTGCAAAATTTTGTTAATTTTTGATGTCCGGTTTATCTGTTTAACTATCTGTTTTTAGGTTTCAAATTCACTCTTAAAAACTAAAAATTTTCGCGACATCGACACGTCACCTGCACGCACAAAGAGCGAAATTTGAAATGCCGAAAGATCTGAACTTGTCTTCTCATTTGAAAAAAAAAATAATTTGTTATTTCCATTTAAGAAAATATGGATGTAATTGTCTTGTTTTAAAATTAAATTGTTATTTTTTATAGCAGAGTATAGTTCTTGACGGAAGTAAAGCTTTTTTGTTCTAAGAAGATGTAAGTAAAAAATTTTATGTTTTGTTCCGAAATCACTTTTTCTTCTCTAAAGACAGTTTGTTTTAAATCAAAACAATTTTTCAAGACAGTTGTGTTTTTTTCACAAAACAAGCGGTTTTCTTACAGGAAAAAAATCATTTTGGCGAAGACTTTCGCTTTTGGGTCAAGAAAATATTTTCAAGAAAAGTACTTTTCTCCAGGAAAGATTTTATTTTTTTCTGTGTAGCGGCAATGGCTATCTAGCTCACAAGAAGCAGAAGGCTAAAGCCCTGTGCACACCTACGCGTGCCCATGCAGGGTGCTTTGAAGCGGGGTGGGCACTCTGCGTTTCCTGTTCACACCGGCGCGTTTCCATGAAACTCACCAGAAATGCATGAAGTTGCATGCGTTTTTGCCCAACTTTCCTAGAAATACCTATGTTGGCAACACCTCGTGCGTGTCCCGTGCATCTTTTTGACGTTTAAGATAACCTAAAATATTTTTTTTAAACTTTAATAAAATGAAAGAAAATTGAGTAATTTGAACAGTTTTACCATGAAAGTGCAGCAAATAAATTATTTTTCAGAATTATCATGAGAAAATATGTTGAAAATTAAAAATATATTTTTAGATGCACGCGGGAATGCCAACATTGCAAATAGAACATGTTCTATTTTTCCACTAGAATCGCATGCATGTCTTGGGAATTCTAGGGACATTTTTTTAAAAATTTCAAAAATTATTTCCAGACTGACATTCTCTTGTCAAATTTCCATTTTTTTTATGTTTTGCAAAAGTTTTTGTGATTGAGAGAGCTTCAACAAGAAATAAATGATGTGGATCCAAGATCATAGTAAGTACTTAATTAATAATTATGCTAATTAAGACTGTGGCAAAAGTTATGACAATTTACAGTTTATGTGGTTGGGTTACTTTGGTTAGCGTTTTTTAGTATTGGGTTTCGATTAGGTCAGTCAATTTTGTTGGTTTTCTTGTGAAAATTGAAAAGATCAGGTTTTTCCCGATTGTTGTAACCTAAGCATTTGTGATAATAAGCTACAACAGCCTGTGTAAAAAAGATAGAAGGGGGGGGGGGGGCTTGAACAACAGCATAGTTTTGATTCTGGGAAGAAATTCAATCTTTAGGTAGTTACTAAATTGGTTTTTCTGGGTCTTCAGAATCTGCTCTTGAATCCTTGATCATTGCTCAAAAATATGTGCTTAAAGTCATGTTTTGTAAACCTAAGAGGTACCCAACAGATCAACTTTTTCAAGTATCTAAGCAACTTACTATCAGGGAACTGTTTTGCTATCGTCTTGTAATTTTTGCTGTAAAAAATCAACTCTTTCAAATAATGGTTAAGCATTCGATAATAACTAGATCAGTAAGTCGTACTGATTTTTACATACCGTTTCAAAATTTTAGCGTTACTCAAAGACATATAAACTAATTAATAATATTCCTAATAACTTGTATAAACAAAAAGTTAAACAATTGCCTAAACTTAAAATCAAACTATGGTTAAGAGACAATTTTCATACTATATCCAAAAAAATTTCCTGGCTATAAAACAAATTCAATATTTAATATATTTTTTTTCTTCTTTTTTTTTTGTTACATATACTTTAAGTATTTGTGTTATATTTTAGTTTACTATTGCTGAGCTAATGTTGCTAGTATAAGGATTAAATTTAGTTTTTTTTTGTATAATTTAAGAGACACACACTTATCTCTGGATACATGCTGTTTTCTTAAATGACATACATTGTAAATTACGTTGTATTAATACTTGAATTAAATTAAATTAAAATTTGAAAAAAGAAAGTACGTACGATACACCACCGGAAAGTCTCTTTACAGGTCTCCGCAGGTTTACAAGACTCGCATGGGACTCGCCCTGTAAATTTCCTGCGTCGATCTCTAAAGACCAATTTTCCGGCCTAGTGACGTAAATACCTATTGTTTTAACAAAACCTCTAATACATTGCAGCGTCATGAAAATGGTTCGTTAAAATTTCTTTCGGCATGATTTCCTGCTAAGCATCCAGCTTTTTAATTTCAACAATAAGACATGTTTGTCTGGTTACGATTTATTCTATGACGAGAGCTCAGTGTTTCGCAAATGAAGCATTTAACAAGAAAAAAATGCTAAAATCGCTTAGCTGTTTGCATTTCCTCATCTGGATTTAATATACCATATTAATAAAAATGTGCGTGTGTTTATTTTTTGCAGTCTGAAACTTAGTGCTTGCAATTTTTAACAGGGAAAACATTTTGTAATTTGTTAGGTCTGCTGTCAGAATAATACGTTAAAAAAGTTTTTAGAGAGACATATTTAAAGCCTTAAACCATACTAATTTATAAAGAAATATTTTGGATTTTTTTATGTACAACAATTTTTTATTTTCCTATGAAACCTAACGCCCATACAAAAATTCCTATTTTCCATCCAGAAATGACACAAAAAAATTGAATAAGGTACTTGACCCAAATAAGGTACGCCTCCTAGAGGCAGAAAAGAAGATGGGACCAAAAACAAAGACAAAAAAACGCATAGAACTATAAAATATACCTCTTTGGCCTAAGAGTTTACCCTATGGGTGGTTTTAAAAAATCGGTAATACAGGCAGTTTCAGCTCATTGTTTTTTGAGTTTCTTCCGATTTAATACGGTATTTTTATTGGAAAAAAGCAATTCAGAGACGGTTTTTCTGGACCAGTGTTACCAAGGTATGTTAGATTAATGGTAGTTATTACCTACAACTTCAAAGGAGTTGTTTGAAAGTTTGAGACAATGATGTGTTTGAAATTAACTCTGTGTTTCGGACTTCCATTGTCTATATTTTATTTATTCACGACGCCGACGTTTCGATCACCATCTCTGATCGTTTTCAGATGCAAACTACGATCTATTCCTAAGGCTACATACTTAAATACTATGGGAAATCACTCAACAGTGAAGCTTAAGAAGTTGGCTCCGCCCAAGAAGAGGCTCCAAATACTTTGAATTTCAACACTTGGTTTACTGAAAATACCCTGATTCTGCCCAATAAAGGCAGCTTCAAGGGATTTTCGTGTCTTCCAGTGTGACTCCTTTTGCAAAACATTTGCTTCTGTCCACTTCATTCGGTGTTGTTTTGACCATGCATGTTCGGCGATTCCTGATTTCATTGTTTAACCTCTTAGTGGTCTTTTTATTTCGCCTATGTATGATTCACCACACTCACGAGGAACTTGGTAAATGCATTCCTTGTTTTGTTTGTTCTTGAGTTTTGTTTTACTAAGGATCCTTCTAATAGTATTATTAGATTTAAAAGTTGTTTCAATATTAAAGTTGTTCGCTACTCTACGAATTTTCTCTGAAACTCCTTTAATGTATAGAATTGTAAGGAATGCATTTGCCTGGTTTTGGTCTTGTAATCTCTGTCCTGTTTGCTGAAATTTAGAAATAGTATCTGTTAAAAGTTTAAGGCTGTAACCATTCTGCTGCAGATCCTTTTAATGTTTCTTATTTCGATTTCCAAGTCATGAGAATTATTACAAATTTAAACGGCTCTGTTACACAAAGTCTTTGAACCTTGATTTAAATATTGTCCTGTGTGGGTTTACAATATACTGTTGTTCTGAAGTGGCTTTCTACTCGTTTTACAAGTACATCAAGAAAAGGAATTTGACAATTTTGCTCCAACTCCATTGTGAATTTAATGGTGGGCTTACGTTATTTAGGTGGTGAAGAAATTCTGAAAGTTAACCGCGTATAATTCGAACCACTCCATGTAAATATTGGCCCCCACTGGCGAAAGCGATGAGCCCATTGGCAGACCGTCATCTTGACCATAAAACCTATCTTTCATCTGAAAATAAGTGCTATGTAGACATTTTAACAACTCCATCACTCCCTCCAGGGGCAGGCTGTTACCTTCATAAAGGATTCATCAAAGGAGTTATGAAGGTTCCTAATAAGACCAGATTTTAGTACAGGGTAGGGTGGGTATAGTTGCACTCTTTCGGAAAGGTCATAAGTTTATCCATTTCTGTAGGTGGCTTTATAAGAAGCCTGGGTCACCTAACAAAGCCAATTTTACATTTTCGATAAAAAAATATACTCCACAAATCAAGCAAAATATTTAACCTTTTTTTGTGACAGCACCAATGTATATGTTGCACTTCCTATGTTGAATAATTTATACAAAGCTTGGAATAATATTTCTCTTCTAAATGCTCGTTTGGCCTTAATTACTTCGAGTATCTTATAAAATTTACCTACAAACGCTAAAATGGGCACCAACCCAATGGATCTAAAGTTGGCTTCAAAATAATTGAAACCCCTTTTCCTCGTTCATTAATATTCTTATTTTTTGACGACCAGTATATGATATCGATGTACTAACCTGGCAAAGCCTTAAGGGCAAATACCAGCTAACATGCCACACCTTCGATATTAACTTGCGATAAATCCAAAAACAAAATAAACGTAATTTTATAAAATAAAATCAAATTCTCGATATATAATACCTTACACCGTATGTACGGTAGCACATAACTCCGAGATAACTACATGTTATATGCCTTGTCTAAATTGGTTATCTTATTTTACGTTTTATAATATAAAAACAGAATAAAACAAAGAATTGCACAAATAAATTTTAAATACTTTGAATTATTTTGGAATTCGGATATTTAAGTTCATCCAAAGGAACAATAGACACTTACAGTGGGATTTACTAAATTTTAAAACCCATTTTCAAAAAACACTTACACATAGAGAAAAGATACAAAGTTATTTATTATTTTGTATTGTTATTGCAAAACACCAAAGAAAAACTGCTTTTTTTCAAAATATTCCATATTTTAGGAGAAAATGCCCTAAAACTAATTTTTTTTTGACAGGTTTCAAAATGGCAAATGGTGAATACGCCAAAAATTTGACCCATATTAGCTTCATCATCTGTGTTTGAGGTTATAAAGTTGATGATTTTTTAGACTACCTCTGGGGGGTGGTTTAAATTTATAGCCCCCAGAAAGGATTGTTTTGTGGCAGTTGGTAATAAGTTCCTTTATAATTTCACTAAGCAACCATTTTTACAAGAATTAATTTATCTTATTTAATATCCCAATTTATTCATTAATCAATAAAACACCTCCAATTTTGACCAGAGAAACGCCATATTTTGAACCCGTTTTCAGCACAAAGAATATATTTATGAGGGCACTACGAGACAAAACAAACATAAGTGAAGGTCACTAATTATGCACGAAAACTGTCTCCAATGAAAAAAATCCAAAACAACTGTACCTATTCATTTATTTAAAAACATAACTGAAATTAGTTTATCTATAAGCTTAATCATCCAACAAAGCTTTCCACTGAAAGATCACACTCAAAGGTCTCAACTCTGCAGTTTTTATCGGTACTTCGCTAATGGCCATTTTATCATGTACCAGAGAATCGGGCCCCGAACAGTTCGTTGAGCCGACATGACTCCTTTGCGAACGCATCAGTTAGATTCAGGTCTGTTTTTAGCCGCATATTTTTTCATGACCTACTTTGGCGAAATATTTTTATTTGTGGTTTGCGATTGCGATGGGTTTTTGTAAAGTTTTTTCATACTTTCGATAGATAAAAACCCCCTTTAAATAAATACAAAGTTAATCTAATTCTTATTTTATGATTTTATATCGTAATGGTTTTGTGACAATGAGTATTAATCGCAAAAATCAATAAACAAGGGTAAGTTTTGATAAGAGTAACATTACCATTTAGATCCCCCCCCCCTATGGTTAAAAAAACTTCTTTTAAATAAAAAAATTTTTCTTAAATCCAACAAAAAAAATAGTTAAAATTATTCCTATAAAACAAACTATGTCGAAAACTCAAGGAAGTTGGTTAAAATGCTTAAAACCAACAATTTCACTTAAACTTAGGACCTGTCTAAAATAGGCTAAACCCTTTTAGTAAATCCCACTGTTAAAGTTAATTTTCAGTTTTATCAGCATTCGTATCCTTGTCTCTATCGAGTCGACCAATCAAGCCGGTGCACTTTCAAAATCATGGCGAATGCGTGACAGCTCCAGCTGATTAAATGCACGAAAACCTCGTTAGGTACGATAAGAGAGTTGTACCGTTACGACCGTCCCTGCATACGAAACGATGTTTTGACGCATTTGATCAGCTGAAGCTGTCACGCATTCCCATTAGTTTAAAAGTACACTTGCTCGATAGGTCGACTCTATAGAGATAAGGATACGAAGGCCGATAAACCTAAAAATTAACTTTAAGTGTGTAATTTGTCGACGTTTTAACGTAACCAATTTGGTGGAGATTTTTTGAGTTGGGTTGACGTTGCCTGCGACTGGAGTCGCGGGCAACGTTTTTAGGCAGGATCAATCGTACCCCCCCTTTTTTTTGAAAATGTATTTAAGAAATCGCCAGTTTTTTATAAAAATAGTAAAATTTTCGATAGTTTTTCAGAAATTTTTGCCTGCGGAGCTCTAGAACTTTTGCATTTTTATGTTTATTTTATTTTTCTTTGCTTTTCTTTGCTTTTATAAAATTTTGACCTTTTTTGGAAGAGCTGCGACCGCCACTGGGATATTTTAGCTTTAAAAAATAAGTGGGCCTTCAATCCTTCTTATTTTTTGGCTTAATTATTTTTTTACTTAAATACTGAAAATTTTAAAAATGCTTTAAACCTATTTCAAACTGAATCCAGTCTAAACGAATACTTAGAAATGACAAAAACTAACTAAGAAATCATCAAAATCCAGCAAAAAAAAAACAAGATTTTTTTTAACGATTTACACAAATGGCGTAGCGGCACAAATCAGAAAAAGAAAACAGTATGGCGGCATTATTCATTTTTTGGTTTACTGAAAACCTAACCGTTTTGCGACCAAAGAGGTGCCCTCTATAATTGTCAGATACAGTTATATTTTGAAATTGGTTGCAAATGCATTGATTATTTGGCCACAATTATCTCGTAAAGAGAAACCTTGAAAGAACGTAACGAATTAATTAACTATAGTTAATTATCAACGTTTTGGCGTCGTTAATCCGTCGTTCGTTGCGGTCGTCGAAAACCCCACAACATTCCAGTAAAAATAAACGTTGTTACAGGGGTGCCAAATTTACCTTAGTTAATAAAAAGAGTGTGGCGTTGTCTCGTCCATCATATAGCGGCCGTTGCACAAAGGATTAGTTTTTGTACTTTATGCATCGTTAGTTTTAGTGTATTTCTTAGTCATGGCAACTAAGGCAACTAAAAATTGTTACTTGGACGTTGAAGAAGAAAAAAAAACTATAATTGGTGAAGCATTTTTCGATAATTTTTTAAATCTGTACCAAGGTGACCAGGGAAAACTAACGATTAGAATTAACGATTCTAAATTAAGTCTTGGATTTAATTTTAGCAACACCCTTCCTTTCCGCTGCCGTCAGTCTGCCTCTAGTTTGACTCGAGGTTTGACTGCTCTGAATTTTTTTCTGTGCACCACGAGGTGCACTTTCACATCTATAATAGCTGGTTACATTTTTTTGATCCGATCGTGCTCGACTGTCCCATTCGCAAAGAGAGCAATAGCTGCTCGAATTCTCCATTTAATTGTCGAATTTTTCACACATTAAGGGCAGATAATAAACCGGAGCTAACTGAAACTTTTGCAAAACAGAATTTTTTACTTAGTGTAGTAAAATAGATTTTGCTATTTTGGTCTAGGAAACATTTTTGCTGGTCCCCAGTGTTATTAAAGCGAAGAATCAAAGCAAAGAAATACGTATTACCAACCTATCATGGAGCAGGTACATATCTTAAGAGGTCTCCACGCTCGACTGACCCAAAGCCATGCTTACAAATTGTGTCCGCTCGGTTTATGCATACATGAAGTATTGTTTCACCGAGTTTTTTCGTTTTTGGAGAGAAGCTATTTTTCCTGCGCCACGGATATGAGTTATAGCAGGATGCCTATGGGCATTATGTACATGTATTCAGATGTTCTCATTTTTTACGGAATTGATTCTCTTTGGTCGAGTTAGTAGTAGCGTATACAGGGTGAACCACATGAAGGATTGCTTCACCGAGTTTTTTATTTTTTTAGTGGGAAGCAATTTTTCCTGCGCCACGGATATGAGTTACAACAGGATACCTATGATGTTCTCATTCTTTTTGGTCGAGTTAGTAGTAGCGTATGCATGGTGAACCACTATTGCTTCACCGAGTTTTTTTCTTTTTTGGAGGAAAGCTATTTTTCCTATCGCACGGATATGAGTTATGGCAAGATCACGTATCTAGATTTTTTTCGGAATTAATTATTTTCTGATTCTAAGGAATAATGGGTCCCATTTTAGATAAATAAGTTAGTTGCTCTTTTAAATAAATACAATACATACCCCTTTATAAATAATATAAGATACGTAAATACGTTTGAAAAGAGACTAAAAAGCAATTAGAAAATGTTTGCGTAATTTTTTTGCACCTTAAAAATTGAAGATGATGTTTTTCTAAGGGAAGCTAGCACTGCTTCTCTTGCTCCCATGGACCGCACGCCGCTGGCTAAAAACTTTTCTGGCTCAATTATAATAAAGAATAATAAAAATCTTTAACTAGTACATGTATCATAAGATGCGCTGAACTAAAACAATGCTCAGTACTATCTTCGAAAATTTGTTCATGCAGAACGAAACCAAAGTCTTGTTTTCCCCGAGGTTTTACCTGTTAGCAATTAAGGTATTCTCTGTCATTGACTTTTAGGAAATAAATAAACGTATCGAGTCCTCTGTGCCTAATGCGTTTTTGACCTTCAATTTCTAATAAGGGCACTGATCAGAAAATTGTTTCTTTTGGGGTAAAATTCGTAATGTGAATAGTAAACTTTATCAGTGGGATTTACCAAGATCTAAAATAGTACCCCTCACAAGTCTAAATATTTACATCTGTAGGGGGTACTATATTTTAAAACCAATTTTCAAAAAACACTTACCCATACAGAAAAGACACAATGTTATTCATTATTGTATTGTTATTGCAAAATACCACTGAAAAAAACTGCTTTTTTCTCAAAATATACGATATTTTAGGAGAAAATGCCCTAAAACTAATTTTTTTCACAGGTTTCAAAATGGCAAATGGTGAATACGCCAAAAATTTAATACACATAATAGCTTCATTATTTGTGTTTGAAGTTATGAAGTTGCTGACTTTTTAGACCACCTTTGGGCGGTTATTTAAATTTATAGCTCCCAGAAAGGATTGTTTTGTGGCAACTGGTAATAAGTTCGTTTATAATTTCCTTAAGTAACGAATAAAATACCTCCAATTTTGAAATTTTGAAAACCGCCATATATTTAACCTGTTTTCAGCACAAAAAATATATTTTTGAAGACACTACGAGACAAAACAAACATAAGCGAAGGTCACTGATTATGTACGAAAAATATACTAAACAAGAAAACCAACTATATTAATTTATTTACAAACTGAAATTAAATCATTGAGGTTATCTAAAAGCTCAGTCAAGAAAACTTTCCTTACCCAAAGTCCACTCATTCCAAAGCTGTAGCTTTGATCAGTTGAGGTTGGTGCAAGCCAAGGTACAAGCAGAGGTAAGAGATCCTAACTCGCTGTTTGTGATTTGAACGCAGCTAAAATTTTAAAACTGACATTTCGACAGTGACAGAAATGTAAACAAAACTTGCATTTAAGATTTTTAATACATTTCCTAAATAAAAACACCTTTTAAATAAATACAAAATTAGGCTACTCCTTATTTTAGTATTACCCATCTAAATAGTTATGTGACATCAAGTATTAATTGGAAAAATTAATTAACAAGGATAAGTTTTAATTAGAGTTAAATATAACCCTAATTTTAATTTTTTCTACAGCGTGTTTACCATTTAAACCCCGCGTTGGTTTAAATTTTTTAATTTTCTTCTTGCTTATATTTTTTAAGGCTGTTTGTCTGCACTTAATTTTAAACAGCTTAAAAGTTATCACAACGCGACGAAAAGTGATTATACAATAATGTTAGATATATAGATATTAGACCAAAACCTCCAAGATATAGCTTTCTTATCAACTTGGTTGCCATTCTGACAACTAAGTCATGTAATAACTGTCAACAGTATCGAAAATGGCGGCTATTATCTCGGACCAATTTTAATGTTACAACAGCAGTGGCGTACGCATAAAGTGTTCCGGGGGGGAGGGCTTGAGTACCTTTTTATTGGTGATTTTTGGACAAAATTTAACCTTTATGAGTTGATGTTTAGTACTTTTACGCTAGATTCAAGATTTCCAATATAATTTCCTATAACCTGCTTTTATTTTGTGCGCATCTGATTTCTCCGCACCCCAGGAACCGGCAAACAATAAGGTACTCTTACCAAATACCGAATCAAATCAAGTCATTATATTTTGATCGGTAGGTATTTTGCAACTAGATCGATCTTATATATTTTTGCTGATGGGAACCAAATAATCTTTTGTAGACAACATCATTAGGCCAACTGACGGAATACAGAACCTTATCTGTTTCGACGGATAATAATTAATGGATTACAATAGATACATCTAAGTACCAAACCACGATGTAGCAGAGATCCTATCGGAAAATTATACTTTCATGTAGTGAAGCTTTGGAAATTGAGATATTATGAGATCGGACGTTTTTGATCCGGATTTTATTATACAACATGTTGTGCGGATGTATGCGTGCGTTGGCAAGCGGATATCTTGATCTTAAGCATCGTAGTACGCTAGAGGGGGGCTCAAGGCCCCTTCCGAGAGCCAGTGAAAATCGGCGCCTAAAGGTTCCAAAAATCAGTAATAAAATGGTAGTCTGAGACTATTCGGTTACTCAAGCCCTCCCCCAGAACAAAATTCTGCGTAAATACCTGTTAAATTATTTTTAGATGTGCTAAAATACAGGTCAGTCAAGCCACCCCCCCCCCCAAAGATATTCGAGTTTTGATATGCTTATAATTTAAAACTAATTTTAAACCGCTTTTAAAAATTTTGAACCACACTCCTTCCTGGCTTTTTTTAGCTTGACGTCCGGCTGCACCCCCATTTTGAATATTAAAAAAAAACCAGGAAGGAGTCTGGTTCAAAATTTTTAAAAAAGGTTCCAAATTAGTTCGAAATTGGGGGGGGGGTTGACTGAGCTTAAAATACACTTATAGTAGGACACGTTTTTTGGTAAATTTAAAGACTGTAAAGAACTTTGATTAAAATAAATTAATACCACCTTTTTTTTGTCTTGCACACTTTATGCTTTGAACAATTACAATTTTTGGATAAAAATGGCAAAATAAAAATAAATATGCCAGACCGATGAACAACAGAAATTTTTATTAAACAATTGCCTTAAATTATTTCCATCTTTCTCTAAAATGCTGTCTCTCTTCAAAAACCTGAAATTTTTTTTAACGCTTAAAAGCAGTGAAAATTTGAAAAATGTGAGTGCTTTATTCTAGAAATCGAAAGCTTGGAAAGAAAGCTTTAAAATGTGAGGAAAATCATGGCATAAAAATGTGAAAAACATGGTAAAAAATGGTACCCCTTAAATTATGCTATAATATTTTAAGCCTGAAATTACCATCATGGTTTTACGATAAGACATTTTAAAACCCAATTCGAGAAAAGCGTAGGTTAAGATGAAACAATTGCTGCAAAATCCTAAATTTGCATAAATATAACCTCAAAGTTTGATAGCTTAATATTTGTAGTAGGTAATTTGATTTTTCGGCGAAGCTAGCTTCTAAATTGTCGACAAATATTTGTCGGTGTCCTGATTTTTTAAAACTTAAGATATGTTTTATTCCCTCCATGAGAATTGAATTTATAATTTCCCCTTCACCCATTACTAGACGCCTGTGTATGTGCTTGCCTTATTTGCATGTAGGGTATCGGTTTACTTTATTTTAACTGTGTGTGTTTAGTCATTGAGAAAAGGACTGAATTTGAGAAACTCTATACAGGATAAAAAAGTACGAGATAATTTTCTAAAAGGTTTGCCATGTATGAGTCTATATCGAAAACCTAGTTCCCCCCGAAAAGATTTTGCTCCCGCTTCATAGAAAATTAGGACTTCTGAAAAATGTTGTGTATTAAAAAAAACTTTTAAAAAACAAGCTTTTATTAAATGCTTAAAAGTAAAAAAAAAATTGTCTTTCTTTTACCATAATAAAAGCGATGGGCGCAAATTAAAAATTTTAACTTTAGGTATCTTGTATTGGTCACATCGACGATTTACCTAAGAAACAGTTGTATTACCATATAACCTAAGGACATTTTCAATGGCTTCGCAAGCACGGCAATCTCACCCTTCTCAGCTTCTTTAAATGAAAGCATTATGTTTATCATTCCAATAAATTTATTTTTTAATTTTTAGATTTGTACCCTAAATCGTCCATTTTGAATCCGCCATATCGAAATTTTCAAATCTGATCAAAAATTCCTATCCTCTTCCCGAAAAACCCCTGTGTGCCAATTTTGATTTAAATCGAACATACTAAATCTTTTCCCCGCTCCACTTTCCTCGTCAGAGGGAAGTGTGTACCTAATAATACCATATTATTGTATTGTCGCCGGAACTATAAACGCATACCAAATTTGAACACACATCCTTAATTTTTAGATTTGTAACCCTAATTGTCCATTTTGAATCCGCCGTATTGAAATTTTCAAATCTGATAAAAAATTCATAATCCTTTTCCTTAAAAATATGGATACCTGAGAATACCATATTATTGTATTTTCACCGGAACTATAAACGCATACTAACACAATCGAATGTGGATAAGTCAGTTAAAATCGGTTAGCAAATTGAATTTTCAAAATCTGATTAAAAATTCGTATTCCCTATCCCCAAAAGCCCCCGTATACCAATTTTGGTTGAAATCGGATAAACTTAGGTGTTTTCCCCCTCCACTCCCTCGTAGGGGAGACGGGTGCCCAAGTAACAATTTTTAGTTGCCTTAGTTGCCATAACTAAGAAATACACTAAAATTAACGTTGCATAAAGTACAAAAACTAGTCATTTGTGCAACAGCCGCTATGATGGACAAGAAAACGACGACACACCGTTGTTATTAACTAGGCTAAATTTGGCAACCCTCTAACAACTTTTATTTTTACTGGAATATTGTGGGGTTTTCAACGGCCGCAATGAACGACGGAACAACGACGCTATAAGGTTGTTAATTAACTAGGGTTAATTTGTATACTCTAGTTTAACGTTTCCTGGCCGTTTACTCAATGTCAACATAGTTGGTCGACTAGACGCATATTAGAGGCACACAGGGAGACATAAATTCAAAAATCAGTTTCCGAGTGACGAGTAGTCAGACTATCTTGAAATATAAACTAAGGGCCGTTAAACCGGCCCTAAAAACGGACTGCGTCCATAAATAAAACACGGCAAGGGGTAGAAGGGGGTGAAAGTTTTATAAAGTAACTGCGCTCCGTAACAGTTGTAAAAACAAACAAATAATGTAAAAAATAATAAAAAAATCATTTTTTTATATTTTTAGGGGGGTTTTCCATATTCATTAAGTGTTGCACAATTTGCAAAAGTATTAAGAGAAAGGAAAGATAGATAATTGAACGACCATGCACACAATCAAAAATCGCGACGTAATTTTGTTAGCAGCTGTAATTGTTTGATCTGTTTTTCTGCCTACAAACTATGTAACGCCCCCCCAAGTGACCCAGAGTCAGACTATGGACCCTGACCGACTGTAGATACCAAGTAACGAAGAGTCAGACTACCTTGAAATTAATTTGTGGGGTTCTTCTTTTGATGCACTGGTGTGCACTAAATGTATCTATGTCCTTTTCTAGCTTGTATAAATATAAAGGATAGATATAAAATTAGTGCAAATTGTTGCAGTAAAACGAAAAAGCTATTAGCACTTTCGGCCAATTTCAAAATATAGAGGGCACCTCTTTAGTCGCAAAATGGTTAGGTTTTCAGTAAATCAAGAAATGATTATTGCCGCCATACTGTTTTTTTTCCTGATTTGCTACACCATTTGTGTAAATCGTTAAAAGAATCTTGTTTTTTTGCTGGATTTTGATGATTTTTAGTTAATTTTGGAAATTTTTAAGTATTGTTTTAGATTGGCTACAGTTTAAAATAGGTTTAAAGCATTTTTAAAATTTTCATTATTTAAATAAAAAAATTATTTAGCAAAAAAGTAAGAAGGATTGAAGGCCCCCTTATTTTTTAAAGCTAAAATGTCCATTTTTCACGGAAAACTAAGGTTTCTTGTTAAATTTAGTCAGTGGGAACCTCTAAAAAGTCACTTTAATGTAATAAATTAACTGAATGTTAATTAGCTACGTATTTTAGAATTATTGATAGATGGTGCTTGGAAATTAGTCCATTTGTGGTTGCAAAGACGTGGAAGTCTTGATTTCAAATCAATTATATTAATAAAAATATTATCCAGAGAGCACTTCAGTCGTAGTTGCTTCGGCGACGATGTGGAAACTTTGCTAGCGACTCTAGTCGCAGGCAACATCAACACAACTCAAAAAATCTCCACCAAATTGGTGCAAAAGCGAGTTACTAGAATGTTTCGACGTTTTCACACAACGTTAGGTGGCAACGCTAAAACGTCGACAAATTGTTACTTGGATGCCTAATAATGACATATTATTGTATTGTGACCGGAACAATAAATGCATGCCAAATTTGAAGGCAATCGGATGTGTATAAGTTAGTTAAAATTGGTTAGCAAAAGATGACCAGAAATCGTCCATCAACACACCAAATTTCAACGAAATCGGGCGTACTTCAACTTCGAGTAGAGGGGAGCTGTCAATTTCATCACACTATATTCTTGTGTTGCCACCGCAACTATGTTATAAGCATTTGAAGCCGATCGGATGTCGGGAAGTCGCTCAAAATTAAGTTGCAAAGTTCCACCTGTACAAACATATCTCGTTACATAGATAGTTATATACTTTGCAAGTTAAATGTAAAAAAGAAGAGTTTCCTAGAATTAGTGACGCCAAAATTAAAGAGGAAATATTTGTGGGGCCCCAGATTAGGAAACTTTCCGGAGATCCGCAATTCGACTCCATTCATGGAATGCATTTAAAGTGGTTGCAACAATTTTTTTGGGAAACACTAGAGCAGGGAACAATAAAGACCTGGTTGCCCAACTTCTTTTGTATCACCAAAATGGAATATGTCATTAAAAATTAACTTCATGGATTTTCATTTAGATTACTTTCCGGAAAATTGTGGTGCTGAAAGTGACGAGCGAAAAGATATTTTAAACATGGAAAGAAGGTACTGCTGGACTATTACGCGAGAAGCGCAAAAGGAGTGTCTAAACTTGATTCTCATCAGACACTTAAAGTTAAGTTTCAGTTTTATCATCATTCGTATCCTCATCTCTATCGCGTCGACCAATCAAGTAGGTGCACTTTTAAAATCTTGGCGAATGCGTGACAGCTCCAGCTGATTAAATGCACGAAAACCTCGTTAGGTACGATAAGGGAGTCGTAATGTTTTGACGCATGTGATCAGCTGGAGCTGTCACGCATTCGCCATTAGTTTAAAAGTACACCTGCTCGCTAGGTCGACTCTATAGAGATAAGGATACCAATGCTGATAAACCCGAAAATTAACTTTAAGTGTGCTATTTAATTGCTTTTGTTGTTGTATGCCTATAAGAGTTTTTATGCTGTTTTATAGGCTTTTATAAGATTCTACGAACCAGAGCGTTTTGCTCGTAAAAATTGATGAAAAAATCTGTACTTTATGAGAGTTGTCTTGGTTTTTTCAAGTTTGTTTCACACACACACAATCTTCACAATTTTCTTATGCTCTTTCAAAATTTGTCCTCATTTCTTTTTTCTGTTTACTCAAAATTCGCAATCACTTTGACCATTCGATGGCGTTTACTTTTAACATATTACCCCACTCGAGTAAAAGTGGAGAGGTAAAGCGCGCTTAAGCTTAGATTATGAGCCTCAATAGAGCTCGAGGACTCGCTCTGGAGTGGGTCGGCCTATTATATGCGTTTTGTAGAATTTACCTGGATTTGTACACGCTTTTATTCCAGTACTCGTGCTTTTTTTGTAAGATTTTAGGGGCACGATATCGCGAAAATTAAAGGAAAAAAGAGGGCTGGAAAAATAATATTGTTTTAAAGAACCCTGCCCAAATTACATTGAAAATGGCTTTCGGCTAAATGTCACAATTGTTTTCTATGTTGTAGTACTCGATCAACAAAGCACAAAAATAATAAAAACGAGATAGGGGACAGGATTACTTTCTGAGATATGGAGCTTTAAAGTTGACGTGTTTTTAGGGTATATTTTTGGCACAATTTTGTTGATTACCGCCGAAATAAAATGATGCGAATCTCTATTTGTCTGAAATTAAACACCCCTTTCACCCATATAAAAATGTTTTTATATGGTTTCTTTGGTACCATCAGAAAAATCAATGATTTGTAAGTTTTAAAAAAGAAAAAACCGACCGTTTATTCAAAAATTACAACTCTGATTTTCTTTAAAACGAACGGCCAGATTTTAAAAATGTTTACATATGTTATTAAAAATAATGCCACTTAGCTAAACAAAAACATTTTTAGCTTGAGTTTTTTAATATTTTTGAAATATTGAAAAAATACAAAAAGTGATTTTAAATAACTTATAAGTAGGTTATACAAACTTTTTATGGTCAAAAGCTTAATAACAATATGTTGGTACCAATTAGTACCCATTGGTAGCTGTTTTTGAAAAATCAAAACACTATTACTGTTTCTCTAAGAGAATACGAAGTGGTTTTTACGCGTACAAAAAGTTAAAGTTAAAACTCTTAATATATGTTTAATATGGCGGCATACGGCGCCTTTTTGTAAAAAAAAATCAAGATATGCTATGGCACGTCAAACTTTTGGAAACGGCGTATTTGTTACCGGCAACTCCAAGTTAGCCTAAAAGCATATATCACACGAGCAATTTGATTGATGGTGAAATAGAGGTACCAATGAATACCTATTGCTACCATTCGTATTAAGGTTATGAATTGAATTTGTCCAGAAAAAGTTTGTATAACCTATTTTAAATCACTTTTCGTATTTCACCAATATTTCAAAAAGATTAAAAAGCATTAAAGGTACCTACCATTTTGGCAATTAATGGTACCACTCAAGCTAAAAATGTTTTTTAGCTTACTAAGTATAAGTATTTTTATTAACATATGTAAAAACTATTAAAATCGGTCGTTTTCTTTCTTTTTCAAAACTTACAAATCAGTGACTTCTCTGGTGGTACCAAAGAACCCATATAGAAACATTGTTACATGTATGTGTCCTGAATGAAACACCCTTTCGTTTCATTCAGGACAAATGATTACCGCCAAAATAAAATGATTATGGTCAAGTCAAAAGTTGTGGAAAGAACTTGGACCATGTCCAAAAATATAGCCTTAAAACACGTCAACTTTAAGCTCCATATCTCTGAAAGTAATCCTGCTCCCTGTCTCGTTATTTTTATTTTCGTGCTTTGGTGACGAAATACAAATATATATATATATATATATATATATATATATATATATATGTATAATAAACAAATACTTAATGTTTTTACACTCTCGTTACGTACCTGGCATTACTCAGAGAGCAAACCAACTCGAGGAAAAAAATATTGTACTGTAATTATTATATTATATTAGCATAGATACTTTGTAAAAACCAAACTCAATTGTTATTAGACAATGTCTATAGAAACAATAAAGTTGAATTGAATTGAATTGAATTGAATATAAAAAAATTATGATATTTAGCCGAAAGACATTTCCAATGTAATTTGTGCAGGGTTCTTTGAGATAAACCTACAAAAATCAATTACTTTGTTTCTACGGTCCTCTTAAAGCGCTTTTATATAAGGACGGTTTGAAAATGTTGTCGTATCAACACCACTAAAACCTTTTTAAGCACTAAATCAACTTTATTTTAAAGCGGTTTAAGAAAGTGGTTTATCGCTTTAACATTCATTTTAAAGTTATAAACACTTTAAAGAGCATTTCTTCCAACCTAAAGAAATACTCAACCCTGGTTTTCCGAGAAAGTTGTTTTTTCTGTAAACTGACATATTTAATGACATTTAATGAAGGACGTATAAACCATGGGGGAAAGCGATTTTATTTAAAACCGTCCTTATATAAAATCACTTTTAGGTGCGTATAAACGTAGTAAATGTTGTTTCCGAGAATAACGTTGAATAAATAAGCACGAACTTTGAAACAAAATATTGTTGTGTGCAAATGAAGCAAAATGACACCAAAGGAATGGCGGCCGACCAAAACTTGGTAAAGCTTGCATAACTTAAAATATACAAAAAATACTATTTGGCGCTTTTCAACCGTTATTTAACACTAGGCAACAAATTTTATATTTTTTTCGATTGTTTATGACTGAAATAGAACCGAAAAGTAATATTTTTCACTCCCGGTACCAAAGATTGTCTTTGTGGCCAATTTCTTCTTTTATAGTGACCCTTTTTAGCACGGCTATCCTTATTAAAGTCCATTTATTTGTGACCAATCATAATAACAATAAATTAAAAAATTATAAATATAAACAATAAGTATATACAAACTCACTCTCACACGCACACAAAACTAAACGCAGAAAATTTCCTCCAACTCTGGCTCCTCCTGGATGATGCCCATCACCGAAGCCGCATTACCCCTCTGGATCGCGACACTTATACTCTGGTTTATGAATTCATTAGACTGGTCAAAAGATATTTTGGAGGCTATGTCTAAGATCAGTCTCTTAGCCTCTTCACCTCAAGGTCTATAAGTATCGACCGCAAAGGGCACAAAAATAAAGCGATCTAATAGTTCACCATATTTTTTATGTTTTTTGTCCTACGAAAGAGTAGAAGATGCACCATATGATTTTGAAGTTTTGTCTAAATAAAATTTTGCTAAAGTGTTATTCGCATAGAAAAAAACAGTATCACAAATTCTTTTATTTACATCAGGTATTAGGTTTAATATAAGTTAGAAAATTTTAAAAAGCGGGTTAAAATTAACTCCAGGGTAACCAGGGCTTCAAAGTGAGGGTAAATTACCCAACCTCAGGGTTAACCTAATAAAATTATTGACTTAAAACAGGAAAAACTGGGATTTCTAGCCCGAGTTAATTTAACTCTCTGGTAACCCGCTTGAGAAGCCGGCCCTTAGTAAAATAACTAGTCCTCAATCATAAAAATTGCCCACTTTTATAGCGAATTTTTTGGAATAAGAAGTGCGCCATAGGCACTGGTGCCATTTTTATATTCTTTTGGGAAGACTACTGCAAGTTTTTGTATTCTTTTGAGCGTATTAAGTGCACATTTTTCCACAAGAGCTTTTAGAGCTCGTGTTGCACCCAAAATAAGTCTCATAAGGCAAAATCGGTTATTTTTCTCCCGAATCCAAAAATAACCGAACCGAAATAGGTTACTTACGGAGGCTTAACGCGACCCGCTAGGTTATTTTTTGCAACCAACCTGATTTATTTCTGTGCAAAAGCTGCAGCTGGTAGGTGATAATTCGCATTTTTATTTAGTTAGATTTTCTATTCCATTTACATCCCATTTAGGTTTTTTTTGGAAAAAACCGTAGTTGTCCCAAAAAAATGCATTATTCCAGACTTTTGCGACACACTGTATACTGTATACATAATTGACTTCATGTTCCGATAGTACTCTAATATCTCATAGAAAACGTCCTTTCTGTAACCCATGTTCGCCTGTCTCGTGATATATTGTAGCAAAGAGATGGCGCCTGGGACTTGTCGTTTAGTAGCCACCCCCTTGCGAGCTGTCTACACATATTCATTGTTACGGTGGTACCGAATAACCCAAACTAGTACCTGTGAATAAATAGCATAATGACGTATTCTTCTTCTCTTCTTATAAGTTATAATAATATTTTATGACTTTAAATTTGTTAGAAACACACTGTATATAACAAACAGTGGGCTTGTTAGATAACTAAAAAAAAAGTCGGCAAAATAGCTCATTCTTATACATTTTGACCTGCTCGACGCAAATCCATCACATAAAATATTTTCCGAGGTCTGGTTAAATAAGTAAAAATAATTATATCCTTTATTTTCCTTGTGACAATTTACAAATTGTATGGAACAAGTCAGAAATTGTTTTGATACGGGTGGTATACCTGTCTATGAACCATACATCTTTTAGAGAGAGAAGAGTGATTTTTGTGTGTATTTCAATTTTGGTAATAAAAAGTTTTGTTCTTTTATGTTAAGTTACTACACTTTTCACAGACGCATCAAAAGTAACCTTAAAGCAGTATTTCTACATAATGGATTATATGAAAGAAACATCCCAATATAATGTTGGAAAGTGTGCAATATAACAAATATGAAAAACAAAAGATCAAAAAATCTTGGGTGGAAACAACGAAAATTAAAACATGGATGAGCATCCCACAAAGAACACACAAAGGACCAATGCGAAAAGAGAAATGAATAAACTATGTTTCGCCCTGGGTAACCAGCGTGGGCTCATCAGTGGTTTCACCGGTCACCCTCCACCATACATCATTAAACACCATCATACACTTTGATTTCCAACTTTGAATCACTCACAAATAGGCATCGTTCCGCACTGGTACTTATCCAAGATACCTGATACGGATTCGTCATGGCGTGTTAATATTTCCAGTAGGATTATGCTCCTAAGGCAATTAAAACAAAAAAGAAGTTAAAAAACCTCCAAATCAGTTACTTCAACCGAAAAGAAACTAAAAAACCAAAGATCTTGGGTGGAAATAACGAAAATTCAAACTTGGATGAGCATCCCACAAGGAACACACAAAGGACCAATGCCAAAAAAGAAATTAATAAACGATGTTTCGCCCTGGGTAACCAGCGTGGGTTCATCAGTGGTTTCACCGGTCACCCTCCACCATACATCATTAAACACCATCATACACTTTGATTTCCAACTTTGAATCACTCACAAATAGGCATCGTTCCGCACTGGTACTTATACAAGTTACCTGATACGGATTCGTTTGTGTATTCCTTGTGGGATGCCCCTCCAAGTTTGATCTTTTGTTTCTTTTCGGTTGAAGTAACTGATTTGGAGGTTTTATAACTTCTTTTATTATAAATAATAATAAATATGATATGGTTGCAAATTTGTGCAGATTTGAAGGTTTTACTTGGCATCCAGTTGAGGTTATGGGCAACTGTTTTAGCGCGAGTCGCAATCGGGTTCTTCGTTTTTCGATGTGCTTCATCACTGAAGCCCGTCAAAATCATATGTTCAACTATTTTTGGAGTCGGTGCAAATCGGTAGATGGATTTCAGATTAGATCAAAAACTCTCCCTTTTATTGGGCTAACAATGCCAAAAAGAAAACGGAAAATAATAAACCCATGCGGTATAGAGTCAGATGAGTATAGATTCGTTTGTGTAGTCTCATAGAAATTAACCTGGGAGGCCGGCTAAATTCGTTTAAAACATGCAATTATCAATGCGGTACTAGGGCCGCGCTGGCACCTCGTGCATGCTTTTGGGCCTTTGCCAAATTGCCTCCCTATATTATAGGTACATATATTCTATACAGGGTGGAAATGACACCTAATTTTTTAAAGATGCACGCGTTGCCCGGAAAGTAAAGAAAATAATGTCGTTTGACAGCTGTCATTAAGCCAAATGTCAAACAAAAAGTAGCCCATGTATCAACACAGATCACGCCCTATCTTCTTACCAAATTTCATCCGAATTGGTTCAGCCGTTTTTGCGTGATTAAGGAACAAACACAAATATAATAAACCAGCAGGTCACACTCCATAGTATTTTTCACTTGAAATTTATACAGATTTAACTGACGGCAACTGTCAGCAAGAATTTTCGATCTGACGTTTGGTAATTTTGTTTCTTCCTAAAGAGACAGTTGGTCCCAGTTGGGTCAGGGCCGCATTGTTTTCTTTCATTTTATTTTTATGACAAACGCTGTTTTTGCACACTTTTTATCTAAAATTCTGGGGATAAAAGCATCATTTTTATAAACGCAAAAATTCAAATTGTTTGCCCATATTTACGGCTTTGTCAAGCCGAAAATAACGATACATTTTGTCACAACATGTCATTGTCAAAAAGAGCAAACAATAAAAACCAGACTACTCGGTTTACTGGTGCACAATTCTAAGGTATTTTGAAATAATGTTAAGTGTATCGTGCCGACGACTAGAGGCCCTGTATACGATTTTTGACAGTTATTGTTTTACCAGGGGGCTGATTCTTGAATTTCGTAGAAAAGGTCGCACGGGAACGTTCACATTCTTCGTTTCGACCAACAAGAAGACTCAGAAGCTGCCGAGCTTGCATTGTGCACGCGCAAAGCTGACCGGATTGTCGTTTTTCAAGAGCGCTCGTTCACCTGGTGCGGAGGCAGGTGTATGAAACTGAAGGAAAGAAAGTTCCTTCGATACACGACAATCGGGTGAGGTTCGGTCGTGGTCGGATAGGTTTCGGATAACTCGTGATCTCTTTAAAATTATTGGTCGATATCACAGAGAGCACAGTTCTCGAGCGACCTTTCCTACGAAATTCAAGAATCATCCCCCAGAGGTGAGCAACTGGATTTGACAGTTGTTAGGGAAATGTTTTAAATTGTGTGTTGGCAATGATAGTTGGTAACCCCTGACAATAAATAACTTTGTCACTGTCAGATTTTTGATTAAGAAACGTCAGGTTTAAAAACGGAATTTTGCTGTATCAAAAAATGTGCCTCGACGAATTTGTATTGTTCCGTAGTCCAACGGAGAAAGAAACTCAGGAAAAGTGAAAAGAAAACATGCATTTACCAAGCTGGAAAATTAATAAAAATAGTAAGTGAGCTACAAGCAGTAATTACAAACATACGCATTTACCATGTACTTCTTTAATAAACAACACATTATTTATTGTAAGAAAACGAGTAACAAAAATATAGATTATAGGAGTCTTTATATTTTACCTATTCTTTATATTTTTAATATCTATCGTGTGTATTCACTGTTTGTTTTTGTCAAAGCTTGACATATTTTACTAACCAAAAAAAATAAATCTTTCAAAAACTGTCTGGGGAAATTAAAAAAAGGGACAACAATACATCAGTCCATGTCATAGAAAGAGAGGGCAATATGAGTTGACCACCTCTGGTAAAACAACAAGTGTCGAATGTATAGAGGGCCATACGACCATCTCAACCCAATTTTAATGACTTATTTACGATCCTAGGATAATAATAAAGCTTAGACGTAAACTACAAGATGGCGTGACAAGCGATAAAACCTTATTTTATAAGAGCACTAATTGACGCAAAAATGTGAATTATTTTTGTATATTTTTAACGCAATAAATATTTATTAAACGTAAATAAATCCAATATAATTTTAGTGCCTAACCAAAAAGTCGCGTTAAATTGACATATTACGCATTTTAAGAAAAAAAACCTTGTTTTTAAAAAAATATATCATAACTCCCTTAATAACCTTATTTGTTTTGACGTTTTAGATAGAATGTCATTGAAACTTCATGTATGTAAGTTGTTGACTTAACAGTGTCCGCGTTTGATATTTTTAATAATTTCTTATATTTATGATGACATTTTCATTGGTAGTAGGTAAAGTATTTACATTACACGCTCAGATAAATTAAGACACGCGCCTGCGGCTCGCGTCTTAAACTTCATCTTCGCGTTTAATGACCATCATAACATGCTTGTTATGTGAACTACGATTTTATGAGTCTTTCATGGCAAAAATGTAAACAATACTCTTTCCGCCAAAATTTCTGTCAAAAAAAACCTAACAATCTAGGGCATTTAGATTTCAGTCACCTTTCAAACCTGGTTTTGTTCAGTGGATCATTGAGGTTAGGTTTTGTCTAAATAAAAATGGAAGAGACTGTATCTTCTTATAAAATCATTGAGGAACAAATACACACACATACATACAAGATTTTGTCATATCAAATATAGTGTGTTCACCCTGTATATTACATGTAGAGTTAAAAAGTTATATGTGAAATAAGTCTGGAAAATTATTGATTGAGATGGCTACATTAATTTTTCGTTTTTGATGACTGTAGTAGTAGTAGTAGACGTCAGAATATTAGGCAAATCGAATTTTTGGTGGCATGCATGCAAAGTTTTTGGCTAAACGGGCTGGTCGTTGATTTATAACCCTAGCTTCACAGATTTTCTATGTAATAGTGTTCTCGTTGTTTGTTATACATAGACCAACATCTTGGTTAGCTCTTAGGAACAATGAGAATACATTTGATCGTAACCACACAAAAATTTTAGGAATTTTTTTACACAATTGTAATTGGTCATAAAATTGTGTAACAATGTTATATTTTATCGTATACTAGCTTGCAGCTTCTCCTTCGCTTTTACCAGTTTTTTCTCATTTTTCTTGGTCTAACTTTTGTTCCCGTGAGCCGAGTTTGATAAAATAAAGCCTATGTACTCCTAAATAGTGCGTGATGCTGGGATGAAGAGACATGAGAAAAAAATTCTAAAAACTGGATTTTTGTAACTATATCAATGTACAGAAACAATGTACAGAAATGGTTTTTCTAGACATTTATTATATATGTAAAAGCTATACAAAATTTTAAGTTACACAGCTCAATTAAAAAATTACACAAGTATTTTTGTCCGTGTATGACTTTAAAACAGACAGACTGCCGTACCAATTTTAAGAAAACTATTTTAGTGTGCTTATTTTCGTTATCCTAAAGTCGTAATCACATTATCGCATCACCGAAAACGATTTCCTATCCCAGATAAACGTATTAAACGATCTATACCTTTCATTCAATGTAACACCGATCAGGCAAATCAATTGACAGGACAAAACTCAAGGCTAAACAATCAAGATCGGCTTTCTTGTGTCATGGCTCACTGACCAATGAACATACGTGATATCACTGCATCAAGTGGTTTATATTAGGGGCACTGAAGTATAAAAACAACAAATATTATTATGCTCGTATTCAACAAGGCAAAATTTCTCCGATTAGGCTTTAATTGTGATTAGTTACTAATCGGTCTTTAGAATGTGGTGTTTTACATTGAAACTTTGTGAGGCAACACTCATTCGAAACTCCGATTAGTGTTACTCATGATTAAAGCTTAATCGGAGAGTTTTTACTTGGGTGTGGTGGTAATTTTCAAAAAACACCCATATAGAAAAGACACAAGACAATACCACTTAAAACTGCTTTTTTTCTCAAACTAAACCATATTTTAAAAGAAAATGCCCTAAAACTAATTTTTTTTGACAGGTTTCAAATTTGTTTTCGAGGTTATAAAGTTGGCAATTTTTTAGACCACCTCAGGGAGGTGGTTTAAATTTATAGCCTCCAGAAAGGATTGTTTTGTGGCATTTGGTAATAAGTTCATTTATAATTTCCCTAAGTAACCGCTTTTACAAGGATCAGTTTACCCAATAAAACACTTCCTATTTTGTCCAGAAAAACGTCATATTTTGAACGCGTTTTCAGCACAAAAAATATATTTATGAGGGCACTACGAGGCAAAACAAACATAAGTGAAGGTCACTAATTATGCACGATAAATATGCCATACAAAAAAACCCAAAACAACTATATTAATTTATTTACAAACTAAAAGTAAAACATTGAGGTTATCTAAAAGCTCAGGCAAAAAAAAACTTTCCTTACTCAAAGCCCACTCATTTAAAAGCTTTAGCTTTCATCAGTAGAGGTTGGTGCAAGCCAAGGTGCAAGCAGAGGTAAAAAATCCGAACTCGCTGTTTGTGATTGAACTCAGCGCTAATATTTTTAAACTGACATTTCGACAGTGACACAAATGTAAAAAAAAGTTTTTTAATACATTTCATAGATAAAAACACCTTTTAAATAAATACAAAATTAATCTACTCCTTATTTTATTATTACTCATCTAAATCGTTGTGTGACATCAAGTATTAATTGGAAAAAAAATTAACAAGGGTAAGTTTTAATTAGAGTGACATATAACCCTAATTTTAATTTGTTCTACAGAGTGTTTACTATTTAAACCCCGCGTGGGTTTAAATTTTTTAATTTTCTTTCCTTCTAAATTGAAACATTCTTCTTAAATCCAAAAAAAGATTGTGATTATTCAATAAACTGATTTATTACAATTCTTCTTATAAATCAAATTATGTCCAAAACTCAAGGATGGTTGGTTTAAAATGTTTAAAACCAAAAATTTCACTTAGACCGTTCTAAAATATACTAAACACTTTTAGTAAATCCCACCTTAAGGTTTTAAAATTGTGTTTAAAAGCAGCCCTGTCCTTGTATTTAATAATATAGCCGATCCAATATGGCCGCTGTAGGGTAAAAAACCCGTTTTTCCATAAGACGTAGTGCTAACTTAAATCAAAAATTTGTCAAAGCGGAAAAACACGCAGATTAAGCAAAGTGATTTTTTTATAGAATAATCCTTTCTGAATCTGGGAAAAGCAAGCATTTTGCCGAAATTTTAACAAAAAAAAATAAAAATTCGCAATTAAACGTGAAAATGTTCCTCTACCTATCTCTGTCACACCCGTGTAATTACAGATAACGTCATCTCTCTCAAATTAGATAGCGCAACTGTCTTTCTTCAAGCCGATCTGGCCTGATCTTCAGGCTGAAGGCTGAAGAGACAATGCCCATTCACACTGTGCAAGAGCGAGAGAGATAAAAGTAGGTGACATTGCCTCTTTAAATTGCGAATTTTGAGTTTATTTCTAAAGGCGCAATTACACAGACGAACATGCTCAAATAAAAGCTCGTGCAAAAGAACTGAAATTTTTCGCGCGAACATTTTTGTGATCTTTTCTTTGAACATTTTGTTCGGGTAAATTTTTGAGCAAGTTATTGCTATCTATTTTGGAAACATATTTTTAAACTGATCAGTGATCTCAATTCTTTAAAAAAAATGGAACACCAACTTTTATTTTAAACTTTTGTGAAAAAAAGACGACGGCAAGCGAAACATTATTATTGGCTATCAGTTTTGTCATATGTAATGTTAAAATAGTTAATGATGGAGGTAATAACATTTAATTATTTTCTTTAACTTTTTTGGTTTTCTTTCTTTACAGGTGGATATTTTTAGATAACTGTTCTGGAGAGTAGTTAGTTGTTCCCTGGGGGGGGGATAGGGAGGTTTAGACAGTCGGAACGCAGCGCTGTCAAACACTGCTGTAATTTTGTGTGTCAATGTTCATTTGACCAAAACCCCCTCTCACTAGTCTACGGTTTTTACCTTCTCCTAACCCAGCAACAGCAATAAATAAGTGCCAATTTTTATTTTAAATTAAAAAGTTACAAGTATACTGGCATATCCCCTATAAAAATCAGATCAATCAAAGTTGCTTATGAGGTAAAACGTCAATTTCGACATCAAATCGTTTTTCCGTCGGAAAGCATTTAATTAAAAATACCTTGTTTTAAAACTTAGTCTTTCTATTTTCAGTTAAGTTCAATGAATTCCCATAAAACTATAAAATTTAAATTTGTAAGAAATTTTTATTACCAACATTTCTTCAAACAAATTTTGCTCAACATTCTCTCCAAAATTTTTTTGTACGCGATTTTGCTGGAACATTTCTTTGAACATTTTGCTCAAGAGGCTCGTGTAAATGTTTATCGGCATTTCAACATCAAAGGAAAGTTTGTCTGTGTAAATGCGCCTTAACATTTCGGCAAAATGCTCGTTTCTCCCGATTCACAAAGGATAACTCTATCAAATAATCACTTTGTTTAATCTGAATCTTTTTCAATTTTCTCAAAATTTTAATTTTTATTAGCATTACGTCTTATGGAAAATCACTTTGTTTACCATACAGCCATTACGTTCTTAATGGCTGACTTTATGACAATTTGTTAGACAGCCCTATGGTCTCTGTTTAAAATTTTGATTTGTTGATAAGTTCAGGACACTTATAGAAAAGTTTTTACTTACAAGAAATCAATAAAATTAATAACGAAGGGTTTCACATACAACTTTTAAATGCTACTTACCTTAAAAATTCCAAAATTCCAGCTTTTGTATAAATAAATAAGAAGGCTTAAGGACTACTCATTTTCTTGTAGTTTCATTACCAAATACTTTCTATTGTTATATTTTCAACATCCACGGAGATAAAGAAGAAGTTAAGAAACCTCCAAATCAGTTACTTCAACCGAAAAGAAACTAAAAAACAAAAGATCAAAAGATCTTGGATGGAAATAACGAAAATTCAAACTTGCATGAGCATCTCACAAGGAACACACAAAAGATCAAAGCTAAAAGAAAAATGATTAAACGATGTTTCGCCCTGGGTAACCAGCGTGGGCTCATCAGTAGTTTCACTAGTCACCCTCCACTATACATCATTAAACACCATCATACACTTTGATTTCCAACCTTAAACCACTCACAAATAGGCATCGTTCCGCACTGGCACTTACTTATCCAAGTTACCTGATACGAATTCGTCCTGGCGTGTTAATATTTCCAGTAGGATTATGCTCCTAAGGCAACTAAAACAAAGAAGAATACGAATTCGTCCTGGCGTGTTAATATTTCCAGTAGGATTATGCTCCTAAGGCAACTAAAACAAAGAAGAGTACGAATTCGTCCTGGCGTGTTAATATTTCCAGTAGGATTATGCTCCTAAGGCAACTAAAACAAAAAAGTTGCAAATAGAAGACCCAGAGTATGACAGTATGCAACTGTTAATATCTCGAAAACAGTTGAAGATCTACATAGGGTACGTTATATAAAAATGCTTAGAATTTCAACAGAATGCAAAAATGCAATAATATACTAAGTGTTTCATTTGAAAGTTTCGGTTGGCATTCTTTTTAATATACCCTATATACATAAAAATATTCTAATATATTGTTACATTTATATATTGTAAATTAACATTTTTAGTTTAATTTTGTGAAGTGAGCTTAAAATTAAAATATCATGTGATTTTAACTGTAACCAAAATTGTCACGTGACTGGAGTTTAACTGTAACTAAAATTATCACGAGACTGGACACTTTTAAATAGTCACGTTACCATCAGTGCTATATTCAAACTGTATTTGACATCCAAACATTTTTGGCTAAATAAAACCCATTCAAGCTCCAATCTTCTTTCAATCTACATGTCCTTCGTAGATCCCCCCTAACACCAGCATCACAAATTTAGCTAATTAATAAATATATATCTTTTACCTCTTAAAAATGTCTTAAGATAAATATGAAAATTCACACGATCATCCTGTGTATCAGCTAAATAAGAATAAATTTATCTTTTTATTAAAAACAAAATATTTTGTGCAATTAAATTACAATGTGGAGGTTTTTTTTAATATCCGTTTTTACAAAAGTCGACCACTGTGCGAGTCCTACTCTAAAAGACGGTCAAGTTTGCCGTAGCATGCGCATTAGCGAGTTCGGTCACGTGATGGTTTCGTCCAATAGCGTGCTCTGAAATAATACGAGTGACGTTTTTCACACGAGCTTTCCTACAACTCCCAACTACTGGGTCTAGTCGAGAGAACGGCTTCACTCAAAAATTGTTGTTAGAGGCAGCTCTGCGCGTGCCCATAATAGTTTGGTGATTATTCCCCAACTAGCAATTTTTAGTTGTACAAGTTGTAAAAATTAGAATTGCACTAATTTTAAACGTTGTTTTACAGATAAAGAATAGTTATCATGGCCACGGTCGACAACGTCGACTATTATACGACGCCTAAACGTTTATCACAACTTCAGTCGCCATCACAACTATTTATGACCGTCTATTGTACTAACAGTAATTCCTTAGTTGTGTAGGCGCCGACTACAAACCGGTGTGTGCTAAACGAAAAATTGATCAATTTACTCCACGTTTTCTGGCCGGTTTGTTGGAGACGCGGGCGCGCCTGTTTTAATCTAACCAATTTTTCTGTTATGTTTGCAACAAACCAATTTTGGAGCACTGCTGTCTGTCATACAAACGTCAAATAATTCAGTAAACGTAACTAACAAGTGGTTTGTAAAGTTTCTATTAGTTTTGTTTGAACATTTTTCACTATGAAAAGGAACAAATGGTATAAATATTCTTCGATATTTTGACATGTGACAGCTGTCATTGAAGGTGATTCCCCAGTGTGGCGGAAAAAAGAGGAAGATCCTGTGTAAACAACAAGGACGGAAATTAAGTGACCAGCAGAAAGCCAAACTGTGGAGCAATTTCGATTGGGTAAAAATTGAGGCGTGTTCGCGTCTTTTAAGTTAGGGCATCCGTTCAAAACACAGTTAAGTAGTTAAAGCAGTCGAGACACGGGACTCCTTTGGTTGTCATAGAAACTAATAAGTGCCGCCATGATTGATTGTTAAAACCATTGTATGCTAATTTGTAAACAAACATTAAAAATTATTTTTTTGCTTTTTTCTACAATAAACTACGATCTTTTTGCATATAAAAATCCGTATTTTGTTCTTAGGAATCCTAAGCAACATCTTTAGAGGATTTTCGAAGCGATTTTTAAATCATGATTTTTTTTTAATTTCATAAAATCATCTGAATCGAGGGGCGCGCTTGTTTTTTAGAGCTACGAACTGTACATTTGACAGTAAACTACCGTCTGTTTATATATTTTGGCATTGGTTCGCATGTTATGATGATGCAAAACATGATATATGACATAGAATATCATTTTATTTTAATAATATGATGGTCTTAGAAATAATTTAATTTGTAGTCAAATAGTGTATTATCATTTTACGCAATGAATAATATTTTGAACAAATAATTGTACTCCAAAACCCATTGAACTATTACTTCAACTGTAGTCGCGATGGCGACGTTGACTCAACCAAAAATTCATCCACCAAATTGGTGCAAAAGTGGGTGGTGTTTGAGTAAAAGTAAACGTTGCAACGCAACGTCGGCACGCGGTGCACAACGTTGAGAAGTCGACAAATTGCTAGTTGGGTCGATCGTTTCGTCACCGCTTTTAAGCTCGTTTATTGTTTGAAACTACTTTTCTTCTCTCAGGCGAACGATCACTTCCTATGACTTCCAGAATCGGTACCCTGGAATTATTAGTGCCTGGCGCTATTGAACCACCAATATCTCTCTAATATTTTATTTTTCGCAATTTTGTTTATGGCCAGTTGCATGACGTATTTAGGAAGACGTTTATAATGAGTCTTACTGAAAAAATTTTTCAACATAAAAGGGTTTCTATTACCACTTAGTTTAAAGCTCCCTTTACTACTGAATAAATCTAAAATAAATACGAATTTCAGTGAATCGGCGGTAAAATAAAGAACACTTAAGTATAGGTGAACCTTTCGATGTGTGACGACCATTACACGCTCCACCTATCTCGGATGATCGAAAGAGATACGCCGAAACGAATTTACGGCCTTTTTTCTCCTTGTGTGACTGTCCGGCTTTTCTCGGTAGTAAATTTTCTGTAATGTCATCTTCACACATTTACTTTTTCGCCCTCTTTCTTTGAGCTTCATGTGCACGCTTTGTTATTGTTCCTTCACTTCTTTGGCGTGCATCATCGGAAATAAGTTAACCTGAATAATGTAAACGCTCTATATATTCATATAATAGGGCGTTATCGGTTCATTAAGTCGGCTCATCCTGACGTTAATAAAGTCCGCACTATTTTACAAGCTTTTATTTAACTTGCAATGTACTGGATATGTTTGTTCGAGTGGAATCTTGCAACTTAATTTTGACCAACTTCCCGGCATCCGATCGGCTTCAAATTTGGCATGCTTATATAGTTTGCGGTAACAACACAAGAATATAGTGTGATGAAATTGACAGCTCCCCCCTACTCGAAGGGGTTGAGGGGGGTACAGTTGAAGTACGATTTCGTTGTAATTTGGTGTGTTGGGGCCTTTGGGGTTGGAAATAACGAATTTTTAATCACATTTTGAAAATTCAATATGGCGGATTTAAGATGGACGATTTTTGGTCATCTTTTGCTAACCAATTTTAACTAACTTATACACATCCGATTGCCTTTAAATTTGGCATGCATTTATAGTTCTGGCGACAATACAATAATATGTCATTATTAGGCACCCTTCTCCCCTACGAGAGGTGTGGAGGGGGGAAAACACCTAATTTTGTCCGATTTCAATCAAAATTGGTATATGGGGGCTTTTGGGAATAAGAAATACGAATTTTTTATCAAATTTTGAAAATTCAATATGGCGGATTCAAGATGGACGATTTTCAGTCATGTTTTGCTAACCAATTTTAACTACTTTATACACATCCGATTGCCTTCAAATTTGGCATGCATTTATATAAGGTGACCAACCGTCCCGGTTTGGCCGGCACAGTACCGATACCCGGATAGTCCCGGTTTTTCAGCAAAAGTTCGGTTCGCCCCGGTTTTGATACCACTGTATTTTGTAATTTTAAAATCACTGCAATTAAAAAAACGGATTTTCTCTGCCATCTATAAATTTGAATTGAAACCTTACTTAAATTATTTTTCTTTAATAAGTATTTTGGAAAATACATCTTAATATTATTAGGGGTGCATATAAGAAAAAATACATGATATACAATACATTGAATGGCCGGAGTGTCCCGGTTTTGCCACTTTAGGAGTTGGTCATCTTAATTTATAGTTAATAATATGTCATTATTAGGAACCCCACCCCCCTACGAGGGAGTGGAGGGGGGAAAAACCTAAGTTTGTTCGATTTCAACCAAAATTGGTATACGGGGGCTTTTAGGGATAAAGAATATGTTTGATCAGATTTTGAAAATTCAATATGGCGGATTCAAGATGGACGATTTTCGGTCATGTTTTGCTAACCAATTTTAACAGACTTATCCACATCCGATTGTGTTCAAGTTTGGTATGCCTTTATAGTTCCGGTGAAAATACAATAATATGGTATTCTCAGGTACCCACCTCCCTCTTACGTCGGAAGTGGAGGGGGAAAAAGATTTCGTTTGTTCGATTTCAATCAAAATACAGGGGCTTCTAAGGAGAGGGATTATGAATTTTTGATCAGATTGGATTGGAGATCAAAATGGAAGGTTAAGGGTACACATCTAAAAATTAAGGGTGTGTATTCAAATTTATAGGAGGGAAGTGGAGGGGGGAAAAGATTTAGTTTGTTCGATTTAAATCAAAATTGGCATACAGGGGTTTTTCGTGAAGGGGATATGAATTTTTGATCAGATTTGAAAATTTCAATATGGCAGAATCAAAATGGACGATTTAGGGTACAAATCTAAAAATTAAAAAATAAATTTTTATTAAAAAAAACTTTTAAAAAAGCTTGTTCTTTAAAAGTTTTTTTTAATAAAAATGTATTTTAATTTGAGCTCTGTGATCAATTTTTCAATTGTTCAATGGGTCATTGAGGATGGGTTTTTTTCTAAATAAAAATGGAACGGACTGTGTGCAGATGCTAGCTAGGTAGACATCGACAATATAATCTACTGGTTTCATGCTTAGATACACCAAAAAATTGGGCCAAGCAGATGATTGGACATTATGGGATTTTTTAATTAAAAAAAAAATAATTTTACCTAAATGTGTTACGCATCAGATCAGGTGCACGACGCGCATCGGTGCATTGTTAATTTGCTAAAATCACACAAATCGATGGACTCTAAGAGTGTTAAATTGTTTTTTTCTTTCGATTGAATTTTAAAGGTTGTTTAAGCAAATCATTGATCGATATAATCAGTGGCGGTCGCAACCACTTGAAAAAGGGGGGGGGCGGTTTCGATACGGAAAAAAAAAGAGAATAAAAGCATAGCTTTTAAGACGAACATATATTTCATCAATATAGACATAGATTTTTTAATTAAAAAAAAAAAATCATTTTACCTAAATGTGTTACGCATCAGATCAGGTGCACGACGCGCATCGGTGCATTGTTAATTTGCTAAAATCACACAAATCGATGGACTCTAAGAGTGTTAAATTGTTTTTTTCTTTCGATTGAATTTTAAAGGTTGTTTAAGCAAATCATTGATCGATATAATCAGTGGCGGTCGCAACCACTTGAAAAAGGGGGGGGGCGGTTTCGATACGAAAAAAAAAGAGAATAAAAGCATAGCTTTTAGAGGAACATATATTTCATCAATATAGACAAATAAAACTTAATAACTACAAGCGTCGATTTGGCCTCAAATCTAAGGGTGGGGGGTACCTCTTTTAAGTTGTTTATTTGAGAAAATTACATTAAAAATGCAATTTTTGAATTAAATTAAACTAAAACCGTATACATCAACGTATCATAGCGCCGCGGGCGAAATTTTTTAAGAAAATTGCAACAAAAAATTCATTTTTTGATTTAAAATTAAAATAAAATTGTAAATATATCAATGGTTCCAAAGAGCAGCAGGCGAAAATTTTTAAGAAAGTGACACTACAAATGCTATTGTTAACACAAAATAAACTATTTTTAGTTAAGCGTCGCAATTTATGCCCTACTTTTGATTTTCTTAATATTTTCGTACCTACCTACCCCCCTGAAATCCGCACAAACAAAACCTAATAGCGAAATAATTTTTTTTAGATTTAAAAAGCTTTTTAAGTTGAAACATTACCTTTTATATTGCATATCTCAAAAAAAAAGTTTGTTTCCAGTATTTTTGACGAATTTCCGTCATTGTGTTTTGAAATACTTATATTTTTAATCTCCTGAGGCAAGAAAAGCTTCTTTCTGACAAAGCATTACTTACTGACAAACATCCAAGAATGATTTTATCAACGGAAAAATATCGCCACACTTGTCCACTGCCTCGAAAACGCTATCATATATGTTTTGATTTAAAGTTTTGCCTACTTCTGACCAATATTGTTTCCAAATACTGACTTCTCCCAATAAAAGTTCAAGAATTTATGTTTTGTATCAATCAAATAATTTATAGTATTTGGAAACGATATTAGTTAATTTTGCCCTAATTTTGGCTTCACGTTGTATAAAACTTGGTATGAATACGTTTAGATCAAAAATACTTATAGAGTCTCGTTATTGAACCTTGATTTTATGTTCGAAATGATTTTTTTAAAAACTTTATAAATTGAAACTATAATACTGTTTTGTATTTCTAAATACTCTGGAGGGATTCTAGAATGTCTTCAAAGGAACATTCTGCAATATCTCGTTTTTTCTCCTAAGACTTCCGGGTTTTACCACCAGCATCTTTGTTGTCTACTTTTTTCAGGATCAAAGGGGGGGGACACTGATATAATAATTTGCTAGGGTTGAATAATCAAATATTAATAGCGTAAGTTAAATAAACCATTTTTTGGTGTCTGACAGAGAAAATGCACATTTAATGTTAATTATTTATATCAAGTGGTTACTGGTAGTGTTACCAAGAATTGTGTTAATTGTTTTTGATAAACTTAGTTAAAAAAAAAAACAATAATTATTTTGATATTTTAACAACTTTCTTTAGTCGTAAACAAAAGTCTCAAATTAGAGAAATGAGGTTGTTTGTTTGAATGTTTGAGACAATGATGTGTTTGAAATTAAATATGTGTTTCGGACTTCCATCGTCTATATTTTAGTACAATCTCTGATCGTCTTCAGGTGTAAACTGCACCTGAGGTTGTTGTTAAATACATCATACACATTAGAGACATAAAGCTATTTGTAACCCAGAGAACCAAGCACATTAATAGGTCAGAAACTTGCACCACGTTCGAAAAGAGCAGATATATGCTAATCTAAGGTGTTCTTGAACGCGATAGGTGTTGAGATGCGTTAGGTATCACGTATCGTTATGGCACACGTATCGTATCTCAGCACTTATTGCGTTCAGAAACACCTTAAATTAGCATACATCTGCTCTTTTCGAACGTGCTACAAGTTTCTGACCAATCAATGTGCTTGGTTCTCGCTAGATCCGGATATGTATAACGCGATGAGTTACAAATAGCTTTATGTCTCTAATATGTAAATTATGCCACAAATAATATTTTTTTTTAATTTTCCGTCTTAATCGTCTACGATTTTCCAAAGATTCCAAAATTTGCTTTCAATAATTAACCAAATCTTTGGCAACCGCCATAAATAGCCGATTTTTTAATAGTTATTTCACATTGTAATTTTTAGAGTGTGCCTGTATTATTCTGAACACGACTTCTTTTACAATTAAAACATAAGAAACATTAATATCTAATTAAATACGACCATTCAAGCGGAACACTGTTACATGGCAATCTTTTGTTTTTTTAGACAAAAAACTGTCATTCAAAAATTAAAGACACCTTTTCTCTTCTGACTTGTTTTTGTTTTAGACTGAGGTGTTAAAAAACTAATCACTGTTTTTAATAAAGAAATCTTATTGGCTTAGTCCAAGTAAAAATGTTATTAAAGAATATTATTTGTTCAGCTTAGGGTTTTTGCATTATTTAAGGGGGAAAAAATAATTTAATATATCCATCCATTTCTTTTTAAATTAAAAACATTATCTAAGTACATATGAAACTCATAAGAAACCCAATAGTCTGTGGAAAGTGGAAAGTGGAAAATGAATGGTATAAGAATTTTTTTTTCTGATTTTGTTAGACAAGATGCTCTATTTTAGGAATCCGATTGATGCCAATCTGGCCCTCTTGGGCATTTTGAAAAATCCAAGATGGCGGCAATTTTTAAGTGAAAAAACTACAGAAAAATATATCTGACCAAAATATTGGTGTGTGGCACAACATTTTAGTCGGCTTTGAGTCGCCCAAATCCAAATTCGGTATTATTTTTATTCTGGAGGATACCCCAACGAAGAGGGGGGTTGATTTTATAAAAAAAAATAGACCTACTAAAATAGTCATGTAATACATTATATTTAGGGTTTTTCGGTCCGCTGAATACAAATCTGTAGTTAAAAAAAAATTGGGGGTAATTTGAAGGAGTGGGGGGGGGTATTTATGGAGTAATCAATAAAACTGTTAATGTGGAGACTTGATGAACTAACTTTATTCAAGTTTTGTTGCAGATTTCGACAGCCTCTTCAAAAATGTTTCAATTTTGGCGTCAATAGTGTTGTTTCATCCTCGCTAAATCCCTTTAAAATGTTTTTTTTCGTTCATTTTTTTGAAATTAAGTATTCCCCCCCCCCCCAAGAGATATGTTAAATGACGCCGCTGTTTGATTGAAAGAAATTATTACCACCTTATGTCTTACACACTTTACGCTTTGAACAATTACAATTTTTGCTGTTTTTTGACAAAAAATGGTCAAATAAAAATCATATGCACTCAAGATGACAGACAGATGACAATACAGAAATTTTTATTAAACAATTGCCTTAAGTTACTTCCATCTAACTCTATAATACTTTTTTATATCCTGCTGCCACTCTCAGCAACCTTAAATATTTTTCACTTTACTAAATTGTCTCCATTTACCTCTAAAATTCTGCCCTCTCTCTCTCTAAGTATTTTTCATTTTAACAAAAAAAAAATGTTTTTTGTCAGTACTTCTTTTGAATGCTAAAAAAACAGGAAAAACTTGAAAAAACTGACGGTGGGATAAAAGGGTTTAGTCTATTTTAGAAGGGTCCTAAGTTAAAGTGAAATTCCTGGTTTTAAGCACTTTAAACCAACCACCCTTGAGTTTTCGACATAATTTGATTTATAAAAAGAATTTTAATAAATTTGTTTATTGAATAATCATCTTAACACAATCTATTGTTGGATTTACGAAGAAAGTTTCAATTTAGAAAAAAAGAAAATTAAAAGATGTAAAACTACGCGGGGTTTAAATAGTAAACACTCTGTAGAACAAATTAAAATTGGGGTTATATGTCACTCTAAGTAAAACTTACCCTTGTTCATTAATTTTTCCAATTAACACTACGATTTAGATGGCTAGTAATAAAATAAGGAATATATTAATTTTGTATTTATTTAAGAGGTGTTTTTATTTATGAAATGTATTAAAAAACTTAAATACAAGTTTTGTTTACATTTCTGTCACTGTCGAAATGTCAGTTTCTAAATATTAACTGCGTTGAAATCACAAACAGCGAGTTCGGATTTCTTAACTCTGCTTGTACCTTGGCTTGCACCAACCTCTACTGACGAAAGCTCTACAGCTTTGAAATGGGTGGGCTTTGAGTAAGGAAAGTTTTCTTGATTGCGCTTTTAGATAACCTCAATGTTTTAATTTCAGTTTGTAAATAAATTAATATAGTTGTTTTGGGTTTTTTTGTTTGGTATATTTTCGTGCATAATCAGTGATCTTCACTTATGTTTATTTTGCCTCGTAATGCCCTTTTTTGAGCTGAAAATGGGTTAAAAATATGGCGTTTTTCTGGACAAAATTGGAGGTGTTTTATAGGTCACTGAACAACTTGGGATAAGGTAAATTGATCCTTTTAAAAACGGTTACTTAGGGAAATTATAAACGAACTTATTACAATTGCTACAAAACAATCCTTTCAGAGGGCTATAAATTTAAACCACACCCCAGAGGTGGTCTAAAAAATCACCAATTTTATAACCTCAAACACAGATTATGAAGCTGTTATGTGCCAAAATTTTGGCGTATTCACCATTTGCCATTTTGAAACCTGCCGAAAAAAATAGTTTTAGCACATTTTCTTCTAAAATATGATATTTATTTTGACAAAAAAGCAGTTTTTCAGTAGTATTTAGCAATAAAAATACAAAATAATCAATAACTTTGTGTCTTTTCTGTATGGGTAAGTGAAAATTGATTTTAAAATTTAGTACCCCCCACAGGTGTAAATATTTAGCCCTATGGGGGGTACTATTTTAGATCTTAGTAAATCCCACTGTAAGTGTTTTATTCTAGAAATCGAAAGTTTGGAAAGAAAGCTTTAAAAGTGTGAAAAACATAGAAAAAATTGGTTAAACAAAACAGTTACCCCTTAAATTATGCTAAAATATTTTGAGCCTTAAATTACCATCATTACCATCATGGCTCTACCATTTAACTAAATTATTTTTAGGTTCATCATGGTGTTACCAAGAAATCTCCTATTTTTATCATATACTATAGTAATACTACCCACACACCACCTCTAAACCTATGGTCCACTTTCCGCATAAATAAACCAACACTAACGACCATCCGCCACATATAAACATAGCTATAAAACCTATAGCGCTATAGCACCACCACGCCAAACCCACAATGTAAATACTGCATAAAATCACGGTTAACCCATCTCTATAATTTGCGATGTTAGCACATTTATTTTAAAAGAGGAAATTACATGACTCAGGCTCACATACAAGCCATTTTTCTTCCTACATTTTATCAAAGGTGTGTCTAAAGAAGAAAGAAAATGTTTAGAAAAACTGATATGAGGAAGAAAGACATTTCTGGGGGCCGAATTCCTTACCTTTGAACGCATATGAATGCGAACAAGAATAATAATGTAATATTCTTGAACTATTAGGGGTACAGATTTTTACTCAGGTTTTTTTAAAATAAAAACCCAAAAAATAGAAAAACTCGTTGTTACAAAAATAATGGCGGGCTGTTTAGAACTGTCTATCTAAGATAAAATTTAAAATCTGGTTGGTTACAATATCGAGAAGTTAGCTACCAAAAACATAAGGGTGTTCTTTACCAATAAATTCCTAATGCCCGTGGAATATCATGTAAGTGTCACTTAAGCCACTAGCGCGCCCAGGAATTGACTTCGGGAGGGGGGGCGGGTTGGCCCATTAATTTTATAAGATTATTCCGTTGCCTTAAAATCTTACTGTGATTAGCGGTCTGTGCTTAGAATTCTTCGTTGCAAATAAACTCAAAAAGGGGTTAGGTTGGTCTGGTGGTGTAATAATAAATAGTCAGGTTTTATAGTTCACCAATTATAGTAGTTTTATTTGCATTTTCCATTTAATCATAAATCATCAATATTTTTTTTAAAACAACCTCAAATTTTACGTTGCTTTTTGACAGCTGACAGGTAATAATCATGGTCATGGAATGGATATGTCGTACAAGGCGACTACGTCTCACCTATCTCTACGACCACCCTTGCAGTATTCGTATGCAGCTAGCGTATCCTAACACAGTTTCACACCTTCTACTTTCCATTCTATTGCTTTTTCTGGATCACAGTTCACTTATTGATTGATTTTAAGAAACAAAATATATTCTTTTCGAAAGTTATATTTTTGTGTATAAATAGTTATTCTGATAAAAATTAAAATCTTCTACATACGTCCTACTGTAAAAATCTGTCAAAAATATGAAATTTTAATATTTTCTGAAAAAGCAATGTGAAACCTGAAAGAGAACATATTTTCGCTAAAAAACGTTACAATGTTTTTTACATCGCTTATAGTTTCTATATAAAAATAAAATTAGTTGAAGAAAATGCTAAAATCATGTCGATTGTATTGAATGCCTTTGCGCCAAGATTTTTCTATAAACCTAAACTTCTAAAAAAAATACAATTATGTAATAAGTAGGTAGTCTTATTACCTATCAAACAACAGTAAAAAAATTTTGACTTTCTTATGTTTATTAAGTAAAAATAAGAAATAACCAAATTTCTGCAACATAAGAAAAATAATTATTTGAAAGACCATAATACTGACTAGTACATGATGCTTTGTGCTCTGATATTTTTTTAAAATGTTCTATAAGGCAAGATAGACGCAGGAATAAGGGAAGTACCTTATATAGTCAATATTTGTTGTTATTTTATTGTATATAAAAAGAAGTCTTTCAAGGAGCTCCTCTTATTTAATTCCGCCAGAGGTTACCTTTTCAAATCTAATCAAAACTTTTTACTGTCGTTTGATAGGTGATAAGAGTAACTATTTAGCAAATAATTGTTTTTTTTCGAGTTTAGTTTTATAGAAAAATCTTGGTGCAAAAATGTTCAATACAATCGACATGATTTGACCATTTCCTTCAACTTATTTTATTTTTGTATAGAAACTATAAGTGACGCAAAAAGTTTTAACGTTTTTTCATCGAAAATATGTTCTCTCTCATGTTCCCCGTCGCTTTTTCGGAATAGGTATTTACGTCACGAGATCGGAAAATTGGTCTTTGCAGGTCGACGCAGGAAATTTACAGGCGCAGGCGAGTCCTGTAAACCTGCGGAGACTTGTAAAGACACTTTCCGGTCGTGTATCCTACGTACTTTTTTTTCAAACGATCAGAAAAAACATTTTAGTATCTATCACTTTCGTCGACGCCTAGCCGTGTTGCGTAATTTATGAACAGTCCCCGATATTTTCTGCTTCTTGTTGGCTAGATAGCCATTGCCGCTAAGGCCGGTAGTTTTTAAGATGAAAACTAATAAAAACAAGTAAAGTTTTGTGGTTAGAAATGATTTTTGTATTTTTAACTTGTGCAAAATTGTATAAAACATTAGAAAAATTATAGTGTAGTTCCCATTAGCTTCACACAGCTAAATCAGTGATGACTGACGACCAGTTATGGCCAACCATGGCCAACTTATCAAGCAAAATAATGATAACAGAGCTCATAAAAGGCGGATTTCTAGGTTTGTTCTTTATTTACCTATATTTATAGTATACTCTTACTTTGAGAATTAAAAATGTGTGGTCGATTTTTCGGTGTATGTGACTCTTGAAGCAGCTTTTACTATTTCGTCCGGATTCAACTCATTTTCTAGATCTGAGTCCATTTTTGTAAACAAAACTTTTGAAACAAATTTAAAACAGCTTTTTTAGAAGTGTCAAAACTGCCCAAAAAAAAAAGCTAAAAGCTGTCAACAAGAAGTCATAGCCAACTTGGTCAAAAATGGGACCGGAAAAGGATCAAGGGACCGGAAAATTGAACAAAAAGGTCCTTTCTGGAAAGTGGAAATATTTCGAAAGAACATACCTTGTAATGTAGATCTTTCCGTATGAAAAATCGTACGGAAAGTGGCTATTTTCCGGTCGTTTGAAAAAAAATATATTTTTTTAACTAACAGCATTAAAATTCAAAATGTGACAATTTTTCGATTTTTTAAATATTTAAATTACGTTTATAAAAAATGGTTAGTACCACAAAAATGCTTACGTGACTTTTTTTGTCTATAAGTCCAAATTTTTTATTTTTTAAAAATATTTTTTTTTATATGTTGGGAAAAAATGACATATTTTTGACAGGTTCCGACACAATCAGAATTACTATTTAGGGGCGTCATCTAAACAAAAATATACCTTTCGAAAAGAGTATATTGTTTTTCTTAAAATCAATCAAAAAATGAATTGTGGGATACGACCATAAAATTTAGCACAACATTGAACCAAATTATTTCTTCTATTTGGCATGTATTTTCAGTGGTCGAGCATTCTTCTACAGGTATACCTATATAGTACCTCGTAAGATTGGTACTACACCGAACCGAACCACATAGCCATATCAAATTTAAGTTCACTTCCTGATTGGATAATTATTTAATTGCGGAACAAGAAGTCCACGCCGGTACAGTACCTTTATGAGAGTACGAGCATCAAATTATGGTACTATCCGCGGTACTACATAAAAGATGGATTTTTCTATTAAATAGAATATTTGTGAAACTGTTTTTTGACTGACGTAAATCTTATTGCAAAAAGCCACTCATATACAAAAAAAGAAACAAAAAGTCACTCACTTATTTTGCCATCGGTTACACCGTTGTACCCATTATTCACCTGACATATTAATTCATTGACGTGAGCATTTAAGTCCTTTTAGTTCGTTTACACGATCCATCGACGAAGCAAAAAAAAAGGAACAAAAAAGTCTGAAAGAGCTCGTTTAGATCGCGTGACCCACAGCAAGCTTACTAATTTCTACCAATTTTAGATCGTCAGTTTGATTTAAACAATATGAGCTAGGAAATCGAATGGGTTTGGCAATGCATTGCATTTTTAGCTTTAATTTGCTCCCATTTAACCACGATCGTGTTATTGGCATAAAACAGCGATGATATTGGCTTAAAAAGTCCGGGCCCTTCCCTTCACAAGGCTTCACGAACTGACAATCCTTTGTAAATAAAAATATATTACGTTAATGTTATGATATATTTAATACAATAGATACTTACAGTGGGATTTACTAAGATCTAAAATAATACCCCCGACAGGTCTAAATATTTACACCTGTGGGAGGCACTAAATTTTAAAACCAATTTTCAAAAAACACTTACCCATACAGAAAAGACACAAAGTTATTGATTATTTTGTATTTTTATTGCTAAATACCCCTGAAAATCTGTTTTCTGTCAAAATAAATACCATATTTTAGAAGAAAATGCCCTAAAACTAATTTGTTTTGACAGGATTCAAAATGGCAAATGATAAATGCGCCAAAATTTTGGCACAAAATAGCTTCATAATCTGTGTTTGAGGATGGTTTAAATTTATAACCCCCAGAGAGGATTGTTTTGTGGCAATTGATAATAAGTTCGTTCATAATTTCCCTAAGTAACCGTTTTCACAAGGATTAATTTACCTTATTTAATATCCCAAGTTGCTCTTTAATCAGTTTTACTGACCTTTTGTCCAGGAAAACGCCATATTTTGAACCCGTTTTCAGTACAAAAAATGTATTTATGAGGCACTACGAGGCAAAACAAACATAAGTGAAGGTCACTGATTATGCACGAAAAATATACCAAACAAAAAAACCCAAAACAAGTATATTAATTTATTTACAAACTAAAATTAAAACATTGAGGTTATCTAAAAGCTCAGTCAAGAAAATTTTCCTTACTCAAAGCCCACTCATTTTAAAGCTGTAGCTTTCATCAGTAGAGGTTGGTGCAAGCCAAGGTGCAAGCAGAGGTAAAAGATCCGAACTCGCTATTTGTGATTGAACGCAGCGCTAATATTTTTAAACTGACATTTCGACAGAGACAGAAATGTGAACAAAATTTGCATTTAAGTTTTTTAATATATTTCATAAATAAAAACACCTTTTAAATAAATACAAAATTAATCTACTCCTTATTTTATTATTACCCATCTAAATCTTTGTGTGACATCAGGAATTAATTGGAAAAATTAATTAACAAGGGTAAGTTTTAATTAGAGTGACATATAACCCCAATTTTAATTTGTTGTACAGAGTGTTTAGTATTTAAACCTCGCGTGGGTTTAAATTTTTTAATTTTCTTTTTTTCTAAATAAACTTTCTTCTTAAATCCAACAAAAGATTCTGTTAAGATGATTATTCAATAAACAAATTTATTAAAATTATGTTTATAAATTAAATTATGTCCTAAACTCAAGGATGGTTGGTTTAAAGTGCTTTAAACCAGAAATTTCACTTAAACTTAGGACCGTTCTAAAATAGACTAAACCCTTTTAGTAAATCCCACCATTAAAGTAAATATTTCAACGCATCGGTATTCGTATACCTAAAAGCGCAATTACACAGACGAACATGCTCAAACAAAAGCTCGTGCAAAAGATCTAAAATTTTTTGCGTGAACATTTTTGTGAGCTTTTCTTTGAACATTTTGTTCGGGTAAATTTTTGAGCAAATTATTGCTATCTGTTTTGGAAACATATTTTTAAAGATGAGAATAAATAAAATTTTACATCAGTGATCAGTGATCTCAATTCTTTAAAAAAATGGAACACCAACTTTTATTGTAAATTTTCAAGGGTTTTTTCCTAAATTCAAAAAACAACCCAGGAAAATTTTTCTTTTCCAAAAAAATTGCACTTTTAAGCGGTAATCCGCCCCTCACGTTTATGAGGAGTGGTGGGGAGGGGATTTTTTTTTAAACATATTTTTGTAACTTTACTTTACCCTTAGCTTTGATTGTTTTTTTTTAATTCCTCACACCAGATTTACCTAGTTAGTTTAAGGCCCCAACGGTTGCTTAAAAAAGCAAAAGGTTTATGAAAATGCTGAAGATAGATATTTACTGTCAATTTAATGTAATAATCAAGGTCGATTACTGACACTAAACAAACAATATGCAAAGGAGCAAAATTCCGATTCAGAAGTCTAGTCTATTACTGCTAAATTATATTTTTTTAGACAAGGGTCGGGATCGTAGGGTTGTAAAAGTGGGTAATAAACGGGTATTATTTAGACCGAACGTGCTTTTGTTCATATATTTGAGATTTAATAAAATGTATATAGGTTTTTTAATTTGACTTAATTATTATTGTTTTAAACTAGGAAGTAAAATAAAGAGATATTATTTGAAACGTAAATTTTTAGCATTACATTTTACAGGCAACAGCAATAAATAAGTGCCAATTATTATTTTTTCTTCTCGTTTTTTACAACCCCAAAAAAGTTACAAGTATACTGGCATATCCCCTATAAAAATCAGGTCAATCGAAGTTGCTTATGAGGTAAAATGTGAATTTTGACATCAAATCGTTTTTCCGTCGAAAAGCACTTAATTAAAAATACCTTGTTTTAAAACTTATTCTTTCTATTTTCAGTTAAGTTCAGTGAATTCCCATAAAACTATAAAATTTAAATTTGTAAGAAATTTCTATACCAACATTTCTTCAAACAAATTTTGCTTAACATTCTCTCCAAAATTTCCGTGAGTCTTTTTGTAAGAGATTTTGCTCGAACTTTTTTTTGAACATTTTGCTGAGAGGCTCATGTAAATGTTTGTCGGCATTTCAACATCAAAGGAAAGTTTGTCTGTGTAAATGCGCCTTAACGCGTTCGAAACAAAGCCAAAATGAACTACATTTTTGACCTGTTTATGCCATGTCTCGAACGATGCCCGCTTTTTTGACGGGTGCGATGACAAAGTAGTTGATTCCACTCGTTGCGTACGGAGGGATGTACGTATCGTTACGGACCCATGAACGTGCGCAACGATTTCAATTAGCAGTTCTTTCATCGCAGCGGGCATCGTTCCAAACGAAAAGTAGGATATTTTGGCTAGATTTCGAAAGCGTTAGGTATACGGATACCGCTGCGTTGAAATATTTACTTTTTCTCTTTCGTTGGATTTCTGACAAACCTTTGACACCTTAATTTTAATTAGTGTGAAAAAGCAGTAAGCACCGCGAAATGGAACCAACTAGAGCATTGTTTACGTACTTTTGTTTTCACGAAAACGCATACTGTCTCAAACTTTGACTTTTTATTAGTGTGTACTCAAACCCACCACCAGCAAATCAAAAATAAAAACGCCTCTAAATAAAAAAATGCCTTAATTTAAAACAAATAACCTTATTACCCGACTACGCAATGCAAAGAAGGGTCTTGAGTTTAGTTTATTTTCTAAAATTAATGTTTTATTCTCGGATATAATTATTTATTGATACCAAAAATCGCTATTTAAACAGCAAATAAATATATTTTTTTCACTTCAGGGACTAAAAACGTATTTTACCGCTCCTTATTATCACGCTATATAACTTAACTTTTCCGCAATCAGCTTCGATTTAATCATTGAATAATGAGACCAAACTGTTGAAGCCTTGAGGTTTTTGACATGATGAAAGAAATATGCCAGAAGCACTTTTTCCTGGATTACATCAGCAACATCTTGAGATTGACACCAATGAAAGAAATGGTTGTAATGTTTTTCGTATATTTTTTCTGATTTGGCGGGCAGCAGCGCTTTCATTGCCTCTGCGGCAGCTTCGTCGATGTCCAATTTTTCCACTTTTGGATACACTCGCCAAAATCTTGACAGCTATAGGTTTTGTTTGTATTTTACCATTTGTTTTCTAGTACCTTGGCCACAACCTGGCAACTAAGTATTATCAGATAAATATGAATTGACTTAACGTCAGAGAGTGAATGGTAGTTTGGTTGTCAAATTTTTATAGGCCAGTATAATGAAGATCTTTTTTTTTGAAAATTTTTTTATAAAAATTCAATAAAAACGGTGTCCGAAAGTGCAACATACCATGTGACTAAAGTGTATTTTTATCCCTTAGCGAATTGTATAAACATTTCGCCTCTTTACCACTTTAGTCCCTAGGTATATAAACAATCTTTATTTTTTGGGATTGATACAACACAACGGATTGGAAACAACTAAATATTACTTAAAACAACAAAAATTAGATCTAGAGGGCGCACCATTCTTTTCAATAACATTCTGCAAGCGCCTGAAAAAATAATTTAAAAACTTAAATTTTGAAAATATTCCTGCACTGCGCGTTGAATTGCATCACTTAACTCTTCGGCTTTTGTGGTATCTAGTTTCTTTTATAAATAATTTTGACAAGTCAATATTATTGTTTTTAAACCACTGGCGAACAACATTAGCCGTGTGCACGGGACAGTTGTCCTGCTAGTAAACGAAGTCGTCGGTTTCGTAAACCATCTGCACAGATGGCAACATAATATCCTCAAGAATTTCAACATATCTTTGACCGTTGAATCTTCCTTCGATTTGCCAAAAGATAATCAAACCTCCAGCGCTAAAGTAGCCCCAAATATTCACAAAGAAAATCCAGCTTTCTTAATTTAGTTGATGTATTTTGGATCATACCTAGAATTTGGTGGAGGATACAGCAAAATATATCTGCTGCTCGAAGATGACTGAAATATCTTTTCCTCTGTGAAGACCACTCTCTCCCAAAAGTCATCATAATGAAGAACATTATTTAGTGCAAAAATAACCTTGACCTGATTTTGTTCTCCCGTTAAAAAAGTTTTTTTTGCATCAACTCGACAGGAAATTTCAGATTTTTTAATTCTTGTTTTAATAGTTGATAAGGAATCTGGGAACATCGTTACATCAGATGCTTCAACGAAGGGATGCTGGTCTGCTGACAGGTATCATAATAGGTCACAACCGACTAAGGAAGCACATGACCCGGATCGCGGTGGAGAATGACTCGACCTGCCGGGCCTGCGGGCGGGCAGAGGAGACATCTCGACACGTTATAGGACGAGATACCAGGTATTCGGTTTCCCGACCCTGGATGAGGAGAACCTGCACACGCTCAAATGGGACAAAATACTGGACTTTGCAAAAAGAACAGTTAGACCAAATGAGCAAACTGCCAGACCAGTGGTGCAGGCGGTGGATTAGGGGCAGGCTCGGGATAGGGCAGAAAGTGCCCAGGGAGGCCTACTTACCGGGCTTCGCGCCGCCCCTTCTCTACTACTACTAGTGTATTAGTGGGCCTCGCAACTCAGTAACCTTTTAGATATTTCAAATTGACAAAAAATGTCACCGTCAGGTTTTGTTGTTGTCGTACGCTTATATTAAATATGCCCCAACTAAGCGAATCCGAAAAAGCCCAAATTTTGGCAAAATTAGACGCGGTGGTTGGTCGGTTTCGAAGAGTAGCGGCCCATTATGGACGAAAGAAAAAAGTATCAAGAAGAACGAATAGTAAAACAGTGTAGACAGTCTCCTTATTTTTGTGTTTACAATGTTACATTACATTACAATGTTACAATCTAACCTGTAATTCGAAGTCAGTTGCAATAAGCAACGCAATTAGCAAAACTTAAATTCAACAGACCTGCAGCTAACTTCTGCTGTAGGCATTTTATGTGGCCGGAAGTGTACCTAAGAGATTTCTTCAAAAGTTCTTTAGTTATGAACTTTAGTTAGTATTTTTGTAATTTTAAACTGCATAAGCATTACCCAAATTTGTATACTGATTGTGCGTCAAGATTCCCTGCTCTCCTAGCAAAATATTCGAAAGTGGGAGGTGCAAAAACAAGAATAATTACATGAAAACGCTGCAGCCTCAGCGATAATCATTATAAGTATAGCAAATAATACACCTAATATTTCAACTGCTCAACCAGCACTTATTGATGGGATTTTCGTGCTAAGTATTATTGCTAACTACTTTAAATTTGTAGCGAACTTATAGTCATTTAACACATGATTAACTTTAAGTCTGAATGCCCTTTTCGTTCATTGTTAAAAATGTGAAATGAGAAGCCGTTACCTGAGCAATTATACAGGGTGTTTCAAAATTCAGTACCAAGATGTTAAAGGCGCATTTTCAGGTAAAATAAGATTTATTCTCTATGAACATGTGCCGGCGAACGCTTCGTTACCGATATACAGAGTGTTAAAGTTTCAATATTTAAAAAAAAATCTGTATAGCTGTTGTATACTTTCTTCAGGGGTCAAGTCCTTTTTTGCCCCATAAACAGCGGCGTGCAGTCCATGGAAGCCGTGCTTCTCCTAGAAAACCATAATCTTCTCAAATGTAATTGTGCAAGTGCAAGTGTGCAAGATCCTAAAAGCTTGCCTGGTATGGGGGTATATTCCAGAAGCATGGACAAAGATAAAAGTCACCTTCCCAAAGTAGGAAGAGTAATAGACCAAAGTCATACAGACCAATCAATCTGCCATCTTTCCTGCAGAAAACACTGGAAAGACTCTTAGACAGGTACATTAGGGACGAAGTACTTCTGCGCTCACCGCTGAGCAAAAGGCAAAACCAGATAAATCAATAAATCTAGCCCTGGTCGATTTAAACAGGCTAGTCTCAAAGTCAATAGGGGATAAAGAAATAGCGTTAGCAGTGTTTCTGGATATTGAAGGCGCCTTTAACAACGCCACAACAGCGTCACTGGTAGAAGCACAACGACGGCGAGGGGTAGCTCCCTGCATCTGTCGTTGGATAAAAGCAAGCCTCGAAGAAAGAATAGCAATGTTAGGGTAGGCAGCAAGAGGTCAAAACAGGAGGAGGATGCCCGCAAGTTTGGGTATTGTCACCTCTGCGCTGGGCGAACCTAGTTGATGACATCCTAAACAGATGACTTAGTAGTGGTCATCAAGGGGAAGTTTGGTGAGGTAATATCTGAACGAACTCAGAAAGCACTAAATTTAGCGAATAACTGGTGCAAAAAGGAATATCTGTCTATAAATTCACAAAAGACACAAATAGTCCCATTTATAAAGAAAAGAGTGCTACAAGGCCTAAAACCTCCAGTACCACATGGGACGGAAATTCCATACACCAAGAAGGTGAAATATCTAGGTGTCATCTTTGACCAAAAGCTAACATGGAAACCTCACATAGTCAAGGCAGCCCAAAAAGCATTGCTTTGGGCTAAATCCCAAGATGATTTAATGGTTATATACAAAGGTGGTAAGGCCCATAATAACCTATGGTTCGCTGGCTTGGTGGACGAGAACCAAACAGGCCGGGGCCATAGCACTTCTGAATTGCATACAAAGACAAGCCTGCCTAAGCATCACGGGTGCTATGAGGACCACCCCAACGGCAGCTTTGGAAGTTCTACTGAATTTGCCACCTCTGCATGTCTTTATTCAAGCAGAAGCGCGAGAGGTAGCCTACATGCTAACGCAGGGTCAAGCACCCATTATCAGTTCGCATGGAACCGAGCATGAAAAACTTGAAAACGAGCTCAAAAAAGATTCTATACTAGGATTGCCAAGCGACGTAATAGTCTGCAAGTACAGTTTCGAAAAGAAATCAAAGTCAAAATTCCAGATAGGGCCGACTGGGAGGGAGATCCTCCTTTCGGAATCCATCTGGTACACAGGCGGCTCCAAGACTGACGAGGGTGTAGGAGCTGGAATATACGGGCAAAAATACGAAACTTTAGTCTCTATAAGCCTGACAAACGGTTGCACAGTGTTCCAAGCTGAAGTAGCGGCAATACATCACTGTGCCGAAGAAATACAAAGAGTAGAGGAAAACTCTCATTCGGTAGTTATATATTCAGAGAGTCAATATGCACTTAAAGCTCTAGAAGCAGTGCAAGTGATGTCCAAACTGGTTTGGGACTGCAGAACCGCTCTAAATAGGCTGGCAAGCACCAAAAGGGTGACACTAGCCTGGGTCCGAGGACATCGGGGACACTCTGGAAATGAAAAAGCCTACAAATTGGCTAGACAAGGCTCGGCAATAAATTTCACAGGGCCTGAACCATTTTGTGGGATCGCTAAGGCAATCTATTCAAGAGTGGCTTACCAAAGAGACGAACGGTCTGTGGGAGCAAACGCCTGGGGTCTGATTTTCGAATCCATACGAAAATATCCGCATACGTATACAGAATAATCAACAATTTTTATGTCAGTCTCTTTCTATACCGTGTGAAATGAGAGGCGAAAGATAAGCCGGTATGTGTGGACCGCGTTCGAATTAGACTGGTTTAACGCAATATTGCACGAGTGGTTGGAAGCATTCGTGTTGTTTCGCATGAAAAACCGGTTATTCTTGCACGTACTACCCATGGATCAGCATATCGGCATATCTTTTGCCTCCTTTTCTATACGGTATAGGAAGAGACGGAAGTAGACGCATGCGAATAATTTCGTATGATTTCGAAAATACGACCCCTGGACAAAGACAAGCCAAACACTTTATTAAAGAACGTTCACCAAAGCTGACTGCAGAACTTCTTAGTAAAGAAAGGAAGCTTGTCAGACAAATAGTGGGGCTCCTAGCAGGTCACCGTAAACTCAATAAGAAAGAGGAAGAAACCTCATTACATGTCAATGTGAAGGCCTATTTAGAACCAGGTCCTTACTGGGGGACCTAGAATGTCCGCGGCCAGAAAGCTATATACAGGGCTCACTGGCAAAGCTTCTGGGTTTAATGACAAGGACGGGACTACAACTTGTTTTGTAGTTCTAGCAAAGCAGGGAAGAAGAAAGTAGAACCACAATAAATCTGAGAAGGTCGAGGTGGACAGGTGTCTACACCACCCCAGTCTAATCTAATCTAATGTAATTTTTGAAATAGGAAACAATATAATACGCCGGCAGCAGCAGTATGCCTGCTTTCGCACCCTTAACATCTTGATCCTGAATTTTAAAACACCCTGTATTAATGAGAGAGTTTTAAGTATTCAGGCTTTTGAATCGAGAAGAAATTTGCCAATATTGTGATATAAATTGACCTGCAAAATTCGTTTTCATTGATCGAGAAATAAGTTCTGGGAACGAAGATTCTAATTAAAAGTCTTGTACCAGCGAAAAGAGGTATTGTTGTAACAAAAAGTCAGTCAAACTATATGCGGTTTTGTGTACTAAGTATTAAGGAAATTATCGAGCCACCAGAGTTTTAAAATTACCGATAATTTTTGACGATTGCGTATTTTCTGTAATTTCACGACCCCGCAGGAGTAAAATTGGTAAAGAAAACACGCATAAGTGAAGAAATTTAAAATATTTTTAATAAATACCTCTTAAATTATTTTTCGACGTGCTAATGGTAAAGCCGTGATGGTAATTTAGGACTTAAAATATTTTAGCATAATTTAAGGGGTAACGTTCTTGTTTAAGCAATTCTTACTATGTTTTTCACATTTTTATGCAATGATTTTGCTCACATTTTAAAGCTTTCTTTCCAAACTTTCGATTTCTAGAATAAAACACTCAAACATTTTTTCGCTGTTAAAATGAAAAATATTTAAGGTTGTTGAAGAGGGACAGCAGGCTATAAAAAAGTATTTTTTTATACCTTCATCAAAAACATAATTTTAATAACTGTTTTCAGATAACTAAAGCATGGCTTTTTTGGTTTACGATGCTAAAAAACTTTTTTTTATCACGGGTGCAAAAAAAGATTTCTGTCCGTTTTTTACCCAAAGTTAAAGAGATATGGCGGAAAATAGTAATATTGAAAAAATCTAGTTATTCTTGCCAAAAAATTAAGCCATTTCCGCCAGTTTTCACCAAGTATTTACGAAAAAATCATTTAAAAATATCGTCAAAATATCAAATTGTCAAAGATTAAAATGTCGCAACAATGAACGTCATCGAGTAAAAAGACACATCGCTATGGAAACGATTGTTATTTCATTTACCAGCCGCCTTGATTTATAGTGTACAGATGGTGTGTTGTGGCTAAAATAGTGCTTTTTTTACAAGCGTTGGTTAAATAACGAGCGCCGCGAGGTACTCAAAAACGCGAGTAAAGCACAGTTTAGCCGCGAGTTGTTAACATTTTTTTAATACCCTCAAGTAACACACATTGTACACATTAGAATTTATGACCAAAGTAAAGCTGTGAAAACGTTTTGTCTGCACCTTTTTGGTTGTAAATTAGCATGCTTAGTTTTTGTAATACTTTTTGCTTTCATAATGTAAGCGGAACCCATATTGATGACCACACTGGTATTAAAAGCAAAAGTATTTAATAAACTTTCCTCAAAAATACTATTCTTTGGGCAGAAAAATATGCAGAATTTTGGCTATATATTAAGGCCAAACTTTCTAGCTTTTTTAAATCAGTTCTGACACCAATAAAAACTAAATTGGAGCAATAAAGTTGTAAAAACAGGAAATAATATTTTTGGCTATAATACAGCAAGTTTAGCTGTCGGGTTTTTTCGGGTCGTTTCGATAATAATAGGCTTTCTGTGCAGGAAGTTGTAAAAATAGTTAGAGAAAAACATTTTCAGCTAAAACATAGTAAGCCGTCGGGTTCTTTCGGCTTGCTTCGTGAACAAAGCCCCGCCCCTTATTCATATTAAGTAGAAAAAATGGTGGAAAATAAAAACATTATTTGCTAAAGTACAGCAATATTAGGTGTCGAGTTAGGTCGCCTTGGTTTCAAAAAAACAAAAATCTTTCCAAAATAAAATCAAAAATTCTATAAACGGAGAAGATTTTTGAAACAAAAACTAGTTTTAAGGTAGAGATAAATCTTTTTTGGTCATTTTGGCTCCAATCCAAAAACAAAAAAAGGTAACCCAATATGTGTAATATGTGAAGCGCGCGTGTTGAGGTTTCGTGATAAATATTATCAGTAAACTGACCTTCCAAAAATCCCATATTAAGTATGTGCATAAATAAATATTCCCATCATCCATATATCCATACTTGTTTTTTCAAAACCGCATCCACCATTTATTTGTATAAAAATCTATTTTTGTTTTTTTTGCCATTTTTTTCTTTGGGTTTTGTAAGAAATGTTTTTTTTTAAATTAAGTTAACTGAAAAAGCTATATCGGTTTCAAAAAGTGCTGCAATGGCCATTGCAGTAACCAAAAAATGATTGCCAAATCGGGCTAGGCGACATTTTATCAACACTTTCAAGACGTTGTGGCAGACAAGAGCAAAAACACAATAGTAGAGGAGTTTTGCTGTCGCAACGTTTTTGCAAAAATTTTTCAGCACCTTGTGTTACTTGGGCCTTTATCAAAAATTCCAAGAAAAACAGGAAAATACTAAAAATCTCGAACGAAGAGCACTTCTCGCTACACATCATCTTTACACTATAAATCAAGGCGGCTGGTAAATAAAATAAAAATGGTTTCCATAGCGATGTGTGTGACATTTTGACGATGTTTTTAAATGATTTTTTCATAAATATTAGGTGAAAACTGGCGGAAATGGCTTAATTTTTAGGCAAGAATAATTTGTCATTCATTGTTGCGACATTTTAATATTTAACAGTTTCATATTTTAACGATGTTTTTAAATGATTTTTATGTAAATACTAGGCGAAAACTGGCAGAAATGGCTTCATTTTTAGGCAAGAATAATTAGATTTTTACAATATTACTATTTTCCGCCATTTCTCATTAATTTTGGGTAAAAAACGGTAGAAATCTTTTTTTGTACCCGTGATCAAAAAAAAAGTTTTTTTGCATCGGTAACCAAAAAAGACATGCTTTAGTTATCTGCAGACAGTTACTAAAATCATGTTTTTGATGAAGGTATATTATGGCAGTACTGTTTTTGAATGTTAAAAAAAAACAGTGAAAAATAAAAAAGTGAGTTTTTTATTCTACGAGTTGACATTTTGGAAAGAAAACTATAAAATGTGCCTAAATTACGCTAAAATATTTTAGGCCCCAAATTACCATTATGGTAAGGCTAATGGTTATAGACTGATGAACTATGAACCTCCGACAGTTGGAAGGGATTCTACAAACTTGATTTACAAATGCAATTAAGGTAGGCGTTTGCAGTTCGGATTTCAAAAAAATTGATTCCACCACTACAAACATAATGACTTTTTTTAATCAACTTTTTATCTTCTGTTGATTCTAACATTTACATTATTATTGTTAAGTTTACAGAGCACACAAAAACTATTAAAAATATCAAGGTACTTATAAGAAATCAATTTCTTATTAATTTACCAGAGAAATAAATATACTTGCTTGCTGACGTCCAAATAGAACAATAAAACGAAAATAAAATATGCTAGAAATGTACTTAAACGACATTATGTTTTTGTTTTACGATATTAAAAGTGTATTAATCAAGAATTTATGAGAAAATTGAATATTAAGGATAATGAGAACACATTATAGAGGGACATCTTTAAACAACTTATAAGGTTTATTGGGGAAGTTTTTCACAGGGTAAATGATACACCGAAAAAGTGTCATTATTGAATAATATTACCTACCGATGAAATAATGACTTTTATTAACAGTAAACTAAATTTTTACACCTTTTTAGGACGTTTGCCAAAGTTAAAGTAATAGTGTCTTCTCAGATTTTAATGAAAAAAAAAGAACTCCTTTTTCCATAATTTTTTAAAAACTTACCAGAAAAAACTAAAGAAGTTTCGCTATGACATTCTTTTCTTATTTAGTCGCCATTTTGTCGTGCGTCCACTTGTAATCTAAAAATTCATATCACGCTTTATTAGATAAAAATAATTAATTGTTTTTGTTTTAATGCTGTAATTATTACATCAAATTAATTACTACTTTTTTTAAATATATTTGGTAAAATTCTTAGATTTGATACTTTATAAGAAATAGCACTTTGTGGTCCTATTTTCATTTATTATAAGGCTTTAAATGAAATCAATATAAATATCTTGAACGCCATTAAACACAAAAACTAAGTACCTATTTAGAGAAAGTCCCATAGAAAATTAATTTACCATTTATACTACTACTAGGTATTAATTTGCACCAGCGGTTTTGACGTTAGTCAGGTGTCAAATAAGAAATTATTTAAGTAAATAGATATAGTCTTTTGTGGCAGAAATCGAATTTTTTTTAAATTTCCCAAGAACAATTTGTCGTCGTTTTAACATTGCTATAGGCAACTTACGGTGGCGTGAAAACGGCGTTTTGGCGGTGATTTTTTGAGTTGTGTTGACGTTGCCTGCGACTAGAGTCGCGTGCAACATTTCCACATCGTCGCCGAAGCGACTACGACTGCAACCACAAATAGATTAATTTCCAAAAACCATTTATTAATAATTCTAAAATAAGTAGCTAGGTAATTTATAGTTAATTTATAATATTAAAGTTGCTTGGTTTAAAAATTACTAAAAGTAACTATCATCAAAATTCAGCAAAAAAATAAGATGTTTTTTAACGAATCAGGAAGAGAAAGCAGTATGGCGACAATAATCATTTTTTGGTTTACTGAAATCCTAATGTATAGGAAGATTTTTGGTGATTTTGTTTTATCTCGGTACACACTTAGGTATGACTTCGAGGACCACCAAATGAATATTAGTTTTTTCGGCGACGACGTACGTGACAACATTTTAGAATTTTGGTTAAACCTCTTAAAAGGCTATGAAATGGCCTATATAGTGTGCAAAACATAATATTTTACTTCCGGTTGGTTGCATAAAAAAATGTGTTTTTTTTTCTAAAAATTTACAAAAAAAAATCTGTTTTCTATTTATGAACGGGATTGTGCAAATTCATTTTGAAGTGACTATAAGAAGGTCCTAGCTATTCGCCCGTATCAAAAAAATGCAAATTCATGCCACGGAAAAATCACAAAAAAATCGTGAATTGACGCATGTTCAGAAAATTTACAAAATCTCAATTTTTTGACCCCGGCTGCTTAACTTAAAAAATACTTACCTACTCAAAACTGAATAAAATAACAAAAGAAGCAATGGTTTTTTAAGTAAAATTGGACGACTTTTAAAAATCATGTATGTTTGCTCACAGACAAAAATCTCGAAGGAGTCCTAGATTCAAGTTTGATGTTTCTAAAAGGATATTTTATTGTCTTCAAGCAGCTGTAAAAATTTCAGAAATCCCCTGAAAAAGTTTCTAAACATACGACAAAATATAAAGCGTGACATAATTTTTGTTATTTTTGAAGTTTTTAGCAAAAAGATTTTTTTATGTATGTTGTTTAATTTTATTAAAACTTGGGGGCTCATCGTGCCTTGTTACATTTAATATTCTAGCGTGTTATATAGCCTTTTATAAAACATATTTGGCAGATTTGTAAAGGGAATATGGATTAAAAAATTTGAAGTTAAAGCAGCCGGGGTCAAAAAATTGAGATTTTGTAAATTTTCTGAACATGGCGAATAGCTAGGACCTTCTTACAGTCACTTCAAAATTAATTTGCACAATTCCTTTCATAAATAGAGAATAGATTTTTTTTGTAAATTTTTAGAAAAAAAAAGCACAATTTTTTTTAAAAATTTCAAATTGATTATTTTTTTATGCAATCAACCGGAAGTAAAATATCATGTTTTGCATACTATATTAAAGGCCATTTCATAGCCTCTTAAGAGATTTTACCAAAATTTTAAAATGTTGTTACTTGACCGGGATATAGCTGTCAAAATGACCCTAAGTCCTAAAAAAAGTTTAGGGCGTCGCGATGCCTAACGGACGCCGTCGCCGAAAAATTTTATATTAGTTTGGTGGTCCCCAGAGTCATACCTAAGCATATTAGAACAAAATTACCAAAAATCTTCCTATAGGTTTGAAAAAACCCCTGAATATAACCATTTTGCGATTAAGGTGGTGCCCTATGTACACTTCCGGCCACATAAAATGCTTACAGCAGAAGTTAGCTGCAGGTCTGTTGAATTTAGGTTTTGCTAATTGCGTTGCTTATTGTAACTGACTTTTACGTTAGATCTTTTGACATTTACCCACAAAAATAAGAACAGCTTATCCGTCTGCGCGTCGTTCTTATGGATCCCGGAAAATTTGCCTCAATTTTCGCCTCTGTGGCGATCCCAAATGGGTGGTCTTCAAGAAACTCGATCAGTTGCTGTTTCTGCTGAGGCATACTGACTTGGGTCAAGCCAGTGCCTCGCCTTCATCGAACAGTTCCTTTTTCTTGATACTTTCTTCTTATTTTTACAATTATAGCCTTGTTTCATCAATAATGGGCCGCTACTCTTCGAACCGACCAACCACCGTCTAATTTGAGCTTTTTCGAACACGTTTAATTTAATATTGGTAAAGCCATAATGACCTTTAAAATAATTTTCTAAAATACCTGTTAAATTATTTTTAACACAGTTTTTGGTAAATTTAAAACCTGTATAGAACTTTGATTAAAAGAAATTAATACCACCTTATATTTTACACACTTTACACTTTGAAAAATTGCATTACATTTTGGCTGTTAGAATAAATAAAACTCATATGCATGACACCACTCAAGATGTCAAATAGATGACATAACAGAAATTTTTAGTAAACACTAAATTATTATCTTGTTTCTCTAAAATACTTTTTTATAGCCTGCTGTCTCTCTTCAACAAATTTTTGCACGTCACTGAAATATCTCTCCATCTACCTCTAAAATTCTGTCCTCTCCCTCTAAATATTTTTTATTTTAACAGAGAAAAAAATGTTTTTTGGCACTACTTTTTTTTAACTCCTAAAAAACAGTGAAAAATTTGAGTGTTTTATTATAGAAATCGAAAATTTGAAAAGAAATGAAAATGTGAAAAACATAGTAAAAAATTGCTTCATCAAAAACGTTACCCTTAAATTATGCTAAAATATTTTAAGCCTTAAATTACCATCATAGCTTGACCACAAGCATATGACAACAACAAAATCTGACGGTGGCATTTTTTCCCACTTTTGTCACTTTGAAATACCTAAAAGGGTACTGAGTTGCGAGGCCCAAATCGGCGTACGCATTTTATGTGGCCGGAAGTGTAGTTTTTAGATACAGTTATATTTTGAAATTAGCCACAACTGTATTGATTATTTGGCGACAAATGTCTCGTAAAGAGAAACTTTAAAAGAACGTAAAACTCTAGTTAATTATAAACGTTTTGGCGTCATTGATCTGCCTGTCGTTCGTTACGGTCGTTAAAACCATAAAACAATATTCCAGTAAAAATAAACGTTTTCCAAATTTACCCTAGTTAATAACACAAATTACTTGTTTTTGTACTTTATGCAACGTTAATTTTAGTGTATTTCTTAGTTATGTCAACTAAAAATTGTTACGTGGGTTCTTCTATAAAAACGAGTTTTTTCTATAAAACTTTGACTCTACTAAGTTTGGATGGATGTCGATATTTAAAATTAATTTTTTCTGATTAGTCAACCTATTGGAGAAAGATGTGGTGGTTCATTCTCTATATATTTTTTCCCGTTTTAAGGAAACTCCTAATTATTATTCAGAGTGGTGACTTGTTCTTCGAAGGCAAACATGCACTTGCTCCCCGCAATTAGACAATGTTTGTTGACAACCAAGAGTCAAAAGATAAGAAGACTTGATTAATTAGTGTAGTAGAACGCATGTATATAAGACGCTAAGAAATCTTTTACGGAGTTAGTGACTTTAAACTCTGGAGTTTCCAAGATAAACTGACAAAGTTTGGGAATATTTTAAAGATTGTCGACGATGAAACAACATGTCGTACAGCACACAAGGCCATGTTTATTGCGTAAACATTTTAAAAGGGAGTTAATGAGTAAGTATAAAGATACATAAGAAACGAGGTACCCTAACTATTTTTGACAAGTTAGGCACAGAATTTATCTCGAGATTTTTAAAGATAACGTAAGGTATAAAGGTTCTTTAGGCCAATTTCTTTTTTTTAAACACTATTTTAGTCACTAGTTGCTAAAATTAAAATTTTTTTGATCTGTACACACATAGAAGCGAGTTTCTATAATCTGAGGCTTAATGGTTCTACTGTTCAATTATTGATTAGACAGCAACCACATAAACTCAATTCACATGCATATAAATATATCTTAAACTCCAGACGTGTTTTTTGCAAATTTAGATATCTACAGTTTAGCCAGAAAATATATACAGTCAGAACCTGGTCAGCGTCTATAAGCTCAGTAGCGTTCTCAGGTGGGGGGGGGGGGCAGGAGGGGCGATCGCCCCCCCCCCTTGCTTCAGAAAAAAAACACAACAAAGATGCAAAACGAGAAATTGCAGAAAGTCCCTTTAAAGATTCTAGAATCCCTCCACAATATTTTGGGACAGTTTAACCTTTAATTCGTCACACCAAGAAAGCTATTAGAAATGCAGAACAGTATTCTAGAGTTTCTATTTATAAACAAGTTTTAAACAAAATCAATTTGGACATAAAAAGTATTTTTGACTTGAACATATTCATACCAAGTTTTATACAACGTGAAGCCAAAATCAAGGCAAAATTAGTTAAAGTCGTTTCTAAATACTATAAACTGTTTGATTAATCCAAAATACAAATTCTTGAACTTTTGTTGGCAGAAGTCAGTACATATTTGGGAACAATATTGGTCAGAAGTAGGCAAAAGCTTAAATCAAAACACACCTGATAACGTTTTCGAGGCAATGAACAAGTGTGGAAATATTTTTCTGTTGATAAAAACATTCTTGGATATTTGCCAGTAAGTAATGCTTCGTCAGAAAGAAGCTTCTCATGCTTCAGAAGATTGAAAACATAAGTACTTAAAAACACTATGACGGAAATTCATCGACTGGCTTAGCGTTGTTGCATATCAAAACAGCTATAGGTAAAACACGTTCATTTTACCTTTAACAGATTTTTAACAGTTTGTCGAAAACTATTCTGCTAATAAAAACCATGAATCTTTTTTACTTCTTGACATCTTTTGTTAATTCTACACTTTCCAAAGAAGAAGGAAAAAGGAAAGCCAAATTAACTCGTTATGTTTTTCTGAGAAACCGTTTAGTTTAGAATAAAATGTTAAACACATACAACAATGTTTCCATGGGTGTACGCAACCAAAGAGGTAATTTTTAACAAATGAATTTTTTATGATGGTAGTTTTTGTGTGTTACTCTCATATAAACTTTGCAAGTTCGTAGCCTGGAATAAACGAAACCATTGTCGCTTGAAACATTGTACACATTCACTATTATACATGTAGTAACGTAATAAAATAATAGGTAAAACATCGCAAAAATTGCAATATCGACCTTTGGGAAAATATATTATATAGTGAAAGGATATCGAATCGTAAACAGAATAATTTGGTCTATAAAATTTTCAATTTATTTTCATATGTGTCTGCGGTTGATGCACAAAGTAATAGCATTCCTAATAACAAATAAATTCAATACGAAAATGTTGAATAACAAAATAAGGTGAAGGGGAATCCGGAACTTCAATAAAAATCTACGTTATCATAAATATTATTTTACTGGTTTCGAGATGTCAAGAAATATCAAGGTTACTTAAGTACCTCTAAATTTGTCAAAAGTATCATTTACGTAGGGATTCGATAAGCATCGGCTATCGATACTTTGTTTAAGGCCCTGTAATCAACACAAAACCGCCGTTAAAATTTCAAATATTTTTGTGATATGCGATTTATTGAATGCATAATGCTGACGTCACGCAGGTCGATGAACTGCCAGTAATCTCTAGTAATTTATAGTAATTATCAATTAATTCCTAATACTTTTAGTAATTCCCCTTATTGTACCGGAAAAATAGAATTCTAATGCCACTGCAAACCTCAGATCATTTTTTTTTTAAATCTCTTGGAAACGCAATAATTAATATTAAAAATCTAGGCTAATGACACGTATATTTTCGTTCTATATTCGCAACAAAAACCCAGCAGAGCTGTAAGCTCAAACAGAGCGCGCGCTTATATGATAAATTGTAAATTTCCCTCTTAAGAGTCGAGAAAGAAAACCCGTCTTAAAAAGAAAATTTGCATTTATAAAGGACGATTAAAAAGGAGCGTAAGCACCGCGCCCACTCATCGGCCTGGAAAGGAAAAGCACTGGATAGATGTCCTGGAAGTCTATTCTCAAACTTATATCATATAGAAATCAAAGGGGCCTAGAAATAAACTAACCAACATTTATCTGTGGTTCTGTTGCTGACTTATTATTGTTAGCAAAACACGGTAATTGTGTTTTATATACCTTGACTTTGGTCTGTCGACAATAGCTGAACATTGCTAGAAAAAGCAACATAATATGGAATTAAAGAGGCAAAGATCGTCGCCAAGGATGAAAATCTATTCAAGCGGAAGTTCAAAGAAACAGCATTCATACAGAGGAGCCAGAATATATTTTCTCAACAAGGCGTCACTAACAAGGCGTCACCATCACGAATATTTGGAAACCCATACTTTGCGAAACAGCGAAACCAACCAGGTGCAGCGGCGTCCCTGATGTCTTTGGAGAAAAAAATGAAATACAGAACAGTATTATAGAGTTTCTATTGATAATCCAGTTTTAGACAAAATCATTTCGGAAATAAAAAAGTATTTTTGAACTGAACATATTCATACCAAGGTTTATACAACGTGAAGCCAAAATCAAGGTAAAATTAACTAAAGTCGTGTCTATAATATATAAACTGTTTGATTAATCCAAAACACAAATTCTTGAACTTTTATTGGGCAAAGTCTTGGATGTTTGCCAGTAAGTAATGAGCGCTTCGTCAGAAAGAAGCTTCTCATGTCTCAGAAGATTGAAAGCATAAGTACCTAAAAACTCTATGACGGAAATTCATCTGACGGGCTTAGCGTTGCTTGCTATCAATAGACATATTGAAATTGACATTGAGCGAGTCATTCACCGGTTTGACCTAAACGATTTTTTTCGCATCACATCTTATTTGAGATATGCAATATCAAAGGCAATGTCTAAACTTAAAAAGCTTTTTAGACATCAAAAAAAAAGTATTTAGCTAGTAGGTTTTGTTTGTGGTTTAATTGTTATCTATGTTTTTTATAACTGAAAAAATTATACGTAGTTACTCAAGCGTGGATTTCAGAGGGATAGGGGGGGTAAGTAACCCCCCTGGATTTAAATTTTTTATGAAAACATTTAGAAAATCAAAAGTAGAACATTAATTGCGACGCTATAACACCTTTGATATTTACCGTTTTTGTGTTAAAAATGGCATTTTTAGTTTCATTTTCTTAAAAATTTTTGCCTGCTGCGCATTGAAACAATTTTAGTTTTTGTGCAATTTTCCTAAAAATTTAAAAATTTTTCAAAATAAAAAATTTATGAAATAAACGACTTAAGATCTGAGTACCCCCCGCCCCCTTAGATTTGAGACCAAAACTCTGCGTTTATTCGAGTTTTTTTTTCGTATCGAAACCGCCGACCATTTTGAAATGGCTGGGACCGCCACTGCAGGTGTTAACTTCATGGTTCACTGAACACATGCTAGTATATAAGATTAGGTAGTCTAGTAGTTTTTGTTGTATTTACCTGATGACGATTGGAGTATTCGAAACATTGTAAAAAAGTAAAAAATAAAGACAGTGGAAGTTCGAAACTCTAGGCTTCATACGCACCAGCCAAAACCACTTTAATAAAATAATTCTCAGCGGTGGAAGTGACTTTTAGCATTGTTTTGAAATTTTTTCTTAATAAATTGTTTTAGTACAAATTAATGACTTAAAATTTAACCTCAAGAACGGTATGCCGAAAAAGAAAACTGCCAGGCTGCGGTGTCGCCCTGCTGGGCTCTCGGAGGGGACGGGCAGGAGAGAGAAAAGATTTTCCTCTTCTTAATGTATGCATGCGAATGTATATGTAGCTCCGACCCGTGACAATTATTGATTGAGAAAATCTTCCTTCTTCCACTTACGAAAGCTCATATAAGCTCGCCTTACACGACTTGTCATTAAGAGAGGCTTTGTACATTCAAACGCATAGTTTTGCGTAAACAGGGATTAATCTGAACCTTTAATTGTATAACGGCTATAAGATAAGCAACCTATGTTAATAAACATCCCAGGCTGTGATGATCAACTCTCATTAAACGACACACTATCGTTATGGTCCTAAACCCTGTTTTTTAGCGTTATGGGAAGACTATATCTTATGTCGGTTGTATAATCAAAGTCGGAACGCTAATTCACTGTTTGTCACACTAATGACAGGTACACAGCAATGTTGTCGCTTTGCGAAAAAATGATTTGCATTCTGTGCGAAGTTAGGAACACAATAGGGTCTTTTTGGTCAGTACATTTAACGGCGAAGTAACCGCTATTGTTATGCTTATTTTTATTTTCAATAGCGATCACGGAATCTTCGCAGAAAGAGTTTTTGGTGAGATCCACTTTTGTAATTGATGCTAAATATAACCTAGATTTTTTTGTTCAAATATGACCCTACTTTTTTACCGATTTTCTTGGAATTGAAGAAGATGAAGGCGATGATAAGCGCTTTTTTTAGTAAATTTAGCAATTTTATAAATAGGTTTTTCAAAAATATTGCGAAAACAAACAAATAAAATTAACATAACTATAAACTTATTCCTCCTTAAATACATTTAGCAACGGCGCAGTCACAGAAATAACGATAAGTATAACGAAGAGTCAAGAACACTGACCAAAAAGACCTTAATAATGTGATCTGCCAGCCAGGCAGGATTTTGAGGTTGTAACGTCACACTGTCCTTATCTGACAAACTCCAGAGCGAGAAATAAAATAATGAGAGTAAGTTAGAGTATCGAACTTCCATTGTCTTAATTTTTAATTTTTTCACAACGTTTCGAATGGTTATGTATCTGCAATCGTCATCAGGTGAATACTGACAAAAACTAAGACTACCTAATCTTATATACTAGTATGTGTTCAGTGAACCATGCATTTTACAGTTGGTTGGCTCCGCCCTTTCTCAGTTGAAATCTGTTACCTCCGAAAAGTATGGCTTCCAAATATACTTGATGGTGGCGCTTTGTTGAGAAAATATATTATGGTTCCTCTGTATAAATGCTGTTCCTTTGAACTTCCGCTTGAATATATTTCCCTTCTTGCGACGATCTTTGCCTCTTTCGATTCCATATGATGTTGTTGTCCCAGCAATGTTGTCCCCTTGTCGAGATTTGCGTTTGTGGTTTCTTCGATGTAGATATCCCCACACTCGCATGGTACCTAGTAGATGCAGTTCTTGGTGTCCTGTTGTTGTGGTTTAGTTTTTGTTAATTGACTTCTCATTGTTGTGGTCGTTTTGAAGACAGTCCGAAGATCGTTTTGGTTGCCCATTCTTCTTGTCTTTTCTGAGATTCCTTTGATGCGTCGCCTTCCTTTGTGTGGTCTGAAGAGTTTTATTGATCGTGTAGTTGAATAAACCGTTCCTGCGGAGATCGGATCGAATTTTTGCCTTTCCTTTATTTAAAGCTTCTTCCGTATTGCAGATGTAGGTGGCTCGATCTCTGAGAGATTTTGCAATTCCCAGTTTGGTTGACGTGGATTGGTTTGATTTGAAAGATTGGGTAGTAGCCTTAGTTTTTGGCAGTATTCACCTGATGACGATTGCAAATACATAAGCATTCGAAACGTTCTTAAATAATACTACTACTACAACCTTCAAACCACAAAAGGAAAATAATGAAACTTTACAAATCGAAGCATCAAATTTACAGGGTTGATCCGATGAGGGCCTTACACAACTGCAAAGACCTGTGAGACCTAAAACTAAATAAATTAGCGGGACATATTCAGAAAATAACCCTTAAAATTATGTTGATAACGCTCTTTAAGATTTTTCTAGAAACAGTTTATTTCTGCAAGTAAAACATGAAATCATATTTTAATTATTTAAAAAGCGCAGCTATACAGTATTTCCCACCCGAAGTTCTACGTAAAAAGATAGGTGCTGATAATATTGTTATTAAAATTTCATAAAACATTTTTTTAGACCCTTTTGTAGTGAGTGTTTGTTTATAACTAGAACACTCAGTATCTTTTTTATTATTGAAAATAAAGGGTAGGTCTAAAATCAAAAATTTCTTGGCAAATTACAACGAACTTAAGCGCTATAACATTTTTTTTGACATTTTTGTAAAGCTAATTTTTAAAAAAATTGAAAAATGCAAAAACATACTGGGTGTTCTATTTCAAAAAATTGTCTTTATTGCCACACACTGTAAAACTAACCTAAAAACTTGAAATTTAACAAAAACAACAGGGCGTTTGAATTTCTGACAACTTTAAAATCTGGTTTTGCTCAGTGGTTCATTGAGGTTAAGTTTTGTCCAAATAAAAATGGAACGGACTGTCATTTTTGGGAAAATCATATGTCAAAATAAAAAAAAACAAAAGGTGTCAACACAAGTCATGGCCAATTTGACTAAAGAGAGGAGCGGAAACTCAAAAACAAAGATTGTGCGGGGCGCTTAAACAAAAAGTGAAGTCCTTCGGAACATAAATGAAAAGATTTAAAAAACAGACAAACGTACAGACTCCTGAACTACACTGCATTTATCTTGCGAACATTTTGGAGAATATTATAGGGAGATAAAATGTTCCACTGCCGTTACATGTATGGTAGGCTAATGAACATAAAGACAAGCAAGCAAAAGAAAATTAAAAGAGAGCTCGCGAGCGCCGCGTACGAGAAAGAAGGGGAGCAAAAGGGGGGAGCGAAAGGGCGACCGGGGCGGCGTAAAGGGGGCGGTCATTAAAAACTTTTGCTGCCTTTTCTGAAAAGAAACGGACTTATTTCCTTCGGTCGATAAACAAAGAACGTTGCGAAGGATTAAAAGCGGAATATGTTATGTAGTAGGCGCGATGACCTTCTGTGCAAATCCATGCCCGTCAAAGTCAACCAAGAAAATAAAGTTTTTTTGCAAAACCGCACTTATGATGGTAATGACCATGAAATGTCAGTTAATCCAACAAATGACCTCGACCACATTCAATGAAATAGAAACGCTTAGAAAGCAACAATTTTTGATCCTTGATTTTCTTTGCCAAGATGACCAGGCTTTTACAAAGAAGAAAATGTTGTTGTTTTTTCGCTAAAGTAGGAAATAAAATAAAAAGGAATAATGTATCCATAGGAAATTGTTAACAGCACTTATACTTGGAGCTTTGAAAAAGATGAAAGCACTAAGACTTTATTATCAAAAAAAAAAAGTTTTAAAAATCCGTCAGGTGTTTTTGCTAAGATTTAGAAAATGAATAACCCTCCAAAATCTAAGCCAATGGTAATGTTGAATTGTTTTCTTTATCAGTGATGCACCTTGGGAGGGGGGGTTTGGATTTAAACCCCCTTTCCCCGAGAAGCCTGGTTATGGTCAAATTTTGACTTCAAATTAAGTTTTTTCTAATTATTTATCCTTAACCCCCCCCCCCAAGTCAACTCCTGGGTGCCCCACTGTCTTTATAATTTGAGGAAAAACTATGGCCTTAAGCATCTGGATTATTCCCTGAACTGTCAACGCCGTGTTGGATCCTTATTGACCGATGGATTGGCGTGTGCTTGCATTTAAGTTCGACAGTGTGTGTTATAGCCTCGGAATGAATAATTGCGCCTTGGATGAGTTTAAAATTAAGACGGCGAAAAATCGATGGTAGAAATAAGAAAACGCCTGCTTATAAGACGTTTCTTAAACAGCGTTTTTTCATTTAAATATGAGCTTATTTTTAAAGCGCTTTATTCAAGCGATTATAATTATATTAATGTCTAAAACCATTGCTCTATTTGAAAAGTTATGGATCATCAAACATACTATCAACCCCCTCTAACCCCTCAAGCATCACCCTCCGAACTAGACAATTTAAAGTGAAACTCAAATCTAAAAACCGCAAATTTGATCTTAGCAGTTTTGATTCAAAATTAATTATAAGTAGGAATATGTCAACCCACTCTTATGCCACCAACAACCAATTTGATTCAACAATTCTTAAAGATCTTTTCAAATGTCTGCAATTATTTAACTTTTATTTTTATGTGAAATAAAACTGTGGCATCGTTTTTAGAAAAAAACCCCTAGCGGATTTTCTTTCCTACTACAGCCAAAAAATTTTGACCACATAGACGTCTGCCAAGCATACTTTGCTGTTTTTCTCTTCTACCTCTATGTCATCGAAGCAAAAACTCTTTTTAAGAGTACAGTGTTCCCTGGCAGCTTTTTCTATCTTACTCATACAAAATTTCGCTTGCAAGGGTCAAGGGTGCTTAAAAAAAAATTATACTCGTAAAATCTATTAAGTATTAAGAAATTAAGGAATCAAATTAATTTATATGTTTATAATAACAAAGCAGATTTTATAGAGTTAAGTAGTAGAGTAGCTCTAGCTAAACTTCTCTCTGTGTAACCTTTTTTTGTTAATAAAGGCGCTTAAAAGTTTAGCTCAATTTAAAGATAAAGCCTAAATCTGGCGTTCTCTAGTAATAGTTTTTAAATTTTGACTTTTATTTTTGTAAAGTATGCATCCAAATATGGCGTATATCTGTAAGACAAAATTACATAAAGTGCTCCTAGAGAACTGTGAGAAGAGAGAATGTGGTCAAAAATACCCTTGCATGCAAAATTTTGTATGAGTTAGAGAAGGCAAGCTGCCAGCTCTCAAAATATTTTAGTCACAATAAAGTAGCAAAGTCATTTTGCTAAAGTAGTAAGTAAGTAGTAGTAGCAGTAAAGTAGTTTTACTACCATTTTCTACTGCATTTTGCCACCACACCGAGGCGACTTTACTGTCATAGCATAGTAAGCTAACTATGACAGCAAAAAAACCGCTTCAACAAAACAACTCTGCAATAAAAACAATTGCTTTTTAGCTAAAGGAAAGTGTTTTTGCCTAGCATTTTTGTTTGAGATACGCCGCTGATTCCTGGGCTAATTTTCAATCACATAACAGCCCTCCTGCATGTGCACGGCTGCACGTTGCGCTCCGCAGGCCATCTCAGGTGGTATTTAGAACAAGAAATAAGGTGGAGTATTAGGGAAGTGACACGTTTCCCGTGATATATTGTGTGCGTTTTACGATATTAGTTATTGCTTGTGAATGGTCTCATATGCAGACTATAGCTTGCTATATAATAGCCTAAAACTTAAAATGTGAATTTATTACTTAAAGGTAAAGATTCTTTTTTTTCTGTCAGTGACCTTAGCTTCAAAACTGGTCATGTGATATCCGTACTTTTTGGAGTCAAATAAACATCAGAATTGGCTGAACTTTGACCGGAACGGCCATTTCAAGCGGTCGGACGGGACAAAAAAGTAACCCAACAAACACAAATCGTCGGCAGTGTGTCGGCATCGGCGACTACACGCTGGCCCGATGTTGGACAGATTGCGATTTTCAGTTTTCGGTCAATAATCGGCAACTGACAGAGGTCCACATTACTACAGTCGGCTTTATGCCGACACCACTTTAGGACCGACAATGGTCCGATTGGAACTGTGTTTAATCGGTCGAAAATCGGCAGCTGACGATGGCCCGATTTACTATAGTCGACTTTATGCCGACGCCCACTTTATTTTCTTTAGGGCCGACGACGGTTCGATTGGAACTTTGTTTGATTGGTCGAGAATCGGCAACTGACCATGGTCCGCTTACGACACCTTAAAATTTTTAAACTGCTTAATAGTTTCTTTCTAGTATGTAGAGATGGCGCTTATGTCACTATGTTCCCTGTACAGTGGAAGATAATGTGATATATATAATGGTGGTACTTCTCTACAAGAATCACCTTTTCTGCCACTTAAACCAGCCCGACTGGTTAAGTACCCGCATTATCAAAACTTTGTAGTTTGCCAATGTCGGGCCGCTTTAAGCTACCACCGACGGACCTTCGTCAATCGCTGACGTTGGACCGCTGTAGGAAACCAATGTCGGTCTTGAATAGTTTACCGATGTCGGGCCGAGACCACCTTGCCTACGTTCGACCGTATCGTATGGGCGGATGGTCGGTACCATGTGGTAAAACCATATCGGACCTTAATTGTATGGCGACGGTATGCCGATGTCAGCAAAAAGTAAAATTTACTATTGGTTCAACGGCGGCTACAGTCTAACGCTGCGTCGGCAAACATACATTGGGCCTACATCGCAAAGCGGGCAAAAAATACTGCTGGTCCGATGTCGTAAATCCACGTCGTGCCGACGACGGCAAATTCGGCAATCGACGTTGGGCCGACGAAGGCCCGAGGGAACCGTGTTTGCTGGGAACCCATTACTAAAAAAAGCAGCTGTGACTCCTATATGATTAAAATTATGACTATAATTTCTAATAAATAATTTCCTAAAACCATAAGTTATGCAATAAAAATAGTTTAAAACAATAAGTTGTAACCAGAGCTTATAGTGCGAACCTTTAAACTTTGGACGGGACAAGGAAAACCAAAACCTAATTTTAGGAAATTCTTACTTTTATATATTTCAATTTTTTAGAAAAATGCTTTATCATGGCTTTTAAAAACTAAACAAAAGGAATTGGAATTAAAGGTGCAAGCATGTTGTTAACAATTATGTTAAAAATTATTAGACATAAAGCTATTTGTAACTCATCGCGGTATACTTATCCGCATCTAGCGAGAACCAAGCACATTGATTGGTCAGAAACTTGTACCACGTTCGACAAGAGCAGATATATGCTAATTTAAGTGTTTCTGAACGCAATAGGTGCTGAGATACGATACGTGTGCCGTAACGATACGTGATACCTAACGCATCTCAACACCCATCGCGTTCAAGAACACCTTAGATTAGCATATATCTGCTCTTTTCTGATACAAGTTTCTGACCAATTAATGTGCTTGGTTCTCGCTAGATGCGGATACGTAAACGGCGATGAGTTACAAATAGCTTTATGTCGCTATTGTGAACCATGAAGCAGTAAAGCTTTTCTTTTGGGTTGGACGCGACAAAAATACAATAATTTAAATAGTAGTTTTAACAACTAGTGGCTAAAATAGTGCTTTTTTACAAGCGTTGCTTTAAATAACCAGCGCAGCGAGGTATTTAAAAACGCGAGTAAAAAGAGCACAGTTTAGCCGCGAGTTGTTGACACTATTTCTTTTTAATACCTTTATCAAAAAATCCAAGAAAAACAGGAAATTACTTTAAAAAATCTGTAAGGAGAGCACTTCTCGCAACGCACCATCACTATAAAAAAGGTGGCTGGTAAATGAAATAACAATGCGGTTTCCATAGCGATGAGCCTTTTTACTCGGTGACGTTCATTGTTGCGACATTTTAATCTTTGACAGTTTGAAATTTTGATGATTTTTTAAAATGATTTTTTTCGTAAATACTTGGTGAAAACCGGCTGAAATGACTTAATTTTTAGGCAAGAATAATTATTTTTTTTAATATTACTATATTCCGTTATTTCTCTTTAATTTTGGGTGAAAAACAGACAGAAATCTTTTTTTGCACCCGTGATCAAAAAAATAAGTTTTTTTGCATCGGTAACCAAAAATTCCATGCTTTAGTTATCTGCAGACAGTTACTAAAATCATGTTTTTGATGAAGGTATAAAAAAAACATTATTTGCTTTAGATCCTAAACTGTTTGTATATTTCGGCTTTTTTACATACAAAGAAAAAGTGTTATAGTGGTTTTATGATTTGGAGTTATTTCAAGAGATTTAACAAAAACCAATAAATTGTTAAAGCGTTTTTATTTTTTTTAATAAAATTATATTTGCTTGAAATGGCCCGGAAGGCACATTTTGACAAAAACTAAGACACGGCTCGGAGCACTTTTTTGATTTTTTGCCGAATAAGCTAAAATCAAAAAAGTTCAGCCAATTCTGTTGACCGCTTTGAACGTCATTTCTACATTTCCTGAGCTAAGGTCACTGACACAAAAAATAAAAATATAACATTAATGGTAGAGCCATAAATGGCTGTTAAATTATTTTTAGATGTGCTAAAATACACTTATAGTAGTGGTTTGTTCGGGTTCGTTGAAATTTCCTGTTCTAAACAGTCCGGAGCATGCGCGCTTAAAGAAACGCGTTCTGGTTCGACCACAACTGTTCTGAACTGAAAAGTTTTGTGTTCGGGTTACTACCGAAAATTTATCCAGGACCGGTTCCATACTGTTCTGTACAGTCCCGTGAAGCCAGGCGGAATTAAATGGAACTGTTTAAGACTATTTTCTGACGTATGCGCAAATTCATTTACGCATGTAGAACTAGAACGAAAAAAATAATTTGTTCCTTGAAAATATACCCAAATAAAGGGGTTTTTACGAAAAATAATAAAAAGCCAGAGTGTAGTCTTGTATTATTTTATTATCCGCGTGTATTTTTATAAAGGTTTTGTCGAGGGGTTTTGTATGGTGTGACCTAAAGAAGAGGAATCCCTGCCTGACCCAAAAATTCAGCTTTTTCAATGTTAAATTTCTGTTCTTTCAAAAACTGCAGAATTTAAGAACAGTCCCGTCGATTGCGCAACTATCACGCGCAGTTCTAAAACGTTCTAGGACAGTTTTAAAATTCGGAAAAAATGTTTTTGGCAGTACTTTTTTTGAACGCTTAAAAAACAGTGAAAATTGAAAAATGTGAGTTTTTTATTCTAGACATCGACGGTGGGATTTACTAAAATACTTCTTTATACAATGCTAAAAGTGTCTATTCTATTTCGGAACGGTCCTGAGTTTAAGTGACATTTTTGGTTTTTAAGCATTTTAAACCAACCCTCCTTGAGTTTATTGAATAATCATCTTAACACGATCTTTTGTTGGATTTAAGAAGAAAGTTTCAATTTAGAAGAAAAGAAAATTAAAAACCCCACGCGGGGTTTAAATAGTAAACACTCTTTAGAACAAATTAAAATTGGGCTTATGTGTCTCTCTATTAAAACTTACCCTTGTTAATTATTTTTTCCAATTAATACTTGATGTTACACAACGATTTAGATGGGTAATAATAAAATAAGAAGTAGATTAATTTTGTATTTGTTTAAAAGGTGTTTTTATATATGAAATATATTAAAAAACTTAAAAGTTTTGTTTACATTTCTGTCACTGTCGAAATGTCAGTTTCACAATATTAGCTGCGTTCGAATCTTGTACCTTGGCTTGCACCAACCTCTACTGATGAAAGCTACAGACTTGAAAAGAGTGCGCTTTGAGTAAGGAAAGTTTTCATGACTGAGCTTTTAGATAACCTCAATGTGTTAATTTCACTTCGTAGATAAATTAATATACTTGTTTTGGGTTTTTTTGTTTGGTATATTTTTCGTGCATAATCAGTGACCTTCACTTATGTCAGTTTTGCCGCATAGTGCCCTCATAAATATATTTTTTGTGCTGAAAACGGGTTCAAAATATGGTGTTTTTCTGGACAAAATTGGAGGTGTTTTATTGGTTAATGAACAACTTGGGATATTAAATAAGGTAAATTAATCCTTGTAAAAACGGTTACTTAGGGAAATTATAAACGAACTTATTAGCCATTGCCACAAAACAATCCTTTGTGAAGGCTATAAATTTTAACCACCCCCCAGAGGTGGTCTAAAAAATCATCAACTTTATAACCTCAGACACAGATAATGAAGCTATTATGATTGAAATTGAAATGAAAATTGAAACTTGTCAAAAAAAATTAGTTTTAGGGCATTTTTCCCTAAAATATGGTATATTTGCAATAACAATACAAAATAATAAATAACTTTGTGTCCTCTCTGTATGGGTAAGTATTTTTTGAAAATTGGCTTTAAAATTTAGTACCTCCCACAGGTGTAAATATTTCAACCTGTGGGTGGTACCATTTTAGATCTTAGTAAATCCCAGTGCGAAAGTTTGGAAAGAAAGCTTTAAAGTGTGAGCAAAATCATGGCATAAAAATGTGAAAATTGCTTAAACACAAACTTTACCCCTTAAGTATTTTCTTTAATTACCATCATGGCTTTATCATAAACACATATTATTTGTACATAGAGAATTTCTACCTACGCATTAGTTTAAGACATATATGTATGAGCTTAAATATACGCCCTTGCAATGCTTTCGGCGTGCACAACTTTGTAAGCAGGATGTCCTATATATATGCCTATACCTTTCTCTTTTACTCTTTTATGACTTTTACCAACCAAAATCCAGAAAGACAGCCGTGCAGTTGTCAAAATTTTTCTATTTGTTTACGTTTTTAGAAAATCAGTATTTTCTATTTTTAAATAAATAAATATATGAATAAATAATTTTTAGTTATTTTCACTTTTTCTCCTTCCAATTTTAAGAAAAAGCAGCTACCAACCTGTGGAACTTCACTTTTGTTGTTTCTTTTTATGCGGCGACATCTTAAGCTCCAAGATATAAATAGTTTTTATTATAACTCCTAAAAACTTTCGCGTAACCAAAGATTAAAAATATCACAATAAAAAAATTTGCATAAACGAAAACGCGGAAAACAACTATTGTATATGTGTGATCAAAACAAATCAACCAAAATGGCGTCTCGACCAAACGGCGAAGACGAAGGTCGCGAAACCGGCCGCCTCCTAAAATTTTTGTGCATGTGCATAGGCGCGGAGCTAAGACGGCTCCATGGCTTGCTAGATTTTAGATCTTGCTTACAAGTCTGGCCTGGGGAAGGCCTATATTTAACCTCATACATATATGGCTTAAGAAAATTAGACATGGGCGCACCGAGGGGGTAGGGGTTTGGCGTTAAGCCCCCCCCCCCGAGAAGCCTGGTTATATACAATTGGCACAATCAAATAACAGCAGAATTAAAATATATAAAAAATAAAATACAAGAGCCTGAAAATCTTTTGCAAAATTTTTCGCCTGCGACGCTATATAACACAACATGAAATAATATTTAGATTTTTAAGTTGCAAAATAATTATTTCGTAGTAGGAAACAATTTTTGTCAAGTTTTTATAGTAAAAAAATTGAAATAAACACGTAAGACAAAGTAACTGTTACTGGGAAGAAAAACTTGTTCAGTTGTCAAAAATGATTTTTTTTGACTAGCCCCTGTATACAACCTGTTAACGTTTTGTCAACAAAATAATAAGGAAGTTCATGTGTGGTTCCTCGGTAACCCATATTCGTCGATTAATTATTTTATTTCGGTCAGGAAATGCCTTTTTGAGCGTACCCAATATACCCGGAAACGACGTTTTTTAAACTTTGACCGTCTATATCTCTGGAACTAGTCATAGAAATCAATTTTTATTTAACCATTTTTCTGATCTCATAACGCACTATAACATACTAAAATTTCGTAAAATTTCACCGAAATAATTTTTGAATGTATTTCGTGCGGGGTTCTTTGAATCAATAAACCATTTTAAATTTGGTTAACACCCCCCCCCCCTCCACATTTGAGTCCAGATCCGCGCTTGTAAGCACCTGTTTCCTTGTGTCAAATTAAGTTTTTTTTTATTATTTATCCTTAAACACCCCCTTCCCCCCCCCCCGAAGCCAATTCCTGGGTGCGCCACTGAATTAGACACCTGTATTTTGACAGGTAGAGGATTACTAGGTGAACAAAAAACCAATGAATTGTTAAATATTTAAATGTACATTAAATTAAATGCTTTTTCTGTCCATTTTACTTTTTTTTTTCGTTCGGAAAATATAGAAATAATACAATTTAAAGCTATTTCGAAAACTGTAATCGTTAGATTTTTAAAATTGGAAAGAACTTTAAGTAAGGCGAAGCAGCAGTATACCACAAAAATCGACGTGTTATTTTAAATTTTCAGCACCTAGTTGAAAAATTATGGGTGGTACATTTTCAGCGGGACACTCTGTACTACCTTGTGAAGAGAACCCCTAGATTTTTTATCTTTAAAATGAGACGAAAATGTTTGGAAAAGTATTTGGATAAAAAAAAGTGGGGTCAAAATAGTAGTTTACCTAACTAGTGCGAAGAGTGCCATTTTTAGTAATTATGCAGTATACGGTTTTCTGCCATTTTTGATTTTTTTTTTTAATTTTTTATGGGGGCACCTTCTAGGGTCCCTAGGACTCCAAATTTGTCTGCGCCGGTTAATTTTTTTTTTATTTTTTTTGTTTTTTTTAATTTTTTTTTCACTAAAACAACCCAAACCAACACAGTCCAACCCAACCTAATCCAAACCAACCCAAAACAATCAGAAAAACACATTACAACCCCCCCTGGGCACCTTTTTTTCTCGTAAAAAAAAAAAATCGGGGGCAGGCGGTTTTGGGGTCCTAGGGACCCTAGAAGGTGACCCCATAAGAATTTTTCAAAAAAAAATCAAAAATGGCAGAAAACCGTATACTGCATAATTACCCCATTTTTCCGCACACGATTGCGAATTAAGTGCGGAAAAGTCACTTTACGCGCGAGTTAGGTACAATATTTTTTCTACTGGCTTGACTTAAGTATTAAATTAACTCAATAAAAGGAACTTTGAAAATGTTACTCTTTATTTATCGTGACTAAAATGTTTACCTGACACAAAAAAGAAATGTTTTTAAAATATAGCAATATATTTATTTTTGGTTTAGTGCGGAAAAGTACCATAAAGTTAACTTTTCCGTACTAGTGCGGAAAAGTGCATTTTCCGCACGCTAGTAGAAAAATACCTTTGCAAGCGAAATTTACGAAAATACGAAAGTTTTATGAGACAAACGTGTATTCCAATATCGCCTCAGAATGAGTTTTTATTGAAAATTTTTCCTGTTCAAGAGGGGCTACAAACATTGTCCAGCAATAGGGATAAGACACCCATTTGTATGCGCCACGCAAAAGTCCCAGAAAGTAATCCGAAACATATGTACACGTTTTGTAATTACCCCACACTGGTATTTACAAACCGTACAATATCCATAAAGTACCTTTTGGCTTCTCGGAAAATAATGTATTATACCTGCCCCTGGTATCAAAGTTTATTATTTGACCACGTACTGAGAAAGTGTACATATACTAGGTACTCCCATAAAGTAATTTAGCAATTTCTTAGAAATTTATGAGCCCTTTGTAAATAGTCTGTGAATAACAACAATATTTTGGTTTTTGGGTCGTTCGCATTAGCATATTTTTTGGAAAAACCAGGCAAAATACGATAAATAATCAACGTTCATGTTTGGTACACAATATGGTAAATAAATAAGATGTGTAAAATAAATTAAATTTTTATTATGTCTTCTTTAGATAGGCCAGTCAAATTAGGATATTTTGAGGAATTAATTCCCAGCGAGCTGGAAATGATTTGTATAATCTGAGTTTGCACTATCCCAGGTGGTGAGCTTAACTTTTGGTAGCCAAAAAACCGCCAAATTTTTGCACTTTTTTTGCTTGTGGGCGGTGGTGCGTTGGACGAAAAATACTATTCTATTCAATATAGTCGGGGGTTTTTTCAAACCTATAGGAAGAATTTTGGTGATTTTGCTCTAATTTGGCATACAATTAGGCATGACTGCGGGGACTACCAAACCTATATAAATTTTTTCTGCGACGTTAAGCGTCGCGACGCCCTAAACTTTTTTTTAGAACATAGGGTCATTTTGACAGCTGTATCTCGGTCATGTATTAAGATTTTAAAATCTTGGTTAAACCTCTTGAAAATTTACGAAATGGCCTTTAATACGGTATGCAAAAATAGTTTTTGACTTCCGGTTGATTGCATAAAAAAATAATCAATTTGAAAACTAAAAAAAAATGTATTTTTTTTTCTTTTTAAAAAAATCCTATTCAGTATTTATAAACGGGTCTGTGAGCTGTCAAACATAGAAGATTTTTACAAGTCGTCACGCTTGTGTCACGCTTTATATTTTGTCGTGTGTTGAGAAATTTTTTCAGGGGATTCCTGAAATTTTTACAGCTTGCTTGAAGACAATGAAATATCTTTTTAAAAATACTAAACTTAAATCTTGAAGGCCTTTAGGATTTTTGTCTGTGAGCTGTCAAACATAGAAGATTTTTACAAGTCGTCCAATCTTACTTAAAACACCATTGCTTCTTTTGTTATTTTATTCAGTTTTGAGCAGGTAAGTATTTTTATCGGTGTAAGTGCACCTAATCGGCAATACTTACATAAAAATAACATTTTTTACCGCCCCCTCTTCACTCGTCTCTCCCATTTGAAGGTTTTCTTATGGGATTTTTACAAATTTTTATTATTTCTGGAAAGATAAATAAACCGGCAAAACGTCAAATGTCAAAAACCCAAGATAACGAACATAGCAAAAAATTACTTTCTTGACCTTCCTGTTTAATTTCTCGTTTAACGAGATATCACTCATAAAATTCGGTTAAGTAATACAAAAGTATAAGAATCGTCGTTTTCGTTAAAATTAGCTTTTTGGAAAAGTAATTTTTGACTAGGAATGTCCACCATCGTGGGTTTTTGACATTTGACATTTTGACTTGGTTCGTTTACCTTTGTAGAAAGGATACATTCGTAAAAATCCGATGAGAAGTAAGAAAGTTCTTGATAAATAAATAGAAACATAATTTTTTGGTGGTAACGTTATGCGATGTGTTGAGCCAATGAATGAAATGGCATAAGGTTTCCTATTTCGTCAATTTCCAGACTAAATTTTTGACTACGTTCGCCATTTTGAATTTTTGACATTTCACATCTTTTGTACAAAGATAGTAAACTTTGTTCTTTTAACTTTCTAAAAGGCCAAACTTTGTAAAATTCGGCTGAGGAACAAAAAAGTAATTAGGAAATTAAATCAGTCCAACATTTTTTGGCCCTTCCTATATATTATTATGGATTAAACCATCAAATGGAAGAGACGAGTGAAGAGGAGGCGATAAAAAAATTATTTTTATATACGTATTGCCGATTAGGTACCCCACACCGATAAAAAATACTTACTTCCTCACAGACAAAAATCCTGAATGCGTCCAAGATTCAAGTTTGGTGTTTTCAAAAGGATAATTCATTGCCTTCAAGCAGTTGTAAAAATTTCAGGAATCTCCTAAAAAAATTTGTAAATACACGACAAATTATAAAACGTAACATAATGTTTGTAATATTTTTGCAAAAACCTTTTTTATGTATGTTGTTTAATTTTATTAGAACTTGGGGGCCCATCGTGACTTTTTACATTTAATATTTTAGCGTGTTATATATATAGCCTTTTAAAAAACATATTTGGCATATTTATAAAATTAAAGTTAAGCAGCCGGCGTCAATTTCAAATTTTTTTGTGATTTTTCCGTGGCATGAATTTGCAGTTTTTTTTTATATCGACGAATAGCTGGAACCTTATTATAGTCACTTCAAAATGAATTTGCACAATCCCGTTCATAAATAGAAAATAGATTTTTTTTTGTAAATTTTTAGAAAAAAAAAATCAATTAAAAAAAAATCAATTTTTTTTAAAATTTCAAATCGATAATTTTTTTATGCACTCAACCGGAAGTAAAATATCATGTTTGGCCTACCATGTTAAAGGCGATTTCATAGCCTTTTAAGAGGTTAAACCAAAATTTTTAAATGTTGACACTTGACCGAGATATAGCTGTCAAAATGACCCTATGTCCTAAAAAAAAGTTTAAGGCGTCGCGACGCATAACGTACGCCGTCATACCTAAGTGTGTACCGACTTAAAACAAAATCACCGAAAATCTTCCTATACATTGGAAAAAAAGATATAAAAAACCCCCGACTAAGAATGCAGAGGATTCAATTCTGCTTCGAATGGCATTTAAAACGTCAAATTCGGTGGTATAGCCGAAATCGAATGTTGAAAACAGGGAAAATTTTTCATTTCCGTGCAAAATACCATTTTGCGACGTTGATTAACCTGGGGGAGCATCATAACGGGCCCAAATATTTTCAACGTTACATTTTGTAGCCTTTTTGTAGCTATTTGGTTATTTATTTTGTACCAGCAACCATTTTCGAGAAAACATGACACTCCCAGCTTAACCAGTAAGCCTATAACTTTAGTTCTGTCATTTTGTTTTTGTTATTGTGTTGTGTTTGATGGAATCACATATAAAAAGTTTTCAAAATAATTCTACATTTTTTTTATTAATTAATATTGCAATATTAATTTAACCTTAATTACAAAAATGCTACAAAATGTAGCGTTGAAAATATTTGGGCTCCTTATGGCTATAGTTCCTCCCCAGATTTTTAATAAAAAAAAGTACAACTGGCAGCGCCTTGTTCTTTTTTGCAGGGGTGATCATTTTTAAATGCTTAACAAAAATTTCTGAAGTATTTTTCTAAATTCTCAATTATTTTTTCTTCAAAATAAAAGCTCTGGTGCTGTCATCTATCCCAAAAGCCTCAAAATAATTGCGGTTTAGAACAAACCCGATTTACAAAAAAATAGAGAAATGCTCACAATTTTCTCTGGATGGAAAATGTATCTTTGGTTCTGTGGGTTATTAAGGTTAGATTGTGTCTAAATAAAAATGGAAGGAAATGTAATTAAAATGAAGGCCAAGAATTAAGATCCAGAATCGTCTTGACACACAATTTAACAATAAAATTCAAACACAGTATGCCCAAGTGGAAGGTGTCACATGTCCTACTTATATTAAACACATACCGTTTGGGAGGTATATGATAATATCACCGTATTTACATTATTCGTTTGGCACCAACGACGCATAAGGTCCCAGATCGTGGAACACGATCCTATTTTACAGTAATATTTATTAAATTTTAAATTATAGGTAAAGAAAACACACACAAAAGAATGCGAATAATAGTAGTATATATTTTTACAAAATGTGTTTTGTAGAGGTGTCATAAAAAACAGCTTTTTCTTTTGATATCTACTTGAGGATAAAAATCGTGATTTTCTTTCTGTGAATAAATTATTTTTTTAGTTGTAATTATTATATTTTTAAGACCCTAAAATTACCGAAAAGCGTCCTTACAATTTTGTTTTCACTGCTTTACTCCCTTTTTTGCTTTAACCTTGGGGTTATTGAAAAACTCAGAGTGTTAAGGATTAGCAAAAATATGTTTATTTTTAATAATTATTTTTTGTTTTTTTTTTGTTTAATTTATTAAACTTCGTAAGCTACATTTAAAATTTTCTGTTAATTTAATATGTATACAAAATCTATACAAAAAAGTAGAGTGTGACTATTGACGATTTATGAGTAAGTTTCCTATAATTTTTTTACGGTTTGTCATAGACAGATGAAACAAAACCTGAATTAATTTTCTATATTTTTAATGACTTTTTTTAACAGCAGTAGGTACCATTAATGGGACACCCTATATATTTTTTTAATTTTTAAAGAAATTATTTTTTTAACAATGTCACGCACTGTGGATCTGTGTGTAGTATTTTTGGAAAGGTCTTTTTGTTGCTCTACGTCAGACTTAGAGGTCCTCTATACATTTGACAGTTTTTTTTTAGCAGAGGTCGGCAACTCATATTCTCGTCTCTTTCTAGTTTTTTCATATTTGCATGTAAAACTGATTTTATGAACACGACTGACATTTTATTTTATAATTTCCCCAGACAGTTTTTGATGATGACTTTTTTGGTTAGTAAAATATGTCAAACTTTGACCAAAAAAAACAGTAAGGTTCACGGCAGATTTAAAAATGTTAATAAAATAAAAAAAAATCCTTTTTCTTAAAATAATAAAATATAATTAATAAAATTATTTAAATTTAACTAATCTTACCCACCTCGCAAATTCGACTATTTTTATTAATTTTCCAGTTTGGCAAATGCATGATCTCTTTCCATTTTTCTTGCGTTGCTTTTTCCATTTAACAATGAAAAAATACAAGGTCGTAGGCGCAAGTATTGTTGCACTTTATTATACCGCAATATAAATAATCAAATTTCAAATATGATGTACCTACTTTTTTTTATTCAGTGGCGTGGCCAGAAATCCAATCATTTAATAAAAATCAACAGGATTTTCGGTCCAAATTTAAAATATAAAATATTTTTGGAAAAGTAGATTGGGTTAGATGCCAACAAGGGATGGATGGCGGTGGTATATATATATAGATTTGTTGCCAAATCATAAAAGCGCCATAGACGAAAATTTTAAGAGAAATTATACTAAGAATTTTAAATGCTGGTGAGAAAAATTCCGTAGAATTAAACTAAAATTGTTGTTAAAATCAATGACGTCATAGCACCGCCGGTGAAATTTTTAAAATTTAAGATATCACACCAAAACACACCCACTAAGCAAGGTCTGTTACATTGTAGGTTTTCAACGTTGAAAAAATGTAGAATTGATGTAACTTTCTATACGTTAAGAAAAGTGTTTGAAAAAAGTAAAATGTAAGTTCAAAATTAACATTCTATGTGAAAGTATCGCTTACGCGGAAGAAGCGCTAATTTTAGGTTATTATTTAACTTGGATTTAACAAGAAATGTAAACGATAAAGTAACTGAAAAATAACATTATTTGAAGTTTAATAAATGTCAGTGTTGAAACAAATTTGCTTCTTTACAGTTACATGATATTACACAATATTGTAAGTTTATTAAATGTCAAATTTAAAACAAATTTGGTTCTTTATTGTGACAGGACAAAATACAGTATTGTAATAAACATCAAAGTTGAAACAAGTTTATTAATGATGGCATGAAAGCAGCAGTATTGTGAGCTTAATTATTGTCAACTTTAAAACAAACTTGGTTGTTTATTGGAAAATTACCAAATAAAATTGTAAGTTTTATGCAAAAATTCCAAAATGAATGAAACTTTTAACCCAAATATGGCGAAAATTTTTGAAAAAATCATTCTTGCAATTTTTTCATAACTTCCCACAAGTGGGAAAATAAGTATAAGTTTGAGTATATGTATTCGCAGTAACGTACGATCATTTTATTGATTTTATTATTTAATTTTTTTACGGTCCGACGAAATTATATATATATACCTAGCTAGGTATTTCAAGTTTTTTTTAATTTTGGCAAATTATGATTCGATCAAATTATTGTGATTCAATATTTGTATATAAATTGTTTTTTGTTGCAACTGAAACCTTGTTACATGTATTTTATTTATTAAAAACAATTAATTAAAGTGATGATTAAAAAAGCAATTTCTTATTTTCTGTAAAAATCAGCCAATGACGCCACTGCATTAATATACCGTGAATTGGTGATATTTCTTAACAAATCCGAGATGACCTAGTGGTTTAAGGCGCTAAAATCCTGGTGTATCGTCTTTAGAGTGAGGGTTCGAGTCCCGTCAACGCATATTTTTTTTCTTTTATTTTGATTATCGAAATCGAATGTAACACTGTTACGTAAATGTTAGGACAATTAGGACAAAGCTGTGTTAAGTAACAGGTCACAAAAATACGTTAAGGTAACGTAAATGTAACAGGTTTATGCTTAGTGGGCACGTCACAAACCGGAGTAAAGGGTCAAAAAAGTAGGGGAGCTATAGCTCTCCCTGGGGCCCTTGATCATGATTAATTTATTTTAGATTGGATTGGACCTCCTGGGGGGGGAGGGTTAACCCCCAAACCTCCCCCCTGACTACGCCACTGAATTATTTATTTCCAATGGTTGCCAACAGACAAAAAATTATCCTAACCTCCCTAATAACCGCCAAATCGAGTTGCTTACCTCTGTTAAAACAATAACTGTCAAAAATTATATACAGAGCCTCTAGTCAGACCTAGTGATAGCTGTCAAAAAATTAATTCAGTTTTTGTTTCACCTTTCTACGATAAACAAGAAAAAGGTGATGAAGGACGTTTATAACACCTTTTATCAAAAGTAAAATAGGATTTCAAAAGCTTTTTTATTATTATAAAGCATTTGTTGTTAAAATGGTTTCACAATGGTTACTTATATATTATGTAGTAAGTTATACCTTATAATTATAGTGAACATGCGTATTCTACATTTTAAGAAACAGAAAATAAAATTGTTACCCAAAAAATAACCTAACCAATTCAACAACAAACACAGAATTCATATATCCACAAGAGAAACCTCGCGCGTGGAAAAATGTATGTTTTCATTGAGTGTGTGTGGAAGTATCTAAATTTTAATATTATTAAATATCTCAGAGAAACATGCCAGTTTTGTTTTCATTCCGTTTTAATGAAAAATGTGACATATCCTTAAAAATCTATGAGCTGTTTGGTGTCTATTAATTCCCAGTAGTCTTAAAATCCAATATGACATGCAACAATCAAAATTCAAAGATGTATTATTTTGCCTGCCATTTCCCCGGATAATGACTCATACATTAACTGACGTCATTTTTCGCAGTGCTGAATAGCCGACAAAAATCAGAAATAACAACAATCCCTGAAGATCCCACCCGAACAAACGTCGAACAATAGAAAACACAAAAGGTACCATTTTATTACGGTATTTTTACCATGAAGTGCCTTTGTGACTTTATTATCATAGAGAGATTAAGCCAGAGTAAATATCTCCTTTACCGTAATCGTAATTTATTTTTTCCTCCATCAATAGGTTCAATTTGTAAAGAGCTGTAATTTTTTGGCCGCTGAAAATTTATTTAAATTTGCTGGGTATGGTTGCTTATGTTATGCTTCATACGCCAGGTACAGTCCTATGTTACCCTGATGATTCCTAACAGGGATGAAACAGGCCTCTAGGTTTTGGACTATCCATTAGATCTTGGGGGCCTGGTCGTAATAAATTAAAAAGCAAAATGTCTGTCCGATATGCCAAGAAACTTTCTTTTTATTTTTTATTTATTTTTCACGGACAAGAAACCTACTTTTTTAAATTTAACTCAAAAAGTTTTCGTCCGATTTCAAAAGTTTTAACCATTACTGAAAAACTTTTCTCTTGCATGGAGAACTTTATATTTTCCAAATGTACTGATGTATGTCTTGTTACTCAATGGTAAGAAATCCAAAGTTATGATTGTTCAACTGATACCGTTTGGTGAACCAAATTCATTATTTTTCAAAAATGTTTGGAAACTAATCAGTTTTAAAATTAGGCAAAGGACAGAGTATTAAGGTCTCAAAATAGTAGTTTACCTAACTAGTGCGGAAAGTGCCACTTTTCCGCACGCGATTGCAGATGTCCGAACGACGCGTTAGCGGAGTAGCTTTGATTTGATCACAAAGCTTATTCAAAGTTATGATTGCTTTCCACAAACCAAAACTACACTTTTTTGCACTCGACGCGCGTTTCGCTAACAACGTTAGCATCATCAGGAGACGATAAACAATGAACTAAATTAATCTACGCTCTATCTTATATACAATCTTTTAGTGGGCGGAGATAAGACTAATAATTTGTGATTGATCAGGATTTATAATCCTATCTCTCTTCAACTAAAGAATAAAGTGTACTAAACGGGATGGGTCCTCTATCTTTATATAAACTATTTCTGGATTTAATGATGCCCATACTTTCATATGCATTCAAAAGTCTTTTGTTTGGTACACTTTTTAGAAGTTTTAGGTTATCTAATGTGATTGTTTTCAAAAGCATGCACGGCCACACTTGACTTTTCTCTTCTTCCGTATTTTAAGTGTGCTAAATGTTCTTTAAAACGTGTTTGAATAGAGCGTCTCGTTTGGCCAACATATTTTTTGTCACAATCCATGCCACTAATTTCGTAAATTCCACTTTTTTTTAGAACTGTAGTTTTATCCTTGGGATTTCCTAATAAACTTCTTAATGTGTTACCGGATTGATATACTAATTGAAGACCGGTGTTATTAAATACTTTTTGTAATCCTTTCGTATAATTGGAATTATAAGGAATTGATACAAATTTTGAGTCGCAGGTATCTTTTTGTCTGAAACAAGTGGAAAGCTTACTAATTCTTATCTAATAAAAAACGATTTATTTCACTTGTTGGATAAAACATTAAATGCCACTCGTGTGTTTTGTTTCCTAAGTCACATGAAATCTTTCTGCGTGACTTATTTTCTACATAACACACTAGTACCATAAATAACTATTATTGGCATATTTTTGAAACGGATTCCAACAATCATTTCAGTTTCATATGTTAATTCCCCTAAAAGGACAAAGCAAAACATTTATAAATTCACATTAATTATGTAATAAAATCTCTCCTTAATAACCATAATTACCTACACCTTAAACTGAATATAACGTGATTACTTCTTGCAACTGCCTAGTTTTACTACAAGATTTTATCAAAGAGTTGCCAGAGCCGCTTCTTTTGCAAAGTACGCCCTTTTGTCAGGGGTTGGGCCGTTAGTTATTTTTCAGACACCAACAGGTTGATATCGGTACCGCCTTAGGCACGACATAGAGTGGTACTGTTTCGAATCGAGAGTCTAGTGTCAAGTCACCGTGTAGTACCATTTGATGCAGTTTTTGTGACATAAACTTTAATTTTTTGACAGTGAAACTTACCTGTGAAATTAAATTTTCTCGTGCGACTGAGTACTTTCAGTAATTTAATTTTTTGTGGCATAAACTTTAATTTTTTGACAGTGAAACTTACCTGTGAAATTAAATTTTCTCGTGCGACTGAGTACTTTCAGTAATTTAATTTTTTGTGGCATAAACTTTAATTTTTTGACAGTGGAACTTACCTGTGAAATTAAATTTTCTCGTGCGACTGAGTACTTTCAGTAATTTAATTTTTTGTGGCATAAACTTTAATTTTTTGACAGTGAAACTTACCTGTGAAAATAAATTTTCTCGTGCGACTGAGTACTTTCAGTAATTTAATTTTTTGTGGCATAAACTTTTTTAGTGTAGAGAGTTTTTGTTATTATCGAATATTGGATTTATTTATTTCCAGAAAATTTGGTAAGATCTTATTAGTGGTATAAGCAGAAAAAACAATTCTTTGCTCTTTGGAGTTATACCAAGCTTTGAAAAATGATTTTGAAAAAATGGTCCATTTAATAGGCTCACTACATATTGTATCAACAAACAACAACAATATTTTAATAACTATTTAAATAAAATCGATCAAAATGATGGCATGTTATGTTAGAGCCATGATGAACCTTAAAATAGTTTAGTTAAACAACTGTTAAAATGTTTTTAGAGGTAAAAACAAAAGATCTAAAGAAAGAAGGACATAACGAAAATTCAAACCTGGATGAGCATCCCAGAAATGATATCATTTCTCTTTTCACTTTGGTCCTTTGTGTCTTCCTTGTGGGATGTTCATCCAGGTTTGAATTTTTGTTATTTCCACCCAAGATCTTTTGATCTTTTATTTTTAGATTCTTTTCGGTTGATGTAACCGATTTGGAGGTTTTTAAACTTAATTTTTTTGTTTTTAGACGTGTTCAAATATTTAAGGTATGGGCATGTTTTTCGTTAATTTTAAAGAGTTTAAAAACTTGATACTTAAAAAAAAAGTCAATATACTATTTTAATGCTTAAAATAGTAGTAGTAGAGTAGGGGCGGCGCGAAGCCTGGCAAGTAGGCCTCCCTGGGCCCTTTCTGCCCTACCCCGAGCCTGCACCACTGGTCTGGTAGTCTGCTCATCTGATGTCATCGAGATGTCTCTTCTGCCCGCCCGCAGGCCCGGCAGCTCGAGTCATTTTCCACCGCGATTCGGGTCGTTTGTGACCTGTTATGATTCGTGTCAGCAGACCAGCGTCCCTTCGTGATCTCTCTAGAAGCCATTTTTGTCTGGCTACATCCGGGCCCTTCACGAAGTCCTTGGTCTGTCTGCATCCTGTTTCTCCTCTCCAAGCGGTCGTCATGGCAACGTTGGCTTATTTATTGAGTCGACATTGCCATTGCCTCTTGGTTGTTCCTAGAAGTGGTTCCGGCCAAACATACTGGGTGCTTGCCCCGGTCCTGGCGAGCTCGTCGGCCATCTCGTTACCCGGCACCCCCATAAGTCCCGGTACCCACATAAGTGTCACCTGTTTGTCCTCTCCCAAGGATTCTAGTGCATCCGCACATTCCTCCACCAGAGTGTTGTTGATCTTGGGCGCCCTTAGTGCCTTTAGGGCCGATTGGCTGTCGGAGCATATATAAACATATTCCTCCCTACCGTTCTTTATTTCCTCCATGGTTGCAGCCATTATTATGGCATACACCTCTGCCTGAAAGACCGTGGCTTGCTCTCCGAGCGGGTAGCTCTTTCGAACCTCCTGGTCTTCCATGTAAACCCCCGATCCTGTGGTTTGCTTCTCCGACAGTTTGGACCCGTCGGTGTAGCAAATCACGGCATTCTCCTCGAACTGTTCGCGGAGGTTTTCACTCTGCCATAGTTCCCTGTCTGGGATGACTACTTTGTACCTCTTGTTGAATCCCCAGGGGTTTTTTGGTCTTTGTGTTTTAATCGCTGCCATAGGAATTTATCTCTCGGCGATTTGGGCAATCCTAAGTTGCCCGCAGCTTCCCCTCTTCCTCTCCATTGATCTGTATCTCTCAGCCGGAGGTGGGTCGCCATCGCTTCTTTTCTGATCCAAATCGGAAGCGGCGGCAGTCCCAGAATGGTTTCGAGGCTTAAAATTAAATATACTTTGAGCAATTTTTTAAATAAAAATGGAAAATAAAAATAATATACACTAAACCAATTTTTCCTGGAATTGTTTACTTACCTTATAATCATAAAATGTATCATTAATAAATACATATTTATTTAGTTTAGCATTTTGTGGCAAAATTATTTCTAAAAACCTTTTTTTAATATATTTTCAATATAAAGAGGATATTATTCAAATTTATTTAAAAATAAAATATCCCTAAAATAATTTGGTTTGGCCACCGCTAATTTTTTTCTCCATCCTTCTCTAAAATACCTTGCACTTCACTAATTTATCTCCATGTACCTCTAAAATTCTTCCCTCTCTTAATATTTTTCATTTTAACAGAGTACTTTTTTTAACGCTAAAAAAACAGTGAATAGCTGAAAAAAGTAAGTGTTCTATTCTAGAAATCGAAAGTTTGGAAAGAAAGCTTTAAAATGTGAGCAAAATCATGGCATAAAAATGTGAAAAACATAGAAAAAAAATGGTTAAACCAAAACGCTACCTCTTAAATTATGCTAAAATATTTTAGGCCTTAATTTACCATCATGGCTCTACCGTTATTCTAAAAGCTTAATATAGTTTTCACATTTCGACATTTTTTTAATGACACACAGCAGTTCTAAAATCTCTTAATTCCTCCACTATAGAAAGCAACTTGATGACAAACAAACAGAGATATTTCAGCTCCTTTCTCTTCTGTTCTTCCTCTCGCAGCAATATATAGAGCTGCTTTTAAGTAAGTAAAATAAAAGCTATGTGACAAAATAAAAGCAATGTGTGTGATGTTGAGAAACTTAAAACAATTCACTTCACAAAGTTTTGCGTATGCGCTGACGTTGCGAACCATAGATATGTAATGATCAACTTCATTTATAAATGTGAACTTTTTTAAACAGAGCCATTTTTTTAGATGCTAATATTCTATTTTAAATGACAACATCCTATTTTAGCTAACAACCAATCGTTTTAAATGGCAACGTTGGAGCCGCTTGGATAACTAAAAACAAATAATTTTTGTAAAAAACAACTTTTTAATGATGATGGCATTTTCTTATTTGGTATGATATTATATTATCTGCAGTAGGTGACAACCAAATAACTATGAGATAATATAAGTCCCTTGCATTTTCCAGGAACCAGGATTTTTACATTATTCCAAATAAGAATTTTTAGTGGCCAAAACTAAGAAGTACACTAAAATTAACGTTGCATAAAGTACAAAAACTAGTCATTTGTACAACGACCGCTATGATGGACGAGAAAACGACGCTACAACGTTGGTATTAACTAGGGTAAATTTCGCAACCCTCTAACAACGTTTATTTTTACTGAAATATTGTGGGGTTTTCAACGACCGCAACGACAGGTCAACGACGCCAAAACGTTGATAATTAACTGGAGTTAATTAATCTACATTCTTTCAACGTTTCTCTTTACGAGACAATTGTGGCCAAATAATCAATGCAGTTATAGAGGGCACCTCCGTAGTCGCAAACGGTTAGGTTTTCAGTTAACCAATAAATGATTATTGCCGCCATACTGTTTTCTTTTTCTAATTTGCGCTCTACGCCATTTGTGTAAATCGTTAAAAAAATTTGTTTCTTTGCTGGATTTTCATAATTTTTAAGTATTATTTTAGACTGGCTACAGAGTTTAAAATTTTTAGTATTTAAATAAGGCCCGCTAATTTTTTAAAGCTAAAATATCCATTTTTGCCGGTTCGTTGGCAAATTTATTGGATGGGAAACTTAAAAAGAATGTAATAAATTAACTGTAAGGTATTTTATGGTTGGAAATTAGTCTATTTGTGGTTGCAGACGTGAAAGTCTTGATTTCAAATCAATTATATTAATAAAAATATGTGTGACGTTCTGGAAACGTTGCACGCGACACACAACTCAAAAAATCACCGCCAAATTGGTACAAAAGCGAGTTGATAGAACGTTTTTACACCGTTTTTACGCAAAGTTAAGTCGCCTTTGGCAACGTTAAAACACAAAACTGGCCGGCGTGCAACGAACAGTATGCAAAGTCATAACTTCAGCAATGAATACGACACCATTGGAAGCAATGGAATTAATGCCTAACCTCCCCCCGCTGCATATCTGGGTGGAGAAGGAGGTAAGAGCAACTTTGACAAGAGTCAATAACCAAGGTAATAACCGAAACCGAATCCTTAGTATGCCAACAGACCACAGGCCACCAAAATACAACAACAACAAAAACCGTTTCAGGTTCTGTTTCCAAAGAGGCATGGGAATATAAATCAACTTACCAAAGCTGACCACGTTTGGTACACAGACGGATCACAAACCAAGGACGATGTGAGAGCGGATGTATCGGGTTCAAGAGCTGCAATTTCAGTTGGACTCGATAATCTTGCCACCATCTTCCAGGCCGAGGTTTACGCCATAGAACTCTGTGCAAGAGAAATAGCCGACAAGGGCATCTCTAACAGAAGCATCAAAATCATATCATATGGTCACGCTGCTCTGATCCAATCACTTTTAGTTTGGAACTGCCTTCAAACTCTGCTAAAGATCTGTGGAACCAACAAAATCACTCTTGTATGGATCCCGGACCACACAGGAATTGAAGGAAACAAAAATGACGATTCTCTTGCTAAGGCAGGAGCGGAATCTGCGTTCTTAGGGCCAGAGCCCTGCTTTGGACTAACTAAAGGATAGGGAATTATCCGAGTGGGTTGAAAGAAAAGGGGTGCAGCACTGGCGCTCAACTCCGGAACAACAGCACTCCAAAGCCTTTCTGAATAAGCCAGACAAACATAGAGCAAAGTAGCTCCTGCAACTATCAAGGAGCAGCCTGAGAATAATCACAGGTCTGTATACAGGCCAGTGCCGACTCAACCAACACATGAATAGAACTGGAGTAAGCAATACACCGATCTGTAGATTCTGTGGAGGAGAGGGCGAAACGCCGGTACATATACTATGCCACTGCGTAGGAATAATGAGAACAAGGGCGAAAATATTTGGAAGTCTCACCAAATAGACTGATTTCCTTTATCAGGGATGTTGGGATGAGTGACTTGTAAATCAGGTATGAGCCACAATAGACCTTTTAGGTCGCAGTGGACGGTGCATCATTGCACCACTCATAACAAACCTAACCTCCGCTTGGTGAACCAAAATTCGGATACTTTTTGTAAACGGCCACTTTTCTCTCTGCGTTTTAAAATATCTCTGACGAGCCGCACCGCGTAAGAAAAGGTTTTGTATGTGTTAAAATAAAGGGAAAGACCAAGATTAAGAGAAAATGTCTAGCAGGCACAAAGAAAATGATCAAGTTTCGCTTAATGTAAATGTTCGTATGCTTAAAATGAAGACTAGCAGAAAAGCGGAATTAATGAATCCCAATTTGTTATATTATAATATAAACTAAACTTTTGGTTCGACTTGATATTTTACTAATTTTTCTGTAGTATTTTTGCTGCAGGCTACAGAGAACCTAGCAGCGGGGATAGTTTCGATTGGATTCATGGATTTTTCTAGAGTAATAAAAAGCCGCGCGCACAAGACTCGCGGCAGACTTTCTGCTGTGACTCGGTTTGAGTCAAGACCGCATTTTTTATGAGCTATTTCATAAATTACATTTAAGAAGATGAGGTTTTCCCAGCAAACACGCTTCCCTCGAGCTTTCGTCGGCCCGATGTATATTGCCGTCATTGGCATGACGTCGATTTACGACATCGGGCCAGCAGTATTTTATGTCCGCTTTGCGATGCAGGCCCAATGTATGTTTGCCGACGCAACGTTAGACTGTAGCCCACCGTCGGACCAATGGTAAATTTTACTTTTTACTGACATCGGCATATCGTCGCCGTACCGACATGGTACCGACCATACGCCCATATATAGCTGCTTAATTTGGTCGGTCTAACGTAAGTAAGCTGGTCTCGGCCCGACATCGATAAACTATTCATTGGTTTTCTAAAACGGTCCAACGTCGGTGATTGACCAAGGTCCGTTGGTGGTTGCTTGACACGATCCGACATTGGCAAACTACAAAGTTTCGATAATGCGGGTGCTTAACCAGTCGGAGTGGTTTAAGTGGCGGAAGAGGTGATTCTTGTGGAGAAGTACCACCATCTTCTCAAGTCCGCATTCTAGTTTTTAAATATCTTTGCTCATTATATATATAATACTATTTTCCACTGTACAGGGAACATAGTGACATTAGCGCCATCTCTACATACTACGAAGAAACTATTACGCAGTTTAAAAATTTTAATGTGACGTACCATCGTCTATTGCCGGTTATCCACCAATCGAACAAAAAACTTATCAGGCCATCGTCGGTCCTAAAGCAAATAGAGTGCGTTTCGGCATAAAGTCGACTATAGTAAATCAGACCATCGTCGGTTGCCGATTCTTGACCAATCAACCAAAGATCCAATCGGACCGTCGTCGGCCCTAAAGCAGATAAAGTGGGCGTCGGCATAAAGTCGACTATAGTAAATCGGGCCATCGTCAGTTTAAACAAAGTTCCAATCGGACCGTCGTCGGCCCTAAAGCAGATAAAGTGGACGTCGGCATAAAGTCGACTATAGTAAATCGGGCCATCGTCAGTTTAAACAAAGTTCCAATCGGACCGTCGTCGGCCCTATAGCAGATAAAGTGGGCGTCGGCATAAAGTCGACTATAGTAAATCGGGCCATCGTCAGTTGCCGATTTTCGACCGATTAGTAGATTCAATTTTTTATTAGAGATTTTTTCCGCCTCCGTTTCTACCACTAAATTTAGACCTCGACAATAAGTTTACCTCTACTTCTCCAAAGTTATAAAGGAATGCTAGAAGATAATGAGTTTACAAAGACACACACAAAAATCTCGCGTAAGCCTGTTTTCGGGAAAATTTCGTTCTGTATGAAGTTCATGCACGGTTTTTGCAGATCTTAAAGCTTAAGTTTGGGCATGTGTATTTTGTCAGGGGCGCAATACCATAAAAGGCCACTATTAGGGGGACAACATTATTTTTCCTACGACCACACATGAAAGTAACCAAATCTGCACTCTATAACGCTTCAGAAAGTTTTATATTTCACACGCATATCAATTTTATTTTCGTCTATAGAGACGAAAATGTTTTCTTCTCGAGTGACGAAAATGAATGACAGCAAATCATCCAGACAATGTAGGTATCTAGTAGGCTATAATTTGGAGAAGCGTCGGAAATAGACCGAAACCATTTTCGTCCCTACAAAAGAAAATACTTTCTTCTCTCCAGATGAAAATGAAAAAAATGTAATAATAATAAAAAATACAAATTAAATCCTAAAGTGGTCGTAGGAAAAATAGCGTACACAACTCGATAGAAAGTAACTTTCTTACACTCGCATGTTGTTTTACTCGGCTAGCGCCTCGTTCACAACATTCACGGTCGTGTGAAATACGTCACTTTCTTCTCTCGTTATGTAACATACTATTTTTCAACTTTTAAATTTATGAATTTTTTGTTCCACTTTTAATTGCAAATATCTAGAATGCAAGAATATATATGCCGCAGTTATAGTTTTTGAGCAATGTTTGAAAATTCAAACATCGATTAAGCTTTGGAAACACTTTTATAACTTTTAAAACAGAAAAAAATGGCTCATTATTTCTGACAACTTAATGTTTGTTTGGAATCTCAATTTTCTTTCTGAAGTATTATGAAGATTTTATTGTTGTCCAAAAAACTTCTGGACCATATCGTAATGCCACAAAAATCATAATCATCGTTAAATTTTCTTCCTTTCCGATATTTTTTGACTGCAAGCACGCAAAAAAATATTTTGTTTCTATCTTAACTTTTTGATATAATGTAGAATAACTTGTTTCTTACAAAATATAAAAAAAATAAGTTGCGCAAGTTTGCGCTTTTTGAGAAAATAGAATTTTTCTGAACATAAATCTGTAGAGAGGGTGTCGCTTTAAAAACGAGCGAGAGCCGTTTCTTTCTGGGTATAATTACTTTTATTTTAAGGTCGTAGTTACAATCTGGGGAATTTAGCAACACTGTACGGGAAATCAATTTAACTAGGTCTACCTGATTTTTTTGCAAAATTTTACGTCATTGAATTTGTTTTCCATGGCAACGCGGAGACTTTATTTATGTTTATCCACAGTGGGACACCAGAGATTTTTAGCACCGGCTCAAAAATGAGGGGTTAGGTTACTTATTTTGATTTTTCGCGTTCTGCGCCGCTAAAAAACCAAGTAAAATACTAAAGTAAAAGAAAACCATACATTGCAGAATTACCTGCTAAAAAAACGCTATCCAACTACGCATTAAAGTAACTGGGTGTAATGTTTAAAGTTGTATTTACAGGTGCATTTATAAATTTAAAAATCGGCTACTGACGCTAGATGAAATAATCGTATTCTAGTTTAAACAGGAGCTTTACTGACCTGTTTTGTTAGTATTCAAGTATCCGTGTGTTTTTGAAACTTAGGTTCTAAAATCTATCCTTTGCACTCCAAAATTTCACTAGTATACTTGCACATAACTAGGCCGCAATCATTTAAATTTAAAAAAATGGTTGAAACAAAAACATTGTTTTTGAAAACACATTTTTGAAAGATAAACATAACCTCGAATGCTTTTCTGTCAGAAAACGTAAAAATATTCTTCTGTCCCACTGCGGCCCGATTTAAAGTTTGTTGACAAGACACAGTTGCAGTTACCATGGAATCGTATAAATTCTGCGACCTATCGGCCAACACTTGAACTGCGTGTGTCTCCCAAATCCAATGTGATTGATTAATCGGTTTTCTTTTCCGGAGTGCACAGGCTTTTAGAAGAAAGGAAACTTAGTTTTTATTTTCGCTAAAGCAAGGAAATATAAAAAGGAAAAATGTAATCCAGAGGAAATTGTGAGTATTTCTCTATTTTTTTTTTTGTAAATCGGGTTTGTTCTAAACCGCAATTATTTTGAGGCTTTTGAGATAGATGACAGCACCAGAGCTTTTATTTGATCCTTCAGATATTTTTGTTAGGTATTTAAAAATGATCACCCCTGCAAAATTTTAGCCATTTCTTATTGTTGTTGTACTTTTTTTTACTTAAAATCTGGGGAGAAACTATAGCCTTAAACGCTTGAACCCGTCAGTTTTATTTGCAAGGGAGACATATTTTACCTCATTATTTGGGTTGTAGGGTACACCACTGGCGGTCATAAGGAGGGTCCATAGCCCACGCTAATCACCTAACCACACCAAAAACTTAAGCGTCTGTTTTAGCACATGAATGAAGAATTTTTTAAAATCATAATTTACTAAAAAAAATATAAAAAAATTATGATTTTCAAAAATTCTTATGGTATTACTAGAAGCAGCAAATACAAGCGGAAGGTGTCGTTGGAAATGCAATTTTATGTCAGTAACAGTGGCGTATCAAATAGTTTTGGTACATTTTGAAATTTTCTAGTTAAGAAAATCTGACTGCACCACTGGAAAAATTCAATTTTCAGATATAATTTTGGTCATTCCTCTTTGATTAACCCTACCAAGTTTGGTACTCGTAGATTAAAAAATCTTGATGAAAATAAAATTATGATTGTTTTCCACAAACCAAAACTACACTTTTTTGCACTCGACGCGCGTTTCGCTAACAACGTTAGCATCATCAGGATACGATAAACAATGAACTAAATTAATCTACGCTCTATCTTATATACAATACTTTAGTGGGCGGAGATAAGACTAATAATTTGTGATTGAACACGATTTTTAATCTTATCTCCCCTCAACCAAAGAATAAAGTGTACTAAACGGGATGGGTCCTCTATCTTTATTTAAACTATTTCTGACTCACCCCGTTTAGTACACTTTATTCTTTGGTTGAGGGGAGATAGGATTAAAAATCGTGATCAATCACAAATTATTAGTCTTATCTCCGCCCACTAAAGGATTGTATATAAGATAGAGCGTAGATTAATTTAGTTCATTGTTTATCGTCTCCTGATGATGCTAACGTTGTTAGCGAAACGCGCGTCGAGTGCAAAAAAGTGTAGTTTTGGTTTGTGGAAAACAATCATAATTTTGTTTTAGTGCAACCAAAGGTTCCAAATTCCCAACATACTTGATGAAAATGCTAAAAAGGAATATGCCAGAAATCGTTCAAATTTGCAACATTTTTCTCTTTTGTCAATGTTCACATTCTGTCACCGTTTATGACTTATCCAAGAAAAATTGTTTGTTGGAGTTTTTTGGAGGTTAGAAATGACAGTTGGAGGTAGCAATGGGGACTTTTTTTACTGGGCCTAATTTTTTCCTCTATTCAGAAAATTATGGCAGCTAAAATGGTCTGCGTTGCCTCCATTCTTTTTCTCAGTGTACCCGTTACGTTTGTGTTGTAACAAAAGTGAAAAGTAGGTATGGGAGAAAACGTGCAAGATAAATCGAGTTTATAAAAGTTAATAAAGCTCAAAATAAAACTCAACTAAAACTCCAAAACGAGGAATGACTTTCCCTGGAGTCAGCAAAAAAGAATTACGGCCCCCAAAACGCGGGCTGCTGCATCACGCAATAAAAATAAAAATTCCGCGCCGCCAATCTGAAAGAAATCTCCTTTTTGCAGCTCAGATTTTTACAAAGTGCAATGTTAAGCGTTTAAATTAGAAAACTAGCCCCTCTCGTTCCCTAAACATCAAAAAATTTAATTAAAAACTCAACTTTAGAGAATTTTTTGTTATATCTTAAATGGCAACATCTTATTTTATGTGGCAACGGTGTATTTTAGATGGCAACTTATTATTGCTAATAGCAAGCACTTGAGTAACCAAAATTATGATTAATAACACTGGAGAACAGCAAAAATGTTTCCCAGACCAAAATAGCAAAATCTTACCTACTTGTATTATTATACTCATTAACAATCTGTCTTGCTAAAGTCTCACTTAGCTCCGGTTTTATAAATCCAGGCTAACTACGATAATTACCGATCTGCCCTTAATGCATGGAATAATTCGACCATTAAATACCTGGATTCATCCCACACACTTGCGACTTTAACCTAATATTTATATAAATCTAAGGTTTACATATTTATGTAAAAAATTATGTAAATATTACGTCAAAATTTTTTACTGTACATTTAAGTGATCATAAGCAATGTTAATTTTACGTAAATAATATGACTTTATAAATAAATTCTTAAAATTTACATAAATATTACGTAAATAGTGGGACCTTAATTTTTCATAAAAAAATATTACGTACCTATTATGTAAAAAATTATATGTAATATTTAAGTAATCTAATTTACGTAAACGTCACATAAAATTATTTACTTTAAATGAAAGTAATAAAATGTATATAACTATTATGTAACAATTTAGACATTACATTTACATTTAAAATTTTACATAACTATTATGTAAAACATTTTATGTAATATTTATATCATCTAAATTACGTAAACGCTCTATAACATAATTTACGTCACATTAAAATTTTTAAATTTACGTAAATATTATGGAACAATGTAAACCTTACCTTTACATTTAATATTTTACATAATTGTTACATAACATTTTTTATGTATTAATTATATCATCTAAGTTATGTCATTTCTGTCTAAAATTATTTACGTTAAATTAAAGTCCTAAATTTTACATAATTATTATTATTTTATTATTTTTATTAATTATTATAATCAATTGAAATGTTACATAAGCATTGTATAAAACATTTTACGTAGGATTTATATCATCTAAATTACGTAAACGCACTATAACATGATTTACGTCATATTAAAATTTTGAAATTTTCATAAATATTATGAAACAGTTTGCACCTTAACTTTACATTTACAATTTTACATATTTGTTACATAACATGTTTTATGTATTAATTATGGCATTTAAGTAAATTTTACGTAATTATTATATAGTCAATGAACCGTAAGTTTACATTTCAAATGTTACATAACTATTACATAAAATATTTTATGTAATATTTATATCATCTAAATTACCTGTGCTTAATAGTTTCTTCCTAGTAGGTAGAGATGGCGTTAATGTCACTATGTTCCCTGTACAGTGGATGATCTCTATAAGAATCACCTCTTCCGCCACTTAAACCAGCCCGTCTGCTCAACTTTGTAGTTTGCCACATGTTTGCCAATGTCGGACCGTGTCAAGCAACCACCGACGGACCTGAACGGACCTTCCGTTGGCCCGCCTCAAGTTGCATGCTCATGTAGAGAGTTGACGCTTTGCGCATGTCATGCAGAGTAATGTGACTTAAATTTTACCTTATTAATAAATAATTGTGACCTCTATGTAACCTTAAATTTACATAACAATATACGTAGTTTACTACTCTTACATAACAAGGATGTAATATTTATGTAAAATGTATGTCATTTTAGTTACATCACATTTATGTAAAAATTAGGTGGGCTTTGCGCATGGCATTATGCAGAGTTTTCAAACCTTAATGTGTCTTAAATTTTACCTTATTGTGACCTCCGAGTGACCTTAAATTTACATAACAAGGTAAATCTGTTATGTAAATTTTACGTAATATTTACATAACGGTGTTTACTGGGATTATACCAACTGGCTGGCCGCCCGCGACTTCGTTCGCGTGTTTAAAATTGTAGATTCCCCCTCCTTCTCCACCTTACATCACTTTCATGCCTTCAAACCTTTAGCCCCTTAAATCCTTCCATCTACTCGAGTATCCGCTTTGCCTGAAGTTTTCTTCCCGTTTTTTTTGCTTTCAAGGATCATCACTCTTGTTCCCGTGAACCGATTCTGATGAAATAAAGCCTATGTACTCAGCACTTTTTTTTGCAAGAAAAACATTTTCTTTGATTCTAGTTTTAAAGGTAACTTATTTTTAACAATTTATTGTTTCTATCGAACATAATGGCGGGGGGGAGGAGAAGGGTAACAAAAATTTGCAAAAATAATAGAAGAAGCACTTTCTCGATTTCGGACTTTGGTCAATATTTTCACTATATATCTGGTTGGGAAGGGGGGGCGGGTAATAAAAAGTTGCAAAAGTTAACGGAAATAGTAGTTTTCACAACTAGAGGCTAAAATAGTGCTTTTTTTACAAGCGTTGCTTTAAATAACGAGCGCAGCGACGTATTTAAAAACGCGAGTAAAAAAAAGCACAGTTTTGCCGCGAGTTGTTAACATTATTTTTTTTAATACCTTTATCATAAAATCCAAGAAAAACAGAAAAATACTTTTAAAAATTTCGAACGAAGAGAAATTCTCGCAACACACTATCTTTACACTATAAATCAAGGCGGCTGGTAAATGAAATAACAATCGTTTCCATAGCGATGTGTCTTTTTACTCGGTCTTTGACAATTTGATATTTTGACGATATTTGATATTTTGACAATATTTTTAAATTATTTTTTCGTAAAACTGGCGGAAATGGCTTAATTCTTAGGCAAGAATAATTAGATTTTTGCAATATTACTATTTTTCGCTATTTCTTTTTAACTTTGGGTAAAAAAGGAACAGAAATCTTTTTTTGCACCCGTGATCAAAATTTTTTGCATCGGTAACCAAAAAATCCAGACTTTAGTTATCTGCAGACAGTTACTAAAATCATGTTTTTGATAAAGGTATAAAAAAAAACACTTTTTTCGATTATGGGCGTTACTTCCTTCAGTTTGATACCCAACAACCCATATTTTAATAGATCAAATTTTTTTTGAAATATGGGGGATAATCCCCCCTATTCATAGGGGTTTGGTAGAAAAACGCTGAAACACGTGTACATCTAGTTTATTAATGAAGTCTGTAATACCGATTTTTTTTCAAACGACCGGAAAATAGCCACTTTCCGTACGATTTTTCATACGGAAAGTTCTTATTACAAGGCATGTTCTTTCGAAATATTTCCACTCTCCAGAAAGGACCTTTTTGTTTAATTTTCCGGTCCCTTGTTCCTTTTCCGGTCCCATTTTTGGCCAAGTTGGCTATGACTTCTTGTTGACAGCTTTTAGCTTGTTTTTTTTTGGGCAGTTTTGACAATTCTAAAAAAGCTGTTTTAAATTTGTTTCAAAACTTTTGTTTACAAAAATGTACTCAGATCTAGAAAATGAGTTGAATCCGGAGGAAATAATAAAAGCTGCTTCAAGAGTCACATACACCGAAAAATCGACCACACATTTTTAATTCTCAAATTAAGAGTATACTATAAATATAGGTAAATAAAGAACAAACCTAGAAATCTGCCTTTCATAAGCTCTTTTATCATTATTTTGCTTGATAAGTTGGCCATGGTTGGCCATAACTGGTCGTCAGTCATCACTGATTTAGCTTTGTGAAGCTAATAGGCACTACACTATAATTTGGATATCCACTGGAGTAAGTTGTGCTCTCTGGGTTAGGTGCAAGCTAGTCCATTTCCTATTGAGGATTGAAAAACTCACATCTCAGCAAAAATGGTGGGGATTCTATACACTGAAGTTTTTGGACAACCAAATCCGAAAGAAATTTTATCCACGACATATCCGTCGGATAATACAAATGTCAAAATGTAGGACCCTTCTAGGACATCCCCTAAAGGTCCAAATGCATCAATAATTTTAATTTATCATACTTTTGAGTTACTATAAGTAATTTAATTGCTATCCAGAGGACTCACCACCACAAAATTGTTCCAATGTATATCCAATGGACATGTTCTTTGATGTCCAATGGAGTAAAAAATAGACATATGGATATCTTCAAAAAATCTGAAAAATTACATCACGTTTACTTGAAATACAAAAATAATTCGTTAACAAACTTTCTTTAACAAATATTAATTTTGAAAACACTGTGATGCCCATGCCCATTGGATGATTGAACTAAAAATGAAAATCTTTTAGACTTTTTTTTTTGACATCCACTCTATCCAGTTAAAACTGAGGTTAAAACTTTGTCCCATAGACATTTTTTAAATATTTTATTCCCCTTTTGCCCCCTTCAATCCCTTACCACCTTACCCAAAACCTAATCAGTTCATGGTCAGCCGATAGAGGATTTTTGTACCAAATTCTTTGGTGTCCAGTGGAGTAAAAAAATAACTTCCAGTGGACATTTATTAATGGGCCAAATATGGAAGTCCGGTAGGCAGGTTATTTAAGGCCCAATGGACTAAGAAAAATTTGCGACTTTTTAGCTAAACAAAAAACGGAAAGGAGAACTTGAAAATGTTGGCCACGGATTTGAAAACACTGGCGCAAGTTTTCAGTTGATCGGAGATGCGGCTGCGACTAAATATTTTGCGAGAAAAATTCTTTATGAAATACTTTGCCAAGTTCTTCAGGAGTTTTTGACGCGCAGTGGTTTTATTACGTTGCAGGAGGTTTTCGGCCGGTATTTTGCTTGCGTGACGTTGCTCATGTTATTAACTTATTTATTGTATCTCAACCGGTTTCGGCTAAAATTTCATCATCAGGGGGTAGGGACAATCACGAACAATTATCTAGTCAAAAAAATTCTTAAAATTAAAAATTTGAATTTGCGTCAGTCAATAAAAACAACATTGTTAAAAACAGAAAAATCAAGCTTATGTTAAAACACTTACCTTACATAACAACAAATTGCATTGCAATTGTAAGAGAGAACTTACACACCTTAAACATACAAAATAATCTAAAAATCAATCATAAAATTATAAAAGTTCCAGACTCAACGCTCTGGAGAACATTGAGAGCCAAAATGTCTTCAAAAAGAGTTAGCCCCCTTTCTGTCTGTAGGTGATCCCATCTTTTATTAGGAAGTTATTTTTCCAATTTTTTCATCTTTTTGTACTTTTACTATGTTTAATTTTTTTCAAATTTCTTAAAACACCCACTTTTTTAATAATTTTGAAAATAATTTAACGTGTTGTTTTGTGATCAAATTATTTTAATTGTAGTATATAATTTTAATCAACTAAACTCCCCCACTTAGTTCTTTATTCTCCTTTTTTAAAGATCTACTATTTATTGTTTGTTACTGTGTTTATACGGACCTCTTAAAGCGCTTTTATGTAAGGACGGTTTGAAAATGTTGTCGTATAAATACCACTAAAACCTTTATAAGCACTAAATAGATTTTATTTTAAAGCGATTTAAGAAAGCGGTTTATCTATTCCAACCTAAAGAAATACTCAGCCCTGGTTTTACCAAAAAATCTGTTGTTAACTTAGTTGTTTCAAAATCAAAATCGTTTATTACATAAAATAGTACAGACAAAGTCAATCAAAAGAAAAAAAAGAAAAATGGCAGAGTACTTAAGAAACCTGTTTTAAAGAACAGTAAAAAAATATATATAATATAGAAAATAAAAGAGACTAATAAAATTAAAAAAACATATGTAAGGCACATAAATAAATCATTCAAATTAATTTTAAAAAAGTAACAAGCTAACATAAAAAATATTTTAAAAAAACCGACAACAACCGTTAAGTCGCACAAAGTTTAAAAATGTACTTATACCAGCGTGCTACAATAGAAAGAATAATACGAGACATGTTTTTTCTTTTTAAAGTGACATTTACTGAAGGATGTATAAATCCTCGGAGAAAGCGATTTTATATAAAAAACTGTCTTTACATAAAATCAGTTTTAGATACGTATAAACGTAGTTAATGTCGACTGTTTTCCCTTATCAGTATACGTTTCGTTTTCGGTACACCTATAAGAAAAGAAAGCTATTATTTATTTTTAATAATAATACTTATTCAGTATTAATATTTTTTGTGTGCAATTTTGTGTTTGTTTTGATCATGTAAACACCATCAATTTGATGTTATGTTAGGTAAGTGTTTTAACATAAGATTGATTTTCCTTTTTTAGCAATGTTTTTTGAATTTTGAATTACTTTTTCACCAGTTCTAATCTTTAATTTTAACTGTTTTTTTACCAGATAATTGTTCGTAATTGTTCGCCTAAGCTACAAAAAAATAAACCCCTAGCTGTAATTAAATATAAAAATCAAAATATTCGACGTGGCTATTGTTTAATGGGGCATTTTTGGGGGCAACCCTAATTTTTTTTGTGCGATCTCCTGTTTTTAATACAAAGTTTGAAATCCTTAGGATATAATCATTTTAAAGGATTTTTTAATGATAATTGAGAAATGGTATTCATTTATTAAAAAGTGTTGATACCAAAATAAACTCTCTCAAAATAACACCCAACATTATAGGGTATCCTATTTAGTTTTCAAAAATTTAAATTTTAAGCAATTGCAGATATCTCGAGAACTAGATATGCGAATCTTATGATATGAGGTATCTTTAAAAAGCAAATTTTATAAGGATTTAATATATGGTTTATAAAACAGGAGATCGCACCAAAAAAAATAGGATTGCCCCAAAATGTTCTTCCCAAAAAATAGCTACATCAAAGATTTGTATTTTTATATTTAATCAAAGACAGGAGCATGTCTATTTCAAAAATATAAAGCACAAAGTTGCACACGCGATTTTTAAGCTCCACAAAAATTACCTTTCCAACAATACCACGTACATTGGGTTTGTCAGTCAGTTTGACAGTTTTCGAGATATTTGTAATTACGAATGTAGCATATGAGTTGTATATATATATATATAAGGAATTTTTGGAAATATAATTTTTTGAGAACATAAAAAAATAACATACATTTGGTTTTATCTTTTTCTTAAAACAAACAATGAAAAAAGTTATAGCGAGGTACTTAAGTTTCAAAAAATCATCCTATACTTGTATGTCTATTAAATTTAAATTTCTTTAAAAGCAGTGCAGTGTAAACTCCAGGCATGGGTCCTTTTCCCTCTCCTAAATTTATACATGGTAGCTTTAGCGTAAATAAAAAACGATTTATTCGTTAAAATTCTTGCTTTAATCCCTTTGAAATCCCGGCACATGTTTTTTTAAATATAAAATTCTTGCTTTAATCCCTTGGAAATCCCATCACATGTTTTTTAAATATAAAATAATGTTTCTTAAGAGCACAGATCTGGACAATCATTTATTTTTACTATCAATGAAAAAATTGGAATTTTTTGTTGTAATAAGTCTAGACAATTTTTAGTTACACAACTCAACAAAAAAAATTCACAGGTATTGTTTTCCGTGAAGGTCAATTCATCAGCCAGAGGATTAGTTATTTTACCTAAGACAAACGAATAATGATAATTTTACGACCATCTCCACACGGTTTTAATGGCTCATTTACGGTCCTAGGATAATAATATAAAGCTTATACGTAAACCACAAGATGGCGTGAAAAGCGATGAAACTTTATTTTATTTGACGCAAAAATGTGAATTATAGTGTAGGGGCATATGTCGATAATTTCTATCCCGTAGGATTTTTTATGAAGGAGTTTTGTAACTATGTGGGATTGATAGCTCTTTAGTCACACAATCGAGTGCTATCGGGTATTTTGTTCGCATCCGTGTAGAAGGGGTTAATATGCCGACATCTTTCAAGATGGTGGCCAAAAATTAAAAAAAATACAACTTTCGCAACCGGGGCATGATTATAGTCGATTCCGTATAATTTGAAGACGAGGATTCCAAAAAATTTACTTTCAAGATTATCCGACCTTAAATGACCATGAAAATCGCAAAAAACAAGATTTTTGCAATTTTCTCTTCAAAAAATATTAATAATTCGACGTTTTGCCAGACTAACTTCAAATGTACCTCAAACTATTAGCAGTTTGAAGCTTCATGACCTTGAAAAATACCTCAGCAAAATTAACAAATTGCAAAAATAACATACTAAAGGGCGCTATTCATCAATTATTAAAGCCAAGAGAACCAAATTGGGTAACAAAGATAAGAAGGTCAAGTCCAACAATTTTGTTAAAAAAAATTTTGTTCAGCTATGACGCGTTTCAATATGGCGGCTGATATCTCAAAATAGAGACCTATAACCACATTTTATTTTATCCAATTTTGTGAAAAAGTAAAAATAACAAGGTGGCCATCAATTCTTGCTGACTTATCTCTGCTTACTTACGTCGTAGCTGAACAATTTCTTTTTTAAACAGAATTGTTGGACTTGACGTTCTTATCTTTGTTGTCAAATTTGGTTCTCTTTGCTTAAATAGTTGATGAATAGCGCTCTTTAGTATGTTATTTTTGCAATTTGTTAAATTTACTGGGGTATTTTTCAAGGTCATGAAGCTTCAAACTGCATCAAACTCTAAGGGTCGAATTTGGCATACATATCTAATAGTTTGAGGTACATTTGAAGTTTGTCTGACAAAATGTCGAATTATTAAGGTTTTTTGAAGAGAAAATGACAAAAATCGTGCTTTTTTGCGATTTTCAAGGTCATTTAATATCGGATGACCTTAAAAGTGAATTTTGGAATGCCCCCTACAAGGGTGCGAACAAAACACCCGGCAATACTTGATTGTGTGCCTAAAGTGCTATCATTCCCACATAGTCACAAAACTCCTTCATTAAAAATCCCACGGTCTTACACATGCCCCTATTATTTTTCTATATGTTTAAGACAATAAATATTTATTAAACGTTAATAAATCCAATATAATTTTAGTACCTAACCAAAAATAAGTCTCGTTAAATTGACATATTACGCATTTTAAGAAAAAAAAAACACTTGTTTTCGAAAAGATATATGAAAAGTCCCATAGTAACCTTATTTGTTTTTGACGTTCTAGATAGAACGTCACTGAAACTTCAGGCTATGAAGGTTGTTGACTAAAGAGTGTTCGTGTTTGATACTTTTAATAATTTCTGATATTTAAGATGACATTTTCATTGGTCGTAGGTAAAGTATAGTACACTAACTCGCATGTTATGGTCATAACATGCTTGTTATGTAAACTACTATTACGTTCGTCTTTTTTCATACTAAGTGAAAATGGACTAGATGCGCTTTTTTGCCCTTATATTAAAAAAGTTATTAAGAAAAAATTGAATCTCCTCATAAAAATTAAGAAAAAAATCTGGTATCGAAAAATATAAAGTTGTGTAATTTAAATGAAACTTCGTTAAGAAGCCTTCGCGTCGTAGAGAGAGGCAAATGAGCGGGGGGCAAACGAGGGGGTGGTGGGAAAGGGGTTGTAGAGAGTCGAGTTTTTGTTTAGCCCGCGAAATAAGAAAAACGACGCGGAGAAAAGGGTGAAAAAGAAGGGCTGGACTCATAAAAAGAATGCCTGTCGGCGTGCCGGGATGATTCCTTAGTGCATTTATGCAAAACAGACGGAGAGAGCGCCAACTAATGCCATCTTTGTTTCGAGTAATTAGTGGTCGGCCAGCGCGAGAGAGAGGGTAGAGGAGTCGTGTGTGATTCTACACTTTATCCAATCGCCTTAACGTCAACCCCCTCCTCACAAAATCCCTTTTTTTATATTTAAAAATCATCTCACCAACCTATGTTTCCTTCTGGCTTAATCACTATTATATTCTCTATACTATGGTTACGTACGTTTCTTAAGAAACCACTTAGTTTTTAGGATATTTAAATTTTCTCGATTACGCCTTGCACATACCAGGAATAAATAGACTTGTGTGATTCTTCACTCTATTTAATTAATTCGCCAGCATTACTTTGGAACAAAGTTAACGATTGAGCCGAGTTGTTTAGGGGGTTTAGGGGATTTTTCTCGAACTGAGTTATTTTTGTCGTGTGAGACTTTTGAAAATGAAACATTCGGTTTTTTCAAGCGTTTGTCGGTTTTCGAGATACCGCGAATGTTTTGGTGTCTTCCCTGCACATATCAGGAACAAATGGATTCATAAATACACGCCGCCCCTTAATTTATATCTAAGGGTAAAACAGTGCCGCGCGAAGACGGGGGTGGGGAAGCGAGACCGTCTTGCGAGAGGGGAAGTAAGGGACCCGCGATAGGGGTAGCGGCGGCGAGCGCACGCGTCTCTCGGTTTTGTCTAATCGGATTCATTAACGACTGAAACGCGAATTATGCGTCCCATTGCTAGTCGGCATATTTTTGAACACAGTCGGACTTTCGAACCTTCCTCTCATACGGCCCATATTCGGAACAAGTACCACTCAAAATTAAAACAGGTGCGCGCAAAATACGATCACACACACATGTGTGTGTGTCATGTGTACAGTGTGTATATATGTTGTGTTTACCCCTCATGTGGAATATGCGCGCCTCTTCAGCAATGTTTTGCCTCTATGTTATGTTCTCTCGCTTTTCTTAGTTTAATCCTGCTGATGATGGTGTGTGATGTGTTTTTGATATAGTGCTCCCTCTCTGCTCTCTGACAACGTGTGGTCCTTTGCAATAACAAAGTCTCAAAACTCGAGCGATTTCATTGGTTGGACGCCACGTGGTGTTGGACGGAGTTTTCTCAAAATTTCGCGTCGTAATATCGCGCTTTACTGAGATCAAAATAGTTTTTAAAGCGGTCTAAATTTTGGTTTAAATAAAGTTAATTTTTTGAGTATAAACTCGTGTAAAATAAGTTGTTCTTATTGCAAAGGACTACAAATATAAGTCATTTGTTAGTTTTATGTTGTTTTCCCGATTTTGTTTGTTTTTGTTATCGTTTGTATAATTAACTTAACATTATGTTGGTAAGTACATGGCTTTTATTTAAATAATGGTCTATTTGTTACTGGTTGGATATTAATTATCTTGTTTGTTGTAAATATGCATGGTTGTTTAGATTGAATTTGATAGGTATTTGCATATTTTTATTGACATTCAAAAGGATCGCTTTTAAAATTCAATTTCATTCAAAAAATTTCGTTCAACCACACAATTCAAGTTTAAAACAAAAGAAAAATAAAGGAGTGAAAAAGATATTAACACAGTTAAAACAACCAAAGATGAGGAACAAAAAATAAATAACATTTATTATATTATAGATGGTACCATATTTTACGAGTTAATATTTTTAAAATATTTCCTCAAAATTTCATTGAAAGCAGTTTAATTAAAGTAGGTGAGTGAATATCCTTACAAATTACCTACCAATATTCAGATATCTTATTACTAGACTAGAAAAAACCGATGATAACACTACTTTTTTTAATACCTTTATCAAAAAATCCAAGAAAAACAGGAAAATACTTTTAAAAATCTCGAACGAAGAGCACTTCTCGCAAATAACAATGATTTCCATAGCGATGTGCCTTTTTTACCGAGAGACGTTCATTGTTGCGACATTTTAATCTTTGGCAGTTTGATATTTTGACGATGTTATTAAATGATTTTTTCGTAAATACTTGGTGAAAACTGGCGGAATTAGCTTAATTTTTAGGCAAGTATAATTAGATTTTTTCAATATTACTATTTTCCAATATTTCATTTTATTTTGGGTAAAAAACGGACAGAAATCTTTTGCACCCGAGATCAAAACAAAAAAAAATTGCATCGGTAATCAAGAAAGCCATGCTTTAGTTATCTGCAGACAGTTACTAAAATCATGTTTTAGATGAAGGTATAAAAAAAGTAATTTTCAACATTCCGAAGCACTTGTATTAACACTTGTGTTGGGACCAGCTGATTTAAACTTTGAGGATTATATGAATTAGATGTGCATTAATAAACCCGCCTTTCCAAATACGACCAAAAAGAAAAAATTTGGAATTTTAAACACGCTCTAAGGAATCTTTTTATTCACCTTCCTATTTTAACAGTCCATCCAGCACTTAAATTTTACACCGAATACACATCAAACCAGTGGCTGCTTTAGGATTCGGTCTTGGGGGGCGCATCGGTTTCAATTAACTTCCCCCTTCCCCGTAAGTCAAATCTAAACATATCGTAAGTATAAAAAAAAAATTATTCTAAACGACCAATTTTTTTTTATTAAACAATTATCAATTTTCAAAAGGTTACATATTCATGAATTTAAGCTTAATGACTGGGGCGGCTTTATAATAATTGGTACGGGTAAGGCGCGAAAGGAATAATATTATTTACTTTACTTGGCCCTTTCTTATTCATATTGCAGGTTGAATAAGATGACACGTCATTCTTACCACCAATCAAATAGTATGTTTTCACATCGCACTCAATACGTATTGAAAAGATTGTCTTCTTTACGACTAAGAGCGTGATATATGAAAGAACAAGATAGTTTAAAAGTTCAAAGTGCAAAGGCTGATACACATAGTAGGCTAGGTGTTTTGGTGACCGTATTAGAAATTTGTTCAAAAGTCATCAGATCGTTTTTGAATATAGGCCTTAGATTAAAAAGAGACAAGATATCTGGTCCAACTAAAACTCCTTGGCAAATAATAACCACTGTTTATTTACAAATAAAATCACAACAAAACAAAGGTGAGAAATATCGATTATTTTTCTATGCTTTTAAACGACGTTAGAACGATAGGGACAGAGAATTCTGTCTCAAACACTTTAGGTTGTGATTGGCTTGTGGTGGAAAAAGATGGCAGAGCGCATATGGTCGGATGATATTTTTGACATAAGCTTTTTCGTGTTATTTCTTTTAAAATTTCAGGAGGTTTTAAGCAGTTTATAACTCGTTTTAAAACCACATTTTGTCAATAAACGTTTATAGTGTGTTTTTTTTACCAGTAGGATAATATTTCAGTGCATTTAAAGTGATATTTTGGAACAAATCGTCCAATGTTTTGAAAACAAAGGGAGAGTGAAATCAGTCAGTGGCGGTACATGCCGGTAGGTACACAGGAAATAAAAAAAAAGTTTATGAAATATACTTAAGTTAGTCGATCCTTAGATTAAAATATCAACAAAACACGTTTTTTTTATGAAGTAGTTAATTCCCAATGCGTCAAATGAGATATTTTCGAACGTGTTTATAAGGTTTTTTTCGAGTTTTTTTTTATAAAAACGATAAAATAAAGCATACTTTTGATGAAGTAGTTAAGGGCGCAAATAAGATATTTTCGAAGATTTTTTTTATAAAGACTATAAAATAAAGATGGGTAAAGTCCTTAAACCAACTTGCAAACAACAACAAAAGTTAATTCACATGTGTTCAGGTTTGTAAGAATATTGAATTCCTACCTCTTATCAGAATATTAAGGTTGATTTATACTGCCGCCGTTGCCATCTGCGCTCGCCCTTCGAAATGATATTTAAATATTTTTGTCTGTCCTAGATGTCTCTATATACCCTAAGCATTATTGACTTTATTGTGTACTGAAGAAGTCAGTATAAGTAAGTTTCTGCTAATGACCAGAAAAAATAACAAAATTAACAGTAGGTAATATTTTTTTCTTGAGTGCTATGAACTGTGTTTCTTTGTTTTAATGTGTGACATAATTTTATTGTGTTGAAAATTGAAATTGCTATAAATCATATACAAACTTTGTAATAAATTTCTTTTGTATAAAATTATACTACAAACATTTATTGTTAGGAAGCTTCCAAAGCTCAAATTGGCAGAATTATATTTTGCATGTTTTTTAAATTATTTTGCATATTATAGTAAAATTTTAATAATATAATCCGGGTGTAAATTTATATTTAAGTAGATACGCCACTGGTGTGTTTACTGTAAACAACAGAAAGGTAAACATTGTTCCATATAATAATATAACCAAAGTCTCCGTAAGTGTCAGGTATCTTGTCTCTTTTTAATCTAAGATACAGACAATACAAAGAAAGTGTTAAATAAATTATGGCCCAAGAGAAAATAGATGTGGATAAGCCGCCACACCTTTTTTGATAAAAATGTATGTATGTAATGTAATCGCCCCCCCCCCCCGCTCCCCCCCTCTAAAGCCGCCACTGCATCAAACTCTAGTTTTTCAATAGGTATCGAAAAGATAAGTAATCACAAAAATTTAAACAATTTTGCAATCGATCACAACACCAAGACCGCGCGAACGTCAATGTCAAAAATAATTTAGCGGCTAAGCGCAAACCAGGTCATCGGCGCGCCAACTAAATTAGCAGCAAAGAAACTTTTATAGTTACTTTTTTTAAAGAAAGAAAAGAGAAGTCGAATATTTTTTTACGTAGTGTCGAAATATGCGGCAACTGAAAAATGTGCAAGAACCTCATTTAAAACACATCAATATGTAGTTTTTGAAAAATATATTAAAAAATACTCGTTTTCAAAAATTGTCTTCTAGAAAGTACTTATTTATTCGCTAAAAACCACGTGGTTTTATAATAAGCAAACTTGCTGAATCTGTCTAAAATTAATTAAGATTTTGGTGTTTGTCTTATAATGACTGACATTTTTATCTATTAACTTCTTATCAGAAACGTGTTTTCCTAGGACTGTTTAGTTAATTACCTACTTATTATTATACAGTTGTCATCTATAATATCATTAATAGATTTATAAGTTTTGTTATTAATTTAGTAGTTTTATTATCACTGACGATACCATTGTTAAGAATTTGTTTTTACCACTAACCTGACTACATGAGAAAAAAAATGCAATTTTAGTATACGGTTAGCTATTTCAATGTTTGTCAATTTAAAACAAGAATATATTTTATAGTATTTTTCGTAATGAACCATATATCTCTGCATATATCGCATATTATTTTACTTTAAACCAAATTATTAAAAAATTGCGTGTTCTTTCCAATCAAAAATAACATCCGTGAAGACTTTTCCATTTTCTTCATTATTTTTCCCGCCCAGGATTTTTTCCTTTTATTTTACTGTAACCCTATTCGCCGTGCATGCATGTCAGCATAAGATAACGATACGAAAACCATGCTCTAAAAAGAAATGTTATCAAATTATATAATCTCAAAAGTAGCCCATATGCGGTATGTATGTATGTATGTATGTATGTATGTATGTATGTATGTATGTCTGTATGTATGTATGTATGTATGTATGTATGTATGTATGTATGTATGTATGTATGTATGTATGTATGTATGTATGTATGTATGTATGTATGTATGTATGTATGTATGTATGTATGTATGTATGTATGTATGTATGTATGTATGTATGTATGTATGTATGTATGTATGTATGTATGTATGTATGTATGTATGTATGTATGTATTTATGTATTTATGTATGTATGTATGTATGTATGTATGTATGTATGTATGTATGTATGTATGTATGTATTCAAAACTGGTGGTTAGCTCTCTACCGAAGGCTGAACCATCCACTGCGGCCTCAAATGAGCCTATTGTGCCCAGTTATCTACTGAGATTTTAAAGATCGCAATTTAAACACATCCGACCCAGGAAACTAAAAAATCCTCCAGACTACAAAACTTGATTTAGGCTTCATACTTTGTCTTCAACTTATGCCAGTTGAAGCTTTAGTGAAAGCCACTCTAGGCAACAAATTTTAATTTTTTTTTAAAGGTCATAGGTAAAAATAGATTTTTCGGTTGTTTATGGCTGAAATAGAGCCAAAATGTTTTTTGAAAAACTTTCTTAGGTCGTAAATAAAAAAAAGAACCATCATATTTTAGTGCCATTTATTATTAACATATTACTGACCAGTAGTTTCATTGTCCAGCTGATTAGCTTGGCTATTCAGCGGGACCTCGATTCTCGGGACCCTCCCAGACCAGAATGGCTTGGAAGAGGTTTTTTATTTAAAGAATTAGTAATTGTTACTTAATTTTTAACTTTTTAAAGATACGAATTTAAAACTGTTATTTTCTTTGTTTTGTTGGCTTTTTTGTAATTTTTCGCAGATTTAAAATTTTTTATTTAATAAATTTATTCCTCATCCTTTTAAGTATGTATTTTGACCACATTATTAATGCATATATTTTGTGATAACACAAATCACAACGTTGAAAAAAGAATATAACCGAGATCCGGCACACGACATGCAATTCTTACATTTGTTTAACATATATTTGGCGCTTACTAAGAATATCTACACTGATAAAATCAAATAGTATGATTTCATGCATAGAGAAAATACAATAAAGTAAAACAAAAGTTGTTCGAAAGTTGGAGACAATAAAGTTATTTATGCACGACGTTTCGATCAGTACACTCTCTGAATGCAAACTATAATCTATTCCTAAGGCTACTTATATACTATATAAGTTTAAGAAGTTGACTCCGCCCAAGAAGAGGCTTCCAAATATTTCACACTTGGTTTACTGAAAATACCCTGATTCTGCCCAATAAAGGCAGCTTCAAGGTATTTTCGTTTCTTCCATTGTGACTCCTTGTGCAAAACCTTTAATTCTGCCACTTCATTCGGTGTTGTTTTGACCATGCATGTTCAGCGATTCCTGATTTCGTTGTTTCACCTCTTTAAGTATTCGTCTGATGTTCCTTAAGCCTAACAGATAGTGGTCTTTTTGTTTCGCTTATGTATGATTCACCCCACTCACAAGGAACTTGGTAAATGCATTCCTTATGTTGTTTTTTCTCCAGTTTTGTTTTATTAAGAAGGCTTCGAATTGTATTATTAGAATTATATTATGTTTTAATATTAAAGTTGTTCGCTACTCTGGTAGCCTTAGGAATAGATTTTAGTTTGCACCTGAAGACGATGAGAAATTGTACTAATCCATTTCCATCCATTTCAAAACAAACTTATATAACTTCAATATTATATTACCTATATTTTTTAAAAAGCATGAATATTTTTGAATATGAACTTAGTTTCAGTAGATGATTATTACCAATGTTAATATTTGGAATTTGCAACCTTTTTATTTCTTCGAAAATTAAAGTAAAAAAGTCAAAAATATAATTCAAATAGAATAATCTGATAAGTTGTTAAATTTAGTTTAAAAAAAATAATAATAATGAAATTTGAACTTATGATTTAGTAGATGGAAGTTTATTGGATATTATCAAACAATAACAGGACATCATTTTTCTGGAAGATTTAAATCAAATAAACTGAGTCTAACTTTTATTATAGTAGAATCTCAAAAGCAAGACTGCTAATAGATGGCGCCGTAAATATAATAAGTTTTTCGAACCAATTTTTTGCACCCATGTGTTAAAAAGAAATGTTGGCATCATGCCTAATTCCAATTTCCAATTTATTCAGTAACGTAATAATTTCTTATTAAACTTTCTTATTTCTTGTATCAGAAAGTTATTTTCGCTGTCTGTTTGCAGATTATTTACATATAGCTAAAAAGTCTGCTCGCATATATTTTGCGGTAAGAGGACCCCGCTCCATATACCCATACGGACTTCTGGTCGAAAGTCAAAATTTACCATTTTTTACCTTGATCGTTCATTTTCCATAGGTAGATAATAGAGTGTAAAGAATATTAGTGAATTAAAATTTCTAAACATTCAATTTTAAAACTAAAACAATAATAAATATACTAAACCTTCTACTACAACCCCTCAAGCCTCAAAAATCTGGGACTCAAATTAAAATCAATAATTTGAATCACATGTAAACGAAAGCATTATGTCGGGTTGCTTACTTAGGCAAATGTGTGGCTAACATTATTGTCAAAGTAATGCATGCATGCAAATCACATTCTAAACGCCCGACCTAGCCACGTCATATACCTCGGTACAATTTACTTTTCTACCTCAAAAATTAAAAAATTTCGACCCAAGTGCCAAATAAAATGTGCGGGGTCTCTTATCCACACGAAAACCACAAATAAACATAAATATTAATTTTATCGAGGTCTATAAAGTTGGCTAAAGTTGTGTATAAGTTTTGCCAAGCAGTTGAAGAAATAAATAAAGTTCACTTATCAAGAAAGTATTTAGAAATTTATGTTATAAGCATAATAAGTTTTAATGCTAGACTTAATGAGGTCACATTGTTCTTTTTATATTAATCAATTTTTTAATCAATTTTTTTGATATTTATATTGTCCAGAAACGCGACCTAATCTCCCTGTATTTATACGTTTGCAAATTAATATTGTGAAAACTATTGACTTCTAAAGAACGATAGACTAATCAAATCATTCATACATTTCTTTGCCCAATTGGCCTATGGACATTTTCCAGGCAAAAACTGGAAAATAAGAAAGCGAATTGCGTCGAAATTTTGCAGGGTTGATTTATTGGTGCTGGTTGACCGTTTAAAGCCATCCGTGTAGCACACCGTCGTCTCTCTACTTAATTCCGTTCGGAATTGTTCACTCCGCCACATAATCCGTTCTGGTAATGTGACCTTGTTGTCGAACCTCCATGGCAGATGGCCTACTTTTTCTTCTGTGCCCTTCTAGAGGCTTTGATCCCTCACTCGTATATACGTCTGTATTGCCTTTTTGATCCATGTTGGGAGCGAGGAGAGACACAGGATCCACGTGAGTCTCTTATCCAGTAAAACTCCCAAATAAAGTCCATTCCATTTTTATTTAGACTAAAACCTAACCTTAATGGTCCACTGAATAAAACTACCCAAGTAACACAGACAGTATAGACTTTAAAGCCAAGTCAATGCTGCAAAAACGTTAGTACAGCTCTCTTTTTGCTTTAAAATAGCTATCTTCATTTAATCTGTAATTTTGGCTATTAAAACTGTTTGACTAGCGAATAAACTTTTAAAGGTAAAAACTATACCTAAAAATATGCTAAAACTTAACCAACAAAATAGTTGCAATCTTCAACTTTTTTTATTAAAATACAACTGAAAACAATGCCAAAATGACAACGGCAGTTATTCGTTATATCCTAGTGCTATTTTGATTAAAATGCAGCTACTTTCAGTGCTATTTGGCATTTGAGAACAAGCGCCCTTTACCGCTAGGCTAGAACCGTGAGCCCACAGCAATAACGCCAAGATTTGCATTTGTTTTAGATTTATTGTTTAAAAAAAGCTGCTTAGTGGAACGGGCGGGCGAGCGGCCATGTTTTATATATTATGCCGAAACATAACATCTCAAAAATGTGTGCAAAAACAATCCTTTTACATAAATATGCTCAAATCTAAGTCTGAAAATCTTTCAAAATTACCTAAATATGCCAGACATGATGTTTATCCTTTAATTCTGGATTAAAATTTGAAAAAATACAAAATTTATATTTAAATTTTTTCTTATTATCTCAAATTTTTGAAGCACAGGCCTTTGCACAAAGATTTGACTCTTGGGAAGTCCACAAAAGGCGTATTTTTGATTGAGAGTTTGTTAAACATCGGTAATATTTTTTTTAGTTGCTTTCCATCTTCAGTCTTTTATGCTGGCAGAAAATTTTGATGGGAAGTTAAATTGGGAAGTTAAATTTTAAACAATATTGCTTTCATGTGCAAAAATGCTGTATTTTCAGATGCCGTCGACGTTGTCACAGGCAAAAAATATTCCTCAAAATAGCTGTGACGACATTTTCATGACGTTTTCAAAACGTTGTGGCAGAAAACAGCAAGAGCTTTATTGTTATAGTTTTTGCTGCGAAAACGCTGATTTACAGCACGTTGTGTTACTTGGGCATTATTGTTCTTGTCACATTTGAAGTTTGTAGGTTAGGTTTTTTCTGACAGAAACTTTGGCGAAAAGAGTATTAGTTTACATTTTGGCACTTTTCGACCTTTTTGTATCGTCATTTTTGGTTAGATAAGGCTGGAAATGTGGTCAAACATTTTGAATTGATGCGTCGATGAATGTGATGCTTTTATCCCTAAAATTATAGTTAAAAAAGTGTGCAATTTTATGAAATTTTAATAACAATATTATCAGCACACACAAAGAGAACTATGCGGCACTGTCCCAACTATAACCAACTGTTTATTTAATGATAAACAAAATTACCAAACGTCAATTAAGTAAATTTTTTGGTGAATATACGGCTAAATATGGCGGCTGAAAATTAAAAACAGAAGCTAAATAGAACTTTCATTGTCAGTGTCAAAAAATTGGTCCGCAGAAATTTGGAATGTAGTCTATTTATTTTTTTATTTTGTATAATGATATGTTTCTATCTGTCCCTCTGCTCCTTCATTTATTCTTTCTGCTATATACCTGCATCGCAGTGTATTGTTCCCACAGAACGACTTTTTAATTATTATTCCTCTTTTTACCCAGAAACCACAGAAATCAGATGGGATCTGAACGATTGTCGACGAATGCGCATCTAAATTTGAGCAAACATCATAAGTGCCGCCATTTTTATGGTAGCTCCCCCTGAAAATCTCCATCCAACCTTTATTTATATCTGTGGTTATGTTGCTGACTTTTTATTTTGGTTTTGACTATGAAAGCTTCTAGTATTTGTCTTTTGTAGTTTTTTTTTTATACTTTATTTTTGGTTAAACACGTATTGTGTTTATGAGTAGGGCGTCTGTTATTGGATCAGAAGATTCACACGTCTAAACCGTAAAGCTCTAATTTAATGCCAGATTGCGCTAAAAGTTGTATTCCTATGCGTAATGTTTTTACAAACATATTATTTTTATAACTTTTATATCATTTACATGCAATTATGAAAATTCTCTGGTTTGCTTTTTAAAACATGGAGAAACACCTTACTTGTATTCAAGGCGCCTATACTCACAGGTGACTTCAACATTTGACCAGCCGCCATATTGAAACGTCCCCTGGGTACTATAAACGCTTTTTTATTAACATAATGGTAGCGTTATTTTAGTTTCTTTTTACATTTTTCTTTGTAGTGTATAAAAATTGCAAAAACTTATTAAGCAGTTTGTGCCGGACAAACCTCAAGGATTTTTTTAGACAAAGCGATGATTTTAATTAAATATTAATTTAAAGAAATTTTACTGTGAAAAAAAAATAAAAAAACTGGATATTGTATCACACGTTAAAATTTCAATCGGTACCCACGTGACCTCACAACGTCGTTGTAAATGTTGGGCTCACCTGTGAGTATAGGCGCCTTGATTTTTATTCACATATTCAAAAATCTTCACAATTTTAATTTAATAAATAATTCGTTAATAATGTGTCGGTACATATCTGTTCATAAAAAAAGGGAACACGTATTTGACATTTGGGTAGGTAATGCCCTCGTTTTTTCTCAACACAAGTGTACATGTTATGGTACATATATATCCCTCATTTTTTCGCACGAAATATCAGGTAGATATCTGATATTTTTACCAAAAAAATAATTATTTTAATTTTAAAATATATGAATAAAACCTACACAATGTGAAAACCTCACAGTTTTATCGGGTCACCTATACAACCGTGTACTACTTCTGCTGCCTCATTCATTAATTGTCGTCGGAGTTGCCGCTTTAGTAGAATCGAGCTGGTGTGAGGTGTAGCATGCTGGGTATTGCTTGATGCAGCGTTGCTAGTGGAGAGGACAGTGGTTTTCCCTAAATCTAACGACCTAAAAAATCAGGGTTGGCGCTGGGCCGGTTTTTGGCAGTGCATTTTTTCCTGGCTAGCTTGATTGGGAGAGTTATTATCGCTACGGCGTTTTTTTTCGGATAATGCAAGAGCAGGGCCGGTTTAGTTTCACATAGTTATATGACGTTAATTAAATAAAAAGTGAGGTTAGGTTTCCGATCGTGACCGAGCTACCATCAAAATGGCCGCCCAACAAATCTCAACGTTCGCGCAGCTAGGAAGTGTCATCTACTCCCCTCACCTATATCTAAGGGACCATACCCGAGATTTAGAGTTTTCCCTGAGTTTTCCCCAAAGCACCGGTGCGCTTAAATGTTTTCGTACGTGTTCGGAACGAATATGTCACATACGCACGCGAACAACAACTTTACCTTTGCATGTCCCTATCCTTTCTTATTTTCCAGAGGCGTACAAAATAATGAAAAAATAACGACGAAAAAGTTTCTCATGTATGTATGTTTTTTTTTTAATTTTAAAAATGTCGCTTCATTACTAAATATTCCTAAATATTGCCCTCATACAGCTGGTTGTCTTGAAGTATACTTTTTATTACAAGCATTTCTTTAACTTCACATGTATGTTAGTTAAGCCCTGTTCTCATTATGCAACTTTTTCATGCTTCTCAGAAAGTTGCATGCATTTTGGGTGTTCATCCTATGAAATCCGTCTAAAAATAAGCTTGATGCAAGATGCGCGGAAATAGAAAATGTTCTAATTTTATTAGAAAGTTACATGCATGCTGGGGAATTTTTTAGTTATCTTTTAAATGCCAACCGTTTTTTTTATGTTGTCAACTTGCCGATCAGTTGTGAATGTTAGGTTATAAGTTTTATTTTCGAATTTTCCCACAAATATTCCACTGCCTCTTCTGTTTTGCCAAAAAACAAGACTCTTTAAACCTTATTTTGGACTTGCGAGGATGGTGCGAAACAAAATATTACACACAACTCTTCATTAAACTGTTTTTCTTTAATCGCGACTCTGATAAAGGGCTCGCTAAACAGTTGATAAGAAAACAAAGCCCTGTACGTTTTAGTCACTAATGTCCAATTGCACCGCAAATTCCTTAAATCTAGATTTGTTTGCACCAGGCCAGACTTAACTTTAAGACGCAGGGAATCTGGCAACACTGGAAGCTGCTGTGAAAGCATTATTATCCGCCTCAACTGAAAGCCCATTATTTTAGCAGAATTCTTGTATTTTTTCATTTACAATTGCAACAAGCGACTTTTCGTATTATATTTCTTTCTTACAAATCCTTAAAAAACGAAAAAAAAACAATAAAAATAAAACACAGGTCATTGACCTTTGCGCAAACATCTTTTTTTTATCCTGTTTTTTTACTCTTTCAAAAATTAGCGAACAAACTGCTTTTATCCACTTCCCAAAACCAACAAACTACAATAAAAAAGCATTTTCACCAATAGGAAAACTACTTTAAATTATACCCTTGGCTAAAATCACGATAGTCGCGAAAGAAAACAAACCCCACCCAACAGAACACAACCCCAGTAAATCCTACACAACACAGAAAAAGCAACGCAATCCCAAAAACGACTGTCGTAACTCTAGATACGACTGTCGTAACTTTAGCTATTAAAATTAAAGTTGCATCTTGTGGAAAATCGTTTGTTTGCCCTCCACAACACATGATCGTGATTGGGCCCTTCTATTTTAAAATTAATTGTCTTCACCAACGCACTCAACAAATATGAAAACAATACAACCGTCAAAAATCTGACCAATAGGAAAGTCTTGCCGAATGAGGTGCTAACCAAACCGGGTTTAACCACTCTTAAATTCGTTTCGTTTTAAAATACGGTGCAAATGAAAATCGATGTCTTAAATTGAAATCTGGTTTTAACTCTGCGGTGCAAATGGACATAATTGTATAAACTACTGTATTATGTTGGTATGCCACTGGTTGGTCCCTGCGTGCGTGTTATTCTTATAATACGTATGGGTTTCGCGTTTCGAGAATTTAATACTAATTTTGATCGTTTAATTGTTTACATGATTTAGACGAATGTTGCGAGGGTCTTGCGGGGTCATTCAAAGGGGAATAAAGGGAGAACGTTTTTCAGAGCTTATGTTCTTACGAGTAGGTACATTCTGCACGGTTATAAAAGCTGCGTTTCGAAAAAAATTTAATGCACACAAAATTTAGCACACCCTCCCACAAATAACTGTGGCCATTTTTATATGGTGGCTAACTTGACTAAATTGACGGTTCTTCCCACCCCCCCCCTAAATACATATTTTAAATTTTTTTATATTTTTGTCGAAAGGTATAATTTTGCACACCCAAAAGGGTTCTCGGGTAACCAGGTTGACCCACAGAAGATATATTTTTCAAATTTTTATGTCATTCGAACGTTGTAATTTTTCACATTCATTTTCAACTTTTGCACACACTTTTAAATGGTGTAATAATGTCGACACCCAATTTCAAATTTTTCAACTCTCCAGGAACCCTCGAGGGGGTTCCCGAGTAACCAGGTCAACCCCCTACCCAGACGATATTTAAAAAAAAATTATGGTGCATACATTTTTGCACACCTATTTTTAAACCTCTCACACCTCAAGTTAGCCCCCCTACCCATATAAAAATTAATACATTTACTCGTGGGAAAGCCTGCACAAAATAATATTTGGTGTGCAAAATTGTGTTATTCAAATTTTTCACAAAAGCTGTCTGGGGGGGGGGAGGGACGACAAAGGTAACTGTTTCGATCGAGAGTATATCAAAATAGTGCCAGTGGTCCGGTAAAACCAAGATGGACCTTACTAGGAATCAGACCTTATTTGACGCAAGTATCTTAGTATATACCAACGCATACTTTAAGAATTTAATGAATTTCGCAAGCGACATCTCAATTTTTCACACATTGCTCAGTCTTAACCATCCAAGAAATCATCTATCTATCTAGAATCTTTTAGATAGCACAAATTTCTGCATATAATTACATGGCTCTTTGTTGCACTTTTCTGCGTATAGCTAAACGTTAAAAAGTGCCATGTTTTAATTTACTAATTTGACATACCCATAATACATCGAGACAATGTTCAAGATTTTATGCAGGTTTTATAAAGGTTTCTATTAAACTTTTAGTTACGGTGTTACAGTTTTGTCTTTCATAGGCAATTTTATGGCACTTTTTTTGCTTCAAGAGTATGTTGGCAATTTTATTTGAATATTAAATTAAGTTGTAATGTAGGTACTATACGTGTTATGTAATTTTTAACCTTTTGGTACTTCATAATAAATCTATTATGATAATAATATATATCTTATTGCAGTCACTTTTTTAAAGTAATTTTTTGAACTAACCTGTGGTCTGATTTTCTTCTGCTTTTTTTTACTATCATAGGTATCTGCTGAATTATTGCTAAAAAATATCTGTCAAGTCAACCAAACGACTCTATTTGCATTAATTGTGTTAATTCTTTCCAGAAATTCAAAATTCAAAAACAAACAAGCAATGTACCAAGCCTGACGTTGCCCCTTAGAAGATCCTCATCAGACCATCAATATGAGCACCCAATCGCACTACTCCCTACGTTGGAACAACCATCAGTCGCATATCTTAGCCGCCTTTGATGCACTTTTACAGTCGGAAACTTTGGTTGACGTCACTCTGGTAAGCATAGTTTAATAAATATTTCTTTGTTACATTAAGTTTTTGGGACCCTAAAGATAGTAAAAGTTTTATGGTAGTTACCCTATTTTCCTTTTAATTTCTTGCAGGTATGCGCAGAAACTTCGGTGAGAGCCCACAAAGTAGTCCTAAGCGCGTGTAGCCCTTTTTTTCAAAGAGTTTTCTCGGAAAATCCATGCAAGCATCCTGTTATTGTATTAAAAGACTTTAGTGGTTAGTATTTTTGTCCTTTTTTATTCTAAATTGCTTTATGACTGTTCGAAGCCTCGTTATTGGTAAAAACGATACTTTTTTCCTGTTAGGTTGGGAAGTCCAAGCGATCGTAGACTTCATGTACAAAGGCGAAATCAGCGTGATCCAAGAACAACTTCAATCGCTAATCAAGGCGGCTGAAAGTCTACAAGTAAGAGGCCTGGCCAACCAAGACCCGTTCGGCGTTGACAAGGATTCCACCAGTATAGTCAATCAAACTCCCACGCCATCTACGTCACCCAACGATTTTGATAGAAATTATTTTTCCAATGGAAAATTTCCAATGCCCGGTGAGCCACTTAATCAATCAATCAATATGGATCAATTAATCAATCAATATATCAATCAATATATAAATCGATCAATCAATAAATCAATGATCAATCATTCAATTTTTAGGTGCGACCATAAGAACACCAAGCGATAGGCAATCACCCTTCTCACCGATCCAAAATGCCTATGAACCAACAGTCAAGCTACCTCATATGCCAAGACTGTCATTTCCGGACGCCTTGATGCCCAGACAAGACTGTCAATCGCCTTTGCCCAGGCGAAAACAAGCCAGACCTAGAAGAAGGTTAGTGTGACTTGATATTTTTCTTTAATAGTTGCCATTCACAAAACAGTGTTTTATTTTTTATCAATCGGTATTCCGAATAGTCGATCAATAGAATTAGTAATATTATGGTTCCTTAGGTCGGGAGAATTGTGTGGAGCGCAGGATTTAACTACGGGCTCAATCAAAGCTGATACATCACCGGCCAGGAGTTCGTCAGAAGCCGAGGCTGAGAATCTTTGTGTGAAAAAGCCAAGGACTGATAAGGTAAGCGTTACTCAGTGTGTTAATCAATTAAATATGGTGTTTGCTTACGTTATTTAACAATCTTTCAATCAAAATGAATCAATATGTAAATCGGTTACTCAATATGTCAATCAGTTAACGAATATGTCAGTTAATTAATTAATATGTCAATTAATATTAAACAATAAAATTACCTATATTTTCGTCTTGCAGGTTAAGGAAGAGCGTAGCTCCTGCACCCCCGAGCCCCACCTACGATCCCCTGATGTGGATCCAAGCACTCAATCGAGTTGTAAAGATTTTCGCACCTCACCGGTCAACGTCAACTTACAACAGCAACAGCAACAACAATCACAGCCCGCCCCAATGAATTTAAAGCAGGAAATCGAACATCATCAGCAACACAATAGCAACAGCAACCGACAACAACAACAGCCGAGCCCGATGACGTTTCCGCCCATGCCAGCCGTGTCGGCGTTGGCCATGACGCCGCCTCATAGTAAATGTAAGTGTCCGACAGGTGGTGCACCACGTAATATGTTATCTTTGGGTTTATACGTGGTCAAACGAAAAATCAAAAAATGAGAAACTATAGTAGAAAAAAAATAAATACTAAGAATAAAAAGATAAATTTCTTAATTAATTTAAAAAAATGTTCTTTGGTAGGTATTTAATAGTAGTTTACATAACAAGCATGTTATGATGGTCATTAAAGGCGAAGATGAAGTTTGAGACGCGATCCGCAGGCGAGTGTCTTAATTTTTCTGAGCGTGCAATGACCATAACATACGAGTTAGTGTACCATACTTTACCTACGACCAATGAAAATGTCATCATAAATATCAGAAATTATTAAAAATGTCAAACGCGAACACTCTTGAGTCAACAACCTTCATAATCTGAAGTTTTAATGACATTCTATCTGAAACTTCAAAAAAATAAGGTTACTAAGGGACTTTTCATGGATCTTTTTAAAAACAAGGTTTTTTAAAAAAAATGCGTAATATGTCAATTTAACGGGACTTATTTTTGATTAGGTACTAAAATTATATTGGATTTATTTACGTTTAATAAATATTTATTTTCCTAAAAATATAGAAAAATAATTCACATTTCTGCGTCAATTAGTGCTCTTATCTCATCTTCTGGTTTACGTCTAAGCTTTATTATTATCCTAGGACCGTAAATGAGCCATTAAAATAGTGTTGAGACGGTCGTAAAATTAGTATTATTTGTTGGTCGTAGGTAAAAGCATTTTTTTATACCTTCATCAAAAACATTAGTTAGTAACTGTCTGCAGGTAACTAAAGCATGGCTTTTTTAGTTACCGATGCAAAAAAAACCTTGGAGCCAATGCTTCAAGAAAAACACTTTTTTTTTGATCACGGGTGCAAAAAAAGATTTCTGTCCGTTTTTTACCCAAAATTAAAGAGAAATAGCGGAAAATTGTAATATTGAAAAAATCTTGCCTAAAAATAAAACCATTTCGGCCAGTTTTCCAACTATTTACGAAAAAATCATTTACAAACATCGTCAAAATATCAAACTGTCATCATCAGTGAATGTAACCGAGTAAAAAGGTACATCGCTGTGGAAACCATTGTTATTTCATTCATCAGACGCCTTGATTTATAGCGTAAAGATGGTGCGTTGCGAGAAGTGCTCTTCGTTCGAGATTTTTAAAAGTATTTTCCTGATTTTTTTGGATTCTTTGATGAAGGTATTTAAAAAAAATAGTGTTAAAACTCGCGGCTAAACTGTGCTTGTTTTCTCTCGCGTTTTTAAATACCTCGCTGCGATCGTTATTTAAACCAACGCTTGTAAAAAAGCACTATGTTAGCCACTAGTTGTGAAAACTACTATAACAGGAAAACAAACAAAATTTAACAAAGGATTTTTCTAAGTTCTTACAATTATTTTCCTTCTTCTTCTTATTGACTAAAAATGTAGTTTTTTTCTCGTGTTTTTGAAATATCAAAGAGATTTAATTTTTCATCTTGGTACTTTCTTATTTCTTGACCGATTTTCATGATTGATGTGTTGTTCAAAAGGTAATTGAAAAACATATAAGTATAGTTTCATTGCGTTGTGTTGGAAATGCTTGTAAAATTTTCTTCTTTAATAAGATAACGAAAATAAAATCATGCTAGCCCTCAATACTAATAATAACGTATATATCCCTTGGCTAGTGAGAGACAACAAATTAATAAACTCAATGACTGTGCACAAACTCGCAACCTTGTCGGCGATGCAGAATAACAAACTGGCTGACGGGCCCGCGTGGATGTTTTAAAAAATTAACCCAGAAAAAAACGAAACTTCGAAGAACAAAAGGCGTCTTGCCCTGCTCCGGGGCAGTTTTTAAACATAACCCGCATTTTCCAAAGTCTTGTTAACATCGCACCAATAATAGTTTATGCAAATTAGGGGGGGGTGCCTCTCTTTCGATGTTACGATCGTTTAAGTGCTTTGGGTTATCTAGATGAGACTCCGCTATTTTACGTGCATAAAACTATACAATGAGTCGCAAAAGTCTCGAATAATGGATCATTTTTGAAAAAAAAACAGGATGTCTCAAAAATAAAATATTACACAAACTTTTTTTAAATGAGACATGGTGTTCCAAATTCGATGCTCACCATTGGGATCTCCAAACCAAAAAAAAAAATTACAAATTCCGGGTAGTTCCGGAGATAGGCGAAAAAAACCGAAATCTTTATTTTTAGTTTTTATTTTTCTGTGCCCTTATTCTTAAAGCTGCCAAAAAACGCTTAAAACTTTCTACAGTCACTTTTTTAAGATCTACCTAATGAGAGGTCCGTTTTTGAGCACTGTCAAGTTAATTTTTTCTTATAGACATGCTTTTTTTCTCCTGCCGTTTGGTTCATAAAGGATGACAGATATTTTACAACCTCATTTTGACAAGTACCTGACATTTTGAGTTAATTGACATCAGTCGAAATTCAAAGATTAAAAAACAAAGAAAATAACGGATTTTTAAAATATTAGGTAGTTATTTTGTTGTAACAAAATGTCAAAAAAACTGTCATTTTTAAAATTCGTCAGGTGCCTTATTAAAATAACCTTGCAAAATGTTATCTGTCATGCTTTATTAACCAAACATCAGGAGAAAAAAAGGATGTGTCCATAAGAAAAAATGAACTTGACAGTGCTCTTGCCACACTAAAAGGTCAAGTCTCAAAACGGACCTTTCACTAGGTAGATCCTAAAAAAGTGCCTGTAGAAAGTTTTAAGCGTTTTTTGACTGCTTTAAGAATAAGGGCGCAGAAAAATAAAAACTAAAAATAAAGATTTCGGTTTTTTTCGTCTACCTCCAGAACTATCTGGAATTTGTAAACTTTTTTTTTTAGTTTTAAACAAAGAATCAAATTGCACAACTTTGCCCTAATTTAAACCTTTTCGTATCTGCTACCGTTTAGGAGATCCCGATGGTGAGCATCGAATTTGAAACACTCTGTTTATATATCATTTTCTGAATCCTTAAAAAAGGGCTTTAAAATGATAAATATACAGGATGTCAGATTTAAAAAAGATAAGTTTGTATCATATTTTATTTTTGGGACACCCTGAATAATAGAGTATATACATTTTGTACTACCCGTCATACCGTACCCGACATAACATTACCCACCCTACCCTGTAATACTACGGATAATACCCACGTCTAACTATTTTTTGAGAAAAATACAAAAAATTTTCTTTCTTGGTATAAGATTTACAAAACTATCAAAACGTACAAAATATGAGGTATTTCAAGCACAATCCAGAATTGGTTTAATCAATTTTATTAATGCGTTAGATTTTAAAAAATTTATAAAAATCTGTATATTAAAAATTCTGAATTACAAATACACTAAATAATTTTTGAAAACATATTCGTCTCTCCTTGTAACTGATCCAAACTCACCCTGGTAGGTGTTAAAATTTAAAACGAAGTGAGCTTCGAGTACTGATAAATAAGTAATTGCTCAAAGTCAAAGTCTTGCAGTCGAGTAGGTAAGGCATGACTCAGAAACCGATTTTTCACAAAGTCAATAAATAAAAACACTTCCTTGACTCTCGTACAGTCATCTTCAAAATACTATACCAGGCCATTATATCTTGAATGAAATATTGTTTTCTTGCAGGAGTAAATTTAAACCTATCTAAATTCGTTTATAAACATAGTCTAAATATGATGGCTATTTTTATAAAATTTACAAAACTTACTTAATTGTTTTAAATTAAATCATTTCACACCATTTTACAATTGTTGTTGTTTGTTTTCAGTTTTTGGACTAGACTCACCCTTAGGACTTTTTCCACCTGGTCTTGAAAACTGCAGGAATCCCCTCTTCGATATGGGCGACCCAAGAACAACAGTAGATTCAAGCATGTTCATAAAAAAGAAGAGTGAGTTCTCACACCCCATAAAAAAAAACTTTACTTGAAAAGTCCAAAAAAATATCGAAATCTTTGTTTGTATGGAAATACAATAAAATTATGGAAAACATACCACAAATCTTTTTAAAAATCATAAAATTTTCAGAATTTTATTGTATAAATATTTGCAAATTTATTAAAAAAGAAATTTTAATGATCGAAATTATTTTATTCCACGTGTTACCAAAACACATAGTCAAAGAATGTGTATGTATTTATCACCAAAAGTATTCAATCATTTAAAATCAAAATTAAAGAATTCTTTTTTACAAACCCTCTAGCTGAACAAATTTTAAGCAGATAATCTATATATTTTTTAGAGTTAAAGTAATTTTTCAATATATTTGTTATTATTTTTTCCGATTAAAAGACACACAGGGTTAATTTTCTCGCCTTTTGAATTGAGAAAAAAAAATTTAAAAACGTTAGTAACTTACAAAAATATATTTTAAAATACACCACACTTGTCCGACAATGGTACTAATTTTTCTCTCCAATTTTTTTGCAGTGGGCCGCCCAAAAGGTCAACACTCCGCACCGCGCGGTGGACCGCCCCGGTCTTGGACCAACGCCGAACTGACCGAGGCTCTGCAGCACGTATGGAACAAAAAGATGACCACGAGTCAGGCGTCCAGAATATTCGGGATACCTTACAATTCCCTGTTGATGTACGTCCGAGGAAAGTACGGAAAAAGCCTGAAATTGGAACAGCTCAGGAAGGATTGTATAGAAGGGCCAAACGCACCAACGATGGATACCATTATGAATTTAGGGAGCAACAATAACAACAACCTGATGAAACCAGTTGACAGAAATCAGGAACCCATCCAACCCAACACCAGGCCGTCAAGTAGGGACCAAGATCAGACACCGCAACCTCCTGTAAGTTTACAGTTATTTTTCTGCTTTAAATCTATGGGGTCAGTCCATATCAAGTCAACCAGGGTATTTTACCACACCATCTCCGATGTTGATGATTTTTAGTATACATGTTTTTCCTACCAAAAAACTGGAAAATCCAAAATTTCAGACTTTTTTGACCAGTTGTTTATTTTGAATTAATTTTTGAAAATCGAAAAAGTCACTTATTTGTCCTTAACATGGGCGCACAAAATTAGGAATATCCAAAGAACCACTTATAATAGAAAAGTAGGTGAAGGTTCATTTTAAAGCTCTTATAAAGACCTTTCATATGAGAATATTGCATAACATATATTGAAAAAAAAAATAAAAAAAAAAATTTTTGATTTTTTTTTTTGAAAAATTTCAAAAAGGCCATTTTTAATTTTTTTCAAAAAATTATATTATTTTCTTTAAAGTGTTATTAAACTATTCACAAAATTTTGAGATGGACAAATCATGGGTTCAATGTGAAAAAATTTATTAAAAATGTCACATGCATGAAAAATCGCCTATAAATAGACAATGCATTTTGGTAATTAGAAGAATATAATGGGGTTTAAAGCGATATTATAAAAATATTTAACAATATTTTATTTAATAAAAAATTACATCCTACGTTTCATTCTGTATCAGTAATCAGATTAACATTGCCCCCCATTGTAATATTTACTTACAAAACCTCTTTTCCACCGGAGACGTACTATTGGATGTTCCAATTCTTAGGAAAATATGCCTGTATAAACCTGCCAATACTTTTGTGAAATACTGCCTGTTTATTCCTGTTTAACATTAAGGACACACCTCCTTCATTTTATTGGTCTGTTTAGGTACATTGTGGGGATTTGCTGACATGAAAATTCCTGCATAAATTGATTTTAAATTTTTGGCAAGTATCTTCCTGATACAGCTCCAAATAATCGATACATAATAGTTCGACTGAAGGTTTATCAGAAGTCATCTCTGTGTAATTTTAAAAGTTTCAACTATGGGTGAGGCAAGTGGATGGACTAAATATAAAGTAAAGTGCTGTGATCCACTAGAGTTAAAAATCAAGCATTTTGGGAAATTAAGAAATGTGACCAAGTGGATGTGCAGTTACAAAAATGTCAAAATGGGAATGAAAATCTGTGATGGTTGTAGACTAAAGCTTTCAAAGGAGTTTAAGGCATCTGAAGAAGATGAGGCAGGGTAAGTAACAAATAGTATTTTTTAATATAAAATTAATAAACTAAACCAATTGCGTCAAGTACGGAGTGGAAAAATCTCATGGCATTATTTTGCATGGCATTATTTTGCATGGCATTTTGAGAATACAGACATTATGTACAAATTTCTTGGCATTATGTACACATTTTGGGTCAGCTGTTACCCCCTTTTTAAGTTCTTATAAAAAACTAACTTTTTAAATTTTTTTAGACCCAGTCCAGTTCCAGAAAATGATCCAGATTTTCAAGATCCTGCTGAATCATTTACTCTTTTAAACAAGTCATTGGAGCTTCTTGGTGTGTCGCCGATTAAAAGAAAAAATGTATACAAAGAAAAAATTGATATTGTACAGCATACAGTTGCGAAAGCATTTACAAAGGAATCAGATTCAACGCTAGTAAAGGAATGCCAGAGTGACGAAAGTGAAATGATTAAGCAGTTAAAGGATAAATTTTTAAAGACTGAAAAGAGGAGTGAGAAAATACTAGTTTTATCATGTTTACCTCAAGGTTGGAGTAGAAAGAAGATTGAAGAAGAATTTGGAGTTTCTCAATATTTGGCCAGAGCTGTAAAACAGTTAGTTAAGGACAATGGGATATTATGTTCTCCGAACCCCAAACCGGGAAAGACCCTTAGTGATAGAGTGGCCCAAATAGTGGTAGATTTTTACCAAAGGGATGACATTAGCAGGACCATGCCAGGTAAAAAAGATTATGTTGTTATCAGAAAATATGAAGCTGAAAAAGAATATGTACAAAAAAAATTAGTCTTAGCTAATTTAAAAGAAATTTATGCACTGTTTAAAACTGAGTACCCCAATGAAAAAATTGGGTTTTCAAAATTTTGTGAACTGCGACCCAAAAACTGTATACTGGCAGGAAAAAGTGGGACTCATACTGTATGTGTATGTACTATACATCAAAATATAAAACTAATGCTCAATGGCTCCAAATTAAATAAGCTATATGATGAAAATAACAGGCCTCTTGCAATATCTTATCATGATTGCCTTTATAAACTAATGTGTAATCCACCTTCAGTGGACTGTTTTTTAAGCAATAGATGCAAGCAATGTCCTGGAGTAGAACAGTTTAAAAATACGTTAATAGAAAAATTTGAGGAAGAATTAATTGATGAGGTCTCATTTAAAAAGGGTCTCAGTAGATAGGTGTACTATGGAAACCGTTGTTAAGAAAAGTGATGATTTTGTCCAGGAATTTACTGATGATCTTGTAAAACTTAAATCACATTCTTTTATTGCAAAAATGCAAAAAGATAGATACAATGAAATAAAAATTAACCTTAAACCTGGAGAGTCTTTGATCACTTGCGACTTTGCGGAAAATTATTTCTTTGTTATGCAAGATGAAGTCCAGTCTTATCATTGGAATAACAGCCAGGCAACCCTCCACCCTTTTGCCATTTATTTTCTAAGTGATGGTAAACTGCACAACCTGAATTATGTGTTTATTTCACTTGACACATAATACAATTGCATTTCATTTATTTTTAAAAAAATTAATGCCTGATTTAAAAATCAAAATACCAGGACTTAACAAAATTTTTTATTTTTCGGATGGATGTGCTGCGCAGTACAAAAACAAAAAGAATTTTCTGAATATATGCCTGCATAAAAAAGATTTTGGTGTTGAAGCAGAGTGGCATTATTTTGCCACCTCGCATGGCAAAAGTGCCTGCGATGGCTTGGGAGGAACTGTTAAAAGACTTGCTGCCAAAGCCAGTTTGCAGAGGCCCTATGACAATCAAATAATGACACCTCTACAATTGTTTACTTGGTGTGAAGAAAACATATCTGGCATTGATTTTAAATATTGCACAGAAGCAGATTATACAAATCATGAAATAATTTTGAATAAAAGATTTGCGGAAGTCTTAACAATACCGGGGACACAAAAAATTCATGCTGTAATTCCTCTTACAGAAAGCACGTTTTTGGCAAAACAGTTTTCTACATGCTTAGAGGTCGAAACACATAATCTTTTTAAAGATGGAAGCATTATTTTGCAAAATATCGAGTCAGGGTTTGTCACTGTAGAATATGACAGTGCTTGGTGGCTGGCTTGTGTCTTGGGGAAAAATAATGAGAGCGGAGAACTGAAAGTAAGCTTTCTTCATCCACGAGGACCTGCCTCATCATTTTTTTACCCAACACCTCAAGATATTTTAATTATTAAACCAGAAAGTCTTATAAAAAAAGTTGAACCCAACACTGCTACTGGCAGAACTTACAATGTCAGCAAAAAAGAAATGTCAGATTCATCAGAAATTCTTAAAAGAAAGTTAAAAAAATAAATTTAAGGTATATAGTTAGTCTTAGTGTTTTCTGTCTAATTTTTATCAACGAAGTAGAAAAGTTTGTTTATTTCTTTTGCGAGTTTAAAATAAAATAATTTGTAGATAAAGCCTCTGGGTATTTTTTAAAACCTGTATCCATCCAACAAATTTATTTATTTTAATATCCAGTGCACTATTGGTGCTCCTAAAATATTTTTATTTTTTTAAATGCATGATTTTTAATGCACTTAATATTTTTGATATTTTTTTTGACATTGAACCCATCATTTCTCCATCATAAAATTTTGTGGATAATTAAGTAACACTTTGACCAAAATTATATATTTTTTTCAAAAAAATTAAAAATGACCTTTTTGAATTTTTCAATTTTTTTTTCAATTTTTTATTTTCAATTTTTTTTTTTGTTAAAATTATGTTGTGATATTTCATAAAAAAGAGCTTCAAAATGACTTTAAAATGAGCCATTTATTACTTTCCTAGTGTAAGTGGTTCTCGAGATATTGCTAGTTTTGTAGATTCTTGTTAAGGTCAAAATGCTGACTTTTTTATTTTGAAAAATTAAAAAAAAAAAACTACGAATCAAAAAAATCTAAAAATTTGCATTTTCAACTTTTATGGTAAGAAGAAAATATATACCAAAAATCATCAAAATTGGAATTGGTCGCGTAAAATTTTTGTGATTTTTTGGTTGATTTGATATGGAATGACCCTATGGTATTTCCTAGTTTGCCTGCGGCTTCTTGAAGATTGCCTATGTATAGTTCACAGATAAGCATGAAGAAATAGAATAATAATTGCACTTTTCCCCAGAGATCTCGGTTTACCTCTGTACAAAATGTTTTTTATACAAGTTAAGCTTTCGCGACCTACATCTGATAGTATGTTGTTTTTCGGACTGTTGGGCCGTCGTTATGTAGAGTTTGGCTTTTCGACGTTTCGCCAATTCGAGTGCTCGGCATCTTCAGGAGATCTATTCCCATAATTGGCTGAAAGTGGACTGAAGATTTGTTCTGCTCGCGTGTCTTACCTTTTTGTTTGATGTACTGGAGAGTGTATCTTGTAAGACTGGTACCCAGGTGCGGTTAATGTTTAGCGTTTCTTCTGATCTATTGAAATTTTCTTTTTGTTCATGGATTTCTTTAACTTCAAGATAAAGTCTATTGTGGTAATGTGCCGTTCTGGGATTTGGTCATTTTCATTGTTGAGAATATGTTCTGCTGATTTTTCTGTATGTCCTAGTCTGCAGTGTGCCTTCCCTGCCAAAAAAACCACTTCAAAACTCTTAAAAACTTATCATATCTTGATGAGATTTTAAGTGATTTTATTGATTTAAAGAGACTTGACCTGGCAAAAATGTATGCCACATAACAACTGATAGATTCTTATGATGTTTCATAACTTCATTTTCAAATAATTTCTGACTACTGAAAACTCACAAGATTTTAAGAGATCAAATTTCATGTTTCGATGTTTTACAAGATTTCACTATGTTACACCAGACACATGAGATTTCATGAGGTTTAGCAAACAAGATTTTTATGAGATTTTACAAGATTTCAGAAGCCTAAAAGAAGGGACGTTTTTAAAAGATTTTACAAGCTGTCAAGAGAAATATAGGGTAAAAGGGTTGTGAAGATTTGACAAGATTACATTAGTATTAAAGTATAGAATATAGTCATGCAAGCACAACCAGATTTGACAAGCAAGATGATAATTTAAAAGATTTTATGAGTACCTATAAAAATAAATAAAAAAAATATATTATAAAAATTTATAACTAACAAGATTTTTCGAGATTTAGTAAGTTTATATCAAACACAGATTTCATGAGGTTTGGTCAGCAAGATTTGTATGAGATTTTATTAGATTTCACAAGTCTAAAAGAAGAGACGTTTTTACAAGATTTGACAAGATTTCATGAGAAATAGGGTAAAGGGTTGTGAAGGTTTGACAAGATTATATAAGTATTAAAGTGTAGAAAATAGACAAGCACCAACCAGAGTTGACAAGCAAGATGAGAATTTAGAAGATTTTATGAGTACCTATAAACATAAAAAATAAAAAGAATATATAATAAAGATTTAACTATCAAGATATTTTAAGAGGTTTCGTAAGTTTATATCAGACACAGGAGATTTCATGAAATTTAGCAAGCAGGATTTTGATAAGAATTTAAAAGTACAAATGAAATGTTTTTAAAATATTTTAGAGTAGTGTAGAAAATAGACACGCACATCACTTTTTTGACAAGCAAGTTTTTCAATGAGAATAGAAAATATTTTATGGGTAACTATATAAAAGTCGAGATAACAGTAAACTAAACAAAACATATTATAGATTTAAGCAGATTTGACAAGTTATAAAAGAAGGAATAGAAAGAGACAATTTTACCAAAACCAGTGAAATCTTATCAACTTGTTTCTCTTAAAATCTGCTTAAAACTGCTAAAAACACGCGAATTTTCTCATGTATCTCTGAAAAAATGGGCAATCTCATGAAATCTTATTAACTTTATTTTATATTTCTATTCAAATCTGCTCAAAACTGCTGAAAACACATTAAGTTGTCAAAACTATTGAAACCTTATCAACTTATTCCTCTTAAAATCTGCTCAAAACTGCTAAAAACATTTGGATTTTCTCATGTAATCTTGTGAAATCTGATGGAGGGTGGGTCTTTTAAAAACTGCTGAAAACATGTGTATTCTCATAAAACCTTGTAAAATCTTATTAACTTTGATTTACATTTTTGTTAAAATCTGCTCAAAACTAAACAAAACCAGTGGATGCAGAGCCTTTAAAATACTGGTGAAATCTTATCAACTCTTATCAGAAATTCTTTTAAAAACTTTTCAAAACTCCTAAAAATGGATCACAGTGCTCATGAAAAATTCATGATGTTTGACGAGTTTTGAATCCCTTTTCAACATTGAAAGTTCATGAGATTTCACACGAAAGTGGTGTTTCATAAACCGCATGAAATACCGACCAGAACTCGTGAACTTTCACTAGTTTTTTTTACAAGTTTTGACGCGGTATTTTTGGCAGGGTCTGGTGTTAATAGACCTCTTAGTATGTCCTATGTAAACCTTCCCATAAGAGCAAGATGTTCTGTATATTCCTAACGAGGATAGATAATCCTTTTTGTCCTTGCTGATCGAAAGTAATCTTTTAGTTTTCTGGTTGGTTTAAAAATGGTGATAACTTTGTATTTATTTAATATTTTACTAATACTATCAGTGATGCCAGGTATGAATGGATAAAAATGCCTTGGATCTTATTTCCTCCTTGTCCTGTTTTCCCTTATGACTTCGAATTGCTTTGTTCAATAGCCGTTTACTAGAAGTACGGATTTTAGATGGCTTCGTTCGCATATTCTTTTTGAACGATCTAAGAGTGTTTTTATGATTCCTTGTTTTTGCCTTGGGTAAAGAACATCCAAATATGAGGTTTTTCTATTCCTCTCTATTTCCATGGTCAATTGAATGTTGGGATGAATGCTGCTGATATGTTTTAAAAATTCATTTAGTTTTTCGAGTCCGTGTCCCCAATATGTTTGTTTTTTTTTTGATTATTTTCTAAAAATTCTCAATGTTACCATTTTGTTTTTAGGTTTTTAACCCCTTTGCCCACAATTTCTACCCAGATTTCGGCACTGGTTTCCCCATACCGGTCAGTATGATCCACCTCCTACCGCAAAGCGAAAAGGCGCGGTTGGACCATGGCCCCTACGGCCAAACCCCTCCCGACGACGTGGACTACAGTAAAAGCGAAAAAGACATTACAAGAGACTTAAGCAGAGAAAGAGACATCCGAGACCTGCGAGATAGAGTGAAAGAGCTGGAAGAAGAGTCGACTCAGGATATGTTTAGGCCTCACAATATGCAAGTGGACGAAAGAAGAGAGCTCCTGCAACAAAATGGGCAGGATTGAGGTTTAATGATGATGGGCTACAGACGATAAAACGCTTTTTTTACATCGAGGTAAACAAAATGAAAGTTACTGATATTCTCGGTGGTTAAAAAAACTAAAACACATCTTTAGTGGAGAATCTTACCCAAAAAATGCGTTTTTCGTATGCCAAATGAGTGATAAAAGTTTTTGAAAAAAACTATAGGGGCAATATTAGGATTTAGGTCGTTTAGATAATTGTAAAAACAAAGACGCTGTACAAAGCGAAGTGCTTTTTTGTTAAGTTGACCATTGATTGTTTTCGACAAAAAATATTCGACTGTGCTTCCTGAGTTACAAGCAGAAACAAAATCGGTTGCGCAGAACGTAAAAATTTCACTTTTAAATTTATTTGTAACCAAATTCCGAAAATAAAATACAACTGGAAAAAAAATACAAATAAGGAGTGTGAAATATCGGAATTTGAAATAATTCTCGTAAAAGACTGATATTATATCATATTGCCAAGATGTTCCGCAAGAAACTACAATTTTATTTTTTAACTGATACCACTACGATATACAGTTCCTCAAATATACAGATTTTTTACCAAATATTTATACTACTACAAACAATATTCTATATATACAACGGTTTTCATTTAATCCTTCTCCTATCTAAGATATCTGACGAATTTGCAATAAAACTACTTTTCTTTGTCCTTTTTTTAGTTCTCTCTCTATGATTTTTTACTCTTTGCCTGAGGCATTTCATAAATTCTTTAATTAGATTGTATAGATAAATACTAAAAAATAGAAAACTCGGTCTTAAATGTTTTTTTTTATTGTGAGTTCTATTTACCTGTTATTGATTGCGATTTTTGCAAGTTTTGTCAGATATGTCAAATATACAATACATAAAGCTGCGATATTAGTGATTTTTTAAACCCAGTTTGTACAGTATACAGTTTATCAGTACATATTTTAGTTTCCGAGATAATAATACTAGAATAAAACAGTTTTTAAATATTTTTGTACGCCATTCCCACCCCTCAGAGCAATAGAATCCTAATTTTTCCTGTTAATAATGTTAAATAATATGATAGTTGCTACATAATACTCAGTTCAGACTGCAAATCACTTGACTACTTATCAGTTGTTGTTGTTGTTTCATTTAATTGTTTTAATTTTTTTGTTAATTGTTTATTGTAAACAAAATACCGGGCACAATCGCAATATTTCAAAAAAAAGTTTGGCAAAATGATTTAGCCGGGAAAAAAACGGTCTAAAATTTGGTTTAATTTACTGACTATGTTTTAAGACAAAAAAATGTAAAAATTATATAAAATTCTGTACAGTAAAATTAATTCCCAAGAGCATGGTGTTTAATTCGTCTATTTGTATAAAAAAAAATCTAGTTCTAAATTATGGTAACATTTAAACGCATTGGATATTAAAACATAGTAGAAAAGTTGTGTACCATTATTAATAAAAAAGAAATAATAGAAAAAATTGTATAAAAATTCGTAAGTTTAGGCTTCAGATTTTTAAGGTATACGGTCACATAATGTACAAAAAATTATTCGTTTGGGCTGCTGTTCAATCAATTACCGCTTTTCTGTCTATAGTAAAAAAAATACAGTAAAAAGTAGACCAAAATATTTGGACTGTACTTGCTTCTTAATAGCTTTTTCAGTTTTTAACCACTTTTCGCCAATTTCACAGTGAGAAAAAAAAAATTGGCCTTTATACAACAGTTCCTTACTATTTTCTTCAGCACAACAAATTGTATATACAAAAATTGTATGTTCTATATACAATTTGTTGTGTTGGAGCAAATAGTATACAACTATATTCTACTTTTTTCTCTGTACAGGTTTTTGTAAAGGTAAAGTATCAAAATTCACTATATTGATCCACAGGAAAATAAATTTAATATAAATAATAATAATAATAAATAAGCTGCTAAAAAATATCAAAGAACCAAAACAGTTCGAGATTTTGGCTCCACCCTATATACCTTTGCGTGCAATTTTTGGCTAATATTACCTCCTTTTTAATAACGACAGTCTTAAAAATTAAAACTGAAGCAAATTTTAAAAAAACCTGGTAATACAAGTCGTAAATTGCCTGCAATTATTACTTTTTTCAGTTTTTTTTATTTTTTTTTTCATTAATAAATTGCAATGAGCTTTAACTTTACCTTATAACCGAAATAAAGAAATCACAATCAACAAGCATAATTTTTAATCTGTTTTTTTGCACTTTTTAAAAAACCTGCGCACCTTTTTTTTCATTTAAAAAACATCAGGGTAAAGGTGAGTGCAAACTTGCTCATTTCTTAATCAATACAACAAAATACAATTACAATACAAAAATTTGACACATCATTAGTGTATAACGAAGAATTTTATAAAAAAAAATTTGTACGTTTTTTTTTTCGTTTTGAAATATTTGTTTTTGTTTTTATTTTAAATTAGTACCTCGCTAGTTTTTCTAATGGAGATTTTTGCAGAAAAGATAAATAAGTATTGGCTAAACTCAGGCCAAGATAATTATTTATTTTTAACTCCGCGTTAAGTGGCCGCCAGAGTTATATATGACAAAACGGCCCTAAGCCTACTTTTCCAGTTTTATCATCATCTTTTGTTTATCAATTATCTTGGTCTCAGTTTACAAGACTCTATCTTAAAAACTGCTTATCCACCAAAAAAAAAATAAGTAAAATATTGTATATTTTATTAGAAATTTTGAAATAATGTGATATTAGACTACTCAAATTTTGAGTAGCGACATTGTTAGATGTTAACGTTTAATAAGTAAACAAAAATCCAAAGTTTCACTCGAAAAAACTACAGTGAAACTTTCGAATCTTTTTATCACTTTAAAGTGAGAAAAATGTTACCACTTTTATTTGCCTTTATTAATTTTTATTAATTTATTTTGCATGCTGATTGTTTTTTGTAAAAATATTTTTCAATTTTCAGGGTCCTATTTTCGAAACCATACGAAAATAGGCAATTTTTACATCGGTCTCTTTCTATAGCGTGTGCAGTGACAGGCGAGAGACAAGCCGGTATGTATTCAACGCGTTAAAATGCGACTGGGGTTTGACACCCAAGAACTTTTGACAGGTTTGACGTGGACAAGTGACAGATACGTCAAAATTTTAGTTTTTAAAAAATCTTTTAGACGAAGTGCCACTCGATAAAGGTTTCCATTTCAAATTTTAAGGTTGACCGCCCATTAGCCGCCCCCTAAGCAACGGGCGGCAAGTCCGCCCCTCCAGAAAATAGATCTTTTAATGTTGTCTGCCGCTACCAAATATGGTTTGGTTGTCTTCTATAATTTAGACGATATCAGGGTGGAAACGGACTTTTAGGACACCCTGTATATCGGCTTGTCTTTTGTCTCTCCTTCTGCACGGTATAGAAACAGAAGGAAATACTCGTTTCGAAAATTTAAACCGTTGGTTGTGCACTTTAGTATTATTTTTGTATCTATTTTAAGGTGTTTTACTCTCTTTTAGATAATTTTTATTGTGTTATCACATGAACCCTTCTTGCGGTTAATTTCTAGTTAAACTCCAAGAAGAGTAAACTCTCCCAAGGATTGTCAAGAAAAACATAATTTTAGAGACGCCCATATGCCTATTAGCTAGCTTAAATATACGCCCTTCCAAAGCAAGATGTCCCTCTACTTTCTCTCTAATATTTACTATTACTACTACTACTATATAGGGTTGCCAACCCTCCCGATTTAGACAGGAGTCTCCCGCTTTTTTAATTTCCTCCTGCCTCCCGCCTGATTTTTAAATTATGCATTCTTGAACAGTCTTCTTAATAACCAGTCACACCCACTTCTTGCATTATAAGTTTGGAACGTAGTCTTTTACACTTTCTTTGATCTCTGAGTCATTTTCAGAAATTTAATAATACTCTTACTCTTTGTCACATAACGTAAAAAAAATGCGCTCTGACTCTTTGTGACATATATAATGTAAAAAATATGCATTCTACCTATTCTGTTATAGTTCTGTTGTATTTGTATAAAACAAAAAGAGCTACCAACCTCTAGACCTTTTACACTCGATCCTCCGATGACGTCGGTCGCTCCCCTTTCATTGTATGATGTTCTCCATAAACACAGCATGTCTTTTTACGCAGCGGCATCTTTTAACTTACTTTTTTCTAATTAAACAAATAAAAACACGGATCAAAACAAATAAACCACAAAAATGGTGTCGCGGAGCCGAGCGAAACTAACTGAAACCCCTCGTATCAATAAATTTTCGCGCCGGAGCTAAGTCATTATTTTTTGTTTTGGGATTTCCATGGCTGGCTAGATTTCAGATGTTGCTTACAAGTTTGGCCAATACCGCCTCCACGCAATGCCAAGAATCTGATTCAAAATGGCCGCCACTTAAGTTCCCACACAACACTGCATTAAATGAGCAAATGGCGGGAATTTTTATAGTGTGAAGTCAAAGATTAAAGTTTTAACATTAAACATTTATTTTTTTAATTTGCTTAACTTGTTATAGGATTTATCAGTTCTTTTTAAGCTAGACGAGTCTTTAGAGATAACATTGATGATTTTTGGTGCAATTGATAGGGATCAAAAAATCTACTTAAATTAGAAAGGTGACGGATACCTTGTTTTAAATGTCTTTTAGAAACCCTTCATATTATTTGTCACAGGATCTTTATTTTATCAAAAAAATTTTTAATTCCAAAAGCACAATTATCTATTTTTGTGAAAAAATCAAAATGAACATTTGATATTGGTTCAAAAAAAGTATAATAGGAATTAAACTATAACGTACTTTCGTTTTTAATCATGAGCACATCAATAACAATTTTTTCACCTTATATTTCGAACTAAGTTGCCTACATAACATAGCAAACCATCCACATAAAAAAGATTGAAAAGAATGTTTAAGATCTATAAAAAAAATGTTTATATAATTGTAAAATTTAGGAAATATGATAACACTCGATGACACACCATATGAAAGGTTTTTTAAAGACCTTTGCAACAAGCTATTACTTTCTTTACTTTCCAGTTTTATTACTTTTTAAAAAAATACCTGCGACAATACCATTTTTGTAAGTACCTGCAAAAGCAAATAAATAAAACCGGGTACCTAATACAAAAAAAAATTAAAATTTGGGTTTTTATTTTAACTTCATATGAAATATAAATAACCAAAGAAAAATCCTTTTTAAAAATAGCTCCAAAATATTTTTGACAGTTCGATACTAACCAATTTTTTTGCTGCAGTACATATATCATTCGCCTATTTTGGTTTACAATTAACTCTATCTTTTTTCGATACCCAGTACCATCTCTCTACACATGCACTACCCTCCTGTCGCAGCTAAAAAGTACACAGCAGTTTTTAAAAAAATGCCTTTAAACGCGGCTTTAATAAGGGAACTTCGAACAGATCCCCAGTGTTATTTGGTTGAACGTTCATCAACTTCTTCAGGTTTAAAATGCACTTCACACGCCTAACAAAAAAACACTTTCAGTAGCCTAATTTCAATGTATTTTTTTACCTGTATCTTACGCATGTACGCTAGCTAAGAACAAAGTTTTCTCGTTTTATAGCATGCTCTTTGCAAGTTCTTCATTTCTTGGAAATTAAAAAACAGAAACACTTGATGGACCTTGGCCCTTGTGCTTTGGCAATTTGACACACATCACGTAATAGGCATTCCTAAAATAAACACAAACACTTTAATTATACCTTCACTCGATCTATAAATGCACTGTAAGTCCTGCAAAAATTGGTGGATTTTTGGGATAAACTCTTAACAACGCACACTTTTATAAGATTAAGTACACTTTAATCGTCAAAATGATTTAACCCTAAAACACTGACCATGAAAAAAGCACTAACTATCGCGAATTTCGAGTAAAAACCCCAAATTACCTGTAAATACTCAAACAACCAACATTCTCAAACCATTTGGAATATTTAAATATAAAAATAATCACTAAAAACTCGTTAAAAAAGACACTATTTCGCGATGTAAACAAACAGACTAAATGTCAAACAGGAACGTAAGACGGCGCCATATTGTTTTTATTTCGAGTTGATCCCACGCCTTCTATGTAGGTCGGATTGCTTTGGCCTCGGTAAGGCGTATATTTAATCTAATAGGTATATGAAGACACCTATGGACGAATTTCTCAGTTATAACCTAGACTTAAGTGCTTGTTGTCTCTTTCTAAAAATCAAAGAGTAGATTCTAACCCCCAGATGCACCGTAAAAATATTCGGATTAGTTTAGCTAATCCATGCTTCTTCTTTGTTCATTTACGTGAGATCAAGAAAGAAAAACAATAGAAAATAATTGGCACTTAGAACTTAAGTGGAAGGTGAGAAAGTGGCTCCTGGCGACGTAATTTAATTGAAGCGATTTTTTGGTGGCATCTAGGCAATCCTTGAAAAAGTTTAATATCCTTGTGAAATTCTTAAAAAGTTCCTTTAAAGTTTATGGTATCGGTTTATAGTTGTGCTTTTCGTTATTTTATCTTATTTTTTGCGAATATATTTTTTTCCAGCTACAGTTTTTAAATAATAAATAGATAAACAGTAAAATAAATGGTGCTGGTAATGAATAAATTAAAAGTTAAGTTGTAAATACTCACAGACAACACATGACATTCCTAATGAAGTATTATTAATTTTTAATATTATTTTTTGCGTATTGTTCTACAATATAATATGGGATATCTTAAAAATAATATAAACGATTTTGTAGCTATACATACAATAACTAAAGAAAGAAAAAACACAATATTATTTTTAAGATTAACTGTATACTTGAGTTCCTGATTTTTTTCGTATAAGAATTATTTAATTTTAAATACTCAACATTAAGATTTTGCACACAATTATTTTTTTAAGAATTTTTTAATTACTATTATTTTGCACAACCGCACAAGACAATATTAAATTGTAAAAAATATTTTTGATCAGGGTAGCTATAGTTAATTAGGTACCAAAAATACTCATTATTTTTAGTCAACTTAATTTTATTTTATTTATATAAAATATGAATTGTTTCTTGAATCTTTTTCATCTACAATCAAGAACTTTTCTAAATCTAAAAAAGGAAAGTATGTTAAAATTGAATATAAATTTATGTCATGTGAGGTTTCATAGAAAAGGTGAAAAAAATCGTATTTTTTTTGGACTTAAAAACTTTCTAAATTCTTATTGTAAATTTGGTAATTTTGTAAATTTAACTTAAAGAGTCTAAAAAAAAAGATTCTTTAAAAATCAAAAAAGGAACGAATCCCTGGCATTATCTTGTAAAAAAAAATAAATGTTGCAAAAATTGTAAAATGGTGCAATCTTGTAAAAAAAAGTTAGCAAATGTAAGGATTTTTTAAATTAAACACCTCGTACATAATTTTTAATGCTCTTTTTTTTTTCGTAAGACAAACAGGGTAAAAATTACAATATTTAAATCAATAAAAATACATACAAAAACAAAATGTATACTATAAAATGTATAAAAAAGAAGCAAATTTTCCATTTTTTTTCTCAATCTTTGTATGAGGTGTCTTCGGATCGTTTTAAAATATGTGCAAAAATAAATGCACAAAATTAATTTTTAAAAATCTGTATTATATAAAAATTTTAGTTTTTAGCTATTATACGAAAAATAGATACTTATTTGATATTTAGGTAGCTTAGTTTTTAAAGATGTTAAAATAATAAAGTTTAATAATAACAAATAAAGCTTCGTGAATCGAAATTTGGCACTACTTTTATTTATACAAATAGGTACAGGGTATTTCATTATAAATACCTCGCCCCCCCCCCCCCCTATTATACCTGTTAATATGTGAGCTAGAAAAAAGTTTTAAATACAAAAGTTATTTGATTTATAAAGATTTTCAAAAATATTAAAATAAAAAAAAGTCTTATTCAAAGTGTCAAATATTTTCTTCCTAATTTCAAAATATATAACTTTACTGGGTTCAATAGTTTTTCAGATGTTGGACTTTAACGTTTTCTCACTTAGGTGGCTGTGAATTACAATTTGTGGTGTTTCTATTAGAAATGTCATCACAGCTGGAATAAAATAAATGCAAAACAAACATCTCAGACAATTTCATAGCCTACCAAAGTATTAAAAAATTATAAACATCCTAAATTATGAGGCATAGCCACCTAGAAGTGAAAAAACTTTAAAGTCCAATATCGCAAAAACTATCGAACCCTGTGCATAAGATTTCTGAAATCAGGATGTTGTATTTAAAATAAAAAAGTTGCTCAATATTTGACACTTTGAATGTCACTTGATTTTTTTGAAGATTTTTATAAATCAAATAACTTTTGTATTAAAAACTAGCTCACATATTAACAGATGTAACATGGGGGGGGGGAATTTATAATGAAACACCCTGTACCTCAGAATAATGACCTTTATACTCTAAATGAGTTTTCTCATATCCGATAAAAGCCAAATAAATACAGAAATACAACCACTAATTACCAAGGATCTAGGTACACCACATATTTATTTATCAGAAAATTATGACAGCCATATGCCTTGATTTGAGTTTTATCTAGAAGGATTTGCCTTATATTAGTTATAGATTATCCTTTTTGTTTTAGCAATAAAGGAGCAATAAAACATTTATTAATAGAAAAGAAAAACACGATTTTATGTTAGAAAAATAGGTACAGGGTGATCCATTATAATTATCCCCCCCGCCATCTAGAGGCTAAACTAACCATGATGGAATGCACACACACTCTGTATATGACTTGGGGAAAAGCTTAAGTAAACTATCAGAGAAAACTTTAAAAATAGTTCTTTTAGCCATTATAATGGACCACCCTGTACATTTTAAAAATCTTAAAAATTGTAATTGTTCACATCATTAAAGACATAAAGACATACAGAATAACCCAATTTTTTGTGTATTTTGGGGTGCGTTTAATGAAATAAAATTTTTCTATGAAACAGCCAGAACTATTTAGAATTTTGTTTGGGGCCCTTAGTTAAATGACGATTTTGAATATGAATTTATGGATGCGATTCTTCAAAAACCGTCAGACAATCTCGCTCTTACGAAAAGTCTGTCGATTTTTAAACAGAAGGTTACACTAATTGCTTTTTTGTCGGCAGTAATTTGCTAATATTTCTTAAAATTTAGTTTAATTCACCTAAATAAAAAATATTTCAATTTTAATTTTTGTAGGCTGTTTTTGTGAAAAACGCTTTTTCTTACACCTTCATCAAAAACATGATTTTAGTAACTGCCTGCAGATAACTAAAGCATTACTTTTCTGGTTAGCGATGCAAAAAAAACTTTTTTTTTGATCACCTCTGCAAAAAAAGATTTTTGTTCGTTTTGCCTAATAATTAAGCCATTTCCGCCAGTTTTCACCAAGTACTTACGAAAAAATCATTTAAAAACATCGTCAAAATATCAAACTGTCAAAGATTAAAATGTCGCAACAATGAACGTCACCGAGTAAAAAGGAATATCGCTATGGAAACCATTGTTATTTCATTTACCAGCCGCCTTGATTTATAGTGTGGTGTGTTGCGAGAAGTGCTCTTCGTTCGAGATTTTTTAAAGTATATTTCTGTTTTTCTTGGATTTTTTGATAAAGGTATTAAAAAAAATAGTTTTAACAACTCGCAGCTAAACTGTGCTTTTTTTTACTTGCGTTTTTAAATACCCCGCTGCAGTCGTTATTTAAACTAACGCTTGTAAAAAAAGCACTGTTTTAGACACTACCCAGCAAACACAAATCGTTGGCATTGAATCGGGCCAATGTCGACAACGTCGGCGACTACACTCTGGTCCGATGTTGGTCAGATTGCGATTTTTAGTTTTCGGTCAATAATCGGCAACTGACGGAGGTCCACATTACTACAGTCGACTTTATGCGGACACCACTTTAGGACCGACGATGGTCCGATTTACTATAGTCGACTTTATGCCGACGACCACTTTATCTTCTTTAGGGCCGACGATGGTCCGATTGGAACTTTGTTTGATTGGTCGAGAGTCGGAAACTAACGATGGCCCGATTTACTATAGTCGACATTATGCCAACGCAAACCTTATCTGCGTTAGGGCCGATGATGATCCGATAGGAACTTTCTTTAATCGGTCGAGAATCGGCAACTGACGATGGCCCGATTTACTATAGTCGACTTGATGACGACGCCTACTTTATCTGGTTTAGGGCCGACGACGGTCCGATTGGAACTTTGTTTAATTGGACGAGGATCGGCAACTGATGATGGCCCGATTTACTATAGTCGACATTATGCCAACGCAAACCTTATCTGCTTTAGGGCCGATGATGGTCCGATTGGAACTTTCTTTAATCGGTCGAGAATTGGCAACTGACGATGGCCCGATTTACTATAATCGACTTTATGCCGACGACCACTTTGTTTGATTGGTCGAGAGTCGGCAACCGAGGATGGTCCGATTACGTCACCTTAAAATTTTTAAACTGCTTAATAGTTTCTTCCTAGTATGTAGAGATGGCGCTAATGTCACTATGTTCCCTGTACAGTGGAAGATAATATTATATATATAATGAGCAAAGATATTTCAAAACTAGAATGCATAGACAAACTACTTAGACAGACCGAACCCAATTTTTTTTCTATGCTAGAATGCGGACTTGACAAGATGGTGGTACTTCTCCACAAGAATCGCCTCTTCTGCCACTTAAACCAGCCCGACTGGTTAAGCACCCGCATTATCGAAACGTTGTAGTTTGCCAATGTCGGGCCGCTTTAAGCTACCACCGACGGACCTCTGTCAATCGCCGACGTTGAACCGCTTTAGGAAACCAGTGTCGGACTTTAATAGTTTACCGATGTCGAGCCGAGACCAGCTTGCCTACGTTAGACCGACCAAATTAAGCAGTTATGGGCGGATGGTCGGTACCATGTGGTTCGCACAGCGACGGTATGCCGATGTCAGCAAAAAGTAAAATTTACCATTGGTCCGACGACGGGCCACAGTCTAAGGCTGCATCGGACTACATACATACATTGGACCTACACTTCCGGCCACATAAAATGCGTACGCCGATTTTATATAGTGTATTATGGGCCTCGCAACTTTAGGTATTTCAAATTGACAAAAAATGTCACTGTCCGATTTTGTTGTTGTCATGCGCTTATATTTAAAAATGTCCCAACTAAACGAATTCGAAAAAGCCCAAATTTTAGATTAAAAATTAAATTATGGACGAAACAAGGCTACAATTGAAAGTATCAAGAAGAAGGAATTTTTTGCGATAGCTCCAGAGGCAAAAATTGAGGCACATTTTCGTGGATCCATAAGAACGACGAGCAGACGGATAAGCCGTTCTAGACTTAGATGTCGCGTGGCTGTCAAGAAAATCTTACTTAGTGAGGAAAAGAAGCAAGCCAGGTTAATTTTTGCACTGAACTATTCACTACAAGAAGAAGAATTTTGGCAACAAGTGGTCTTCACGGATGAAAAAATCTTTCAGTCCCACAATGACAGCAAACAAATTTGGGTATATCGCCCGCCATCTTGAAAAATATATTGCTGGGAACTAAGACCGGGCTGGAAGATTTTCCGTGTGTCGAGTTGGATATCGGCGAGACGACATGCGGCTCTTTTTAGAATCCATGGAAGATTTAAGGCTGAGGTTTATGTTAATATGATGAGAAATATTATGCTTCCAGAAGCAACCATTCTTCATATAGAAGGTTTTGTGTATCAACAGGATAACTGTCCTATCCATACCGCACGCATTTCTAAACAGTGGTTCCAACAAAACAACATCGAGGATTTGCCATGGCCGGCAAAAACTCCTGACGCCAATCCCATGGAAAATGTGTGGGATCTTATAGCAAAAAAAAACCACTTAATGGAACTCATAGTCAGAAGGTACGACTAAGTCATCGTTTCAAATCCAAATTTATTTAAAAATTTAGCAGATTCCATGCCACGAAGACTGGCAAATGTTATCGAGGCTGACGGGGCAATGACAGGCTACTGAAGAAACGTTTGTTTTAATAATTTCTTTTTGATTTTGAACATTTTTGGTTGCCTGCAAAGACTTAGATTACTCAAATTTACTGATCCTTCAGACTATGATTAAGTTATTCTTTTCTTTCGCCAAACAGTTCCTTCTTCTTCTCGATACTTTTTTCTTATTCGCACAATTGTGGTCTTGTTTTGTCCATAATAAGCTTTAAGAATAATTTTTTATAATAAAATGTTGAATAATATAAAAAAATTGTTTTATTCATTGTATGTTTTTTAGTAAAGTGTGGCCAGTCTCCTTATGTTTGTGTGTTTGTGTTTACAATGTCAAAAGATCTTACCTGTAATTCGAAAACGTCAGTCAGTTACAATAACCAACTGCTGTACGCATTTTATGTGGCCGGAAGTGTACATCGCAAAGCGGACAAAAAATACTGCTGGTCCGATGTCGTAAATCGACGTCGTGCCGATGACGACAAATTCGGCAATCGATATCGGACCAACGAAGGCCCGAGGGAACCGTGTTTGTTGGGTAGTTGTGCAAGGGTGCAAAAATTAATACATTAAATTATTTGAATTGGGAATTTCACCTCTTTATGCAATAATACGCTTATTTCAATGTCTTCTGCATGTGAGCTATAAGCTGAACCTTTGTAAATGGCTAAGAAGGAAGTTGTTGAACGAGCAAAAAAGAACATACAAGACACGTTTCGTAGAAGAATGGCTTTGATAGTGGATAAGCAAAAAGCGGGATTCGGTAGTACTAATGATGGGAACACAGCTAGAAAATTTTTCAAACATTTCGAGGGCTCTGCTGAAATCTCTGGTCTAAGTAAAAATATTATCTACAGGTTTCATACATTACTTTTGGCATTGCGAAGTACCATCGATATAGATCGAAACAAATTCAGAATTTATTGTTTGAAAACTGCAGTAATATTTGTGAAAAACTAGCCTTGGTATCCCATGCCCACCACTCTACACAAGATTTTATTTCACGGATCTGAAATAATGGAATATGCTATTGTTCCTTTGGGTTTGCTATCAGAGGAGTGTCAGGCGTCGCGCAATAAAGATATAAAGTCTTACAGGGAAAGGCGAAAGTTTTCACGAACGCAAACCATGGAAGATGTTTTCCACAATTTGCTGATAGCATCGGATCTTTCAAAAAGATACCAGAAATATTCTCATTCAGATGAGGAGTTCCCAACTAAGCTGAAAAATGTTTCTTTGTTCTGACTAAGACTTACGTTTTTGTTAATATTAGTGTTCATTAAATATTTGTACTTTATACCATTTTATATTTTCTTTGTGTCTAGTCCTTTAAATAATTTTGCTGGTTTTGACTGTTAAAATACTAGAAATACCGACTTAAAAAAATATATCCTTTTTTGGCGATATTGAGCATAAATTAGGTTTTGGCAAGGATTATTTTCAAATCCGCCTGTGTGCAACGTTAGGATAAACATTAAGGAGTTGTGTTCTTTTGATAATGGATAACCATTATTTCATTAAAATTTGGTACACTCCTTTTGTGTACAAACAACTTTCGTTTTGCTATTGTAGCCCACGTCTTTTTTATTTTTACAAACGTTATCCACAAGCCTGGTGAAATCTTTTTTTTGAGTTTCTTTGTCCTCCAATTTCGGAAAATCCTCTTTTTCAAAATCCTCAAATTCCGAATTCGAAATACAACAGAAAAAGACCCTGCACATAAAGTCATTCAGTTTTTTCAGTGCCGCTATCGTTTGGTTCAAAAAGGTATACAAAAACGGATTCAACACGGCGTTGAACATGTTCAAAGCTACGAGACAGTTGTTTAGCGTCCACATGTATCTACTGGTCAGGTTGTTAAGCATTTTATAGGCGTTGTAAATGGTAAAAGGCAAGCGACATCCCAAAAAACTTATCATTAAAATCACCACAATCTTAAAAGTACGAATTTTTCGCTCGTATCTCAAGTTTTTCTTATCTTTAAGCATGGAGTGCAAATGTTTATTCATTGAATCGCTCGCAGTTTTATTACTGGACGCGGTCTCTTCCAGTTCTGATGAGTTCTGATAGTTCCGAGAACTGACCGGTTTTCTGTGATGCCAAATTAGGAAGGCTATTTTGTAGTACAACCAGAAAAACATCAAAAGTATGGGCGAGAAAAGGACAGCCATAATAACTATGTAAAAAACGGTGAGTTCGAAATGTGTGCCTTCTCCAGTGATACAGAGAAAGTTGCGTTTGATTATGTCAGTATCTTGCACCGTGATTTCAACGTAGAAGTAAAAGGTCATCATGGTATAGGAGAGACCTAAAAAATAAAGAGAAAAAAGTTCTATCTAGGGAAATGGTTGTATTCTGCCCTGCTAATAAAGAGTAGCACATTTTATAACTTTCAAGAAAAAGAGCTTTAAGGTTTTTATATTGGTTTTTAGCCTATAACTTTTTTTCTAAAGGTGGTACAATTTTCTTTCCTTTATCGTTAGAACCACTGCAAAAAACTACAATTTTTCAAAATATTATTTAAAGAAGTTCTCAAGATTTTCTAAAACTACACAAAAACAAAAGCATAAGTGTATTCAACACCGTACTTAACTAACAAGCCTGTTAACTCCTACCGCTTCAGTGCCCTTTAGCCTATTGTGGCTGCCATTTTTATAACCAAATTGAGAAGTAAAACATGGATTTTCTATCAGTTTGGTGTCGATATGGCGCCGATTATAGGCTAAAGGATACTAAAACGAAAATGAGTTAACTGGCTTTTTAGTTGAGAACGGTGTTGGTGTATTTGACTTTCGTATATGCTATTTTTTTAAAGTTTTGCCGGGTAACAAACAACTTCAACAAACTAAAACCCGGTTCCCATCTACGACTTTTTCGTGCGTGCTCACGCACGCGTCACATGACTGTCATAACATTTCATTGACATATGTGACGCGTGAGTGGGCACTCACGAAAAAGTCGTTTCTGGGGACCGGCTGTAAGACAAAATAGCATATACCCGCACTAAAAACATAAAACTAAAGCAAATGGTAAATAAAACACGTGCGTGACCTTTGACTTGTGCTTACGAAAAAACGCGCGGTATGCACATTACTAGAGAAGAAGAGCTTATATCCAGCAGGATGTTACAAAAAAATTGAAGGTATTGAAAAATAGAAAACCCGAAACCAAATTTGGCAGAAGCATAATTTGTCAGAATTTAAAAGGAAAGAAAATAATTGGTCCGAAAAAAATTATCTCGAAAATGAGATGACAAGAAAATGAAATCGCTAGAAAATATATGCATAGACGTAAATTTAAACGAAACATATTTTTATAGGAACACAAAATGTTAGAAAAATATTTTTATCGAAAATAATTGATAGAAACATAATAATGTCAAAAAAAATTCAAAAATCCCAATCTGTGGGTCTGTTCTTGAATCGAGAGAAAATTTGCTATTTTACTATGCATCTCATTGGTCCAAATATGTTTTCTCTCACTTTTGCCCGATATTGATCGAAAGTAATTGTGAAAGTGTTGGTTTATGAGTTGTGGGATCTTATTAATGAAACGTCCTTTTTTTGAAATGCCAACGTTTCGCAAAATTTCTTTGCTTTGCTTGCTTGAATAGCCCTGAAGAAGCAAATAAATTTTGCGAAACTTTGCCATTTCAAAAAAACGACATTTCATTAATAAGATCCCTCAACCCATAAACTTACACCTGCAAAGCAAATTTTTTCTCGATTCAAGAATAGACGCACTGGCCGAAAACGATTTGAACCGATAGTCACGAATTCAATTGCTACGTTGCTAGGCTTACGGCAGAGAAGAGTCGAAGTAAGTTGTGATATTGTATTAATTTACCCTCTTTACATTTTTCAACCACCCCCTACCCCCAAATTTCTTCATAATATAGTATTGTCATCATTCTCAAAAACATATTTAACCTGATCAAACATCATAAAATCTCGTAAAACTTTTCTATAAGATTTGACGCGGTTTTCTTGGCAGGTTACAAAAATTCAGCCAAATCTGATTTTAGGCTTCCTGTGGGAACCCTGAAAAGATTTTTTTTTATTTAATTTAAAAAAACTACAGAAAAAGGCGATGCCAGTTGTGCTTTTTTTTTTCTTTAAAATCTGGGGAGAAACTATGACTCTAAATTGTGTCAATAATAAAATAATAAATTTATTTGCATTGAGTAAGTAAGTATAAGGTTATGACAGTACATAGTTTGATATAAATAATAAAAAAAATGCAAACAGAAAACTGGAATTCAATAAAAATTGTTCATGATCCAGCCCCTAGGAAAGTGAATGACAAAGAACCTGTTGTAGGTTGACATTTTTTAATAAAAACTGTTTTTTTAAGGCAAATTCCTAACTATTGACTTACATCAAAAACAGAAAAAAAAAATAAAAATAAAAAAATTAATATTTCTAATAAATAAAGTAACAGGTACTAAAAATCGTATGTATGAACATAATGAAAACAGAAAGAAAAGAAATAAAAACACCATGAACTCTAGGAAGTTTGTAAAAGAAAGTTTTTAAGTTGCTTTTTAAAAGTTGTTAACTTTAAGCATTGTAGATTTGGGAAGCCGTTGTACATGCAATAAACACTGTATGAGAAGGACTGTTCAAAAAAAGTCGTGTTGTGTAATGTCCTACCTATACATAGAGCCCACAAAATGACAGTGCCTGCAATACATATCCACCATTTTGGATCCCATTTGTTGCTCAGGGCGTAAAACACATTGTGGTACCTGTCGAGAGCTATGATCAGAAGAGCTAGAGAGCTGGCCATAGTGCCCAAGATTTGCCCTATTGGTATTAGGAAACACAGAACCTCGCCCAGTTCCTAGGATATAAAATAAAAGCCTTTGATTATATTTAACGACAGCAGCATAATGCTAGGGAAAAGTGGAGGAATACCGCGCACCTATTAAATTTTTAAGGTAAAATCGCACATACGGTATAAGAAATGAAGAAACGCTTATATAGAAAAATGGAAATAAAGAAACTACAAAGCTAACACAAATAAAAAAATATCCATAAAAAAAACAAGATTTACTCTTTTACAACGTTTCGAATGCTTATGTATCTGCAATCGCCATCAGGTGAATACTAACAAAATCCCTATTCAGTGTTTACCCTTGGTTGGTTCCGCCCTTTCGCAGTTGAAATGCTGAGTGCTGTTTCTTTGAACAGATTTTCCTCCTTGGCGACGATTTTGCTTTTTTCCATTATATATGATGTTGATTTTCCTAGCATAGTTGAGATATTTTTGATCCATTTGTGTCCCCTTGTTATCGAGTTTTGCGCTTGTGTTCTGTGTTCCCCGATGTAGATATCCCCACACTTGTATGGTACAGGGTGTTTCATTATAAATATATCTGTTAATAAGTGAGCTAGAACAATGTTTTAAATACAAAAGTTATTACAAAATATTAAAGTTAAAAAAAACAAGTGTCATTCATAGTGTCAAATATTGATAGCAACTTTCTTATTTTAAATACAACACGCTGTATTTTTTTGAATTTTTAATAACTCATATGCACTGGGTTAAATAGTTTTTGAGATATTGGACTTTAAAGTTTTTTCACTTAGGTGGCTATGACTCATAGTTAATGCAGGATGTTTATCACTTTTTAAAACGCAAAACACTTCAATATCGCCTGCTATGATTTAGCAATTTTTTAAAGACAGCTAAAAACATCATTGCCTAGTGCAATTATGATGACATGTCTAATGGAAACACTTTAAACATTTTAAATACAACACGCTGTATTTTTTTCAATTTTTAAATTCTAGGTTTCTTCCTGATTTCATAAATGTGTAACTCATATGCACTGGTTTAAATAGTTTTTGAGATATTGGACTTTAAAGTTTTTTCACGTAGGTGGCTATGACTCATAATTAATGCAGGATGTTTATCATTTTTTAAAACGCAAAACACTTCAATATCGCCTGCTATGATTTAGCAATTTTTTAAAGACAGTTAAAAACGTCATTGCCTAGTACAATTATGATGACATGTCTAATGGAAACACCACAAATTGTAATTCACAGCCACCTAAGTGAAAAAACTTCCAAGTCCAATATCTCAAAAACTATTGAACCCAGTGCATATAAGTTATACATTTCTGAAATCAGGAAGAAACCAAGAATTCAAAAATGCGAAAAATACTTTTTTCTAGCTCACATATTAACAGATATAAAAGGGGGGCCATTTATAATGAAACACCCTGTTATGGTATTAGTATACCGGGTGTCCGAAGATGAGTAACCTATTAGAATATTTTGGAAACTATACAATGCAAACTTTTCAAACTTTCTATTCTAACATAAGTCCATGTAAGCTATCTTTACGAAATACTTTCATATTTGCAAAATGGCAACAACTTTCTTATTTTAAATTGAACACCCTGCATATTTTTGCATTTTTGGATTCTACAAAATATTTTAGGTATATTTTATGTATAATGTTGTATACTTATGGTCAACTGTTTTTAAAATATTGACAGGTGAAAATTGACATTTTTTAAATTTGACAGCCCGTAACATCGAAACGGTTAAGGATAGAGCAAAATAGTTTGTACATTCCTGTATTAGTTTTTCACAAGCTATCGTTTTATATCTAAACCCAGGGTTAAAATAACCTAAGGTTAGTTTAACCCTGGCTTAAAAATAGTATGAAATGATAGCTAGTGAAAAAACAAGATCAGAATGTAAAAACCGTTTTGCTCTATCCTTAACCGTTTCGATGTTACGGGCTGACAAAGTTAAAATATGTCAATTTTTACCTGTCATTATTTTAAAATCAGTTGAACATAGGTATAGGACATTATACATAAAATGTACCTAAAATATTTTGTAGAATCCAAAAATGCAAAAATATACAGGGTGTTCAATTTAAAATAAAAAAGTTGTTGCCAAGTTTTCCTGTAAATGGCAACACTGCAAATATGAGAGTATCTCGTAAAGATAATGTACATGGACTTATGTTAAAATTGAAAGTTTAAAAAGTTTCCATTCTACAGTTTCCAAAATATTCTAATAGGTTAATAAGATTAGGTATTCTTAGTTTTTTGTTAGTATTCACCTGATGAACGTTGCAGATACATAAGCATTCGAAACGTCGTAACTCTAGTTTACTCTGAAGTTCAATATTGTCTTCCACCTTGAAACAAGATTTACTTACATTGCTTATTTGACGTTTGTCGATAAGACCCGACAGGAAGTTATCGACATAACACTGGTCTCGCGGAGTATATACCAAGACGTTGTCAACTGGAGAGTAACAGAGGAGATTATTACGTCCGATCATCGCATGATCAGGTACGAGATAGACACCGACGAGAAAATCCAGGAACAAAAAAGGAACCCGCGTAATACGGACTGGAGACACTTCTTAGCGACCCTAGACGTGAATAAGGGTATTCTAGAAATGAACATCGACAACTGTGAGGACTTAGAAGAGGCAGTCGACAGGCTTAAAACTGTCATAACAACAAGTTTCGAAGAGGCGTGCCCCCTAAAAACCCAGTCGACCCGACGAGTGCCATGGTGGAGCAGCAAGCTAGACAGGCTTTGCAGCAAAACCAAAAAGGCACTAAACAAGGCGATGAGGGATGGGGAGAATGACTCTTGGGAAATATACAGAGAGGCTAGAAAGGAGTTCAAAAAAGAGGTAAGAAACTGCAAAAGAGACAGTTGGAGGAAATACTGCGGAGAGATTAATTCCCTTCGAGAGACCTCCAGACTTTTTAAAATCCTAAGCAGCGAGAATAAACAGACTTTAACATCGTTAAAAAGGCCAGACGGGAGCTGGACCGCCTCATGCGAGGAGTCAATACGACACCTGCTCGAGGTTCACTTCCCGGGAGAGGACGGCGGACGGGGGCGCAGAGGACCGCCGGACCCCAGGAGGGGCAAGACCCTGACTGGAGACTGGCGGACCGAGTGGTCTCGGATGCTACCATCTCCTGGGCAATCAACGAGTTCAGTCCCTACAAGTCCCCGGGGTCTGACGGCATATTCCCGGCGCTCCTGCAAAAAGGCCAAGAGATACTCCTACCTTTTGTAAAGAGAATCTTTAGGGCCAGCATAGCAATCGGATATGTACCGACAGAGTGGAAAAAAGCCACCGTTGTCTTTATTCCGAAAGCCGGAAAGAGACTATACAGCGGCCAAATCCTTCAGACCCATTAGTCTAACATCCTTTTTGATGAAGGCATTGGAAAGAATGGTGGACAGACACCTACTAGGGGGAGTCCTAACCAACCAACCTTTCCACAGAAACCAACATGCATACGTGGAGGGAAGGTCTACCGACACGGCCCTACACGCCGTTTTGCATAAGGCAGAAAAAGCCCTTCAATTCAAACAGTACGCCCTGGCAGTATTCTTTGATGTCGAAGGAGCTTTCGACATCAAAGAATACTGCCAAGTCGAAAGTGCAGGTAATAACAACAGCCCTGCAGAGAAGGGGAGCCGAGTCTCTTATCTCCGAATGGGTAAAATCTGCACTAACAGGGAGAAAGATCCAGGCCAATCTAGGGGAGTCCAGGGTCAACATAGAGGCAACGGGAGGCTGCCCACAAGGCAGCTGCTTATCCCCACACCTGTGGTGTCTGATCATGGATACTCTCCTACAACGCCTAACAGAGGAAGGATTCGACGCCCACGCATACGCCGACGACGGTGTCGTGGAGGTGGTAGGCCACCCCCTAAACACCGTCTGTAACAGAATGCAAAGGGCGGTACGAATCATAGAAGACTGGTGTCAACAAAACGGTCCCTCTGTGAATCCAGGAAAGACAGAGATGATTCTGTTCACTAGAAAGAGGAAAATGGAGGGATTCAGAGCACCCAAGATGTACGGGAGACCCCTGACTTTGGTTTCAGAACTGAAGTACATAGGGGTCACTCTAGACAAGGGGCTCACCTGGACACCACACGTTGCGAAATTGACCAATAAGGTGCAGGCAACGATGTGGCAACTGCGTCGACGGTTGGCCGCACCTGGGGTTTGAGCCCCAGAAACCTCCACTGGATGTACACGGCAGTACTAAGACCAAGGATCCAGTGCGGATCCATAGTCTGGTGGCCAGCAATGGAGAAGGTCAGTACTACCCTCAAGCTTAGGAGCCTACAGGGAACCATATGCAGAGGGATAACCGGCGCTATGAGGACGGTACCTATACAGGCACTCGAAACCATTCTGGGACTGCTGCCGCTTCCGATCTGGATCAGAAAAGAAGCGATGGCGACCCACCTCCGGTTGAGAGATACAGATCAATGGAGAGGAAGAGGAGAAGCTGCGGGGCATCTTAGGATTGCCCAAATCGCCGAGAGAGAAATCCCTATGGCAGCGATTAAAACACAAAGACCAAAAAACCCCTGGAGATTCAACAAGAGGTACAAAGTAGTCATCCCAGACAGGGAACTATGGCAGAGTGAAAACCTCCGCGAACAGTTCGAGGAGAACGCCGTGATTTGCTACACTGACGGGTCGAAACTGTCGGAGAGGCAAACCACAGGATCCGGTGTTTATGTGGAAGACCAGGAGGTTCGAAAGAGCTACCCGTTCGGAGAGCAAGCCACGGTCTTTCAGGCAGAGGTGTATGCCATAATAATGGCTGCAAGCATGGAAGAAATAAATAACGGTAGGGAGGAGCATGTTTATATATGCTCCGACAGCCAATCAGCCCTAAAGGCACTAAGGGCGCCTAAGATCACCAACACCCTGGTGGAGGAATGTGCGGATGCACTGGAATCCTTGGGAGAGGGCAAACAAGTGACACTTATGTGGGTACCGGGACATATGGGTGTGCCGGCTAACGAGATGGCCAACGAGCTCGCCAGGATCGGGGCAAGCACCCAGTATGTAGGGCCGGAACCACTCCTAGGAACAACCAAGAGGCAATTGCAAAGTCGACTCAATAAATGGGCCAACGATGCCATGACGACCGCTTGGAGAGCAGGAACAGGATGCAGACAGACCAAGGACTTCGTGAAGGGCTCGGATGTAGCCAGACAAAAATGGCTTCCGGGGAGATCGCGAAGGGACGCTGGTCTGCTGACTAAGGAAGCACATGACCCGGATCGCGGTGGAGAATGACTCGACCTGCCGAGCCTGCAGACGGGCAGAAGAGACATCTCGACACGTTATAGCGAACTGCGAGGCATACCAGAGGACGAGATATCAGGTATTCGGTTTCCCGACCCTGGATGAGGAGGACCTGCACACGCTCAAATGGGACAAAATACTGGACTTTGCAAAAAGAACAGTGAGACCAAATGAGCAAACTGCCAGACCAGTGGTGCAGGCGGTGGATTAGGGGCAGGCTCGGGGTAGGGCAGAAAGGGCCCAGGGAGGCCTACTTGCCAGGCTTCGCGCCGCCCTTTCTCTACTACTACATTGTTTATTTATGATAACAAACGCGCCTTAAACAAACCAAAGCTGACTTTCGACACGTGGTTGAAATTAGCACTTTCTACACTGATGCAGCATTATTGAGGTATCGACCGCTAGAGGACGGCATTATCAAAATTTTGAATATTGATGTATCGGAAAGCCATAGCATAGACGCGCGATATTGCCCCGCGTTCGGTATTCCCCCATTTTTCCCTAATAAACGACCCACATCTTTTTCTACCCCTAGCCCTGCTCTTAGACTGTGGTGACTTGCTGTGGTTTATCATCACCTGAGTGCAGGCTGAGAGAGAATGCCTATCTTTAGAAATCAAAATACAAACTATATACAGGATTACTAAGATTTTCTTTAGGGATAGGATTTCAATAAATCAAACAGAAATGGCATAGAAAGTTCTGCGCGCACAAAAGAAACAGGTATATTGAGCAATGGTGCCAGTTTGTTATTATCTCCGGACTGCTTTCATGAGAAAAAATTGTCGCCACTCTTTCATTGTGAGCAAAAATCATAGTTGCAATAATAACCGTTGACAAGATGTCTGCAAATTCCGCTAGATGGCGGCCACACCATGAGATGTATTTAGGTCCAAACCACAGCTTTTTCTTGCTTAAAGGAGGCGGCAGGGTCCATTATTTACAATACTGAGCGATAAACTCGTGAGGTTGTTAACTTTAGAAAGAAATATCTTCGCTTTTAATTAAATTTCTTTCCATTCTGTTCTACTAGTGACATCTATCCGGAAACGGCGAAACCATGCAGCTAGCACTAGCAGCCAAAGAAATCAATAAACGGCGCTGTTTTTCCTGCAGAGCTTTTTGCTTGCGATATTATTGATTTTAAATAAAGCTGGCCCTACACTACATTTGATATTTTCGAGGTGTTTTATGACATGATCTCAAAACATGTAGCGAACCAATTCTTCAAAACTAGCGGGAGGGTAAAAGCGAAAAATAAGGGGCTAATAACCAACCAATATTTGTAACACCCAAAAAGGGGTGAAAAGATTTATTTTGCTCTGTTTCTTTACAAAAAAACGTTTTTTTTTACTAAAAACTTGAGCTCTGCCACTTTTTTTATTTTTTTCTTCAACTTTCTCGAAATTTTCGTCATACCGTAGAAAAAAATTATTTCCCCCATGGTCATACTCTACTTTTATTCGAAAAAATTTAGAAACAGAGACGGGATCAGTTTTCCTAAAACGGGGGATCTTGGTTTCGAGTGAGAAGATAAAGGGCGCCGCAGGCAAAAATTTTTCAATTAAATTAGCCGAACGCAAAAATGTTAGAAAAACAAAGCAC